>JAVMKO010000001.1:39529902-40752402 GCA_032164245.1 Sternotherus odoratus | reverse complement strand
TTGAAGATGGGCTTTGCAGCCTATTCCATGGGGGAGCAGTTCTTACTCCGAAGACAATAATAAGGGAGGAACTCTGTGAGGGGGTCCTCAGGGAGCTTCCCTGGACTGTTTTTCCCAGGACTGGTTAATGAGAAAGAATATTACCATTTAAAGTCAAGTTCACAGAGTCATCATTTTTATGGCCAGAAGGGATCATTATGACCCTCTAGCCTTGCTTCTGCATAACAAAGGCCATAGATCCTCTCCTCAAAGTGATGTTCTGTTAAACAAGCCAGTCTGGCTTCTTTGCAGATGAGTCAGTCGTGGCCCATAAATAATATATGTGGTACATTTTAGTGTAAACACATTTTGGGATGATGACAATGGGAAACATATGACTGTCCAATGAGGCAAGCAGTTCCAAGATGGGCTATAGGAGGCCTCCCCTGGGGAAAGTAATGATCAAGGCCAGAATAAATTAAGCATGAAAGAAGTGAAGGCCAATTTTAGATCTGAACAGCAGCTTTCTGGTTTGGAGAGGGGCCCATTGTAAAAATGGTCAAAGAAAATCAGGCTGAGGGAGCAGAACAGGACAGATAGATAAGGTTAAGTCTATATCTTAAAGATGCCAACCAAGTGTTTAGGTTTGCTAAGAAGACCCAGAAAAGAAGACCCTGTCAGGTGATGTCAATTCACATATTCATCAAGGAAGTGCCTTGAGTTCTAAAGTTTGCAAGAGAGAGGGGTTTCCATTGAAAGTGACAGCACCAACTTAATAGTAAAGGATGTTTAAAGCTGCAGAGGTTGAGGGAAAGAGAGTGAAGCCAGCAAAGGCCTTTGCTAGGCATTTATCTCACCAAGAAGTATATGGTGGACATCCCTTTTCCAGAAGGTGGAGTCTGATGAAAGGGAACCAGCTTTAGTCAGTGTAAAACTGCCTAGACTGACGTTCAGTGAATGGCAAGACATGAACTCTCAGCTACAGAAATGATTATAGGTCACCCATTTTCCGAAGGGGAGTGAGAAAGTCAGAGTTCATCCATTGAGAGCTGATAGAAGGGAGGGAAGTCCAGATGCTGAGAACAAAGAGTCAGTCACTACTCACCATATGTCAATGATCTCTTCTTTGCTACATCAAGATTTTGTTTTGGTTAATTCACTAAGTGTTAGAAGCCCACAGGCTTGTGAAGTTTGTATACCTGAAGAATTTCCCTTTGATATGGTAACCTTGCTTGGGCAATTGAAAAACCCACCCAAACTTTACCCCATTCTGCAAACTGAATTCACATCTATGATTGAGTCTCAGGAAAAGTTCAGATACGTTATTTTCTCTCCCTCACCTCATTTTTACCTCCCCCCCCCTCCACTGTTTGGACTGGCAGCCTCTGTGCTGGGCCCTACTGCCAGTCTGTTTGAATGTTGTTCACCTTGGAAACTCACCTACGTATGATGCGCTCTGGGATTTCACTGGGAATTCCCAGAAGGTCTGTGATTTACAAATAATGCTGGTATTGCCCACTAGCAGAGACACTGATGGATCCACTACCACTGCATTCCACGTGCAAGAACCTGCTGCTAACAGGTCCCAAAGAATCCTGCTGCTAAGTACACCAGAAACAAATGATTACCCCCACCATATTTCCTCAGCTGTTCTAGCCAGCAAGGATGAGTGTGGATTGGCTCCACTAATCCCCTGCTCACCTGCTCCATGGAGAAATCAGGGAAATAGCCTGTTATTCCTATACACCTGGACTTCAGGTTGAAATAACCTGTATAGTTCTAAATACATTTAGCTCTAAACCATTCGGGTTTACCATTTAATATGTATGTAAGGAGTTTAACACATGCCTGTGTGCTATATATAAATAATACACACTAATGGTTAATTACTTGCTGGTAGGCTGGTTAATTGGGCATTTTAATGTCTGTACCTTTGCAAACATCTACAATACTATACTTTACAATGCTTACTTTAGTAAGGGCTTGTCTACACTATCGTGTGCGGTTGATCTAAGATATGCAACTTCAGTTATGTGAATAGCATAGTTGAAGTCGACTAGATTTACTTACCGCAGTGTCTTCCACTGTGGTAAATCGACAGCTGACACTCCACCATCAACTCTGTTTGCACTTCTCATTCTGGTGGACTACCGGAGTCAGCAGTCAATAGATACGATAAATTGACCCTCACTGGATCGATCACCGATCGGGTGGGTAGTATAGACAAGCCCTCACACTGTGTATAGGCTGTATCTGCAATGCGGGCTAGTGATGTGTATTGTGATTGATGTATATTCAGTAAAAGGAGAAACTGAGTATCCTTCCATGATTTGTCTTTTAGGATGAACCCGACAGGCAGTGGCCTGCATTGTGGCAGTGTTGATTGGCCCTTCAATTTTAAATTGAAACGGAACTTCAGTCTCAGTGTTGACAACTCCAGTGATTTGGTGCATTTCTTAAGCCCCAACTCCTGAAGTCATGTGGCCATGTGAGAGTCTCAGCTTTCATTAAATAGAAAAGTAAGTTTCTATCCCTTCTGGTTGCAGAGAGAACATGCACCCTTAAAGGCTCAAAAACAAGACAGCAAAAATAAAGAACTCCAAATGTATTATTTTTTTTAAAAAAATACCATGACTTTTAAGGTAATTCTCATGTTTTGAGGGGCCTGACTGCTGATATTTGGACTCTCAGAGTTGGGAATATTGTACTCTTGCCCAATGGTAATCTATGGTAATTTTTAGAGCAGTAAATTTTAATATTTTATCATGTATCGCAGTCACCTGCTACATAGGCATATAGCCTCAAAAAAGTAATTTGCTTATGTTCCAGTAACGGGTGATGATCTGGGCTCTAGATTTTGTGATTACACTGTTGCTGCAGAATGCACCTCTGGCTGCAGAATCATGCTTCAGAGCATAAGAATTCATTTAACTAACAAACAAAATACTTCACTATCTACCTCTTAGGGTCATGAATAAGACCCGGCAAATATGGCCAGACTGTAAAACAATCCACTATTGTCTTCCTAAATCTGAAGGTAGTCTGAAATAATAGTTCTGAAAGGTGTGAACTGCCCCATTCATCTCATTGGGTTGTTGACTCTGAAACCCAATGGTGACCATTGTAATAATAACATAATTAACTAATTTTCTACCCATCATTTTAGCAGGAACACCAAGCTAGTATGCTTATCCAAGAATCCTGAATGGCCTCCCACACCTGCCCCCCACAGAATTTTTAGCCGGATGTTTGGGAATGCCACTGAGGTCAGGGATCATGTCTGTAAAATGTCAGTCCAATTTGTCGCCTTGACCTTAGCCATTGACAATGTGTTCACTCAGTGGCATATCGACTGTACACTCCATTATACTTTATACCTAGCACATCCCTTTTCTGCTACATTTATGTCACTCAGTCTGGATCTATTCGACATGTCCCACTTACTGTTATCCTCTACTTCATGCTACTCATGTGTTCCAGCTTTATGCTGAATCTAATTCTTCCTTCTTTACTCAAGAGTATGTTACTCAGGCACCCCAGTTATATTTCCCTTTTATTAGCCCCCTGTTCCAAAGATACAATACACACTGTCACATGTATTCAGCACTCTATTCCTCTGTGGAGGACGTATCACTCATGTTAGCTAAGCCAGCTGTCACTCATGCACAGTGCTTCCAACCCTATACCTAGGATATGTCACTTATTCATTTCAGCTGTCCCTTGCACGAGATGTCCCTTAAATTCAGCACATCATTCTTCTATCTACTACTTGTTGTGTTCATTACAGATGTCCTTTTTCCCTATCACTTTCTTTTGTTGTCTAGTAAATGTCATTCATTCCCTCATTCCATCTTTATTCTTCACCAGGCAATCCTTTTTTCTGTCCATATACTTTAGCTCCCCTAAAAACACCATTTTAACATATACATTTTAGTTGTCCGTTGTGCCTATCTAGGGCACAAAACTCACAAACTCATGCAAGTTATGAAGGAGCACATCCAATAGGTCGGTTTACTGTGCCACATTTGTAGCTATAGGTTCTAAACTTCAGGTAACCTCAGCTTCCAAGCTGATGACCCACCCTACCCCTTAGCTGCACATTTCCTCACTCTCCTCTATTCATTACACCTACTGCCCTGGTTTAACTCTCCTGCTCACCACAGGGCCATACACTGGACTTGGCCTTGCCCAAGTACTGATGCCCCTCTTATCTCTCTGTTGCTGAGTTCCGCCTCTCCAACCATCACCTATCTTTCAACATTGCCCATCAGCCCCCTGATGAGCATCCTGCCCCGTCATTTGGCATTTCCATGACATCCAGTTCATCAATGTTTGATGACATCTTTTCTGTTCTCAGCTCTACCCCTCTCCTTTCTGCCCTCCCTTTATTCTATTTTTCCTATTTCCTATTTCTAATTTTCATAGTTAAATAACTCTGTTTCTCCTACTTAATTGAATCCCATAGTCACAATCCCAGAAACTTTTTACCGCTTTCACTCACTCCTCAAACCCTCCTTTTATTCTGCCTCTACTTTTCTCTCTGAAGAGGATCTTGCTGACTTCTTTCAAGATAAAATTGATAAATATTTGTGATCTTCCCCCTCCCATTAGCTTGCCTTTCCTTCCCCTTCCCTCCTACAACTCCTTCTTCCAATCACAGGTGCAAAAGTTTCTCATCTTCTTTCCTCCTCTATCCTCTCTACTTGCCCCAGTGACTCTATCCTATTCATTCTCCAGATCTCCCTCGTGCCCACCCTCATCCTCTCCCTTATTTTTTCCTTAACCCCTCACTCTCCTCCTGCTCTTTACCCTCACAATACAAGCTTGCTTTAGTGTCTCCCTTCTTAATCCTCCCATCTTTGACGCCACTTGTCTCTCTAGCTACCACCCCATTTCCCTTTTATCTCTAAATCCATTGACTGTGCTGTCTACAAGTCCTCTTCTCCAATCCCATCTTAGACCCACTCCAATCCAGATTCCACCCCTTGCATTTCACTCAAACCTCTCTTACTAAGGTTGCTAATGACATCTTTCTAGCCAAAGCTCAGAACCAGTAATCCATCCTCCTCCTCCTTGAAATGACATCTATCTTCAACACAGTCAGCCATATTCTTCTTGAACTCACATCCAGCCTTTTATTATCTTGCATCTCAGTTATTACATCTTTTTCTCTGGACTTAAAAATGAAATTATGTCCTGTTCCTTTCCATTCAGAATGCTGCTATAAAGGTAATTTTCCTAGCTAGTTGCTTTGACCGTGGCACCCCTCTCTTTGTATCCCTCCATTGTCTCTCCCTTCTCTATTGTATCAAACATAAATGGCTTATCTTCACTTACAGGGTCTTTCATGACCTGTTCCCCAACCTACCTATCATCTCTCATTCACTATCAAAATGCCAGCTCCTACCTCCAATTGGCCCATGATGCCGGCCTCACCCACCTGTTCAATTTTCTCATGTTGCCTCTCACACTTGAGAGGAACTTCCCATAAACCTCCAGAAAGGCAACTCATGATTCTTCTTCACTTTCCTCCTTTAAAACTCTTCTCTGCTGTGATGACTACAAAAACTTGACAATATTTGTGATACCACTACCTATCAAGATGACCAGCGTTATCTAATTGTTTCCTTGTACTTCCTCATCTGTCTATATCAACTTGTTATTTCTTGTCTTACACTTAGATTGTAAGGGCTTTGAGGCAGGTACTGCCTTTTTATTTTGTGTTTGTTCTGCGCCTAGCACAATGGGTTTATGGGCCATGACTGGGGCACCTATTCACAATGGTAATATTAATACATAGATAAAACGATCTTTATCATGACCATCTCCACCAAATACAAGTGCAGAATATGGTCCACATTAGCTGATTATCAGATATTAAACTGATAAAACACCTGATCTGAGTCAAAGGTGAAGTGATATATTCCTGACTAAATGGTAATGAGAGATGATGTTTTCTAGTTATGAGAAGGCTGCATTAAGAAAGATGAAGTCAGTTGATGTCTCCCTCATGTGAAATATTGCGTGAACATACCAGAATGTTTACTTCCCTGAATAGGTCTTTCAGTGCATCAGAAAGAGAGTGATTACTAAAGCCGGGAAGATGGGTAGCATCAAAATCATACATGGTGCTTTTTAAGTGGTGCTTTGGGAGATCCCAGAACACTAAATATCAACTAGTGCATCTCAGGCTATCTAATGGACTTCTGTGCAGCTTTGTGAAGAAGATCTATAAATCCGTACCTGTCCTGAAGACAGAGGATTTCAGTGTCAATCTGTGAGAAATCTGCTTAAATAAATGACTTCAGCGCACAGATTTATATAAACAATAATTGTTATAAATGGCCACATATTCAAAAGTGAACCCAGCAGTTCCCATTGCTTTCCGATGGAGCTCTTTTGAGAACCCGGCTGCTTTCATTCTATCTCCTTGCATGGTCCCCCATTAACAAAAAATCGGAGCAATCTTTCCCAACACCTCCGTGAATTAGAGAAGTGCTATTATCTCCATTTTACAGTTTGGGAACTGAGGCACAGAGGTCCAGATCCTCAAAGTATTTAGGCACCTAATTCCTGCTGATTTCAAAGGGAGTTAGATGGCTAGATACGTTTGTGGGGCTGGGCCTTAGCAGCCTAAGTTCCATTTACGTTCCTTGAGATTCAGGCTTCTGACTGCCTCAGTCACTTGTGAAGCTGGGACTTGGTTTCCTAGGTCACTAGACGCCAGGTCCAGTTGATGTCAGGTCCACATGACTTTGCCTCCCATGCACTCTTGGTGAAACAATTCTTGTTTACATCACTACACAATTCCAAATAACCTTTGCTGAAATGGTGGAACAAAATGATCAAAAAGCTCTGATTTATATTTTCTTCTTGGAACAAGATTCAGATATGATGCCATTGTCTAAAAAAAGGTACCGAGAGTTTGTTACAACAATACATGTGATGTACTGACACAGGTAGATTCCCTTTTATTAGATATTTGTATGTCAGTGAGAGACTGTCCTTGCCATGCAAGATCAACTCAAGAATAGTGGCATGAAGGCTCCAGTTAACACATTTATGGATTTAACAAAAATCAAAAAAACAAAAGGAAAACCTGAGACCTGATTGTTCACTTACTTATGCTGTGTACATGGTGAATAATTCTACTGAAGTAAATGGAGAGGTACTAGTGTAAAAATGGTGTAAATGAGAAGAGTCTTAGGTTTAATATGTTGCTGCTGGAATAATTTTTTTTTAAATAAAAAAATACTTCACTGTTTTCCATTACTGTACAACCAGGCTCCAAAAATTGCTCAGCAGACTCTACAATGGGTTGGAGTCATACATCTTTGCATACGTATAAATAGATGACATCAGAATTATTCTGCTGAGTGTGTTTACACAGAATAAGTTCATCCACACATGGGGAGGGCTCTCAGAGGTGCCGACAACACTACTGAAGCAGATCACCTTAAAAGCAAATACACATGGTTCTATTTTATGCCTGGCTTTACTTTGCTAAATGTATTTACAGGCTCAAGCATGCAACCTGCTGTGTGAATACAATTGTATCCATGTGTGGACTATGGCAATGAAGAGAAGACCGATGATCTTCCTTGTCTGGACTTTTTCCCAAATAGACACTATGCAATTAGGAATGAAACACATTCACCCCCCTTGTTTATCTTTCCTTCACACTAAAGGTCATTGCACATGTTGTTGTTGTGAGTTGGCAACATGCCCTCTTAAGGAATGAGCTTGAGTGACTGGGGCAGGGATCGTTTCTTCATCTAGGTTTCTACAGTGCCCACCACAATCCTTATTCAGGCCTTTGGGGCACAAGCATAATATAAATAATTAATAATGATAAAGACGCATGAGCTCTAATTGTGGGACTAATATAGTATAAGGGATTGAGTTTGCAGTTAACTAGACTGTTCACCTTTGCTAATGGCCTCCTTTACTGTTGCCTCTAATAATTTCCCTACTTCCTACATAAGGCTATGGCAGCAAACCTAATTATGTATGCAATTCTGGAAGTCTAGAAAAGAGGCACCTGAATATTTTAAATCAGGAATCTGAGGGACTTTTGAAACCTCTGTGAATAGTCTTCATCAAAGCTATGGGATTTAATTAACTAAAAACACTCCAACAGAACAAGAATAGGTAAACTACTGGCCAATTAATTTTACGTAGATGCTGAACAAAATATTCAGGTGTATAAGTAAATTAATATGTGAATATTTAGGAAAAGACTCCAATCAGTGATTAAAAAATAAGCTTACTGAAAGTAGTTAATGATAAAAAGTATATCTAATCATTTGATGTAATTAGTGACCTAGATCCACGGACGGAGTTTTAGGCGCATACAGAATCCCACAGGAGTCCAGGAGGCCCTGAATGAGCACAGGGGTCCATCTCACAGATCAAAGTATAGGACTGAAGTCTGTGTGGATGTGGAAGGATAATGGACTGGAGCGAGATGTTACACACAATGCTACATGATATATTTACAGTCTTTGGGATAAATACTAATAATATAAACAAACAAACAAATGCATAAATAAATAATTAAAAATAAATATTAATAACAGTGTCATAGTCTAGATTAGAAATAGGTTGACAAATAGGAACCGAAAGTAATTATTAAAAATTAGACCTCTATGCAGAGAGCATTATCAAACTGGGGGCATCACAGGACTCACTATTGAAACCCCTATTATTGTTAATGACAACCTAATTGTACAGGAAGAGGAGGTTTCCAAGTTAGGTGATAATGCTGACATAAGAACAAATTGATATAAACTGGCCATCAACAAGTTTAAGTGAGGTGAATGTGTGAAATGAAGACCATGTGGCAAATGCGGCAAATGCCAAATGTCGTGAATGGGGACATGGGCCAAAAAAGCAGTCAACGAGGCTTGTGCCCTAGTCAAGTGTTCCCTCACAATTGGTGGCAAGGGGATTCTCACCAGGTTATAACAGGTACAGATGCACAAGGTGATACAGCTGGAGAGTTGCTGACTGGAGATCGCTGACCCTTCATGCGTTTGGCCAAGGTGATGAACAGCTGCAAGGACTTCCTGAACAGCTTAGTCTGCTCCAGGTAAAAAGCCAGAGCCCGTCTCACATCCAGCGTGTGGAGGTGGTGCTCCTCACTGGACGCATGGGGCTTGGGGCTGAGGATTGGCAGGAAAATGTCCTGACCCATGTGGTAGGCAGAGGCCACCTTTGGGAGGAACGAAGGATGTGGGTGGAGCTGGACCTTATCCTTATGGAATACCATGTATGCAGGATTGGAGGTCAAGGCCCTGAGTTCCGAGACCCACTGAGCTGATGTGACAATCACCAGGAAGGCTACCTGCCACAAGAGATGCGATCAGGAGCACATAGCTAGTGGCTCAAATGGAGGGCCCATGAGGTGGGCCAGCATCAGTTTCTGGTCTACTGTGGGACTGGGGGCCTAACAAATGGGAAGAGATGATCCAATCCCTTAAGAAATTGGCCTGTCATAGCATGGGAGAATACCGTGTGACCCTGCACTGGTGGGTGGAAGGCTGATATGGCTGCCAAGTGCACTTTGATGGACTAGGGTGCCAGACCCTGGGATTGAAGTTTAAGGAGGTAGTCCAAAATTAGCTGGATTGGGGCAGAACACTTTGCCAAGTAGGCTCAGCCTGCTTTCCAAGAGGATGCGTTGAACCCCATCTGAGAACGTCCTTTCCTTCTGGCCTAACCACTAAGCAACCACGCCGTGAGGTGGAATGCCACTAGGTTGGGGTGGAGGAGATGGTCCTGGTCCTGGGAGAGTAGGTCCAGTTGGAACGGCAACTACCAGGATCGTGAGGGTCCCATACCAATGCTGCTTGGGCTACACTGAGGTAATCAGGAGGCCCTGGGCCCTGTCTGTCTTTATCTTTTCCAGGACTGTGCCTATCAACAGGAACAGGGGAAAGACATAGAGGAACCAGCCCGACCAGGACAGGAGGAAGTCATTGGAGATAGCGTCCATCCCAGTCCACCCTGGAGAAAAACCAGGGACAGTGACAGGTCTGCTGAGTCACAAACAGGTCCACCTGTGGAGGTCCCCACTCTCAGAAAAGTCTGTGAAGCACCTCTGAGTGAAGAGACCACTCGTGCTGAGAGGAGAAGTCCGGGCTCAAGCGATCCACCCATGATATCTGGGCACCCGGTAGGTGGTAGGACTGTAGGCAATTGTTGTGGGCTATACAGAAGTCCCACAGCCTGAGGGCTTCCTGGCAGAGGGCAGAGGATTGGGCCCCACCTTGCCTGTTGATGTAAAACATTGAGCCCATGTTGTCTTTGAGAAGCCTGACCCTCAGCCGTCCAGGTGAGAGCGGAAGACCATGCACGCCAGCCAGACCACCCTGAGCTCCTTGACATTTATGTGGAGGGCCAAGTCCTGTGCAGATCACAGACCCTGGATCTGAACATGGTCCCCACATGGGCTCCCCATCCGAAGTATGATTCATTGGACACCAATTCCATCGACGGGTGCTTGCTTCTGAATGGGACCCCGTGGAGCATGTTCCCTGGGAAGGATCACCATCGTAGGGAGGCAATCACTAGTTTGGGCACAGTGAGAACTTTGTCCATCCTGTCTCTGGCCTGGAAGAACACTGATGCCAATCAGAGCTGGAGGGGACTCATACCGAGTCTGTCATGGTGGACAACATATGTGTACACCAACATGTGACCCAAGAGCTGGAGACACGCTCTGGCTGTTGTTAGTAGACCATGTCAATAAGCCCTTTCAGGGTCTTGAACCTGTCCTGTGGGAGGGAGGCCCTGGTTGACGTGACATCCAGGACCATCCCCCCAATAAACTCTATGCATCGTACTGGGACTAAACAACTTGGTGTTGTTTACCAACAAGCCCAGAGTGGTGCACTTGGACAGAAGGAACACCAATGTGGTCCCACACCTGCGAAAGGGAGCTGTCCTTGATCTTGACCTTGACCCCTTGCAGGATCTCCCATTTGACGGCTAAGCTCTGTTTGCAGAATAGACAGATATAAAACTGCATGGCCTGAAAGATTCCCATACTAAGCTTCAGACTTTGAGCCTCTGTTTTGGCTCTGGCTAAACCTAACTTTAAGATGCAGCAGGCTCCCACCCAGGTCACCCACTCCAGATCTTCCCCTTTGTGGATGACTGGTAGCAAGTGCTCCACAATCAGCTCTGGCGGGAGTAACACCAATGGTGAATCGCCAGGTGACTGACTCCTGGGGCTGCGGGAGCACAGCCATGGTGGGTTCTTGGAGTGAGATGACAAAAGGGAATGGTATCAATGTTTGTGTCACAAATGGCTGCAATAGCCCCTCTGAGAGGCGGACCTTTGTCGGTGTCCAATCCTCGAGGCGGAGTGGTGCCCGGAGTCTCTGTCAGACGGAACCCAGCCAGAAAATAAGGTGGGAGTCGATGTCGACCCACGTGGACTTCACACAAAACAGTCGCTGAGTGATGAACGGCGTCGGGAACATTCCCTCAACCGAAAACAGTACTGATTCTGGGGCGACTGTGGAGATCCCAGCAGAGACTTGCCTCTGGACTGCGCGGCCAACGTAGGCAGTTCTCCTGGTACTGGCATGGACATAACGTTCCAGGCCGCCTGCAGGGTCTCTGGTGTGGAGGGCAACCGGGGAAGCCTGCTCCGAATGGGCTGGGCTACTCCACTAGACTTGAGTCAGAGGCCTATAGGCCATTGGGGATCAAGGACTGCCCAATAAGGGTCTAGCCTCTGTCCCAGTTTTACTCCAGTGCCATGACCTCTTCTTAGCCTTCTTGGCATGCCCCATGGGTGTGGAGTGGTGCCAACTAGTAGATGGCACTGGAGGGTCGCTGCGCACCAACACCACAGTGGCCAGTGCTGACTCGGAGCAGCACATCAGAGTTGGGGTCAACTCTGACGCCATCAGAATAGCCCGGAGCCTAATGTCTCTCTCTCTCTGGGTCCAAGGCTTAAACGAACAAGAGTTCTGGGGACAAGCTACAGCAAAGCTGGAGCAGAGCAGTTCCGAAGCATCTTCACTGGCAGCAAGAAGGAACTGAGGGTAGGGAAAGCGTGCAGCGCCCTTTATGCTGCACCATGGAAGCACCACTCCAGGGGTTGCTAGGGGTGCTCCCCTATGGGTACTGCTGAGGGGAAAATGTCCGACACCAGTGCATGCGGCAAGCACACACTGTGGAATACACATGAGCAATCACTCGAAGAAGAATAGAGCAGAACTTTCTTGTTACATATACATGCTAGTGTTTGTTTCTATTGTTTGAGTCAGTTAATGTAATTATAGATTGATAGTCCAAAGCAAACAAGGGGGCAGGAGTTTGTGGAGCAGAGCTCAGAAATCAAAATCAAAGAGTAGCAAACTGAGAAGGTCAGTTTCAAACTGCAAAGTGACCTAGAAAATGTAGGTCCAGTAGTGAGATGAAATTCAATATAGTCATCAGCCATGGGAGAGGAAATAAATAACACAGCTGGGGACAGCTCTCTGCAAAGGAGTGAGTCCAAGAAAAATCCAGGGCTGACAGCAGATATAACTAAACATAGCATTACAATTTGGCACCATTAAAAAAAAGTTAATGCTACTATCAGACGCACATAGGAGATTTACATATAAAAGCAGGGCAATAATATTGCTATTCTACATAGCCCTTACTGCAACTACGCCTGGAAAATTGCACTTATTTCTGACCCCTGCAGTTTAGGAAGAATAGACAAGCTAGAGAAAATACAAAAAAGGTCAACAAAAAGAAGACAAGGGCTGGAGGATAAGATATATAAGAAGAGACTGAGGAATCTACATTTATATAGTCTAGAATAGGTATGATTCACAGAGGACATGATAACAGTCTATAAATACCTTCAAAGAAACAATAAAAATGAAAGAATGTAGTTATTCACAACTTAAGAAGTAGATAAGAGTAGGAGAAATGGCCTGAATATAAGGAGAAAATGTTTAGGCTAGATATTAGGAAAGGTTTCTTATTCGTAACAAAACATGGGCAAAAGAATGCGCTATCAGGGTTGGTGGTTGAGTTCCCGGAACTACAAATACTCTAACGTAGATCAGAAAGACAAAAGAAATATATGTAGTAAGTACTCCTGCAAAACGTGGCAGGGGAAGAGGGCTGACTGCATGACCTATACACAGTAAGTAGATTCTTCTATAGTTAGTACTGTGTCTATACATCCATTGCAGGTTTTTGGCTTTGTTAAACAAGACAGAATGCTGAGTGGACATGAAATGGAAAGTATACGTGAGTGTTCAGCACATACTCATTATTTACTTTTGGAGGTGAGAGTATGGTCTCTATTGGTAGTTCTGAGCCCTGCCATATAATGGAGTGGGGACAATTCATTAAATGATGCTTCATTTAAATGACAATGGCTCTAGTCCTCTGATCACTGCTACTTAGAAGCCTCAGATTGAATTTATACCAATATATTTTTAATATTTTCAATTTGTTAGGCTATATTCATTATTCTAAAGCCCAAGATCTCCTTGTACTGGTGTGCAAGTTCCTTTATTCATATGTTCCTTTATTTTTCTGAGAACTTCAGTCAAATATGATTCACAAAATGATCCTTCTTGTGGATAATTAGCTGAACATGCATTTGACGCTCTGGCCAAAAAGGCTAATGCAATCCTTGGATACATAAACAGGGGAATCTCAAATAGGTGGAACCGCTCTTGGAATATTGTATCCAGTTCTAGTGTCTACAATTCAAGAAAGCTTTTGATAAACTGGAGAGAGTTCAGAGAAGAATCATGAAAATGCTTTGGGGATTAGACAACATGCCTTATAATGACAGACTTAAGGAGCTCCAGAGCTTAACAAATAGAAAGTTAAGAGATTACTTGATTATAGTCTGTAAGTACCTACATGGGGAACAAATATTTAATAAAGGGCTCTTCAACCTAGCAGAGAAAGGTATAACATGATATAATGGCTGGAAGATGAAGCTAGATAAATTCAGATTGAAAATTGAGCATAAATGTTTAACGGTGAGAGTAATTAATCATTGGAACAATTGACCAAGGCTTGTGTGGATTTTCCATCACCAGCAATTTTAAAATCAAGATTGGTTGTTTTTCTAAATGATCTGCTCTAGGAATTATTCTGGAGAAGTTCTATGGCCTGTGTTATATGGGAGGTGAGACGCCAATATTTAAAAAGGGCTCTAGAGGTGATCCTGGCAATTACAGACCAGTCAGTCTAACGTCTGTACCGGGAAAATTAGTTGAAACAATAGTAAAGAATAAAATTGTCAGACACATAGAAGAGCATAAATTGTTGGGCAAAAGTCAACATGGTTTCTGCAAAGGGAAATCGTGTCTTACTAATCTATTAGAGTTCTTTGAAGGGGTCAGCAAACATGTGGACAAGGGGGATCCGGTGGACATAGTGTACTTAGATTTCCAGAAAGCCTTTGACAAGGTCCCTCACCAAAGGCTCTTACGTAAATTAAGCTGCCATGGGATAAGAGGGAAGATCCTCTCATGGATTGAAAACTGGTTAAAAGACAGGGAACAAAGGGTAGGGATAAATGGAACTTTTTCAGAATGGAGAGGGGTAACTAGTGGTGTTCCCCAAGGGTCAGTCCTGGGGCCGATCCTATTCAACTTATTTATAAATGATTTGGAGGAAGGGGTAAACAGTGATGTGGCAAAGTTTGCAGATGATACTAAACTGCTCAAAGTAGTAAGGACCAAAGCAGACTGTGAAGAACTTCAAAAAGATCTCACTAAACTAAGTGATTGGGCAACAAAATGGCAAATGAAATTTAATGTGGATAAATGTAAAGTAATGCACATTGGAAAAAATAACCCCAACTATACATACAATATGATGGGGGCTAATTTAGCTACAACCAATCAGGAAAAAGACCTGGGAGTCATTGTGGATAATTCTCTGAAGGCATCCACGCAGTGTGCAGCGGCAGTCAAAAAAGCAAACAGGATGTTAGGAATCATTAAAAAGGGGATAGAGAATAAGTCGGAGAATATCTTATTGCCCTTATACAAATCCATGGTGCGCCCACATCTTGAATACTGCGTACAAATGTGGTCTCCTCATCTCAAAAAGGATATACTGGCACTAGAAAAGGTTCAGAGAAGGGCAACTAAAATGATTAGGGGTTTGGAACGGGTCCCATATGAAGAGAGATTAAGGAGGCTAGGACTTTTTAGCTTGGAAAAGAGGAGACTAAGGGGGGATATGATAGAGGTATATAAAATTATGAGTGGAGTAGAGGAAGTGAATAAGGAAAAGTTATTTACTTGTTCCCAAAATAGAAGAACTAGGGGCCATTCAATGAAATTGGCGTGCAGCAGGTTTAAAACAAATAAAAGGAAGTTCTTCTTCACACAGCGCACAGTCAACCTGTGGAACTCCTTACCTGAGGAGGCTGTGAAAGCTAGGACTATAACAGGGTTTAAAAGAGAGCTGGATAAATTCATGGAGGCTAAGTCCATAAATGGCTATTAGCCGGGATGGGTAATTAATGGTGTCCCTAGCCTCTGTCTGTCAGAGGGGGGTGATGGATGGCAGGAGAGAGATCGCTCGATCATACCTGTTAGGTTCACTCACTCCGGGGCACCTGGCATTGGCCACTGTCGGTAGACAGGATGCTGGGCTAGATGGACCTTTGGTCTGACCCAGTATGGCCGTTCTTATGTTCTTATGAGATTAGAGATCACAATGGTCCCTGCTGGCCTTTGAATCACTGAATCTATGAAATTATACAGACATGCTTTTCAAATGCCTTTATTTCAGTTAGCACAGAAAAACAATACTTTAGGGTGGGAGTAATCACGCTTTATATTCAACTTCACTCATTAAGCTCTCTTAATTTCCCTTCACTGAGTGGTTGGTAGCAGAGGGAAATAAAAAAATGAGGAACAGATCCCCAGTATCTTATGTCTTCTCATTATATGTGCTTGTCAATCTCCTCCCATACAAAACAAACACACACAAAATTACCTCCCTCCTAAGGAAAATCTTCTCTCTCCCAGCAAGCTATCATCTGACTCCTGCTCAGCCCTTTTTCCTTTCAGTCCAGCTCCCAGATGTACAGATACTTTTCCTCCTGCTCAACTGCCTCTTCTGTGCCTCCATTTTCTTTCTCCTCCAACTGTTCTCACTCCCTTCCCTAGGTTTCTCAACTCATGACCTATTCTCCGCACTTTGCCATTCTTTTCGTCCTCCCACATTCAAACACTAATCACATGTGTGCTTCCATTCCCCTCACAACATTCTCATTAGCTTATTTTCACCCACTCCCTCTAGAATGGTACCTTCTTTTGTAACTAACAGGAAATAGCAGGATTCATAGATAAGGCAAAGATTTTGTCATGGATATTTTTAGTCAATCACTGGCAGGTCATGGGCAATATAGAAAAAAACATGGAACCTGTGACCCGTGCCTGACTTTTTACTAAAAATATCCATGAAAAAATGGGAAGGGGCTGGGAGCTCTGGGTCCTCCACCACCCATGGAGGCCCAGAGCTTCAAGGTCCTTCTGAACCCCCCTTGGTGGTGGGGAGCTGCAGGGTCCCCCTACCCCACCCCAGCGACAGGAAGATACAGGGATCCACCTGCCCCACTGCAGTGGCTGGGGAGATGTAGGGGTCCCCCTGCCTGCACAGTGGCAGGGAGCTGCGGTGATCCCCCTACTCCTCCACGGCTGGCAGAGAGCTAGTGGGTTCCCCCGCCACTGTGGTGGTTGGGGAGATGCAGAGTACCCTCACTGCCCATGGCAGCTGGGAGCTTAGGGGCCCTCACAGCTCCCTGCCATTGTGGGAGGTGGCAAAACCCTGCAGCTCCCAGCCTCAGTGGCTGAAATGAAGGAAGTCTTTGGAAATAACAGATTCTATGACTTCCATGATCTCTGTGACAAAATCGTAGTCTTATTAATAGATTTATAGGGCTTTAAGGCCAGTAGCTCCTCTTATTTGACCTGTATAATACAGGCTATATAATTTCATCTGATTACCCCTGTTTATGGCGTCATTTTTAGCAATGCAATGGAAGGAAACAAAGCAGGCAACCAGACTTGCAGGAAAAGCACTAACCTTCAGACACCACACGATGGGTGTGATATAACAACCTTACTTGACACAATCATAGAAATGAATGGCTACAATGGACCTTGAGAGATCAAGTCCATACCCTTGAGCTGAAGCAGGACCAAGTAAATCATCCTTGACAGGTGCTTGTCCAACCTATTCTTTAAAACCTCCGCTGATGGAGATTCCATAATCTCCCCAGGGAGCACATTCCAAACCTTAACTTCCTTCATAGTTTGAAAGTTTCTCCTAATATCTAACTACTTCTATCTAGTTACAGATTAAGGCTATTATTTCTTCTTCTAATTTCAGTGGACATGAAGAACAATTGATCACGTTCCCCTTTATAAGAGTCCTTAATATATCTGAAATCTGTTACAACGTTTCCCTCAGTTTTCTTTTCTTTTCATGAGACTAAGCATGTGCATTTGATCTTTTCTTCCGAGGTATAGTACTGTGCATTTGTCTTTATTGAATTTCATCTTGTTGATCTCAGACCAATTCTCCAATTTGTCAGGGTACTTTTTAATTCTAATTGTTCCTCCGAAGTGCTTGGAACTCCTCCCAGCTTGGTGTCATCCACATATTTTATAAGCATACTAACCATTTAATTATACAAGTCATTAATTAAAATATTGAATTATATCAGTCCCAGGACTTACTCCTATAGGACCCCACCAGATATGGCCTCCCAGTTTGACAGTAACCTACTGAAAACTACTCTTTGAGTACAGTCTTTCAACCAATTATACATCTACTTTATGGTAATTTCATCTAAACCACATTTCCCTGTTTTGCTTATGAGAATGTCATGTGGGACAGTGTTTTAAAATCAAGATGTATCAAGATGTACTTCCCCCTCATCTAATAGGCCAGTAACCCCATCAAAGAAGGAAATTAAGCTAGTTGGGCATGATTTGTTCTTCACTAATCCATGCTGGCTATTCCTTATAAACCTCTTATCCTTTGGTGCTTACAAATTGATAGTTTAATAATTTGTTCCAGTATCTTTCCAGACGTCAAAGTTAGGTTGACTGGTCTATAATTTCCCAGGGTCCTCTTTGTTCCCCTTTTTAAAGATGAGTTCTGTTTGCCCTTCTCCAGTCATCTGGGACCTCACCTGTCCTCTAGGAGTTCTCCAAGATAATTGCTAATGGTTCTGAGATTGCTTCAGCTAGTTTCTTAAGTACCCAAGGATGAATTTCATCAGGCCCTGCCAACTTGAATACATCTAATTTATCTACATATTCTTTAACCTGTTCTTTCCCTATTATAGCTTGCATTCCTCTCCCCTTGTTGTTAATGTTAATTGTGTTGAGTATCTGGTCACTAATAACCTTTCTAATGAAAGCTAACACAATATAATCATTGCGCATCTTTGACTTCTTGATGTCATTAGTTTTATCTCTCTCCTTCCCCACAATACAGATATATAGATAACAGTATCCCCAAAACTGTACAGCAAAAGCCACAGTGATGGCCACTATTACAGAATGAAGGAGGGGGGCTTTCTCTCTACTTCCCCCCATAGAGAGCACATAGTGGCAGCAACAACCACTGTGCTTGATATGCAGCAGGATTAATTAAGACGGCTTCCTGTAGAAGTGTTGCTTTGGATCCATGCTCATCGGGGTGAAATCTTGGCCTCACTGAAGTCAGTGGGAAAACTCCCACCCACTTGGATGTGATAAGGTTTTCACACCAGGGACCCAACCTTATTCTGCTGTTGGTTGGCCCAACTGGAAGAGTGAAAGCTTAAAAGTTCCAACAAAAGCCACTGATTGAAATGAATTGTTTGAGGGAGAGCCCATAAGCATGTAGCAATTCAGCAATATATCCTTGCTTTACTGAGCTGCAACATCAGAATTGTTGCTTTACAAGCAAATCTTTTATGCAGCAACGTTAGATGCACTGTTCTCAGCTTCCCATTATGCTAAAAAGTTGTTGCAGTTTCTTTGAAGATGGCAAAAATTACGTCCCGAAAAAAAATCATGATATTGAGAAATTATTTAACGATTAAAGAAATGTTTTCTGCTTTCTTGAAGAAGGCTAGTTTCTGGAAAAAAAATATTTCACAGGGCTTCCTTGCATGGCAACTATTGGGAAATACTTTTAAAAAAATCTATAAAATAGTTCCAGTTGCAGAGAAACATTTCATCATTATGCTTTACACACAATCTTGCCAGATTGCTTATTTTAATTACAGCAGAACTCTAGCTTCTGCTCATTGGTTTAGCGGGTGCAATAAAATGAAGTTTATTTAATTTTCTAAAATAAGTAAAGCAGAGTAAGTTAATTAAAAGTTAATTACAGTATAATGAATCATTCCAACTTACTGCGCCAGTGTTGCCCAGATGATTATTGATGTCTTCCTTCCTGAATACTTTTATACTCGCCATTGAAGGTGTGTGTGTGTCAATGGAGTTTTTTTCAGGTGCATTTTTAAAATCAATTGCCTACTTCACAATGAATCCAAAGGAGAAAAAAAAAAACAAAAAAATATTTTTCCCAGGCATAATTTTCATTTAGGCTTCTGATTGCCTTTTAAGTTTGACAGAATATACCTATAAAATATACAGTAATCGTTTCATTTCCCAGCATGGCATGTGTAGTTAACCTTGACAGACTGATTGGACATTGACTACACTGAACCAAACCTTTTCTGGCATCACAAAGGTCACAGAACTACTCTCACTGAACCTGCACCTTTAAACACAAGGTTCTGTACATATTGGAATTAGAATGCTTTTACTGCTCATTAATTCATCATTAAAAAGATGTTAACTAATCACTCTCTATACGACTCTGGTTTAAAGCTCTCTCTGGCATGCCCTCAACCTGGCACCCAGCCACTTGAAACCTGTTATAAGCAACGGAGTGTTTGCGTGGGGCATGCAAATATTTTTCTTTATGCACATTTTTAATGAAGGTGGGTGGGGAGAAAGGGGTATTTTTCTTTAAATTTCAGTGTGACAACATTATTTTTAGTAATAATAAATATATTATTGCAGTGTCCAAAGGCCCCAATTTGGATTGAAGCTCCATTGTACTGGTTGCTGTATAAATGTAGAAGACACGATCCCTGCTCTGAAGGGCTTACAACCTAAAGACATAACATGACGGTGTGCATGAGTCAGGATGAATAGGATATGCACCCTACAGTGACGTGAAGTACTACACTCTTTACTGTGTCATAATAATACACCCTGATAACTCCAAATTGGGAAAAAGAATCAAGGGGAAGTAAACCATCAGAGTAAATTGCTCATGAGATCCTGGCACATATCCTGGATACTTTATTTCATAAAATGAAGTACATCTCCACGTACGCTTCTAAATGAAAAGTTATAGTAGAGTTTAGAATTTGTATTGGAGAAGTGCTAATGGATCCCAAATAGGGTGGAAGCTTTATTGCCCTAGGTGCTGTACAAATATATGATAGGAAAACCGTCCCTGTCCCAAAGAGATTACTGTCCAATTTATGACAAGATCAATAGGTGGGTGAAAAAAACCCTAACAGAGATATTGAGTGTGGGAGGATGAAGGTAACAGTGATAGAAACCCATGATAACTTGGACTAGAAGAGGTAGAGTCTTCAAAGAGGAACACGAACACACACACATATATATACACACACAAAACTATGTTAAAAGAACATTCAAATGAATCAATTACATGTCACAATTAAGGTGCTCACACAACCGTAACTCAATCCTTTTGCATATATGAATTATGATGCAGTCTTTAATCATATCAGCATATCCTAGTTTCTGCTGCACGGGTTGTCAACAGGGTTTGAATGCAGGACCTTCAGATCTACAGCACTGATTTCTTCCACTTGAACTAAAGGAGTAATGGTAGTAAGTAACAGCAATTGGTCTCCTGTATTCTACTGGATAGCCATCTATCTTGGATGGTTGAGACAGAACAAATTCTGCAACTTGGCAGGAGGTTAGACTAGATGACCATTGCAGTCCCTTATCATTCTATGATTCTAATAGACCATTATCCTTTAGGCAGACTCACTCAAAATGCACATTTTGCCAGTGGCTTACAACTATAGAGAAATTGGCTTCGGAAGTGATGTCTAATGGTCAAAACAGTGGTGAAAAAACAGCACTGTCAAGCACACATATTTGGCAGATTTATTCTGAAAGACAATGTGGATAAGACTTGGGTTCTATTCCATGCTCTGTGATATTGTGCAGCACCTCAGTTACTTTTTCTGTAAAATGGGGCAAATAGCAGCTGCCTGCCTGCTGTGGGAAAGGCCTTGACCGGTAATTAGGTTTGTGACCTCTACAGAGATGTTAACAGTAATCAGTAGAATACAGGAGACCAAAACTCTCTCACAGATATGCATCAATGCATGAAACTTTTAACACATATGCAGGCATGTGTAACAGGGCTGCCAAATGCATGAGTGTCAAATGAGATGCATTATACCTGACAGCTCTGGATCAGTGAAATGGGAATAATTATTAATATGTACTTGCAAATATTACAGGAGTCTTGTGAGAACCTCCCTAATTAATGTCTGTGAAGTGTGCTTGTTTTTTCACATGTCTGTGAACATGAAAAACAGTCCATACAGTAAGCATGAAGTTTATTATGATGATCACTGCAATGTGGCAGGATGGGGTACCAGCAATCTAGTGAGGTTGCAGTGATATGCAGTTTTAGAAACCAAAAAGTTGGCTGTTTGATGGGACTTCTCACTGACAGCAGCACATTTCACAGAACTATTAGAAATGTTCTGCCTGTTTGACAGTGAGACAGTGATTGGGCTGTGCAGTGTAATTCCCAGAATTCTCTGGGCTTCTGAACTGGGTTGCTTCCAGGAATGATGGGTATGTCTGTGGGTAAAAGGTTTTAATGGATTTTTCCATACTTTCTATAGGACATCACAAAATTAGCTACATTGTGGGAGCAAGGTGATGATTTAAAGCAACTTGGGACTGTTGGGATGACTAAAAAGTCCTGCTTGCTTTACTCATGTGAGTATGTAGGCCTGCTTGCATGAGTATGGTGAGCATGATTTGGACCTATATTATAAAGTCAGTGTTTTGGTCAAATGATTTGATGCAACAGATAATGTGCCCTTTTTTACAGAAATGTACAGTATAATATATTAAAGGAAAACAAAAAATGTGCAATTATCAGGCACAAACATCCAGAACATCGCCAACTAAATGAATCTCTGCAGGGAAATGTAAATACAGAAGCCATTAAAGACCAGTCAATGCACCTTTTACGTTTCTAAACAATAACAATCTGAATAGATCAGTAACAGAGCCCTTTATAAATTGCAGCCTTTGCAGAAACAAAGAACGTCTGTTGTACTTATTATCAGATACGATCATTCCTGCTTCTGAAATCCAAACACAACAGAAGCTGTGCTGCCCTGTTCAGTTAGTTTGGTCATGAATGGGAGCTCTGTTTAAGATCAGCATGGTATATACACCTAGGAGGACCCCATGCTTCTAAACGTTAACTAGGGAACTGTTGACTTAGACTCTGCTGATGAACATCTCATTGCTTCAGGCTCATAGTCTTCCCATTTGCTTTCTTTCCTTCAACAGAGTTCATTTAATCTGTAATTTATCCAGAGGGCTGCTTTATCCTCAAGTCTGACAGCACACATATAATAGATAATGCAGTTTATTTCTAACTTTTTCTAAAAGCATTTTCCTTGCAATCCCAAATACATATATGCCTGTTACTCCACTAAATGAAACAATGCTGGCTATGTTAAATGGACATTTAGTATGGCTTAGCATTTACAGTAATTTGTTGCTGAATAAGCCACAATTGCAAACAAAATTACAAGCTTGCTAAAGGAGTTCTTGAATTTTGTGAGGAAAATAGATAAATCACAAAAGGAACCACTTGTGAATTAAATTAAGAAATCAGATACTGCTTCTTTTATTTGGCAATTTACAGAGGTATTTATACTAATTAAGATGTATTAGTTAATTAAACAAATATGTCTGGTAAAATAATTCAGTATAAATGAAAACCACGTAGGAAATCAGGCTTATAATAAATAAAAGTGAAAACTTCCAGTAACATCTTAACATTTTAACTCTTGGTAATTTTTAATTGTAATTGCATAAGGAGGTTTAAGAGCAGTTCTCTATTTACTTACCCATTGAGGTCAATGGAAAGCCTCCCATCAGTTTCAACGGACTTGCATCATGCCCTAAGGTTCCAGTTCTGTAACTAGCTCCCTATGGGAAAAACGAATACCATGTGATGCCTCAATGAAGCAGGATTGCTCAGAGTTTATTGCAAGCTGACAGTCTCAAGCTTGTCCTATTATTATTTTTTCTTTTTCTGGGCCAGATTATCAGCCAGTGTAACTTGGCATAACTCCATAGAAGTCAATTTGTACCTACTGAGGATCTGGGCCAGGGCATCTAGCATCCAGTTTTAGGGCCTGTAGTCATGTGATGCTATGAGACATCTAATCGATGAGTAAAAATTTCTTTCTTAATTATTCCAAGCATTCTGTTTGCTTTTTTGACTTCCACTGCACATTGAGTGGATGTTTTCAGAGAACAATGACACCAACATCTCTTTCTTATGTGGTAACAGCTAATTTAGACACCATATTGGTGTACATAACAAAATTCATGTGGTGAGGGTGGGGCCAAGAGGTTCAGAGTATGGGAGGGTCTCAGGGCTGGGGCAGGGGGTTGGGGTACGAGGCGGTGATGGCTCTGGCCGGGGGTGTGGGTTCTAGAGTTGGACTGGGGATGAGGGGTTGGGATGCAGGCTGACCAGGGGCTGCGGTGAGGAGAGAGGACCCCCCCCCCCGCCCTCTCTCTCACCGCAGCAGCTCAGGGTCAGGGAAGAGGCACCTCTCCCTGACTGCAGAAGCTCCAGCGGGGCTGGACCAAGGGAGAGGCTCCTCTCCCTGGCATCTCTGGCGGGTCTGGGCCAGGCCAAGGTAGGGGCTCTCTCCTCCATAGCTGCGGCAAGTCTGGGGCAGGTCCATGCTGGGGCTGGCGGAGAGGGGTGCCTCTCCCCACTGCAGCAAGTCTGTGCTTTGGCCAGTGGGCAGGGGCACCTCTTCCCACCACAGCCCTGAGGCCCTCCACAGGGCTTTAATAGGCAGCTTTGTGGCCTCGTAGCCGAGGGAACTTAGGTGACGGTGATTAACCATTAGAACAATTTACCAAGAGTAATTGCTGGCATTTTAAAATCAAGACTGATGTTTTTCTAAACAAAATGCTCTAGTTCAGATTATTTTGGGGGAAGTTCTGTAGTTGCAGAGGAGTCCAGGCTAGACAATTATGATGATCCTTTCTGGCCTTGAAATCTATGAAAAATATCTAAGGAGCTGGGAGGGAGGTGGGAACATCCAGACATTGGACAAGAATATATTTATGTATAATATATTTAGAGTAAGTAGACATATTGCACTGAAATATAATAGTCCTTCCAGCCCATCAACTTAGCCTTGTTTATTTGTTTGTTTGTTTTATTGGCATCTGAGCATATTACATTACAAAAGACAATGTTCCTGAAACCAGAGATAAGGGTTCGTAGTTGTCTGTTTGGTGACCTACATGAAATTGGTTGGTTCAGTCTAGATTCTTGTGGACTAGTGTTCACATCACAGAAAGACCCTTTCCAACTGGTAGATGTATTTGCAGTCTCAGATGAGAGGAAGGCAATGAAAAGCAGTGAATAAATTTAATGAATTTACTTCAACAAAGACCATAGTTTAGCATGTTGGGGATGGGAACTGAAACACTCAAAAAACACAAATTCTATCTATAGTTTTCCTAATAATTGAGGAAAGTGAATTTCAAATTTGCATGCACCAGCCTTCAGCAGAACCATATTTTAAGTTTGCCAGTGTCAGTATTCATGACAAGACTGCTTGCATGCTCATCCAAATCCAATTTGCAGACAGTAGATTTCCCTGAAAGACAGCCAAGTACTTCAGAATTTGGACCTGTGGTATTGTAGTCAGCCATGCAGCAGGCTTAGTAAAAGTCAAAATCCCAATCCTGCATTTTATGCATTCCAGGAGATTGCTTTGCCTGTAAAGTCCCATTTAATACAGAAGGGCTGTTCACGAAACTACAGAGTCCGAGTCCAAGCCAGCAATCCTGTGGTAATGAAGAGACAGAATGCACAGTGGAAACACAGCTGGCCAAACTGTGGCTTTAGTATTACAAAGTTAAATCTTAATGGGCCTAATTCAGAAATTTTTAATTATGCGAGTAGCCCCAGCAGTAGGGTTTTTTTTTGTCACCAGTAAGGACTGCTCATTTGAGGATGCAGGACTGATCCTGTTTATTTTAGCCAAGACATGGTGTAATTATGTGAAGTTATCCACTGTTCTAGCATGGCACAGGTAATGCTGACATGACAGACAAATTCATTAATGTGGAGCATAAACAGCTATTCCATACTTAACGGTTGCAACTAAGGTTCCATTGTAAGCCTGATTTTGCTTATCACAAAATTGGTAGGTTTGGAGCAGATATAAAATCTTTGGAATCTGCTGATTAATCAAATTGTATGTATAGGGATGTTCCCCAGGTTTCAAAATGCCTTCTAATGTCTTTTTGCCACTTTGCAAAAACACAGAAAAGAAGAGAGACCCAACTTTGTTTAATATACTCATCTAATACACAGGGCCAACATGTATTTGATTAAGATGTAATAGTTAATCTTGAGATTATAAACAGATTATAAACTATGTGACTTTTTAAATTCCCTATTTTTTACAAATCCAAAATGTATACAAAATTTCAAACTTTATAAAAAATGTTGACTGGCTCCTATTTGAAATAGTAATTTTAAAATGACTGTAGTTGGCCTAAGCAACATGGAAAAAATAAAAGAAATTTTCACCTCAATTTGTAACTCTGACATTTTGAAATATCAAAACTTTGAAATTTGAACTGTTATAACCAGCTCTAATTTTAAATAGGAATGTTAGATTTGTCATTTCTGATGGGCATAAAAGGAGGCATCAAATGACTGCTGTAGATGTATATGATTTAATATTTTTTTTAAAAGGGAGATACATTTGTGGTGACATTTTAAAAGGTTGCTTATAATCATCCCAAAGATAAAAGTACACTTTACCAAAGATGCATGCTGGTGCCAACTCATCAGCAACATGGGCATATTTTTCAGAATGGAGTTGTTTTTTCCCCAGTGACTTGGTGTTTTGAATGAGTTTGCCATGAAACACTTAACTTTAAGCAACAGAACACTTTGATAACGTCTACCTTCTTTTGAGTTATCTCCCCACTCCACTCCACTCCACTCCATAATGTTCATCATGCCTAGCATGCTTCATAAAACTATTCCTAGTAGGCAAATTCTACTCAACATAGCAATATGTTTTGAACAAATATTTTGTAACTATAAAACATATATTTTGATGGAGGAATTGAAAAAGGGGGACATTTCAGGATTTCCCAGGGCACCAGGACATATATATGACAAATCAAGACTGTCATGGTACAACTGGGATGCTAAGTTACTTTACCAATTCTGCCACTTCTTCACATTGTGCAGTATCATACTAAACATGTACTCAAAATGTGTAAGGGTGGCACATAGCGCCTTTGGTAAGCTGTTGATAGATAAAAACTGACTTGATTTGAAAAGAAAAAGATATAATTGAGCATTTAAAAATAATTTTAAAATTCCTTTCTACATAAGAATATCATATTTCTGGATAGACGTGTTTCCATAATTTATATCACCATATATTAGAGCTAAGAAATGAGGTAATATATCTGTCATAATCAGCTTTTGGACATTTAACTGAAGCTATAAATGCTTACGTTCTAGCACTTGTTGCTTGTGTAGGCCAAGCTCATTGTACACAACAGGGCCTCCTTGCATGTTTCCATTTCCCCCCAGCAAGGTCCCTGTGTGCCACCCTGCTATTCCCCTCTCCTTCAGGGACTTCCTGAAAAAACCTCCCCTCCTTCCCTCATGCCAGGGGCTCTGGATGTCCCCCATTTTCCCCTCCCCACATTCTCTCTCCTCCCCGAGGACTCTGCGCAGCCCCTGTTTTCCCTTCATTTCATGCCTTTCTCCCCATCCTATGCTAGGCTCTCTATGTGCCTTCTCATCCCCCATTTTCCCAGTGAAAAATGTCCTACAACCCCCCAGGCCCAAACCAAGATCCTCCATTCTCCTGCTCCTGCCAGAGGTTCTGTCTACCCCCATTTGTCTCTTTCCCCATGCCACTGACTCTGTGTGTACCCCCATTCCCTCCTTCCTTCCATCCCCCCTATTAATCACATTCTTTTTTTCTGTTTTGGAGATGTCATTTCAGGGTGTCAACATTTTAAACTGTATTGGGAGGACGTACAGCACTGAGATGGGGGTATTGGTTTATTGGAAGGTGTTATAAGTGTGAAGGGTGTCTTGCCTGGGTGGCACTATGTTATCTAACACAGTGTGCCTTGCCTGGGTGGGGCTGTAGGAGGTAATGTAGGAGTTTCCCTGCCATGGGGGAGGGAGGAGCCTCGAGCCCATGAAGAAGGGAGGAGCAAAACAGTCAGTTCCATCTTGGCTGGTCTCCAGGGAGGAGGCCAGGGCCAGAGAGCTCCATCTTGGCTGGTCTCCAGGGAGGAGGCCAGGGCCAGGAGTGTTCCATCTTGGCTGCACATGAGGCAGGAAGCTTGCCAAGGTAGCTGGCAAGGGTTCTAGACCATCTTTGGCTATAAAGATGGCTCTACCTTTTTCTGATACTTCTACTTAGCTAATGTGAGTATTACAATTTGATTCTTCTATTAAGCCGTGCCTTTGGGATGTTGTTTCCTTTTCAGACCAAAGTGGGGAACCCCAAATGTAAAGTGTCTGTATTTCTGCTTTAACCTTTTTCTTTATTAAATCTTCTAGTTGTAAAACCGTCTGGTTTATTTCCCTTAGGGTTTTTCTCTGCTTCCAGTCTGGGAAGGGGGAAGGGAAGGGAATAGGAACCAGGGCAGCTAGGAGCCTAGCTGGAGTGTGAAGACTGTGTCTCCTTGCTGTCAGGTTAGACGGGGGAGGGAGGAAGCAGTCGGTTTTTCTCTCTTCACAGGGAAGAGAGGAGGTAGGGGGGAAGTGCATAGCCCCTGGTATCTGACTTGTCTTACAGGGAGGAAGACAGAGTCAGGGTTAAGGGAAGTCTGCCTTCAGCCGGGGAGGGTGAAGGACAGAAAGCAGCTTCCAGGTATCTAACTTGGAAACCCAGAAAGGGGTACAAAGTTAGGGTCTGGCTCTCAGGTTGAGAGAGACAGGGTTAAGGGAAGTCTGCCTTCAGCTGGTCAGCGTGAAGGGAAGCAGTCTTCTGGTTTCTGACTTTAAAACCCAGGGAGGGGGTATAAAGTCAGGGTTAGGGGAAGATCGGGGGCCCCTCCAAGGTTTTGGAAGTATACCCGATTGGTGGCAGCGATTGGTGACCCCAAGAACCCCAACTGGCAAGGTGGGGGTGTCTTGGGGTGGAGGACTTGTTGGTTTGGCATAGAAGAGGCCCAGCCTTTGTACTCAAGAGCATAGAGGCTGGGGGTACCCCCTCTTACAGAAGGTGTTAATGGCTGCCATCAAACAGTTTTTTTGCTTGCAGACAATTAGAGAGGTAGCTGGGACTGGTAACCAGGGCCGGCAACAGGGGGGTACAACGGGTAGAGCTGTACCGGGCCCCGGACTTCAGTGGGGGCCCCTGAAGTCCGGGGACCGGTACACAGCTCTACTCGTAGTCGCCCCCCTGGGCACCGCACCGCATTTCTCCGGCTGTGTCCGGCGCCGCGGCCGGCTGCCGCCCGAGCCCTTCAGCCGCTGCTCGTCCCGCGCCCCAGGAGCCGCCCTGAGGCACCCCCGGCTGCAGAACTTCCCCCGCCCACCCGCATCAAGAGCCGGGCCAGCCCTTGGCGGGGTGGGGGGGGGGCGGGGAGGCCCCCTGGCACCACAGGATGCCGGCGGCTTCAGAGGAGTGGCCGGGTGCGCCGCTCCCGAGGCACCCCCGGCTGCAGCGCTTCCCCCGCCCACCTGCAAGAGCCGGGCCAGCCCTTGGCGGGGGGGGGGAGGGGAAATGCTCAGAGTAGGGGGCCCCCAAACGCTCAGAGTAGGGGGCCCCAAAATTTCTGTCGCCGGCCCTGCTGGTAACTAAATGCCAGAGGCTCTGTACATCCACCACTTCTGCCTTCTAGTTTTCCAGTTTTCATCAAAATTAATCAGATTCTGCTTATGGATGCCGAGAACATTCCCTGGAAATTGGGGTTGATCGGATATGATGTGTTATCAACGCTACGTCTAGACAGACAGAGACATGTCATTAAACTGAGCCTAGGGACCTAGTTACCTTCGGCCAGCCAGTGAGTGCACTGCAGACAGCTGAGAGTTGTGTTTTCACGTCACTTGTGTCCATTCCATCTCTAATGGAAATGCCATCAACCTAGAGATGGTGACCCACGTGGAGATCAGTCAAACAAGTGACATACTCTACGTACCTTGAGATGCTGTGAGTCCCTTTGCTGTTTTAAACTTGCTAGCTCATGAATGATTATGACATCTGATGTAATGCAATGTAGTGATGGGAGTAATACCACATGGAATGCACAGCATGACATACTGTGAAATCCCTGATGGATAGCATATATTTTCCTGTGGAAGCATTTCCCTTAAAAATAATAATTAAAAAATGTACCCACATGGTGTTATAGACAGGATGTTCACTACCTAAACTTTTAATGGATAAATAAGAATGGGGAGATGCAGAGTATCTACTATTGGTGGGAATCCAGCAAATTTCTATTTCAAAGAAACTTTCTTTTCTTGCTTGTTCCTATTATTCCACACAGACTTATTGCTTTACTTTCTATAATGCCATGTTGTACTTGTGAGATCATCAGTGGTCACATTCAATCAAAAATGTGGAGGGGACTGAAGTCCATCCTAGCTGTTCAAAGGGACATATGGTGCCCAAAGTAAGTGTTGGGGCTGGAGACATTCCTTAACATCCAGCCGTCCCCCTGCAGGCAGACCACATTTCAAAGTGAAAAAATGGGACATTGCTTATCTATCTATGTAGGTTTCTACATGGTGCTCATTACTGTAGTATCTGGGGACACAGTGAAAGGTGCTGGTGCAGGATGATGAAAGTTAGAGGTGATATGAGAAGAAAATGGGCACCCACTTCCTTCTCCCATCACTATCCTGCCTTCAGAAAGGAAAAACTTTAGAGGGACACGGCACAGCAAAAGGTGTATGTGTGGAGGGGAGAAACAGTATTGATCTCTCTTTAATTCCTTTCTTGTTTTCTCTATCTTGCAACCTCTCTATCTCTTTTTTTCTCCCTCCTGTCTTCCATACATCCTCATTCATACACCAACCATTTTACCATAGTCACAACCTCATTCAGTATTTCAAGTCATTTGCTTCAATTACATATTCACTCTTTTCAGCTACCCACAACTCTGCTAAGCCATCCCTGATCAGAACACCAAGTGGCCAGATTCAGCCCCTTCCCCCTGCTGAAGAAACCCTTCCTGTCCCTGCCTCAGGTTCAAATCCCCAGATCCTTTATCCCATGACTGAAACCCTGATCATTTGCTCAATGCCCTTTCTACTCCCATGTATAAAACCCATACAACACATGAACCCCAAACTCAGAAATCCTCCAACTACATGTTGCTGTGCATGGAGAAGCAGACACAGCAGGGAAGGAACATGGCTGTATGTAGCACTAAATCTGCACATGGCATCCCATACTCTGCTTCTGTGTGACTAATCTGAATTAGTCCCTCAGAGGCCTGTAATCCCTGCCCTACCATTGGGTATTTGGGACATATGAGCTGTTCTGCCTACCAGAAGTCCCCTGGTGGCAACTGGATCATTCAGGGTACATCTACACTACAAAACAAAGATATAAAAACCCAGCAACAACAAATCTCAGAATCTGAGTCAATTGACTCAGGATCACGGGGCTTCCACAAGGAGGCTTAAAATAGCTGCAGAGACATTCCTGCTTGGGCTGGAGCCCCAAACCTGGGGATGGGGATGGGGATGGGTCTCCGAGCCAGGGCTCCAGCCTCTGAGGCAATGTCTAAACTGCTATTTATAGCCCCACAGCATGAATCCCACAAACATGAGTCAGTTGTCCATGTAGACTCACTGTTGTCTTTGGAGTGTTTTTGCAGCGTAGACATACTCTCAGGGTTTGGAGCCCTACCATCAGTCTGGTGGTGAAAGCTTCTGTACAGAAGCTGAGTTGTAGGCATTGTATGGACACTACAAAGTGTCTGTATCGTGTGTGTCAGATTAGACCTAACTCTGACAGCCCCTAACAACTATCAACAAGCTGTACCTGCATTCAGTACTGAAGGGTACTTGTTCCTAAGCCCTGGCTGCTGGACTCTCAATGGAAAGTAGACACTATCCCTGGAGTCCTGCTACTGTACAATGCAAGTTTGGGGCACTGGAGTAGCTATCCCTGCATGGATCCTTCATCTGGAATATAAAAACCATGCTAAAAAAAAACAGTTCTGACTGATGGAGAGGTGCATTTTCTTCATTTTGGTTTTATTTGTAATTTTGTTTGGTGCTCCAGATGTTCCAATAGCAGAACATCACACTGACATGATGTCCTCAATGGCAACAAAGTCTGCTAAACCATGCTAACAGACACAAGTAGCTATATCCATCTAGATTCCCCCTTTATCCTTCAGCTGGTGGGAAACTGCTGCCTGGGATGTGTTCCCTTCACCCTACTGTCTTGTGAAATCAATCCATGTGAGTCAGTGCTTTGTTATTTCCCATAAACATTCACAATAACTGTTTGGAGCTCTCATAATTTCCAAGGGGAATTCCAGTTGCAGAATACTGTAAGTCTTCATGAATATAACTGGAGTATTGTCAATACTTCTTGACTGGATATTATGAAGTCCAGCGGTGTCCTGCATAAGGTTCTTGAAATTAGCTTTTGTGTACATTTTTATCAACATGTAAACCAAACCAAAGCAAAAACTCTGGATTTAGAAATGACTAATTCATTTACTTTTTATTAATTTGTTTTGTTTTCCTTCTAAACCAGTCATTTAGGTAAAGAAGCACGAAAAACGGAAGGTAGCTCCATGTTTTGTAACTCGTTCTTCCTTACCCTTCTCCAGAAGTATTCTACCTGCAAATATTTTCACCAGAGAACACAAAGACAGAAAGTAGCCCCAGAACAGGAAGGATTATATGGATCTGAAGCTTTCACATTTTAAATAGCAAATCCTCTATTCTCCCTTCAGTACACATGACATGAGGCCAATGGGAATTATGGTTATGTATCTATGTATCTATCTATGTATCTATCTAATCTATCTATCAATCGATCTATCTATCTATCTATCTATCTATCTATCCCTCATCCACTAATGCAGTACCCAAGTAACTAAGTACACGATGTGAAAGTTTATCACTTCTAAAGCTATATCACCCTGGTTTGCAATCCCATCAGCTCTCGCAAACTAAACAGGATCAGGCTGGATCAGTAATCACATGGGAGATTGCCAAGAAACTGAAGGCAGATGGGATGCTGATTCAGTAGGTAGCATGTTTCTGTTTTGAACATGTTGCACTCCAGCAGATTGTTAGAGGGCACCATGCTATTCATAATGTTATTTTCCAGATGTAAACATTGGCCACTCTTGGTTAAAGAACCTGTTGTTGTTGTTTTCTCCTAAAGTGGGTTGACTGCAATATCATGGGCAAGTTTCACCTCTGTTAATAACTTTTTGGCTAACAAGATTGTGACTGCAGTTTCAGTTGTATATGGCAGGTCTGCACAACTCGGAAAGCAGCGAGGGCCATATTACTGCAAAGAAAACCAGCTGCGGGCCGAAAAGCTCAGCCCCCATCCACCTCCCCCCATCCCAGCGCTTGGCTTGCCCCACCTCTACTCACCCCCGCAGGCCACACAGTGAGCCCGTGTGGGTCGCAAGTGGCCCCCAGGCCGCATATTGTGCAGACCTGGTATATGGTATTCCTCTTCTGTTTTCGTCTCTAATGGTGGCACAAGACTGCTATTCACTATTAAAACACTGTTACGTGACAACACCAAGATAGCTGTACCTCAGTGGTTGATGAATGGTTGATTCCTGCACATGTACATATTAGTTGGTAAATGTAAAATTATATTTATAGAGCCTAACAGATTCAGTGGACTATAACTCATTAGGATTGCAACTGAGAACTTCAAACAGAAAGCATTCTCTAAATATATCTCTTCATAGTAAAGAGTCACTGCAGACAAATTCAGTGTTACTCAAAGATTTATGAAAAAAATGATAAATATGTAAAAGTGAGCATACCCAGTTTGTTTGTTTTTTATACATTTATTTTCCATATGGCTAATCAGACAATGGCTAATTTAGAAATGCGTATTATTCTGGAAGTCATATATATGTTGAATAAACACTTTCAATCGTACAATATTCACATTTAAAAGTGACCAGGATAATTTTTTCCAGCTCCAATATTGCAGGTTAAACTGGTGGCTACTTTTGCTAAAATTATCTAAAATTGAAAAGTTAATTTTGAGCTAAATCCCACAATTCTCTCCCGCTTTCTAGATAGATAAAGACACTGTTCACACTTTAAAAGTTTCTTCCATTTTGAAATATTCTGCTGCTGCTGAAATAACACAGCTGGAGCTGGTAATAGTTCTCAAAATGAAAAGGATGTTTTAGGCCTAGTCTACACTAAAAAACATTGTTGGCATAGCTATGTTGGTTAGGAGCGTTGGGGGAAAAATTACACTCCTAACCGACATAATTGCCAGCAAAAATCGTAGTGTAGACACAGTTATATTGGCAAACAAAGTACTTTTGCCAGTTAGCTTATTTCATTCTGTGAAAGTGAGCATACAGCAAGTGCTTTCAAATGAATAAAATAAAGAGAAATAGAAAGGGAAAATCACTGTGTCTATGTTGCAGTAAATTTATGGGTTACTTGTAACAGTCAAAGATGCACAATTTCCAATGGAAATCTAGTTTCAATTTGTGTTCCTTTCAAATCTGGAAAACTTTTTAACAATTAACAGCTTGCTAACTCCTGTCTCAGTCATTTTAAAATGCAACCATTATACTATTAAAAGTGCTCCTGGGACAGTGTAACATGCTCTGCTGGATTATCTGTGGTGTAGTTATCTGCATAAGCAACAAGAAACATGGGTATTAAAAAGAAACTCCACACGCTCACATGTCTATGCCCTGGAACTTTGCATTCTGTTCACAAAGCTCTGGATTTTATATATATATAATATATAGTTTTAATGAAGGTCAAAAAGAGGACTTGGAAACAGGGTTTATGAAAGTGTTGTAAGGTTCATTATTGTCATTGTGTGGAAAAGTATAATTTCCCTAAGAGAAATGGTGACATATACATAATAAAGTCCCTGTCCCTGCCATGACAGCTCAAGAGCATGCCATCGTTACCACCTATGTCACACTGCAGGTGTGCCTGCCATATGGGTGACAGCCGCTGACTTCTCTGATCAACACATAATTATCTCTGAATAAAAATGCACATTGAAGTAGCTGGACATAATGGATTGAGGACCCAGGGCAAAATCATCTTTATGGTGTCACACAGCACCACCTGGGGGTAGGAGAGGGTTAAGGACAGCTACTGGAGCTAGCACAACCTTGAGAAACCTGCTGTGATTGGGCCACTGTGAGGTTATCGTGTTTATCCTTCCTGTCTTCTTTTGAATAGAAGAGGTCACTTGGTTAATGGTAGGATGCCCCTGATGGAAAAGGTCCTACTGATCAGTGCTATTCTGCACTGATCTAACCATATATCTCTCTCACAGCATCTGGATAGTTTCCATTTGCAGAGTCCCCTTCCCCCATAAGATAATAAATATCATATCACAAGGATGGCAGTGCTCCTTCATGGAACACTGACTGTTTATTAGAGGCAAAAAAGTTTAAGAGAAATGCTAACAATGTTCATTAATAGCCTGCATCCAGGTTTAATGAGGCATGTCAATATGCGGACTGGGCAACATCAGTGGCATAATAGTGGTGGTAAATGGGAGTAATTGTATCCAATTGTACGGCACAGCTTCCAGGAATGAGCCCGAACTGCCAACTGACAATGACAGAGCAATTATGGGAAGGCAAGCGAGCTGTGTCAAATTAGCACTTGGTGAGAACTCATTTTTCAGAGATGTGCTTGCTCTACAACACCACAAGTGATAGCTACTTTATTGTGAGTGATAGGAAGACCAGCACTTAGACTGATGTTCTGATTTGTCAATAGCTGTATTTGAAAGCTTAGTGTCACAAATATATAGAGATATTCAGGGAGAGAGGCACACTGCTCATGATCCGAAGGATAAGAACGTTGCTGAGAAGGTCATCTGTCAGTGTGAGCTGTCAAAGAGAGATCACACTCTATGAAAAGGGAACATTCAACCGACTTAAGTAATTACCTTTGACTGAGATTTGAAGATGTCTTCTTTTGTTGGCCTACATTGGCTGCATAATTTATAATTTACTGCAATCAGTGAAAAGCCAGGAATTGTAACTAAGAAAATCCTTATTTTATTTCTCATAATTACATTTTTACTCCCTTAGCGCTTTAGAATGGTACAGCATAATATTGATGAAATCTTTTTAATACCCCCCCCAAATTAACATGTCACTTCAGAATCAATATATTTATTTTCTTTTTATTACTTGACCATACCTATAAACTGTACCCTACACCATACTATAAAGCATCATATATATATTCCTGATGTGGTTTTAGTTGCTTTGTAGGATTATTAGTTAAAGAGGATAAAGTAATAATTCAATTTTTTCTTTCAAGTGCAAAAGAACAAGAAAAAAAAGATTTGGAGTACTAAGCACTAAAATTGTAATCCACATCCTATTTTCAGATATAAATCAGTTTGATATACTTGTCAGAACTGCAGAGAGATAAGTATTGTAGCAAATATTTTAGAAGTTTGTGGATTAATCAAATTTCCATTGCTTGCTGTCTTTTTTCTTAGTAATCTCACTGGATCAATGTTTGAAAAGTAATTTCTTAGCCTTTAATAATCATAAAAATAAAAGATAATGTATGACCAATTATGCTCTGGGGTATAACAAGTATTACATTTTTGTTTTTTTATCTTAATAAGAAAAATCTACTTACATTTTATTAACTAAAATATAATATGAGTTGTTACTAATATAGATTTTGAATTTTTATTTCCTCAGTAAAAAAGTTATTTTGGAAACCTGTCTCCAATTTTTCTTGTTATATTTGCCATTGTGGGATATTTTGGGCATCAAACTATCCACTTCAAACAGAGAGATCACTTTATTGGGAGTGGCTGAATGATTAATGAATTGGAACAAAGAGAGACTAGGGATTAACATGCCTTCTGGCCAAAAAAATGTTGTTTAATTCCAGGTGTATCGATTAGCTGTAAAGTTATTGACAAAAGAATTATTTTAAGTACTTTAAGTCAATGTTACTTTAGCTGAAAACTCTACCTTTAGGCACAAGGAAATGCCACTATAAAACTACTCAATTAATATGATGTCAAAGGACTGTCTCATGAAAAAATGGCTTTATATCCTCATATTTTAAATTCTCTGTAGGTTTTTTTTTATGCCAAGCTCATTTTTTTAAGGTTCATAGAACAGTCATGTTTAAAATTAGCAATTGTGGGTTTAAAAATGTTTACTAATTATTTAATGTTTCCTCTGAATTTTAAAAATTCTTCTAAAATGTACTTTGTTTTCTGTAGTTTGAATTTCAGCCCCTGACATTACTTTAAATTATACACTTTGCTGATTCTGAACACATTTTTAATCATTATTTTTTTATGTTTCAGAATTCTTTAGGCCATTCAATTTCCCCCATTGTAGAAAGCTGTTTAATTCACAATGCCTCGAGTTCAGGCCCGTCATCTATTCTATAGTGACTATGCCACTTAATAATGGAATAGTGCATCAAAGTGCCACTTAGGTCTCAAATTGTTATGTATGACTGTCAAAGCGGAGAAAAAAAGCAAAAAAAAAAAAAAGGGGGGGGGGGACTTGATTTGTCTTTACTACTGAAACGTGAATTTGTCAGCCAGGTTTTGAAATCACAACAGCATTGCTTGCATCCCCAGCGAGATGTCGAAAACTTGACAGGTACATATTTTTTCAACTACAAGCACTTCTATAATGAAAACTAAATACACAAATCTTATTTTTTTTGCTCTTGACAGATAGTTGTTGCCAATGGGATTTAATGTTCAGGTTCGAGTTGTCAAGAGGAATAACCAATAAGCAATCCAAGTAGTCAGTATACAGATATTCAAAAGCAAAATGCCTGGCTTCTGTGATATACTGGAAAGATTTGAGTGTATAATTAACTAACTGAGGAACCAAGGACACTTAATCTTTCCCCTAATGGCAAGTTCAACCCATCACTGTCTCTCTCTGGGGGACAAACTGCAGCTTGTTTTGTGGTCACCAGGGCCTTTGATTGTCATTGCTCTTTCTTATTCATCATTTCCTTGGGTTCTGGTGTTATTCCATTCACTATTACTTAGTTCCAGTAAGAATTAACAGGGTAAACTAAGGTTCATTTCTGAAGCACCATTTATTATCTTATGTATTTTTAAAACCTGCCTGTTTATCTATCTACCGATTCCACAGCACAAGATTATCTGCTTCTCTCTCCACGTAAAATGAGGAAATATGCACACGTGTATATTCATTTCCCATGTATGGCATGTGTATAATGGATGTACTTTGAAACGGCTAACAATATCTACAGTAATTCTCTGTGGGCAGTCATTTACCTGCAGGCTACCTAGCCATTTTAATGGAGGACAATATGCGTGTGTTAGGGTTTTTTTGGGGGGGAGGGATCTGTGTGTGTGTGTTGGGGGGCAATGCAAACTGCCACAAGTCTACATTCATTTTAAATGTCAGTTTTTGTACATGGGCTTAATCCTCTGAGGTGCTCAACATCCTCCCAGCCTTTAAAGTCAGTAGGAGTTAATGGAACTCAGCAGCTTAGTGGTATCTCAAGGAGAACTCAGCATCCCACAGGAATGGGCCCAGTTCTGCAAGCAGCCCTTGTGCAGAACTCTTACTGATCTCAGTGGGAACACCATGTAGGGATTTTCCAATCTGTGTATGCTTTATGCGGTGCAAAATGGCCTTCAAATGACTGGAAACAGCCGGGACTCCACTGATGTAGGAGAACTCTTTACTGACCAAAAGCTGGCAGAAGCGGCTGTTGTATCTTGGACCAGATGACCCCCAGCCCTGGCATAAAGGGGAAGAAGCAGGGCTTGTTGAGAGAGAAGACATGGGCAGGAGGGGCAGGGTCAAGCGGAACTCCACTATGCCTAATCCTTTATAGGCCTTAGGGCTGTGGCTGGACCAGGAGCTACAACTATGGGGGCGGGGATCGACTGCAGATACGCAACTTCAGCTACGTGAATCACGTAGCTGAAGTTTGTGTACCTGCAGCCGACTTACCGTCTGTCCTCACGGTGGCGGCAATCAGCAGCGCACTCCCCCGTCGACTCCAGCTTGCGCCTCCCGGCAAGCTGGACTTCTGGAGTTGACGGGGGCGCCGCGGGTGATCGATTTCTCACGTCTTCACAAGAGAAATCGATCGCCAAAAGATCGATTGCTACCCACCGATCCGGGTAGTGAAGACCAGCCCCTTGTAACCATTAATGTCCCCTGTGTACAAGCACAGCTGTGACAAAGTGGAGAATCGGCAACATAGGGCCAGGCCTTAAATGCAAATGTCCTGCCCCCAAAGCACCCCTTATTCCTAGCCAGATATGAGTGGGTGTATGTGTGCAGGTGTGTAAAAATCAGTCTTGCAAAACTACCGTTAAAATTATTACAATGAATAAACTAATGATCATTTACCCGCCTGTCAAAAATTATGACTTGCTTTGGGCGAACAGACTGTTGCAAGGCCGGTATATCCAGGGTGAAACAAATGAGATACAAACAGGTAAAACTAGGGGTTGTGACACATGCGGTGAACAGGGAGAGTCAAAGTGAAGGCTGACACTACTTCCTTAACTCATTCGCTCTAAGCTGTGACTGTCAGTTGTGTGTAGTAAATCTGCTTTAATTCATGGATCATTGACACAGTAGACCAAAACGGTTAAGGTCGCTGGTATCAATGTAGCTGTGATGCCTGAGCATTAAGGATTTGATCCTATGAGGTGCTTGGGTACCCCTCTGCTGATTTCATTCATGGCTGCGTGTACTTAGCATCTTGCAGGATTGGACCCTCAGCCCGTGTAGTAAAAATCTTTGACATTTTGGTTGAAAGAGATTGCACTTGTGTGCAGTAAATCTGTTTCCTAAACAGAAAGAGTCTTTGTTGTAAAATAAAGAAGCTTGAGGTCACATCAAGAAAGCACCATTCTATTTAACAAACTATCAGCAAATTTTCATTTAAAACCAATCAAATGCATGTATCAGAGTGTATAGCCTCTTAGAGCAAACAAAAAGGACCCGAAAACACGTATTTCCCGTTTTGTTAACAACATTTTTAACATTAAAACATCAATTTCCTCCAATTTACTGAACTTAAAAAATAATTCATTAGACCTATCCATTGGGACAGAAGTGAGGATGATAATGGCATTACTGGTAGACCTTTAATACAGTGGTGCAAGCCGGTGACACTATTCTAATGTTAGAACATTGGCTGTATATGCTTTTGAGTTATACTGCATATACGTCAGTTATTTCATAATAATGTAGACACATTCAAGCATTAATTGCGTCTGATAAAAAGCTCACACTGTGGCTGATACACGTTATAGGTACTTTGTGTTGTCATCTGGAAGTCTGGATAGCTCAAGGTTATATGACTGGGTTAATAGGATGAGATTCGTGGTTTAACACTCACTCTTCTAACATATAATCATAAAAGGACCTGCATGAAATATTACTGGCTGTCTCCTTCTAGGAAGGAGTCTTTAGGCCTCTAGTGATTGTTTCAAAAGTTAGAGATTCCTAAATGTCCTACATTTCATAGTGCTTGGTTGATACAAAGACTTATAAGTGAAATAGCATGGAAAAGTAACCCACATGAAGGAAATCTGTGTTTAAATATTTATCTGATGGTTTTTATTTTAAAAACCATAATTTTTTGTACAAGAGAAAAAAGATAAGAGAATTATTTTCATGAAACAAGTGATCTGTATCTAATCTGTAGAGACATATTAGTATCAAAAATAGACTCACAAAAATCAGGCATAGCAAAGATTTCATAATATATTTGATTAATCAAAACCCAAATGGAAAGTTCTCATCTTCCCAGATGCTGCTAAGAGTTACAAGTTGCTGCAGGGCCTTATAAGCCATCCAGCACCTAATGCTTGCATGTATTTCATAACACACCCAGCTTTCAACTATTTCAGAAACTGACATCCTTCATTAAATACTTTACGCTGCTCTTCCTGGCCTACGCCATCCAGGAACCACAATCATACATTCATTTATCAAAAGACATTTCCCATGTTTTCTTAAACCTATAGACAAGCCAGACAACTATGGAAGGGGGCTATGTGGGGAGTGGGGAGGGAGCTCAGGTTATTTTCAGACCACGTGGACAGGAAATACGGGATGTGATGCTTGAGCACTCAGTGCTGCTGAGCACTCTAGCTGCTTGAGCACTCTAGCTGCTGAGCACTCAGTGCAACTCAAGAAGAAGGGTGAAAAGGTTGCTTTAAGTTACATTTGTGCTCCCCCAATCTTTGGTCAGGGCCAGTCCCTGGCAATCTTGTACAGGTGCTTCATGTCCCCAAAGAGGAAAGAGAGGGCAACGCTGGAGTCCATGGATATGCTTGTCATTCCCTGTGCACCAGTATATGGCGGGGATGGACATAGGAGTAGATAGCCTGACTTGCTATTACTCAAGGATTGCGGGACTTCTAAGCCAACTTTAGGCCTGCTTTCCAAGGCAGGGGAGAATATGGCCGAGGGTGTCTGGTTTGTTACTGTTGACCCCCTGTAAGAACATAAGCAACCTCATGTTGTCTTCGGTTGCAGTACTGCAAAGTGCTCAGCACCCTGGACTCCCATTGCTGGAGGCGCTCAGCACCTTGCAGAATTGGTTCCTTTTTGCCACTCCTGGAAATCAATGCCCTGCCCTTAGCAGGCTAATATTGCCGTATCCCAACCATTGATCAGTGGCAACACTTCCTGACAGGGGATGTAGGAATAAAGCCTCTACAGCATGACTGTCCTGCAGGGAACAAATATTTCCATTCTGCACCATCCCTATTTATCACAGAGACTGAAAAACCAAAGGATCAGCTTTCATCAGCACATTGGGGAGGGTGGGGGGAAGGACGAAAGAAGCGGAAGCTTCTCTCTTTGTTTGGTTTCTCCTTGTTTGAGTGCAGTGTTTCAGTTGGTAACTGGGAATGACAACAAGCCATAGCTAATATTCCATGTTAATCATCTGAAGCCTTGAGTCAGCTGTTTAAAAAAATTATAATGAATAATGAATGTATTTTAATTTTGATACCAATACATGATATATTTTGACACATCTCAGAAGGGGGAATGTTGCCTGAGGTGCCAACTTAACACCACAGGAAAATGAAAACCAAGAGAAGGCAAACTGCTAGCATTTTCCCTTGTATTAGTCTTAAATGTTGCAAAACATACTGAAATGAGACTTTCAAAGTATTTAACAGCCTGGCCTGACTCTGTTTAAAAAGGAAAGCAAGCAGATCAGCTATAAAAAGGAAAGGAAAACCATTCTTCTTTTTTAGACTAGTCTGGTTAAATAGCATGAGAAATTGTCTCACGGCTCTAGTAACACCAATTGCATTGTAAACCAGACATACAACAAGACTAAACTAAACAAAATTACAATCCACAATGGAAATAGAAAACAAGGTCAGGGTGATGTTTTAGCTAAGAGGCTTTCTGCAGGCACCCGAGAGATTAAACCAAGGTTACTGCTTTCTCTTTTCACAGCCCACAGAAGGCCTCACAGCCAAAATGTTGTGTCCCACTTTGAATTTGTATTATTAAATTATTATTACTAGTATTAATATTCTCACATTGCTCTTTATTAACCCTTCTTTATGCTTTGCTTTACACATTAACAGTCACCACTGGTCTTTCCAAGATATGAGGAAGACCTGATGTGGTGGCAGAATATTAAGTCCTGGCAATGAGAATAGTGTATATTTTTACTTGTGTGGACTTGGTACAACAAACAATAAATAAATGAACCATACTGAAAAGATTCAGAGGTTGAGTAGTGCTCAAAAGATGGGATGTTTTCCCTAACTATTTGCATCTTTTGAGATCTCCTTTCTCTGACACATTTCCAATTTGATCCCACTCCCTCTTTTTCCACCCATACCTTCCTTCATCCTCCTCTTTTCTTTCCCACTTTATTCCATTCATCTGAAGACCCACCTCATGTAAACTGATGCAGCTCCACTGAGGTCCAAGAATTGGTCCAAGACTTTCCTATCTGATTCTCAGCCTGAATGCAATGACTGCTGTTCTCAGTTCCTCTTCCGATCAGCATTTTTTCCCCTTCACAGTGAAGTCCCTCGCCCAAATTTTCTTCCCACTTCAAATAACCGAATCATGCACCTTTCAATTTATTTGTGGGCAGGCTATAATTCTACCTTCAGTTCACACATACTGGACTCCTGGGGTTTCTATAAGGTCCTGCAATCTGGAGAGCTGTAAGACAGGGATGCTCATGAGATTTAAAGAAAGGAGCCAGCCTCTCAATACTGAGGGCTTGTACACATTACTGCTTATGTCAGTATAACTTTATGTCGCTCAGGGGTGTGAATAAGCCACTCCCCCAGAGCAACGTAAGAGACATAAGCTCTAGTGTGGACAGCGGGAGAGCTTCTCCCACAGACATAGCTAATGCCTCTCGCAGAGGTGGTTTTATTATGCTGATGGAAGAGCTCTCTCTCCTGGCAGCATACAACATCTGAGGAGCTGCGCTACATCTTCTCATGTAGACTAGCCCTGAGACACCATTACAACTATGATGAGGGACACAAAGAACTGTTTGAAGTTGAAAGGGTGGGAGGAGGGCACCACACAACTCTGGTGAGGGAGGAAAGAAGGAAGAGAAATTGGGAGTTACTGGATCCACCCTAAAGAATCAGCAATACCACAGAGCTGATTTTAGTCTCGAAAGATAAATGACCTGATTCTCCATTATATTGGTGTCAAATGGGTGTAAAAATGCTGCAAGATCATAATGGAAGCATTTTCATGCAGTTTGCACTGGGATAAATGACCACAGAAAGTGCAGGGCAGTGGTGAACTGGGTGCAAAGAACAGGACTGGTCATCAATTCAAAACAGGGGGATTTCACTGATTTTCAGAAAGGCCAGGATATGGGGAAGGAAAGGCGTGATGGAGAAATGGGGATGATGGACTGAGGACCGAGGCAGGGGAAATGAGATGAAGGTAAAGATATTTTGGGTGAGGCAGAAGGTTATAGTTATGTAGGGGTTATAAAGGGAGATGGAACCTTTTGGTAGGGTTTTTTGTTTGGCGGGGCAGGGGAAGAGGGTGGAGGGAGAATAACTGAACCAATCCAAACAATTTTACAGTGTTTTAGATGCGGTCTGCTTCTCATTTTACACAAGCCAGCTCCTTCCCGATCAGTACTCTACAGGAAAATTTTAAGATAAAACGTCATCACCCCCTCTAATTCAGCCAGGCGAATAAGGGGATACAGTTCATTAACTCAGCTACAGCATGAGACTGGTTTGTTCACTTGTCTCATCACATCTGCCTTTCGGTTACTTCAGGTCTTGTCCTGAACTCACATGAAAGAATTACAAAGACAGGTACTATACATTAGATGTCACTGTAAGAAATTGTTTCAGATGCACTAATATCTGAATAAAAGGAAGGTGAGAGGTTGCGCTTGGGAGGTAAGCTGCTTCCTGAACACAGCTAGCCTGAAGTTTTGTGGCGAGGGACCTATTATTTCATCATAATTAGGATGAGGCCAATGATGGGAGTAGGTTTATAAAGCAAAGGTGGAATCCTGTAGTCAATAGCAAAACGTTCAGTTCAGATTCTACCCCAAATGTTTAAAGGTCCACACCTGCAAGGAAACAGAGTACCCTGAACTGTGAAGTCAACAGGCCAAATAGTACTTTCAGTTATATCAGGGTTTCTCAAACTAGGGGTCGTGACCCCCCTGGGGATCGTCGAGCGCTCCTAGGGGGGTCGTGAGCTCCCGGCGCCGCTTAAAAGCCACCGAATGAATTATTTCCGCATTCAGCGGCTTTTCGGCGGACATGCCGAGCTATTTCGGGAGCACTCGGCATGTCCGCCGAAAATAGCCACCGAATGCGGAAGTAATTCATTCGGCAGCTTTTCGGCGGACATACAAGGGTGGCGCTGCCAGACAGCTGAAGGAAAAAGGGTTGCGGTTCAGGTAAGTTTGAGAACCGCTGAGTTATATCCACCCTCTAGGATGCGGTGTGACTTAGTAGAGTAGTTCTGAACTCGCAGCCCGCAGGCCACTTGTTGCCCAGTCAGCACAGAACTGTGGCCCATATGACAACCTCAGTGCTATACAAGGACTGTATTATTAGATGTGACCCACATAAAATGTTGTGGGCCACATATGCGGCCTACAATGGTAAACAGATTGAAAACTACTGGGATAGATCGGGACTCAGGAGACATAGGATAAATCATTTTGCCATTCTGCACCTCAGTTTCCCCCATGTAGAATGGGGATAATGATATTGACTGCTTTTGTAAAGAGCTTTGAGATAGGGAGATGACAAGGTTATGTAAGAGGTGGGTATTGCTATTATTAGGCTAATTATTATTATAATAATTCCAGATTTACACTGGTGCAAATGGGGGCAGAATTTGTCCTAATGGGGGGTGAAGGAGACCTGTATTTGTACACTAGTTTCTCCCAAACATTCAACACCCAGGCTCAGCAAGAGAAGAGGAGTGAGGAAGTAGTGTAAGCTATGGTCCCAAATCAGAAAAAGATGGGTATCCAAATGCTAATTTCACTGTTATTTTTTTTTGAATAGTACTTCCCAAATAGGAGTTGGAGGAAAGCAGGTTTAATCCCTCTAAGGTTTCTACAATCATCCACCACATCTCTGAACAAAAGTGTAAAGAGGGGCATAAATGCACTAAGCTGCATTTCAAAAATGATTTAGTAATTGCAGGGACTGCCCATCTTACCTTGGCCTCACGCATTTACCAGAATTCAAATTTATTTCAAACTGTTCTCCCAAGTCTGCCTAATTTTTTTTGTCCAAATAGCAGCAACCAAACTCACAGTTAGTGAACATACCTTCAAGATCTTTTTTTTTTTTTACTTACAGCTAAATTTAACTTTACCCATCCAATAAAAAAGAAATAAGGGAGCCTTTATTATCTCCCTGGATTTCTGGGTATGATACCACATCATAGAGAAGTGGTTATTAGAGACAATGGCCTACCAAGGTGAAGTTTGTAATAAAGCCTATTATGTGGTTTCACCATTGACACTAATGGAATGTAACAGTGATTTAGAATGATTTAATGGTTCCCAGGTTGTGCTCTAATAGTGCTCTTTATATTATGATGTATATCACAAAACCTAATGTGGCTGTTGTGATATATTGACAGTATTCATGCTGTTTCATTTTTTTAGGGGAATTTTAAAAACTGTCAAAGAGGAAAATTAATCGGCTGCAACTGCTTTATTTTCAAGGGTTCCGATTTTTTTTAAATGTATGTGCATAAATTTCTATTTGATGCCATTCTTAAGCAAATAAATTCATTTGTATTTTTATTTCAAAGTAATAACTGTAGCATGTGTGCTCACACACCTGTATGTATGTGTATGTGTGTTAGAAGCCCAGCTTTGAAAAGATTGCACTGTCATCTTAAAATCTGTTTATAAACTGGTAATAATGGTTTCAAATGTATGTAGCAGGGGAGAATAAAAGACAGGTATTACATTTATGGAAGCTGCCAAAACATACAAGTTTAATAAGAGGCAGAGGCAGGAGGTTTTCCTATTGAGTCATTTAAAAACACCCCAGCCCCTTAGGGGTTCAGGTGGCTTTTAGGCCAACACTTAGAGTTCTAAATTTAAATAAAAACACAATAATCTTGGAATAGATACAAAGAAAGATGTACCAGGATGAGATACCTTCATTCTGAAACTGCTCGTGGGCATCTCAGCAATGCCTGACCTATTAGCTTCAAGGCATTTTTGGTTGCAAGTAGGTTAAGTAACAGCAGGAATGTTCTTGCATTCTGTAAAAGCCTTTTTTTTTTGTCCCTGTAATTTAAAAGGGCATGTTATGAAACTTCATGTCTCTCAAGAGCATCACTTTTGATGTCCTCCTGGGCAAGAGGGGCTCCTTCAATGGACACAGAGTAGATGTCATGATGATGGACCGCTAGTGAAAGGAGTGGCAGGGGCATAGTTCCCAGCGGAGCAGGATTTTGTAGCTGAATATATATATCTATTTATTCTGAAAATACTAGAGCACAGATCCCCAGCATTTGTGCAGATAAATATCTCCTGCCCTTCCCCCCATGCGAATAGGGTGGCCAGATAGCAAGTGTCAAAATCGGGATACTTTTTTTTCGGGGTGGGGAGTATAGTGACATAGATAAGACACAGCCCCTAATATCAGGATATCTGGTCACCCTATGGGGGAGCCACTTTACCATCATTTTCCCTAAAGATTAACATTCATCCATAAAGGGGAGGGAATGGGAAGGCAACGACACAAGAACAGGGTCCATCTCTCCCATGCCTGACCCACCGTCCTCTCCAGACAACAGGAAAGGGGGAGAGAGAGTTTCTTCTCACTCCTCATTAAGGCTGATGGGTGAGTGGAGATGTGAGCCTGCACCTTCCCTCACTGATGGTGAAGAGCGGAGAGAAGAAAGTATGTTTCTACTCATGTGGTTAGTGGGAAGGGACAATAGGCTTGGGCCTGCCAGGTGCAGTGTATCCCCACTGGTTTGAATGGAAATTGAGAATGTTCAGGGCCTGGCAGAGGCACCCAGGACTTGGCAGGATGGAATCCCATGTCTACTGACTGTCCTTCATGTGGAGGTGGGTGGTAACAAGTAGTAATTTCTTTCCCCATTATTCCTGTGAGGGACCCATTGGCTCAAACATCTCCTATTCCAGTTGGTTAGCCACTCTGAGCTTAGTGGGACTTTTGTCAGAGTAAGGTATTATTCAGCAAGGCAGCCTGACCAGAATGAGGAGCTCTGAGCAAATGTGCTTGACATCAGTGGGGCTACTCCTATGAGTAAGGGTGGTAACATATGAAAAAAAAAAGGGTCTCTAATTGAACAGGAAGCCTTGATTCTGTGGCCAGGTTCATGTTGAGCCTGATTCTTCATCTGCATAAATCTGAGCAGGTCCACTGATATAGAGTTACCAATTTAATCCAGCTGAGTGCCCCGTTGAGGGTCTGGCCTGCTGAGTAGCCCCTTACTCCACACATAGCCCTGTTAACATTAACAGAACCATTTGTGGAATAAGGGGCTTCTCAGCGAGAATAGGAGTGGCAGAAACGAATCCTCAGAATGGGAAATACTCTTATGAGCCTGAGCAAAGTTAAAGCAAAGGGTGAGCCAAGAGTCCTGTGGCATCTTAAAGACTAACTAAAGTATTGACGCATAAGCTTTCGTGGGCTACTACCCACTCCGTCAGATGCATGCATGCATGCATCTGACGAAGTGGGTATTAGCCCATGAAAGCTTATGCTTCAATACTTTAGTTAGTCTTTAAAGTGCCACGGGACTCTTTGTTACTTCTGCAATTCCAGACTAACACGGCTACCTCTCTGATTCTTGGAAAGCCAAGAGGTGAAATTCTCTCTCCTGTCTGGCACTGTGACTCCAATGCCCCCAGACAAGAAGGCAACCAGCTAGCATCAGCCTCCAAAAAAGTTTAGAACTGATTTGGAGAAACAGTGTGCTAAAGCCACTTATGCAATGCTGACCTGCACTAATTGCTCCGTGATGAGGCAATTACATGATACTTCTGTCACATCCTGCTCCAGGTTAACTTGCTTGAAGACAATTTTCTCTTCTATGAAAACACCAGTTTGTGATAAAACCACCTATGATGTGATCCACAGGACCATTGCCAGACGTCTCCTGATGGGATCACAGTTTGCATTGCGAGTCTTTCCACAATAGTGGTTTGGGAATTCAGTGAACACAAAAAGACCATTTTTTCTCTCTCTCTCTCTGATTTCCCCCCCCCCCCCAAGACTGCCCCCAAAATCATAATTTTTCAAGTGTATAAGAGTATACGTACAGGCTGGGGAATGGCTTTATAAAGAGAATCTTACATTGAATAATGACTTTGGGATACCAAACTGCAAGAGGACTGGCAGAAATTTGGCGAAAGTCACTTGGTTTTAACACCGAAGTTATTTCAAAGTTATAAGTGAGACATTTCTCAGGAGAGGTTCCCTTTTTGTACAGTATCTTCCCTGTGGAAAAAGCTGTGTGAAATCACACATAACAAAATTAGGCAAAGTGCCTGTTATATAACCTGGCTGTTCGCTAAAAATAATGGGAGCATCATGATCACCTGAGGTTTTCCCTTCCCTAGGTTTATGTACAGTACATGGAAGGGGAGGGGGAGAAAAAGGAGAGATTGCATAATGCAATTGAAAGTTCCTGTTAAAAGAAATACTGTGAAATTTGCATACTTATTATCCCCTTTTGATTTGTTAACTTTACAGAATCTATGTGGGTCAGTTTTTCTCGCTTTAATTAGCAAAATCATAACAACAAAAATTGGTGATTTCCTTCTTTCAAGCTCAAGTGTAGTATTCAGCCTGCAGCAATAATTATATATTTTTCAAATGCAAGGTGCCTAATTTAAAACACAAGATTCCCAGTAGTTGCCAAAGTTTTAAGGACTGTAAATGACAGAAGCAAGTGAGCCTTTTGTTCTCCCATGTTCAAAGTCCTTTCAGCTTCTATATTTGGTAGGAACTGTCTCACTCATATAAATAATTTTTGTGTTAATATTATTTATTGTAAAATATTTTACCCACTGGGGTAAATGAAGAGCAAGGATTTACTAATCAGATTACTGGCACACTTATTCTAATTTATACCTTCCACAGTTAGCCTTTAAGCCACAGCTGACCTCTTATTTTTTATATTAACGGGAAACAATTCATCAAGTGAGTTACCCCGCTCCTTTCAAATCCACTTGTATTACTAAAAGGTTGAGTAAAGACCTCTAGGGAACAAGGGCAATTTTTGACATGGGTCTCAACAGATTAAACTATGCAGGGACAATATAGAATACATTGGAACAATAACATTATCACATCATAGCCTGACTGAGAGGCATTTCCTTGCATTTTTGTCCTTTTACCATAAGCCAATAGTAGCCACAGGCATTTGACTGGAGAGCCCGGAGGATTGACAGGCCTGGCAGTCATTACACGCTGGATTGAATACTAGATTACTCCAAAGTGGCTCAGGGTCAAGGATCAGTGTGTTCCCTTTTGGCACTAAATGACTTTAATATCCTTACTGTATTAGTCAATTACTTTAAAGCTGCTGCTCTCTGAGCTCTCTCTGCCCCCCTGCAGTTTACTATGGACATTTGAATTGCTCCCATACTTAACCCACACATCTGCTTTTAGCTGTCAAAAGAATATTGCTACCACTGGAGCTATTGACAATCCAAAATGGACAAAGATACTTGCTGTAGGTGTCAAGTGCCTTTTTCTTTTCGTTGTTTATTTTAAAAAAAATCCTAAATAACTTCACAACTGAAAGTGTTCTAAAGTGAAGAAAAGTTAGATCATTTTTGCAACATACCATGGTATAGTCTTAACTTGACAAAAATATGCCTGGCTCACAGTTCTGAAAAATTATACATTTTTGGTTTGGTTTGTAAACCCCTGAGTAGTTGTAATGAAACACAGAAAGAAGGGACTGTATTAAACTCTTGTTTAAATTTCACAACTGTCACAAGCGTTACAGAGAATTACACTTCACAATTTATTGGTGAAACACAGTGAAGAATTCTGTGTCATGGCCGATGAACATTAAAAGGTCTGGCTTGGCTAGGTGTTAAACCAACATGTCTAGATTAAATATGGGCAGGCCTGTTTAGAATTTTAAAACTGCTTGAAAGTGATGCTTTTCGTGCTGTAGTAAAAGTGATATCATCACACATGAAAGCACATTGTTCAGTGGGGCCCGACATGCGTGTGGTGATGTCATTGGACTAAAAAAACAAATCAGGTCTTCACAGCTAGATACATAAAAAAATTATTTTCTACTATATATACACTTTTTAATCTGTGTGGGGATAAATGTGTACTGAGGAAGACATTTTAACTTTGTAGTTTGCTCACCCCATATGTACATTACTTGCATATAGCCAGTCGCATATTTTTCCACTTGTCCTTTACTTTAGATTTGCGAGTAAGGCCTGAGTCGTTCATTATTTTTCTCATAAATATAAACAGAGTTTATGGAGAATAAAATTGTATTTATTACCCTTCATGTCAGATCAGTGCAGTTCATGGACAGCTTGACTAGAGATTATATCTGACTGCTCTATTATTTGGTACGCAATACATTATCGTTTGGAAATCTGTGTAATACCTACATACGCAGACAGATAAAGTCTTCATTTGCCCCATTCTGCATATCAAACACAGGTGTGGACTTAACACACTTGGTGGACACAGTACTTGTCAACTTGCAACACCAACAGGTGGGGTTCCAGGCTGACCAACTGTGTTTTGACTGTAAAGTGTCTTCTCAAATACTGCATCACTCTACCTGAGCGCAAATGGTTAAAGAAATACAAATAAACTCTGCGGGGTAAAGGCTTTGAAGAAATTAGACTGCTTCAGAGACATCACAGTCCCCTGATCTGACAAACTTTGTACTAAACTTGAAATAAAAAATCATAACCTCCTGCTAATCCTATTTTGGATCATTGAGAGGATAATACATACAATTTAGAAAAAAAGTAGTACAAAAATGGCACTCCCCCTCCCCCCCCCCAGTGACACAATATTTGAACATTAGTTTTCCATCATTTTGTAATGTTATTTCCCATTATAAATGTTGAGTATTGTAGTTTAAGGGACATATTATGTGTGTCCCTACTGCAGGAGGGCAGACAGACATGTGGACAGTAATATACATTTTCTTTGCAATGTGCTTCTGCTCAGCAGCTAGGCATAATGAATGGTGCCTTGGGGAATGCACTGAATAATTGTGCTAATTTAAAATTTAGTCAGCAAAGGACCTTAAAAAACTTGATACCTCTTGGTAATGATGCATCATTAGCACTTTTCATTCATTTATATTTTGTTGTGTTTAGGGATTTGGGTATTCAGGAGAAGAAAGGTAGCCTGACAAGAGAGTGATTGAATTAGCCCCCTTGATACTTGGGAATGACAGAAGGTGAAGTACCATAGCTGCAGTTGACAACTACTTTAATATGAGCCACTTATAAATATTTACAATTCATAAGTCAAGGATAAGCTTGTGTATAGCGCATAAATAATTTTAAGTATTTGACATGTTTATTTGGAGACCGATAATTATTTTGGAAACCATTTGATATTAATGTGCTAAGAAACATTTGCCATTAAAGGAGCCTTAGCGTGCTGCTGCAATGCAATTTTTAAAAGAAAATAGCACATATTTCCTCCCAACTCCCATGCTAAAACTGGAAAGTGCACCTTATTCACAGTAGTAGTAGAGCAGACTTCAGTGAAATAACTTCTATATGTAAGGACAAGAGCATTTGGCCTTAGATGATTTACTTGGCATGGATGTCGTGACACATATTATATGACCTTTCTACAGTACAAAATTAAAAATGTGTGGGCATTCAGTTGCAAAACAGGTAGTAACCTTGGATGATCACACTCCTAATACAGTAAAAAGACAAAACACTCTCTGATTCCAAGGGGTGCAATAAGCCCTATTCACACATAGATTTTGTTTTCTTTTTTTCAAGACAGAGAACTCTTTTCAAACACATTTGTTTCCCTTTCTCTGGATAAATATTGCATGTATTTTACTGTGCAAAAGGTGTTAAAAGACAAACACACCAAATACTCAAATCCACAAAAACTCAAATTTGAAAGAAAAGGCTTCTGGAGAATGCACCACTTTTGAAAGGTAAAATGTCTGTAATTTTCCAAACTATTTTAGGTGGAGCAATTATCTGTAGCTGCTGTCCTTAAATACAGTTACAAGGTGCAGTGATGATTAATGCAAAATATACTAATAAAGGGTGAAAATTAAATCAGAATAAGACAATCTCTTCTGGAACAAATGCACTGAACTAATTCCTGTGCTTCTGTGGGCAAGGCACATAATAACCTTGTTAGCTTTGTGTGTCTAATTTTCATGTTTTCTAAATTTCACCACTACTTCTTTAATGTAACAATATGGATTTAAATGACCACTGGGGATGGATACTCCTTTTGTTCCTGACCTGGTGAGTAATGAGATAGACAACACCTCAAGCCATTATCCTTTGGAGTGCTGAGTGGGAGTGCAGTTAACTTTGATAGCATAGAAGTAAGTACATTTTTTATTGCACAGGAAAAAACCCGTCAAGAATAACCTATTCAGTTTAACATTTTCACAAAGTAATTACACATAAAATTAGCTAACCATCAAAGTTTTTAGCTACTTCCCCCCCCCCATCATATTAACTGAATACATACACATTTCATCGTTAAGCACAGAAAATGATTTTAAGCAGACCAGAAATAATGTCTTTTTTAAGATCTACCATTTTTAATTGTTGATAATTCTAGGTTTTGTATATCAAAATTGCCTGTAATTAATATTTAGGGGCTATTGTACAGAATCAAGCCATAATGTTTTCCCCATATTTGTATGAGTGATCATTTCAGTAAAGCAGTTTCAAATAGCATTACAGTATCTATTTTCTCTTTAATTTGCATCTCACTTTTGTAATAAAGTTGTCACGGATAGAGTCTTCTTGTCATGTATCATCCTTCAGTATGTAAACAACTTACCAACTTGCTTTGAATGATAGGCAATCTCATAATTTTCACTCATAAAATGACAGTTACAAATAAAGGAACTAATGCATGAAAAGTAACATATTTTGGTCTTGTGACTAATGGTAATCTGGTGCTACTGAATTACTGAACTGTGTCTGAGAACTAATGAGAAAAATTTCCCAGGGAATCTTTATCCAATGCACTTGGAAAGCACCTTGGGGACTCATTCCATGTCTGTCACCTTTCCCGTCTCATTGACACTCAGCTTCTTTACCACCATTACACTGTGCAACCATTTCACTTTACACCTCACGATTAGAATATTAAAAGGAGAGAATACTACACTACTTGTTCCAGATAGCAGAGTTGTTTTTGACACTTAAAATAGAAAGTGTCACCGAAATATCACAAGGACATCAGTGTCTCCACCTCCAGAACATTCTAAGGTTCATATTATTTTGCAACTAATGAAAACTTTCATCATATTTCCTAATGGAACCAAAAGTCATTAACAGGAAAGATTTAAGGGGATATATCGATTCATGTAGACCTATAAAAATGATACTTGTTAGGGAAAAAATTGCTCCTGTCACAGTACTGGGGTTTGAGTCATCTATGGTGATTATATGATGATCAGTTTTGAAACAAGGCAAATTAATTAGCAAGAAGCACAGGTTTTTACATGGGACAAATATTTTTTTAAAGACTAATGATGTTTGGGAACACATGGCCAGATCTTTAACTGGTGTAAATTGGTGTCGTTCCACTGATGTCAGAGGAGTTATGCTGATTTCAACTAGCTAAGGATATGTCCCATAAATATTATATATATTATTAGGAAAGCTTTGGTATACGCCCCATGAGCTATATTCTACCTTCCTCATAATAGCTGCCTCACTAAAGCTGATGAAACTGTTCACCTGAGAAAGACAAGAGGGATTTGGCCTCTGGTAACAAAGCTCAAATTTAAGCAAGCAAACAAACAAAATCCATCTAAGTTAGAAGCTTAAAAAGTTTCACCAGGCTTGTGAGCAGACTGAAGCTAATTAAAGCCAATGCAGAACTTTGAGGTAAAGGAAAAAAGAGCTGGTCATATCAGATAAAGACATTTTGGAGGTTTCTGTCACCATGAGATGTACAGCAAAACCTCCATTTAACGGATTAATTCGGGCGAGGTGGTGTCCGTTAAATGAAAAAGTCCGTTATTTAATAATAATAAAAAAAACGAGCTTTCGGAGCAGCAGCCCGACTGTCAAAGGGTCGGGGCGGCAGCTCTGCAGCCGCCCGCTGCCGGGACCTGGGTGGCAGCCGGGAGCCGTCAGCCAGCCCGCCGGGGTCCCGGCTGCTGGGACGCGGGAGGCAGCCAGGAGTTGTCAACCAGCCCGCCTGGGTCCCGGCTGCTGGGACCCGGGCTGCAGCCGGGACCCGGCAGACAGCCCACCCGGGTCCCGGCTGCTGGGACGTGGGCGGCAGCCGGGACCCTCCTGCTGCTGGGAGCCGGGAGTCGGCAGCCAGCCCGCCCACAGGCGGGAGCCGGCAGCCAGCCCGTGACAAATGGATTTCGGATGCATCAGACTTGCTTAGAAATTTTGTCCGTTGCATCCGAAGTCCGTTAAAACGAGGTCCGTTAAATCGAGGGTTTACTGTATATGAATTTTCAGTGGAGAAGTAAGGGACAATTGGCCAATGGTGTTCTAAGTCAATCATCTTATTGATTATGTTTATGAGATGAGGTTTTGCTGGTCTGTGTCACAATACTTTAGACATACCGAAAGTAAGTTTCTAGCCCTCGTGGCTGTGGAGAGAGCTTCAAAATGTGGCCCCAGTGCACCTTAAAGTTTAAAAGAAGCAGAAGGCAAATGAAAAAAACACCAACTCTATTATTTGTACACAATCTCTTGATTTTAAAGCCAATCTCCTGATTTTTGGTGAGCCTGACTCATGATTTTTGAATACTCAGGATTGGCAATACTGTAAATGCCATAGGTCTCATTTGATTATTATTTCAGACCCTGCAATGCACATAGGAGTAGAAGTCAGATCTCACTCTCAATTGATTTGAACTTTGTGTAGTCAATTACGCTCCCAAACTTGACAGATGCGCCTTTTTGCCCTGCTTCGCATTCAGATTGCACAGATGTAAATAACCACACAAGGTGCAAGGCAATAGAGACTCAGGCCCATACCAGCAGCTGTAGCCAATGCTCCACTTTCCCCCTGCTTGCTATGTTTGAGTTTCAAGTCAATGGGCTTTATTTCAGACTCACAATTAAAATTCCTTCATATATGCTTTTGCCCTGACTGGTGTCAGATCTATCATAAAACAAAGTAAGTCCCCAGGGGAAAAAAAAGTAACTATTAGTTTGTCATTCTTAGAAAAGTTTTCTCTCCCTGAACCTTTTCACAAATTCTGCAGGAATAAAAGCACATGAAATGATGTCTTTAGGCTTTCTAAACCTTCCGAATCTATCGGAACCCTGTGTGTGGAAAACTGCTCTTTAAGGTATTCATCCATAGCTCAAAATTTCTTGTCATTTCTTCCAAGAGGCAAAATGCAGTACTTTGAGGAATACACAAGTTTTGGTTAAAAAAAAAATTAGTGGAATGATGCACCATTAGGGCTGCATAATTTACTCTGCATCTCTTTGACTTTCACAGATCAATGACTGCAAAGCTGGCAGAGGGATGAGTTATTAGATCTGGTTTTTGCAGGACCCAGACCATGCAGGTACTCGATTATATGTATGTACTGGGCATGGGTGTCAGAATCTGGGCTTTAATTTTTGTTTAAAAACCTAAACATCTACCTTTTTTGATTTTAAGGATAATTTTTTAAATGTGGTGCTGTTCATTTCTTCCTGAGACATCAGATTGCTACTCAAAAACAAGAGTCCTACAACTCAATGGCGTGTTAACACTGAACCCTAATGATAACAATGCAAATATTAAGATTGTTAACTTACTCAGTTTGTGTCAGATCACACTTACAAAAGCTCCTTTGAGGTTGTGGATGGATCTTTAGTAGCATACCATCACTTATTTTTCCAATTTGCCACCATGGGCTTGTCCCAGACATGTTCAATGTATAACCCATACATAGGCCCATATCACAAAACTATATCATGTGCCAAATACTTTCCTGGGGGTAACATTTCTGCATTCAGTGGCATTGCACCATGGATGGATTTAACCCAATGCCATTGATTTTGTATTTGCATCTCTGATTATACTAAACATTTGTAAAAACACACAGAGCCAACATCTGGTTTAGAATCTATGCATATTTCTCCCATTCACTTCAGTGGGAGTTGTCTGTGCATTTTGCATCTAAAGGAAAAAAACTGGTCTGTATAAGCAGAAAAATCTCCAGAGCATAAACTAATCCTCCCAGTATAGAGCTGCATACTTCTCTTGCTCTGGGAGTGCAACTTCCATTAAAGTCAAGAAGAGATGAATGGAAGGAGGGAAGTACATGACATTCACTAAGCTATCCTTGTTTCATACAGTAGCATACAACTAATGTATGTTTTTGCTAAAGATGCCCAGTTTGGGCCAAACCATATCTTCTTTTGGAAAACTGCCACTGCAAATGTAAAAGATGTGTGGCTATACCTGTGCTTTCTGACGGTTGACAGCAAAAACCGTTTGATTGCAGTTTGAGTTCAGGGACTGCTGTCAGCAGCTCAGACCTTAACTTATAAAACATTTCAAAGGCGTTCACTCAGATACCATGGGGAACTGCCCTGGACAAAAACTGCAATAGACAGAAAGACACATTTCAGAGATTTATATATAAGGTGCAGATCTGAGAGAAAAATTTGATCCTACATATCTGAACCATTTTTGAAACAAAAATTAAAGTGTTGTTTCGAAGAGCTAACATTCCCCTTTTGAAAACTTTTACAAAATATATTTTCTGACCTACTTCTTCATACAAACTGGAATTCATTGAGGGAAGAAAATAGTTTTAAAAATTCTAGGCCCCTCTTTTCCCTTGCTCTCTGAGAATTGTTATAGATGGACTCTGGAGTCATGTTCATACATACACATGCATGTACACTTCATCATATAATCATGAATTCTCGCCTACACGGTAATATAACTGGCTTTCAATATTGTATCAGGGCACATGATGAAAAACCAGCAGTATTGCAGTGTTTGAGGGGGGTAGTTTGGAACAGTTATCTCTCATTCCTTTTAAAGTATGGATATTTGGCTGCTTTGAATTTAGAGCTTGTCATTTACCTTTTGCACTCTTGTCCAGATTTAGTTCTGCAACAATCTCTGAAAGTTCTGAACTAAATGAGTTTGATGTGTCAGCTCAGTCAGAGCCAAAACAAACCTAGAGTATATGTTTACAGTCTCTGTTTTATACATGTCTGGGGCAGAGGAGTTATTGCAAATTAATTCTCACCCATGGAGAGGGTACTTCTTCAATGTCATGGCTGAGGTCATTGACAGGTCAGCACAGAGAAGACAGCCTTTGGAGAGAGAACTGCAGTTTCCCATACTGCCCATCCAATAACTTTCTTCGAACACTTTTACGACAAATATATTTAAGTAAAAATATAATAATGTATGTACTACTTATATTTATATATGTATGCATAAATTCTGTCATAGATCTATGCACACACATGGAGACATACATATATATGCATGTATACATGTATGTTATATGTGCATGTGTCTTTAATCTATAGCTCATATAGATATAGGGTCATTAATTAATAAACCATTTGTGTTAAACACCAGAAAATAAAGAATTACAGGTATTTTCTACATTGATATTAATTTACAGCTCATGTGACCCTTGTATAATATCAAGTGGTTTTAAAAACAAAGCAAAACATCCTCTTTAGAATATTTAGTACTTGCAACAGCTCAGCATCTTTACAGGCATGTTCGTCATGTACAATAACAGTGCTACATTTACCTTAATGGAGAGAACAAGACAGCATTTGTGTGTGTGTGTGTGTGTTTTAATAAGATGTATTTGGGACTGCTAATCTATTTGGGGTAGCCATATAATTTCTTGTTGATGTTGTTATACTGACCTCTGCAGGTTTTGTAAATTTGGAGCATTGTTTACTTGAATGATATTGCTGCATCTGATATACGATTAAATGAGTTCATGGTCTCAAAGCACTTACAGGCTGAAGGAGTTATTTGACTAGTTTGATTTCATTTTAACTCTGAAAGGACACCATATAAAATACATTCAGAATAATTATTTCAATCTAAGTACTGCTTGGTTTAAGTTTAGAGCAGTGTTAGCCTTAAAAAATAACCTAATTAAACTAAAAAATGTATTTAAAATGAACAATTTACAGATTTTTTGGTTATGAGACCTGATAATTAAGAAACGGAGTAGTTTTAGATGAACAATGTAATTCCCATTAATGGGTGAAATACAGCTCATCTCTTTAAAAAAAATCATCTGTGCTGTACATTTAATTTGATTTTATACTGTATAATGTTCTGCTCACTAACCCTAGTTACATGAAAAGTTTTATTGTTCAGTACTGATTTTATAAATATAACCTTTCTGAGCTGAGACAGACAAGCTCGCCTAAGAATAATGATACTCTAAATGGTCTAAACTTCCTGAGTTTCTGAGGTTTAAAATGCTGAATTCAATTAATTTCACAAATACAGTATAGTACCTGTAAAGATTTAGTCTGGGCCATTTTTCTGCTAAATACTTACTGCCTTTCTAGAGTTCAGTATGTTTCCTATATTTATTCATGTCCAACTACAATTTTTCAATTTGTGTCTGACACTTCTTTTATACATATATATCATTTTTGTAACTTATAGTCATGTTTGGCTGACATACAGAGCTATGCCCCATACCTTGTTTATGTTAGAAACAAAGGCTCTCTGAACTGCAGCTCTGTTTATAACTATTTGTGGTTTAACAAATGACAAAATACAGAAGACTTAAAAATCTTGGTCTGGAAAAAATATCTCAGTCTGGTTTATGTTTTCATCTACTCCCCACACATGTATTGATTTTGTTAACTATTTCAGCCCTTTGCTGTACTCCTCTGTCCACATCCCATTATGCAGGTATGCAGGTAACTGACAAGTGAAGAAAAACAAAACACACTGGATGAAATCCCAGCCCCACTGAAGTCTATGGCAAAACTCCCATCAATTTCAGTGGAGCCGGGATATTATCCACAGACTTTTGTCCCTATTGCTGTGTCTTCCGAAGTAAATGCTTTGCTGAACAAACTCAAAACTCTGCTAGTTGATCTTATCTCAGGATAGATACTCAGTTAATTATACTTCGAGATATACACTTCCACCATATGCGGATGCTAAAAAAGGATACATTTTGGGAACACTTATGACTCACATCAGACCGAGTTTTCTGTTATCCAGTAGAGATAAAAGGGAGCTGCCAAAAGCAAACTAAAATAGGGTACAGAAGACAGGGGAGAGAAAAAATAGAGAGGCTGTTGCAAGTATTTGGTCCAGCATTCTCCCATCAGTCTGGTTTTCTGATTAATAATGCTGGTGAGCCAAATGTTCCAAGATATTTGGAGAAGTAATCTGAGAAGCACAGCAAGATACTTTTAAAGTTACTGCTTAATTTATTTATGGGCTTTTTTTCACCTTACTTCCTATTGTCTGTCACATGACTGTAAGAACTCTTGGAGCAGAAACCATTTTGGGGTCTTTGGAGTGACTGCCATATAAATAATGATACTAGTAATAGCTCCAGGGCCAGGTTCTGGTCAGTTATGCACATGTGTATCTGCAAAAAGTAAAAGATCATACATCTTTGATAGCATAATGGCGCTTTACCATCACCTGAGAAGCTAGCCAAGGTACCCAATTAGTTATTAGTGCATCTGGGGAGCTGAGTAGCTAATTGGCTCCCGGCCAGAGGTGCTTATACAGACCCCATTCTCATAGAAACTGAGCATCTCACAATCTTTTATGTATTTATCCTCCCAACACACCTGTGAGATAGAGGAGTGCTATTTGCCCCACTTTACAGTTAGCTTTATGTAATGTCATGCCCAAGGAATTATATAGCAGAGTAGGAGCTGAACCCACTACTCCAGAGTCACAGGCCAATAGATGTTGCCCATAGAGGAGGTGCAAATAAGAAGCGATGGAATCACGATTGGTGATTAAAGGATTGTGGAAGTAAGTGTGACTTTAAAAGTGTGAGTGGGACAATGGGGAGAAGAAAATATGGCTATAAAAGAAGATTAATAGAGGAAGTGAAACAAACTATCAAAAAGGGGACACAAATTATTTCCATCTAGAGCTAAATTAAATAACAGAGATGAGCAGAGATGATGATTAACAGACTGCTCCCATAATCAATCATGTTGGCTAACCATTGTTCATAGCACTGTTTTCTGTGCTGATGTAGGAATTGGGACAGCGTACATGCTGTTTGCCTATGGGGTAACCTCCTTTTAACATGTTGGACCCCTCAAAGACATGCTGAAAACCTATTGCCATGTGAAATATGTGACTTATAAATTAAGATAGAATGTAGGCTGTGGCCAAGGTTCGGGCATGTTTTAGTCACAGTACATCAAATTATTTCCCCTGGCTAATGGGAGCCCTCTCATCATGCCTTCCTGCATAACAACCACCTAGATTTTTACAGAAGAATCACTGACATGTATGTTAGCTAATGGTATCTGAAGTATGCCTCTCCCATGTGCTGCTCCCAGACTACAACACGTAGACATTGAGTCAAACAACTTTTCATTGGTCAACCTTTCTCTGGTCCCTGTCTAGTGCTTACCTTATGGAGGACCAGTTGTTTCAGCTATATTGCCATGTGAATGACAAAACACTGTTTCTTACATGTCCACTCACTTCAATGGTATCTGAAGTTGGATAGTGGAAAAATGTTCACTTTTCTGACAGTGGTTTTGTGCACCTGTGACATTCTGTACTTCATGGAAACACCCTATGACCCCACATCCATCCTTATAATATGATTGTGTTGTATCTAATGCAAAGTTTGTAATGTCAGGTGTCTTCGGAAGACTCATGATGTACCTAGCATTGTTGTTGTAGTAATGTTATAGTAACCGTTGTTATAGTAATGTTACAGGTTGTAATTTCATGTATATAGTTATGAGGCTGAAAATGTATCCTCAAGACTTAAAGCAAGCCCAGGCAAAAACTCTCCAAGAGCAGAGGGGCAGTTCATACCTCATCGGGGCATGTATGGGACAAACCCAACCCCACCTCACAGGAACAAAGGACACTGACCTAGGGGACAACAAAGGATCTGTTGGATTCTCGAGTAAGTCCCCGTCCCCCCCTCTTCCTTAGGTCAATTTGGGACTGCGTTGAGGTAATTCTCACCTGAATCTGATGGAGGGGGGAGGGGACAACAAAGCCAAGAGGGAAGAAAGGACATGATAAAAGAGATTCACCTTGGGAGAATAAGCCTGGTACATATCAATTTCTTTGTTAAATTGACGAACTCATATAAGCTTGAAGTGTCCAGTGGGCATAACTGGACACTTCAAGATGGAGGTTCCTAGGGTTGTGTCTGGGACCAGAGATATTTGCTAGTGTCATTCAGTTGCACAATCCAAGAAGCAGCTTAAATGCCAGAGGCTGTGCGAGAACAGCCCAGGAGTGGGGATTCTCACAGCATAGCAGGGTAAGATTGGCTCCCAGAGTTAAGGATTGGAGTGACCTAGCACATTGGTTCTCAAAGTGGGGGTCAGGACCCCTCTGGGGGTCACGGGCCAGTTCTGTGGGGGTCATGAGCCCCTGCTGCCAGCAGCCGGCCCCAAACAATGCCGTTGCTGCCGGCTGCTGGCATGCAGCCTCTGCTGCTGCAAGCAGCCTGTGCCCCTGCCGTGGCGGGCTACTGGCACCCCCATAAGTCCGGTCCCAGCTGCGGCTCCTGCCGCGGTGGGCTGTTGGTGGCCCCGCGAGCCCAGTCCGGGCCCTAGCTCCTGCTGCGGCGGGCTGCCGGCACTGCCACGTGCCCGACTTGGCCCCGGCCCTTGCAGAGGTGGGCTTCTGGCGCCCGCGTGAGCCCGGCCCCTGCCACGGTGGGCTGCCGGCACCTCTGTGGGGCTGCTGGAACCCCCCCTCACTGACCTCGGGGGGGGCTGCTGGAACCCCCCTTCAATCCCGACCTCTGCCCTGGGGGGCTGCTGGAACACCCCCCCCCAGCCCCTGCCGCAGTGGGCTGCAGGCACGCCCCCCATCTGACCCCTAGGCGGGGTCATGCTTAGAGGCCTGGTGTGGGAAAGGGGTCACCACTACAAAAAGTTTGAGAATCACTGACCTAGCAGATCACTGGTCCGGATAACACCAGGAGAACATCACAGCACCTTCTGTGTCGTATCTGCAGCAATTGTTAACCAGGATATCAACTCGTTTTTGTTTCATTAGCAACAAGTGTGGTTATGTACCTTAATCAGTATTTCCATACATAGGCCAGATTGTGGTTGTAGAGTCACAACCACATGGTAGGAGAATGTGCAAAGGCACAATGCCCCAGCAAGAGTTAATAAGGACAATATACCAGTCTCAGACACAATAGTGGAAGCACCAAACAAGGCTAAGTCAGGGTGACCCCTTCTATAACTTTTCAAATGGTGTAACAGAAGCTTCTCTGCATTCTGGCCTTGCTCTTCTGGCTCATGCATGTACAGGGAACAGGACACCCCCTTTGGGGAGAGCTAGTACAACAATCGGCACTAGTCAGCAATTGTTCAAAGACTCAAGGACAGAGGTGTTCTAGCCATGTTCCTTCTCTCCACCAACTCCTCCCCCCATACTGGGAGCTGTGGAGAAGTGAGTGCAGGGACAACTACACCTCACTAGGGAATCCTCAGATGTCTACTCAGAAAAGCTTTAAGCCTGCTTTGTGCTGCTCCAGTGGCCATGATCTGGAGGCAGAGGGCCATGATCTAGAGACACAGAAGTATTTTTAGTGCTGTTTAGATAATGGACTAAATTTGGTGCAAATATAATCAGGTATAGCTCCTATTAACTTCAATAAGAATTTCATTGTTTATGTTGGGGGCCGAGTTTCTGAAACATGGAAGAATACACAGGTGAAACATGTGAAACGAAGACATAAAGCTATTTTTATTGATGTTCTTCAATTTCCAAAAAGCTATGGGCACTGTAGTGTGCAAATAGGTTTTTGTACTCTACTGTAGCTCTCAGTAATGGTATGCAGGCTACAATTTAGGGAGAACTATTAGCTTTCTGAGATGTTAAATTACTGCAGAGCACGCAGTAATAATAATATAGGGAAAGACAGCACCCTAGTGAGTTGAAACAAAGAACACTAGGCAGCCCTATAGTTCTCACTTTCAATAGCAACTCTCCTCTCTCACAAAAAAGTTATACTCCCTGGGGATTACACTAGTTATACCCTAGTCCACAGGTCATTGCATTCCTGCATAATGGCCCCAGTTCAGCAAGGTATATAAGCACTTACTTAATTTTAACCATTCTAATAGTCCTACTTACATCAATGGTACAACTCAACACTTAAAGTTAGGCATATGTTTAGGTACCACAGTGAATTTGGTCCATACATGCAACAGGCACCATCCAATTGACTGACACAAAGAACCACAATCATCCCAACTCTCACACAGGCTTTCTTTACGCTGGCAAGTTTCTGCACAGTAAAGTAGCTTTCTGCACTGTAAATCCCAAGATGTACACACTGCCAGGCTACAAACTGCGCAGTTGCAGGGCTGTAAAAAAACACCCTGACGAAAGAATGGAGCTATTACCATACTGTAAACAATGATGATATGTAACAAATGGTCCGTTTCATGTAATTTTGGTTGTTTAGCAAAAGCGGCATAACTAGTGATCATCTTGACGACAGAGATACAAATTACAACTGGGTTCTTATAACAAAAAAAGAGTATTCACTTGAATTCTTAAAGGCATTTGCTTTGAATATGTGTGGCTTTGCTTTCATAAGTAGTCTAGGAATATCTAGAAATATTAAGAATACTAGAGAAAATTAGACTGAACATCGGATACTCAACACCGTTAACTCCCACTGGGAGTTCAGCACCTTACTGAGTGTAATCCTATATAAAGAAAGCAATTCTTGAATCCATAATCATCCAGTCAGAAGAGAGAACACTACAACTTTTGTGGTCATCTACAACTGACCAATACAGCTTGAAGTTTGAACAACAATCTACAGACCAGGAATTAATCGGTAAAATTACCCAAGTGTTTACAGGACCATAGCCTATCTTGGTCCCTACCTAGTTACCATTAACTTTAAAAACAGCCTTATGTATTACTTTCTGATTTTTCTGGTCACTTGTTACACATGTGTTGATCTTGCTTTTTCAGTACAGGGTTAAGCCATCTTAGTATTCACTTCATCTATCTATTTTTCTTCAACATTGGCATAAATGTTTCTGATGGACCTTGACCTTTAACTCATGAGATGGCTGTCACATAGATGAGAATACTTAGAAAATTTGGGACTCACACAGAATGGCTGTGATTAGGTGCATAATGTGGGCATCACAATTTGCAATACATCCTTTAGAGAAATAGCAGACTTCCATGATTTAACAAGAATTGTGCAAATATGCAGCCCTCAACCCCATTTATGAATTAATCAGGTGCACAAGCACCTCTTATGAAGACTTCATATCAAGTAAGGAAGTTGCCTAGGGACAGAATACTAAAAGACCCCTACAAAACTCATTATAGAAACTACATCTTTCTATTTTTAATTTAAATATATAATAGAAAAAGAAACAAGCTGTATCAACTTATCACTGGGCTCGAATTAGAGATAATATAATACAAGAATTACAAAAGTTTTATGGAAAAATGATGAATAAATACATGAATTATATTTAGAGAACACCCTTCCACCAAGCCATTTCAAGAAGTAATTTTGACATTGATGCAAATATTGTTCTGGCCAGCACTTACTTTGGGTAAAAAAGGCTTCATTTTGTTGTCATTGCTGACGTATACATTTTGCAGTAAGTACTCTAGTAGAACTGAGATAATAGTTAAGTAGAATACAACTGTTGGGAGTCAATCTTTATGCCAGAATTTTCAGTTCTTTTGGAAAAAGAGCAAGGAGTTTAATATAACGTGGTACTGGAGCAAAATTAGGTAAAGTTGTGTGAAGTCACTATATTTTTACCTAGCAATTATGGATGTACTTTTAAATGCTACCAGGCAGTTCAGATAATATAAAATTTCCAATACTGCCATCGACTCGAGTCAAGGGTACACTTAAAGAGTTATTAGCACCCAGCAAAGTGTGTTAAGTCTGACATTCATGATGTCTCAGTTATTAAATAGATATTGGTACACGTCGGATTCTTTTATAAAACTTAATAATGATAATGACCTTTCCATTTAGAATCAGGCTTTCAATGCTGCAAACACTGGCAGATTTATAGAATTAAATGCTAGATGCAAACTGCTGATCATTGTCAGGTTTTCTCGTATGTAGAACTTGAAATGTATTTTTCACTTTTTTGTCTTGAACATTCATGTGTCATAATGACCATTAAATGTATATATATCTATGAATAGTTAACATAATCGACGTTACACTCAATTTATCATTTGATTTAGTGCTCCTCTCCACGGGTGCATTATTCCACTGAGATGATCTGCACAACATAGAGCCTCTTAGTGTAGAAGATGATAGAGAATTGTGTCATGGAATCTGCTGTTGTTACTAAACAATGAAGGATGTGTTTTGTACATCAAGAACCTTGAAAGCTCCTCAAACAACCTGAGATATTAGCTCTTTTGGCAATGAGTGAAACAAGATAAGTCAGTGATGCAGTTGTTTTGTTTTCACAATGATGGCCCTACTCCAGAGATTTTTCTCTTTGAGTCTAAGCATTACTGGAGTGGCTAGTACAAACTTTATGAAATTTTTTCTAAGACACTGCTAAATAGAGAAAATAGATTTAAGTCTCTAGCCTAGATTATTCAACTTCAAACCTAGATGATAACCCAGAGCCTCAGCTAGCATAAATTGACATAGCTCCATTGATTTCAATAAAGATATGCCAATTTACACCAGTCAAGGATCCTCCCCAATCAATCAAGAAACAGTTTTCAAAATATTTAGCTCTTGCAAAGGTTGCATCTCTGAGCTAAGAAGAAGCTCCTGTTGGCATTAGTGGTTTTAAGACACATAGATGCCATTTGTCCCCAGTCCAGGGATGACCCAAGAGACTGTCCATACACCATATAAGACCTAATTCAGAATAATTTCTCATTAACACATTTCTTTCTAATAGCTTTAGGACTAAATCACAAATGAAAGCGCTCACTGTGAGAGACGTCTGGAGAAGGAGCAAAATGAACAGGATGAAAGGTATTGCCTCAGGACCTAAACAAAGATGCTAAGTACATCCTTCTGTAGAGAGAGAGAATGGATCACTTAGTTCCCATAAAGAACCCATGAAGGTTCCACAAATCTTACCCATAGACTCTCAGTGTGCATGTCGTACAGTAATTAAGTCCTATCTCTCATTTACACAATGTAATGTTAACAAACAAGAAGTACTCCAAGATGATGCTTCTTAAAGAGCTCCTCTTCCTAGTTCAAAGATCTCAAATGACTATGAATCATCAACCGTTAGGTAAATATACTGCACAGTAAATGACATTCTTCCCCTCCCTAAAAAAAACTTCACAGGTAGTGTGCTATATTTGGTTTACTATTACAGTCCTGAAAATTCAAATGTGTGCATGAGCTCAGACTTAAAGTTACAACTTCAGCTAAAAGCTTACAAAATTGCATTTTTGGGGCAATAATTATATAAAAATATTATAATGTCAAACATTTTTTGGGAAAAAAACTTGCTACACTAACATAGCAAATGTAAGAAGATAGGAACAGTTAATACTTTGATTTAAAGTAACTGGAGAGTGTAAAAATACTGAATGTTATCTTTGAGAAGCCAATTTTTCCTTCTTTGGCTTTACTGAGTGAGTTTTCTTTTTAGAGACACTGGAAGCTGCTAACCATTAACAGGCAGAGTGGTTTACACAGTGATTGATATTAGCCCATTTTACAAAAATATGAGGGTATTACTTGTGCTATATTTTGTCTAATTATTTTTATTATTTTACTGAGGCTGTGGTGAATCTCAGACCCCAAATTCCGACTCTGGATTAACTGTCCCATGAAATTAAGTGAAGCAATTTGCGGTAGCTATTTGGTTAAAAACAGAAATGTACTCAGAACAAAACCTCAGCTGTGAACACTAAATGTGTGGAAGTTCATTTTTGGATGCTAGTTCATTCCTGTCCCTGGTTAGCTGCTCAGTGTTTTTAATACACTAGGATAAAAATTTTAAAAGCACCTAAGTGACTTTGGCACCTGATTCCTGATATCTAGGCACTTTAAAAAAAATGTCCCTCAAACTCTAACCATCTTTTATGAAGAACTATTATAGCATAAACTTTATAAATATTTTATACAAATAAATACTAAAATGTTTAATTGTATGACTCTGGAGAGAAAATAACCAAAATCAGGACATTCAAAGTTAAGGATAACATGCTACATTCAATTCATCCTTCTATGCTTCGCTATTGAAAAACATATAATGATAACATCACGCATAGATCTGAGAGCTCACCATTACCTAAGCACAACAGGGTAAGCAAGAGACAGTGTGCTAGCCTTTTGTTGGTTGGTGTCACAACCTTAACATTACTTTGTGTGAAGCACAGCTGTCAGGGCATTTCAAGTTGCTTTTGAAATAGCTCCACAATTGAGGCAGCCCCACTGTCCAATTGCCTTTCCAATATTAACTATCTGCGGAGGAAAAAGAAACAACAAAGAAATTGCATAATTTGCATCTCAGAGTGTCAAAATCCTAAAGTGTTGTGGGGACATTTTACTTTCCAGGGGGCGCCACACAATCTCAGATCGAAAAAGTTCCTTCTTGCATCCTACTGACTATACAAGCGAACATTTCTTTTGTATTTTTCTTTCGATAACTGAGGAAAGGGTTGATGGAGGGAGAGGAAGAAAACAGAGGCAGAAAAGCAGAGACAGGAGGAGTTCAAGTAGTTGTTCTATGAGAATTTTAGACTCTTGTCAGACCCTTGTCTGCGGATAACTGTATTCTCTTCTATGTAGGTTTTAGGACACACCCCTCACCATAGTACCTATCGTAAAGTGCCTCTTGTTTCATTCTCTAAGCAGCCCAATGCAAATCCCAGCCCCCCCCCCACCTTTTGTTTTAAAAATACATTCTTTAAATACATGTGTATTTAACCTTAAGTAACTCCATAAATCTCAAATCCTGTCAATATTTCTTTAGGGGAGTGTTAATGATTCAGGGAATAGGCCATTTAATTTTCTTTTAGGGTTTAGGAAACACTAGCGTGATGAACCATCAGCTCTTAGAGACAATCATACCTATTTACATCAATATTGCCCTGATGTTACTTTGCATCTATGTTACCGTAACTACTCTTTCTTAGTAAAATACTTTTATAAATATCCCAAATTCAGAGACACTCTAAGTTACTCCCGGGAGCCATATGACCAATGAATCCCCAACAACATTATTAAAGCTTCAAAACAGGATACAAACTCGGGAAGGAGGAGGGGGGAGGGTTAGTGCTGTTAGGTCATTAAATTAAATCTTATTTTGAAAATACAAGGAAAAAGTCTAATTTGTTAGCACCACTAAAAGGACAAATGCTTCTACAGTAGCAGGCACCAGTGGCATCTGCAATCCCTGTAAATTTTCAAAGGAGAGGGAATGAATGAGTTCTGTCCACCAAAAAATCTGCACCTACTAAGACTGTGGTGGTGAGACATGGCCTGCAAAATGGGAAATCTATCAAGAGATTTTTAAATCACCACACCTGGGCACATTAATCACTGGGGTGCAATTAGTTTGCACCTGAGATTGTTTCCATGGGACTCTGTACAAGGTAAACAGCCTACACTCCAGTGGCACATCATTATCTCATAAATCCCATTTCCCACTGAACTGCCAAAGGCAAAGAAATGGCCATTCTTACATGCTGGGTGGATTTATTTTGAGGCAACATGGTCCTGTTAACATTTTGATCAACATCATGTGTAAGAGGATGTGATACTTACAAGAGATCAGCCAAGCAATAAGGAAATAGCTGATTTTATTTACAGTCAGTGGGAACTGGGTGCCTACCTATCCTTTAAGCTTTTAAAAATAACTCCCTATTTCATTTATTTATAGTAGGAAAAATCTTTCAGATGGTTTGGAACCACTCATTTTCGCACCTAGCTAACTTAAATAACCACATCACGTCAACCGGGATCTGCACAGCCACAAAAATGCACTTAGCTAGATCCAGTTACAGGATTGGGGCCTGAATCTATAACTTAACTCTGATGTAAAAACAATGCTTCACTTTGTTTATTAAAACTGATAGCTGATGATTTTATGATCACTGAAACTGCCATGAGTGCCTCATTGTGGAAATTAGTATTCTGCTGTAAGAGGCTGCATATCACAATATCAAGCCAATGTCAAACATGTTGTATATTCCATGATGCTTAGATAGAGAGACAGACAAGCAGGCAGCTATTTGGAGAGGATGAAAAGAAAAGCAGGGCATTCCTAGAAGAGACCAAAATAAACCTTATTTTTAGTGATTTCCCCGCATAAGATGGTGTGTAATACAAAACAAGGGTCACAAACTTAAGAACACAATGGTTAATAAAGCCCAGAAAACACAAGGCAGAAGCTCCCTATTGAGTAGAATAAAAGATTGATCGTCATGTGTGATTAATGTGGACATCTGAAAAAGTTCCATATGATAATCCCCCAGTTTAGTTTGACAAGAGCAAAGGTTAGGAAATTCTAAAATCGTCACAAAGCTCATTCTGTTTAGAGAGGCCGAAGTATAGCACTGAGTTGCAAGCCCGTTTAATTCCGTGCTTGAGAACAAAGGGCAATTTCTGCTCAACACTTCTCAATGGATATGTAGATGAGATGTGAGAGGCAACGTCGTTGAAATATTCAGAGGCTGATACCGAGACAGAGTGAAATTCTGTAATGTAAAACATATCATTGCTTTTCTTCCCTATGAATTTCTAGCTCTGGGCTTTGTTCTTCAATAAATTGCCTCTCTGACTGCCGGCTCGTGGAAGCTCCATGGGCCTGGTTGGCCTCCCAGCTGCATAGGCTATTCCCAGTTTCTTAACCATAAATAATAATAAAAAAAGTTGCCTGTAGCTCAACCTAGCCTGACTGTCACATATGGCAACTGACTGAACTACAAGTGACAAGTCCCTAATGGAAATATGCGTTCTTCCCTTCAGGGCTGAATCCTCCATTAGGCCCAAGTGGTCTGAGTTGAAGGCTCCAGCCTTCCTTGGGACTCTTAAGCAGGCTCCGTCTCCCAGAAATGTCTCTGAGTGGGATGGAGCCATTTGTAAAGAACTGTCCTGCTTTGCATCTTGGTAGAACTGTTCGGTGACTGTTGTGTTGGTGGCTTTCTACCTTCCTCTCTGAGTTTGTACTGCAAACTCCACTGCCCTATTTCTCAGAGACACAGGATCTCAATCAGCCAACCTTTCTGCACTGCCTCTAGACACTGAATTAAAAGTAATACTTTGCAATTTTGTAGCACCTGCCTTCTGAGTATTTACAAATGCTTTACAAAATTAATGAATTTAGCATCAATACTTTATTTTTATTTAATTTTTATTTAATAATTAGGTTTTCTTAATCCAATTTTTCAGCAGGAGCAATAGAGGCACAGAGTGGTTAAGTGACTTGACATGCATACAGGAAGACAGTGGCATAGCAAGAAAAAAAGCTCATAACTCCTGACTTCTAGTTCCATTACTTGACTACAGGATCATGGTTGATCTCTTGGCCAAATGTCTGGGAATACAGAATCCATGCCAAAGGATGTGCTACTATGTGGACGTTTTGAACACACTTAGTTGAAGCACAGGGAAATTTAAAGATTGGGAGAACAGTTAGATTCAGGCAACTTCAGGTCCCAACACATCTAATGACTATTTCACAGTTTTCTATCTGGAAATCAATTTGTGCTCAAATCAGGTCCTGCTTCTGCATAGTGAGCGTCTTTTAAAATTCAAGAATCTTGAGGAACAGCTAGTCAGGCGGCTGTAGAAATTTCAGAAATTTGATTTCAAAGTCCCTCATAAGTGCCGATGGAAGTAGGGTAATGCTCATGCTTCCCTCCCTCTCCTACCACCCCCAACACACATATAAATAGTGCTCTCAGGAGAACAATGAATTAATTGCACAGGGGCAGCAGTATTGTAGTCCAAGAAAACCACCCCGTCCAATGACCAAAATTTGAAGTACAAATGTTCCCGATTCTACTGCTGGAACAGTAGAGGTAGTATTGAAAAGTAGGGTCCAGGAGCAGCTAAAAAAAACTGTAAGACCCTGATATTAATATAATGTACTACTGGAAACCTATGTCCAGAGCCTATGAGTTGCTGAGCACCTACTGTGAAATATTGAGCACCCTTATTTACTTTTGAAGCAACGTGTAAAAGAAAACAGATGGACTTTTCCATTTTTTCACTTAACACATGGGAGTTCATATCCTGTTCCCATCTCCCTCCCTATTTTCTGTAAATATTTTTAGAGAAAATGAAGAATGACTTGGGCATTGGAGTGAAATCACCATGGAAGGGAAAGTGAACATGAATACAATCAAAGTGGTACCTTTCCCCATTTTATCTGTTTTGATGGGAAGAGTATCAATATCAATGTCAGAACTTCTTTAAAAAGCTTAATTCATTTATCATTCACTTTATTTGGAAAACGATGGGAGACCTTGATTTAAATGGTTGGGTCTATGTGGTCTTAATGGGAGGTTTGGATGAATCCCAGTATATCTATAGCTGTGGACAAAATATTATCGTAATATCCAACCAGGCCATCAATCAAATGGTCTTCTCCTCTGAGCCATCTTAACTCAACTTTGGCCAGGACCTCAAAACAGATGAATACACTCTACTAGATCCAGGTGTAACACAAGACAACTCTGAACCTGATGTATGATGTCTCACCACATCTTCTTCGCATTCCCCCACTTACTGATGCTAAACTGAATGCTGAAGGCATCTGGGCTAACAAAAGTCCTGCACTTCGAGTGTTGGTTCTCAGTCATTCATATATAATCAGGAACCTCATTCATCATCAAATCTTTAAAAATCTATTCCTGCCTTGTTTCCTCTTTCCTATTATAACAGAGGTACATCAGTGTAGCTCAATCTTCTAAAATCTCCTCCCTCTCTACATCACTTTGTAAGTATCCAAACCTGCTCTTCAAATTCAGTAGGAACGGTACTTCTTAGGCAGTGGGGCAAGGTTGCCCTTTAAAAGGCTCAACCTTATGACTCCCTATATACTGCTCAGTTCCTGGATTGGACAGAATATGTGACTGGGAGGAGCCTATCCTGAGCCAGCTGGGGTCCTGTCCTTGAAAAGTACTCATCCCAGAGTTCCCACTGTGCTGCTAGAGTTAAAGACTGGGTAGGATATGGGCCTGGGTGAGGTAGATCACTTTTCTTAGAGAAGCTTAGCAACCCCCAGATGCTGAGCCTAGTGGCTTTTTGAGTTGCAGCCCAAGAATATATTCTGATAAAGTGATTTCAAAGTTCTTGGCAGGAAGTTAAGACACAAAGCTTTCCACCCTGGAAGTTGGGCCCATGTCTGTGTAAGCTGTTTGCTGGCTCAAAACAGTAACAAGAACTGGGGGTGAAATCCTGGCCCCCACTAAAGTCAATGGGAGTTTTGCTACAGAATCCAGTGGGGCCAGGAATTTGCAGCGTGCATATCTATATATATAAAAGTCAAATGGTGTATGCGTGTATGTATGTTCCCTTACTCCTTCCACACCGTTTCAGCTAGAGACTTGAAATTTGGTACAGTTATAGGCTTTAGGGTCCTAATCAGGGTAAGAATCGAAAATTTTTCAAATATCACCTCTTACACCCCCTAGTGGTGAAATTCTTTAACATCAGCTGGGCAGCAGGTAACACCTGCTATTCTCTGTGACATAGTTATGATGTAATAATATCCCCCTCCAACAGACCCCGCACTCGCTCAGCTCTCTGCCCCCTACCCCCCTCCAACGGCCCCCCACTCGCTCAGCTCTCTCGCCCTTCCCCCCCACTCCAACGCCCCCCCCCCACTTGCTCAGCTCTCTCCCGCCTATCCCCCTCCAACAGACCCCCCACTCGCTCAGCTCTCTCCCCCCTCAGGTAAGAATAGAATTTTTTTAAATCTCCCCCCCACCCTCCCTCCAACGGACCCCGCACTCGCTCAGCTCTCTCCCCCCTCCCCCCCTCCAACGGCCCCTGCACTCGCTCAGCTCTCTCCACTCCAACGGCCCCCGCACTCGCTCAGCTCTCCCCCCCTCACATCTAAATGCAAGAGAATGAAATTAATTAGACAAAATGAGACTTCTGAACAAAATTTGTATTAATTAAAAACATTGTAGTCTTTTTACATCCCAGTTTCCAATTACAAATACCCCGAGCAACGCCGGGTTTTTTGGCTAGTAGTCCATAAAATAGACTTGAAAAGAATATGCTCAGTTAGCTACATTCAGTTCTCTCCCATCAAGGAATAAACTCATTCCAAGCATCCAGATCCTTCCCAGCTGCTTGGAAGCCATAAAACATTATTAATATATAGTATATTGAGTGCTTATTTATTTAATTTTAATATGAGACTTTTGTAAACAGCATTATTATATTGTTTTCTGTCCACTCATTTTAGTTCTCTATTACATTAGACTGGGAAGTATACATGTATTGCATTTTGGAGATTTTATTTTAAAGCCTGCTTTAATGAATTCTTAATTACATTACTCAAAAGATCCATTATTCAGCATTCATCTCACTTCTAAATGAAAGGCTTTACCTGACATGTGAATGAAATGAGTCTAAATGCTTTCCATGCCACCCAGGGATTCATAATAGACTCCTTGCTGCATGGCAGCAGCAGGTTTTCTTTCTGTTTTAAATTTATGTGGATTGTTTGCAGAGATAGACAGGTAAGAAATACTCAGCTACCCAGAGTTCTGCCGAACTCCCCATGTGTACTGAGATCTACAGGTATGGACACAATGTTTGGGATGGGGGAGGAAGAATGGGAGATCAAGAATTAATAACCTTTCAATTTTTTTACATTTTTATACATTTTTATAGTTCCTACAATGTTCACCAATTCCATTTGGGGTGAAAAAACCTATTGCCCCAGGCTAGGCTTTTTCTCTTATGACTCACCATGAACAAAAGGGGCGAGCATAAAATAGGGGACTTATTTTTCCCCAAATTGTAACCCAATACTTGTTCTCACTCCCCGTTTATTTCAGTGGAACAAATATCTGTGATTAGGTTTGGATGGCAGCTCAAATGACTGTCCTGTTTCTCAGAAATGTCACCAATAATTTGAAATCTGTACACACACTGGCTGATCATTACTGGATTGTCATTACATATCATGGAGCAAATTCTGTACTTTTTCTGATCCCGTTCATCTACCGGCCTGTAAATTAGGACTGGTGCCCCAATGTGATCACTAATAACTGGATCCAACAAAGGGCTGTGCATGTCCTATGCTGTGGTGGGTATTTCAGCTGATAGTTATCTCATGTTTTTTAAAGGCCTGGAACTAAATTCTGTGGCTCTCTATTCCTGGACAAAATTCCTGTTGAATTCAGGTCAATGATTTCAGTTGGTTTCAGTGGCAGTTTTGCATACGAAAGGAATGCAGGATTTGGATTATATTAGATAACCTAAAATCCAGTTACAGTGCCTCAATAAAATTGCTTCATCGTAAAATAGGATAGGAGGTTGTATATGTTGTATGTCTGTTATTAAGTATCTACCTATTACTTACAAATATAAAAATACCTATGTATTGAAACAGACAGTATCAATATGTTTGGAGTTACTTCTGATCATTTGCCAATCTTCAGTCTTAATTGTTTCTATAGTGATTGAAAGATTTGTTCCATATAGGTTATGGTTTCCCATTTCATTTGTACTAGTAGAAAGATGACAAACTTTTCCATTTTACACTGACATGCTTCAGATAAATTAGTATATTCATTCTATTCTGAGCTATCTGTGTTTTATGGAATCACATTTTACAAAAATACATATTAAAAGGCCATGAGTGCTTTTACAGTGCTTAGATCAGTTTTTAAAAGTACATTCCTTAAACTACATTTTGCTGCTTTTCATACATACAGATGGAGCTTGACTAGTGTTGAAGCACTGGTGGATATATCATGACCTTTCCCCCTCTCTGATTATGAAGAAGACTGTGAAATTTAATATGCTGCTTTAATTCAACACCATTATTTAGGGCTCAGTACTGCAAGGTGCTGAGATATTTCATGAGGTACTCAGCACCCTCAGTTCTCATTGGCCTCTTAGCCTAGCTCTGTGTAGGATTGAGTTAATAATACAAAAACTGGCCCAGAATCTACAGTACCTCTGTGATGCAGTCAGGCATTGGTTAATGAAGCATCCACTCTATATCAAGCAGACTGTACCACCTACTGATAAAAAAGGCAACACTTTAGAATGTCTCAGAAATATCACATGAAAAAACACATTAATCCACTCTTCTGATAGACAAGATATATGAGTGCAACTTACAGGGACTCACATTCACCCAGCTTAAAACCCCTCTCTCTAGGCGTGATTGAACTGCACCCTTGATGAGCTGCACCAGATTGTATATTCACTGCAGAGGATCTCATTCAACATGTAGCAGCTACGGACCCAACCCTTGTAGGTGACTTCCACATAGATAAAACACTATTTTTTCCTAGTTAAAAACATATACATAACAGAGGGAAAATAATAATGAAATGCAGTAAATATGCCTAATGGTAGGTATTATGAATTAAAGTCTGGATACTAAGCCACCAGTTTGCAGACTTATTACACTCCAATTTATTTCAGTCTTTTTTCACAGCATTTATTCAGCACGCAATTTAATTCCCTAAAAGCTGTGCCCACCATTTACATGCTGTAGGTTTACCTCTGTGCATTTCATTACGGAGAACAGAATCCCAACATCTCTCCAAAGGGAGGCACATTTAATCATTTAACTTCATCTTAACATATAAGCAATCTCTCCAGGATGAAATATAGCACCCCCCCAAAGGAGACAAAAGGATGTGTGTGCCAAGTTCCAATGCACATCAAATACACTCAAAAGTAAAAAGGGGCCAGTCCTGCAAACACTCAGTACCAGGCAAAGTGCTTACTGGTCCCATTGAACTATTTCCACTGTTAATTCAACAGACATAATTTGGAGTTAGTATCTATCTCAGGTACCGATATAGCTTCCATTACCATAATATCTGAGCACCTCCTAATCGTCAGTGTATTTATCCACAACACAGGGGGGACTGAGTCACAGAGATATTAAGTGATTTCCCCAAGGTCACACAAGACATCTGTTGCAGAGCAGGGAACTGAACCCAGAACTCTTAACACCCAGGCTACACCCTAACTAACCCTCCTCTCTTACCATATAGGTGAGATAATGCACCTGTTAATAAACATTTGCAATTGTGAGCCATATGTTTCTTTCAAAAGGGAGCATATAAACTAAGATTACCATGGGTCTGCATGAAGATTTAACATGAAGCTTATAATGTGTAAGAGTTTTACACAATTATCTTCTGAGATATTCCATACAAATAAATCTATATAATTGCTATTATGGAGTCACGTGGTACAGTACATATAATGAAGAAACCCTCCGACTGGGCAAGAAAATGCAGATTTTAAGCTGCCTTTCCACTGGGTTAAATTTGCAGTTCTGAATATGTAAAGAATGAAAAGTTGTGCCCTTAATATATTAAGTATTATTTGTATTGGGCTAGGTCCTAGAGATTTTAATAATAAAACAAAGCTCCACTGTGCTAGGCTCTGTACAAATACATTACATTAAGATGGCCTCTACCCCTCAGAGCTTCAGCGAGACAGACACAGGGAGCAGAAAAGAACAGTGAGAAAAACTGGGGTAGTTTGAGGCATTTTAAAAAGTCTTTTGGATAAAGAAGATTTCTTTACAATAAAACGGTCTTTAATTTCTTTCCAACTTTCAGTGCCTTAACATTTTAAGAATACTTTTAAAAAGTCACAGTGTTGAGGGTTTCTTATCAATATTTCACATTCTGATGAAAATAGGCTAAAGTTTTCAAAACACTTTGCAAAGTGTCATCCCATTTTTGGACCAGCTACAAAGCTGCTGGGAAAATTGCCAATTTTGAGGAAAAATTGTACAAATTTTCATAAAAATTTCCAAGAAAAATGATGTCCCGGTTCAACCAGTTTTAAACATCACTTTTGTGAATCTGACACATTTCTTACCCTTTAAACTTTCTCATTTTGGAAACTAAATTGCTTTCTGTTTTCTAAAATGAAGGTGGTTGTTCTATCAATTAAAATTTTAAAGAACCTACTACCACTGTCTCTCATTTCTTAATTCAAAAAGTACTAATGAAACAGTAGGTGTAAGAGAAGAGAAAGAATTCCATGTAATCACTTCATTTTTTTCCTACATAGCATTTGATTTTTTTGGATACTACTATTCAAAACTCTACATGCCACATTAATGTTAATATGGCCTACATAAAAAGTTACAGTACATTCTCTGATATTCTTTATGAATTCCATGTACATGTGGGACCCTGATTTCATTGTAGGTACAGCAGAAGTAATTCTTTATAACTGGGCTTTCTGACTGCACTTATAATGGTAAATGTGAGCAAAACAGAGTTAAAAAGAACCACTTGATATGATAAAAGATAGTTCTTTTATTATGATGTCTAATTTCCTGTCGTCCCTGAAAAAAAGGAAAATTTATAGCCATTTCCTGCACGCATCTTTTCCAGTTTAGTTTGACAATCCTCAGCCTTTTGACTTTGGCAGTGCCTTTGTTACTAGAACTGCAAGCATTTGAAATTTACTCCTAATATGTTCAAATATACATATGGTATTAGCATGCTAAGGGTAAAAGGTACCAACATCAAAGTCTACATAGCTCATATTTACTGGCAATATCTTAAAGGATTAAAAAGATGTGTCTTAAGTACAAAACAAATTCCCACTTTCAGTAAATAAACATGTTCCAAAGAACCTGCTTTTAAAGAAAATAATTCACAAAAAATAATGATTTATTCTGGCACAGTGACAAATATACAAAACAGGTGCATTGCCACATTGCAGCCATGAAGAGTTAAAGCTTGTATATTTCCCTACACTATCTTTAAACTTAGAATTATTGATGGGTATAAAGCCACTAAAAATCATCTAACCTTCTTAACTGGTTAAAAGAGTATAATCCCCTCAGTTATTAGAAGATCTTTGAAGTGAAACAGTGTTCCTCCCTGTTCCGAAAATTCTCATTGACTATAGACTAAATCACAGGGAAGTTTCAGCTGCAGCATTTTGTCTGCATAGTGAGCAGTGGATTACTTACTTGAACTTTGCTCCAGTCAGGACTTTGTAGTGCTTATAAATCTTGAATCCATCTAAATTCACCTTAAATTAGCCTTTCAAAAACATTCTAAACTTCAGTTGACTGCTTGGTGGCTTCTGGCTAGGTGCCACGGAGAAGCTGAAACACTGATTAATTGTCTTCATTTCTTTTTAAAAACACATATTATTAACAAAAATACCATAAAGTATGAATTTGTTTTTCACTTCACTAAACAACTGTGTTTTTTGTTATATGGAAAGTATTAGCAAGTACATGTTAAATAATTAAATGAAAAAGGAACTTGAAAGCTAAATAAGCCTTTTGCACACTAACACCACTACTGCATAAGCAGTCTGGGAAAGAACTGGCAAAGCATGCTGCCAAGCTACAACAGATTTTGCAATTTTCCAGCAAATAGAAACAAATTCTGGTTTCAGAAGGTGTACTCAACAAACACTTCTCCATATGTTTCTGATTTGTGGTTAGAATGTTTTTACTGCCAGTGCCCCGTACTTTAGAGACATTTATTTCCTAAACGAAAGATTCCTTTCTAAAAACCTCAACTGTCTGTTTTTCAAAGCAATTTAAAATCAAACACACAAATAAAATGTTTAACATATGGAAACCTTCATACAGAGTCTTACGTAGTCCAAGTTAAAATTGTTTTATAAACTGTAATGTTTTGCAGATGAAAACACAGAGAAGATGACTGTTTTTTGCAGTAATGCTTTCTGACAGCGTTAAACCTTGTTTTAGTAATTGACATGAAAATGTTTGGTGGCTTTAAAATGGACCACTAATAAAAATGGCATGTTTTAAGTTTTTAAAAATTGTGCTTAATACTGTGAAGCTATATAGAATTACAAATGTGATATAATATTTTTTTTAAAATTACATCTATATGTTCAAAATGGTTCAGAAGCACCTTTAATGTATTAGTGCTCTCTATGCTAGTTCTCAGTTATAATATGTATCCTAGTTTTTGCTGTAGCCTGGTATTTTTTTTTATTTTTGTAAGTCATTATTAATTCAGCCTTTCTACTGGTTCATTTTTCCTCCCAGCTTTTCTTTCCTTTGTTTAACTTGAAGGCTCAAATCTGAAAACTGTTTCTTATAATATAGATAAATTTATCATTTGAATGTTAACATACTATTAGCTTGTCCTCCTAATACTTTAGACGCGTGTATGTGTACACTGACATTTCCAATGTATTTTCAAAAATTAAACATTCATTTAGAAGAATGCTGCAACAAGTCATGTTAACTTAAAAATATTTATAAAGTGGGCACCATTAATAAGTTCCACTGGTTGGAAAGAATCTAAAGTTTCTCACAGAATTTTAAAGAAGATAATGTCACTGAGGGTGGTAGACAATGTGACCCATTATGTTTTCAGTAGAAAAAAAAATAAAATATTTTTGGAGGCTAGCTCTGGAAGAATTAACTTTTCTGATTCACGGGTTCTATATAAGAAGTAGAAGTTAGTATTTTGCTCTAAGGCCCCAACTGGCAAAGCACTTAAGCACTTCAATTTAAAGTTAAGTAAGTTTTTAAATGTTTTCTTGAATCAAGGCCTAAATGAGCCTGAGAACATTTTTATGCCTATATTACTGAATGGTCAGGTTTTCTTAACAGCCAAAGGAAATAGAGAAAACAATTATGATGTGACAAGCCTGTTCCCAGCTAAGAACTGATTTCATTCCCATCCAAGAACCTTGCAATGGTGATATTATGTGCAACTGGCATGGATCCTAACCACCTTGACAGTATCTCATATAGGAGGAACAGAAAGCACCTAAAAAAACCACCAGGAAGATACTGGCTCCCTATTTCTTCAGTGGCAATTTTTGTGTGCTGCCAGTAACACTGCCACTGAGTCACTGACAATGGGAAAAAGACAAGAGCAACAAACGGGCTCCAGGTAGTAGATCCAACTCAAACAGGAACTGTTTAGAAGGATCTGGTTAGAGCTTACAGAATTCCTTTACATTGAGTTACCGAAACTATAGTCACTGACGTGTCTCCAATACTCTGTCCTCCATCCTAGACATATTTAATGCTGTGTGTTATTGGTTTGCTGTATTAGTTTGTTGTTGGTGGTTTTGGTTGATATTGTTTTTTTTTTAAAAGCAGGATGTAACAGTGACCTCTGGAGTCAGTTCACACTGACCCCTGCCATGTGATAAGAATATTAACCCTTTCTAATCTATGCCATGTAATAAGGGCTGGGAAATAAAGACCCATCTCTTAGGGTATGTCTTCACTACCCGCCGATTCTTCTGGCAATCGATTTCTCACGTCTTATGAAGACGCGAGAAATCGATCGCTTGCGGCGTCTCCGTCGACTGCGGAACTCCAGGTTGCCAGGAGGCGCAAGCTGGAGTCGACAGGGGAGCGCGCCGCCGACTGCCGCCGCCATGAGGACGGACGGTAAGTCAGCTGCAGATACACAAACTTCAGCTACATGATCCATGTAGCTGAAGTTGCATATCTGCAGTCAATCCTCCCCCCCCCCCCCCCGTAGTGGAGACCAGCCCTTAGAAGCCTTCCTGTCATCTAGCCTTCCTGTCATCCAGAAAGCCACCTTGATCCCAGTCTCAGCCACTAACAGTTTCATGTCATATCCTAAGGTTTTCAAATCAGAATACTGAAAAACTCACATCAGGACTACTGAATATTTGGGGATGGGGAAGGAAATGGACTGATCTCATCTCAATGATCAGACCCCTATACTCAAGCACTTAGGTCGTTAATAGTCATTGTCATATGATCAGAAGCTTCCCACAGAGTGGGAGAAGGGCATCTTGGGGAGCTGTTCCACATTCCCAGTATTAGCCAGAATTTGGCCCATTTTGTTTATTTGAAGCCTTCAGCAACTAAAGCTTTAACTGTTCCTTTGTCAACTCTGCAATCATCTTCAAGCAACAAGTAGTTACATAAAAACTGTCCCTTGTGTATACATCTCTATTGTTGTTCTCTTTCCCTTCACCTTTATCCAGCTGTCTGTCTGTCCTTAGCTTGTGAGCTACTTGAGACAGCAACTGTCCCTTCTTGAATGTGTGGAAAATGCCTAATACATTATGGGTGCTACCACATGCCACAGATTAAAAAAATATGTGGAAGTGTTTTTCATAAACTAGCATCCTCACAGTGGGAGCCATTGCACTAGGTCTTATAACAAGACTAGAGCCCTCAAGTTTTGTCCTCATAACTCTCATTATTGTTATCTCAGTGTTTCTAATTTACTTTCATAAAAGATTTTGTGATTAGTTGCATTTGTTAGCTATCGCAGGAATTAAACACTCCTCTCTCGGCTGACCTACACATGCTTAAGAAAAGAAGAAGCAGATTAAAGAAACCCAACACCACCAGTTGTTCAGTGTAAGGGCAGAAGATGATGTTTCTTGCCACTGCTCAGCTTTAAGCCTAATGAGGGTCCCATGAAAAGGCTCATGGAACAATCAGCATGGACAAAGCGACTGAGGCTTTTGGCTCCTCACTGGGTGTTCCGAGGAACATTTTCTCTTTTCAGCATCTAGTAACAAAATGTAGGTGATCGAAAACTGACTATGTTAATTCTACGTTGATGTGTAATTGTAATTTGACTTTATTTGTTTTGTATCTTTTCTGAAGCACTCTGAGAGGTCCAAAGGAAAGGTGCTACACAATAGTATGTGCTGGAGTGACTGACAGATTATTTTATGATGGGTACTCATTATTCCTTTTATTAAGAGTAAAGTGGCTTTTAGACTAAAAACAATAGGGTGAAAAGGGGTCCTTTTATGCACTCATTACACACAGAATATGGGAAGAGAAAAAATTGTAATAAAAACTAAATGATTTTGGCAGTACGTGTGTGTTTCTTACATTGTATGTTAAATGGCACAGATTGTAACCACTGGACATATAATTGTTCTCTAGTTATGGGAGAAAAAATGCTAAAAAATATAGACTGGAATTGCAAGAGGTAATACATGTAATAACTCATATTTCTAAGTTTCTCTTTATGTAACCAAAAAGATTGACATTCTTGTAATTTTCTCTTTGAATATATATTTTTGGGGAGTGACATAGAAGACATGGGGTATGATTTGCTCTCTCCTTGGCTCTCCATTACCAGCTCCTGTTCTGAAAAGCCAAAGTGATTTTCCCCAAACATAGATGCTGGAACTAGGGGTACTACTGCACCCCTTGGCTTGAAAGAGTTCCACTAAATATTGAGTTTACAGTTTTTTCCAATGACTCTCACACCTCACTATACACACTGTTCCAGCACTCCTGTTCCCACGTTGTTTCGGTGCTGCTTTATTTACAATTTACTAATGCTATCCTGTTCCCAGTGAAGTCACTGGGAGTTTTGTCCATCCCAACTGACTTTCAATGAGACCTAGGCTCCTAAGTGCCTAAGTCACTTTTGAAAATAAGCTCCTAAATAAGCTAAGCATTGCAACACTGAGTGGAGCAATGACTAAATACCTCTAAGTCTGATTTTCAAAGTAACTTAGGCAACTAGTAGCCTGAGGCCCATTGACTTTCACTCCTATTTGTCTAAGTCACTTTTGAAAATGGGGTTAAGTGCATATGCCACACAGGGTCAGATTTACAAAGGTGTTTAAACATCCAAAATTGCAGACAGGAAACCAGGTATATTTTTTAAAGCACCTAAGTTAGGCATCTAACCTGCATCAGCATTTTTGAAAATTCCAATAGGAGCTATCTGCATCTTTAAAGGCCTAAAAACCTTTGACAAAAATAAGACTTGCAAAGTTTATACCTTAACCCTAAAACAACATCTCAGTCTCAATCAAGACTACTGCTATTTCTGTTTTTAAATGTGATAACCAGGAAGCCTAGTGAATTTGTGGGATGAGTGGGCAATACGGAAGCAAAGGAAAGGATCTCTAGCCTAGAGGATAAGAGCCTGCAGCACCTTCACCAAGAAAGGTAAAGTGGTGTGATAATGCGAAAGCACATGGAAGATTCAGAAAACAAAAATAAGGAGACTTGCACAGTGTGGCATGAGGCTATTAATTGTGAATCAGAGATCAGTACAAGGACCCACATTGTTTAATATAGCTATGAATAATATGGAAGAGAAGGTGAATGCTGGGATGTTTCCTGTCCCTTCTTTACATTATAAACTCTTAGGGGCAGGGATTGTCATTCACTATACATCTGGACAGCACCTAGCACAATGGAGCTCAACCTAGCTGTGGCCTTTAAGCAATACTGAAACCTAAATGTATTAAGAAGAAGAATTAATAAAATGACAATATCAGATGAAATGCAACATAACATATTAGAGGGAATAACCTTCAGTATTGGTTGACATCAGGTCCTGGGCTCCAAATCACTAAAAATATTTAGGCATCATGGTGGACTGCTCAGTGAAAAGCAACTAACCAGATATTAACTGAGAAATTAAAAAGGAAATAGATAGCTGAGACCATATTGTAGTACCTTATATAAATCCATGGTAAAATATGATATATACATTATATAAATCAATGGTAAGGATTCATCTTTAATACAGGGCTAAGTTTAGGTTATCCAATATCGAATAGGACATGCTCATAATAGAAAAGATTTGAACAAAGCAGTAAAAACTATTAAGAGGTCTGTGTAGGAGGTAACATGCAGAAAGAATAAAAAATCAAGGGGGCTATAACTTAGCTCCCCCATCCAGTCTCACTGAACTGATCTGGTTCTGCAAAAGGGCAGTAAAGCTGAAGAAGAAAGCTGACCCTTTGCCATCCTTTACCTCTTCCCAGTCCCGCATAGGGGGCCTATGAGTCCACCCCTCAGGACTAGCAGATGCGGCTGGAGTGGCAATCACTGGCTGGGGACAGAACAAGAACTGAAGCAGCAGCAGCAGGAAGCTGAAAAGCACAAAGAATAGGATGCAACAATCTTTTCTTCCTTTTGGATCCCAGGCGCCCAATGGGACTGACTCCTCTAATGTGGATATGAGGATGATAAGTAGTATTCTGAGGAGCATTAACTAATTCCTGTTGTTCCCATGTACAAGGGGGAATGTGCTGCTTAAAGTGGCTGTTCCCCTCTTTCTCTCTGCTTCCTAGCCCACTCACCAATGTACTTATTGGCCACACAGAGAGGACAAACATTCCAGCTTGCCTCTCTGCAGCTTTTTCTAGGGAGACTTTGCTGCCATCAGTACCACACGATTGAGAAAGTGACTTCATGGGGGGGGGGGGGAGGGGGAAGAGAATGATTCCTAATGGATAAAGGTTGTCAGTTACTGTAATATCTGTTGTTGTAATATTGTAAAGATAATTTCCCCCCCTGGATTTCTTGATTTGTGGGAGCTCTTAGCCTGCAATACCTCTTGTCCCATGAGGGCCACTCAAAAGCAGAGACACACAAAATCAGTGGCCACTTTTAAAAATTGTGGCCTTGACTTTTGTTCTATTGAACTTGATGATGATTCTCCAATATTTTACCCTCAAAAGGATTTTGCATGTGGTCCGCTGTTATTACTTTGCTTAAACTTGGGAAGCGCAATTAAAAATTTGCATCTGCAAATTCAAATGGGCACTTTTGGTGTAAGGATAAAAGGCTACTTCTATGCCTAAGTGACAGTTCTGAGAAGACTGTTGGATTTGGACATCCAATAAAGGAGCCTACATTTGAGAACCGAGTGTATGTTCTCTTCTATTGCATTCCTCATTGCATTTATTTTAGTATCACAAAGATTACAGTGCATTTTGCCACTATACTTACCTTTCCATAAAATACTTGCAATTGTGCTGGTGGTAAGTTTCCGTCAGTTTGTCATTTTGTCCCTGTTGTGTTAAAACCAGAGTACTCTAAATTGAGTATGGTACAGTCATATGTTGCTAGAGATGTGGTTTGCATTCATCTGTGAACAAAGAGGGACTTAGAGAGGACTGTACATGTGATGGATGTTTAACAATTACGAATCTTAAGTTGCATGTGGAAGAGGTGGATAGAGAAGTAGAGGTCCTCAAGAGAATAAATGAGTGTGAGATTTATCAATGAAACACAGTTAGTTTTAAATGCAGACGATGAGAAGCAGTAAGAAGGTCAATGGGAACAAGCTGCAAACAGTCTTTAGGGAAGAGGAAGACGAGAAATATAGTATATATAAAGAGAGGGAGTTAAAAGTGAGTGACAAACAAAAGAAAACTGTATGGTATGAGCAAGTTACAGTAGAGCTTATTATAGACCTTGGCCAATTGAGTACCTCAAACGACAAGTGAGTAGACAATGCTGCTTACAATGAGGAAGGACATGCTGGCAGTTGGAGACTATGGAATACTTTACAGACTTTTTTTGTATCCAAAAGACACTGATTTCTCTGCCAGGAATAATGTTAAAGGCAATGATGAGCAAACAGATACATTATTCTGTAAGGCAGTACTATCTGTGGTGGTGGATATAAATGAGATAAAGGAAAATATTCTTTATTTACAAGATAAAAACCAAGACATCTTTCTGAAAGCAGAAGTACATTGGATTGCAAAGTGGAGCTTTCATTTTATACTGCCCATCAAAGGATGACTTTCTAAGAGTGACTATGGCTTTACAAATGTACCCAGGATAGATGTGTGCAACCTATGGGCAAGAGATTCTGGAGCTAAAATAGAAGCTAAGTTGTATCTTAACAGAATACAGCAGATGGGAAGTTGCTGAATATGAATAGGAAGGTGGTAACTATTTAAGAAGCTTGTGAGTACAGAAGCAGTGTTTTCTTAATCCCCTTACCAAAGATTTCAGGTTGCTAGAAACAGCTTTGAGTCATCAGTGATCCTTCCTATTCTTAAACAGGAAGGTTCTCCTTCTGAAGAGGGGGGAGAGATAGCTCAGTGGTTTGAGCATTGGCCTGCTAAACCCAGGGTTGTGAGGGGGTCATTTAGGGATCTGCAGGTGAGACTGTGGCCTGCATTGAGATCAGACTAGATGACCAGAATGGTCCCTTCTGACCTTAAAGTCTATGATTATGTAGGGAATTGCTTTGCAAAGATTTCCACAGCTCTCCCAGGATTTCCTCCACTGAAAATTCTAGTTTCTCTTGGGAGGAGACCTTTCAATAGCTTCATCAGAGTGTTATATGGAGGAGCCTAAAGATTCTGAGCCAGAATCTTCCCAAGGATAAGGACACATAATTCCATTGTCTTAACCACCAGCTGCATGTACATATAGGAGGGCTGACCCACAGCCTATTAAAGGACACGATCCTTCCTCAGTGATTATAAATTGGCAAAGGTCCATTGGTTTTCATGGAGCTAAGTCAATTTATATTAGGTTAGAATCTGGTGCATTATCTTGATAGGAGTAGCAGAAAAATACAGTCTTGTGGGCTAGAAGAGCATCTCATTTTCTGGAAGGCACCATTAAGCATTATCAGTATGTGCCACTCCTGAAGAAACCACCGAAAGGAACATCTCGAAGAGCAGTTTGCACCATATTCTATGAGTCTATGATTCTATGAAACACTATTTCACTAGGATGCTGGTGAAGCACTGGAATGGATTACCTAGGGAGGTGGTGGAATCTCCATCCTTAGAGGTTTTTAAGGTCAGGCTTGACAAAGCCCTGGCTGGGATGATTTAGTTGGGGATTAGTCCTGCTTGAGCAGGGGGCTGGACTAGATGACCTCCTGAGGTCCCTTCAACCCTTATATTCTATGAGTCTATGATTCTATGAAACACCACAAGGGCAGCAGAAGTGTCCTTTTGTTGTATGTACACTGTACTGCATCTTTAGCCATTCAAGGTTGAATATTAAAACTGAAGCTACATAATTTTGCAGGCAACGGGAGACATTTTTAAAAAATCCTGCTTATTATTGAACTCCCTTTAAAAAGTAAAGCCAAATAGCTTTAAATACTCAATGGTTAAGTGCAGTTTTCCCAGACCCACATTTCTTCAAGTCTTTCACATTGTTCAGAAGAAAGCTACGTCAACACAGGGCTTTTGAAAATGAGCATTTTTTACAAAAATAGAGATTAACAGTTTGGGTTTTTTTAAAGCTTTCAACCACTTTAACTTTTTAAAATATGTATGAATGCTTTTCTGCTTTAAAATGTACCACCTGCTACAGGTCAGGAATATGACATGAGTAGTTAGTGAAAGCAAGATTTTCAAAATTACATGCAGTAAATAGGAAATATTTAAGAACACTGCTCTGCTTTCTGAAAAACACAGACCCTTTGTGTAGATGGGTGAACCAGTGGAATATGCAATACAGTACAGAACAGAGAACTATGAAGAAATATAAGCCTCAGAGACAAGGAAAAAAATCTACTTAATGGAAAGGTGATGCTCCTGCTCCCTAATGGGAAAGAGCTTAAGAGTCACTGTAGTGACTTAAAGTGAAGCTAGACAAAGCACAACTGTTTGTCTCTATACTGTGGGATCAAATGTGTTAGACAATCTGAGATAGGGCACTGACAACGCCAAGCATTGCAAGTGTATTCTTTTGGTGTTCCTGTAATTATGGCTAAATTGATCCTTCTTCCTCAATTGAAAACTACCCTATGTATTTCAGGAGGATGGAGGAGGGCATGTTAGCCCTTTACTGTGTCATGTTTAATTTGCCATTTAAACACTAACCCTTTTCAGTTTTCTGATTTTGCATTGTTTTTCTAGGTATCACACCTTTATAGGTGTGTGTAAACAGTATTTTCCCCTTAACTTTACCTATTATTCATGGGAAATAATTTTAATCAGATTGGATGCTTCACGCAATTGTGTAACTGAAATTAAAAATACAGTAAATTGGAAGTAAGGTAGAGATGCTAGAGGAATTCCTATCTAAATCAAAGAAATCAGAATTATCCCTATTTAAGGTACTTTTTAGACCCTTACCTTGAGTATTTTATACAGTGCTGGCCACCATACCTTTGCAAAGGTTTAATTGCTCTTCAGGGGAGCAGTGTAGAGCAATTATCTGAATGATAACAGATCTCAACGATTTAAGTTATGAGGAAAGGCTGGGAAAGTTGAGCATATTCTCAGTGGAAAAGAAGAGACTTCATGAAACCCAATTGAAGTTTTAAAAATTATGAAGAGGATTGATAAAATTGATCCAAGCAAGCTCTTTACACTTGCAAGACCACAGACGCTAGAAGATATGATCTAAAAATTAGAAAGTAGGGAACAAGGAAAAAAGCTAAGGCAAAACTATCTTACACAAAAGAGTTATAAGCATATGGAATAAATTACTATAAAGGGACCCTGAAGCAAGGAGTATCACTGAATTCAAGGGGGAATACAATGAATTTCTAAACAAAGACAGCGCAGGCAGGACTGGGGAGAAAATAGGCAACTGGAATAAGGAAAACAATGAACAGGGAACATGACCACAGCGGCCTTTTTCTGTTATTTCTTATTTTTATTGGCAATACTGCTATTTGGCTATTGGTTTACCCTATCATCTGAAATAATGCATCAGAAAATTGATTCAATCACACAGCCCTTACTGGGATAAAATTACCATCAAAATTAATACTTTTGCTCATTAAAGGGGTGCTGGTTTTGACCCAATGTCAAATTCCTGATTCCAGAATCTAAAATTTTCCTTACCTTTACCATCATAGGGAATCAGAATATATCCATCTTAGCCATAAATACGTGAACACAATATGCAGGCTATCCATACACAGAAAAGTTCTATCTACACTGCTGGTTGCCCTCCCCCCCCCCCTCCGCATTGCCTCATGGGCCCTGGTATGTTTGCACCATTTGTGTAAATGTAGCTACACCATTGTCATGAGCAGCTGTAAGGCACTGGCACTGTTTGTGCAGATCCAGGAAGACAACACTCCATCAATTTATGTTAGGAAAGATTCATAAAGAAAACTTAAAATATGAAGAAATGTATTTCGAATCCCACGTTTACCAGAGTAAGTTGGTGACAATATCAATTTTTCAAGCCCAGGAGATAACTAATTATCACACAGCATCAAACATTTTGTTTCAGTTGTGGTTCATATCCATCAGGCACATGTTTTCTTTTATTCATGCAAAAAGCTATGTGTTGCCTATAACCTATTGAAATCCTTATACTTGCCTAATTAATTTTGAGATTGTTTTTCATATAAGCTGAAAAGTAGGTGTGCATGCATGTGTGTACACAAAGACAAAAAACAATGGATACCTGGAAAATATATATAATAGCCCTTGCTTTCTTTCCTTGGGTCACATTTGAAAAGAGCACAGTTTTCTTTATCTTAAAGCACTTTTTTTCCTGCAGAAAAGGTACTAATCTTTTTCAAATCGTGACTGATTTTCAACATTAATTTCTCAGGTATCCACAGCTAATTATTCAGCAGTTACTTTAATGTTTTGGATAGGGAATACATTGCCTTTGGGAGAACAGATTCCGCGTTTAAAGTAAGTCTAGATACAGTAAAGTATTATTACTAGAAGACATATTGTTGCTGCCACGTCCTTCTTTCCCCAAAGATTGAAGCAGACCATCTTGTTCTAGCCTCCTTAGAAAGTGAGGTTAGATTGAAGGATCAGAGCCTCAGTAACTATGTCTTTTCTCAGACAAAACATCTGTCTTCCAGAGTTTTCCCAGAGCCAGGACTACAGGACCAGTCAAGAGTGGGTAGTGAATAAACCTACAATTAAAATGACTCCTAAGAGAATTTAATGTTTTCTCTGTTCATCAGAAAGTTTAAGTTTTAGGATTCCATAGGGCCAAATTCTGATCTTCTTCATTTGGCCAATTACTGTTTGGCCCTATTTGACTACTCAGAGATGTGTGTTGTATAAGACCCAAACAGAAAAGGCAACATGAACAAGATAAAATGAGCACTGATGTGCACTTGTGCTAGCCAACAGGGCTCTCAGGCAGATTATTCCTGCCCAAAGTAGAAGTTATTTTATAAGGAAGGGAGTGCCTGCCATTGCCAGGTTACGAGGTTATGATGAGAATCATATAGACCACACTCTGAACTAGTATGAGCCTTCCTGGCTCTATTCATAGACAACTTATATCGTTTGCCTTTTGGGGTTGGATATGGAACCAGAATGAAGGCAAAAAAATTCTGTTCTGCGCACCTACTGCTGCCCAAATTTGGCCACTGGTTTAAAAATCATGGACTGGAACCTGCACTTCCCTTATCATTTGCTTTTATATTTCTCTGACTCGCTGATGGTGTAGGGGTGGTGCAGCCACCACATCCCCCCTCTGGCCCTAGTGCTGGAATAATTTGGAGAGTATGGAGGAAGTACTGCTCTGATGCCTAGATACTCAGGGCCCTCTACAGCTGGGTACACGTTTCAGGAACATTGTGGTTGCTCTATCTTGCAACTGAAGCAAAACTAGCTCCAGCTGGCCACTAAGACTTGGAGGGAGAAATAGGGCATGAAATAACTTTATCTTTTCCTCCTCTCAGCACTACTTTGCCAAACGCAAGGATCTTGTCCTTGTAAATGGAACTCTTTTTTTTTTAACCTTCTCTGGTGTTTTTCTTATAATTACTTGGTAGATTGTACATTTTGCAGGTCATAATGTGTGAGTTAGTGAAGCACTGTTTGATTTCCAATGTCAACATGTTAATAAATTTTAGTTCCCAACTAATCATTTGAAGAAATAAATAGAAAATAATGACAAACTAAAAAAAAAAAAAAAAAAGAAAAAAACAATGTTGAATTTTTAGGAGCAATAGATCTTCAAGATATTGTTAAGCAGCACATACAACTATTATGTGTATGCGGAGATTAATTTTCAACATGCAGTTTCCCTTGGGATATTTATATTCTTGCAATCAGCATAGAACTGTCCATCAAAAGTAACATTATAAATATATATATTTTTGCTTGCCGCCACAAACTTTTCAGGGCTTCTTCTCTAAAAGAGCTGCAGTCCTTGTGCAAAAATGTCTATACAGTCAACAGACGATATGAAGAAAAGAACTAGTTGGTTTCTTTTCTTTTTTTTCCTGTCCCCCCCCCCCCCATTCTATAAAGGGTTAAGATAAAAATTCCCTTGTTTGAGAAGTAAAAATTATTAATGCAAAGTGGGAAAAACCTTTTATAAAATAGGCTTTGGAGTTCATCCTATTTTGGCTTTCTTAGTCAAACTATTTACTCCTAATTAGATAAGAGAACAATTATAAATATAATACTAATACTATAACTAAGATTCCAAAAGGGACACTTTAAAAAAACCACATAAATTGCTCCCATCATTTCTGAACTCTGCTAAACATTAATAGCTGTATGCCCTTAGCTCATTTTTTGCATGCTAACAATTTAATCTGAATACCAATATAGACACAAAATAAACGATTGTTTCCTGCCAGAGGTATCTGCAGAAGAAATCTTGGAGTAAAACATTGTCTTTGCAGCTCATTGTGTCTCTAATTAGAGTGGAAGGAGGCAGAAGCTTGCTGGTGTCAGTCTGTGTTTAGCATGCCCTGGAGCTTCAAGCTCCTGTGGGTATCAAAGTGCACTAATTAAATGAGGGGTCCACAATACAGCACTAAACATCAGAGTGAGAGAAAGAGTCCAGTGTCCTCAGTGCCTTTGAGAATCCATGGCCCACGCTAATTACCCATTGTTGAAATGACTTCCCATTCTACAAGGAATGAATGGTTCTTCTCTCGCTCTCTCCCTCCTCCCCCCCCCACTCTCCTCCCCACCAGCCCCCCTTTATATTTTACCATCTTTGCTTTGGCCGCCTAATTAATCTTATGGAAATCTCCCGAAGCCAGATTCCAGCAAGGTTGCCCCGATGTTTATAATTTGATTTGTGATGATAAAAGTGAAGGCACCCGGTGATGGAACAGTGTCATTTTCAACACTCTTGAGAATCGAAGAGGCTATCAATCTTTCCCACGTGCATGGCAAACTGATATCCTAGAAAATTAACTTCAATTAATAACAGAAATCCCCAGACACGCTGGGAAGTGGAAATGCTTTGAAAGAGAACCTTCAAAGATGTCTGTGGATTGTCTTTTATATGCAGACTTTTCTTTTTATATATAAGGGATTCTCAATGAGGGAATGTATGGGTTTTCCCCCCCCTTTCCACTTCTAATTTCAAGATGAGCTAACATTTTATATTTAGTTTAGGAAGAAGTTAACCAAAGGTCTCCATGTTAAATCAGTCTTTATTTCCCCTCCATAGTCAGAACTACTTAATGGATTTATCCTATATGTTTCACTGAGGAAAGGGCATTTAAAATAAAAACGTATTTAAAACTAACTTTGCACCCTCCCCACAGTACTGGAAAGTTAAAGGTTGGCCTACTTGTCAGAGTTATCCTTATTTATACTGACAAGGCTTATGATCTAAAGCTCAAAGGTCTATCAGAAAGAAAGCCTTCAGATTTTTACATGTTCTAATAACTGCAATGATGTGGGAACTAAAGAGTCCTATAAAAACAAGTCTAATATCTATGGAACTTTACAGCATATGAATTTCTCTGCAAAAAAAAAAAATTAAAAAAATTACTGTGTCTGTGTTTCCAAGAGGCAGTTCTGCATTCCTATTATGCAGAGAAGCCAGTTGTTAGACAATACAACTTGAGTTTAATAGTGGCAAAATGAAAACAGATGTAATGTAACATTTTACAATTCTTTTGCATGCAAATAAAAATAACGCAAAAATTATACACTAAATAATTTTCTAACTGCCTGTTTTTGACATAATGTAACACAGATGACAAATATAGGATGATGATTAACAGCTAATTTGGTGCATATTTTAAGAAGTAAAGTATTACCCAGTAACAGTTAATATATGGGGGTAGTATGGCATAACAAAGAAATCTAAAGGTGCAGTCTTAGTTTAGCAACAAGAATGGGTTAAGTTTATAGCATTTCAGGTTCTTGTTATAATTATTGTCATGAGAATGAATTCATGTTGTGCCATTTCTTCTTCTCATTACAATCTTTGTTACGAGAATGAGGTATTAGGATTTTAATGCCTCATATATTCTGTGAATTATGTTAGTGTGCTGTACTACTTTGACCTTTTAAGTATTCTATAACTTGATTGGCTGGTAATTCTGGTCCTTCTCTTGTTGACAGCCTCAATAACCTTTCAGGAAAAGGTGGAATGGAAAGCCAATCAAAATGCAGAGTATTTAAGAGGTCAAAATATGTACTAGAATATACTGCTGTAGTTGATTAGGAAAAAAACATAAAATTATAATTCTTCTAATGCCTAAAGTTTGTAACATAAAGGAAAAACAGAAGAAATAATACATTCTGAAGATAAAGGTTGTGATATCAAATAAAAGTGACACAATTAAAAACCATTTTTAGTCTTATCTCAGTGTTTTAATCTTTGCTATTCCCTTGCCTGTTGTACCAGAGATTTTTTGTTATCATCCTTTTCAATATTGCCATATCATAAAACATGATTAGATGAAAACTCATTTATATATCTGGGGTAAATAGGTCTATTTTAAATAGTTTTTGTCAAGTACTGAACACAGAAAATATAAATATAAAAGAATATGCAGTACTGGAGAAATATTACAAAGATGTTAAATCTAGTAGTATCTTATAGCCAGAATTATCAAAATTCAAGAAAAAAGGAATATTGTTCAGTAGATATCTATTATTATTTGCTACAGTCCACATTTCATTATGGGAGAAGGATGTATGTTATACTTTGTCATATGTTGTCATTTAGGTTTATTTCTGAATAATAGATTTCTTCTACAAATAACCTGCAGTGACAAACAATACTAATTAAAGAAGATTCAAACCAAATCTAGTTTGAAATGCTTCTAGATAGAACATAAACTAGTTGTAAAGGCACATCGTAAATTTACAGCCAAATCAATTTTTTTTAAAGTAATTTTTGGTCCACACGATGCTTTGGTCCACACGATGGTCCACACGATGCTTTGCCAGAGTTTTATAATTACATTTTCCTATTTTCACAAACATTTTTTCTTTCTCCAGTTGATATTTGAGAGACACAAATAACAGAGGAAACTGGAAACTAGAGTTCTAATCCAATATTCTCCAAAATCATTGGAAAAATTCACTTTGACTTTGATATGGGTAGTGTCTGAAGCCATAACTGGGCCAAATTCAGATGTGAGCTTGAGGAAATCTAAACAAGGACTAAGTCAGTGTACTTTATGCACTTTTCTGGCTGGCACATGTATGTTACATGAATTTGGACTTCTTTTAGATTCCCTCTGGATTTACCTACCTCAGACTCACCTACAATACAGAGCAAATTTGACTTGCCTAAAATACAGACAAAAGCAAAAAAAGTTATCTGAAAAGTACTTTCCTTTCTTTAATCTCTCAGTGAAAACAAACCTAGGCATTACAACATTTGTCACTATACTAGGTAAAACATTTTCAGAACTATTGTGACTCCGAGGCCTATTGGTGTTTCACTGCATCAGCAACTCTTTTCACTATACCTCACACACTGTTGTCGTAATCTGTATCTAAAAGGTGTCATGTAATGAGTCAGATACGAACAGATAATGTGATGGTCCCAAAAATCATGGTGTGATATATATATATATAAAAATCATGGTGTGATATATATATATATATATAACTCTTTATAAACCCCATATATATATATATATATATATGGGGTTTATAAAGAGTTATAAGTATGTGCTGGAAATGTGGTTATTAAAATGTATTTGCCAACCATGGCCTATGCCTGGCCCTTTTCAGACAAAGGAATGTGGTTCTGCCCCCCTTGAATGTGTCTCCAAAGTAAAGTAAGCCAGGTTTGACTAAAGACAAATAAAAACACGTTTACCTGCAAGGTAAACAAGCCACCAGGAGAACAAGCTGTGCCCATCACAGCTCTAGTTTGGTAAATCAGGTTTTAATCTTAGAAGCATATTTCTTTTGTTTCCTTGTAACTCTTTCTATCTTTATTCCTAATACTTGGCAACACTTAAATCTGTTTTTTTGTTTAATAAACTTAATTTATTTTCTACCATTTACCAATTCAGTGCTTTGAATAAAACAGAGTGTGTTAACTCCAGTTAACGTAATAAGCTTTAAGTGAGCAGTGAACTTAATAACATCTGTAAGTGTCCAATGAGATTTCTGGACACTACTAGACAGAAGGTTTGGGGGAAAATTCAGCACTAGGGGGATGTTGGGGTCACCCTGCAATGAATCATATTTTATGCACTCCTCATTACAGTGCCTGTTCCTACCCTTTAAAAATGACCTGCAAGTAGTCTAGCAATAATGTTGCAGACTTTAAGCTTTGTTCAATTAATAACATTCAATTTTACTTATCTTTCTGTCCATGAACGTGATAATGCAAATCAATTGAACTAAAGCTAGGAATGGTCCAGCAGGCAAGTTTGAATCTCTCCTCTTTAAAGTAACAAAGATTATGAGATAAAGATGAAATTATAGTCAAAGAATTTAAAAATGAGTAAATGAAGGCAACAACAACAATGGAAGGGGGAAAATGGTTAGATCCTCAATTGATGTAAACTGGTGTACCTCTGATGACTTCAGTGCATTTAATTTGAATCTGGAGAAACTCTACTGAAATAAATTGAGTTTCACTGGTGAGATATAAGTAAGATCAGATTCAGACCTAGTAAGAACTCTTCTCTATGCTTCTGGGGTTGATGTGTACTTCAACATTGCATTGGCTTTCGTGGGCAATGCACCCGCTCCTAAATCATGTAATCGAGGCAAGGAAAGTCAGAGTTGTCTCATACTAATCACCACTGAGCCTTCCATTAGACTAGCTGAAAGGAAAAAAAATGACTTCTTACAGTCTCTATAATGTATGATAACAAATGACTGGCTAAAAAAAAAGCCAATTCACATCGTGGTTCCCGATTCTCCTCTCATCAGTTTTAGGCCAAAGAAAATAGTCCTGATATACACGAATTTAAAGGAGTGAGCCTTTAAGAGAGAGCAATAATAAAATAGGTTATACTCAATCTGATCAGTTTCTTCTAGCTTCTTCCTCCTTGCAATTATTACTGCTGAATACTTCAGGCAAATGCCGTAATGGACCTCCCCAATTATCCAGTGCTGTACACTCGGTTGGGTGGTGGGGATGAAATAATAATACATATATCGCATATTATACTCAGGATTATCTTTCACATCACACTGCCATAAATAAGACAGCTTGTTTCTCATAATTCCCTAGGCCAAAAAAAAAAAAGACATTAAACTCTATCGACTTAAATGGGTTTATTACTGATTTACACCAGTTCAAGTGTGAATAAATTCAAGGCCACTAGGGTTCATGGGCCAGATCCTCAGATGCCCTCTGGCTATTCTGTGTCACTCTGATCGTGCACAGAATCCATAAACTTAATGGATTGGACACACAAGGATTCCCCTTGCTTAAAGGAATCCTTGGGTAGCATCACCCCAGCCACAGCTCGTAGAACAAATAACACTAGTGAATCAAGCCCAGTAGGTGCCGCTTGCGGATCTTGTTCATCTGAAAAAAGATGGCAGAAACAGCAGCAGTGCTTTAGTGAGTTCCAGCTAAAACACTGGTCTCAACATTTTTAACCATCAGTAGCTCTCTGCTTGGATCTCCAAGCACACACAGCCTCAGTCACTGAGGGCCTGGTTTTCCACACTTTTGAATTCATTTACACCTGTGCAGAGTGAATGCACTGTGAATTCAAAATATTACTAGATATGAATGGGTTGATTCAATGAATGTGCATATTTATATACACATACTTCTGTATGTTTCATTCTATGCATCCGATGAAGTGGGCTATAGCCATGAAAGCTTATGCTGAAATAAACTGGTTAGTCTCTAAGGTGCCACAAGTATTCCTCATTTTATTTATGGATACGGACTAACACGGCTGCTAATCTTAAACCTATTGTTACCTGTGTTTCACAGAATACAGAGAAGAATCTCAGAGAGTCAGGGCTCTGCAGATGATGTGAGGATTTGCCCATTCCTCTTCTGTTACTATCTGCCAAAGTACACTATTATTCTTGTGAAAACCAAGCACCTGGAAATTACAATATGTGAAGCAACTGAACAGTTGGCTCTGATTCAATCAATCTATTAAACACTTTCATCTCTCCTTCAGTTTCAGGTGAAGCATCAGAACCTAAAGTTTAAGACTCAGCGAAGGTTATGCAACGGTTTACCTATATGTATATTCCATTCCTCTCCCACCACCTGCCCACCCACACAACCACAAATAAAAAATTCAAATGTCATAAGTCACATACCATTTAAAAAGAGAAAATAAGCCATGGAATCTATGACTCATGACAGTTGTGACATACATTTTTACTCATACTTATGCAAACTAACAAAATACTGTAAATGTCTATGAGTGCTTCACTTGCCTTCAGTTTTTCCTCTTCCCTTCTTCATTGATGCTCCAATAATCCACAAAAGGCCATTGCATAATGGGGATCAAGCTGGAATAACCAGTGCTTGCATATAGTTCTCAACTAGGTACAGGGATGGGTTTTTAGGTGATTTTTTTTAAAAAAAAACATTCCCAGAAGGATTGCCTGGGAAGAAGAAATTGGTTTTTTTCTGTGTCAAAATTCTATCATTCCTGTTAGAAATTGTGATGCCATTCCTTGAAATATCATTTTAAAGGAAAATATTCCAACATCAACAATCACAACAGCTACAAGCTCAGGTGCTTCTGGGTCTTCAGGCATATTCATCTTTCCTCTCATTTCAAATGAGACCCTAAATTTCTGTGACCCTAAAGATTCCACAGATGCAGACAAGTAAAATTATTTTCAGAATCAGATAATTCAGTGACTTCATTTAGACCATTACTTTCATTGACCCATATTTGAAACAGTTTCACATTTTCTTTTGACAACCTGATTTGAACTTCCTAGTTGCAAAGCAAAATGAATCACATTGAAGGGGCTTGTTTGCCAGTTCTAGTGTTGGGGAAAAATTTCCTATGACTGCAGCTACAAATCAGATCTGGCTAAACTAAATCAATTGGGAGAAGCATTTTTCCCTGTTAGGATTAAAAGAAAACTTAATTCAAACTAGTAAATCCATGCTATTAGATCATCTCGTAGATCTGCGAGATAATGTAGCAATAGATTACACAGAGATTGGCCTGTGTTGGCTGTCCAATGTACCTTATTTTCAGAACACTAAGATAATATAGGATAGAAACAAATCTGTGTTATGCTGATTCAGAATAGAATTCAGAAATTGATAAACTATTACTTTCATCTTCAGGTGATCCTTGATGAGATCATTATTGTCCAAGCAAACAAAGGAATTAAAAAGTCTCTCCAAAGCCATAGTTATAGATGGTGGCTGAAAGAACAAATGATACATGTCTTCCTTTTACTATATAGAATACTAAAATGTTTCTCTTTTGTGGAAATTCTGTGGTTTTAATTGGGAGTATAATAAAATACTTAACAAGAGACAATGACCTTGCCTTAAGATATACTGCAGCTGTAAAATGGCAAGCCAGAACTTTCTCTCAAAAATGGTTTAATTATAACTATGCTTTGGTTTTCTGTCATTATGTCATACTGTAAGCTTATAACCAGTTTGCTATACTAGATCACAATAGGGTTGCTTAGCATCGCTACTTTTCAAGTACAACACTTCCACTGAACATCTGTGTTTCAATTATCTTGCAGTTTTCCAGTTTGATTTCATCTATGTGAACTTATTCTCATTCCATTTTTCTAACTTTCCTAACTTCATTATAATTTTTCTGTCCTCACAAGGTATTTGCAACATCTCTCAGTTTAATATCATTTGCACATGTAACATCTTTTTCATATCTTTTAGATTAATAAAGATATTAAAGAAAACATTTGTAAAGTCTCCTTGCCCTGAACTTTCCCTCTGTGGAAGCTAGAGTCTTGCCAAATGATTATTTATTTAAAGCCAATCAGGTACTAGACAGTAAATGATATCAATTATACCCAAAAATATTTTTGCATGCAAACCTTTGGACATAAAGTGGGAGGAGCTTCTATCAGGCTCATAAAGAGCTGAGCAAAGTAAAGACGATTAGCTGCTAAACTCACTGGTATAACTAAACCAGAAAACGCTTGTTGCTATCCATAGCTAGTTATTTAAGAGGGCTGAGCGAAACAGAGTGGTTTCACTTCACAAGTGTCTATGTGAATATTTGCTTCATTTAATGTGGGTTTCAATTTCATGTTCCAATGAACCCCCAAAAATCAATATAAAGTTCAGCTGAATGGCCAGTGGGACATAGCTTTGATACAAACCCAGAAAACAACCCAGCTTTACACAGCTAAATCATTCAAACCTGTGCCAGGGGCCAAACCAGTGCAGGTAAGAATCTGGCCCATAATGTGTAGATGACTAGGATTGGTAAAGGATGGATACACTAGAATAGACAGGCTTGTTTATGTGCTGCCACACCAGAAATAATCAAAAGACTGGCTGTCGCCCTCAACCTCAAAAACTGTCTTTGCTTATTCAGCAGATCAAAATTCCAGTTTAAATCCATGTCCCTCCTCAACTGGCAAGCATAGGATGTGAGGCTGATACTAATGCCACTACTAGCAGTAAAAAGTGTACACATCCCTTGTCACGTCAGTTACTAACTAACTTGGTATGAATTTGTATGTTTGTATCTGTGTTTACCTAACAAAAAGCTGTATGACTTTTTGTGTTACTCCCTGAATGAACTACTGTGTTCCTCCTGGGTTTCTCTTTCCAAGCCATACTTTCTGAAATGTGTCTCATAGTATTTTTGGCCAAGATTCAAAATGTATGAAATCATGGAATTTTGAGCCAGAAGCTAATTTTCCAAGCTGATATGTAAAAAATTGGGAGGAATATTTGAATCCTCAAAATTTTATTAGAAACTATGCCAAAGTGTTAAATTCTTTTGTGACATATCCCATGGGAAAAAGTGTTCACCAACTCAACCCAGCGCTAACCTTCATCACAGACTGTAGAATTTGACCCCATATTTTGGCATTTAAAACTATCAGGCAATGTCTTCTCAGATCCATATGAAAGCACTCAATTTTCTCTGGTGACAATGAGTGATCCATATATGTAGAGAGAGAATAGTGAAGCTGAATACCGGCATGTGGATCTGAGAGAATAATTTTGCCTTTAATACATTTAACTACTGTATATTTATGTCAGTAATTTATACACTTCCCACAACACATGACTGTTATGAATGGTTTAGCAATGGATTAAGAATAGAAAAAAGGAAGTTGAATTTTGAGATATTGAATTGATTGCAAAATAACCAGCCAATAATTTACTCTCTATATTTTGGCTGTTTTAAAAACATACTGTGATAATGAATACCTTTTCATCAACTTGATACAAATATGTCTGTTCTTTTGGAAACAAATATCAAAGAAAAGGAAAACTATTCCACAAAAGCACAGTAGCATTTGAGCAACAATTTGACAGGCACTGTAATTTCCCTATTAAGGATTCTGAGTATCATACTGAAATATACCACTGAAAACACTACAAGAATTCTTCGCATAAGTCATCTGAAAAAGAATAAAGTTTTAGCACAAGTCAGAGGAGATATAGGAAGAAAGGCTGAAGCTGATGAATTTCACTGAGGGTCCAAAACCAAGACCTTGACTTATTTCCATTTAACACTCATCTATTATCCAGTAACAAGTGGTTTCTTTGTAACAGATTTACTCTTGGCAGTGCTATGTCATCCACATACATTTTTATGCGGGTGACAAGAATCAAGGGATGTTCACTTCTAATCTATGCCTTCTCTGCTATTTTACATCTAGAGAGAAATGATGGAGGTGTGAACTACAGTCTTTCCAAGTCCTTCTGTAACACAAGCCATGAATGTAAAAGAAAAGACACGTTTTATTAGTCTTCTTGTAATTCTGTTACAATATACTCAAAGCCTTGCTTTTTCATATTAACATAGGTAAAACGGTTTTAAAAGTGATTTATTTTACCTCTTTCAATGCAGTATTTTTATTGTTGTTGTGGAGAAAATGTTGCCAAGACTGAGGAGTTGCTGGGAGGAAGACAGAAACATGCTTTCTCAATAACATACTTCACTACTGAAAGGAAATGTCCTCACATTCAGTTGGTCTTCAGCCTTCAGGACTTCACTGTGTTAGAAGCTCAAATATCACAGCAGCAAGCCCCACCCATTTCCACCTCGATCTGCCAGAAGTTTGCACCTTATATTATTTGATGTCGATCTAGCCACAGTGACACGCACATTGTGACACAGAAACCCTGTTTTCCCCCACACCTGATTATTACAACTCACATGTAGGAATGGAAAAATTCCAACTGAAATAAAATGCAGCAGTCCATCTATTAAGCAAGACTGCTGCCAGTAAACAAATCACTGTGGTGTTTTGCATTCTGTTACAGTTCTACATTGAAAAGAAACATTAATTCAAAATAGCTGTTCAAAGCCCATCATGTGATTGGCAACACCTACCTAACAGACAGTGCTCTTTCTCCAATCATGAACTCTTCCAACTGTGATGCTGGCAGACCAGGTGCCAGCTCATGCCAAAGTCCCCATGTCTCAACTGAACACTGACAAATACATGGCTGGAATCTGTCTGGCTCACTTGTGCGATAGTATTGTTAAAACTGGAATTAGAATGATAAGAATATGTTTTATATTTAAACTTCATTGAATGCTTGTGAGTTGCTGTATGCGTTAATCTCACTTATAACTGTAAGGTATATACATACTGTAAGGTAATATTTGACTGGTTGTATTGTGAGCTTCTCTGACTATATAAATCACCAGACAGAAGAGAGACATTAACTGATGTGAAATACTAAACTTCAACAGAAGGTCTTACATCCTGCCCAACAGGAAAGGTCCAGCGATGTCTGAAAAACTATTGTGGGATGTTAAAGAGGACAAAATGTGTTGTTATTCTGCACACACACATCCACCCTGTGAAGATGAGTCATGAAAGGGAATTCCTCCCATCAGTTGAGTTCGCAGCTCAGAGCATAAAGGTGGAGAGGATAAAAAAACCCTTAGAAGTATCTCGGGGGGGGGGGGGCGGCAAGGTTTTCTAGGCATAAGCAAGAGATCCCCAGCTGCTTAGCCTCAATTAGCTGTAAAGGTCATATAGAGCTTTCTTATTATAGAAGCTTCTACTACCTTTTGAAACTAAAGATTGTAACTCTTTTGTGTACGTCTATCTTGCTTAACCTTGTTAATAATTCTCTTGTTTCTTTTCCCTATTAATAAACCTGTATATAGTTCATTATAGGATTGGCTATAAGTGTTGACTTTGGTGTGAGATCTAAAGTGCAACTGACCTTGGTTAGGTGACTGGTCATTTACGACTGTGAATAACCTGAATGCTGTTGTGCTTCTTTATGTAAGGGACTATCTATCACAAAGGTATATGCACTCTGGGTGGCAAAACAGATTAGGATACATGTTTAGTCTGTTATAGTGCCTGAAGAGGTTACACATAATAACTGTCTCACTGTTGGTGAAATCTAAGTATAGAACTCACAACCAAATTTGGTGTTTATGTCCTGGTTCTTAATAGTCTGCCCTGAAGTTGGTTTTCATCCTCTTGAGTCACTACAGGCAGCATTACATTGACCACTAAGAGGAGGCTTTCAAGGGCAGGATTCTGAACTTTTACGGGATCTGGAACTAGCCTATGAACTCACTCACAATGATCATGGAACTAACTCAATTCAGAACTAAAGGCAAAGCTCATTTTTATGCAGTTTTTCTTCAATAAAATTATTTACTAACATACATATAGCCATATAATACACACACACACCCCAAACTATTTTAAAAAACACTTACAAATGAATCAAACCTTTTCTCTTACAGGATGGGGAGGAAAAAAGGGAGGGGTTGAGATAGTTTTTCTATTTTTAAATACTTGGGAGATACCAAATTTCGTGTAGCAAAAAATATAGATTTGGTACCACCAAATTGTGAATTTGTCAGTTTCACCAAATTGTTTTGGTTAAAAAATCCTTAAAATAATGGGCGGGAACTCACATTTCAACATTTTTTAAACAAAACATTTCAATTTTTTAATTTGAAACAACTTTTCCTTTCAAAATTTTCTTTAATTTTATTAAAAAAACAAGAATACTGTAAAATGCACAAAATCAAAATGTTTTGATTTGTCAAAACAAGCCACTTAGTCTGGTCCAAAATATTTTTGTAACTGCTCAATTCCCCAGTAACTTCAATAAATTTCATTTGAGCTTGACCCAAAACAATTTTTCTTTTTCTTTTTTGTAATTGCCAGCAAACTGAAAAATCCATTCTTCACACACGAGTCATAAGTTCCTAGCTAGATAGATATGTAGAACCTTACATCCTCCAAGGCAGAAAGTTGTAGACTACTTAAACCACATCCCTTGCATCTTGACTTTCTTGCTGCAGGTCCAGGACAAAAACAACCTATCAAACAGAACAGCAGCATATGATAAAAGTTTGGCTGGTCATGCTTCTGACCTTAAAAGTATAGGAATTGGAAAGAAAAGGGAAATCTTGGCTCAGGGCATTAGTAAAGGGTTTGGAGTTTTTCACCTGTCAGTTTGAATCCAGCTCAGATCAGTAGAGCTGAACCTTATTATCATTTCAAGGCTTTTGGGTGTCTTGTGTGCAGTGAGTTGCTATTCCCAGTCCAGTTCCCTTTGTACAAGTGCCCACATCACTGCACCACATGTGCTACAATTTAAAGCTGGCATCCTTGTGGCTGTCTCAGCAGGGAGGACAAAAACTGAATGGCTATGGTGACTGACCTCTCCTCACACCTCAAATCCCTGTGGAACTAAACTAAGACACATCTGTGGGAGAAGTTGGGGGAGCTTATATAGCTTCTGCAACAGTTGCACCTGTTTGGTGCATTAACACAGGATTTCAGTCTCTAGGGGTGTTGTTCTAGCATATTCTATGACCACTAAACATATACATGAAAAGAAATATTATCTCTTTTAAAACAGTAGACTACTTAGAACATGTTTTGAAGTGAAATTCACACAGGAGCTTTGTGATAGCAATAGTTATCAGTTTGCTTCATTCTCGAAAGGATGATAAAATGGAACTTTACAGAGCGACTTCTAAAAGAGACCTTCTAGAACTTCTAGAATCCACTCATAGTTCCTCTACCCGTTGGCTGATAAAAAGAGCAATATCTTTACTTGACCAGATATTGATTCAGTTCTCTAAGATGCATGATTGTCATTTTCATTATCACAAAGTATAAGGAATATTTGGAATAATATCCTAGCTAAGCAGCCCTCAGGTGTCCACCCCTCAGTCAGCAAACCTTGTTGTTGTATCACCTGTATCAAAAGCCACCCTCACATGATACTGGGCTTGGTCTACACCCTCATGGATCAGTTTTGCAAGTTCCTGACTTTTTTCTTGGGGAAGAGGTCAAGCTCTACTTTACCTTTGGCCAGAAAGGCCTATGACCATGGATGCAGACTGGTGAACCTTTATTCCAAACAAATCCTAACACCATAGGTCAGGATTCTGGGGTGCAGCAACATAAATGTGCCTGATCTTCCTTCTAGCCATTACAGCCACCACCACTAGTCACTCACGAGGAGGGCCGGACACATAATCAGCAGCACCCTTACAGAGGAGACACCTTTTCCCCCACTAGCCTTGGAGAATGGGGTAGGTGCGTGAAGGATCTTCTACATATCACTCATCTTCTGGTTCAAAATAGAGTGCAGGGGCATGGCAACCATATTGAATGGGGTTTCTTGGCTCAGTTATCTGTTTGCAGTGGCCCTGGTAGATTCCCAGACTAATTTAAACTGAAAATCAGCTTCAGAGTACTGGTTTTTTGCTCCTGTGGGGAACTCTTTTGAGAACCACAATCAACAAGGAACTGGCTGAAAAATTCAGAATGTACCATTTAAACCCAGCAGGGATGGTACACTACAGTCAAAAGGGAGTTTGACTTGCATTCTTCCCTGCTACCACTGCCCTCAAAGGTAGAAAACTTAAGAGCTAGGAGAGTTCTTTCTATCACTCTTTCACTAAGGAGCTAAGACTCAGGAGTAAGACTCCTACCTAGAGGGTGTCCTTAGACAAATTAAGTTTGTCTTGGTACCAACTTGTTTTGTGAACAGGAGATGCTAGGTCTTTATACTTGAGCAGTCACATCTTCACACTTGTCCTTACAATTTGGAGGGGAAAGTGATTCTTTAAACTAATCGTACAGCTTTTCAACCCATTTACCAACTTGCCTAATAAGCCAGGGACTTCACTTCCATCCAAGCAAAGTTTCAACCCAGTCTGTCTTTCCTCATAGGAAAAATTATAGAATGTACATACACTGTGAGTTTCCTTGGCAACTGACATATGGCCAAGTAAACATTATCTATTAAAAAAAACTTGTCAAACTATTTTTAGTAAATAATCAGTCTGACACATTTTTTGTTGAAAAGCTGTACACAAACTACCATGGATTTTTAAGAATTTATACATTGCTTACAATTCTTTCAGTGATGTATACAAATACATTTTATGTTTCACACTGGTGATTTTGTTTTGGGCATGACAGAAAAGAACTTGCACAGTACAGTAGGATGTAGGACAGCATTTGAGCATGCTCAATATGACCCCCCCTAATATCAATACCAAGACTCTGGCAGCATTGGGCAGAATCCCTGTCTCTAAAGAGAAGAGGTCAGATCTGGAGGCTGTGTAAGATCAAAAATAATTTTACAAAACCATCCCTGATAGTAAATATCCCCTTGGTCAAGGCCACAGTGATATATCATGAGAAATTCTCAGAATTTCTATGGGCAAGTAATCATATTTCGTGCATAAGTTATGTGCATCCAATAACTGGTTGTTTAGGAGCAGAACATATTAAGAATAAATATATATACTTAGCATTTGATAAACCTACTATGTTACAACATCAAAATACATACAATAGATACACATACTAATGACTTGTAATATAGTATAGCTGTACTGTATACATATATCCATGTTAAACATATATGTCAATAAAATGCAAATGCACATTTTAATGAGTTCATTTCCAGTTTCAGATTTTTTTTGGAGTTGGTTAAATAAGAAAATAAAATATTTTAAATTAGCCCAGAAAATATTTCAGTGCATATTAGTGAGTTTTCAAAGCATTATCTAATTAGTAAGGAATTTGATTAGTAGAGTAGAACCTCCAAGTTACAGACCCTACAGTTATGAAGTGACCAGTGAACCACCCACTTCATTTGGAACCAGAAGACAAAAAAAGAGTAAATATAGTACAGTATTAAACGTAAACTACTAAAAATAAAGGGAAAGCAGCATTTTTCCTCTGCATAATAAAGTTTCAAAGCTGTATTAACTCAATGCTCAGTTGTAAACTTTTGAAAGAACAACCATAACGTTTTGTTCAGAATTACAACCAACCTCCATTCCCAAGGTGCTTGGAACTTTTAGGTTCCATTGTACGTTTTTATACCTTCTTATTACTCAATTTAAAAACAAAGGATCAAATTCTGGAAAATAGTGTCACCTTGTGTGGGAAAAGATATGGAGAGTTTCTGGGAGAGAAATCTCCATGAGTATCCCCTTGTGGAGCTTTCTCCAATATCTTCCACCAGAGAGGCCAGCGGAGCTCCACCTTTCTCCTCATGAGAGAAGTCGGTACTGCATCTGGCCCTGCATATCCCACACGTGCCACAAGACACAAGGTCCCATGTTTCGACATTAGCTTTGCAGTCTCTGGGAAGCCAGAAAATCCCAAACAAGCAGTTACCCCAGGAACTCCCCTTTTTAATGGTTGTTCCCTAATGCGAAGATTCTCTGCTCAGAATGGGTTCCCCACAGGGGTTGGGAAGGACAATACAGTGAAACCTCGATTTAAAGGACTAATTCGGGCGAGGGGGTGTCCGTTAAAGCCAAAAGTCCGTTATTTAATAATTTTTTTAAATCATTAAATAACAGGACTTTTGGCTTTAAGGGACACCCCCTCACCCGAATTAGTCCGTTATATAGAGGTTTTACTTATCACGGCCGGGAGCCGTGAGTCAGCCCGCCCGGCGGCAGCCAGCAGCCCGCCCACCCGGGACCCCGGCTGTTGGGACCCGGGCGGGAGCCGTCAACCCGCCCGCCCGGGTCCCAGCAGCCGGGACCCCGGCGGGCTGGCAGCGGGGAGCCGGCAGCCAGCCCCCCTGCTGCCTGGACCTCCGCGGCAGCTGGGAGCCGGCAGCCAGCCCCCGATTTAACGGATTTTGGATGCATCGGACTTGCTCCTAAATTTTGTCCGTTGCATCCGAAGTCCGTTAAATCGGGGTCCGTTAAATCGGGGTTTTACTGTACAGATCCCTCTTAGTATTGGCCATGGCTCACTTGCTCTCTAAGCGCTCATCCAAAGGTGGATGGAGTCAACGGAAATCATTCCATCAATTTCCATGAACTGTAGTATCAGGCCATATGAATGGATCCCGACTACTGTACCCATGATGGGCTCCTGGAAACACTGGTGTGGAGATGGCTGAGCATCATCCACATCCTCATGGGCTCAAAACTATGTCTTCAGAGTATCTCCTCTCACACACTCTGGGAGAATGGTCAGGCTCTAGAGTGTATTAACTCTTGATTTTCAATAGCATAACAGAGATCAGAATCTGGCCCAATATAAGAATTGTGTTGTACAGAAGATGAGAACAATAGCCTCCAGTAGAGTTTGCTCTTTCTTTGGTGGGATCAGTATATTTTGTATGTAAGTTTTTCATAAACCAAATATTAATTAGCTCATTCAAGAGAATAAAACTGGGGCATCAGGCAGAATTGATATTGTGCAATGTCCTTCTGGGTTTTACCACCGTAACCGGCCTACAGAATTATTCAAAATAAATGTAACAGATTAGAGTGAGAACTTTTTTTTCTACTCGCTTGCATTCCTCATTCCATTTGTGTATTAAGATTTAGAATCATTGATTGAATTAAGCTATATTTTTATTCATATTTTGCAGCTGTTGGGTCTGAATTTGAAGCCCTCCCTGGTCACCAGTTAGAGAGTTTTAATGATTGGGGTTTTGAATGAAGGTCATTATATCATATCCCACATTGCATACAGCTAATAAAATTCCTTTCTGCTTTGATTTTAATTGAATACAATCTTTCAAGTGAAACAGAATATCAGAAAGGCTTGCTTTGACTGGATAGCAAAGTAAACCTCACATATTATTTGTCAATTTTAGTTTCATTAAATGATTTATGATTACTGAAACCTTTGTTCTGTTTGCATTATCTTTAGAATAAGTCACAATGCCCTCGAAAACTTTGAAGAGACAAGGTTGGCCTTAAAAGGTCCTACACAGCTACAACAACACTACAAACAAACTGGAAAACTTTGAAAACCTGCAATGCTTGTTGAAAAGACTACGGTTAGAACCAAGACACCTGGGCATTTCTCAGAACCACTACAATTGACTAGTTTGAGCAAGTCAAGTACCCCTGTGGCTCAGTTTCTCATCTTGAACAACGATGTTCCTAAAGCAACTTCCTTGAGACCAGTATTTCTAGAAACACTGGAATTACACAATATTGTTAAAGAGACAAGTAGGAGGTAATATCTTTTATTGGACCAACTTCTGTTGGTGAGAGAGACTTTCCTTCCTTCTTTCTTTTGTTCGTTCTCTCTTTCGTTCTTTGTGAAGAGCTCCAAAGCTTGTCTCTCTCACAAACAGAAGTTGATCTAATAAAATATATTACCCCACCCTCGTTGTCTCTCTAATAATGTTGTGTAATTTCAGTATTACATCTTGTCTCCCTAATATCTTGGGACAAACAACAACAACACTGCAGAACAACATTGTTAGGCATACTTTAAAGTACACTTTAGAGATGGTACTTCCAAACTAATATGAAAGATGCATAAGCATCCCAAAGATACGTAAGCATCCCAATTGACAGTTTGGGTGGTACTCTTGAACAGACAAGCAGGCCCTTTGCTCCCAGGGCATCTGCAAAGTATTGGTCTATCAGATCTTTTGTTACCTAATACGTTTAGTTAAACCTCCAGGATTGACGGTTCCAAGTCTGAGCCTCCAAGTTAGGTAATTCCACATCCACTTGATGAATAATGATGCTGAGACCCTTGTTTATTTGCTTATTCTGAAATCAGATCTTGTTTATTCTGTGCCTCTTTCTAGTTCTGATATAGAACTAATTGTTGGCAGATGTGGCAAGTATCGAGGGCGAAGATATATTTGTTTGCACAGTCTGATTTTTTCAGTCTTAACCAGTATCAGGCAGTTGCAGCTGGCTTTTATCAAGACTTTGTAGACTGTAGACAGTCCACCTGGCAAAACAAGATTTGCCCATGTGACCTTCACATAAAAGCTTTAAATATGGGTGTTCCACTTAAGTAATATTGAAAAATTGCTGAAAATATCTAATTAAATTAACAAATTGATGTGAAATGCTAATTTGTGTTTATATATGTAAAAACTGCCCTATAGTTCATATACAGTAGTGTGCAACTCTTATTTGTCAATTTTGATTTAAAACCTGAACCATATAATAAGGGTGTTAATTTTCCGAGACAGCCTGTATTTGCTCTTTGCAGTGTAGTCAGCATCTTGTTTTAATCATGTTGCCTGAAAACAAAGCTAGGAAAGCTAGTTTTGTCTAATGTTTAGAAACAAAGGAAAAGCAGCTGAAGCAGAAAGCAGCATGAATCCAGTTTAGCAAACTAATACCAACAATCGTTCCTTTGCTGATGAGGCCCCCACTCCTCCAATATGTGCCAGATTCTGCACTGTGAAGTGTTTTCGTGACCTTCGTTGTTTTAAACAAATAAAGAATTAACATTTTAGCTACTTGTTTACTTTAAGCTACAAATTCCATAAGCCACAGTAGTATTTGTGTTTTCCTCTTTTCATGTATTTTTTTCCCATCTGTGTAACTGCAATTGGTTTGTTTCATTTGTCTAAAATATTTTAGGGGATCTGCACTGTGCAGAAGTATTTATTTGAAGTAGCAGAGGATAATTTTCAAACTCTGTGATAACACAGTGGTCTTCACTAATGAAGTAGAAAGCCTTTTATTCTGTAGTCATCCCATCACTGCTGGAAACAATATCTAAAAGAAGTACAGGCTGTTAGGATTATGTCTGTTCCTAAAGTTGTAATATTTCAAGCTAATATGACTAAGTAGTAAGCAATTTCTTCTGATTTTACAACAGCCCCAGTTACATGCAATATTACCAGCCCCACGTTCTCAAAATCACAAGAGTGGTTTAAAAATCAGGAGATTTTTTTAAAAATCCTTTACGGAGGCTTTTATTTGCCTTCTGGTTTTTGAATCTGGTTTTGGGGTGTCCAAATCAAATTTTCAAACTTTTCTCCACAAGCATGAAAGCCAGAAAATCACTTTTTGTTTTAAGAGAATGGAGAGTCATAGAATCATAGAATATCAGGGGTGGAAGCGACCTCAAGAAGTCATGTAGTGCAACCCCCTGCTCAAAGCAGGACCAATCCCTAACTAAATCATCCCAGCCTGGACTCTCTTAATTCAGCCAGAGTCTCTTTAATCAAGGAACTGGAATTTTAAGAAAAGCACAAATAGCACAGGACTCATGGTGAAATCACAAGATTTGACAGCACAGTACACTTCACAGGGCTGCAAGATAAAAAATGGCCTATTCTGAAGGACTTTCCTAGACAAAATGATATCAAAACTTCATACTATGCAGATCAAATAAAAAGATCCTGAAAAAGACAATCAGTTATGTCTCTGTATTCAGATCATTGTTCTAGTTTGTTTAAACACTGTATAATAAAAATACAGTAAACCCTCGATTTAACGGACCCCGATTTAACGGACTTCGGATGCAACGGACAAAATTTCCGATGCATCCAAAATCCGTTATTGGGGGCTGCCGGCTCCCGCCCCAGGGAGCCGGCTGGGTTGACAGCTCCCGCCCGGCTCCCCCCAGCGGGAAGCCCGGCGGGAGCTGTAAAACCCCCCGCCCCCCCGCCCGGCTCCCCGCAACGGGGAGCCGGGCGGGGGGGGGGCGTTTGAGAGCCCCCGCTCGGCTCCCCGCAGCGGGAAGCCGGGCAGGGGGTTTGACAGCTCCCGCCGGGCTTCCCGCTGGGGGGAGCCGGGCGGGAGCTGTCAACCCCCCCGCCCGGCTCCCCGCAACGAGGAGACGGGCGGGGGGGGGGTTTGAGAGCTCCCGCCCGGCTCCCCGCTGGGGGGAGCCGAGCGGGAGCTGTAACCCCCCTGCCCGGCTCCCCGCAACGGGGAGCCGGGCGGGGGGGCGTTTGAGAGCCTCCGCTCAGCTCCCCGCAGCGGGAAGCCGGGCGGGGGGTTTGAGAGCTCCCGCCGGGCTTCCCGCTGGGGGGAGCTGAGCGGGAGCTGTCAACCCCCCCGACCGGCTCCTCGCAGTGGGGAGACAGACGGACGGGGGTTGACAGCTCCCGCCCGGCTCCCCGCAGCGGGAAGCCAGGCGGGAGCTGTCAACCCCCCGCCCGGCTCCCCGCAGCGGGGAGCCAGGCGGGGGGAGGGGGTGGGGTGGGCTGGCTCAGGGCTCCATATAACGGACTAATTCGGGTGGGGGGGTGTCCGTTGTCACCCAAAAGTCCGTTATTTAATAATTTTAAAAAATTATTAAATAACGGACTTTCGGTTTTAACGGACACCCCCTCGCCAAAATTAGTCCGTTATATCGAGGTTTCACTGTAATATTATAATTATATTTGCGTCTAGAGGCCTCAGTTACTTAGGGAGCCATTATACTAGGCACTGTACAAACATATAGTAAAGGACAATTCCTGCCCCAAATTGTATACAGTTTAAAAGATAAGACATGGCTAATGGATAATTCAAACAAGCAGGAGAGAGGGAAGGAGGTTGACCTAACTAAAATTATAGGTTTTTTTAGCACAGACTAGCTGGTGCACAACTGATAGCCAGGTAGTACCAGAAACCACCATAATCACAACTCACTAACCTACCCAGCACGTCTGGCCCTGCTACAGAAAAAAAGAAAAAACAATGGAAGAAACCAAGGAAAGAGGGGAAAAATCCACAATTTCTATCAGATTGTTCTACAGGAGGTAGAATTTGCTCCCCTCTCCCGTACCCCTGGAACAAACAATGGATTGGCCCACAGAATGTACAAATCTCAATAACTGTTCAGGTTTCAGGGGGTCTGCTGGAGATCCAGCATTGTCTGCACAGAGACCTTGAGCCTCCATATTGACTCCAGAGCCGCCAGCTCATTCTCTAGCTTCCTCCAGCATGGCCATATTGAAGGCACACTGCCAGGAACCTCTCTGTCTGCTACTGCAGCCTTTGGGATCGCCTGAGCTCCCCAGGAGTCTGAATCTTAAAATATCATTTGCTAAAAGTATGCAGTCCTTTAGTCTCTTTTGATTTTGGAGCACCATGTTTTCCTTGAAATATCCTGGGTATGAACTGTAATGGTTACTACTTTCTTATGCTTGCCGTCTTCCTCCTATCCCACGGTCAAGCCTACAAAGCTAATCAATCCCTTTTGCTCAAGTCCAGGGTAGGTGAATGTGGTGTTTAAGATGCTACTTGTAATTATTAGAACTGGGAGTCTGTAGGACAGGAAACAGGAAGGAGGGGGGAGGAGTTGAGCCAAGCCTAACTTAGAGCTACAGAGGGGTGCCGCAGCAGCCCTGTAAAGAGGTTTCCTTGCCTGCTTGATACAACAGTGAAGAAATAGCTTGTTAAGCTATTTGCTTACAAAGAAACATATTTGTATACGATTTCTGTCTCTATTTTAATTCCTAATTCCCAGAGTTTGGGAGAGGGGAGTTGAATGGGATTTATATGTAGATTTAATAGATGGTGGGGGTTGCCTAGCCCCACATATGATGCACAAATCACCTGTGGGTAGCTAATCACATGCCTACTCAACAGTAAGTGTTCAAAAGAGGAGACATTATCTTCCATTTCTGTAACATTACACACACACAAGTGGAATGCTAGTGAATGTTGCTGGTTTTTTTCTTCTATTTATAATGGACTAGCAAAAATACCCGGCGTTGCTCGGGTCCGTCGGAGGTGGGGAGGGGGCAGAGAGCTGAGCGAGTGCGGAGTCCGTTGGAGGGGGGAGGGGGCAGAGAGCTGAGTGAATGCAGGGTCCGTTGGAGGGGGTATTATGACATCATAACTATGTCACAGAGAACAGCAGCTGCCCAGCTGATGTGATTGGCCTTTAAATAATTTCACCCCTGGGGAGCGTCAGAGGTGAGATTTGAAAAATTTTCAACTTTTACCCTGATTAGGACCCTAAGGGTATGGTTAGACTACAGGGGGAAGCGCTATTGTTTATAGCGCTTCCCGATTTAGCGCTACAGGTGTTGCACTAGAGGGTGTCCATATTGAAGCCCTCTAGCGGCAGAGAACGAACACATTTGTCCCGCTTTTGGCAGCAGTAGCAGTTGTGGGATAGGGCAGGTATCCCAGCATTCAGCTGGGTGCAACCCTCTTTGCAAAGGAGTGGGATGAGGGGGGACTGGGAAGGGAGGGAACTTCTGGCTGTCAGTTTCTTTTCTGAAACTGACAGGCTCTGCACCTCCCTTCCCTAACCATTTATTTGGGGGGGGTTCAGCGGCGGGGACCAGGGCAGGGGCTGGGAGCGTGGCAGGGCGGCCACCCGCCGTGGCGGGTACCCGGCAGCCCTGCCCGCAGCGGCGGGGACCGGGGCAGGGGCTGGGAGCGCCTCCGGGCTGCCGCCCACCGTGGGAGGGACCCGGCAGCCCTGCCCGCAGCGGCGGGGACCCGGGACAGCGGCGGGGACCCGGCAGCTCTGCCGCCCACAGCGGTGGGGACCCGGCAGCCGTGCCGCAGCAGCGGCCCGGTTTCCAAATTCTATATGACTATGGGGGAGGGTTCTGACATGGGGTCACCTGAGGATGGGACAGAAGAGTTTTAAATGGTGGCCAGTGAGGATGCATTGGGGATTCTGGGCCAGGATGCCGGAGGCTGGAGGCTCACTATAACCCAAGGGGAGTACACATTGCATCCCTTCCGCTAAAACGGCAGCGCTAAAATGGCAGCGCTAAAAGCTTTATTCCTCTCATTTTGAGGTTTACCAGTACCGCTTTAAAAGGTCAGTAAAAGCGCAAAAAGTGCCTTGGAAGTGTGTACTGGCAGTGCTATTGTAGCGCTAAAGAGGGGTTTTAGCGCTAAAACAGCCCCAGTCTAACCTCACCCTAAGACCTCTAACTGTACCAAATTTCAAGTCTCTAGCTCAAACGGTGTGGAAGGAGTAAGCGCACGTACATACATACACGTATACATACACACATACACGCATACACCATTTGACTTTTATATATATCGATTCCTTGCATAGTTTAACAAGGATTAGGGAATTCTTATTTTTTCTCTGGTTGAAAAATGAACTACACAACATGTACTTGATTCAGAATTTTTCTAGAAAACAACCACAGGATTTTAACAACTAAATGACTGACCTAGTGTGTTTCTTTTCATTTTTGTTTTGCCCACAGGCCATTAAAAAATGATGCTCTTTCTGATAACATACTTCTTGTTACCTACATGCAACATATTGATCCCATCCAATTTGGTGTTAGCCTGTTCATCCACTATCATTCCCAAGGTAACAAATGATATTTTCATAGGCATGGTTTGTAATCAATATACACAGGCTACTGTCGTTGATCTGAGTAAGACCCGTGCTCTAGAAAATCACCAATTATGGCTATTAAAACAGCTTCAACTGGATTAGGTAGAACTGCAAGGAAACCATTGTCTGGTCACTTTTTTACTCAAGCTGAATATGTTTTGCATAATGATGTTAAAGTTAAGATACAACAGTTGAATTAGATGTTATTTACAGAGTGAATTTTAGACTTTTACTATGTAACTCTATCTAAACATGCTATATTTCTAATACTATAGTCCTGTACAGAGATCAGCTAGGAATATGGTATAAAAATGATTCTGACAATTTCAGGTTTTATTTAATATAAAATAATTTAATTCAAATTTTGATATCCTGTGCATTAAAACCTACTACATTCAGAAATGTGAGCTTCTAGTTCAAGCATAAGTTTCTAACAGGGTAGTCGGTGCATACTGTAAAACTGTGATTGTGCCCTACCTAATGCCACCCTACAGTTATGTGAAATTCTACAGACCTGTACAGAAGAAGAAGACAAGACTAGACAATACTTAAGGATAAATGGACACAAATCAGATATCAGGAATGGCATTATACAAAAACCTGTAGCAGAACACTTCAATCTGCCTGGACACACAATTACAGATTTAAAAGTCACCATACTGCAGCAAAAAAAACTTCAAGACCAGACTGCAAAGAGAAACTCCAGAGCTGCAGTTCATTTGCAAGTTTGGTACAATCAATCTAGGATTGAACAAGGATCTTGAATGGCTTGCTAATTACAAAAACAGCTTCTCCTCTCTCCAAGTTCACACCTCCAATTCAGTTGCTAGAAGAATACCTCACCCTCCCTGATTTGAGTTAACAAGCTGGTTCAGCCTGATTGGACTAACCTTGTTACCTCCTACCTGGTTCCTGCCTATTTATCTATACCTGCCCCTGGACACTTCCACTGCTTGCATCCGACGAAGTGGGTATTAGCCCACGAAAGCTTATGCTTCAAAACTTTATAGTTAGTCTTTAAGGTGCCACAGGACTCTTTGTTACCATTCCTATGACCTTATATAGCAACACTATTTTTGATCAACCAGACATAAATATTTTAGCGATGTAATTCACACCCACCTTAAAGTCCCTTTACACTGCCAGAGCCATTTAAAGGGGCTTGAATTCAACTGAGAATCATGACCAGAGTGCTAACTGTAATCTGGAATTTCCAGGCTTTTATCAGTTTTCACCGCAGCCCATCATGTTATTTTTAGAAACTATCTGGAATCAGAAATCTAGCTTGGGGTTGTCTAGATCTGGAATAAAGTCTGCCTTGGCTCAACGCCCATGTTTTGGTTTCAACTAAAAATGTGTCTCTGTCCCTGGTCAGACATTATAACTCCCTCCCACCACCCTTTCTCTATACAGAACTCTTAACCATTGCCACCATCTTATGAAATGAAGGTTAACAGTCTTCCACCTGTCTTAGAGGCTGCATAGCTAGCACTGTTACAGGCACAACCAAGTTCAGGATCTATTCAAGTTGTATCCGCTCCATACTGCTGTACGGTTGTGAAACATGAACACTATGCTGCTTGGACTGGGCAAAGCAGGAAGCTTTCCACACAAAATGCCAACGTCATATATTGGGCATGAAGTGGGAGCAAATGGCAAAATATCACAAAGGATGACCATTCAGCTAAGCGTTGAAGTAGAAGAAGAAAAGCAGACACTGTCTCCTATATAGCCTCTATGTCACTATCAGGTCAGGCCATGGTAGGTGTAACTTGACATGAGTAACCTCTCCTTTCTCAATGGGAACTATAAATAAGGATATAACAAGCATTAGGCTGGAGTCGGTCTAGCTAAGATAAGCAGGAACACCCTGGTACTAGCGACAATGCACAAGATAAACCTGGAATGTGGAGATCAGGTTATAGATGAACAGCTACAGACAGAGCATGCTGTACAGAGGTTGGTTCCTGAAAAGTAACCAAGACAATCCCAAAGCACATGATGAAATGTATAGTCAGGAATGCACATGTTGCTAAAGATATACATAAGGAAAAGCTTACTTGTGTAACTGGCTTTGTGATGTACCCTGCATTCATACTGGGCGTTTCACCTTGGCATAGTGTTTTAGCTTAGGCATAGTGTTACTGTATGCCAATAAAGGTAGCTGAGTGACAAATTCCAGAAACAAAATGAGGTTTTGGGAACTGAATGGAAGATGGCCTTGGGGGATCCCAATAACTATACAACCCCATTCTTTCATATACATGGACTTTGTAGGTTTTGTGCATTCCAGCAATGGTGCACCTTATATACTTGTTTCGATTCAGAAAAGAGGTTTAAATGATTTAAACTGCAATTCAACCACATATGAATGGACCATGTAAAACTCTCCTAACCTTGTAAACCAAACGACGCAGGCGCAGAAGGCTTCTTGGAGGTAGGCCGGCAGATGGACCAAGCAATCTGTAATCACATAGATTCAGTTGACAGGAAACTCTTTGAAAAGAAAATTTAGGGGCAGGCAGAGCAACAGCACAGCAGATGGTGGTCATCTCAGTTGTGTGCCCAGAGGTAAAGGAAGTGTACTCCATGCCCAAAAATGCTGCAAAACATCCTGCACAAAGGTTAATAATTCGTGGTTAATTTCCTCTTTAGTGTAATCTTTAGTAAACTTCAACAAATGAAGACACGATAAATATTCCTCCATCAAATATTTAATAACAATAACGTGGAACCCTGTTTATTAGATACAGTTGGGACCGTGGGCAGGTTGGATAACCAAATATCTGGATAAACCAGAGAACGTGCGGCTGGGGCTCTGGCTGTCAGCCCTAGGCGGCTGGGGCTCCCATTGTCAGTCTCAAACCCCAGCTGTGCAATAAAACACCTTCACTGTGCAGAGCAGACGTGCTCTATTTTCCCTAAACCTAGTAGAGCAGAGTTAGATGATCGAGGATTAAAATGCCAGTGGTCACTGGCAGCCCATCAACACTAGCACTCCCTTGCTATGATTAGTAGACAGGAATTGGTGGCAATGGTGCAGTGAGGAATTTTAAGAAAAATAGTGTAGTGTGGTGTTGTGCTAGTGTAGAGTAGGTTCAAGAAGGATGAAGATTTTTTTAGTAGAAGAAATGCATTTCTAAACAGCTAATCAATGATGAAGGCAAAAGTCAACATCTTGACTGAATTATCTGGGTAGCAATATACCTAAACAATTAAGTATACTCTGCTGCTGAAAATACTCTAGAGAGAAGCTAACTCGCGAGTACAGAATTAATTGGTGGATACATCTAACTTATTCAGATAAAAAGACATGGGTCCAAAATAAATGGTATGGGACTTGGGAGTTTCTAAGACGTGAACCTTGGTAAAAGAGCCAACAGATTTTACTAGAGGGATATTTGTGCAAAGGGTCAGCACCAACACTATGAAGTATGCATGTAGTTCTTGTAAACGATCCATGAACATTTGGAGTTTGGAGTTAGACTATACATTAGAACCTCAGAGTTACAATCCCCGGAGTTATAAACTGAGCAGTCACTTCATTTGGAAGCGGGAGTACTCAGTCAGGAAGCAGCAGAAATGGGGGGAAGAAGAAAATACAGTAAAGTACTGTGTTAAACATAAACTACTAATAAAATAAAGTTCACTACACTAGTGTAAAGTTCACTACACTAATTATTAGTTCCCTACACTAAGAAAATAAAATTCACTACAAATTGTTACCTATCATCGCTAGATTAAAGCTAGCATGGGCATGCCTATCTCTGTGACAAATACCCCCTCACTTAGTAGAGATGATATACTCATGATGATTATAATACTAATGGTTGTGCTATTTAAATGCTCCTATTGCGCTTACCATGCTTAATGCTTCTCCAGTGCTCGAGGATAATTTAAAGACATTTTGGAGGATAACTGATGAAAAAAAAATGCTAGGGTACACAAGGCCTTGGTCTCTGGCTGTAAAGCAGGGTATTAGCATTACTGATCAAAATCTCCAAAGTTTCTCTACATAGCAGTCTGCTTAGATAGAAGATCTAATCTCGGTGTTTCCTTGACCTTGTGATCTTCTACCTCAACAGAACGTCTGTGTTCCATTTTATAAATGTAAACATTATTAGCACATATATGAAAGACCACCTCTGCTCTACTCTGGAAGATAAATAAATCCAGAGGATATGACCAAGGCCTAGACCTAAACAGCTGCACATGGTGCGATCAACCAAGTTGCTAGAAAGGGAAAGTTAAATGTTTTTGTTAGGATGTCGGAAAACAAAGAATGGATAAATGGTGTTAAAATGGGAAAACATGCAGGTTAAAAAGTGTTCTACTGCTGAACATAATCGAGATATGGTTTTCAAATGCCCTGAGTTTCAACTTCATCTCTCTCTTCCCTTGTATAAAGCCACTTGTATTCTTTTTTCGAACGTTTTGTTTCTTTATATGTAATATTTAATAAGGCTGAAAGAACCCTGAAGTAGTGGAATTGCACCAAAGAGTGAAGGGGACTGGAAAAGAGAGGTCTCCACACCCTCAGTGTGACACAGAGGACTGCTCTGAGAATGCCTGATACCTAGATTCTCATAGGTGTGGAAGGAGATGGCTTATGGGCAGGACAAGCACTCTATTGCTGTGGATCTTACCATCCTTTATGGTGCTTGCCTGATAGACCACTTCATCACTGGATTCCTCCCTCCTTCTCTCCTATGCACGTCCCACATGCCCTGCTCAGCAACACAGGCCAGGCCCTAGCATCCGAATTTGAGTGAAAAAACATAGTCTGAAACAACTACTATTTACTGCAGGGGTTCTCAAACTGGGGGTTGGGACCCCTCAGGGGGTCGTGAGGTTATGACATGGGGGGTCATGAGCTGTCAGTCTCCACCCCAAACCCACTTCACCTCCAGCATGTTTTATAAGTGGTTCTCAGCCTTTCCAGACTACTATACCCCTTTCAGGGGTCAGATTTGTCTTGCGTACCTCAAGATTCACCTCATTTAAAAACTGCCTGCTTACAAAAATCAGACATAAAAATACAAAAGTGTCACAGTGCACTCTTACTGCAAAACTGCCGACTTTCTCATTTTTACTATATCATTATAAAATCAATTTACTGGAATATAAATATTGTACTTCCATTTCAGTATGATACTTGAGCCTGCTTTTCACTTGTTGTGAGCCTTGTCTGAAGCCCGAGCCCTGCCGCCTGGGGCTGAAGCATGTAACTTAGCTTCTCAGGACCTGATGTGGGACCCAGGCAATTGCCCTGCTTGCCATCCCTAATGCCGGCTCTGCAGGGCGACACACACTAAACTTGTCCTGTGGCCCTCAGGGGAGTTGAGAACCCCCAGGTTGATAAACATTGATCTAGATGAGTTGAGTATCCCCTGAAGACCTCTGCAAACCCCCAGTTAAGAATCACTGGTATATACACTTCATTCATTCTCCTTCATTATGATCCAAAATGAACCATTTCAGATGCTCACCTCGGTTTCTGTAAGCATTGTTTAGGTTCAAGTAGCGTTTGTATATTTAATTATGTCACTTATCCTTTGTGTTTTTAGATTCACAACTAATTAGATAACACATTTCACAAGGGTATCTCTCTTTCAGAACACAAAGCATAGCTAATAAAAGGCAGCCACATGGGGTCTTAAGAATAGAAAAATTATTTGGGATTGTGCTTCTAACTTTTATCACCTGAGAAACATTAGGAATGTGACACATAAAATGCAGAGTTTAAGAAAAGTAAATCTGACATTGGGGATATTTTGAATTCTTTTTTGTACGCATTTGAGCTCTGTAGAAACAAGCAGCTAAAGTGTAATTTCAAAAGACTGTCACCCAGGTAAAAGCGAAGTGGTTTGTTTCAAAAAGATTAATTTTTCAAATATCTTGCTCTTTCAGTTCTCTCTGATTACTGGCAAGGGTTAGAAATGCAGTTTTTATTCTTGCATGCCCTATTAATGCAATGGAAGGTTTTGTGTATAGTGAGGCCTGCCTGTGTTCTGAAATAGTTTGAAAGTTTAGCCATGAATCCCTGTGGTGAAGTCGGGGGAGGGAGGAAAGCAGACTCTTCTCCAGTGTTAAAAACTCAGAATGTTTTTCTGAAGTCATATATGAAATAAACTACTTACAATAAAATGATTGTAATACTGCATGAGTTTTCACTGATAGAGGGATGTGTATAAGACACCGACATAAAAAATAAATCAGCTTTGACTTCAATTATTAAGCGCTAAAAGTAGCATTCTCTGATAGAAAAGGGTGGGTTTCCTGCTTTTTAATGATAAATATGTATGAAAAGAGAAGTGTCACCATGGAAACCAAGTCTTGCCATAGTTTTTCATACAGGCAAATGTTTTAATGGAAACCTGTGATCACTGCAAAAACAAACAACTAGAAACTAAATCGGAGGTGGTATTGCAGCTTTGTCAACTTGTTTAAGTCTAGTCCCCTTTGCAATTCATTTTCTTTTATGCACGTCTTTGCGTATTTCCCATCTGGATTGCGCTATCATACCTCAAACTCCACTCAAAGGTGAAGAGTTTAATTTTTTTTCTAAAGTTTTAATAAAGATGAAAGAAAACTGTGTATCTAAAATCTCTTCTCCTCACCTGTATTTAATCACAATGAAGAAAACTTCTGAATGCGGTTTTAAATATTAAACAGTAAAAATAGGAAATTAAGGCCCTCAACTTGCAAACACTTATACGTGTGGGTAACTTTACATGTTTGAGTAGTGTCTTTGTGGTCAATAGGACTAGTCATAAAGTTTAGTTCACAGACTCAGGGCCTAGATGTATGAAAAAATAAAAAACATATAAATGTGTGTTTGTGTGTGTAAATGGCACTACTAAGGGCTGGTCTCCACTATGGGGGGGGGGGGATCGACTGTAGATAAGCAACTTCAGCTACATGAATCACGTAGCTGAAGTTTGCGTATCTGCAGCCGACTTACGGTCCGTCCTCATGGCGGCGGCGGTCGGCGGCGCGCTCCCCCGTCGACTCCAGCTTGCGCCTCCCGGCAAGCTGGAGTTACTCAGTCGACGGGGGAGCCGCGAGCGATCAATTTCTCGCGTCCTCATCAGACGTGAGAAATCGATCGCCAGAAGATCGATGGCTACCCGCTGATTTGGCGGGTAGTGAAGACATACCCTAAGATATGTAAAGTTATGCACATCTGTAAACATCTGCAGTATCAGGGCCACAGTTTGATGCATTTAAGAAAAGCTATCTATTAGGTAAGTATGGATTTCAGAACATGTCCTATTTTAGAGGAGGCATACTGGAGTGGCTGTATTTTAAAAGGTCAGCAGTTGCCAATGCTTATCACATAATCACTACAATTGGAGAGTGCAATTCTGCAAATCCTTAATCACTTGGAGTCAGAACAGGAACCTTTACCTACACAGGAGAGCTGTTACTCATACAAGGAGTCTCTTTTACTTGAATGGGAGTACCTGTGTACCTGCTGAGCAATGTGAGTGACGGGTTCCTAATCTGGGTTTTGAGCAATCTTTATGAGAGCCAACAGGATTATTCGTGTGACTGAGGACCACTGCATGAGTAAAGGTTGTAATACAAGGCATTTATTCCCTATTTAAGTATCTCGGTCAACTCTGGTATGTCCAGGTATCTCTGTATGATAATTGGTGGCAAATGCTGAATTTTTACTGTCAACTACTGTAGTTAGCTCGTACATTATAGCTAGGGTTGCCAACTTCCTAATCACACAAAACTGAACACTCTTGCCCGACCTCTTCCCTGAGGCCCCACCCCTTCTCCGAGGCCCTTCCCCTGCTCGCTTCATCCCTCCTACCCCTGTCGCTTGCTCTCTCCCACCCTCACTCACTCGTTCATTTTCACAGGGCTGGGGCATGGAGTTGGGGTATGGGAAGGGGTGAAACTGGGGGTGTGGGCTTTGGGGCCAGGGATGAGGAGTTTGGGTTGCAGGAGTGGGCTCCAGGCTGGGGCTGAAGGGTTTGGAATCCAGGAGGGTGCTCTGAGCTGGGGCAGGGGATTAGGGAGTGGGGGAGTACAGGCTCGGGGGGAGGGGCAGCAATGAGGGGTTCAGGGTGCAGGAAGAGGCTCTGGGCAGAGGCAGGTGGTTGGAGCGTGGGGGTAGATGAGGGCTCTGAATGGGGGTGTGGGCTCTGGGGTGGGGCCAGGGAAGAGGGGTTTGGGGTAAAGGAGGGGGCTCAGGGATAGGCAATGGGGTTGGGGTGCAGAAGGGTGCAGGCTATGGGGGGAGCTTGGGTGTGGGAGGGGACTCAGGTAAGCTGGTTGGGATGCAGGGGGAGTTTGGGGTGTTGGCTGCAGGCGGTGCTTACCTCAGGTGGCCCCAAGGAAGCTGCAGGCATGTCCCTAGATGGAGGTGCAGCCAGGCAGCTCTGCACACTGCCTCCGTCTGCAGGTGCCATCTCTGCAGCTCCCACTGGCCACAGTTCCTAACCAATAGGAGCCGTGAAGCCAGCACTTGGGGTGGGGACAGCGCACAGAGTCCCCCTAGGTAGCACCTAGGGGCCTAAGGGACACATCACCACTGCCGGGGAGCCACGAGGAGCCAGGTTGGGAGCCTGCCAGCCCTGCGCCAACTGGACTTTTAAAAGCCAGGTCAGCAGTGCGGACCGGAGCCGCCAGGGTCTTTTTTCGACCAGGTGTTCAGGTTGAAAACTGGACACCTGACATCCCTACCATTGCAGGTTTTTGAACCACTATGGTCTCTTCTTTTAAATGCATATTTAAATTCTTGTAAACAGTTTTAACCCCAATGGACTACCACTGCTCCATTAAGTCTGTTACAGTATTGCATGTCCACTTGGCTGCTGCAGGTATAGAGTAATCTATGTGCTGTTATTAAAAGTATTATTATAAAAAAATAGGTTGTAGCTGTGTGTGTGTGTACATGACCAATTAATTCATTTTTATGAAAGAATTTCAAACTACCCTTGAATATCCATCGGCCTTTTGAAGACTAATGACCTGCAAAATTTCATTTAAAATACTTATTTAAAATTTCATGAGATAAAAAAGTATTTAAAACTCCCATCGTTTCGATATTTTGCACTTATATGACTTAATAACAACTGAAACAAATTGTTTCCAATTTTCTCAAAATCATTTGCTTTTGTTTAAAGACCCAGGAGATCAAGTTTCGTCCCAAAGCAAACTTTGGCCCTGATCCTGCAAAGACTTAGGCATGTGCTTAATTTTACACCCTGGGAGGAGTCCCCCAGAGGCTAGTGGGATTACTCACACGCATAAGGCCTCAGTCCTGCAAACATTACAAACATGCTTAATTGTACTACTGGGACTTCTAGCAATAGTAAAATTAAGAATATGTGTAAGTGTTTCCAGGATTGGGGCCTAAATCTTTGCAGGACCAGGCTCCTAAATGTTTAGGACCAGGCTCCTAAATCAATGTGCCTTCATACAAATCTGAAATAAGGAGCTATACATGAAAAAGATGACACAAATGTAGCCACAGTGACACAAAGGGCACCATCACAATAATCATTTCGAAGACTGTCAGGGAGCAAAACAATATACAATCATTCAAATCTTTCTACCAAGGAGAGAAAAAAAAGTTAATTGAATACAGAACTTTAGAGGATTGTAGTCCACTTATGTTTTCATTTAAATACCCATTAAGATTTTCTAAAAAGGCCAAAGATAGCTTTAGTAAAGCCACATATGGATGTCAGAAATGTATGTAAAATGGAGACAGAACAGTTCATTCTCATTAGGTTTAGTGCCATATTTTGCTAGGTAAGATCAGCTGCAAATAGTGCTATTTCATTGTGATTTTGAACCATTTAATTTGATCAACAAAAAGTGCTGGATTTTTAATAAGTGGAAACCTCCAAGTATGCGTATGTTCATGGTCAAGTGCCAAGGCATGATTTAAAGGAGGCTATTGTAATTCTACTTACATTATTCCTCGTAGCCCACCATGGTTAAATTGTGTGTGGCCTACAAAGAAATCAAAAATTTTAGAAAGGATCCTCTACTAGGATGGCATGATTAATAACAAAATAAAATCCTATTTGTGAACAGCTAACACTCAAGGAAAGCATCTGTGCTACAATAATTTGCTCTTTATTGTCAGGAAGATAGCAGACGATTTATAATATAAAATCTGTTCCTGCTTTGCAATTTTCCTCTGGCTTTATAATCAATGGTAATGTTATTTTGTACATTAATGACAGCTCATACCTGGCCCTTGTTTTCAAATATTTCTATTCTTTGTGAATCCGGCCTTGAAACCTAATCTGATGTAACACCATTCAAACCAATCTTTCAATTTACACCAGTTGAGAACTTGGCGAATCATACAGATTCAAAAGGCTGCAAGCTAGAGACTGAGAGGAATAGTATGATCAGAATAAATAATTGGAAGGTAGAGTGGTTTGAAAAATGAAGGCAAGCTGAAAAATCTGTGTGCTTTAAATCATTTGTTTATGTTCATCTGATTGGAACAGAAAGTAACACTTAGGTCAGATGGGAGCTGGTGTAAATCCGGGTAGCTTCACTGGCTTCAATAAATGTATTCTGATTTACACAAGCTAGAGATGTAGCACAACATATTGTCAAAACACAAAACATCGCTAGTGTTTGTCTGATTACTTTGACCAATATGTTGGCTTCCTCACATATTCACAGTCGAAATATTTTCTTTTTTTGAAAATTTCCAGAAACACAAAATGTAACTTGTAAATAATTTTGGCTTGGCAAGTTCTGCTGTGCACTCACAGTTTACATATTGTTCTGATTAGACAAGCCAAACATGGTACTAAATATGTAGATGTGTTTCGAGTCATGATGACAGCTTGTGTATGATTTACAGTGCAGGCTGCTAAAGGCAATTGTTTTGATTTGATATTCTTATTTATTTATGCCACCATTTTGCTGTAAACAAAGCCATTTACTTTATGCATCAGCTACTGACAAAGAACTTTTTCAAGTTCAGCACGAACACACGCGCAGGCACATACGCACTTCAGAAATCATATAAATATACTGGCATTCCATATATCTTTTGAGTTGAAAGCTAACTAGGGAGGTTTCTACTGTAATTGAAGGATTGCTTTGGTATGATTCTCTCCTCTGATAAATGTAACCAGCTCCAACCAATCACATTGGTAATCTTTAAAACTGGAAACCATGGCAAAAGTAGTAGATATAGTATCTCCTTAGAATAATGAAAATTGGAAAAGGATTCATATCAGAATATTTCTTTAAAGACAAAATTATTATTATGGCAAAATGTTCTTCCCCAATTCTTACAGTGGAACTCAACTGCAACAGTCTGCTCTTACTACATATATGCAGAGCTCTACATAAATCTGATTGGAGAATGGGGAGTCATGTATAGCCTGGATACTCCATGAGCTCAAAAGCCTTATCACTAGCTGTAAATCATTCTGTTATCAAACTCATTGGTGAAAATCCTAACCAACAGAACAGTAATACAGTATTTCAAAGGAAAACTGGGAATGCTTTTAGGGACTGCTCAGAAGGTCAATCACATAGGCTGCATGAGCCAAAAGTTTAGCCTTCGGCGAGGGAAAAAAACCAACCCTGATCCTTTGAAGCAAGTTGTGAAACTCCCTAAGGGGGTGGGGTAAAAAGCTGATGGAAATGAGCGCGCTTCCTGCCTCTTATGTTCCACAGAGCCTGACTCTTAGATTTATAGCGCCTACCCTTGGACTATTTTACCTCACTCTTGCCACACAAAGGAATTACTACCAATCTAGAGCTTTTCTCCGTTATATGCTGGGAAATGTGAAGGAGGAAGGAGATAACTGGAGAATGCCTGAGTTGATATAGCTCAGCCACTGGGGGCCAGAGGATAAGCAGGTAATCTCCCCTTCAAATAAGAAATAGCCTAGGTTCAGAAAACTCCTAACTCCATTTCATGGCAGTTAGTATGTATTAGTGTCCTTGGAAAAGATGTTTTCTGGCACCCTATCCTTCAAATCAGCCAAGTGATGGATCTTCTCTTTTCCTTCCTCACTCCTCAGATTGCTTTTCTTTCACCTACATTACTCTCCTTTAATCTCTGGCCTCCAAATTTTTCTTCCTCCTCCTTGCTAAAGCAGGACTTGTCTCCTAGCTATCTTCCTTCCTTCCACAGTCTATACTCCCTGGCTGGAATTCTGGAGCCAGAAAGCCTTTTCTTACTATCCCTAGTTCAGAAATGTTCTCCTATAGCGTGGAAGCCCTGTCACCAGAAATCATCCTCCTGCCATGGAATTCTTCTAAGAGTTGGTGATGCCCCCGTGAAACATCCACCTTTAGCAGTCTCCTATCCAGCTGACAGTCACCCCTCATGCTAGACTCTGTAGTAGCAGCCCATTAAATAAGTGATTTCAGCCATGTTAAAAACCTGGTTGGCATAATTATTAAAGATTTGTCAGCCATAAAAACCTCACAAACTGACAGCTTTTTTTTTTAGTCCCAGTGTTAAAAACGGTGCACATCACAGGAATAGGTTAATTGAAAACCCTAGTGATTACTGACACTATGTGCAGCATCTGAAGAACAAGGGCACATCCAGAAATAATAAAGCTCCCACCCACTTTCCTAATTTATAGCATTAGCCTAATTAGAATCCAGTTAAAAATGTGGGGGCCCTGGCTGTACCTTATGCAGCAATGAAGGGTTTGGTTAGACCTCATGAGTGGTTAAAGTAGATTAAAAGCAGAGTGGGGAGTCTAACTGCAACAATTAAGGATCAGGGAAAATTGTAGGTGTACTTCTGCCCCAAACTAGGGAAACAAGTGGGGGGGGGGAGGAGGAGGGAGGTTTCCCCTTTGCTTTGAAGAGATCTAAGTACCTTCCACTCTCTTCCCCTACCTCCCCGACCCTCTTACTTTAGCCCCTGTTCCTTGCTGCAGCATAATCTGGTCCTGCATTAAGCAAACCAGCCCTGAAAATCATCCCACCGGCAAGAGGGCAGTGAGTGGTACAAAGCTAATCAAAAGGGGCAACTTCAGTCTTAGGCTATGTCAGGCAGACAAGCAGGAGTCTACCCTCCACACTGAATTGGGGAGATACTGGTCATGCTTTTTTCATGCCCCCAAAACAAAACCTCCACAGATCCTGTGAATTGCAGCAAGATCAGGAAGTAGAGCAGGAGATCTGGTGGTGACTACTTCACCTCTCTCCGTCTGTTTCCCCTCTCATTTTCTGTTTTTATTGTCTACTTACATGTCAGCTTGTTGGGTCAGGGACTGTCTCTTACTTAATGTTGCACAGAGCCTAACACAATGGGACTATGGTCTCAATTGGGGCCTCTCAGGGCTACTGTCATAATATAGAACACTACAAAGGATGAATCCTATCATATAATATCAGGGTTGGAAGGGACCTCAGGAGGTCATCTAGTCCAAACCCCTGCTCAAAGCTGGACCAATCCCCAACTAAATCAGAAATAATAATCCTGGGCCTTCTCTCCCTTCCTGGAACCATAAGGAGGACTGCAGCCCTGAGGCTACAATGGAATTGCTCAAGGAGGTGGAGAGATGGACTGAACTGGGTCCCTAAGAGTGCTTTAAAATAAAATGGTCTCCTGATGCAAGAGCGATGGATTAGGAAAGCTACTACATCCTCCTACCTTGGCCACGCGATGGGAAGATTGATCTGCCAGGGTCCCAGCCTGCACACCTGCTAGAGCTCACAGGCAGGAGTTCTCCGTGGGCTGCACCTTCTGTCTCCCTGTCTGTGAGGCAAATGAGCAGGAGTCTACCCGCCACATTAAAGCAGGGGGACACTGGGTGTACTCAGGCCTCCTTCCTTCACACATGCAGTCCTTCCTCCTTGCAAGCTGCTACTCTGTTTCAATAGGGTTGCCAATTGCCCCCTTGCCCAGCTCCCAGGCTGTTGCCTATGGCTTGCTGCTCCTGCTCCCAAGGAGATTCTGACTCTAGGACACTACTTCCATTTCCTGTAGGAGCCCTCTACTGGCTGGCTGCTGGACTGGGTAACACAACTCCCTCCACTGGTTGGATCCTTTCTCTGCAGGATGTAGGTGGCCTCAGAATAAACGCAGGCATGTGTGAGTGTGGAGTCTAGCAGGGATGTTCAGATCTGTGCCTTTCACTCTTTAGATGTGCCATGGCCCGAGATTTGGATCACTATATATTTTAATGATAAAAATATCACTGAAAAATTATTACACTGCCCTGCGCTTCTGTTATTTACACCCATGCCAGCGCAGTGCAAAGTGTGTACAAAATGCTGCAAAATCAGAACTGTAGCATTTTGCACCCATTTTGGACAGATGGAAACGACGTGGCAGTGGAAAGGCTGGTCCTTAAAAATCTAAAAGGAAGTATTTTCTGCAGTTCAGCATGGTCCTGAACAAATACTTTGGAGTTATAAAAAGATATTCAAAGAAAGCTTTTGCTCTCTTAGCATCTGAGTGTGATCTCAATGGGTTGAAAATCAAAAGTAACTCCACTGAGGTCATCCAGTTGTACCAGTGTGAAAATGATATAAGAGACCAGAATCAGGACCTATATAACCTTTTAACAATCCCAATAAGATAGTGTGATGTGCATATATATACACAGGAACTGTATTTTCCAGTTAGTTACAGGAAATAGGCTTTGTCTTAACATCTTTCAGCACAGCCTGAATTCTGTGGTTTTGGAATCATACACCTCTTAAAATGCTGTCTTGCTCAATTCACAACACTGTTACAGTATATCTTCCCCCAGAACTTCATGACTTTTTCTTCTGATTTTGGCCAGGTTGTGTCATATTACCGCTATTCATTCAAATTTCTTTGTTTCCCCCACACTGTTATACAATGCCTACCTCTGTGTTTAGCTGTGGAATCTGTTCACTTACACTGACTCTTCCTCCAGCATAACACTGGAATTGATTTGCTACAATATGTCCTTCTTTGCCTCTTACATGCAACTGCCTGTGCTGAGAAAGATGCAACTATCTCTCCACCTTTCTCCTCCACTGTCCTCAGAAATCTGAAAATTCTTTATACCCCATGAATATTTATAAAGTCTTTCAGTTGATATCCATGTGCCTTTCCATACTTTGTTCAAACGTGATTTGCATTGTTTATGTTTCTTTTCATTTTCTTCATCTCTAGTTTTTAAGAATCACAATAACTTATCCCTGTTTTACGTTTATTAATTGTTGTGTTTCATCCAGGTAGGAGGTTCCTTAGGGGCACCACCTACAATAATTTTTAAAAATTGAACTATTGTATCTAAATATTTTATTAATTATTACTGATAATTTATTACTATTCCATAATGAGAATACAAGAAAAAGAGATCAAATCTCTCTAAGATAATATTCCCATTCTCTAAAAAAGATGCAGGATTAGAAAGAGTAAAATACCAACTCAAGTGGGAAAACACACTTTCTTTCTTCTAAAAAGAAATAGAAATAAATGTGAAGGGGTTCATGCTTGCAATTATGGGATCTAAGTATATACCAGCTCCTAGGTGTCCTTAGGAGAGTTTGAAGTATCATGCTGCCTGTCTCTCAATGGAAAGGCACTTTTTACTGTAGCATATTGTTTTATCTGGTCAAATTTTCAACCTTTTGGAAGCCGAGGTGAAAGCTCAAACTTCTTTGCTAAAGTGTATCCATTGTGTATTAAAATATCCAAGATGATTCATTCAGTCAACCCAACATCTACTCATCAGCAGGAGAACAAGCTAAGGAGGCATTATATCTTTCTCTAGCATAACACTTAAAGTGAGGCATTCCAATCTAAAAGGTAGAATTGTTCCTTTGAGTAAAATAATTAATGATCCCAGCAGAGGGAAAGCTGTTACGAGAGAGACCTCTAGTGGAATAAAATGGTTGTAACTAAAAAGGGTTTTATTGTTTTTGCCTTACTTGTACAGTCTCAACTTTGCTTTACTAAATGGTGAGCATATTGTTTTTGTTCCTTCTAAATTTGGATAATGAAGGGGACAAATCTTCTCTCTAGATACACACAAACTTTCCATTCATGACAATCCAGGAAATTGGATCCAGAAATTGAAGAATTACTGTAATTGCTTAATTTACTGTGCATACAGTACACTATGGTACAAACTCATACGTGAAAATGGAGGCCCAGGGAGACAGATATTATGCCAAGAAGGGTGAAATCTGGATAAAGAATGTATGTAAAAGTATAGGGCTATATGCTCAGTTAGAGTACATTGGTGTAACTCCACTAATTTCAATGGAACCATGCCAGGATCTAGCCCAAAGTTGTTAAGGGATGTAACAATTTGACAAATTAAAATACTGCTACTGCTACATCAGATTTTTGTTTAAATAATATTTCATATTTCAAGCTTCAGGAGCATTTAGTCTGAAAATCTTGTTTATTTTACCTAGGCCTGTTTGTGGAGCCGGGACACTGATGAACACTCCCGGAGGTGCATAATCCCACAGGGGAACCAGAGACTTCACTGGGACTGCTTGTGTGAGTAAGTCACCAGCCACCTCACTGCCTTTATCTTTTAGTAAGTTTTTGTCAACTGCTTTCATTTTTAATTTGTAATTAGTTAGTTAGTTAGTTAGTTATGTGTTTATTTGTACAACACCATAGAAGTGCCATTACTTAGCAGACAAAAATGACAGGTTCCACCCTCAAGGAGTTTTGAAACTATAATTACTATTCAAAGCCTGCGGCCCCTTCTTTCTTCCTGGGTATAATGCTATTATGAGTGGTCCCATAGGTATCATGGTACTTAACTCACAGTGCTGTCCATGGGACAGGTCACAGTAACAAGCACTACACCCAGAGTTTGCACAATCAGGCCCCGTGTGTGTGTGAAAACCAGAAAATTAATGATAATCATGATTTTTTACGAACAGTATGAAATATGCAGAGACAGAGATATGGGACATGCAGTGTGTATCAAGGACAGGTTATCAAAAAGAAACTGTCTCTAGATTATGTACAGTTTCACTTGAGTGAAGCTTCATGGAAGATTAAGCTTCTTTTGTTCTCTGTGCCATTTCACATAGATCAGTTGATGATGTGCAGAATAATTTTAACCACATATTAAACAGTGGTTAATCTAAGATAAGGATATGAGCAAATATGAATAGTAAATAGTGTTTATTAGTGTTAATGCTAATTAGAGATGGAGTAAGCAGTTCATCAGAGATTTAAACCTTCAGAGAAGGATGCCCTGCAAAAATTATTCAGCCCGTTTACTGTAGCACTGTTTACCAGCTAGTCTCCTGTGTGGTACATAATTTAAAAAGGAATCCATAATTCCTGTCTGAATTGTAAAGAATAATTTCATAATTATGACTTCTCTGGTGACTGACTTCTGGAACTGCTGCGACATGGGGGAAAATGGGCAGAAAGTGTTAAAACCCCAGGATATTGTGTCAATGAGTTCCAAGTAATTGAGTATGATTTTTAACAGGAGAGTGAGGTGGGTTTATGTGGTTCCATAGTATATAAAAATAGCATTGTTTTGTCCTTAAATTATGGCATTTTCAAAATATCACACTTTAGATTCTTGTTGGCCTCAAAGGAATTCTTAAAGTGCCTTTTCTCTTGTTAAGGTTTTATTGATCTCTTTTGAGACCAAGAAAGATCTAATATTTTGCCGATCTATTTTTATTTTCAGCTTCTGCCCTAATTTTTCTACTCACCTCTAATTTTCTTAATTTTCATTAATTAAACTCTCCTCAGACATGGGAGGATGATAGCATTTAGAAAGTCTTCTCTTCGAGCAAGTTATTCATAGTTCTCTCAGTGGTTCTCAGCTAATGATGAAGGGGAACTGACAGTTACCTAAGTATGAGCATTTTATAAAACTGGGCACGCTGATTTGGAAGATGCACACCATGGGGTGGCAGCTCGTTCTGAGTGAAATAAATACCAGTAGGTCAAAATACCTGTACACATGGCTTTGTTTTCTGGATGACAATGATATAATTGGAGAAAGGAAAAATAGATCGTTATATATAGAACCAACTAGGTCAGTGGTGGTCAACCTGTGGCCCGTGGGCTGCATGTGCAGCCTGTCAGAGAACTCTACTGGTGGGTCATGAGGCAGTTTTTTTAGCTTGATCATCCACAGGAATGGTGAACCGCAGCCACTGGAAGCTGCAGGTGGCCATGCCTGCGGACCATCACTGTAAACAAACTGTCTCACAGCCTCCCAGTGAATTACCATGATGAGCTGCAGGTTGCCCATCGCTGAACTAGATTATAAAAGAGGAGAATCAGGAAATGGAAAAGCTTGATCCAAAAAAGAGATGTGATTCCCTCTTTACAACTCTACTATGCTTTTCCTTCATGAAAGGCTATGGTAATGTACAGATTATATGACATATTCTCTCTGACCGCCTACTTATTTTTGTGCTCTCATCAGACTAATGAAATTCTAGGCTGCCTCAGGTGAGGTACAGTATTTCCAGAAGAGATAGGGAAGTGTTATTGCCATTATACACGGCACTGGTGAGACCTTATCTGGAAAACTGTGATCAGTTCTGGTCTCCCATGTTTAAGAAAGATGAATACAGACTTGAACAGGTGCAGAGAAGGGCTACTAGGATGATCAGAGGAATGGAAAACTACCTTATGAGAGGAGACTCAAGGAGTTTGTCTTGTTTAGCCTAACCAAACAAAGACTGACTGGAGATATGCTTCCTTTCTACAAATATATCAGGGGCTAAATACCAGGGAGGGGGAGGACTTATTTAAGTTAAGGGCCAATGCTGATGCTAGAACAGATAGATATAAACTGGCCATCAACAAATTTAGGCTTGAAATCAGATAAAGGTTTACAACCGCCAGAGGAGTGAAGTTTTAGAACAGCCTTCTGAGGGGAGCAGTGGGGGTAAAAAACTTAACTGGCTTCAAGATTGAACTTGATAAGTTTATGGAGGAGATGGTATGATGGGAGTGCCTACAATAGCATGTGCCATATCTGCCACTGCTAGCAGCAAAAATCCCCAATGGCCAGAGCTGGGGCACTAGATGGGGAGGGCTCTGAGTCACTACAGAAAATTATTTCCCAGGTGTCTGGGTGGTGGGTCTTGCCAACATGTTCAGGGTTCCACTGATGACCATATTTGGGGTGGGAAGGAATTTCCCCCTAGGTCAGACTGGCAGAGACCCTGGAGGGACGGGGGTTAATTTCCTCTGAAGCATGGGGCTTGCTTGGATCACTTGCTTGTTTAAACTAGAGTAAATGGTGGATCCTCTGTAACTTGAAGTCTTTTAAATCCGTGGTTTTCAAACTGTGGGTCATGACCCAGTCATGGGTCAAGGAATGTAAGACACTGGGTTGCGGCAGTTCTGGTCAGCACTGCTGACCGTGCTGTTAAAGTTCCATTGACGGTGCTGCCCAGCTAAGGCAGGTTAGTCCCTACCTGTTCAGACACCACGCTGTGCCCGGGAAGTGGACAGCAGCAGGTCTGGCTTCTAGGCAGGGGACCACAGGGCTCCATGCACTGCCCCCACCTCGAGCACTGGCTCTGCACTCCCATTGGCTAGAAACTGGCCAATGGGAGTGGGGGGGGGTGCCTGAGAGCAAGAGCTGCGTGGAGCCACTTGCGCACCTCCACCAAGGATCAGAACCTGCTGTTGGCCACTTCCAGGGATCAGCACGGTCCACAGTGCCAGTACAGGCAGGAAACCTGCCTTAGCACTGATGCTGCACTGCTGACCAGGAGCCATGCAAGGTAAAGCCACGCCCCAACCTGAGCCCCTCCCACACTGTGAACTCCTCATTCCTGGCCCCGTTGGCTCCTGCAGCCTTCACCTCCATGTCCCGCCCCTGAGTCCCTCCCACACCCCAGACCTCTCATCCCCAGCTCCATTGGCTCAGGGGCATCAACATTTTTTCTCCATTAGATTGCGAGTTTTAAAAACCACTGTTTAAAATCATAATTTGAGGACTTCAGTAACTCGGCCAGAGGTTATAGGTCAATTATAGGAAAAGGTGGGTGAGGTTCTGTGGCCTGCGATGTGCAGGAATTCAGGCTAGATGATCACAATGGTCCCTTCTGGACTTAAAGTCTAAGAGTGTAGGAATGGAGCATAGGCACAGCTACATTATTTTTAACTTAATGAAAGTCATCAAATACATCCTTTAGAGGCAGTTTACTGTGTTTTATTATTTGTTTTCCCTGATGAAATTTAATTACTGGTTTGGGTCAGATGGATAATGTCAAACTATCTCATACATGCCCATGTAAAACCCCATTCTATCCCCTTCCTTTCTCGTATAGTTTCTTGACAGTGAATGGTAAGTGATGGGACACAGGGATTTGTTATGTGAACACATAGCCACAGATCAGAGATCTTAGACTCTTAGACTCATAGACTTTAAGGTCAGATGGGACCATTATGATCATCTAGTCTGATCTCCTGCACAACGCAGGCCACAGAATCTCACTCTTCCACTCCTGCAGTAAACCCCTAACCTATGTCAGCTATTGAAGTCCTCAAATCATGGTTTAAAGACTTCAAGGTGCAGAGAATCCTCCAGCAAGTGACCTGTGCCCTATGCTGCAGAGGAAGGTGAAAAATCCACAGGGCCTCTGCCAATCTGCCCTGAGGGAATATTCCTTCCCGACCGCAAATATGGTGGTCAACTGAACCCTGAGCATATAGGCAAGACTCACTAGCCAGACACTCAGAAAAGAATTAGAACAATGGTGCTGCTGCAGTATTATTTGCCCTGCCATATTTCTTACCCGCATGGGAAAAAGATTTACACATATTACATTGCATGCTCAGATCTTGTTTCCTCTAATAGGGATGTTTCTTTTATTGCCCCAATTTTCTTTTCCCCTCAAAACAAACAGCTTTGACTTTTGTACATTTCACTGTCTTTTTTTTTTTTAAAAAAAAAGCCCTGTTTTTACTATTTTTAACCTGTTTTAGTTAAACATCTGTGTAGCCAAACAAACTGTCAATATACCACTCACAAGCCAGGTATGTATTTAGAAGTGTATTTTCTACTTAGAGTCATTTGGGATCCTTTGTAAACTTTATTTATAACTAGTATAGAAAGCCAGATTCTGAGCTAAGTTACCTGAATGGAAATCTGAAGTCACTGAATTTACATCAGCATAGCTGCAAACCCAATCACCCAGTGTCTAAATTGAATTTCAGCTGTCACAGATGTCTCTGTGCAATTGGTACTGTGGTCCTAAGAAGAAATTGCCAACACCTTCTAGCTGTGAGCAATATAGGTGAGTAAATCAGAAGGTTCTGGAAGAACAGTCAGTTGAGAACAGTGAGCACTGGGACTTCTTGATATTGATGAGGGAGACTTAAGTAGCTTGTAATGTTACACCTTCATGAAGGAAAGATCTGGAGAGCTCATTGCCAGGTTTCCTCAGGACTCTGGTGAACACCAAACCTTTCTTCCCTTCCTTTGTTAACCTGTCATGGCCAACTAGATCAAAGGGTTATGGGGTCAAGGCAGTACTGGGATTCCAAAATAAGATAATGCTTTTCTGATGCCCATCCACAGGCATAGTAGGCCACAGATATCGTAGAACCACTGAACTGCTGTTACACATAAAAGGCATGCTGTTTATATTAACTGTGTGTAAAGCATAATACAACAGCATTGTCATATGCTCTAAGCCAGGGCCCAGCGACTATGAGGAGAGGAAAAAAGTGTAACACAGACATGGGTGATAAAAACTAGAGCTGGAAGGAAACTACAAATACAAGTTTCACAAACATTTGTTCTGATTCTGAATGACTGTTTTAACCATATATATGCCCTGCATTAATTGCTAGTCATAAACATCTGTATGAATAACTTTTTGTTCATATGCTGGGGAGTGGCTGATTAATAACATTCACTCTTCCAATCAGAGAGCAGGAATGATACCCTGAGATCTGGACCAAGAGTCACATCCCTCAAATAAGAAATGCCACATCGCTTAGGCAAAAGTTTGTGACTATCCTATAAATATATATATTTATTCTAATATAAATATATTTTGATACATTATTCGACACTTGTACATAACAAATACATTTGTGGAAATCTATCAGGATTGGCCAAAAAATTCACAAAGGGCTAATGTCATCTGATAATATATTCACAACTAATTATTTGACTGATTCCAATAAGTACCATCATTCTTCTAGGTCGCTTTCAAGGGTGTGAAAATGTGAATAAGATGACCCTACTAACAGCATATATTACTCTAAAACAACCAGTAACATTTGTTATGTTCTGTTACCAGAACACCTCAGTAACAAAAAATGCCACAGAATTCCAATGATACTGTGCGGTATTGTTTCCCAGGGGCTAACTGTTCTGGATGAGGGGGCGTGAGAAGGAAAGTGAGGGTATATAAACTGAAAGTAGAAGAGAGAATGAAGAATAGAGGTGTCGTGGATCTAGGCTGTAAAGCAGATTCCTATCCCACAGCAGGTCTTATTGGCTCTATGAACTATAGCTGTCATCCTAATGCTTTATATAGCGGGCTAATCCTGAATGGATTCTGTGTGCCAGAGAGCATATATTCTGTGTTTTGGGCTATCAAAAGCTATTTTTAAAAAAGCGATAGAAAATATTTTCTTGCCTTTACTAGAAAACTGCAGATCCAAAAATCCTTGGTGCCTTTTATTTCTACAGATTTTCTTCATTGATTGAAAATAGATAGTATAACTATACATTGCTCATAAAGGCACAATTCTAAAACATCCATTTTGTTTTCTAAATAATAAACAATCTCTGAAGTAGCAGAAAATATTAATTTCTATAAATATACATTATCCTATATAATTTCACTGAAAATTTAAACCCTTATAATATATACTTGCTAATCCCTGTAGAATAAAATAAGCAAGGCTTTTTTGTGTTTTCTTAAATTTTCATGGAAAGATTATTATTAATTTTAACCCATCACATTTTCTGTAGTAATTTTTAAATCTAAATGTGCCTTGAAGCCTAATAAAACCTCATTGGATTTCACCCGGTGTAAATAAGGGCAGTATTTGGTCCCATAGTTTTGTTTATGCATTGTAAATAAGGCCCTTTATAATTTGTGATATGGCTGATCCCGCAATATTAGGCTTCCACCAGAATTTTAATTAGCTTACTGTGCACAGCCCACTATTTTGTATACATTTTGAAGTTTGTCTCACACATTTTTCCCCCCATTCGTACAGGAGAACCCCATTTTTGCAAGCTGACTAGTGGGGCTCCGGCTGTTAGCTGCAGGGCGGGAGGGCTCTCACTGTCAGCTTCACACATTAATTACTGCAATTGAGTCGCAGCAAAATGTCTGTTTATCAAAACAATTAGCAGGCATAACATAATACTTGAGTGTTTATAGTGGTCCCACAATTTTTTTCTTAAACAAATAGGTCTTCTCTGGCTTTTCCAAATTTGGGTCCATTATTATTTTTCCCCAGATTTACATGTCTTGTCCACAACTCAGCCGCAATTATTTGACATTTAAGTTGGGCCTCGATCATACAGAAAATTATACAAAAAAATAAGGTATGGGGTTTTAAAGTGTGATCTGTTTAAAATCTGTCGTCTAGACTGACCCAAAACAGAGGAAGTTCTGCTCCAGGATGAGGAAAACTGCTACTTGTCATATCATAAACACAAGTATTTTGTATTTTCCAGCAGTTACTAATCATATTTAAGATAGTCATGAGCTGTTTTGGCAGATACGTATTGATGCATTTGAAGCCGTTTGTTAGCTATAGTCTTTAGTCATTTTAGTACATTGAGAACTAATCTTCAAGTCTGTCAGTCCCATTTTGCATTACAAATCATTTATAGTTTTATAACTGTCATTTCCAAGGACATCTGGAAAAGATGGATTTATGAAAGGTTACTGTGCATTCTAAGGAGGCCAGGAATTAGCATGACTTTGTAAAGGTTCTTGTAAATTGAGCAGCAGCCATCACTGGCAATAAGCTGTTTTCGGCTCTAGTCAAGTATCTTTATTTAAATATTAAGGGAAAGTTATGACCTTTGACCTCAAAGATCACTATGATACAGCAATAGCACAATCTATTAGCTGTCAATGAAGTATTATGGCCCGAGCTCTCTCAAGACACCTATTTGCGGACAGTGTTATAATAACCCTTCCATTAGGCATCCCCAAGGCAAATAACCTTGGCTTTAACTGAGTCAGTTTAAAATTCCTTGGAGTAACATTAAGAGAATATCTGGTTTGTGTCAGTTTAGGATCAACTGCCAGCAATAGCCCCATTCTGTAAACTGTAAGTAGCTGCAGTTTTATTAGAATTATTTCATACATGACCACAGCTAAATATTAAATACAAAGAATGTAAAACCCTCATATTGCTTTCTACTTCCTACGCAGAATATATATCTGTAGATTAATGGACATTTGACATGGTCGGAACATTTTAAAACACAACTCATTTTCTACTGTATACATTTCATTTCATTTGTTGATGGAAAATACACAATGTAACCAGAATTAAGTTCCACAAAAAAAGAATTTGCTAAATAAAATCCTGGGGCAATATACAATAAATGTGATAAAAGGCAGTGTAGATAACATTCCCATGAGCTGGCCGGTTATCCTATATAAATAGTGAAGTGCGTCTACAATAAGATTAGTATAAGAACTGTATAAAAAGCCTATACATTTTCAAGTGCTGTGTCTTATTTGTCTCAAAGTTACATTTTCTGCTTTTTAGATCCCAATATGACCAAGACCAAAAGTTTAGGTCCAGATCCATTTTTTCCCCAAAGATGTTGGATGTTTAGAACAAGTCTTTTAGATTTTTTCCAGTAAGTAAATATGCTCAGACAATACCAATCACACAGATTTTGAAACTACAATCGGTTCTCTAGATCCATAAAATAAGTTGCAATTGTTTTTGTTCCTTTTGCAAGAGAAAAGTTCAAGTCTAAAGTCATTTTCCCTCAGCGGTAACAATCAAGGTCAAACTCCATTAAAATGCTTTGAAAAATCATAGCTGCCACTGTCAACTACTAAAGATCCTATTAACATTTCAAATATTTTAGCCAGTATAGCGAATCCCACTTTGATGCCTTAATACACACGACTTTCATCATTGAAATATAGCAAACAATCAAATGCACTAACCGTCAGGAAATACCACAAGATAACATTAAACATGGCCATTGAGGAGATCTGGTTGCTTTGCAAGTACAATTTGTGCCACACAATCCTACACATTATTTCCTAATGTTTTTTAATAATTGAAGGCTAACCATCCCTTATGCGTGAGAAAACCAGCCATGGGAGACAAAACTACACGAGTATCCCCTCAGAGTTTCTTCACCTCCACACTGGCTCCCAGTCCCTCAGGCAGAACCCTCACTGCAGAATGGCTTTAATGGAGCCAACATGCCAAGGCATCCCCCTCCAGCTACTGCCCCCAGGTCTGCCCCAAAGGAGGGTTTACACCCTGCAGAGGAAGAAAGCACCTGAATTAAAGCTCACACAGTCAGCACTAACTAGTGGATTTTTTTCTGTAGAGTTGCAAAGAGTCCATTGCCCACCTCCTCAGCATCTGCAGCTCTTGACCTTCCTAGAGGGGGTTCCAGGTGACAGCTGACAAGAAGAGGAGCTGCCATCCCTTCTGTGATCCACCCCCAACTGGATTCACTAGGACTTGCCCCTGCACCCACAAAACCAGAAGAAACACATTCAGTTTCAGTTGTTTCCGTTAGAGATATTCAAAACAACTGGGATATAAATCTGAATTAGATTAGAACAGCATCGCATCTGTTGTCAGGATCCTCCGTCATACTATGACCCCTGTAGGATGCCCCAGTATACAGGTGCCATGAAAGCCCCCCAACACTGGGGAGAGACTATTCCTGGTTCAGGCATTTTGTAAGGCCACCATAAGGGTCCTTCTGCTGACCTCCCTCTAGCCTCAGCACAGGGGTCACACCAGAGATGTGGTGGCAGGCTTGTACCCCATCTAGGGATATTGGGCAGGAACTCCCCCAGAGGCAGTCAGCTATTACACAAGGTATATCTGCATTTCACCCTACATGCTCTTGCCAATGGTGTATATGAACTACATGCTGCAGTGAAAGACAGGCTACGTCCACACTATTGTGTGTAGCTACATGAGGCAGTGAAAAGCTCTGACAGGAGGGAGGTAGCAGGGAAAGTCTCTGGTAGTGGGATGCTAAAAATAGCAGTGTAGACAAGGGGAGGCATTACTTGGGCATGTAATGAGCTGTGTAGGGTACCTGGGGTTCTGGCATGTCTTTACTCACCTAAACACTGCTTCACCATCTACACTGCTATTTGTACCTATGCCACAGGGCCATGCAGTGAATGTACTCTACACCCAACTATAAGGATTGTGCAGTGTAGATACACCCTTAACACAGCCCCCATTTTAGCTCATGAAGCAGTTAGAGTTAGGAGGAGACAAAGAGGTGCACAGTCTCTCCCCCCAGGGTTGCAAGCTTATTCGGAAAACAAAATTTTTGCTTCTGAAGTACATTAAGTTGTGTATTATATATATTTTTGGGGCTTACAGTTGTCTTATACCCTATCGTGCGCAAACTTGCATCCTCAATAAAGGACACTTGACTTTTGGCTCATTTTGCCTTTAATTCTGCTCTGGCAATCATATTGGATATAACCCATTTTGTTTCATAGGGCAATACATGGCAGAATATGGGATGCATTTAAGGGGTTCTATTGATATCATAAATTAGAAGAGGTCTGCTGAAGCCGTTTATGAACGGTAGTAAAAACCTGAAACTCAGTTACATCATTAGAATCATGTACCACATACACATATTATTATTTATAATACAGACCTAGTGTCCCGATAGGTTATAGACGGAGAAGCCCTAGGACTCGGTGCTAAAGGCTGCTAAAACTTCTTCACCCCCTTACTCACAGATATACCTCAGTAATGGAATAGGAAAACAATGCTTGCAAATTTTCTGCCACAAAGGAGGAAAACATTACTGGGCTCTGAGCATGGGTAAAGGTGTAATATGCCTGGCACGTTTTATTTAGGGCTAGATCAGACATGGGCAAACTACGGCCCGCGGGCCACATACGGCCCGTTAGGCTTTTTAATCCGGCCCGCCGAACTTGTCCAAATTATAGTAAAAACCTCCTTTTTATCCCCTTTCCCTGCAATGCCCACGTTTCCCCAATAGATGGCGCACTCAAAACACATTGACCGTTGTTGGAGTGGCGCGTATTTCTCTTTATTTCACTTTAATTTTATCCGGCCTGCGAGCTCTCGGCAGGGGAGTGGTGCCAGTGGCCCCCTCCTCCGTGCCCAGGGGCCGAGCAGCGCGGTGAGGGGCGCCGCGCTCCCGCCCGGGGGTGCCGGGCTGAGCTGCCGGGGCCAGGCGAGGAGCCAGATGAGAGCAGCAAGCCGTGGGGCCATGCCCGGTTGAGCAAAGTAAGCAAGAACGGGGGTGAGGGGCGCTCAGGGGGGCTTGGGTGGTGGTTAGGGTGGGGGGGTCTCGGGAGAGGGCAGTCAGGGAACTAAGTGCAGGGGGCTTAGATTGGGGATTCTGGGGGGCAGTTAGAGTGGGGGGTTGCTGGAAGGGGGCAATCAGGGGACAAGGAGCAGGAGGGCTTAGGTACGGGGTAGGGTCCTGCGGGGGGAAGTTAGGGAGGGGGGGGATCTCTGGAGGGGGCAATCGGACAAGGAGCGGGGGGGCTGGATGTCTTGGGAGCTCTGAGGGGGCAGTCAGGGGGTGGGAGGTGAGTGGGAGTCAGATGGGGGGGGCAGGCTATTTGGCGAGGCACAGCCTTCCCTACCTGGCCCTCCACACAATTTTGAACCCCAATGTGGCCCTCGGGCCAAAAAGTTTGCCCACCCCTGGGCTAGATCCTTATACCCTTATAGATTTCGAAGAGCACCTTATTTCACATATAGACCCATTTGTGAACAAAGGTGCTGCTCAGTGTCAATAAAGGAGGCAGAATCTGGCACTTAGATTTCAAAATACAGCCATGAAAAAAATACCTGTCCCAAACTATAGGGCCTAACCAGAGAATTTAAAGTACAATCAGAGACAAAAATAGAAAATCTATTGCTTTTTTTGCCCACAAAAACAGCTCATTTAAAAACCCCAATGTCTTTGCCCACAGTTCTAACTAAACTCTAGCCCTCACTCCCCAAAAAATAAAAAATAGCTCACATCCCCTATTCAGACCCGCAAACACCTGCCCAAATAAATGTGGTTTACAGAAGTACTTTTGCATTTTTACTTTTGCATTTTACAAAAGTATTTTGCTGCAAAATGTATTAGTTTGTTTGTACAAAACCAGAACTCCATTATGTTAGTTTTGTTTACATGAAACAAGGCAGTTAGCTGCACAGAAAAGCTTATTTTTACTGGCCTGTGAATAGGTAACAGACAGGAGCCAATTGCCTGGGGTGGTTAACATGACAACTTCTCTACAGTCTATTTTTCCCCACACTTCTACTTTTTTTTACCCTTCCAAGTGTCTGAATGTGGTACATATTCATTCAAATATGTGCATGTCCAACTATCTTGCTAATTTTACAAGGGCCAAATTCTCCTCTCTTTTACAATTTAGTTAATCTCAATTGAGTCAATATACATACTGCTAAGGATGAGATAATTGCTTTGCATAAAATAAGAACTGACCCTACTTTTTGCTGAAGTGAAAATCAGTTTGAATGGTTTTTAACACACTACATTTTTTCATTTTCACATTTTTCTGCTCTACCTGTTGAATCTGAAAGCTTGACTTTGCAAAACCTTACTGCAAGAGAAGGCTTCATAAAGTCAATAGGGCTGCTCCCATAATCAGTGAATATGCATGAGAGTACCGTATTTTTCGCCCTATAGGATGCTCCGGCCTATGAGACGCCCCCTCGTTTTTCAATAAAAAAGCCGGACAAAAAAAAAAAAGCGCCTCGCTCTCCCGTCCCCGCCGCGCGGGCGGGCTGCTGGGAGCGTCCCGGTTCCCCCCTCCCCGCCGCGGGCGGGCTGCCGGGAGCGTCCCGGTTCCCCCCTCCCCGCCGCGGGCGGGATGCCGGGAGTGCTCCCGGCAGCCCGCCCGCGGCGGGGAGGGGGGAACCGGGACGCTCCCGGCAGCCCGCCCGCGGCGGGGAGGGGGGAACCTCGGCAGCCCGCCTGAGGCGGGGAGGGGGGAACCGGGGCGCACATTCGCCCTATAAGACGCACCAACTTTTCCCCCCCCGTTTTGGGGAAGAAAAAGTGCGTCTTATAGGGCGAAAAATACGGTAAATTTGAAACATCACTTGTCATCTAAGATGTCTGGAACTAACATAATGGAGTCCTGGTCCTTAGGAGCTCCTAAGCACCATGGTAATACAAAGAAATAATAAGAATAATAATGCAGTGGGTTTTTCAGAGGGCTAAGGGAGTGAGGTAGCCAATTCTCATTGAATCCCAATGAAATTTGGGTACCCTCAGGCACCTTGAAAAATCCCAGCTTTAAAGAGAGTACAGTAAACCCTCGATTTTGCGGACCTCGATTTAAGGGACTTCGGATTTAAGGGACAAAATTTCCGGTCCATATGTCATATGTGAAAATTAACACCCTGTTAATTTTAAAATGCTTTTAACTCAAGATTTGCTTATAATTAAATTAACAGGTTATTTTTTGTTATTAATTCACTGTTACAGTAGACTCCTGATTATCCAGGCACGGGTTAACCAGGGTGTGGATTAACCGGGATGTCTAAACGGGTCAGTAGGTGAAGCCCTTACGAGCTGGGGTCTCAGCCTGCTTCCAGCCTGGGTGTAGGAAACCCAGGCTGGCAGCGGGAGCTGAGACCCCCGCTGACAGAAGCCTGCGGGGAAAGTCTAAAGTGGCAGAGAGCTGAGAAGCGGCAGCGGCCAAGCTCTCAGCCCGCTGCTGCTTTAGAGTTTCCCCGCAGGTTCCTGCTAGCTGGGGTCTCAGCTCCTGCTGCCAGCCTGGGCTTCCTACACCCAGGCTGGCTGCAGGCTGAGACCCCAGCTGGCAAGGGGCCAGCAGGGGAAACCCCAAAGCAGTGGCAGGCTGAGCGCTCAGCCCGCCGCCACTTTGGGGTTTCCTACACCCAGGCTGGAAGCAGGCTGAGACCCCAGCTCATAAGGGGCCAGTGGGAGAAGCCCCAAAGCAGCGGCAGGCTAAGGCTGAGCCCACCGCCGCTTTGGGGCTTCCCCTACTGACCCGTTTAGACATCCCAGTTAATCCGCAGCCTGGTTAACCCGCGCCCAGATAATCGGGAGTCTACTGTATAGAAAACTTTTCTGTGAAATTAAACTTTTCATACATACTTAATTTTAATTACACAAACATGTCTACATAAGTAAAAACAGGTAAACTAACTAATTTGTCAATTTTTTAACATATGCATTCGGAAAGCCTACTTTATTATATAACGGACTTTCGGCTTTAACGGACACCCCCTCGGCTCCAACTTCAGCCAGCTGTCCCTCCTCTGCCAGCTGGGTCTCACTCAGGGCTGCTATATCGATCTTGTAGCAGGCAAGCTCTTTGGCAATTAGGGCAGTTCTCCTTTCGGGTCTGTCGGCATCTGTATGATCCATGAGAGTACATACATTCCACGCTCCAAGAGCGTGGAACTCAGGTACGCAAACAGGCATGCAACACTGCATGAATCTATTCTCCGCAGTGTGCATGAACTTCGGCCTCACAATCTCCACCAGAAAAACTGAGGTTCTGCATCAGCCTACTCCTGGCTGTGACTACACTGAGCCATCCACCACTGTCAATGGCCACAAGCTCAACAACGTGGACAGGTTTACATACCTTGGCAGCACTCTATCACAGGCAGCCAACATTGATGAGGAAGTGAACACTAGAATCGCCAGAGCCAGCGCAGCTTTTGGAAGGCTTCAATCTAATGTTTGGGATCGGAGAAGCATTAAGATTGAAACCAAACTAAAAGTCTATTCGGCGGTCGTCCTGCCCACTCTCCTCTATGCTTGTGAGTCCTGGACTGTCTACAGTCGTCATGCGAAAAAGCTGAACCACTTCCACCTGAGCTGTCTGCGGAAACTACTGAAGATAAGATGGCAGGATAAAATTCCAGACACTGACGTCCTTTTACAGGCTGATATGACAAGCATCCACACCCTGCTTTGCAAGGCACAACTCAGATGGGCTGGGCATGTTGTACGAATGCCCGATGAACTATTGCCCAAGAAGATGTTCTATGGCGAACTACAACACGGCAAGCGATCTCTTGGAGGTCAAAAGAATAGATTCAAAGATACCCTCAAGGCCTCCCTTAAGAACTGTAACATAGATCCTGAAAATTGGGAGGGCATCGCTAATGATCGCTTCGCCTGGAGCAGACGAGTTCATGATGGTGCAACAGCCTACGAACAAAAGAGACTGAGTGATGCTGTAGAGAAGCTTCTTCTTCACAAGTCCAGGGCAGGTATCTTCTCCTCTGCCGGTCGGCAGTCTGATCTTCCATGTCCCCATTGCAACCGTCAATTCCGGGCTCGGATTGGACTAATCAGCCATCTTAGAACCCACTCCCAAACAAACTGATGACATTGGGTGGTCCTCATCAACTTTGATGGACGAACTCACTATATATATATTAACTGATTGTGACTTTTCATAAAAAGGAGGCTCAGGGTGAGAAATAGCCCATCTTGAACTTAAAAATATTATTAATTATTATTTATATAGTGGCATTAATTTATCTATAGTGGCCCCTGCTGGCCCCCTCTGCTAGGCACAGCTGGTGCAGCAGCAGCCCTCAAACAGCTGCAGGTTAGGAGAAGTGGAAATAAGTGCATCATTATTCCCTCCATCTGGGAGCAGCTATTCCCTGGGAGGGAACAGCCCATACACACCCAATGGGGGAGAGAGAGGCAGCAGAGGATTGTCCGGGATCGAATGCACTTTCCTCCTCCAGGTCCTGTTTGAAAAGGGTAAGAGGAGAGACATCTGTAGGGGCATGGAGAGAAGCACTTGTAACCCCACCCTTTGGAAGCTGAGGAAGTCCTGAGAGTTGAAGGAAATAAGTCCCTGTGTCTCTCTTTAAAAAAAATGAAGATAAAGAGAATGTGGGATTGTGGCTCCATTTGGGGAACCTGGTTACTGAGACTGGACATGCACTCTCAACTCCCTGTTCTTCCTATCTTTGACCCTGGAAAAACATGGTGTCCTCAAGGAATCAGTTTTGAAGCACTTTGAGGAGAGGAAAGTGATCAGGAAAAGTAAGCATGGATTCATCAAGGGAAAGTCATGCCTGACTAACTTAATTGCCTTCTATGATGAGATGACTTGCTCTGTGGATGAGGGGAAAGCAGTGGATATGTTATTCCTTGACTTTTGCAAAGCTTTTGTTACGGTGTCCCACAGTATTCTTGCCAGCAAGTTAAAGAAGTATGGGTTTGATGAATGGATTATAAGGTTGATAGAAAGCTGTGTAGATCATCAGGTTCAACAGGTAGTGATCAATGGCTCCATGTCTAGTTGGCAGCTGGTATCAAGCAGAGTGCCCCAAGACTCAATCCTGGGGCCAGTTTTGTTCAATATCTTCATTAACAATCTGGAGGATGGCATAGACTTTACCTTCAGCAAGTTTGCAGATAACACTAAACTGGAAGGAGTGGTACATACATTGGAGGGTAGGGATAGGATACAGAGGGAACTACACAAATTAGAGGATTGGGCCAAAAGAAGTCTGAGGTTCAACAAGGACAAGTGCAGAGTCCTGCACTTAGGATGGAAGAATCTCATGCAGTGCTGCAGACTAGGGACCGAGTGGCAAGGCAGCAGTTCTGCAGAAAAGGATCTAGCAGAGAAGCTGGATATGAGTCAACAGTGTGCCCTTGTTGCTAAGAAAGCTAACAGCATTTTGGGCTGTATAAGTAGGAGCATTGCCAGGAGATCGAGAGATGTGATCATTCCCATCTATTTGGCATTGCCGAGGCCTCATCTGGAGTACTGTGTCCAGTTTTGGGCCCCACACTACAAGGAGGATGTGGAAAAATTGGAAAGAGTCCAGCGGAGGGCAACAAAAATTATTAGGGGGCTGGACCACATGATTTATGAGGAGAGGTTGAGGGAACTGGGATTATTTAGTCTACAGAAGAAAAGAATGAGGGGAGATTTGATAGCTGCTTTCAACTACCTCAAAGGGGGCTCCAAAGAGGATGGATCTAGGTTGTTCTCAGTGGTAGCAGATGACAGAACAAGGAGTATTGGTCTCAAATTGCAGTAAGGGAGGTTTAGGTTGGATATTAGAAAAAAACTTTTTCACTAGGAGGGTGGTGAAGCGCTGGAATGGGTCACCTAGGAAGGTGGTGGAATCTCCTTCCTTGGAGATTTTTAAGGCCCGGTTTTAGAAAGCCCTGGATGGGATGATTTAGTTGGTGTTGGTCCTGCTTTGAGCAGAGGGTTGGACTAGATGACCTCCTGAGGTCTCTTCTAACCCTGATATTCTATAATTGTATGATTGAGAGCTGCCACTGTCCCCTCAGTGCCCCTTTCCTAGCAGCCCTTTCAGTTGCCATTGAGCAGGGTCTCTCTCCACCCACCCCAGCTCCAGCTCCACCTTTAAAGGTGCACCAGATCCCAATGTGGCAGTTGGAGGAAAAAAATGCACCCTCTTCCACACAGTTGAATTGTGTTGCTGCAGCTTTTTCAGACACCTGCTGCTGTCCCAGTTTACCACAGCCCTTCAGTGAGATAGGAATCTACCTAGGTGGGGCTTCTACCCACAGTCAGGAGGAAAAAGGCAAGACCATAAGAATGGCCATGTAGGGTCAGACCAATGGTCCACCCAACCCAGTATCCTGTCTTCTAACAATGGCCAATGTCAGGTGCTACAGAGGGAATTAACAGAACAGGTAAACATCAAGTGATCCATCCACTGTCGCCTGTCAGAGTACATCTTCACTGCAATGTAAACCCAGGATTAGTAGAACTCAAGTTAGCAAACCCTGGATTTGTTAACGTAGAGCCTGAGCATCTACACTCATTTGTAACCGCAGATTAGGAATTGTTGAACCCTGGCTCCCAATTTGGGGCTCCAGCATCTACAGTGCATTATATGTGCCCAAGTCCAACCACCCATATCCACTTCTTAGCACCCTTCCAAAATGTGGCCACTTTAGGCCTTTATTCATGGTACAGTGTGGGTAAACTTGACTGTCCACCAAACCTGACTGTGCAGAGCACTAAAAGTCAGCCCATGCAATTGTGGGATACTTCTGGCAGACTCCCAGAGCAAAAGGCCAGTGGGGCTGTGTCATAAGTGTGGAGTGTTGTTTTGCCTGTGTAATGTTACCTGAGAGGGGGTGACGTAAGAGCTCCTGGTCCCCGAGAGAGGGGAGGGAAGTTAGTTCAGTTTCCTTCCGTCTCAGTTTGGGGCCAGACCTTTTTTTTATTTTCGCTCTCTGGCTATGGAGAGAAAACGTCCTTTTCCTTTCTATATTCATAAGTAGCTGATTTGTGAGTAACAGCTTGATTTTCATAAGCTTTTGTGCTGGGTCTAAGGTGTCATTACCCTCTCGGGGAGAAATCTGGAGGGAGGGGTAGGAAGCCTTATATCTGTAAAGTGTATTAGCTGTAAGTTGTTCTCTTTTCTTTATTAAAACTTTTTAGTTATAAAAGTGTTTGGTTATTCTCATAAAGGAATCCTAGCTTTGGATGGGGCAGCCCATGGTTAGGGAGGGCTGTGTTGGAATCTCTCTCTCTGCTTCAGGTTGGAAGGGGAGGAGGAAGGGACGCTGGAGTTGAGTCTCTGTGTGTTTTTTTTTCTCCCAGACAGAAAGGGAGGGGCGGGAGGGTTACTCTCGGGGGGAGTCAAGGTTCCCTACCCCATAGTCTTGGGGTAATTACTGAGTGGTGGCAGCTGGGTCCCCATTTCCCTACTGGTAGAGTGTGGGTTTTGGGGGTGAAAAGACTTAATTTAGGCTGGGGAAGCAGTTTATAGTTAAGGGACCATAGAAGAGTCCTTCCTCTGTACCCCAGTGTCCAGAGAGAGGTGATAGACACTCTTACAGGCTGCATGTACACTGCAAAGCAATTGAGCCTGAGCCCTCTGTTAGCATGATTTGTATGAAGAAGGAAGGGGGAGATGGCTTGAGCTGGAGTTGGAATGCTGGGATTACCTTGGAGTGTAGACATACCCTCAGGAACCACTACAGGTATGTCTACTCTGCCATTAAAACCTATAGCTGGCCCATGTCAGTGGGCTCAGGCTGCAGGGCTGTAGATGTCCGGGCTCTGGGGACCCACAGTCTAGGCTTCAGCCCAAGACCAGACATCTTAACTGCCATTTTGTAGTTCTGCAGCCCAAGCCAAGTGCGCCTAAATCAGCTGACATAAGCCAGCTCTGCATGTTTAATTGAAACGTAAAAATATATTAAATGTCTACATCTAGGGTAACAATAAGTAAGAATAAAAAAGAATAATGTTGCTGATATGGATGTCATCTAGCTGATATGGATGACATGCTGAACCAAATCATCTGCCAAAAGCCTCCTCTAAAGTACCTGCCACAATTATGCTTCTTTGGTAGTTCCAATGCACTTTCCATTGGATCTACATTGTCACAAGCAAACAACTTTAGAGATTAAAGTGAATACACAGTTGTAAACAAAATGACATCTGAATGATAAATGCTTAACACTGTATAGCAATTCAGCCTATGCAATGAATGGGAATAATAGTTTCATCCATAGGAAGCATGACATTCCTATACCAAAACACGGTGCGGAAGAAAAGGTGGCAGTTTATTGAAATGTGTCCCCAAATCTGATTCCACCAGACACTGCCAGTCTCCTCCACTGCTCCTCCACTGGGACTGATTAGACTTTTTGCTAGAGAATAGGACTGGTAGAAACATATCAATCAATTTCAGTGAAAAATTGGAAAGGAAATTAACATTTTTCATTTGGTTCAAATTTTGTGGCAATTTTCAATGAACATTTTTTAAAATGAAATGAAAATTTGTTTTGTTTAGTTTTGAAAGTGGGTAAGAGACATTTTTCATAACTATTGAAAATTACTAATAATTTCTTAAGATTTGGAACATTTTCCCCTCTCCTACAAACATAGAGTTGCTCATCATATTAACAAGCATAGGAGTCTGTAGCATTGACTATAGTATTGTTTTCAGCAATCTGCCTTTTCCTAACATAGCCTCTTATTCCATTATAATGCTTGAATGATTCACAGGCAATGTTTCCAATCCACTTTTCCTAGCTCATGAAACTTTTTAACGAAATGTTAGCATTTGCAGACACCAGATGTTTTGACATAAGGAGAAGCAATATGTAAATTTTAATCCATGCTAGGAACAATAGCCTGCAGGCACCTTTTTCTTATTACATGAATCATATACTTAACCACAATGTGGTGGATTATATCAAAATCATCATCATATGGAATATAGTACACTTGTCTTGTGGTTGCCAATTAATGAAACTGATATATATTTAACTTGATGGGTATCAGTGATTTAACCAATAAACTTCAGCGTGCTTCACTACTGTACCTCCCCCGCTATAATTAGATTTTTGGCCCTGTAACTGATTAGTATAAAAACTTCTGGGTTTTCCTTTAATCTCCCATCCATTGTCAGTACAAGTGATGCTTACATCAAACCTGATTGGCTATCATTTGCTAACATCACCATTTTTAATCAAGCAGTCTAACACAGTGTCTTTCCTAATCTTTTTTAATAACTTCTGATTGGATGCTATTTATTTAACCATTAGGAGCTTGATTCTGCAAGATGCTGAGCACCTCCATTCTTCAAATGGAATTGAGAGCTCTCAGCACTGGACAGAGAATCTTTCATAATCAGATCTGTGTATAATGTATGCACAAGCAAAGTTTCCCTCCTTTTGGCTAATCACAGAACTTTAGTATGCAAGTAATAATGAGCATGTTCAGTTTTTAACATTAATTAGGGAAATCATAATGAATGGACTAATGGAATACTAATAATGAAGATGACAATACTATCTTCATTTTAAATAAAATGTTTATCTAGTGCTGTATGAAACAATGAAGATCCTTATTTTCAAATAAATAAACAAAAATGCTACCAAAACGGGGCTGAAATATATATTCCTATTTAACAATATTTGTATTATCCATGTACATAAATGCCAGCTATATTCTTGAGATGGCACTTCTGATATTAGTAATTCAAAATGTTCAACCCAAATCCTTACCTAATTCAAAATGTTGGCTAATTATCAGCTTTAAAATGTTTTAGATTTCAAAACACAATATTCTGTTTACCCTAGGTTGTCTGGAGAACTTCTAGTATAGTAAAAGATTTTTGTAGAGCATCTTCATGATTTAACAGATACCATCATGCCTGCTAGCAATTTTGCAACATTCTGAAAACACTTTCTATAAATCAAAGCCTTAGCAGCCGGAATAAGCAGACGGCAAGAGAACATATTAATGAATATATCAATTATATTCATTAATGGAAGGCTTCTGGATCATGATGAATCCTAATGGACTAAATGTTTAGCAGTTGTGAAGTCTAGTAGGTATCTCCTCAGATGCTCTTGGCTGATGTTATATTGTTTTGCAGTCGGCTCTTAGTGAGTCTGGATAGTGAGATTTCACAAGGGATATATAAAAAAAAGATGTTTTAATTTTAGTTATTTAATTGTATTAATATAATAAACAAAGTACAAGGACACATCAAGTGTATTTTTATAAAGATTGCATGTACAGTATGTAATAAAGTATATTCTGTCTCATACATTTACTTAGAAAACAAGATACTGTATGGTTAACAATGAAAAATAGCAATTATTATAAAAAAATATTCTAGTCTCATGCTAGTAATGTAAATGCCTTTACTGATCTAACAGACTTAACATAATTTTAAATTACAATAATTTTACAACCTCCATTCATATATGCAGCCCTATTAAAGTGAAAAGGTATTATAATAACAATGTTCTTATTAAGATTAAATGACTGAATTATATTTAGTCCTTTACCCTATAAAGCAACTGCAATTCTGTTTTTTAAAATGTTTGCACTTACTTTATCTTTTCAAACAGTATCCCCACTCTAGACAGTGAAATAATTTAGGTCTTGTTTCTTAGTATAGTATCTATATCCATTTCATGAATTAAACAAGATGGTAATATTTCAATTCCCTTTCCTTTTGTATAATTATCAGTTCACTGGTTCATATATACTGTAAGAATAGGAAGACCAGCTTTTAATATCTGCTACTGAAAATGGGCAAAAGCTCCTCATTTAACATATTTAAAAAATGAAGATAGTGGCAGGGGGTGCTGGAACAATTTGTATTGTGGGGGTGCAGAGAGCCATTGAACCAACCTGTAAACTCTGTATATGATGGAAACTGCTTCAAGCCCAAGGGTGCTGCTGCACCCCTATTTCTAGTCCCTAGAATATCCCAGATCTGTAGAAGTCTTTTTTTTTCTTAGGGCCTGACACTCCACATCTCTTGTATAAGACTTCAATAAACAAGGCTGTATTAGAAATAATTTGGACATATAGCTCATGCACCAAAACCTGCAGTCCTGACACATAATTTACTCATTGACATCAATAGGAGTTTTGCTTCAGGATTTGTCCCCATATTCATCAAATCACTTTCCTCCGCACAAGCGTACAATGAAGAAAGCATTGTGCCCTAGTTTAAAAAGCACTATGCTTTAGTACCATCTCACTGAAGCTGAGCTGAAACAGATAATTTCTTATTCTAGGAAGTGTTGGATAGTGAGACCAACACTGAGGGCTTGTCTTCACTAAAGTGGGCAGGGATCGATCTTTAGGCGATCGATTTATCACGTCTCGTCAAGATGCAATAAATCGATCGCCAGCGGTGCCCCCGTCGACTCCAGAACTCCAGCTTGCCAAAAGGCGCAAGCTGGAGTCGATGGGGGAGCGCGCCGCTGACCACCGCTGCCGTGAGGACGGCAGGTAAGTCGGCTGTAGATATGCTGAATTCAGCTACGTTATTAACGTAGCTGAATTTGCGTATCTACAGCTGATCCCTACCCCCCAAATAAAGACTAGCCCATAGATAGCTCTGGCCATCTAGCCTTCTCCGAAGCATCCTTAACTCAGTAGGGCACTTTTCCATTGCCCTTTTTGTAAGCATTAACATGTTTATATTAATAGATCAAACCAGGAAACTATAGGCTCTGCCACTAAGCAGCCAACTTAATTTTCTTTTTCCCCCAAAGGTTCATCCCCTAGCAGATGGGTTGAAGAAGTATTTTCCACTCTGTACCACTGATTTAATGGATGACACTATATCTTTTATTAAATTGTAGTAATTCACAAAAACACTAATGATTATTTGAAATGATTAATTTCTACTGGAAAAATAATTTGATGGCATTTGATATGGCATTATCATCCTGTACATTAAATATAAGCATTTTCATGAATGACTACAGCTTGATGAGAGTGTAGTTGTTGTCAATATACTTATTTGCAGAGACAGCAATTCAGTATCTGGAAACAGAAGCACCACCTTCGATTTCTCATGCAGAAAATACATCTGGTGTTTCATATTGAGGGCATTTTAAGATGAATAAAAATGAACTTAAAAAAAATTCATGGATGCACTGTAATACTTTTTTTAGGACAGCACTTGTAGAAGTGATTAAATTCAGGATCTTTCTTAAAGTCAATATGGTTCCTAGGTATGGTCTAAAAATTCAATGGGAAAATCATGTAACATATTCATATTTAATTTCTTTTTCTCCATTATGAGCAAACTCACATTGGTGTATTTAAAACTAATGTAGTAAAAACTATAGTACAAAGACAAATGAAAATACTTGACATTAGCCAACAATTCCCTCCCTTTGACATGTGAAATGGGCAATACACATCCTAAATTAGGAATCTGTGCATGAATGTTACTTTGGATATATCCTATTTTGTATTTCACTGTCACTACAAGCTAGTCCAGTGGTTCTCAACTTATTCATCATTGTGGGCTACATATGCAGCCCACAATGCATTATCTGGGCTGCAGGGGTCAGGTGGAAGGGTAGTGGCAACCTGGACCCCCGGAGCTCACAGAACCGGCTGGCTGCTCGACCCAGGATGCAACCGGCTGGCTGCTCAACCCAGGAGCTCAAGGGGCCAGCCAACTGCCCCACCCCAGACCCCTGGAACTTGTGGGACCAGGCCACCGTCCCAGACCCTGTCATCCTGGGACCTCGATCTCGCCACATGGGCTGGCCTTTAGCATACAGCTGAGCTGGGCCACAGCTGTGTGCTAATTGGGCTTCATGCGGCCCATGGGTTGAAAATTGCTGAGCTAGTCCCTGACAAACCGGTGAACTCTAGTGAAGTAGGCTCTTCTCCTGATGACCCTAGTTTACTGACCCATTCTAATTAAAATGGCTCTTCTTCCTGTATTCAATTACCTTTGGTTAATATCCCTCCAAAGCTCCCACCCGCACTCCTGATGATCTTTAAAAAAAGAATACTTAACATGTCAGTAGTAGTTGTTATTTATTATCTGCATTGTAGTAACAACTAGGGGCCTCCATCAAGGATCAGAGCCCTGATGTAGTAGGCACTCATACACTCACATAACAAGAGGGGAGTCCCTGCCCCAAAGTGCTTACAGTCTAAATAATTTGATTTATATGAGCTACTAGAACTCCTTGAGTTGACAGGAAAACTCAAATGTTTCTTTTCGACAGATAGAGATTGGTTTTACTACGTCTGCAATGGTTCTTTATAAACTCATGTCTTAAACTCCTAGCAATGCACTGAAGTCAGTCCAAGTAAAATGGAATGAGAAGATAAAATTCCATCCAGAGTACACCAGATAAGGAAACTATAGACTTCAAGCTATTTGGATATGCTGTAGCACACTAGTCAGGTCTTGGCTTGGTCCCTGTAAAAACATCTACCTAAGGGAACTATCCCTTAGCAACCTGAATGGATCTTCAAGGAGGTCTCATTTGACTTCTGGGCACAATTTGTTTTTTGTTTTTTAAAGAAAATGAGTCTATCAGGGTAAAGACATATTCTTGGACAATAAATGTAAAGCATTCAGTCAACTATCAGACTGATTGACTCTCCCTTAGCTACTCCACTACCCATATCTATAAGATGCCTTTTTTAGGAAGGCTCTGGTAGAGCAAAGTGGAACTCAACACTTTTACTCTTGAAACTTTTTTTGACCTGCACGAAGACCCCCAGAATGCTCTTTTGACTCAGCTCAGGAAAGCGCTGAAAAACATGGGCAGCTCAATTTACAGTGTATTACTATTGGATTTATAATGATTGCACTTCATCTATTCCAAGTATATACATCACTCTCCAAAATCCCACTATGTACAAAAATCATGTGTCTTCTACCTGCCCTCTAAACTGCCAACCCTCTGTATGGTTATCAATCCACATGTTTTGTAATTGCCCAGTACAAGCATGTTAGAAAGCAGTGGATCATATCAATAGATATCAGGAATATCCCTTATGATTCCAAGGTCTGCCTATGTCATTTTTTATAGTGAATCTAGAGACAAATTTAAAGTGGAACTCTCTCTGACAAAAATGCATATAATGGGAATCCAGTGCATTGCCTTCCATATCCAACTGTCTCAAAGACGTTGGTACCAATTTGATATAGTCCCTTCAGAAAAACCTTATTATGCCACAACAAGAAATAAGGTACAATTCACACCTGGAAAAAGCTTTCTCAAGAAAAACAGTAGAGAGAACAGTTTGCAACAAAGTGCTGGTGTTAGCCATATTAGCACTAGTGGCTGTTTTTATTTGTACTAATCGTAATACTGAATATGTTCATTGTGTCTTGAACATACCTGCACTCTTAGTATGTTCTGTTGCCTGAACAGAATCTGTCTTGAAGCTGCTTAAACCTTGCATCTGTTTCTGTCTGATTAATTCTTTTAAACACGATCATCATGTTAGTTTTTGTTTTTCTTCAGTTGCACTAAAGCGTTTGAAAACAAATATGAAATATTGGATACTTTTTTAAATGGGAATAAAACAAATAAGAATTCTAAAAACAACTTTATGGACGTTGTGGTTTCATTATAAAAAGAAAGAGATGTAGTTCATTAAGCACTGAATTTATGTTGACTTTACTCTGACAGAAGCGCTGTGCTCCCTTTTTTTGGATATTTGTAACCTCTCTATTGCAGGAAATCGCATTCAAACATTTCCTCATTGTTGTGTTGCAACTGTTGTATTTATTGAAATTTCTCCTGGTTATTTAAAAAGAAATTAACAAATATTTCTGACTAAAACTCATTGTTAAATTTCAAAGAAGCGAGTGGCAGATTCAGCAGAGCATTTGACTATGTTTTTGCAATGTGGGTGTTCATTTTTCTGGGAACCATTTAAATACTGTTGTGAGAGTGCGGGGGCGGGGAATGGCTCAAGCCTTCCCAGTGAATAAGGAAGGGTCTGTGCAAATGCGAGGTCTGAACAGATGTACTCAATTCTGGGCAAAAGGATCTGAATCCAGGGCCATCTTTCGTCTTCCTGTGAAATATGCACTCATCTACATCCTATCCATGCAGAAGCTTATGTCCACAACAGTTCTCCACCGTCTTTGAACTGAGTACAAACATCACACTTAAATTCATAACACAATCTCTTAGCACCAGCAAACAAATATAAAAATTAATTAGGCCCTTTCTCGTTTTAGAAATCATCTCCATCATCTGTGCTAAAGCTACTTCTTCTGCTGCTCTCTTTTGATGCAGCCGGCGATACTGAAGACAAGAGTGGATCTGTTCCAAATGGCGATATCGTGTCATCCAGTAAGATTTCCTCCAACCTTTGTTCTTCTTTTGAAGCGGCACTAAAAGACAAATTGGTGAAATGCGAGAGAGGATCAGAAAAGGCTGTTGATCCATCACAAAGGTCAGCACTTGGTCCATGTACCAGAGCCAGTTGCTGAGAATAGTCTATGGAGTTCTCCTCTGGATATGTCTGATGCTTGATGACCTGGGCAGCTACATCCGCAGCGCTGAGTGAAGGCATGAGTGGTAGACCATGTGCACGAGCCTGTATTTCTAGTTCCTATGATTTCAAACAAAAAAGATTTAAATAATGATTTTGGAAGGGAACTTAATTTCTTTATAACCATTGTAGGTAAGAAATATACATACATATTGTCTGTGCACATGCACAGTAATTCTTAATCCAGTCGTGGCAATGTGTTTAAAAAATCAATATATGGACAATCCATGATACATAGCAATAAACAACACAGGCTGGTTTTCTATTTCATTCTCAGCCTGTAGTTAAGTGGATGCCCTATGGGAATATAAGAGAGATGACAGCTCCCGTAATACCATTACCTACCGTACTGAACCACTTAAAGGTGATGGAAAAATGCTGGAGACATTTCTACTTATTAATTATCCACAAAAATTCAAGGCTGCTATCTGGAGAAATAGCAGGTACCTTACCTGGTGATATATTTCTTTAAATCTTGCATTTCAAGCTATGGAGGACCTAGATTCTGATACTTTATGTCACATGAGCAGATGATGTGTGACTTAAGAGAACATGGCACAATGTGCCCCAAGGCAATGCAATGCCGTGGAAATTTTACGAAGAGGAAAAGAAAATATGGAGGGGGATTTAGGGTTCAATATTGTTTGAGGGAAACGAATGTTTTGCTGTTGTTATAATGTAGATATACTACATAAGAAGGCAACATTTCTTCAAAATATTGTATTAGTTCTCTATAGATATGTTACCTTGCATAAGGCCTAATTATCAAAGGGTTTTACTAGACATCTGAAGAACTTGCATAGCAATAAATACAGATTCGTAAAATTTTGTAAAATTGCACCATTCCTGAAAAAAGCCAATCCACTTTTAATAAATGGCATTTAGGAGGGGGAAAAAAGATATAGAATTAAATTTGAGGATGGATAAGTACTGAGAAATCTTTGTAGTTCATAGTGACATTCTTATACAAACCTGAATTCGAAGTAGAAGTGTTCTGTTAGTCTGCTCTAATTTCTTCTGTCTGTGTTCTAATTCTCTAGCTCTCTGTTGTTCTTTTTGTAGCCACCTGATGTACTCCACTGATGCTTTTAAAATAGTTCCTTTGTTCCAGCGCATATCACTGCAGAATGTAGAGATAACCTTTTCACAATTGTGCATGTCAGCAGAATTCATAAGAACTTACAAAATCTTTTACATTAATATGAAATAATGATTTACATGACTATTATTCACTCTTAGATATTATTGCTTCTGAATGGAAATTTTAATAGAATAGTTAAGAAGCCCTTATATAGTAAAATTAATCCCAGAATGAAAATAAGTGTCAAAAGAAAGTAATAAAGTGACTTTTTGTGGAAGAGCTAAATGCAATATCATGATTCTACCATTACAGTTTTTATATTTTTAGTGAAAATTGCTTTTATTATTAACTCTAAGATTAAAATCTCTGTGCAGTATTTCTGCATTAATGAACTAGGAAATATACATTACTGAGGACTTAAGCCTAAATTTTTAAAGATCATTTCAAATATACTACTCCTTTTACCTGACTTGCTAATGAGGTAGCTTTTATGCTTGTTGGGGAAAAAAATGGTCTGGGCTGAATACTGGTCCTCATTGATGGTGAAGCAGACAATGATAGTTTAGCAATCATAAGGAGTGTAATATAACAAAACTTTCTCAATCAAACCGTTGGACCACATTTGAAACAATATATAGCCGGTTAAGCAGCACAAATAAAAATACATCCCAAATACTTCTTCTTCAAGGATCAGACTGACTGTGGCATTGATCAAAGATCTTAAGCACGTGCTTAATTGTCAGCACACAAGTAATCCCACTAAAGTCAATGTGCTTAAAGTTAACATTGCACTCAAGGACTTTGTGGATCTGTGACCTTGGAACAAAAATGGGTTTTATGAAACATGCATATGTTTTTATATAGTTCTAAATCTTATAATACAGGTATGGGTACAGCCTGCATGACAGGTACAGATTGCAAGATTGTAGCAAATCCATGTCACCAATTTCCAAGAGAAAATGCCTGTAGGAGTCCATACAGAGGAAATAACTCACATGGCCCAGCTCCTGTATATGCAATAGCTGATTGTGACAGATATGATAATTTGCTGCAATATTCTGGACAAACCTTATTGAATTAAGTTTTAGGAGCTCATTGTATTAAATATGCAAATGAATACATATTATTGTGCGATTGTAAATAACCTTTCACGTAGGGAAACATGGCCAATGTAAACCCTGGGACTATTTGAAACAATGAACCAGATAAGTATAAACTTTTAAAGTTAAGTGGGTCTCCCACAAAATCTCTAGGGGGTGGTGTATACGAATATTCCTCTGGTTATGTAAGAACTCAGACTTTTGAATCATTGCCCTGCCCCAAAGGAGGGGACCTTTGTCTGCTGATCACCTGTTACACGAGGACAAGATCAGAGGCCCAATCTGTATACAGAAGTGGCTCATACATTCATGAGTGTACTCGTTCTGAGCCAAGGTGGTTATGAACTTGTAACCACAGAAAACCCCCTTGTGGGTGGGATTTGAAGGACTATCTCCTATCAGAGCCCTTGCTGGAGTTGCAGTAAGCTCTGATAAGCATGTGTGTAGGTTTCTTTATTGTTTAAATATATTTTTTATAATGTTTTCCCCTTAAGAATAAATGGCTTGATTAGAAAAAGGTGTGTGGTACCTTATAAATATGGGCAATTACACTGATTATAGCCCATGGGGAAAAAAGCCAAGCAAGCCTGCTCAGGCAGTCTGACTTGATGGAGAATTCACAGAGCAGGCAAGGAACTGTACCTGGAAATACCCTGGTCAGGAGGGAAGGAGATGCATGTCTCTTCCCAAGAGACATGACAGCTAAGGAGTCACAAGCCTGAGAGTGGGTACCCTTGTTGGACCAGAGATGGGCAGTACTAGCCCAGTTTCCATGAACTGTGACACTGATTGGATGTAGTCATTTGGGATCTGGAGGTGGGGTAAGAGGTAACTCATATAGGCTGCTTTGCAGGATCAGGGCCATTAATGTATACTCATAAATGCTCTATAAATAGTGAAAATGAAATATACATTTTAAAACAAATTAATAATCAGTTCCCATTGCTTTTTGAACTGTAGGCACCAAAAGAGCACAGAATGAGACATCTTTCGACTATTTCAGAGACAGCCTTGGAAAGCTGTACTCACCCACTAACATGTGGTGAGTAAAATATCATTAATATTTTTTTCTATTTTTAAGGGAAAGAGTGAGTGACCACATCTTGTGCCTGGTTTGGTAAATTTTCATGGCAATTTTGCAAAGTGATACCAAATTAAGAATACTTTTAGCATATTCTTCAGAGAAACACATTCAAAATAGGTTTTGCCAATCCTCCTATCCACATAAGATCAGCCTAGTCTATGAAGGAACCAGAACGATGCCATGAGAATTATGTGACCACTCACAACCAACTGGCTCAGCTTGAAAATAAAAGAATATAATGCTGTTAAATTAGGTGCCAAAATACTTCAATATTCAACAAATTATAAATGATTAAAATAGTCATCCTCACAAGTGGATGTCATATAAAACGGTCAAATATTTTTTGTGATAGTTTTACGCAAGTGTTATTCAAAAAAAATTGTCAAAAAAAGTTTTTTCAATGTATATTCCTCCTACTCATAAGAATAAACCATAGACTATACTTTGAACCCACTAATCAACAGCTAGAATTTTTTTTAACAGAATAATGTTTGTAACCTTAATATCATGTTCTGAATATTATTTATATTTCCTAATTTGCTGGGTGGGCATTTCTACTGATATAATGGTGCTATTTTTAGCTCTTTCTTTAAGTTAGATCTTCACTGAGAGTTTAATTGCTACTTTCAGGTTTGCAATGGAAATAGTCAACTGCTACGTGGCTCACAAGCATTAAGGCACAAATGCTAGATAGGCGATGTTAACAGATTTGAGGGACTTGCCTACCAATGTGAACTCTGTGACAAGCTTGCAGCTCTTCCGCTATTGCTTTAGTAAAGAATTTTGAATCCTTGCTTTTAAGTCTGGAAGTTCTGGTTGGACGACATCAGTCACAATTTCTTAAGTGTGATATCCAACAAGTGTATTGTTCAATACCTGATAGTAAGTACAAAATTCCTCCTAATTGACATATATATGGTGGGATGTCTTATGAAATAAGAATGGTACAGTATAGATAATCCTTCCAGTCCATGAAAGAGAGACAGAAATTCCCTCATACACCAGGACTGATGCAGGGAGGGGAAAGGCATGCAACAGCAAAGGATTAGTTGGGGATCAACTGTTGTTCGACAGTGCCATCCATAGGCCCTTTGCTCCATCCATACTTAGTTATGTGAGCAGCAGAGGAGAGGTGATGGAAGAGCTTCTATGCTGGCTCTATATCACACAGGTTCTCCTTCCACTGGTGTGATTTTCCTGGGACAGCTATGCCCACTCTAGCACCATCTTCTGCTGGCAGTACAGCATAAGGCAGCCACTTCACAGCTTGCATAACAACTACCTGCAGTATACCTAGCTCTAGTTAGTACTCCTTGAGAGCTGAGTTCATCAACATTAAGAGGAAAAAAATCATGGAATCTGAAAAATATTGTCACTTAAGAAAAAAAATAACAGAATAATTTAGCGATTCCCATAACAATTTCCTGTTCTTCAAAACTTTGAAATTCTAAGTTGAAATGCAGTTAAAGTTAAGTGAAAAGTTGCATTGTGGAATTCCATGTTTATTGTCTCCCAGTGATTTCTATATCAATCTCATTCAGTTTAGAGAAAATTATGATCTTCTAGCTACCAGTGCTGCAAACTCATCTGAGAATCTGCAAAGTCAAGGAGTTGATATTAGTTATTTATTTTATTGATTTTGTAAATAAAACTTTGATTCTTATCTGGAATTTGCAGCTCTCGCCCATTTTTAATCATAGTTCAAGACTTGCTTCCATTACCACTTCATAGCTGCAAACCAACAGTGCCATCCTCTGTTTCTTAGAGTAATCTTTCCTCGCAATTCTTCACTTAAATGGTCTAAAGTACTGTCCAATATAACACTAAAATTAAAACCAATGTTACCAATGTGCCTGTATAAGACATCTGATGTGAACAAAATCTTATTTGAGGGCTGAGGGATGGTCTTACTTTAACTGAATTGGAACACCCATCATTGTATTAGTAGCATCAACAAAAACATGCCCATTTTACCCATTTCGAGTCGATGCCAGAGAATAAGCTGAGCTTGTGAAAATGTCATTCCCTAGAAAGGGCTGCGACTGTGTTAACTTTCTCATTGGCGATTTTGCTCAAAGTGACTTGTCATGCCAGGCTTATACTTATATAAGTCTCACACCGTTTTATATTATTATAAACAAATCCTTAATTTAATTTAAAAAAAAATCTTAGTCCTGAGGAAAAAAGGCTGAGGTGTCAACAGAAAATTTTATTCTGAGCAACACGAAGCTGCCACTGACGGACAAATGAAATGCACCGTATTTGTATAACCAATTATATCCAAGTCACAATCAGACTGGTGCATACTCTTTCGGCTTCACTGAATGACATAAAAAATCCAAGGCTAAAAGTCTAGGCTTTGAATAATTTACTGAATCGTTCTTGCTAATCCTGCAATAGACTTTACTATGGTGCGTCTTTCCTCCTCCCAGTTTGGTTACTGCAGAGTTTTGAAAGTTTGCTAGCACCAGAGAAAGTTGGCAGATTGAAGGTAATTGACTCCCTCTTTTCTACCGTGTTTCCCCGAAAATAAGACAGTCATATTAATTTTTGCTCCCAAAATTACATTACATTATATTACAGCGAGAGGCAAAACTGGAAGTACGTCTTATTTTCGGGGGATGTCTTACTTTCGGGGAAACAGGGTATGTTAAAAGAGTTAAAGTTGACTCTTTTAACAGGCCACGCTGATTGCAAAGCCTTTCCAAAAGCTAATCTTTAGATACTATCTATTAAACAGAACTGTTGACAACACAAACTATTTTCTTACAAATAAATTAAAAGGGATGATGGAAATATAAACATGAAGAGAATGCAGTAGGGTTTAGCAGCATAAAATTTGAGTTACCGTACATTTATTTACACACTGGTATAAAAATGATAGCCATTTTTGTATCCGTTCAAAGTGCCTGATTTTCCCTTGCCTTTCAGCTTCTTTTTTCAGTGAATGTAGTTTTTATGAAAGGTGCCAAATCAACAGCCTCAGAGACTGAAGTATTCTGTTTATCTAAAGAGCAGGTAGCAGCAGCACACATGCTGCTTCATCCCATTAAAGGGACCATCTCTAGAGATGAGAAGGTAGTTCATTCTCCATTATCATTCTACCCGTGGCCTCTCTGGTGAGACTCCAAACAGGGACAGCAATTATTCCCAGATGTAATGGTGGGTTTTGTGGTGTGGAGACTTCTCTCTGAGGAAATGCAATGATAAGACCGTGAACTCTTTTCATTACAGCCATCAGAGGTTAATGATTTTTGCTACCTATCTGACCAGCTGGGCTGGATTTGAACTAGTGACCTAGAAGTGAAAGTCTCTGTATCCCATTAGCCATACTCATGGTTAGCTTATCGCTCCTTCCCCTCTATATTTATACTATAGACATTATTATAGAAATAACTATTGAACTCACGGATCATTAGACTTTGGAATAAGCGTGCCAAGCTCCTTGATTCGGTAATTAATATTATACCTTCTTCTTCTTTCAACTGATTTTAAAAAAGAAGAACAATTTACTATTTTCATTATGAAACATTCAGAAAAGGCCTAATGAAACATTTTAATTAGCTAAAAACAGGCGGACCAGTGTAAGGACCAGTGCAATACATTCTAATTTACAATGATAGAATTAACCCTGAAATTAGCTTAGAAATAATAAGTTACCAAGTCAAATTCAAAACCAGTATAGCTCAACATCCCTTTCCCTATTTGTCTCAGGGTCTTAGTAATGTAGGTTTGCTTTGATTTTTAATGTAATTGACTCACTGCTGTGGTCCAGGATAGAGAAAATGCATATCCCTCCACCCACAGGGGCAACTCTCCCTGCAGGGGCGTTACTTCAGGGCAGATTGCCACCATTTACTATGGCTGGGGTTCCATAGAAGCCCCAGTATCACATGAATTGGTTCCTGTGATTGTCCCCCTCCACATCCATTCTCTTGCCTGCAGTGGCCATCTCTGGTCCTCACGGCAGCTGGTGCACTTGCCTCCACTGTGTGCCCACAGTCCTAGGAATGACTTGGACTCATATTGCTTATAAGGTCATAGTTAACTTCTCATTTCCCAAATTCTTCCTATGTCGGACTCAATATGTCATAGATTGTTGTCATTGACTTCAGTAGGAACATTATGGGATCCCATGGTCCTTAATCAGTCAAAAACTCCTTTTCTGGATTGCAACCAACAGTCCGACCAACTCTTATTTCCTGGTAAGTGCTTCAGCTTCTCCCATTGTGTTCACCTGCTGCAGACCAATAGCCATGTGAATCACTGGGAGAGGACATCTCTGACCATGCCCCTCAGTAGAGACGGAGTAAAGGTTGCATTCCAGAAAGTTTTTACTCTTCAGAACCTCTCCTTAGTCATGTCTATAACACTTACCCACACAACAGCAATCTTAAACCAAGATTTATCAGAAAGAGAGAGAAGATGAAATGAAAAGAAAACAAGCAGATTGCTTAACATATCGAGATTTACACTGCTCATAAGATGAGCTAGATAAGAAATTCTCAGTTTTGTTATACAGGAAAAAAAAGAAAAGTGAACATCTTTCATCCCTTAAAAGCTCTCCCCTCTCTCTGACTACTCAGGACCTTTCGTCCTGATAGCATTGCTGTCCAGCAAGATATGTGGGAATCTCCTTCAATCAAAAGTCTTGTCACCCTTTCTCCTTCCCACTAATCTAGGGAATCCACTCTTGCTTTCCAAACCACTTTCCTCCAGTTACCTACACAATGAGGGCATGTCTACCCTATAATCTATGGGGTTATGATTTCTAAAGCACATTGTGTTGCACATTCATTGGTCCATGGACACCCTAGTGGTGAGTACTAAAGTTACCCTAGTGTACTTTACTATACTATTGTTTCCAACAGCACTACATTAAAGTGCACTAGCAGGGTCTATGTGGGCCAATCAATGAGCAATATCTTAGTGAGCTATAGAAAACACTCCCTGATAAAGCACGTTAGACCACTGTGTAGACAAGCCAACGGTATGGTTCTGGGGATGTCTGTCACCTTCTAAGAGATGAGTCTCTGAAAATGCACCTGGCCACTTAAGCCAAGTATCTGGGTCAAAGCATCAGGCAACTTACACTCCTCATTCTATTAATTCTTTTGAAACAATAAGAAGGCAGGCATAAATAGGATGTCTAGTCTACTGGTTAATAATTTTACCCATGAAAGTACATATTCTCCCTTTTATGTGTTGCCAATGAGAGTGTGCATTACTGGAAAAATCAGTTATATCATCAGTGTGTCCGTATTATAGGGATAAGGAGACAGAGCATTTGGTGCCAAACTGAACATATGGAATTTATTTTTGAGATAACTAAACAAAATACTGAATAAAGCTATCAACCACAACACCTTCCATTATGGCACCAGCTAAGATGTGACTGTTGATCTGGTGTAGCATGAAACACCTAACAAGCTTCAATGTTTATTTTAAAAATAGAGTCAAAACTATGGGAACTGGTTCAAAATCTTACAGTTTCATATAGGTTAGAGTTGATTTCTTAGATCCAAACCTATCTCCATGATTGTGGTTCCAGAAATTTATTTTTCCAGTTCCTCTTCAGATGTACTTGCAAAATTTTTATTATAACTACAAAATGTGAACTTTAATTGTGCCTGGTATCTGAATGCTGGTGTAGTTCAAATCCTCTTCAGACCATCTAAAAAATATGATCCCCATAAAAGAGCTTACTTTAAAGGATTTTTTTTTAAATCATAGACTCATAGAATAACAGGGTTGGAAGGGACCTCAGGACGTCATCTAGTCCAACCTCCTGCTCAAAGCAGGACCAATCCCCAACTAAATCATCCCAGCCAGAGCCATAGAAAAACTACATCAGCAAAACCTTCATATTCAACGCCTTAATACATACAAGCAAACAGATAGTAGGGTTAGCCTCTGGAGAGAGTCTAAGTGCTAAAGTGTACACAGAGAACTAAAGCAATGTGAAACATGCTCATGGGTGAATATTGTAGTCATGACATATAGCTAGGCTTCAACCCAGCCTCCAATGTTGTGTACAATTAAATACACCCTTCTCGCCCACTGAGATGCCTAATTATTTAATTTGCATATGGTAATTATGGTCTAGCAGTTGGAGGGAGCAACCTAAGCAAAGACAAGATTTGGCACCTCATATGTATGCTTGCTCCTCTCTTTCCTCCCTCTCATTAATTCAAACATCTCAGCAACACCTGGAATTTCCTACCTGTGTCTTTTCCTCCTTCAGAAGGAACTCTTCATTTCTGGCCAATCATCTGAAACAGGCAGTGGCTGCTGCAGGGCTTCAAAAAGGATGCCACAGCCACCATCAGAAAGATTTTCAGGGTGTGTTTGTAACCCAAAAGGCCCCATCCACAAACATCTGGGTGGAAACAAGGATACCTTCTGGAGGGGGGTCACTAAGTGAGCAAAAAGAACTCTACAGCAAGTGAAGAGTAGCTTGCATGGGTGCGTGGATGATCCTACACTCCCAGAACCACGCCAGGAAGTATCCAGCTAAGTTAAATGTTATCTGAGAAGATGGAGAGATAAGAACTCATGAGATCTAATCCTAGTCTGATGCTGACCACAAAATTGGGAAGTCATTGAATAGTTGGGTCCCAGTTTCCTATTCTGTAAAATGGGGGTAATAATACATACGTAATGCACAGAAATAAGGGAGGCAGTATGGTTTCGTGGACAGTGTATCATACTGGGAGTCGGCAGACCACGTTTCTCATGCCAGCTTTGCCACCAGCTCACTGATTGACCTTGGGCAAGTCACTTTATCCCTGTGTCCCCTCCCACCTTTTGCCCATCTTTGTTTGGACTGTAGGTTCTTTGAGGACAGGACTATCTCTTGCTATTTACCTGTACAGCACCTAGAAAAATGGAGCCTCAGACTTGGTTGCCACCTTTAATCACTACTATAATATAATTTATTATAAGTTTTTATTTATAAGTGTATGCTGTAAGAATTAATTCATGAAAATATGTGAAGTACATCAAAGATTAAAAATGTTATACAAGTGCATAGTATTATTTTATCATCTCAGGAAAGAAAGCAATGCATTTGTGGAGTTCTTTTTGGTCTCCCCTCCAGAAACAGATCCTTTCTGTTAGTCTTGGACAACAGCAGATAGCCAAAAGCTGACACGCTCCATTTCTGTTCTCTCTCTACACAACACATAATGATATAGAAGCAGAACATATACTCACTGAGGTTGTGGTTGTCCTTTTTTTGCCTTTCCTTTACAATTGCTCGTGTATCTGCTTCTGACAGAAAGTAACATTTATTAAAACAGCCCATGGGTCCTAGTTTTACTACTCTCTCCCTGTTACAGTGTCCCCCTTTCATTAAGGCAAAGTTTTTAGGCAACACCTTTAGAATTATTATCAATTCCCACATTACTAAAGAAGACTGTGCATTTGACCAGTAGTGCATTTTCCAGTGCACCTGACAGGTTTCTTAAGACTTTATCGAACCTGCATTTTAATTAAAAAATATTAGGAGTGGTAAGAAAGAACATTACATTTAGTACTTTTTTCTCCAGTTTGCTGTACTTTACAGTGGGAGGAACCCCCGACCTCTAACCTTTACAATAAACTAATGTGATTCTGGATTTGTATATCCCATAATGCAAGAGTTAATCAGATTTTTAAGATATTCATATTGAACAAACTCACTGTTTCTTTTGAGTGACACTAATAAACTGTACATGGTTGTTAGCATTCTTTGGATTAACTGAATGTAACTTTTAAAGTTGTTAATCCATTAATATAGATTCTCCTTGAATAGACTTATTGTAAGCTTTTAAAAGAGCCATTTGTTCAATCCTGGAACAAATTTAATGGGCGAGAATTTATTTATGGTATTGATTAGAAGCCAAAATGTGGAAGAATCCTCTATGTTTCTTAAAATAATTAGGTTTATTAGAAGCATGATGTTCATAAAAATGACAGAGTACACATTGTTTCTATGTTGCTAAAGTAGAGGACACAGTGTAAACATTTCCCTTGCTCTTTGCTCAACTCCTTAAAGGAAAGAGCACACACTTTGTAAATTCTTAAGCAAAAAATACATGTATTTCACAAATATTTTATTGGTAAGGTTCACTGAACTTTTAAAACAAACATCACTGCCTCCTAAATTATTACATGCCAAAATCCCAGAGCTATATTACCTGTGATTTCCCTTTTTATTGGTAGAGTAGATGGGCAAGAAGCATTTGTAAGACCCATATTAGCAGGTGATAATCCTTGGTCACTGTTGTATATATCCAAAATGCTACTGGACAACTTAAGGAAACAAAGGAAAAAATAGGGGGAGAGGGCAAAACCACAATATGTTACAAGCTTAAAAGGTAAAAAGCATATGTAAATTCTAAGAGCAAAATTCTCTATCAGATGCGTATTCGTGTCTCGTGTTCTTCAGTATGAGCTGCATATATGCATCTAAAGCAGAATCTGTCATTATCCTGTATTAACTACAATTAAAGGTTAAATGTCAAAGGCTGCCATGATTCCACATGCAGAACTTTGATAGATGCCAATGTGAGTTTTGTATGTTGAGTGATGGCAGAATATAGCTCTTGGTGTCTGATTTTGAAATAATACTGCCGCTTATTTTCCAATAACAAGATTGCTGCAGATATACTTCAAACATGAGTTAAGTTGAAAGGGAAAATAACCTTGCTTGTCTTTACCTAGTCCCCAGTGAATATTTAATCACACCATTGAACTCAGAATTAGTATTTCAGATTGCTTATGCTTTAACAACATAAAGAGGTTAAGGCCTGATTGCATTTAAAATAGGAGTGAACAGACCACTGGAGAACATGCTATGGAGGCAAATCTTGCAACATTACAAGGACAGACCAGAAACTCTCCTGGCCTTGATTCAGTTCTACCATGTCTGGCTGTACATGATATTGTATTGTTCCTTCCTTTGTGAAATGGAGTAGGATACTTGAAAACAAAACAAAAAAGTTGTTAAAAGGGAGTGAAGGTTGAAAGAGTGTTTCTATGGGTTCCTGCCTGCGTCCCAAGATATTGACCTTTCTTTGAATAATTCTAAAACCTTTTCAGATAAAACCCAGTTCTGGAAATCTAGAAACAGCACAGTTTAGACTCCAGTCCCATATAATCATCACTCACTATTCCCCGCACACAACTTGCATTTAAACACTGTTGTGTGTCCAGGTGAAAACAGCTGTGTACAAATGTGACTCAAGCCATGCCCACAGACAATAAGACGAGAAAAATGAGAAGAAAAGATGCCAAGTATTGTATGCTGCCATTTTATGGCACACAAAACTTCTGTGCATAGCATTTCTCCATCCGTGGCCAATACACAGCTAGGGCTGGGGCTTTTGTCAGTCTGGTCAAAAAAAATAAAAAAAGATGGATGAAAAGAGCAAAGACAGTTTGTTTTAGTTGGGGGGAAGGTAAACAGTCCTTAATGTACAACGTCTCTCTTCAACTGTGTAGACCTTCACTGTCCCAGTTCTTTCTTGAATCTTGACCATGGGATTGGGCTGGGAAAGCACTTCCAGTTCTTCTATCTCTTCCCCTCAGGATATCTCCTCTAGATTTCCCTTGCCTCCCCTTTATATTCCTGAGCCCCTAATTAACTATTTCTGTGCCTTCCCTAAGGTTAGGCATGTACATCATTGCAAGCTGCTTAGGACTAAGGTACTTTGGTAAAGATTTGTTTAATGCTTATCTGTCCCGTCCTAGTGTTACTATATTCTTCTGTGATTCATTCTATTGTATCTAATTACAAAGGAAACTTTATATTCTAGGGGGAAGAAATCTCTTTAATTTTAAAGATTTTCCACTTGAGAGTCCAGTTCACTGCAAATTCTCCTAATAACCAGTGTTAGAATGAATCTACCACTGCACATGTTGAACACATATAAATACTACCACCTATGTACTTCAAAGCACCTTATCGGAAGACTAATACTTCAGAGCACTGAGTGCTCCTCAACACAGATAGAAATCACCATGCCAAGTCAGTTCTGAAAATCCATTTAAATATTTGATCTCTCAATGGAAATAAATTTTAAAGAATGTTTGGAATTAACTTGAGTACTACTCAAGAACAAGCTACGTGTATGTAGGATTTGAAAGCTAAGCACATTCCCATCTTAAGCACCTTTATTTCATTCCTGAGTAGTGAAACAAAGAGTACTGTAGTATTTATTACAGTTTTAAATTTGTAACATCTCTGTTGCAGTCATACTATAACTGAACTATGACAGTGGATATTGTATTGGCTCCAGGTGTATATTTAGGGACTCCTCTGACATTACATTACTGTAAATTAATGCAGAACTTGGCCTCCTGACACTAGATTAAATCAATAATTTCTAGCCTAATCCAAAATCTTCCAAATGGAAACATTACCATTCACTTCAATGGGCTTTGGATCAGGACTTTATTTGGATTAGTCTTATTGTTTTAGTGAAATGATGGGTAGAAAATAACTATTAATTAAATAATAGTTTTCTTACATACAAATAGTCCAGCAAGTGAGATTTGTTGAAATAACTGCAGTAAAATTCTCATACACCTATGCGTACATATTCAAAACTAGATATTGATATCGTAGTAATGGTAAAAACATTACAAATTTGTAATGTTATGTAACAGAGTGCTGAGGACTCGCACTGAGCCAGCATTCTGGTCACCATCGGTTCTGATTAGGTTCTCCTGGAGAAGGCCTAATTAGAAGAGGTGCACCAGATTATCAAGACAGATTGGGAATAGTCAAACCAATTAGCCCCTCTGACAAGGAAACTGTATAAAAGGGCACAGGAAGGAGTGCTTGGGGAAAAGAGAAAGAGAGGGACCAAAGGCTAGGAAAGCTTGGCAAATGGTGGAGGAGGGTCCTCTGGCTAGAAACACCTTACCTACCTACCTCCCCCTTTGGAGACTGGGTCAGGAAATTGAGATACAGTGTGTAAGTGTGGGAGACAATGTTATGTATTTGTGGAGGGATTAAAACTCTGTAAATAAACGACACAGTGGTGTTTACAAGCAAGAAGATCTCAATGTAGTGTGTTCATGGAAGAGGAAGGGGTGCACCATGCTGCCCCGTCACAACCTGGAGGCTTGTCTGGGATTGTGCCTGTACATGTGCGAACGGGAAACCTGACAGAGAAGCTGGTCTTGAGGTTTGGCAGTCTTAGCGATGGCAGGAACACTGGAGTGGCTGGTGGAGCAGCAAAGAGAGCTGTAGAAGACATGGAAGGCCTATGCAAAATGCAGGTTCAGCAATAATTCCTGCAAAGTTTAAATTGCGGAGTCCTATAATGGAAAAGAGAAACTAGGCACAGGGGATAGGACTTTATAAATTGGAACAAGCAAATTACCCTGATGCATTTTGATTACTTTTGAAAGGGTGGCAATGGGAGCCAGAACAATGTGGGCTTTTTGGCTAGCAGCCTATTTAACTCGGGAAGCACAGGCAGCATATATAGCTCTCAGTGATGAGCATGCAAGAGACTATACTGTGGTTAAGGCAGCTATCTTGGATCCGATGGGCCAGTCCTCAGATAGATATTGCAAGCAATGTAGAGTGGCAAGAGTATTAGATGGAAACAGAGGCCCAGGAGCCAGAGGGGCAAGAATAACCCTCCACCAACAAAGAAGGTATAAAAGGGGGGGGGAGGGAAAGAACAGTTCAACAGGCTACCCTTGGTGTGATGACCTCAGGCAGAGTCAGAATTATGGGGAGGACACCCCTCCCCCCTACCAAATGTGATTTTTGTGGGTGGAGATTGGATAGCCCCTGTAATATGATCCAAAATGAAGACTCTGAGGGCAAGGAGGGGCAGATGCCTGGTAGAACCTCCATTAAAGGAGGAAGAGCAAGGGGGAGGAAACTAATGCTTATTAGGTTCCCCTGGAGAAGGCCTAGTTGGACAGAGGTGTACCTAATTACCAGGCCACATTGCAGTTAGAGAATCAATGAGCCAATTAGCCCATTAACAGGCAAACTGTATAAAAGGACACAGCAAAGAGTACTCAGGAGGAAAGAGGAGAGAAATAGGCTAGGAGAGCCTGACAAAGGCATTCCTCTGAGCAGACACATTGTCCCCTTTTGGGGAAAGTTGAGATACAGCTGTTAAAAGGCATTGCTGCTATGTATTGGGGAGGAATTAAAATGCTGTATATAAACTACACAGTGGTGTTTACAAGCAAGAATGTCTCAGTGTGGCCTCCATTCATGGAAGAGTCAGGAGTGCATCACGCCGCCCCATCACAGATACCAGTGCCCTTAAATACGAATGTGTAGATGACAAAGAATGGGATGGATGACATGAACACATGAGTTAAATTGAAGAACACATCTAAATCTCAAGAGTTAAGCTATCTGTTATATATATATATATATATATATATATATATATATATATATATATATATATATATATATATATATATATATATATATATATATATATATATATACTTATATCTCCACCATCTAATCACAAAGGCATAAATTATGACAAGGTTCAACTCTGAGAAGAAGAATCACACACATCTAACTAAAAATGATGCATTAACCATGAATTTCACATGAGAGCCTAAGAGCAGATTGGGGTTCAAAAGTACCTCTGCAGTGACAATCCCCCCCCCCCCCAACAAATGGTCAGTTTTCTTAGTATTAAAACTTTAGAACTATTTTCCTTCAAATATGGCTTCTTGTTTAAATTACATTGGGATCTACAAAGCAAGACAAATTTGATGCCCCTTTGACATACATGTTTACACCTTTCTATTTTTTGGTTTTTCCCCCATATGAAAATTTCATAATTTCTTAAGGATTTTGCTGAAATTCTCTAAAGAAATTCACCTCTGGCATGATACCAAGTATTGGAAATTCTAGTACCAAACAAATAGAGGTTAAAATAGAAATTGCATCATAATCTTGAGTGCTCACTCTTGCTGTAATGAGAGATTTTGTTTCCAATAAATGTTGCAGTAATTATTTCAAACGTGACCCAAAATGTGAGCATTTTGGAATTAAACCCAAAATATTGTACAAATTATTAGGTGTCATTCATATTATATCAGGCCACTTCCACATATATTAAGATCCTATATGTCACAACAGGATATCAGGATGTTATGTGATGTAGCACTGAACCATTATGGCTTAAAAAAAAATACTCCAAACTCTGTATTTTGACCTCACAAAAACCTTTGTAACCTTAAAAAAAGCACAAATACTTTTGCAATGATATAATTATACATTATGTGTATGGAAGTTACCTTTTACTGATATAGCACTATTAATTGTGATGAATCCAAAGCACTTAAAATTTCCTAATTGTACTAAATAAATATGCGTGCTCTCAGTTTTGTGTCTGTGTGTACTTTGTAGATGACATGTATGTCATCTACACATACAAACACACATAATAATTTTACCACTTAAAAAGTGCAGTCGGAGAAAGATAGCAACTGTTAACACAGGAAATGATTAACCAGGCACACCCAGTGACAGTGTATTACTGGACGTGAATAATACTATATCCAACTGAAACTGCAAGGGGAATTAATGAAATCAGAATATAATAAACTAAATTAGAATTTGGCAAGGATACCAGGCTTAACACTCTTTCTTTTAAAAAAAAACACAAAAGTGGCACTGGATCTTCAATGACTGTCTCGGAACACTGGTTTTACATCTCATCTGTAGATAGTGATTCTCATAGCTAGGGCTCAATCCTGCAAGGTGCTGAACAGTGCACTTCAGCCTAAGCCAATAAAGCCCCTTAGCCCATGCTTAATTTTAACTTTACGAGTGAGTCTCTGGCTAGGATTCAGCAGCATTTTGCAAGATCTTCTAGGCCATAGTGCCCCCAATAGCACTTCCTGCAGCTCCAGTACTCTTGCTAGGGTTCTCCCATCCAACTACTGACCAGGCCTGACCCCAGGAGTGCTGGACAAATTTTATAGTGGGGTTGCTGAGAGCAATTGAGCCAAACCCTAAACTCTGTGTATAATGAAAACCCCGGCACGCCAGGCAGCACCCCTAATTCCAGCACCTATGCCTGATCCAGAAGAATTTGTGCTATCTAATGAGATTACAGCTTGAATTCGTGTGGCCGCAGACATGAATGTTATAAAAATGTAGTTTGTGGCTGCTATTGAAGAGCTAGCTGGCAGTTACCACAACGCAGTATCTGAAATACCCATAGTTCCTTTTCTAAGGAAAATATCATGCTGCTAAGCAAACTAATTTCCTTATGTAGGGAAATACTATGGTATTCCAGATATCACAGCATGGTAACTGTTGGTAGATATATTTTCAGTGGAGACCACATATATGAAACATATAATATAGCAATATTACACACACACAAAAACCTTTGTTAAAAGAACATTGAGATTGCAAAGCACCCAAAACTTAGGAAATCCATAAGTATATGCTTACGGGTAGTTTTAGTAAAAGTCAGGGACAGGTGGCAGGCAATAAACAAAAATTCACAGAAGCCCACAACTTGTCCCTGTCTTTTACTAAAAATACCCTGTGGGTTACGGGAGACTAAAAGTCAGAGCACTGCTGGGGCCTGACGTCCGGCAGCTGCTCCAGTCCCAGCCGCTGCTTCAGCCCAGGGGCCACTGGTCCGGTGGTTAGCCCACCAATCAGCTGCTCTGGCAGCCCCAGGGCTGACCCCTAGGGACTGCTGCTCCAGGGACTACAGCTCCAGCAGTCCTGGAGCTGGCGTTCCTGCCCCACCGTTGCTCCTGAAACAGGGACAGACAGCTGTTGCTCCAGCCCCGGGGGGCGGACCCTAGCCCGGCCACTGCTTCAGACCTGCCTCAGAAGAAGTCACAATAACCCCAGAAAGTCATGGAATCCATGACCTCTGTGACAAAATTGTATCCTTAATTATGATGCAGTCTTTAATTGCATGATCACATTATATTTTTCCATGTTACTTTTTTTTTTTTTTTTTTTGCATTGTAGTAGCATCCAAAGCCTTCAGTCAGGATTAGGGCCTGATTCTACTAGGTCTTCTACAAACACAAAGTAAACAATAATTTCTTTTCCAAAATTAACTAGATTTTCTTGCTTTTGTAAAGTCCTACTGAATGCAGTAAAGCCCAGTTCTAGATAGAGTTTAATTTCTTTATAATCTCTATTCCACGTTAGTTATCTGCACTGGTGTTTTTCCACCCACGAGTAGGCCAAAATCAATAATCCCTGATTTAGCCTAAAAATTAGCTGGCACGAGGCACTCATTGTGGCATTGTGGCACGAGGCACATTGTGAGCAGCCATCATTGTTCTATTAGACTTTCAAATGCATTTCATCATCCACTGAGGAGTCATCATACATGTTAAGAATAGATACCTTCCACAAACACATGTATCGCTAATAGCTATACTCATCTGGTCCATCTTCTTGAGTGTACAGTATCATAACAATACCTGAAATAGTCAATTTCCATTTCTGCTTGATAGAAATGAATACATCAGTTGACATCTAAATTGCAGTGCTTGCATGTTAAATGTTGGGACAATCTGTCATTCACATTTACGCCCTGTCTATACACCTCTTAAATCATGTTAATATTGGACCTTAAATTATAGCACAATTTTGTAAAATGATTCTTGTCAGTCTACCTCATCCAGGAAAAGTATGTTAGCTCCTTTCTACATAAAAACGGCTCTTGCTAATTCTTTCTAATTATAACTATAGACAAGGCCTTAATAAAGCTTTTACACTGGTGTGACTAAAGTTCTAAAGTTAGAACCATTTTGATTGTCCATTTCATGTATTATGTAAACTGTAATTTGTTTTATTCATTCTGATTCAAAAAGAAAAAAAGTATTTAATTCCTTATTATATACCCCTTGTTTGTTCAGTGTAATCAGGTAACAGAGTTGGCTTTGAACTCTGAAGTATGGATATGAATTTCAAAACATGCATTGACTTTTTCTGCACTTTAGTCCATAACTATCTAGTGACTGAATTGTTGCTCATACAATTACTATACAATAATATCTACCTCTCAGTATTTGGCTTAGTGTGTGCTAAGTGTGTGCTCACACAATGGAAGAGATATATAGATGGGACATATAGTCTAGTGATTCAGGACTGGAACAGGACTCTGAAGATCTGAGTTCAACTTCTGGGTTTGTCATAGAATTGCTGTCACCTGGGGAAACTCAGTAACCCCCCCCCCCCACACACACACACACACACACACACTCACTCTGTAAGATCACAGATAACAGTACTCCCTTTGCCCAACTCTTTGTCTGTCTGGTCTATTTAGATTGTCAGCTCTCTGGCTCAAGATCTCTCTCTTACGGGGCCTAGGGGTCCTTTTTGCAGTTGGACATTAAAGGTGATCCAGTAATTAAACTTTTAAATAATTACTTATTACAAATTTTGACTTCTAAATGACAACCACTGTATTTTGGGAAATAAACTTGCTTTGTTGCTTACTAATAAAAACTATACCTGTTCCTTTTTGCTTCATTTCCATGTAAAACATCAGAGTAGCAAGTGCTCCAAGTTTCAGACCTCTGTACTTGCACCCAGCACAAATTCCAGCACCTTCTACATTTATCTTTAACCTGGTTAATAATTGTACACTGCTTGACCTGGTACTTAACACTCAGATATATTATGTATGAAAACTGGCTATTTTTATTCTTTGAATAATGAGCAGCAAGCTTGTTCATTATTCACAAGAGAAAAATGAACTAGTTTCACATTGCCACATACAGTATATGCCCATAAGAAATATTAGTACCTACTATATACATAAATGTCCATGGTTTAGTCAAAGGCTAGGCCAAATAAGACCAGGGCCTCATGTATCCCATACAACTATTGGATTTGGTGCGAAATAAACTCCTTGCTGTAGAATTGTGTGCTGGGCTACAAGTTTAATTCCTTTTTTAAAATGTTCCTGGCCCTTCTCGGTGCAAAGATAACCTAAGAATGTGAATTCAAAGCAAACTAATGAAGTGATGTCTGCCTACTGTGAGGTGGATTTGTGGCCCCTTGCCTGGACCACACCCATTTTAGTTTTTGTACTAGCCTCTGTAGAGCTGTTAAAAAAACCTATTCTGTGGCAGGCTAGATATATAGGCATCCTTGCTTTGCCCCTCCCTCAAAAAAAAACACCCAGGCAGCCCTTATGAAGAGCTTGACTCAAACAGAGAGCTGTGTACTACTCTTCCACACTACGAATGAATTTCACCCACATAACCCTGCTTCAGATTGGTATAACTCATGAAAAACTGGCTCTAAACATTTGTTTTGGCAGCTCGGTTACAAACAGAAGAGAATGTCCTCTCTGATATCAAGAGATGTCTCCACAAAGATTGCTGCAGAAAACAGTTCTGAGGCAATCTAAATTAAACTGTATTATTGGTTCTATACGTATTAGACAGTTTCTAACCCAGTACTTTATCTTGTTTGTTCTAAGAGGAGTATCTCATGATTCACATCCTTTAGATATTTTTAAACTAAAAATTATTGAAGAGAAAGAAAATATTTGCTCACCAGTTTTATTTTTGAGGAGTCTATAATTTCCACAATATCAATCGTTTGGTCTTTCTCCTTCATTTTTCTCTTTCTTTTAATCTTGTAAACAATATCCAGGAGAGCTATGCTGAAGCTTATGTACCCAGGTGAACTTTGATTCTTCCTTGGACTTTAAGACTAATCTGGTGTAGAATGTGATTGACAAAGCATTCACATTGATGTTATGCACCTTTTTCAAGTTACCCACAGTAAGCAAAGAGGGTTGTTAATATTTACTCTGGCCCTTTCTCTAGAATGGTTTTGAACCATAGCACTTTATGAAAATTTCCAAATGACATCAGTGCTTACTGACTGAAAACTACCCATACAATATGCAGCACTACTGGGCTGCCTTGTTCAACATTATTGTGTGCATGCTTTAACAGAAAGGCTACCTGCCTGAATGATCACAGTAGTTATTAAATAAAGTACTTACCAAAATATCCTGATTTTTTTGTTGTGGTGGTTTCGAGCAATGGGACACACAGCAATTTTTTGTAATCCATTCAATTACCAAATTGTAACCATCAGTATTTGACAAATAATTAATATAAATACAAATTATTAATACCATGATGGGCAATTGTGACCTCAAAGACCCTGTGACAGCAATAGGATTTTGCAGATAAATAGCATTGTGCATTCATCATGGTTCAGAGAGATTTAATGAGAGCTTTTTATCCGCTGCTGTTAACATAATCATAAAAATTACAGATGGATAAAGACCTATCAGATCTCTAATCCATATCCAGGTCAGAGGAAGATTATTCCTCTACAGAACATTCCTATTGCTTTGCAGGTTATCAACATGACAAGAACTAGCCTGGATTGAACCACTAGACAACTGACAATTGCTTAATCAATTGTTTCCATGTAAGTGTTGCAAGGCTCACCTATGTCCTTTCGTCCAGTGGCTACCAACAGCCAATCAGAGCCCAGCAGCCTCAGATAAAAGGAGATGCAGGGCCCTAGTAGGCCAGTCCTGGCCAATACAAGAGGATTAAAGAAGCATGCTTCTCTAGAAGCATGAGGATTAGCCAAGGTTTATTGCTGACTGCATTTGTGTAGCTGGGATTGTGCAGAGAGAGAGGGATTGAGAGAGAGGGATTTGTGGCCCCTTGCCTGGACCACACCCATTTTAGTTTTTGTACTAGCCTCTGTAGAGCTAAAGTAAGGGTGAAAATAAAGAGCCTTAGGGAAATAGCAGCAATAAGTTGAATTGAGAAGTATCTGGTTGTTGTTTATTGGGTTCCAGGGTTGGAACCTGGAGCAGTGGGTGGGCCCAGGTTCCCCAAGAAGAGGACAGGGCTCACTTGGAAGTCCTAGAGAAAGATTAAATTTAAAGGACCCAGAATTGAGGCTGAAGATCTTGGACAAGGCAGAGAGACCCTTTAACCACTATAGAGATTTTTGGCCATGAGTCTTGTGGTATAACTGTAGAACTGATAGAATAACTCACAATGTTTGATATATTAAACCTCTTTTTTATTCATGAATATTTTGGGCAAACACTTCTTGTAGATTTTATGAGAAGAGGTTGTTTTCAGTAACCAGTGAAACAAGGTTCAGTTTGTCTAGGTCACATGGTTTGTTTCTATTCCCTAAATGAATGGGCATAATTCCTACAATCATGTTTCTGGTGCTTATAAGTACAGTAAAACCTCCATTTAACGGACTAATTCGGGCAAGGGGGTGTCCGTTAAATCAAAAAGTCCGTTATTTAATAATAATAATTAAAAAAAGCTGTCTGAGCAGCAGCTCGCCTGCCACAGGGTCGGGGCAGCAGCTCCGCAGCCTGCCTGCTGCTGGGACCCGGGCGGCAGCCGGGAGCCGGCAGCCAGCCCGCGAGAAATGGATTTCGGATGCATCAGACTTGCTCAGAAATTTTGTCCGTTGCATCCGAAGTCCGTTAAATCGAGGTCCGTTAAATCGAGGGTTTACTGTACTTATAATTACTAATTCAAAATGTCCTTTTCACTAGTATTCTCCAGTATTTCCTTATAATTTACTGTTCTCAGGAAATATTATTGCTAGAAAACTAATTGACTAGAATATTCACAGAAAAAAATGGACACAAAATAAAACCATTAACATTGTGAAGAAATGTTCAAAGGCTTTTTTGTTGACTTTGCTCAGTACCGGTGGTCAAAAAAATGGACAAGCTTTTTCCATCTAACAAAGTCACTTTCTCTCAAGATCTTCTTGTGGGGCTAGTCCACATTGCAGGAAAAAATAAATATTCATTGGGCCAGAGAGAAAGAAAAAGAGAGTGACTCCATAGCCTAGTGGCTAGGTCACTCAGCTAGGATATAACAAATTTGGGTGCAAGTTCCTCTTTGGCCTGATGCAGAATAGAGCCTTGAACCTGCATTTCCTAGTGTCCTAATCCTGCAGTGTCCTAATCACCAGAATTTTGGTGGCTCTCTGCTTTTTCAAGAAGACATTCAAAAGGCCTAGGTCTCATTTTTGTTCTGTATTGGAATGAAAAATTTCAACACCTCTATATTTTTCCAAGTTAGAATTCTTGTTTCCCAGCCAGCCCAACTTAGCACTTTACAGCTGGTGTCAGACCCTTGCAGAATGGTTTTAGATAAGAATCCAAGTGGCAGGATTCTAACAATCTTCTAATTCTTTTGATTTGGTTTGGTGGAAATCATGTTAAGTAGAAGCCATTAAAAAGTCAGTGTTCATCAGCAGTTGATACACTGTGATTATATAAAATATGGCAGTTATTTCTTAAAGTATTAGTGGTATTTCAGATACCCCATATAATAACTATTGGCAAATAACAATCTATTCATAGAGGCCACTGTTTTTGGCAAACTACCAGTAGAGGGTTCCCATGAGTCTTGGAAGCATATAATATATATATATTATATAGCAACACAAACAAAAGCTATGGTTAGTGGTAGCTAAGATTGTAACAGGACACCTCAATCAATCCAAAACTGAAAAGCCTAGAAATAAAAAGTCTCTTGCATTCCTTGACATTTGCACATTTCCTGTCTATAACAGGCTCCATGAAGTTTTCACTTCCATCTCCGACAGATTCCAAAAGCAATGTCTTCCCTAACTTCATCAAACTTGCACTTCGATGCAAAATCTTAATGGTGAGGTCATATACTTTACATCAACAGATATCTGACTGTCACACATTCCAAGTATTTGGACAGCTAATACACTTTAGCCAGGCTGAGGTTGCTGCTAAGGTTGTGTGGTAAAGTGCCAGTTTGGTGAAGATGGAGAACGGATAGCTCTTTGGCATCTGTAACCATCTCCTGCTATAGAAGTACTTGTTCCTACAATAGAACCTCAGAGTTATGAACACCAGAGTTATGAACTGACCAGTCAACCACACACCTTATTTGGAAGCAAGCAGCAGAGACCAAAAGAGAGAGAGAGAGGGAGGCAAATACTATATAGCACAGTACTGTGTTAAATATAAACTACTAAAAATAGAGAAAGTTTAGAAAAAAGGTTTCTGTGTGTCTTTCATTTCAATTAAGATGGTTAAAAGCAGCATTTTTCTTCTGCATGGTAAGGTTTCAAGGCTGTATTAAGTCAATGTTCAGCTGCAAACTTTTGAAAGAACAGCTATACAGTAAACCCTCGATTTAACGGACCCCGATTTAACGGACTTCGGATGCAACGGACAAAATTTCCGATGCATCCGAAATCCGTTATTGGGGGAAATCCGTTATATGTTGACAGCTCCCGCCTGGCTCCCCGCAGCAGGGACCCCTGCGGGAGCTGTCAAACCCCCCGGCCTCCCGCCCGGCTACCCGCAACGGGGAGCCAGGCGGGTGGGCTGACAGCTCCCGCCCGGCTCCCCTCTGCGGGGAGCCGGGCGGGAGCTGTCAACCCCCCCGCCCGGCTCCCCGCAGCGGGGAGCCGGGCGGGGGGGGGGGGTTTGAGAGCTCCCGCCCGGCTCCCCGCTGGGGGGAGCAGAGCGGGAGCTGTCAACCCCCCCGCCCGGCTCCCCGCAACGGGGAGCCGGGCGGGGGGGGGGGCGTTTGAGAGCCTCCGCTCGGCTCCCTGCAGCGGGAAGCCGGGCGGGGGGGTTGAGAGCTCCCGCTCGGCTCCCCCCAGCGGGAAGCCGGGCGGGAGCTATCAACCCCCCCGCCTGGCTCCCCGCAACGGGGAGCAGGGGGGGGGCATTTGAGATCCGCAGCGGGGAGACGGACGGCCGGGGGGGTTTTGAGCCGGGCAGGAGCTGTCAACCCGGCTGCCCGGCTCCCCGCAGAGGGGAGCCGGGCGGCCGGGTTGACAGCTCCTGCCCGGCTCCCCGCAGCGGAGGGCCGGGCGGAAGCTGTCAAACCCCCCCCCCTCCCCGCAGCAGGGAGCCGGGCGGGGGGGTTGACAGTGCCCGCCGGGTTCCCCACTGCCGGGAGCCGGGCGGGGGAGTTTGACAGTTCCCGCCTGGCTCCCCGCAGCGGGAGCTGGGCGGGCGGGCTGACAGTTCCCGCCTGGCTCCCCGCAGCGGGGAGCCAGGCGGGAGCTCTCAGCCCACCCGCCCGGCTCCCGTTGCGGGGAGCCAGGCAGGTGGGGGCGGCGTTTGACAGCTCCTAAAACCTCTATATAACGGACTAATTCGGGTGAGGGGGTGTCCATTAAAGCCAAAAGTCCTATTATTTAATGATTTTTAAAAATTATTAAATAACGGACTTTTGGCTTTAACGGACACCCTCTCGCCCCAATTAGTCCGTTAAATCGAGGTTTCACTGTAATGTTTTGTTCAGAGTTACGAATATTTCAAAGTGATGAACAACCTCCATTCCCAGCTGTTCGTAACTCTGAGGTTACATTGTAGGTAATTTAATTTTTCTTTCATTACAGGTGGCAGCTATGTAATAATTACTTAAATTGCAGTCGGCCTATTATCTTAATATATGTGTTGCATTCAGCACATCAGTCCTCAGTGTTCAAAGTGATTTCTCTCAAGGAGGCTATGTTACTTTCTAGAGATCACACTAAGGCCTGCTGATGAGGAGAGCAAAGGGGGCAATTTCCAGGGGACCAGGTGATTGAAAAGGGCCTAAGAGCCCCAGGCAGAAGAAATACAGCTAGTGCATTCTCCACTCTGAGTAGTTCTTAATCAGGGGCCCAGGAATAGATGGTTTTCTGATATAATGAAATTTAGCACAAATTTCAGGAAATTAATTGACCAGCTACTTTAGCATGGGTGGAGCTGCAATGAATACCTTCAGGGTGGAAGGACTATGTTCCTGTTTTCACTTTTCTGACCCTACTAATACCATAACTATAACTCATTAATTAAGGGGAAGATTGTGAACCTCTGATCAATTATTCACATAAGTAGTCCCATAGACTTTAATGTGATCATTTAAGAGGTAAATAGATGCATTCAACTAAAACAAACATCAGTTTCAAACTACACACAATGGACAGCAATACAAATTCTCCAACCACATCAACCATCCACTAAGAAAGATTAGGAAGGAAAATGGTCCGTGGATTAGACCCTGCGAAGCCAAAGTTCACTGAAAAGGTGAGCTTTACATGGTATGTGGAAACCTAACAAGCTGGGTTCTAGCTGAGCGTAAGAGGAAATGTGTTCCAGAACTGAAGAACAAACCATAGACAATGACATAGAAGCAAAAATCTAAAGTGTCTCTCTAATGCTTCTGTGGATCTCAGCTTGCACAGTGGAGTATAAGGAGAGGGGAGACCACTAAGTGAGCCATAATCACCTAGGTTCTGATTCTGATATCTGACAGCAATGTAAGAGTTATGTCAGGAGCACAGGGGAAGGCACAAGGATTCTCCCTTACTGCTCCTTGGTACACTGTGCAAGGAACTGAGGCACAACTGAAATCCCTCTGCTTGGGGGCACAAAGATGATAGCTAAAGTCGGAGATACCTGCCTCTTCTGGGAAACTGAAAATCCTGAGATTTTAATCCTGGCTTCTCCCTCCTCCCTCTCTCTGGGGCATCTTTTTATAACACGACCAAATATATAGAGATGCTTTAACTAAAAAAAATAATATATTCCTCTGCTTTACGTGATACTGGACATCAGTGTATCTGAAGAACACAAGAACTTGTCATCTAACCACCCAAAGAGGACAGTAGCAGGCAGAACCATGGCCTGCCCTCCCTCCACTTTGATCCCTGGAGCAGGCCAGGTGCTCTATGGGGAGCAAGCTGTACCATCCTAAAGGCTGTTCAGAAAGGGGATGGACCTCTCTGGCCTTCCAGCATCTTCTCCAACAGGAGCCAGTCAGTAAATGGCACTGTTTGGCCCTCTGGAGTTGCAGCAGTGTTAAAACAGTGTAAATAAGAGAAAATTTAGCTCCATAGTGTTTGACAGATTAAAACCAAAATGCTGACTTGCACCTGCAAGAGGAGAGTAGCCATAAACAAGGAACAGAGGGTATTTACTTCATGACCGAAGCTAAACACTAATGAGGCTGGAATTAACTTATTTAGTTAATGAAAAATCTTCAGCTTTAAAGAAGTTGCTTGAAAACCCACTTTTCATGGAGCCTTTTACACTCTGACCATCTTGCAACTGTTAAGGCTCCTCCCGTGCATCAGATTGATCTGAGTTAGAGTATTAACTCTGCTCATCAAGGCCCATCTGTAAAGCGTTCTGCATATTTACAACGTGCTATAAAAATAATAGCTTGAACTCTGTAACTGGCATAGAGATGTTTGAACACTCACTCCAAGTTCTAATTGCCAATCTGGGCACTACCACTTCGAGGGTGAAGTCTGGAAATAAGGATCACAACATATGTCGGGGCTGAGAGGAGAAAACAGATATCTTAAGTAAAGTTTATGCACTCAAATTATTTCCCCAAATATACAGTGCTCTGTTATTTACTGCCCACATTTTGTCCACTCTCCTTCCTCAGACTTGTAACATATTTGAATGTAAACAGACTATTCATCACATCTTTTAAAAATTGAGTCTGTTGTTTTAATATTATTATTCAATTGGTATTTTTCATATAAGGAATAGTATTCTCACTTATGTGCTTATAATTATTCCAGATGGGTGCTGTTTACTCATGTAAGAGGGTCTCTGCAACAAATATAGCTCACCTCATCTTGTCTCCCTTCAGAGTAGCATATAGGAGTAGCTACTACATTGGGGATCTCTGAACTTCTTGCATACTAATGCGGAGGGGGAGGGAGACTTTTTACTGGCTTTCATGGATCCATTTAGTCGGAAAAAACCCTGCATAGGGGTATTGAAGAGCTGAAGCTACTATTCCATCCCAGAGTCTGCAATAATAGCAATAGAGGAACTGTGCTGGAACCCTCTATCCTTATCCTGGCCACATCATGGGGCTGTGGATTTCCTCACCCCCTATGGCATTTCCTAGCACAAAGACAAATAACTCAGGACAATGGGGAGGAAATTTCACCGCTTGAAAAATATTGCTTATTCTGTCAAACCGTAGTTTACAATTCAATTCTATATCACAAACTTATATTGCTGGTAGCAGGATGAAAGTCCATAAAATACTTACAGTTCTTTGCATTAGTAGTGTAGCTTCAGAGCAACCTATCCCTTCATCATTAAAACTTGATTCCATATTGATGATGTCATCAATAACCTCCTCCATCTAAGAAAATAATAGCTTTAAACCATTAATGATGATCCATATTTTTGATAATATGAAACTAAAGAGAAAATAAACTGCAATCAACAAAAGTGAATTAAAAACAAAGATCAAATTCGTAAGTCTCATACAAACGTTACTATCTGTGCAGGATTTTCATATGTATTCATTCCCATGAGGAAAGTAAAAGTGGTTGTGGTTCACTAAGTTACTTTTTTCCCTGAATACCAACAGCTCTCTACCCTTTCCCCCTTTCTGAGCCTACCACCTTGTTGCACCAAGGTCAGATGTTAGAAGGGTTGTGGGCAACTAGTTACCATCAATCCCAACCCCTCTCAAATGTGTCACATCCGCAACACATTTATCTACTGGTCCAGGAAGGCTGCCAGGAATCTGTGGTTGTTCAAGAATCCGGGTCACTCATGCTGCAGCATATAATGCTGCTGCAAAAATTCAGCAGGTTCAGTAATGTGTTGTAGTGCACAAATTCATGGTGCCTCCGTTTGGATATTCATTCTAAAGACTGGACACATGTCCAGAATCAGGAACTACGGAAACATGTGACATTGATAAATAATTAAACAGAAAAAAAAAGTAAAAATACTTTTTGAAACCTCAGTATAGGTTCAGGTTGGGCTCATTTTGAGTAACAATCTGGTTTGGTTCACAAATGTCTTGTTTTCTTAACAAAGCAGCCCCGAAGAAGGCCTAATAGTCAGATACTGTTGCTAATTCTGTTGTCTATAGGTAAGATTCACTCATGTTATGAGGGTTTGTGCAAGGAGACCGGGTAGGGGGACTGTGGGTGGCGCGGCTGTGTGGAGGTGCCTGCACTCCATGCTCTCGCATGTCACCTTACCATGAGAGGCCACAAATGGAGCAATCCAGGGATGTTTATGCAGCTCTGGGGCTCTGTGAAACTGGCACTCAGAGACTGCAGGCACTACCAGAGTCAATAGTATCCCCAAGGAGAAGGGAACTATTCTGCAGCTTTCCCCCTCCCCTCACTTCCATGCCCATTGGCCCTACACTGGGGTATTGTATTCCACTTCCCCAGCCCTTTCACACTCCACTAACATAGAACTCAACTACTCAGGGCATATGTAGGTGGAAAGGATTTCACCCTGTGGTAACAGCATATTCATGAGTCTCTTTTTGTTCTATTTAAATCCCATCATGGGCTAGAGCTGCTCCCTTTCTTAGCCATTGGATGCATTCTCCTTTTGCAAGTATGCAACATCTCTTGAAATCTACTCAAGTACTGAAGACCATCATCTGTATCTGAAGATCACCATCTATATCTGACTGCATAAAATGTACAGGCTAAGTCCTCAGTTGGTATAACGAGGTGTAGCTCCACTGAAGTTTACGGTAGTGCTGAAGTCAATGGAGCTACACAGATTTGCACCAGCTGAAGATCGGGCCTATATAAAATACAGCAATTAACTGAAAAATCAATGAATGAGTTATTGCATCTACAGTTTAGTCTGATCTGGCGTTTAACTTTATTATACAGTAAACCCTCGATTTAACGGACTTCGGATGCAACGGACAAAATTTCTGAGCAAGCTGATGCATTCCTGATCCATTTCTGGCGGGCTGGTTGCCGGCTCCCGCCCAAGTCCCGCCAGAAGGCGGGCTGGCTGACGGTTCCCCACTGCCGCCCGGGTCCCAGCAGCCGGGACCCGGGCGGGCTGGCTGATGGCTCCCGCCAGCCGGGCCCTGGGCGGGCTGGCTGACAGGTCCCAGCTGCCGCCCAGGTCCCAGCAGCCGGGACCCGGGCGGGCTGGCTGCCGGCTCCCGCCCAGGTCCAGGCAGCGGGCGGGCTGCGGAGCTGCCGCCCTGCCCCTGTGGCTGGCGGGCTGCTGCTCCGACAGCTCGTGTTTTTTTTTAATTAAATAACGGACTTTTTCATTTAACGGACACCCCCTCGCCCGAATTAGTCCGTTAAATGGAGGTTTTACTGTATATTTGAAATAATGTTTTAGACAGAAATAACTTCCATTTGACAAAGATGCATATTCAAAAAATGGACAGTAATATACTACTATCAGACTTTGCATTTGGACATGCGTTCTGCAAATACAAAATATCCCGGTGCACACTGAAAGTTTAAGTGTCTAATCCTGCAAGCAGCTATTAAACATGGGCATTCAGAATCCATGCACTTCAGTGGGACTGCTTGTGTAAGCAAGGAGTACTCAAGTGAACAAGGCCATAAGAAAGGGAACACTGGTGTGCTGCAACAAAGAACTGGTACATGTACATTTAATTATTATCCACATGTAACAGGTGTGCAAGATAACCACCGTTCTCCCCTACTTTCCCTCAGCCCTGCCTCTATCTTAAAGGTACACGCCATACCACATTTTCATGTTGTCCTCCAAGACCCAGTAACTTGGTAACCGGACTTTCTGGAGCGCCGATATCGCTGACAGGAGGCATGTGTCCGTTTCTCAGTACAGGCGTAGCTCCTGCAGGCTGGACTGTATGGCAGTGGGACAGTGAGAGGGTCTGGCTGGGGAGCTTGGTGTCAAGTGTCAGGTATTGTTTCACTTGATGTTTCTGGCTTTGCTGTATGTGGTATCTAGATGGATTTTCCAAGTGCGTTTGTACCTGTGGAGAAAAGGAAATCAGTTTTGAAAGTTATATTTATCAATACAACTATTTATACATAATGTTTCTTTATAGCATAACTGCAGTAAAGAAGAACATAAAAGTCCAGATCTTAAGTTGGAGTAAATAGATGCTGCTCCATTAAAGTAAATGGAGCTATGCTGACTTAAACCAGGTGAAAATCTGGCCCTTATATCAGCATTGTACAATTATTATAAATCTCAAATCTTTGATCGATTTTACTCCCTCATACATTAGTTAGATACTTCACATCCCATTATTCCCTTTCCCCTTCCTTAGGGCTATATCATTTGTTTACTTGATGGGACCAGGGAAAGAGGGGATAGAAATATAATCACTGTACATAATCTGATACATCTCTTTTCTTTTTTCAAACTCCTGGTTCATCTCTAATTGAAAACACTGACCATACCTGCAAAAAAAATGGCAGTCAAATGTTTAAACATGTATGCACAATAAAACATCTTGTTTTGTAAGTGTCACAATGAATAACAAGCATTCTAAAACAACATCTAATATATCTATGTTTGAGTAATTATGCAGCAGCAATCACTCATCAAATCTCATAGCATATTTGATTGGCTCACCTTGTAATAAGAGCAGTCTGTTAAATGAGGCATTTTTGTATTTTTTGCAAAAGGAAAATTTCAGATACAATCCTAGATGGGTATTACCCAACCCCAAACCAAATCTTCTTCTACAGGCTCCACTTGAAGAATGGCAATTTTTGAAGACGATGGGACTTTATAAACTAAGTGGTCATGCCAAGAGCTAATTGAGCAAGACTTTGGGCCATCCTTTAATTGCACAGATTGACAATTACTACTTCAAACGGGTCCCATTTCAGATCAATGTCACATTCCTACAATTCAACCACCACAAACTGTGCTGTCATTTCAGCCCTGTGGCTGTCTTATTATGCTACGGTATGACTAGTCACAAATTTCTTGTAATCAATTTTCCTCAAGTGGCCTCTGTGCAAGCATGTTTAACATTTCTTGCACAATAGTAAATCTCGCTTTACAGCCCTTGTTTTCTCTATTTTTTCACTCTACTTAAATAAACTTCTTTTTAATTCCCCTAACATACATTAGCACAGACAAATAGCCCATAAAAAGTGTTTTGCATTTAAATTAGCTGTATTTTGGTACAATATTGCAGCACTTATTTTAATAGTGTTATGCTGGTACTCTGCAAATTATTTAATTGTGGCTCCCATAAACTAATTTTTCAGTCATATAAAAAGATTAAGATTTTCAATAAAAAATATACATCTACATTGCTATAGTGTACATGACATAGGCTTCAAAGACATTACATTGCATTCAGTAGAACATCTCTGTAAAATTTTAAGAATGCTGTTTAGATGGTTCTATAATTTTAAATTATGAATACATCTCTCATGTGTATGGCTGCTCTATATTCATATATATTTTGGAATCATTTAATAACAAGAAATATTCCTAGATTCCTAGGCCAGGAGGGACCATTGTGATCATCCAGTCTGACCTCCCGTAAAACACAAGCTATAGAACTCCTCCCCTCCCCCAAAATAACTGCTAGAGCGGACTTTTTAGAAAAAGCATCCAATCTTGATTTTAAAATGGTCACTGATGAAGAATCCACAACACCTCTTGGTAAATTGTTCCAATGGTTAATTACACTCACTGTTAAAAAGTATGCTTTTTTCCTGTCTAAATTTGTTAGCTTCAACTTTCAGTCACTGGATCCTGTATACCTTTCTCTGCTAGACTGGAGACCCCTTAGTAAATATTTATTCCTGGAATGGGGTTGACAGGACATAGGCAGAGGAGAGAGGTGAGCCTTCCTCACTGAGACTGATTTCAGAGTAGCAGCCATGTTAGTCTGTATCCATAAAAAGAACGAATACAGTTAGTTAGTTAGTCTCTAAGGTGCCACAGGTAGTCCTGTTCTTTCTGTACTGAGAGGCAACCAGCCTGAGGACATTGGCATAGCGGACAGAACTGCCAGAGACATGAACCCACAGCTAAGACCAATAAGGAAAGCAACCCCCGCTATAAGGTAAGGAGAACAGGGAGAAAGGAGGCAGAAGGGCTTGAGACAATGGAGGAGCTACAGACCTAGGCTGGCTCCAGGAAACTGATTCAGAAGTAAAGGAAGACTGCAAGCCTGAGTTTAAGGGTTGCTTGATTAATTTTCTGTTAAGTTGTTGGACCGGGTTAATTTGAGTTAAGTAGAGGACAGTTTGGTGAAATATGGGACACCAAAATGGGACACACAGAATCTTTAACAGTTCCCCTATAGGGACTTATAGATTGTAGTCAAGCCATTGCACAACCTTCTCTTTGTTAAGCTAAATGGATTGAGCTCTGATCCCACCTCTATAAGGCATGCTTTCCAATTCTTTAATCATTCTTCATGGCTTTTGTCTGAACCCTGTCCAATTTATCAACATCCTTCATGAATCATGGGCACCAGCACTGGACACAGTGTTCTTCCAGCAAGGGTTGCACCAGTGCCAAATACAGAGATAAAATAACCTCTATTCTCCTATTAGAGATTCTCCTTTTTATATACAGCAGGATCAAATGAGCATTTTTGGCCACTGCATCAGAGGGGAAGCTCGTGTTCACCTGATATCCATCCAGACCCTCAAATCTTTTTCAGCGTTTCTGCTTCACAGGATAGAGTCCCCCATTATGTAAGTATAGCCTACATTCTTTATTCCTAGGTATATACATTTACATTTAGTTGTATTTAAACACATCTACTTTGTGTGCTTTATTACCAGGATCTTTCCTGGAAGGATGATGTGGAGGAGGAAGACGCTTTCTTTTTGTTTCATAGGCTTTTAGCATGATCAGTGAACTCTTGTGGCACCTGATTGCCAATTGGACCCACCACTTCTGTAACAGTTATATTGCACTAGCAGAAATACCCGGTGTTGCTCGGGTCCGTCGGGGGGGGGGGGAAGGGAACCCAGTGTTGCTCTAAGAGAGCTGAGCGAGTGTGGGGTCTGTTGGAGGGAGGGAGGAGGGAGAGAGCTGAGCGAGTGCCGGGGCCATTGGAGGGGGGGCGGGGGCAGAGAGTTGAGCGAGTGCGGGGTCTGTTGGAGGGTGGGAGGGGGGAGAGAACTGAGCGAGTGGGTGGGGGGCGTTGGAGTGGGGGGAGGAGGGGGAGATTTTAAAAATTTTCGATTCTTTCCTGAGGGGCGAGAGAGCTGAGCGAGTGCAAGGTCCGTTGGGTGGGGGGGTGAGGGAGCTGAGCAAGTGCGGGGGCTGTTGGAGGGAGGGAGGGGGGTGAGATTTTAAAAATTTTCAATTCTTTCCTGAGGGGGGAGAGAGCTCAGCGAGTGTGGGGTCCCCTGGATGGGGGGAAGAGAGCTGAGCAAGTGTGGGGTCCATTGGATGGGGGGAGGGGGGAGAGAGCTGAGTGAGTGCCGGGGCCGTTGGAGGGGGGTATTATAACATCATAACTATGTCACAGAGAACAGCAGGTGTTAACCTGCTGCTCAGCTGATGTGATTGGCCTTTAAAGAATTTCACCCCTGGGGGGCGTCAGAGGTGAGATTTGAAAAATTTTCAACTCTTACCCTGATTAGGACCCTAAGGCCTATAACTGTACCAAATTTCAAGTCTCTAGCTCAAACGGTGTGGAAGGAGTAAGGGAACATACATACACGCACGCACGCACACATACACCATTTGACTTTTATATATATAGATTGTGATTTCCATGAATGAAAATCAACTAACCGTGGAGCAGTAGTAATTCAGAAATCAGGTTGGTCATCAATGCTTTTCTTGGATGGTTTTCTTTCGGTGGGAGCAACAAAGATCCTGACAATGTTGTAGCAGACCTTTCACAAGCAGGCAAGCATTTAAAGCTCCGCCAGCGGGAGATGGTCATTAATGCAGCTATCGTTTTTCAAACTCTTAGTGGCCCCAAGTGTTCAAATGACAAAAGCAATAAATATGAAAGTAACATTGTTTGGGTGGGAAGGGATTTAGACTAAGATTTTAAAAAATGGGTATTTGAAGTTAAGTTACCCAGTCCATCTTTGGGTACCTGTATTTAAAAAAAGAAAGAAAATCTTGGCCTTAGTATATATTCCATAATTTTTCTTTTTATGTTAAGAGAACATTGGGTTGCAAAGTCAAGCACTCAGAAGAATTAAGAATATCTGTGCAACATGAGTGAAATAGGAGAGAAAATTCAAGTCTTAGTAAAAATTTTATCAAGTCTGAGGGTAATGTAGCAATTAACCACAATATGATTGGAAACTCGGTTTTATTCTCTGCTGGAAGGAGTCACATTATTAAATGTTAGTAATATTATGTTCAGTTTAGATTTGATGAATACCTGAGACTGTAGAATAAAATAAACTCTTTTTAGTGTTTGCAATTTCGGCAACAGTTATTTAATTTTCAGTTTGATTTTGAATTGTAATGTAACTGTTGGGTATAATTCATTACTTCAGTGGCAGTTAAGAACAAAACCCTGGCTACAAGGATAGGAACCACAGACTCTGGAGAAATTTTAATCTGAATCTAAACTTGGATACTCTAGCCCAATGTACTCAACCAATTTACACACAGCTGTGGCCCACGTGGTATCCTCAGGGCCATTCAGGTAGTATATATATTGTGTGGATGTGGCTCAGATAACACATATACAGCTGCATATGTGGCCCATAATGGTAAATAGATGGAGAGCCACTGCTCTAGCCCATTTTTAATTAGACTTTGGCTTTGAAATACTCAATCCAGGGGGTTAGGAAATGGGTCATCGGATAGAACAAGCATTCCTCTTTGCTCCTGAGATTCCCCACAGCCTCATCCAGTTTTAGAACCAAGCTCAAAATGAACATTTACATCCCTGAGTAACTCCTTTAAGTTAACTAGAACCGTTACATTGACTGGAACTATTCATGTGCCTAACATTTCTCATGTACAGTAGAACTTCAGAGTTACGATCACCAGAGTTACAAAATGACCAGCCAACCACACACCTCATTTGGAACAGGAAGTACACAATTAGGCAGCAGAGACAAAAACCAAAAGCAAATATTGTACAGCACAGTACTGTGTTAAATGTAAGCTATTTAAAAAGGGAAGGAAAAATTTAATAAAAACATTTTACGAGATAAGGAAACTGTTTCTGTGCTTGTTTCATTTAAATTAAGATGGTTAAAAAGCAGCATTTTTCTTCTGCTCAGTAAAGTTTCAAAACTGTATTAAGTTAATGCTCAGTTATAAACTTTAGAAAAGAACCCCATAACATTTTGTTCAGAGTAACAAATGTTTCACAGTGATGAACAACCTCCATTCCGAAGGGGTTTGTAACTCTGAGATTCTACTATAGGTAAATAATTACGGAATTTGGGCCTAAGTTTACATTTATCTTATTTTTCTTGTTTAAAACCTTTGTGAAAAGGAAATGTAAATGGTTAAACTGTGGGAAAGATGTGAGGTAGGGTAAAGTTTTCAGAAGTGCCCCAATGATTTAGATACGTTAACATCACGATAAAAGCCCCGCAGCATGGCTGCAGCTGGCCTGGGTCAACTGACTCAAACTCACAGGGCTCGGGATGTGGGGCTATAAAGTAGCAGTGTAGATGTTCGGGTTCTGGCTGGAGCCCGGGCCTGGGCCTGGACCTGGGCGGAGTTCCCACAAAGGTGGGTGGGGCTTAGAGCAAGGTCTCTGGCCCAAGCCTGTACATCTACACTGCTATTTGTAGCCCCACAAGCCCAAGTCCGCTGACCCCAGCTCTGAAGGTATGTCTACACTGCAACGTAAGCCCTGTCACAGGCTCAAGCCTAAACCCCCTTCGGTCCATACACACAGAACTGTCTGTCACACTAACCCAGGGGTCAAACCCAGGGTCGCAGACCCTGATGGGCTGTAAGGTCCGAGCCCAGGTCAAAGCCTTGACCTAGGGTCAAGACACATTGCTTTGGATTGCAGATGCAGCCCCTCTTGACTCAGGTCCTGGGAGTCCTCCAAAAAGTTTTGTCAGTTTCCTGGTGGAAGAGTGAAAGCACAAGACCTCTTGACTCAGGTCCTGGGAGTCCTCCAAAAAGCTTTGTCAGTTTCCTGATGGAGGAGTGAAAGCACAAGCTCCCATTGAGTTGCTTTTCCACTATAACCCTAAATCCTTTTCAGAAACACTGCTTTCCAGAATACAGTCCCCCCACTCTGTAGCTATGGCCAGCATTCCCTATGCTTAGATGGTGAAACTTTGCATTAGGCTATATTAAAACTCATTTTGTTTGAATAGGCACATCTTACCATGCGATCAGGTTGCTCTGCATAACAGCCCTGTCCTCCTCCCTATCTGGTGACCGACCTCTCCTCAAATACTTTTTGAGATCTCTCAGGCTATATCTACACTGCAGTTGGGATCGATGCTCTGAGAAGATTAACGTTAACAGCAGATCGCTCTCCAGTCTCTACCCCCTTATGAGAAGAGTAAGGTAAGTCGACAGGAGAGTTTCTCCCGTTGACTCCCTGTGGTATAGGCCCCACAGTAACTCTATCTAAGGTACATAGACTATGTAGGTTAACCTAGTATAGGTTGACTTACTACGGTAGTGTAGACATAGCCTCAGTTAGTCAATTCTGAATCCATTTAACTTGGGCTTTATTGATATTGTATAGTGCTAATTTTTTAATCAGAATGTCACGTCATACTAAGTCAAACACTTTACAAAAGTCAAAGTATGTTACATCTGAACAATTATTTTAACTCATTCTGCAGTTTTATCAAAGAATGAAGTAAGATTTGTTTAACATACCCATTTTACATAATATTGATTAGCATTAATTATATTTTTGTCCTTTGATTGAATCCCGTATCAGCCTTTCCTTATTTTGTCAAGGACTGATGTCAGGCTAATTGGTCTATATTTACCTGGGTCATTCTGTTTGTCTTTTTTAATTACTGACACAACATTAGCATTCTTACTTATTTGGATATTTAGAAGAAATATTCATGACTCCCACCTGCCCATCAAATATGGACTTTTTCTTACCTTTAACATGACTGCTATGAAAACCATAGAAATTGTTTGTTTTTCCAACTGAAAAATCCCTTCAGCAAATAATCTGGTTAATGTTTGCTTAAATAAACAAATTGGAAACCCTAGCTAAGACATTGTAAAAGATACTAATTTTACTTGCATTTTTTTTTAATCTAAATTTCATACTTGTGCAGGAACAGAACGGATATTACACAATTTTACCACAGATTTGCAACACGGTCAAGATGTGTGCTCAAATTAGAAAGAAACGAAGACTTTTGCAGTTGCATCTGTAACGCCTGAAAGAATTATATTTGTACTCATAACTGGCTTGTAAATGGAATATAAATTAGTAATACAGTACATATGAACATGTGAGCTGAGGTTTCAAAAACAAGACCTAAACTTTCTCTAAAATTTGGGAGTGTTTGGATTCAAGGTTTCGGTTCAGCTCAAATCATAACATTCGGCTCTGGGTTTGGGTGTGGATTTTTAATGCCTTCAGTGTTCAGGATTTGGGATTCTGGATCTGAACCATCTGATTATGTAATCCTACCTGGAGTAGGTAAGCAGAATCAAGGCACAAAAGGAGTGGGCAGGAGATGAAATGTTCTCTGCTAGAACTCACGCCAGCTTTCATTCGTCAAAAAGTCTTAGCAACAGTTGGCCTGGCCTGACTATAACAGCCATGAAAGAATGCCTGAGAGGAGAATCAGTACATTTCTCATCTGCACATTTCTGCTATCTTGAGTGTTTACCAGTAACATCCTATTCCAAAAGTGAGTTAGGCAATTAGTATAATTGAAAGTCAGTGGAACTTAGGCTCCTCAATGCTTAACAACTCCCTTCTGAAAATAGGACTTGCGCTATTAAATTACTTAGCTGCTTTTGAACATCTTACTCTGAGGGCTTGCCTACACTAGCACTTTATACCACAAGAAAGTGCTTATCCCAGAGCGCTCTACCTTACTACCCATCCACACTGGCAAGGCATGTAGAGTGCTCTGAGTCCCTGGCATTCCACCTTGCAAGAGGATTAATAGCTGTTGCGTATTGGGTGTGACGCTACAGCTCCAGTGTAAATGGGTAGTAACGATACTGTGCTCTAAGTGACCTCTGGGAATGCCCCCAATCTCCCTAAGTCAAGTGGCCTCTGTTTTGAACTCAGCTGGAGGAATGCGGAAGTACTTTTTCCGAGCTCCGTTTCAGACAGCGGCAGTGGCAAATCAACAAAGCAAACTGAGTGAGTGAGAGGCAGGGGGGCTAGGGGAATCTGAATTTACACAATAGCGTGCTGACACACTCTCAGCACTCCAAAAAGCCCATTCTCTCTCTCCCTTCACATACACACAAACACACTCCACCCCACCACCCTCCTTTGAAAAGCACATTGCAGCCACTTGAACGCTGGCATAGCTGCCCATATTGCAGCACTCCCAGTATTGCTGCAAGTGCTGCAAATGTGGCCATGCCAGTGCGGTTATGGCTGTCAGTGTGGACACACTGAAGCGCTTTCCCTGGAGCGCTCTCCGAAGGCAGGTTTAACCCAAAGCGCTCTACAGCTGCAAGTATAGCCAAGCCCTTAGTCTAGTTTAAAAAAACTTTGGGATTTAGGTTTAAAACTCAGATTTTAAAAGTAATTTTGGAACCTAAATAGGAAAACACTCCACGTTATTAATCATTGGAACAAACTACCAAAGAAAGTGATGGCTTCTCTATTTCTTGATGTATTCAAATCAAGACTAGGTGCCTTTCTAGCAGATATGTGTCGGTCAAACACAAGTTACTGGGATCAATTCAGGGGGTAATGGGTGACAGTAGTGTACAGGAAGTCAGATTAGATGATCTAATGGTCCCTTCTGAAGTTTACTCTATGAAGTTATAAATTTGGCTGCTTTACAGCTATTTTTTCTTTGATAAAAATAATTTGAATTTTCAACAAACAGCATTACAATGGAGAGCCTTGTTATAAAATCACTGAATCAAATGCACTCTTGATATGGTGGATGCAACTCAATGGACTTCACTATAGTTTGCCCGCTTATGTAAGAGATGAATGTACTACCATATTTTTAACTATTTGTGAAATAAATTTCTCTGGTGGTGGTCACAATTACACTGATGGGAACGCCATCATCACCATTTTACAGGAATACAATGTTCATGGTAACTATTCTAGTTATAGGATTTCACGTTCTTTCAATCTCAGTACAGTAAAACCTCGATTTAACGGACTTCGGATGCAACGGACAAAATTTGTAAGAAAGTCTGATGCATCCGAAATCCGTTTGTTGAGGGATCCGCCGGGGTTTGAGCTGGGGGCGGGCTGCCGCCCGGCCCCCAGCAGCATGCAGGCTGCCTGGAGGGTCCCGGGAGCCGGGACCGTGCAGGCTGGCTGCCGGCTCCCTGCTGCCTCCCCGGTCCAGGCAGCGGGCGGGCTGCCTGCTGGCTCCCCGCTGCCAGCCCGCCCGGGTCCTGGCTGCTGGGACGCGGGCGGGAGCCGTCAGCCAGCCCGCCCGGGTCCCGGCTGCTGGCTGCCGCCTGGGTCCCAACAGCCGGGACCCGGGCGGGTGGGCGGGCTGACGGCTCCCGCCCGGGTCCCAGCAGCCGGGGACCCGGGCGGGCGGGCGGGCTGCTGGCTGCCGCCCGGGTCCCAGCAGCCGGGACCCGGGCAGGCGGGTTGACGGCTCCCGCCCGGGTCCCAGCAGCCGGGATCTGGGCGGGCGGGTTGACGGCTCCCGTGATAAGTAAAACCTCCATGTAACGGACTAATTCAGGCGAGGGGGTGTCCGTTAAAGCTGAAAGTCCTGTTATTTAATAATTTAAAAAATTATTAAATAACGGACTTTTGGCTTTAACGGACACCCCCTCGCCCGAATTAGTCCGTTATATCGAGGTTTTACTGTACTAGAAAATAAGCATGGAATTATGATTTCTTTGTTAATAAATATTCTGTAAGAACCTAAAGCTGTAATTCCATTTTAAGATAAATGCAACAGCAACAGATTATTATAATATTTTTTCTGAGGATTTTCAAGTAGCTTTCAGAAAGATAGTATATTTGATGATGAACTAGTCTTTCCTAACTGCTGGCAGCACCAAACATAAATTGTTTATTTGTCATGATCATTTTATTAAACTTGTTAAGCTTTATTAAAAATAGCATGCATTTGTCAGACTGTTTCATACCAAAATTAAATTTCAATTAAAGTTAACAATGGAACATTTTTATTCTATCTAAAAATTTATCTCCAAATAATGTTGCTGCTTTGTCTTAGAGCTGGTGTCTAAAAGTATGTGTGAGGATGTCAATTATTTAAGCTAAACACAGTAATTAATTTTTTTAATGTGAAATTTTGTTGATTGGAACTTTGATCTGACTAGATGAGATCTTTTCTATTAATATGCATAAAGAGAGATTACAACAAAAAAAGACATCCAGTCTGGCAACCCACAACTCTATTTAGCTGATGCCATAGAGTAGCTTTCAAGTTAAAAAAAAATTCTCATGTGACTCTAATGAATTATTTTTCATCCAGTTTAACCTTTTGACATCATATTCATCAATAAGTTGTGAACGTTCTTTCAAAGGGGAAGAGACTAAAGAAGCACATTTTAAAAGTTCTTTTACAAAGGCAATCACTACTGTCTTCTCTATTTTGGTATCTCAATGGCCTAAAATAGCTCTCTCAGCTATAAATGGAAGGGGAAGGACTTTAAAATTCTCTATCATGGCTATCAGTCATTATTAGAACAATGATATAAATTTAATTTTTAAAAAAATCCTTAAAAATCTGCTGCAACTATAGCTTAGTAAGAAATATATTATTAATTTTTGTCATTTATATTCTTTTGAAATATGTTTACAAGGCATTTTTGTTCTTTTTGTCCGCAAAGAAAAAAAATGATATAATTTTAAAGTGACTACAGTATTTTCAGAAGGACATCTTTTAGCTTTAAAAGACACAGGTGATACTGTAATACACTTAAAGACAATGGGACTCAGCAGTATGGACCCTGGGTCTACAATAATGGACCCAGATATAGGAACAGGGCTATGATACGTTTTCTGTTCATTTTAAAGGTTACAATGATTGTAGGCATTTACTCTTATCTTAGAAAAATATCATTTAAGTTCTAATTCAGGAAAACAGTTATGTATATACTTAATTCCCAGAGAAGTCTCAGGGGGCTTGTCTACAAGGCACTTTAGACTGCACTAGAGGAGTGTAAATTCAAGTGCGCACTAGCATGACATGCACTAACTGGCTCACAAAGACCCTTGCTCATGTGATCTAAAAGTTCCCTAGTGCACATTAATATAGTCCTATTTCAAACAATGCTACATTAATGCATGGGTAGAGAAATGTTAGTGTATGTCAGCAGGGTTCACATAGGCCAGTTAGTAATCAATATACTAGTGCACTCTAGAACTGACACTCTCTGCTGCAGACTAACACACCGTGTTGATGAGCCCCCCAGACTTAAATGTGTGTTAAAGTTAAGTTTAAGATTCAGTGCTTTCCCGAATAAGGATAATCTAAGCACACAATTAAGCGCTTTCCTGATTCAGGACCTTAAACTACAGTATTCTATTCCCACCATCTCCTTCACAGATGTTCAAGAAGGTCTGAGCCTCCTCTCAGTGAAGTCAATGGGAGTTGTCACTATTTCCCTGGGACCTTGAAAAAGCCCATTAATGTTTTTTTCAGTATTTAAGTGTCCAGAATCTAATTAAAAATTAAACACAATTTTCTAATTTGATAGACGAGCTATTGAAACATGAATGACATTACATTTCCAAGTTTTGCCCCAGCTGGCAAAACGCAACCACAAAGGTTTCGTATTCTGGTCTACATAAAACCTGGAAATAAAGAGGATAAATAGGACCTGCTTGCCTGCAAACTGTTTCATATGACTGACACCTCTTCCCATCCACAACTCCATTGATTTCTAGAATGTATTACAAAACGTACTTCAATGGGACCTTTCTCATACATGCTGCTGGGTAAGATTAGGGCCTGGAGAAGAATGTAACATTCATAGCAGAAAGTTTTTGCAATGAAAATGATAACTTTTGAGATTGTAAAAATGTGTCCTGTCATAAGTGTAAAGTGCTGGAGAGGCTTATTCTGCCAGTATGGGGTTAATGTTACCTGAGAACAAGTGACGTCAGAGCTTCCCTGCCACGAGGGAGGGAGGGAGTTTAGTTTTTAGTTTCAGTTTTGCCTGCCATGCCAGCTTGGGCAGGGATCCCGGAGCTCGTCTCTAGCTATGGAGAATGACTCTACTTTCCCTCATATTCCTAATTAGCTGTACTGTAAGTATAATATGTTGATTTCCATACGTTCTGTACCTATTTAGGGTGTCTCTATCCTTTTCAGAGGGGAAGTTAGAGAACTCTAGATTGTAAAGTTGTACTGTAGTCTATGTTCTATTCCCTTTTCTTCATTAAATCTTTTTAGTTATAAAGAGCGTTTGGTTTATTTCCCTTAAGGTTCTCTCTGCTTTCAGACTGGGAAGGGAGGGAGGAAAGGGAGTAGGTATAAGGACAAGCTCAGGGTGTGAGATGAAGTGTGGAGTCTGTCTCTCTCTACCTTCAGGCTAGAAGGGGGAGGGGGAGGGGGAGGGGAAGCAGCCTGTTAGTGTCCGGCTCTCAGGGAGAGAGACGGAGTTAGGGGGAGTCCAAGTACCCCTCTCCAGGGCCTTGGAGATTTACTCGGATGGTGGCAGCTTGGGGCACCCCAATTTCCCAGCTGGTATAGTCTGGGGGTGTGGGGGTGTGAAGACTTAACTTAAGCTGGGAAGCATCTGGAGTTAGTTGGTCTGTCATAGAAGAGTCCCTCTTCTCTGTACCCCAGGTCCAGAAAGAGGGAAGGACACTCTTACATGTCCAAATGGAATGAAATCTTTAACAAGTCAATATTTTTTGACAAAAACACATAATATGAATTTTTTTGCTAATAGGACTGCAAAAAAGTTAAAGTTGAGTACAAGTGTTTTCAGGGATCAAAGTCTTGGATACTATATCTGAACACACAGATGTGTGTATCATTAAAATAGTTACCTACAATCAAACTTGATTTTTGTTAAATTAAAAATGTCAATAATCATTTCAATTATGACCTTGATAACATTTTTACACCAAATTTCATTGCAAAAAATCACAATTTGTTAGTGGAAAATAGGTCTGGTTCAAACTCTGCAAAATTGAAACAATTTCAACATTTTAACATTTTTCACAATACTTTGAAAAATACTTTGACCCAGCTCTAAGTTAGAGGCTACTGGGAAAGAGAAGTGAGTTAGATTAAAAGGCTGAAGTAAAGACTGAATTACTGCAGTCCTTTGATCTTAAGATGAGAGAGGAATCCACATGGCCCCAAGATAGAAAGGCAACTGCCCACCTTGCCCTTTGTTAATCTGCCCTGACATATAGACCATTACCAAAACCCTCCCACTAGTCAGAGCAATGATCTTAGGAAACACATTTAAATTTATACAATTCAGCCAAAGGAGCTAAATAAAAGTGGTTCAGCAAATTAGCAAACAGAAGGAATTGGACTGTGTAGATCAAATGTAAAAAGAGAGACTGCAAAAACCGGTGTTGCATGTGAAAAAGCTCTCTGCGAGGTACAAAGGTACAAGTAGAACAACAGCTCTCCCATGGTCAGAAGGACAGAAGATCAACACAACAGCATGTGACCATTAGGGGCTATATCTTAGAACCAGCCATTCCCTGCAAAGTTATGTTAAGAATTGGGAAGGTGATTATTTTGACAGGATTTCCCCAAGGTGGTATTTGCTAACATTCATTGGTTGAGCTTGGGTCCTTTCCTTCCTCTGTTTCTGTCTGTTAACATCATTGTTCACACAACATTTATTCAGTAGGAAATGAGTTGTGTCAGGCCAACTAGCTGTACTTTACAACTACAGGGATATCATCAAAGCTTGCTGTCCCAATTGCACTGGAATACTGGAGAGACTTTAGGCTCCTTAATTGAACTCATGCAGTCAAGATGCACAAACCTCTGATGGCTCCTTGACCAAGATCATCTAACTCTGACTTTTGCTGAAAGGAGCCCTAAGGCTTTAAGGCCAGCTTGTCAGGTTTTAAAATAAAATTTAAGTCTTTATAACTTTGCAGCCTTTACTGGCATTTAAGAACCATTTAACTTCCTAGCCCAGAAGGATTTAAGTTTCAAAACATGCAGCCTAAAAACAGTATATAATCATAAACAAAACAAACAGGCTACAGGCTTTTTTTTTTTTTACAAGCTATGTAATTTAAATGAAAGATTAAAACTGAAAAATGAACTAGGATCAGACCAACCAGTATAGTTACTCTGAGAAATGTAGTACTGGAAGAGACCTCAGCAAGTGTTCTAGTCCCCTATGCTGAAACAGGACCAAGTAAACCTAGACCACCGCAGACAGGTGCTGCAGATTAAGCTCATTACTTTGTCCTGCCTTCAGTGGACACGGAAAATAATTGATCACAGTCCTCTTTATAACAGTCTTCAAATATCTGGCTGTTATCAGGTTCTCCCTCGATCTCTTTTCTCAAGGCTACACTTACCCAGTCTTTTTAATTTTTTCCTCATAGATCAAGTTTTCTAAACCTTTTACCATTTTGTTGCTTTCTTCTGGACTCTGTCTCTCTCTCTCCAATTTGTCCACATCTTTCCTGAAGTGTGGTGGCCAGAATTGAATACAGTATTCTAATTCAGGCCTAATCAGTGCTGAGTAGATCCATCTGAGGCCTCACCAGTGCCAAGTAGAGCAAGACAATTACCTCCCATGTCTTACTTACAACATTCCTATGAATACACCTCAGAATGACATTAGCCTCTTTTGCAATTGCATCACATTGTTGGGCTCATATTTAATTTGTGATACCCAATAACTCCCTGATCCTTTTCAGCAGTACTACTGCCTAGACAGTTACTCCCCATTTTGTAGTTGTGCATTTGATTTTTCTTAACTATGTGCAGTACTTTGCACTCCTCTTTACTGAATTTCATCTTGTTGATTTCCGACCAGTTCTCCAATTCATCAAGGCCATTTTAAATTCTAATTCTGTCCTCCAAAGGGCTTGCAATCCCTATGCGCTTGATGTCAGCTGCAAATTTTGAAAGTATAGGCAAGTCTCATCTTATGCGAAGGGTCCATTCCGTGATTAGTGCGTAAAGCGAAAACCACGTATAGTGAAATTCTCATTGAGTTGAATGGTGGGTGGAATCACCTGCAGAACAGATGGAATTTTTAAATTCTTTTTCTTTTATTTTTTTTCTGTTTTTGCCAACTGTGTAAAGCTGAATTTGCGCATATTAAATGTGCCTAAGATGCGACTCGCCTGTATATTCTCCAATCCATTATCAAGTCACTAGTAACCCTGTGGGTCCCCACTAGATACATCCCCCCATTTTGACAGAAAATTATGAATAACTACTCTTTGAGGTCTTTCAACCAGTTCTGCACCCACATTATGGTAATTTCATCTAGACCACTAAAATCAAGACATACCACAACTCCAGCTTCCCCACTATCCATTAGGCCATTAACCCTGTCAAAGAAGGAAATTAGGTTGATTTGTCATGATTTGTTCATCACAAAGCCATGTTGGCTATTACTTATAACCCTATTATCTGCTAAGTGCTTACAAATTTATTGTTTAATAATTTGTGCCAGTAGCTTTCCAGGCTGACTGGTCTCCTTTTGAAAATATTTAGTTTGCGATCCACAATAACCCAACCCCCTAGCACCTCATCTGTCCCCCCATGAGTTCTCAAAGACAGCTGCTAAAGATGCCAAGATTGCTTCAGCCAGTTCTTTAAATACCTTAGGATGAATTTCATCAGGCCCTGCCAACTTGAATACATCTAAACTTAACTAAATATTCTTTAACCTTTTTTTTCTACTAGGATCATGCAGGCTCACCAAGGCACCACAATCAAATTATGGAATGGATTCCAATATTGTTAGTCATGCTGAATAGTACCTTACTCCATCAGTGGTCCTACTAATTTAATTAGATCTGTGAATAAAAGACATCTGTGTTTTTCCAGTCTGTCTTTATTGTTGAAGTTATTCAATTTAGGGGATTAGCAACTGTTGGCTATTGCAGTTGATAAATGGAGAGAAACTTTTTGCACAGATAGCTATGTTTAATGGGTCAGAACTTTACATACATTGAATATCATCTATCTCCATGAGTACTCCCACTGAGATCAACTGAACTACTTAAGGCATAAGGAACTACTGAACAAGAGTAGAGAGTACTGTCCTTTACAATCTTTCTTATCTGCTTTAACAAGATAATCCCAGTTTTCTGTTAAATTACATGTGTAATGTAAAGCAAGTATTGATTAGGCCGCTTCTACCACTTGAAGTACAAACATTGACTTGCCAGGTTAGTTACCTACTCGCTGCGATTGGATTTCTATCGGTTTTATCATCTCTTATAGTATCAACTCGAGCCCCGTTACCAGAACATAAGCAGTTTGCTAAGGATAAGCAAAAAGAATAAAACAGTAAAATACCTGACTACAAATAATGTATGTTATGTTTTGTACAAAACCCAGTTAATTGAGGGGAGAGAAAAGAGAAGTGGTACATTACAGTCAGTCTGGAATTTCAGTTAAGGAAGAAGAAATGATACAGCACTTTCAAGCAAAGACACTTCCTATTTGTGTGCAAAATGTGTTACTAACTGAAGAATCAGTGCTAGTGTGAAACCATAGGGTAATGGGATAGCCATGTTAGTGGTTTTCCTTAATCACTTTATTGCTCTGTCATCACTGTTTCTTTGCAAAAAAAAAACCCACTAAGGCAGCATTTTGCTAACAATAGATTATTATTCTTATCTAGCATGGACTAACTTCCTGTATTTGAGGACTAACAGTCCATCAAGCACTGGAAATATCCTCCACACATATTTGTATGTGACTCGCTGTTCTGAAGTCAATTCCATAATTTTCCCTTGATTATAGTTGACTTTGGTAGTTTTCTCTTCCATCAGTTTTATATACATGTGAGTATGACTATTATGTACTCTCATATTTTGGTGGTAAGGCACTCAAAATATCTTCTCCATTAACTCTCCCTCAGTCAATAAGGTTTTCACCTTTCTAATTCAGGTCTAGACTTCCTCTGGTTTGTAGTTCCAGTCAGGAGAAATCCCACTGAAGTTAATGGAACTGCTAGCATGAATAACTGCTTGCCAGAATGAGTGACGAACTCAGAGTAAACCAGGATACCAGAGTGAGTGTGAGTCTGGTACCAACGTTTGAATCTGTTTCATTCTTTGTTCTGCTGATTTTTTTCTTCTCCCCACACCCCTTCTCAGAGTTGTACTTCCGAACGGTGCACTGCTACAACCGTAAGCATTCCAAGTATAGCACAAGGCTACCTTTCCCAAAATATCAAGAAATCCCACTAATCTGAAGTGCATTTGAAGCCTGGATCTCAAGTGTAAGAACGTAGCATATCACATTAAAATAACACTCAAGTCTTCTGCCTAGCTAAATTTAACCTACATTTTCAACTCCTGAAGCAAGACTTTCATGTTAACCACTAAAGTTTCATTTTTACTTCCAAAGGTTCAGTTCACATTATTGTAAATTTTCTCTCTTCAAAAACACTTTTAGTGCAGTTGAGTTGACATTTATGTTTGACAAGGAGAGTGAATAGATCAGGTTGAGCTATGTCACCAAAATACTTCACCTCCTGCCTGGAGAAGGTCTTCATAAACCTTGAATGAGAAGAAAAGCATAGAAATATCAATGGAGAATACCCAAGTCACCTTAGATTTGCAGGTGACATTATATTTGCTGAAAAACTTTGAAGCAATGATCAGAAATTTTACTAGGAAGAGTAGGAAACATTGATTCATGATGAATATGTGGAAGACCAAAATCATGTTTAATACAATTGTGAAAGGGAGAGTATTATGGATGAAAAATAATTAGAAGCTGGACTAGCTGTTGCAGCAAGATGATGAGGTTAAGAAAAGAATTAAGGCTTGATAAATAGCCTTTAGAGGACTGAACGGCAAGTCTCATCTCTGCTTGTAATTACATTTTTGATATCTTTGTATTATTATATTGTATTTGTATTATTAGCCACGTTATTTTAAGCAAAAACAAAAGCACTCACCAAGAAAGTAGAGAGGACAAAGCTGGATAGCGAAGAAGGGGGAAAAGTATAGTTGGCATCCTAGTAAAAAGCAACTGATAAAAAAGCAAAACCACTTAAAGGAAATGGCACAAGAAGAAGTAAAATGACAATGAACTGGAGAAGGTTGTGAATTAAAGATAAGAAATATAGATAACTATTCTGAAGGGTGCCAAGGTAGTGTGCTAGGACAGGACAGAAAACATGGAAGGATACATTAAAAATACACTTATAGGACACGTGTGACTATATATGGCTCAAGAAAAGAATGCTTGATAGTCAAAATTAAGCTTGATAAGTTTATGGAGGAGATGATATGATGGGATAACCTGATTTTGGCAATTAACCGATCTTTGACTATTAGTGGTAAATATGCCCAATGGCCTGTGATGGGATGTTAGATGGGGTGAGATCTGAGTTACTAAAGACAATTCTTTCCAGGGTGTGTGTCTGGTGAGTCTTGCCCACATGCTCAGGGTTCAGCTGATCGCCATATTTGGGGTCAGGAAGGAATTTTCCTCAGGGCAGATTGGTAAAGGCCCTGGGGTTTTTTCGCCTTCCTCTGCAGCGTGGGGCACAGGTCACTTGCTGGAGGATTCTCTGCACCTTGAAGTCTTTAAACCATGACTTGAGGACTTCAATAGCTCAGACGTAGGTGAGAGGTTTATTGCAGGAGTGGGTGGGTGAGATTCTGTGGCTTGCTTTTGTGCAGGAGGTCAGACTAGATGATCATAATGGTCCCTTTTGACCTTAAAGTCTATGTGTCTTGTATGGGAGGCTTTTGATTATTTAAAAAATAAATCAGGGAATGTGCAGAATAAATTTTACTCTTTTCATACCATAAGTGACACATACTGTTTAAATATTTTCTTAATTGCAAATTGAAATTCACTGCATGCACAACTTCTATTTAATGCCTGCACAGCAAAGCGTGCTGATGGCTCTTTGAAAACAACAGATCAAAACAATGCATCAGCCAAAAAGTGCTGTAAATTGTTCTGCCAGAATGAAGTGACTAGCATGAGACTGACTTTGGAAGGAAAATAAAACAATGGTGCTAATTTCAGTAAGGTTCTTGACCATCTCTTGGCACTGAACCAAGTCAAACCCCCACACCCTCTGTGTGATCCTGAGCTATGTTCCAAGGGAGCCTCTGTACCACACTGTGCAGGGGAGTTTTGGGGATGGACTATGTGAATCCACCGACCATGCTTCACTTTGTAAGAGGGAAAGAAAACGTGAGGTTATTGCAGCCCTGCGCCTGCAGTAGCAGCTACAGAATAACTCTGTAGCCAGTAGGAAGGATTCCCTCTCTCGTTCTGATGGACATAGCAGCACACACTATGGCTAGTCAGGCTGTGCATCCACCCGCAGATCTGGACTTCAGTTAGCAATGTGGACCTTCTTACTGATCTGCAAATAGGCATGTGAACTACTATCCAGGTTAGATTAATGTAATGTGCCCTTTTCTGAACTCTCCTTGTGTGAGTGAAGTTGACAAGGGTTCTAGAATGTAGAGATGTGATGGAGCATACAAACCCTGTGCCAGACAAGAAGGGGTTAAAGAGCAGCTCTGGGCTAAGGCAGCCCTGCCCTGCCACATCAGCAAGGCATGCAAGTCTTGGAAGAGGAGCCTTGAAGAAGGAGCAGACCTCTCTGCACTAGCTCTCAGGATGCAGTTGGCATACAGTTGCTTTGAACATTTTGTGATAGACACTAAGGCGGGCTGTCAGGTACCTCCTGAAAGGAGGGAGGCTAAGATGTCAACAGTTGGTTCTCATCCACAATTTCCAGTGGATGTCAGTATGTCAGCATCAGATTTAAAGTCTTAATAGTGTACATAAAGCTCTTCAGAATCTAGGTCCCCAGCACTTGACCATCTGCCTGGAGGATGATCAAGAAAGGAAGCTCGGCGAAGAGTAGGTTAGAGTACAGGTGGTAGCATGGACAAGAGTTCTGGAGCTCCACAAGCAACCTCTGAACTATAGGTCATAAACACTGTAGGATTTATTCTTTCAGAGTTCCAGAGATCATTCTTATTAATACTATAGGGAAGTAAGCATGTGAACTACAGGAAAACAGACCTTTGAAAATACATTAACAATGTCATTATTTCATTTAAAACTAATAATATGTTTGCCAAAAGTCCAATATAATATGTTTGCCAAAGTCCACTTGGAACATTTTTGGGCTTGACAATAGTACATAAAAGTCTGCATTCCTTTTTTTTTTTTTTTTGTGGACATTGATAAAACTTAGTTTCTACTCTTAACAAAAAAAATAACTTGCCAGCTCATATTTATGTAAAGCGGAATATTTAGAAGATGGGGGAAAAGATGTCCTATAACATCAGAAGAAAACATCAAAGAACTAGTGGCAACATCTTAAGGCTTTTATCAAAGTAGTGAGAGAATGCATTAAAGCAACAATATATGTACCTTTACATATGATATAATGATCAAACTCAATAGTATGTTTGATTAACATAGATGGATACGTGACTTACGTGTGTTCTGTTTTAAAAGATAGACTCGAAATATGGCCTTGCTTGCAAAACTGAAATAAATCTGAGAAGAATGTAGGATTAAGTCCTCTGGTGTCAACCAATATACCGTGTTTCCCCGAAAATAAGACGTACCCCAAAAATAAGACATACCTCCAGTTTTGCCTCCCGCATTAATATAAGGCATCCCCCCGAAAATAAGGCATCCCCCCCGAAAATAAGGCGTCCCCCCCCCCCCCGAAGCTACCGGTGCCGTAAGGAGTCACCGTAGAGGCGGGCGCAGCTGCGCAGCTCACTGATTGGCCGCAGCACAGCCGGAGCTGTTCTTTAAATCAGAGAGCCCGCGCCGTCGCCAGGACAAGCTGCCGCCTGCTGCTCGCTCTGCCCTGACGGAGTCTGGCTGACTCACAGACTCACGCAGGGCCGGCGACAGGAATTTTGGGGCCCCGTACGGCAGATCATATGGGGCCCCCTCCCCCAGTCTCCTGCCGCCCGTGCCCCTCCCTCCCCCCCCCCGTCTTGGAGCACTAACCTCACTAACCGCTCCTTCCGGGGGGCCGCAGCACCCTCCTGCCGGCAGGAGCAGGCAGCAAGTCTCACTGCCCCAGGCAGAGGCTCTCTGCCACTGCACGTGGTGCAAGGAGGGGGAAGGAGGCTGCTTGCAGCCTGCACCGGCAGAGGGGGAGGGGCAGAGAGCCCCTGGCCGCCGCCTCCCCCAACCCGGCTCCGAGTCGGACCCTCATCAGCCCCCTCCCCCCTCATCAAGAGTCAGGGGCAGCGGCAGGACAGCTCTCTGCCGCTGCCTCACATGCTGCAGGGGTGGGGGAAGGGGGCTGCTTGCCTAGGAGCAGTGAGGAGGGTGGCTACAGACAGCGCCCAGCCGCCCCCCCCCCCAACCAGCCCCTGACCCACCTGCTGGCTGCCCCCCGGCCCAGCTCAGAACAGTTCCCGGGGGTAAGCAGCTGGGGCCCTGGATCCCCAACCCATGGTGGGGCTGCACCCCTGCACCTGGAGCCGGGCCCCTGCACCCCTGACCCATTGCTTCCTCAGACCCTGCCCCCATGGGTCCAGTGGGGGGGGAAGCCTCTACTTCCCCTCCCCATCCCCTCTACTTCCCCCCCCTCCATTCCCCCCGTCCCTCATTCCCCCTCCCCCCCATGTGTCCCGATATTTTTTTCTTGTTATCTGGTCACCCTAGTTTGTCTGGTTATGCTGGTTTATCTGATTATGCTGGTTATGTTTGTCTGGTTATGCTGGTTTGTGATGACAACTACTACCGTACCGTATACAGGTAGTAAACTTCCTTTTTTTTTGTTCAACAATAAATGTGTACTGTATTCTTCTTCATGGAAAAATAAGACATCCCCTGAAAATAAGACATAGCGCATCTTTGGGAGCAAAAATTAATATAAGACACTGTCTTATTTTCGGGGAAACAGGGTAGCTATATAAAAATCAGTGGAGTTGAAGTAATTTACACCAGCAGAGAAACTGGACCTTTACTTTATAAAATAACTTGTACTGTCTAAATACAGAACACAAAACTTTTTGATGCATATGCAGTCCATCCACTTGCACAGAGATTTTGGAAAGGTGTGCTAGACTCTTGTCCTTGTAAACAATGTCTACAAACCCAATGGACCTCAGTGCATGACCGATGGGACTTAGACTGGCTTTGCGTTTTGGTGCAGATCAGCAAACCTCAATCCCCAAAGATAGCTTGATTCCTTTTAAGAATGTCCACTCATTATTTGTCACTAAAACATTCATTTAAAAATCTTCAGTGCAGCACCAGGAACAACACATGATCAGCCACATGAGTGGATGAATGACGCATAATCTCAGCTCTATCCTAAAATTAACTGACTGGTGTTCCATTAAAAGTGTGTGCACGGTGGAGGCGGGGGGACATGCTTTAGTCTCTTGCTATATTGGAGACCAGATGCTTGTTCCTTTCAAATTTCGGGCTTGACCATGCCATTTCAATCTGCCCCCAGGAGCAGCACAGATTATGAAGCATGTCTCAGAGAGACAATTCCTTCCCTGTTCCTAGAAGACAGAAATCTGCCAGTGGCCCTGTTCGGCTTCAAGCCCACAGATCATGGGTTCCAGCTCCTGCTCTTCCATTGACTGCTGTTAATACTTCTGTGCACTTCACTACTTTTATTATGAGCTAAAGTTTCATGCACTGTGAGTAATTATCATTCACCAGTTTCACAGCTAAAATAACTGACAGCTTGCATAAAATCACTTCAGAAAACACTGAAAATGGAACCCAGGTCTCTAATAGAACAGAGCTAAGTCTCATCCACTTTGCCACACAGTCTTTCAGAAGGAGCATGGCAAATTAAATGCATGGACTTGTACAATGTGGCTCTGCATCACACTGTAGCAATGAGACATATTATGACAGATTTATGGATTCTGCCACTGCTTCCATACGAAGATCTGAATCTTTATCTTAAATGGTGGAAAAATCACTTTTTTTACATCCTGGGTGTACCCTGTCAGATAACTCAGCTATGCTGTCTGAAACAACTAGACCATGCTCCTCTTCCAGATGAGGGAATGGAAAATAAGAATCCTGATGCCCAGCATTCCAGCTGTCTCCTTCTGTAACTCACTGGCACTGAGAGCTTATCCCTGCATGTACTGCTCCACACAGAGGGACAACAGTACTCATTCCTCCTGTCAGTGGCTCCTACCTTGGGGCTGTCGATATGAAAGTCGTGAGTTAATATCCTGCTGACAACCCATGTGGGTGTGAAAAAGAAATTATGGGTAAAAGTTAGAGTAAGGACCTGGAGGTAATTTATGATTCTATTTTATTGCAAAACGTATTCAGAAGCGAACTTGGATATGTGTTGATGCATGTTTTACTGTTGCATTTTTATTATTTTACTGCTGCATTTTTATTATTTGTGTTTAGCTAATGTGGGTTTTCCCTTCCACAATGGGATGTGCTAGACTTACAGTGTGTTTGAGACAGATAGCAAGGTGTGGAAGATTTTTGCATGTGGCGCCAGAGAGTGGAAGACCCTGCCTATGCAAACTCCCAAAAGGTCAGATCTTGATTTAATAAACTTCCCTTTCCAGGAACCATGTGTCCTTCTTTAAAGATGTAACATTAATGCTTAAGGGGGACTGGATGCCTCAGGGTGTTGCCAGTGAAGTATAGAGCCTTTCTCCTGTAGATCACCAGTTTGAATATTGCCTCACTCAGTGGAGATTAATAACTACTCCTATCTAAAGGATGGTTGGTAGCCCCTATATGGGATGAGTTTGGCAAGTCCCTATTCCAGCTCCCTTGCCACAAACCCCCCACTAGATTGCAAGTTATTTGGGGAAGGCACTACTTTTTACCCTTATGATTACTTCTCTGTACTGAGGTAGTGCCTAAGAGCCCTAGTTGTCAACCAGGATTGCATTGTGCTAGGCACTGTACATACACAGAACAAAAGGACAGTCTGGGCCCCAAAGAGCTAACACAGGGCCTAGCATAAGGGGATCCAAGTGTGTCCTCTAGGGAGAGCTCCTGCAGCAGTGGACAAAAGAAAAATTAAGATTGTGAGAGTTGGTCACACTATAACTGACACACGCACACAAGAGTGGGGGAGGAGGAGAGAGAAATTGGTTTTGCCCCGTCTATATTTCTAACTTTTGTTTGAAATCTTGTGCTTTTTTGGGGTGAGGGGAGGAGAAACAGACTCATGATTTTTAAACTGTAGGGATTGGCCATACTGTGATTTTCATTTGGAAAAAATCCTGACAGCCTCATTCCATTAAAAAAAGTCTTGACATTTAGGAGACTTTTTTTTTTTTTTGGTCACAGCTAAGGAGGCAAGAGGCCTGAAAAAAAATCCCTTTCTAATCCCACATATCTGCTTTTCTGTGCCAGGGCTTGCAGCTCATGTCCGATCTCCCTCATAATATTTAACGCAGCTCTGAATTAACAACGAAGAGAGAAGGAATGAAAGGCTGGGAACACACAGTCAGTAACGTTAATTGTCTCTTGCTGCATATCCTGCAGTGCTCCCCGAAAGTCATGTTTTAGAAACATTCATGCAGACATCCAGCAGAGAACATTTCAGTAGGTTTATACATGTTCTTACAACCACTAATGAAATAATGTCAACTTTTTATGAATATTCAGTGTGATTTTGTTAATAAAAAAAGGAATAACAAGAGCTAGCCACTCTGTAGGTTGGCACCAACTGTTTGCCCTTTCTCAAGAAAAAATAATTGTATGTGAAATGCAGCACTCATAAAAGTGAGATATCTATAGGTATAATGCAGACAGATCCTGTGAAAGTGTCTTCACACACCTCAGTCCTTACCTGCAACACTACAGTTATTCAATTACGGGGGCTTACCTCTATCATCCATAAAATCTTATGAAGTGGTTTTGTGATAAGGATAAATGTCTGCACAACATACGGCCCGGGGGCCACATGCGGTCCGCATGGGCTCATTGTGCGGCCCGCAGGGGGTGAGTAGGGATGGGGCAAGACAATCAGGGGTGTTGGGGGGAAGCGGATGGGGGCCGGGCTTTTCGGCCCGCAGCTGGGTTTTTTTGCAGTAATATGGCCCTCGCTGCTTTCCGAGTTGTGCAGGCCTGGTTTAGGACAAGATTAATATCACCAAATACATTTCATTTACAAGACGACAGCAGGTTTCTGAATCTGGGTCTCCAGATATGAAAGTTTTCCACAAGCTATAGCAATATCTAGTTCACAATACCATCTAGCCAAGAAAAATTGCCTTTGCGTATAGGTCTAATCTACCAATGAACTACTAACAGTACTTCAGGAAATTTACTGAAGAGGCTCTGAACATATGTAAACAAAGTACTGTCAAAACAAATGCGTTGACTTGTGTCTATGAATGCCACTTCCCTTTTCTGGATAGAAACACAAATGTTCTACCACTTATTATGGGCTCTGTACTCAATGTAGCAGAAGAATCGTCTTCTGTTGTGCAAGTGGTAGAGCTGTTGCTTTTTTGGTGCTGGAGGACCATTGTGTGAAACCTAGTGATAACCATGCATTCCTATGTAGCCAGGAATTGGTTATAATATAATAGCATGAACATTCATCAGAAAGTTTTTTCCCACTATTCAGACACATGCATTCAGTGATAATCTCTATGGACTATGCCACATGCAGATGTACTTTTAGCATATGTTATTTCTACCTTGCCTGGTGAAGAAATGTTATTTCTACCTTGCCTGGTGAAATGCAAACATCCTCATTGTTCCCAAAGCCACACATAAGAAACAAGGGAAAATACATTTTTTGTTGAGTTTCAAACATTACAAGGCAGAGCCTACTTTTATTGAGTGACAACCACGCTATCAACACAAGAGGTCTTCAAAGCAAACAGGATGGGGAACGCATGTCCCTTTTGAGTTACCAGTAATTGCGGAATCACTTATTTATAGGAGATAAAACTTTCATTTGAGATGCTCCAAATCCACTTTTGTGGGTGATTACAGAGAAGAAAGAAAAAGAAAGATTTGTTCAAAACACACCAAACGTTCATGAATTTCTTAATAGATCTCATATTCTTATCAGAATTCTGCCACATGATTCAGCAAACTAAATGATAATGCATTCAGATAATAATTATATAGTACTTTATGCATACTACAAAATATTTTTAAAAATCACCTCTCAGTTAAAGCACTTGTTATTACTGATTGCTTTGGATTTCATGCTGGCCACCATTTTGAATCAGTACCCATCTTCTACCCTTCAGCTCCATGTCTGTCATGGTGCCAGTCCGAAATCAACCAATCAGCGATGTATAGGCTGAAAGGTGTCGTTATAACCCAGATCCACCTGTGAGTAGTTACTTGACCAGGTGGCTGAATGACAGCTAAGGGATACATGAGCCTAATAAAGTGTTATGAGGGCTCAGTCAGGAGAGCCCAGAAGACAGGAAGCATCTGATGAGAGGGTCTTTCCAGGGAAGCTGCCTAAGGAGTTCACTAAGGAAAGGTACCTAGGAAAGGTAGTCTGGGAGTTGGGCTACACTTTTGGGGGGGGAAACAACCTAAGATACGCAACTTCAGCTACACCAATAGCGTAGCTGAAGTCACAGTATCTTAGGTTGATTTACCTGATTGTCCCCACAGCGGTGAGTCGACCACGGCCACTCTCCCGCCAACTCCGCTTCCTCCTCTTGCTGAGATGGAGTTCTGGAGTCGATGGGGTAGGTGGTCCAGACTGCAGTGGAACTACATCCCATTCTAGTGATGGGTTCTATTCTTTTGACCTCTGCAGGGCCCTGAGTCAAGAGAAGGAACCTTTTCCCAGGTGATGACCAGGGTTCTACAGAGGGGTTCCTGAGCTGCCAGAAGGGGATGATCTAGTGGGAGTGCCCATCACAAAGGCCAAATAGGGATAGTTGACATTTACTTACATATTAATAACCACCAGAAATCGGAAATGTTATATATAGGTGTATATATTTTTCCCACACACACCAGTTTTAAAAATATAGATGTGAAAGCTCTTTGAGGGCTTGAGGTTTATCTCAAAAGCTTTAGAGCCCAGACTGCAGTCAATGAGCGCTATACTTCCTACTCGGGGATATTAATTAAACTCATTAGTTTCAATGTATGTCACTTGTATCCTGCCATTGGAAACTAGGGCCTAACATGATTACTGTTGGGGTTTTTTTTAATAAAAATAAGATTTTAAAGATGACAAGAAAAGAAATGTACAGAACATTGAGGGAGAAGTGGATTCTCAACATTCTTCACATATTTCCTCTCTAGTTCAAGGTTCATTTCAGGTATTGATACACATATGCATGTGGTTATGTCATTGGGTCTGGTAAAAGCTGCTGCTGACTGACAAACTAGATGCCTCTATTTCTTGTATATTGTTCAAAAGGCAAGCTACTGAACACACAACTGTACTAGCCTTCAAATTGTAAGATTGATTTTCTGCTGTCTTTCACCATGTTTACACCAGAGTAACTCCGTTTATTAAAATAAAGTTACTACTGTTGAAAGGAGGAGATTTAGACCCAGTAATGATAGTCTAGGAAAAGTCTTTAATCGAAGGACACCACCAGTTCTAAAGGAACATGAGAACTGGCTGAATGTCTAATTATAGTGCATAGCATTCTCAAACTCCACCTGCACTGTTAACAAAATTTTGTGGTAACACAAACGTTACATGCAACATTGTGAATTAGTTGTGATACTTGATTCATGATACCCATCAACAGAAACCATGTAAAACCACCAAGGGCTTGACTGACCTCCTGTATGAGTGCACCTCTTTTGAAATGTGCATTTTAGACCAATCCAATGATCCAAAAATTCAAATTCAGGCCTGATTTTTCAAAGTGCTGAGCATTTTCAACTTCCATTGACTTCAAATGAAACTGGAATAAATTGCCTAGGGAGATTGTGGCATCTCCATCACTGGAGATTTTTAAGAGTAGGTTTGTTGTAAGTGTGAAGGGTGCCTTGCCTGGGTGGGACTATGTTATCTAACACAGTGTGCCTTGCCTGGGTGGGGCTTGTTATCTGAGACAGGTAACATAGGAGTTTCCCTGCCATGGGGGAGGGAGGAGCCTCGAGCCCATGAAGAAGGGAGGAGCAAAACAGTCAGATCCATCTTGGCTGGTCTCCAGGGAGGAGGCAAGGGCCAGGGAAGTTCCATCTTGGCTGGCCTCGAGGCAGGAGGCAGGAACCAGGGTCAACTAGCATCTCCGGCTATGGAGATGGCTCAGCTTTTCCTTTTTTATACTTCTACTTAGCTAATGTAAGTGATTTTGATTCTATTAGCCGTGCCTTTTGGGGTGTTCTTTCCTTTTCAGAAGAAAGTGGGAAACCCCAAATGTAAAGTGTCTGTATCTCTGCTTTAACCTTTTTCTTTATTAAATCTTGTTAGTTATAAAACCGGCTGGTTTATTTCCCTTAGGGTTCTCTGCTTCATCTGGGAAGGCAGAAGGGAAGGGAAATAGGGACAGGCAGTTAAGTGCCTAGCTGGAGTGTGGAGACTATCTCTCCTTACTGTCAGGTGAGACGGGGGAGGGAGGAAGCAGTCTCCAGGTGTCTGTCTCTCAGAGAGAGAGAGACAGGGTTGGGGGAAGTCTGCCTTCAGCCGGGGAGGGTGAAGGGGAGCCGCCCCAGGTGTCTGGCTCTGGCTCCCAGGTAGAGGGGAACAGGGAGGGAGGAAAGCAGCCTCCAGGTGCTTGACTCTGGGTCCCAGGGAGGGAGACAGGGTGCAGGGGGGGAGGAAAGCAGCCTCCAGGGGTCTAACTTTGGTTTTCAGGGAGGAGGAGAAAGTTAGGGTCTGGCTCTCAGGTACAGAGAGACAGAGGGTGAAGGAAAGCAGCCTTCAGGTATCTGACTTTGAAACCCAGGGAGGGGGACAAAGTTGGGGTGGGGAAGATCGGGGGCCCCTCCAAGGTTTTTGGAAGTATACTCGATTGGTGGCAGCGATTGGTAACCCCAAAAACCCCCAACTGGCAAAGTGGGGTGGGGGGGGGTGAAAAAGGACTTGTTGGTCTGGCATATAAGAGGCCCAGCCTTTGTACTCAGGAGCATAAAGGCTGGGGTAACCCCTCTTACAAGGTTAAACACCTGTCAGGGATGGTCTAGATCAGGGGTAGGCAACCTATGGCATGGGTGCCGAAGACGGCACGCGAGCTGATTTTCAGTGGCACTCACACTGCCCTGATCCTGGCCACCAATTTGGGGGCTCTGTATTTTAATTTAATTTTAAATGAAGTTTCTTAAACATTTAAAAATCCTTATTTACTTTACATACAACAATAGTTTAGTTATACATTATAGACTTATAGAAAGAGACCTTCTAAAAACGTTAACATGTATTACTGGCACGTGAAACCTTAAACTAGAGTGAATACATGAAGACTCAGCACACCACTTCTGAAAGGTTGCTGACCTCTGGTCTAGATAATATTTAGTCCTGCCACAAGTGCAAAGGTCTGGACCAGATGACCTCTCGAGGTCCCTTCCAGTCCTACGACTCTATCCTTCTATTTCAGTCCCTCTGATCAGTGCTTTAATACACATTGCAGGATGGCAGCATCTTCTACACATTTCATTGATCTTAGACCCATGCTAATGCACTCTGGGAATAAATTACTTCTGAATTCTTTCATTCTAATTAAATTAATAGCATATTATTTCTCAGAAATTCCAGTTTGATATGAGTTACATTACACAGGTATTCATTAGATTTTGCTTTTGTTGAACATTTAACTTCATACACACACAAAAAACATTTAACTTCATACACACATTTTTTAAAAATTACATATCACTGACATTTACGATAGCACACAAAGGCCACTGACATAAATCAGAGTCTTTCCTTTGTTTTCAATTGACTTTGGATTAGTTTCTAAATCTCTTGCAAGCAGTAACTTTCGCATTCTGTATAGAAGCATGTACGTTAAGAAAATGCCAAGGTTTTTTCAGCAAAGGATGTGTACTTTTTTCTCTATTGTACAAAAAAAGAAATACAACTGTTTTCAAGTATGCTGCTCCCTGACAAAAACCTCCCTTTTGGAAATATCTTACTTACAATAAACATTATTTTTTCAAACTATTGGGTCTATTCTGAAAGTGTCAGTTATTTTTCACAAATGTTACAATAGCTTAAAGATTCACCAGGAACTATCATTACATTATATTATCCTGATCTTTGCAAAGTATCAGGTGAACTATCACTGCCACTATTCGTAATGATCTTTGTCCAAAGGCACCAATTTTAAAAGTCACAGTCACATCCCATAACTGAACAAGAGAGCCATATGCAATGCCCAATTCACTGCTGTGTCATCAGTCTACATAAGCAGCCTTTCCAGCTGCCCTTGAATTGCAGAGCTTGATGCTGCAAAACCAACTTCCTATGGTGAAACTGGCACGCTGTCCAATCAATGGAATTTACTTTTTCTGGTAGGTGGTCTACCACTGGCTAATCCCAGCTGCTCGTTCCAGGTTTAGTGATTGGTTCTTGGTCCAAAGGGAACTGTCCTTTAAAAAGAATGACGGGTATGGAGTTAAGGGATAAACCATTTTCTGTGAATTAGGCATCAATCTGGAACTAATGATATTTGAGTTAGCTGAAATGTCCATTCTCTCAATCAGATTGGGGATAACCTGGTCAGTCACTGGTGTTGAACTGTTAGCCTATTTACGTTTTGGGGACAAGGTAAGTTTGGCCCATTTACGACTGCATAAGCTAAGAGGTCAACCAGAATACACATTACAGTAGAACCTCAGAGTTACAAATACCTTAGGGACGTTTGTAACTCTGAAATGTTCGTAACTATAAACAAAACATTAGGGTTGTTCTTTCAAAAGTTTACAATCGAACATTGACTTACTACGGCTTTGAACCTTTACTATGCAGAACAAAAATGCTGTTTTTAACCCTCTTTTAATTGAAACAAGCACAGAAACAGTTTCCTTATCTTGTCTAATATTTAAAAAAAAATTGGTAGTTTACATTTAACACAATACCGTATGGTATGTGTTTGTTTTTTTCTGTCTCTGCTGCTGCCTGGTTGCATACTTCTGGTTCTAAATGAGGTGTCAGTTTGTAACTCCAGTATTCATAACTTTGAGGTTCTACTGTATTATATGTCTATGAAAAGGGGTGATTGTCAGAGATAGTAAAGGAACATAGGAAAAGTCATACAAATCAAACCATTTGCCTATCTAGTCCAGCATCCTTTCTCTGACAGTGGCAAATACCAGATGACCCAAAGGCAGGTAGGTGTAAGAAACCTCAGTATAGACAATTAATGAATAACCTGTTCCTAATGAAGTTTCTTACTGAGCTCTAGCAGTCAATGATTGACTTTCCCCCTGAACCATGACTATATCTCTTTGCTAAAAACGTTTTCTTCTAAAGTAACTGTAGATGCTTTAAAACAATGGAATCTGGCTTATCGCTTGGCTTCCAAGATATCTTATGGCAAAGAGTTCTACAGGTTGTATTATGTTTTATAAACAAAAAACTTTATCCATTAAATCCATTTTCAGTTTCATTAAGTGTCCCTTTTGTTCGTGTTTGATGGACATAGGCTAAAGAAGAAAGCAACCTCCCAGCCATGCAGCAGCTGCCAGGCCATCTGTCTTTGGAAATATCCTACGTAAATAAGTTTTTCCAAGCACTAAGTGTCAACTGTCCTCACTGGCACGTGCTCTTGGCAAACCTTCATAACTTACAAACAGAGCACATTTCTACTTAGTTGAACTTTTAAATAAAATCTAATTGCAAGGATATGAACTCAGAAACAATAATGAAACCAATAGAATTAAAATAAAAAGAGGGCTTCAAGATTAAAGGCCACCGAAAAACCGGTTGATTCATATAAACAGTTAACTTTAAACAATATTCAGATAAACATATGTGAATTATTTCAACTCCTCTTGTACATCAATAGTAAATTAATTCTGGTAATTCCAGAAATTGAATTTAAAGAATTAAGTTTTATCATTATGTATGAAGTTACATTATTAAATATAACAGGAACTCTACAGTTTGGAACTAGCCCTGTAGAAAGGCTTTTTATCATTTAAATATGATTTTTGGAGGGTGCGGGGAACCTCTGCTGAACACTATTGCATGCTGTTTCATCTTTAATTTAACCCTTTGAGCATTTCACAGACTGCATCGTGGAAGAGGAGTTGTGGGCATCAAAGAGAAAGATAAGTTTGATTAATTCAGTGTGGTTAGAAAGAAGGAATATTTCAATTTACTATCATGTTAATAACCACAAAGATAAACTAGGATTCCTGTTGGTGTTTATAATTGGTTAGACATTCTTTCTGGGATTTCACTGTAAAATGCAGAGAGCTGCAGACTCGGGAAAGGAATGATGTATAGGTAGTGGCATGTGGGTTGCAAACTGCAGCCCTTTGCACCTGAGGAAGACACAGTCGCTGACAAAAGCAATTATCCCTGGGGTAAGACAGGCAACATTTGGAGTTTGGCTCTTCACAGGGAATCTAGCGATGCCTTCTATATTTCTCAGAGCACTCTCAGAACTATTAGCCTGAACGGTAAGTGAAAATATCCAGGAGGCATTGAGCACCTGGCAGAATCAAATCCTGACATAGAAGCCCTGCTGATGGAGGCTTCCTAGAATATACTGGGAAACAACAAATCCATTTTGAGGGCAGTACTAGCACGTCTGGCTCCCCTAGCACAATAGAACCTGGTGGGCACTTCACGCCTTACTTCACTGTAATGGAACAGAGAACCCTCACTCCAGCAGAAAAGGGGTTAAAGAGAGCCTATGGGCCCAGCTAGCCCAGCCTCACTATGCCTGCAACCAATCCCAGGCCTGGAGGAGGAAGAAAAGGAGAGAATCTCAGTTCTGTTCAGAGAAGCTCAGTTCAGGGCTGACTGGTGAAGAGGCAAGAGGTAATACTGCTTCTCTCTACAGAAGGGAAACTTAGATTCCTGGCCTCTATAAAGAAGCTAGCTCTACAGCGAGTAACTAAAACTGAACAGAGGCTACCCTTAATATGAATTAACAAGGGGTCACCAGTGTAGTCTAAGAAATAGCACAAACCATACCCCAGTTGCTCAAAGTAATGAAATTTCATTGTCCTATTTTTAGAAGTTGTCTTTAAACAGAGTTTCAGCCCAAAAATTATAAAATGATTAAAAATGATAAAATGATAGAATGATTATAGAGGATTAAGAAGCTGGAGTCTACTAGAGTCTCTTTAGAACAGTGATAGGCAAACCTCAACCAGTTCACCCCAAAAGTTGGATGTTTATTTAAATCTTGTTAAAAAAAAAAAAGCAAGAACACTAAGGGCGTGTCTACACTTATCCGGGATTGAAGCTGCAAAGATCAAAGCACCAGGGATCAATTTAGCGGATCTAGTGAAGACCCGTTAAATCAACCGCAGATCGCTCTCCCCTCTTGAGACTTTTGTTACAACTCCCCCCCAGCCCACACTTAAATTTGCTTTCAACCAAACTTCAAGTGACCAAGTTTTGAACTGGCCTAGGTAACTCAGACACTTAGCTGAAGACTTTCTAATAGGCCATTTATGTGCACAGTTGCTTGATTTGCATGTGACAATTGCATTTTTGCTGCTGGAACAAATAGTTTTTGCAGGTGCACCTTTTCTTAGTATGCATTACATTGTTACTATTTATTTATGGGGCAGATTTTCTATTTTGTACCCAGCCCTGTATTGAAGGCCATGTCAAATCACAACTTGCACTCTCCATGTTCATATGCAACAGTAAAGTATAATCTGGTCCTATTTGCTCAGATTCTACCTCAGAATTTACAGTCTAAATAGGTTGCATACATACAAGGCACATATGAGCAACAAGAACAAAATAATAACCGAGAGCAGAGCATGGAAATCCTGAAACCCTGCCAGTTTCTTGTGAAGATGTTGCTTTAAAACAGCTTTGTAATGCTCTTCTGGTGCAAAGCTGCCCCAGTCATTTTATCCAGGCCCCTCTGTGCAAGAGGACATTCAAATAGCTGTCAGTGTAGGAAGAATGGCTAGTTATCCCTGGCTGTAAGAAACTGGCACAATTTGGAGAAGTGGACATATTAGTCAAAGACTGGTGCTGTGGAAACATAGTTTAAAACCACCTTTGCTCCCGTTTTACAGCCACAGCTCAAGTCAGCTTCTTTAATTTAAATTTTTTCAAATGCATTTGCAATTCCAACCGCAGCAAGTGTAAACAACTTGTGAAATTAACACAGATAAGAATTCTGTAAGAGTTGTTCTTCCTATCACTAATTGTCACCTTTGGAGTCTCCTGTCAGTTCAGGTGTTGAACATCCTTGAAATTCAAAGGTATGCAGCACGCTCAGTCTTTTTATATGTAAATCAAACTTAAACAGATAAATTTAAAATGCACTGTGTGTTTTAGAACCTAACTTTGTTATCATTCTTCAATTTTGCTTCCTTCCAGAAGTATTCAGAACAAAAGAGCATTAGGCTTGGATTAAATTACTAGATAGTGCTCTGGTTTGTTCCTCTGGTTTTTACTGGGACTATTAAAGAAATTTTGCATCCTAAATTTGAGATTCTTCTAACAAATTTTCATGGTATGTTAACATCAATCCATAATAAAAATAGTATAATACAGACTAATGCTAAAATTTAGCTTTACAGAAATGAAGATTAGTGTTCATAAACTGCTATATAGGAATGCCATTTATTAAATCTGAAACAATGTGCAAGATGCACATTTGCCACAAAGTGACTGGCTCCCTTAAGAGTGAGTTGGCAGCTAGTGTATCTGGACTGATCAGTGGCTGCCCAATGGGGCTTAACGGAATGTACCAATGTCTTATCAAGGGGCAGACAGCTGCACGTGGTTGTTAGCACCCTTGGCAAGGTGCATGATCCCTAAACCCTGTTGGGCAGCGGTAATCATTCTAGATGCACAGGGACTCTGCTCCCTCTTAAAGGAGGGAATCACTCCAACATACACTTTTTCAAACTAATGTCCTGTCTCATTGATCTGTACTTATAGGGCCAGATCTTTAGCTGGTGAATAAGCATAGTTTCATTAAAGTCAGATAGCAGTATGGACACTTGTTGGATATGGACTATTCTGACAGACTGTATTCTTATATTCACCCTTTTTACAAGTCTATGATATAGTTTGTACAATATATGTCTTCTGAGGTATAATTTGAGAATTCATAATCTGCTGAACATTATTGTCCTGGTAAAATGTGTGGCAACATTGTATGTAAAGTTATAAAATTCTATTGTATGAAGCATGTTCCAAGTCTGGGGAAAACAGCTTCAGACCAGTTCCCCAGAGACAAAAGGCTAGCCAAGACCTCAGCTAGATGTCAATATAAGCAAGTGGATTATCACTTGATTAAGCATCCATTCTTTGGCAGGAAGAAGACAGTGAGCAAGAAATTTACATATTGGCAAAGAAACAGCTAAAGGTTCCCAGACCTCTGTCTCCTGAACCCCAGATGGAGATGATCTTCAAAGGGAAAAAAGAACTATAATAAATGAAAAGAGAACCCCCAAAACACTCCCCTCTTTCTCTCTGCTCACAGCATTGACACCTGAAGAACCATTGAACTGCGGGCTTGGGGCTGGCTGAAGGAGTTCAGCCAAGAAAAGCCTGTGGCGAGAAAAACCTTTGCTTTGCATTCATTTAGCTTGTTAAAATGACAACTAATACCTAACTTACCTTGTATGTTTTGGTAACTACTTCTGACTTATGCCTCATTACTCGCAATCACTTAAAATATTTTTGTAGTTAATAAACTTGTTTTATTGTTTATCTAAGCTACTGTGTTTGGACTGAAGTGTTTGGGAACCTCCATTTTGAGATAACAGGATTTCTGCATATCATTTTCTACTAATAAAATGACAGCATTTTTATAAGCTTGTATTGCACAGAAGGGAATTTGCTGGCATCATTCTGTAATATTCAGGATTTCTAAAAATCTTCTAGAAGTACTCATAACTCAGCTGTGAGTAATTTTCATGCTATAGGCTGTGTGAGCAAGGCCAGGAGTTGTGCTCACAGCAAAGCAGTGTAAAAAGCACCCCAGATTGGAGAACTGAGGGGAAACAGCTGTCCAGCAGTCCAGATTGTATCCTAGAGAATGTCACAACCACCAATGGAATTAGGCACATAGGCCCTTTTGAAAATCCCCTAGGCACCTATCTGCATCTCTAGATGCCTAAATACCTTTGAAAATCTAGAGCCTAACTTCCACTGGCTTTCAGTGAGATTACATTCCTATGCCCAGATTTAAAAAAAAAAAAATATTTAGGCAATGTGCACTTAGCCTTGCAATACCTAACTCATTTAGGGGCTTACATCTCATTTTTTAAAGGCATGTAAGCACTTAGACACTTGGCTCCTAAATCAATTAAGTGTTGAAATGATGAGCACAACAATGCCTAAATACCTTTACAAATATGGGCATAAGTAACTTTTAAAAATGTGACTGAAGCTCCTAAGCAATTAAGGCACTTTTGAAAATGTTACCTGAGATGGACATTTAGGCAACTAAATAAGCAGTCTGATTTTTCAGAGCACTTCAGCCCCTTCAGTTTCCACTGACACCTATTAGAGCTTTGGATATATAAGTCAACTGAAAAACAGGACACTGATTTAGGTGCCAAAATGTGCATTTAGGGGTGCATAATCATGTAAGTGATTTAGGAATACAAGTCCCATTCATTTTCACTGAGAATTGTGCTCGTAAGTCATCTAAGTGCTTTTGAAAATCCCATCTTAGTTGCCTAAAATTAGGCACTCAAGTTGGAAAATAATTGGCCATGACCTTGAAAGCAATTATTAAACTAATAGATTCTCTGATGGTGATCATAGCTTTCTTCCATTTATGTGTCTCCCCCCACTCCCCGGGAACAAATAAGTTATATTCAGCAGTTAGAACGCATGGTTATTTAAATTACAGTCTATCTTCATATTCCCATGCAAATAAAGACATTTATACATACATAATGTTTAGATACTTTTCACTCTTTATTCCATAACAGAAATTCTAAAATTTATAAAGAAGTAATATGCATGTGTTTATAAATACATACTTGGAAGGATTCATTTTTTATTGGTAAATGTCAATAAACCTCAGTGTCACCATAGACACACAAACTGACTAAAATTATATCCATTGAGGATGATCACAAATTACATTTAGGCAAAGTAAGAAAAATGCTGCTTGAACACTTCTTGGAGTTTGATTTAAGGATATTTACTTTGCATATTATCACGTGATGTTGACCATTTATATTACACAACTGAAAATTTAAATTGAAAATGCAAAAAAAGCTTAAACACATGAAAATTATATATATAAAAAAGAGCCAAACATAAATATATACTAGAAAAGTATGTGCTAGCTTACAATGCATATACAATTACCTGAACATAGTCCTGCATTGAATATGTAGGCAAATCTTCCACTGAATTTACCAGGAGCTTTGTGTGAGTAAGTAGTACTCTGAGTCATTTATGTTACTGATTCATAAAAAGTAATTTTAGCAAACTGGGAAATATAATGTTCATGTCTCCCCAGTGAGTAGTATGTTAGGTTAATAGCCTAGCTTAACCTCTGTTAGTTTCGGTGTAATACAACAACCCAAGAGGTACAATAGTTCAATTGTGACATGATTTAAATCCAAAGGCATTGGTTAACAAGTTATTTTCAATCAGTTCCTGTCACAAAAAAGCACTGCAAATTCAGCTACAGTTAAAACATAAGCATTTAAATCAATTACTAATGTCTGAACAATTAAACACTGTTCTGTAGTTAGTACTCCCCTACAGCTGGAACCAGAGTTCCTATTTTTAAGAAAGGGGGGAAAGGTTATCTGGGAACCTACAGCCCTGTTAGTTTGACCTCAACTGTATGCAAGCACTTGGAACAAATTTTGAAAAAGAAAGTAGTTAAGGACATAGAAGTAAATGGTAACTGGGATAAAATACAACATGGCTTTACAAAAGTAGATTGAGCCAGACCAATCTGATCTCCTTCTTTGAGAAGATAACTGATCATTTAGACAAAGGAAACGCAATAGATCTAATCTTCCTGGATTTCAATAAGGCATTTAATACAGTTCCACATGGGAAATTAGTTAAACTGGAGAATATGGGGATTAATGTGAGAAATAAAATTTGTGGATGACACAAAGTTGGGAGGTATTGCCCATGTAGAGGAGGTCCAAAATATCATACAAAAAGATTGTGACAACCTTGAAAACGGAAGTAATAGAAATGAGATGGAATTTAATAGTGCCAAGTGCAAGGTCATGCATTTAGGGACTAACAAGTTTTGCTATAACCTGGGAATTTATCAGTTGGAGGCGACAGAGGAGGGCTATTACAGAGCTCTTGGTTATTACAGAGAATTCCTTCCCAGGTGTCTGGCTGATGGGTCTTGCCCACATGCTCAAGGTATAACTGAGCACCATATTTGTGGCCCAGAAGGAATTTCCCCCCAGATCAGATTGGCAGAGACTTTGGTGGTTTTTCACTTTCCTCTGCAGCATGGGTCACTTGCTGGTTTAAACTAGTGTAAATGGTGGATTCTCTGTCACTTGAAATTTTTAAATAATGAATTGAGGACTTTGGTAACTCAGCCAGCGATTATGGGGCTATTGCAGGAGTGGGTGGATGAGGTTCTGTGGCCTGCAATGTGCAGGGCATAAGACTAGATGATCATGATGGTCCTTTTGCTTTTGGCTTTAAAGTCTATGAGAGTGTAGCCTGACTGGCTGGACCATATTCTCTGGATCCCCACAGGGGTAGAGCAGCAGCTAAGCAACCATTACTGTACCTTCTGTTGCTGCATTTGTCCACCTGGCTAGTATGCTCCATTTACAAGGAAGAAAATCATCAGTGGATTCACGTGGTTTCATGTCCCCTGCCTCACCCCCAGGAAGCATTTAAGGATCAGAGGTCTGTAGGGTACAGAGGAAGCATCCAGTTCTCCTCACCAGGGCTGTCTACAGACAGAGATTGGGATAGGATTTGGGTCTTGGGAAACACGCAGTGACTTGATAAAGATCAGTTGTTTCCTCACAAAATTAACTTCAAGTCATTGTTAAAAAATTGCATATAGTAAATGAAAAATGGAAATAGACTCGAGATAACTCCCCCAACCAAAATATTATTTTGAGCTGAAAGGAAAACTTTAACGGTTACTTTAAAGGTGAGACATTCTAGAATGTACCAGCAAGCCTATCCCAAAAGCTGTAGCATAATGATATTCCACATACCAGACAAAATTAATACATGATGAGATGACTCTTTCATCTCAGCAGGCACACTCAAGGAAAAAAAATCCTGAATATGGATCAAGGTTTAGGTATTTAAAAGGGCAACTCAGGCATATGTAGTGATGCAGAAATGTTTGTTGGACTGAGATTAAAAAACTGCTATAATCAGGTCTTCTTATAATGCAATTTCTTCAGAATTATGAATAGTTGTAAAAATCATAAGTTTTATGAGCTTTTCTTAAAAGTTGGGGCTATATTCTGAAGCCTGCAGAGAAGCATTTTTCTCACTTTGGGGTCCAGTTTTCATTGCTACTATATTAGTATCTGAAGAGATTCAATTGCCTCCAAATAGGAGGTTTTACACCTGCTTGTCCAACCAAAGTCTAAGATTCACAATCAAAGGACCCACATCTCCCCACTCCGTTTTTCTAGCTATGTTTCAGTGAAGGGCCGTATTATTACATCAGAATATAGGAGACGGGGTGCGGGATAGCTGAAGAGGTGATGGAATGGAGGAGAGAGGGAACTGCTGACTAAACTAAAGAGGCAAATGAATAATTTAAAGTAACAAGTACAGTATTTTCATTTGTTAATGTATTTCTATGAAGATGACATTAAACTAGCTTTAATTCGCCTCCATTGCAAACAAGCGCATGATGCATTATTCAGAACATATAAGCAAACAAGGCAGAGAATGGGTTTAAGCAACGTGCCACAACTTCTTTTAACTGTGACATAGGTAACAGTGACTAACTGTACCCTGGCCAGGAATAGGTCCAGTGTGGTAAAAATCAGCTTCAAGCTAAAACCAGAAGGCATGCAGGCTGCCCCTAGCATAGCCTTCCAAACAAAGAATTCAGCCCAGATGCTGGAAATGTAACTTCTTACCCTTTGTAGCAGAATGAGGGTATGAATGCGGGGTCTCTGTCTTCCAAGCAATACAGGACCTAACAAATGTCTCATGGGTCCCATGCTTGGGTTTACCTAAGGAACTAGCATTTACAATCCAACATTCACCACACTAGACACTGGTAAATTCTGTGGTAAATTCAACCCAATTAAATCCCTAATAAAACCAGAACTCCAGTGTGCTATGAGATGAAAAAGCCCATGTGTTGTTGGTTTTTTGCACTGTGAGAAAATCCTGACACCCCAAGGTGGCCAGGCCCATAGCAATCCTGGAGGACCAACATGTGTATTCTACAACAAAAGCCATATAAGAGGGGTGAATGGTGCACTTCAGGTCCTAACGATGGCAGCCTTGGCTTGGAAAGAGCCATTTAGAGGTCAGGGGAAGGGTGGAGAAGCCCATCAGGTCACCCTGTTTCCATGAACTGGCCAATGAAACATGGGTAGACAATGTCATAAACTTCTCCTTTCCCTCCCCACATGCCTTATGATGCCTCTTCCCTTCACCTCTAGCCAGCTCTAGTCATTGCTTTCCAGGAAATCCACATGGAGCTGGGAAAGGAGAATGCAGGTAACAAGGAACCTGAGAGAGGCCTTTTACTGCCCACAGTGCAGATCAGTACTTCTGGTCTCTATCACCTGACAAACTCCTCACATCCTCCTGGTTGAAATCAAGAGAGAATGTTATCAACATACCTGAGCATCATGAAAATAGGTAAAACATTAGCAGTGAAACCACTCACAAAGATACCCATAAAACTAACTTTGCTACTAATGGCCATGAACATCAATCCATTGCTGCAAAAGCCTTTCATCTGAGAATCTCAAAGGCGTTATGCAGATAAGTAAGTATTGTTATCTCTGTCTGACAGATGTGGAATCTGAGAAATTAAAGGATTTACCTAAAGTTATACAGCTAGTTAGTAGCAGAACTGAGAATGAAGCCCAGAAATACATCTTCCAGAACTTTGCTCTAAGTACTGGTGCCCTGTGTTTCCCTCTGCCTAATGCAACATGACTTCAAGGGATGTAATTGTGATTTTTAAAAAAATTTGGTTTGATCTACAGTAGATAGTAGGCCAAATTAAACCCCATCTGACACCACTGAAGGCAATAAAATTACACTTAAGAATCTGGCCAAATGTCCTTTTACAGTTTTTGAGATATTGAAGCACATGAATACTTGTCAAACAAAGGTCCTGATGTAGGAAACCATCCTTTCTTCAGGAATGGCACTTAAAACACACCCTTAACTTTAAGCACATAACTTAAACATGTGCATAAACAATGTGCTTTCCTGAGTAAGGATGTTTAAGCACATACTTGACAGCTAATCTGAATAAAGGCCAGTATTAGCCATAGGGCTGCCAGCCACAGGTTCCCTTGTGTTGCGGGAGACTAGACATTGAAAAGAGACTCTCAGCTTTCATTTTTAAAAGAGCTTACTATCCACTTTGTGAAGATTGCAAAACAGAAATCGATCTAAATCCATGTAAAAATCCCCTCCATCCTCTGCACATTTTTTTAATATAAGACAGCTGAAATAAATATGTAAGTTGTCCCTGTTCATAATAATGGACAGGAATAGGTTCCAGCTGAAGGGCAAAAAATGGCTTCATAGGACCACCTGAATATAAGACACATTCTGCTACCAAATAAATCTCCTGTAAATATGCAGGTGCAGAGCTCATTATCAAAACTACCTCCCTGTAGGCTAAAGAGGAAAATGTTAACTTTGGAAAGGTGAGGGTAACATTCTACATGGTAGCAAGGCACTATATAGACACATGAGGTTTCTCCTCATATGTCCATGAGCAATGAGCAGTTCAGGTTAGCCCTACAGAGCAGCTGTATTTTTGTTTTCACAAGTAGAAACAATAGCTGATATTTTGCCAACCACACATCTCAAGACTTCATGCAAATCTGTATCCAAGGGGAGCTTGCTATAGAGCTATCAAGAAAACAAAGAAGCAAATTTATATTAAAATAAAGCCTCCAGTTTTCCAAATCAACATCAGTGTACTCAAGCCTCAGACCCTCTGTACACCAAAAAAATAAATGTCCAAGGAGGTTAATAACTAACTATTCTCAACACTCAAGACAGATCTTTTTATAACCTGCACTTCCCCCCCAATACACAAACACTTACTGCTTACTAATTTTAAGGTTACAAAGATACATAGAAGTAACTGTCCTAAAAAGCAAACTGACATCTGGGGTAGGAGGGAAGCAAATCAACTGCTATCTTAATCTATCAGCTCCTAAGATTATTTGGATGAGGGATCACTTTTCTGGAGATCATATGCTATACAATTTTATTTTATGATTGTATCTATTTCTTATTTTTCTAGGTACTAGCATTAAGACAAATAACAAGAATAAAGCCAACACTTACACAATTTTCATCACCTTCAAAGTGCTTTTAAAAAGATAATGAGGAAGATACAACTAAATTTTACTACACCCATTTTCCTGATGGGAAAACTGAGGCCAAGAAGTCAAATGCCCCACATAAAAAGTCAGTGTCAGAGATAGAATCTGAACTCAGGAGTACAGTGCTGTTGGTCCTGCCTCAAATCATTAGACCAAGCCTATTCCACATATTGTTTATCTGTTTTACATTCAAAATCTCCAATAAAATCAGCTGGGATGAAAAAAATATAAAAAGCAAAAATGTTGCTTAACAGTTTTATCTGAATAGTTTGGGTGAAAATCTTTTCTGTGTCAAGCAACATTTTTGCTGCAAATTATTTGTTGGTAAGTAACAGATGGCTGATTAATACAGAAGACATACAAATGTGATAATTAGTTTTACAAAATAAAAGATTTTTCTCATGCTATGCAATAAATGAGACTGAAAGCATGATACATAGAGCTGTCCATAATGCCTATAAATAGATGCTGAGACTGTGATACATGCTGAGACGGAAAGCATGACAGAGATATCTGTCCATAATGGCTATAAATAGATCTCTAATATTGTTAAAAACAGTGTGTGTGTGTGTGTGTATGTGTGTGTGTGTACATATACATATACACACATACAAGCGACAGAGGGGGAGGATGAATTATGCCTGCTATATTTACAGTCTGACTCATCATACTTATATTTGAATGCTCCACAAAGAAATGGCATTTTAGAAGCATAAGTATGGTCAACATAAAATACCATCAGACCATATCAATACTCTTTTATCCATCTCTATTATTCTACAAGAGTATATGTTGTGAAGCAAAGAAGTTAACTACTGAGTTTCTGATCCAACACCTACAAACATTAAAACCTATAGGATGTGAGATTCTGACTTCTGTTCCACAGCATAAATGCAGAGTAACTCCACAGAAGCCAGTGCTGCTTCCTACTCCAAAAATACACTGGTGTAAACCAGTTCCGAATCTGACCTAGAATGGTCAAATTGCCAATAGTTGCAACAGCAGCTATATCATAACTAAGGGCTTCATCCAAAGCCCCCTGGGATCAGTGGGAGTCTTTCCACTGACTTTAGTAGGGTTTGGATCAGGTCCTAGGACTGCAACAACAACAAAATGCCTGTTAATTTAATGAAGAATGTAAGTTGCATACCTTTCACTATTCAACAGTGTGAAATGTTGAGTGTTCTGAATAAGTTTGGAAGTGCAGTGAGATCATTTAAGCACCTACACATTTTGCACATTCACTATGTACAAATCCACAACATTTTACCATAATAAAGGGTGTTTACAGCATTTGTGATTCTGTAACTGAAATCATCAATGAATGCATTTCTCAAATATTAGACAAAAATGACAAGTTTATGGTTACACTACTTGCTGCAAATGGAATTTTAATTCAAATACTACTAATAAAATGGCAACATATAATATAGTCTGTAACTAGTTGGGCAAAATATGAGAACAATGATGGAAAACTGGAATAACAGAGCCTTAGTGAAGGAATATACATCTAAAATGCCTGATAGAGAACATGCCCTACTGCTCTGCTGTGTCTTGAATTTTTTCCCTAAAGTTACAGATCTTGAGTGAAAGATCCTCCTTTGCCAGGTCAATATCTTTCCAATGAATGTATAGAATAAAACCTTTGTAGACTGTTAAACATAGTTCATGTTCATTTCAGGCCCCAGACCCCATCATAACATTTGCAGACCAAGAAAATATTTTTAGGGATTGAAAACGAGCTATTTTCAATTTACTACAATACTTCCAGAACAATGAAAGAAAATAAGGAATTGCCTCAGTTAGAATGTAAATAGTGACATATACATGTGATACATGATGCCAAGAATTCAATTTTATTTCTTACAACTGAAGGAACATAATATATTCACTGCTGCTATAAGACTGTTTTAAGTGGAGTTATACATACCTGCCCATACCAACTGTATTCCAGCATTGTAACTGTAGGGAAACCAAGCCTTAGGAAATTCAAAATAATTTTGTGAATACCAACTGTTTCACGTAATAGGAAGCGCAGGCCTATGCTGCTACTTTCCCTTTCAAGTGCTGCAATCCACAACTTTTTACTTCGCCACCAGCACTGCTACAATCATTGCTTTGTTGAAGTGTTGTGCTCTTACAGCTAAAACCTGTTGATAATGAACCTGAACCCATTATTTTGAGTCAATGAATTGAAAGAAATAGGGCAAAGAATGAAAGCCACAGGGCCAATTACCAGCATTCTTTGATGTATTACTTGCTAGCACCCACCAAATCACTTTGTGTCTTTGTCTTGATCCCCTCTGTTATTCATTAATTATTCTAGAAGGGTTAGAGTTCAGATAGCTAATTGCACAGACAGTCTTACTTGGTGGGGATTCTCCCTACACTGACACTTTCCCCAACTGTGCCCAGCCACCTTGTATTATGCCAATTAATCCAATTCTTAGCATTTTTGTACAGCCTTCCAGGTTCTTTTAAAGCTTTGCCTAAAATATTTGCACTAGGACTCCTGTGACAGAAACCAAAGCAGATTTTAAAACTTGTTAGGTAATGTTCTACAATTGTATTCTCCTTTCTCCATGGAGGCCACAAGCCACAACAACCTGGTTTCTTCCCCACATGGCTGCATCCGTACTCACAACTGCTGCATGTTTGGACTAGATATTTTACAATAAAAGAACAGACAGATTTAAGAACTAATTGGCGAAAATTTTACAATATTGCATTCTTTCTCCCCCCTGGAAGCCACTGACAGCAACCAAATAATAATGGACTGCTTCCTTCTTTTTTATCTTTGTCAGACAGTAACTACACTCAGTTGTACAAATCTTTATATAGATACATGGATAGATTCATAGATATAGATATATATAGAAAGAGAGAGAGAGAAAGAGCAAGAGCAAGAGAGAGAGTGATGTATGTCTATCTATAATATATACTTTCTGGATATAGTCTCATTTTTAGAAAGAAGAATCGAGTTGTTTTGTACCTCATTAGAGCTAGTCAAAACATTCCAATTCTAAAATTTTATAACTAAAAAAGGGACATTTTAAACAGTGGAAATAAAAACAGAGAACCAAATGCTTAACGGGCCTCCTTTTTGTGTGAATTGAAACTGTGTGTGTGTATCTGTTGGTATTCTCAGTTACCATGTTTTAGCACCCAGATCTAGTAAATGCATGCTTAACTGCTGTGTTTACAGTCTCAAATGTGGATATTTATACCCAGGACTTGCTGTCACAATACCTACTACCCATTGCCACAATCATGATGACAAATTATGAATGTAAAATTACAGGGGAATTTGCAGGAACAAGACAGTACTCACAAAATTAGAAGAGTAGTCTTCCACCATTACTCACGCTTAGTAGTACCCTACTCCTCAAAAACTCCCACTGAAATCAAATTATTGTTCCTTGATGTTGCCTCTTAATTTGTTGTGGCCATTGCAATGTGGCTGCAAGTTGAGAAATCAGTAGGGATAACTGAGGAGCTAGATATTGAGGAAGAGTGGCAGAATTGGTCCCTTGTGGGATGTCTACAGTGAAGGTGGAGGTGCAATTTCCAGTTTAGGTGGACACACCCATACTACTTCTGTCTGAGCTAGTGTATGAAAAAGTGTAGCCATGATGGTGCAAATATATGCCTAGGGTTTCAGACAGGATCATATTTGGATAATTAGCTTGTCCTCTACTCATACCTCTGTGGCGACACTTCTATTTTTAGCACAGTAGTACAGTCAGAGCTAACATGGTGATGTCTACTCCAGTCATAGATTACACATCCAGCTCCAGTGTAGACAAAAGAGTGTGCTGAGGCTCATCTGAAAACCAGCCTTCAATGTATACCTTTCACATATGCACAAAAAAGGATGTCCCTTTAAAATGAGGCTCACACTGTGAAATAAACAACAAATACAGCAGTTGCAAGGAACACACTATAATATTTTAAATATAATCATAATACTAGGAACTTAAGGAGCCTTTCAGATATCTAATTACCACTTTTAGGGGTACCATTCATTTTTAATATTACATGGTATTGTCATTATGGAGTTCTGTGCAGCTAACAACTAAGGAATAGCATCCTTTTATAAGAGGTGGTTTTATCATTAACAGGTATGAATTATAGTGATAACAAGTTCAAAATCTTTGGGATGTTCAAGCTACAGCAACAAAATGGATAATTTTATAACATCTCTGTTTTCAAAGCAAATGTTTAGCAGTATTTTGGCATTTTTGACAACCTGCATGCTAATCTCTGTCAGCAAATAACAGAAATACAATACCCTACACTCAACCAGGTCAAAAGAACAGTCCAATAAGAGGCTTACACAAGAATCTGTATAACACACAGGAGGATAGGCTAGTTCAAAAAGATTAAAAGAAAAAGTTTGTTTATAGATTTCATTTATCTGCCACAAGAACCTAAATAAGCTCAGGATGGTGCTTCCCCCTCTTTCCCCATGCCCCATATGAACACAAACTCCAGAATACAAGATTATTAACAATACCTTTGTTAGATTAATCATTTTTTACACATGCACTCTGAACCACTCAGGTTCTATTTTCAGGTGATAGCTCATATAAAATATTTCTGGTTAGTCTAATAAAGAATTTACCAGTGATCTTTCTTTTTGGATTGACCTGTTGGCTTGGCTAACACAAAAACTCATTATTCATGAACTCATACTTATTAAGTGTTCACTTTCAAACGCTACTGGAACATCAAAACTAGGATGACAACAAAGAGTTCTGTGAATTAATTTAGTCTTACGTAACCATGTCCATGCATAAAAGTAGACATCTTTCACATTCTATGACTTGCCTATTCCTCATTAAAAAGAGCAAGCATAAGGTTTCTATCTCATTCATATGTGATTTAAAGAGCCAAGATATCTGAGTTCTCTGCAATAGTGCAGCAATCTTTTTATAAATGAAAATTAGTATACAGCGATACAATGTTCTATAACTGTAAAACAGGAAGTAGCTTGAGTCAGCAATGTTATTTAAACACACTTGGGCTTGAGACTAAGTAAAAACTACACACTAGACCAGACCATATTGTAATTTTATCTCAATTCTCCCAGCATTTTTCTTAAACCTCATCACCTGGCATCAGCTATGTGGGAATCTCAGCTTTCATTGTTATCCTTCATGGCTACAGAGAAAAGCTTGAAAACATCAACTCTAAAGATTCAGAAGAGTCCCATATTTATTATTTTTAAAATCTCTTCAAGTTTTAAACCAATCCTATCACTTTTGGGGACTAACTCCTCATTTTTTAATACTTGAGGCTGATATTGGCAATAGTGCATATGTTGGATAATAGGCAGAACCATAGTTGGCATTCTGTGCTGCCATCCAGAAGGTACAGTACAGGAAGTGCAGACCAGGAAGAATGGGGTAAAAGTGGCTTTATGCCTTTGGAATTCAGGACCATTCCAGCCTAAAATGACACTTCCCTTCCCCTGTGTAAATTAAAGCAGTTCCAATGGCTTCTCTAATGTATATAACTTCTGAGAGATGCTCATGGGAGAGTCTCCATATATAGCATGCACTGCACCTATTCCCTCACTTATTGACTTCCTCCCCCTCAGCATACCCTTTTCATCCGTGCTTGTGAAGGGGCTCTACTATGCCTAAATTCTCCTCTGGCCCCTTGCAACATAGATCTGGCCTCTCTATGCCAGGGGAGCAGCATAGGGAGCTAGGACACTGGAGGAGAGGAGCAGCAGAGGTGGGAGGGGGGTGTGAATCTGACCCTATCACTTTAAACACTAGAAGCCTGATTTTTCATTGCCTTACACCTTTGGTAGATGTTTAAACCTATGAAAAGTGAAACTAAAATTGTTCCATTTCAATCTGGTCATATTTTACATCCAGTTTTCAGAGATGTAAATGATTAGTTAAGGTGAAAGACAGTGGAGAATTAGATCAAATGTAACAAATAAACCAAGTTTCCTGTCCAAATTACATACTATGTTGCTTCACTACATGAAAGAATCCATACAGGGAATCCTTTGAATTACAAAAGACAGATTCTGGCTTGATTCAGCTATGGCAGCTTGTGTGCGTGTGACAGAGAGAGAGAAAAAATTGCTACTGCTGACATATTAGGACACAAAATTCCCATCAGCAGTCAATTTGTGTGGAAATATTGTTCACATTCCCCTGCACTGCTGAGGGACAGAGCTGGCCAGAGAAGCTCCAAAAGTGGAAAGTAATGGTATAAGAAGGATTATGGTCAGAGTGGCTGAGTAATGAGCTGCTTCCGAATTTGGTTTCACCAGGACTTTTCTGGAGTCCCGGTCAAGATAGCTTCCACCAACAGAATACATAGGTAGGATGCTGGTATAAACACTACCAATGCAGATGCTGGTATAAACACCACTCCCACAGCAGGTGGAGCACCTCCATCATAGTAAGGAGGTACAAATTACAAGCCTGTTCCAACAGGGCTGAACATAATCTTCATACTTGATTATATAAGCCCAGACTATATTATGACCCATTCTTCTTCTTAATGTATCACTAGATTTAACACCCAGATCTTGAAAATTTGGATGTGACATCTTTTAGACTATAAGCTCTTTGGTGCGGGAGCTCACATATATTTGTACAGTGCCAAATACAGTGGGGCCCTGATCTGTCTGAAATCTCTAAGCAGTAAAGCAATGAATAATATCTGACTATTAGCCTGGATGGGCAGGGATGATGTTTTTAGCCTCGGTTTTGCCAGAAGCAGGGAATGGGTGACAAACGATTTATCACTGAATGTTTACCTGTTCTGTTCATTTCCTCTGAAGCACCTTACATTGGCCACTATCATAAGACAGGATACTGGGCTAGATGGACCTTTGGTCTGACCCAATATGGTGGTCCTTTGTTCCTATGGCAATGAACTCTTTCAACCCTGGATGAAATTTTCAAAAAAGTATTCACCATTGGCCTAATTCTGTTCCTACTGTAGTCAATAGAAATTCCCTTTGACTTCAGCTGGCTTAGAGCGAGGCCAACACTGACACTATGTCTACGCTACATCATTTACAATGGTTGTAGAAATTCTGGTGAAGATGCTCTAAGCCAATGAGAGAAGCTCTCCCACTGACATAGCACTGCCTACACCAGCGCTTAGGCTGTATGATTTACGTTGCTCAGGGGTTTGGATTATTCCTTGAGCAATGTAGGTTGTACCAAAGTAATTTATAATGTAGACACAGCCTGAGTTCTTTTGAAAGTCCCATTTCACCTGCCTCTCTTTGTTCAGGAGGTGGGACTTTCCATAAAAAACTTTGGAAGTACACTGAAGGCCCAGTTTTCTAGACCCCTATACTCTCTTTAAATACAGGAACTGGAAATGATTTCCTCACTGGACAATCAAAAATTGAGGAAGAATACTAATCCAGGTGTGAATAGTTGTTTTTTCCAGTTTACAGATAAATATGCAGCTCATTATTCAAAACACACTGATAAAAAGGTCTCCAAGAATAAACTAAGCTCTGCTTGTACTAGTCACACAACAGAGGTAGCGACAGAAAGGGAGGTTAATACTCATAAAGAGCAATCAGTTTAAACTTGAAGTTACAGGCAAGCAGAAGCAAAAAACTTGGAGAAAAGGTCTGAGTTATGCTTGACTAGATTATCTACTGTATGTAAAGATAGGCTATATTGCCCCTGTACAATTAAGCTTTGCTTTCTGACCCCTCTGTGCACTGTACATCAATAGGCTAAAACACCCCGCTTTTCTAAAATGGTAACAAATTAAAAACCCTCTTTAAAATAAGAGACATGAGCTACAGTAAGGATTATAAGAACTACTACCTTAAATTCTTCATTTAAAAGGGTGTAGCCCTAAGTTATTTTACTGCTGAATGCTGCAAGGCAACTAGATGGTTTTGAAACCATATACATTTATGCATTCATCTTTCTTCTTGAAACAATATGGTTAAAAACTGGACTTTTCCCCTGTCAATAGCATCTTATTCTTAGATCCTCTCTCTTAGCTAGTAAGCAGTATATTTTATTTATAATTGCTAAATCCTTAACTTCTGCTCAGGAAACATTTCCATTGAGTGGGAATTTTGCTTGAGTGAGGACTACAGGATTTTGACTAGTAATACAACTTAATACTTTGATTTTCCACAGTGTGTTTAATCTGAGGATCTCACAGCAGTTTCCAAGCTGTGCTTACATTGCACAAGGCTTACATGAAACAGATAAGATGCTACCGGTTTTCAGGATGATATACAAAGAAATAGCCCTTATACTTCCATGGCGCACACATCACAGACACAGCAACTCGCTACTAAATGTGACAAGTTTCTACACACAGGGCAAAACCATTTATTTGGTGTTCTGCTACAACAACTTACAGCACAGAAATAATTTGCGGAAGAAGAGCAGCAAAGCATTACAAAATGAACATAAGCTGACAAATCAGGGGAGGAGTCAGTGCAGTAACAATAAATGAGATATAGTCATCCTTTCTGTGGCAATGATGTTAATGAACTTCTGCATCAGCAGAGCTGATAACCTGTTTCACAATATCAAGCAAAATCTCTCCCAAAACAGGGAGAAAGTAAAGTTGTACCGGGTGTGGATGGCTTTAAATGAAATAGCTTCTAGAAAGAGTGCATTTCACAAAATATCAACAGAAGCAATAATTGCTAACATAACACAATGGGGCCCCTATGTCAATACTGAGGAAAATAGAAACAAGAAAGTAGCTGCAAATAGACCCTGACACAGGGAAACTTGAGTTCATGCCAATGTATTGCCAGAAAATGAATACCAGAAAATCAGGAACCAATCAGAGAGAGAAAAATAAAAAATAAATATTCTCAACAGATCATGGAGACTTCACATCTCAAGTATATGGATATAAAAATTGTACAACCAATTGGTTTTGAGAGTTCGGGTGTGGAGGCTCAGCCTTTTTAAATGATTAAAAGTTTGTGAAAAAATAGAATTGATCAAACATGTAATTAAGGCCTTGTTTGATCTACTTTCTAAGTAACAAGCAATAATAGAAGACTTCAGTAATGTGTTTAATTAATGTGGTTGCTTAAAGGACATATATTACATTTGTTAAAACCCTTAGGTAACCCCATTTATTTCTTTACCTAGGAAAATTCCACTTCCACTGAGAGACTGGTTTCTGAAAGATCTAACATGCCTGGTGAATTTAAGAGTTGTAAAGAAAGCTAGTGAACCAAATGAATGGGTACAACCAATGTTGGTAGCAGGAAAAGCAAACAAGAGTCTGAGAACATGCCCAGACTCAGAGGAACATAATAAATCTGTACAGATAATCACATTCATCCTCCAGTTGTGGAAGAAATAATCCTCAGTCTGGCTGGAGCTAACTACAACAATGCTGTTGATGCTGGAGGGTTTGGGATCAAGAAAGTTCTAGACACACACCCTTTTCCACACTGTTAGTTACTGTTTCTTTTAAGACAATGGAACTTGTTCTGATAGACAGCAGCAGGGACCAGCCTCATCTCCCTGGAAGCCTGTCTACATAATTAACCTGCCACCACCCATGTTGCTGTGGCTTCACTATTATTGTTACTCAAATTAGCTTTGATCTAGTTAGATACAAGCTAGCTTAGGTATGTCTACACATGCTGCAATGACACCTCCTGAATGCAATGCAGTAATATCTTTTGGCATTTTTGAAAATCCAAGCTGTAGGTAGGTGCTAAATATATATTTAGGAGACTAACTTTAGGCACCTACTTTTGAAAACAGTGGCTAGTAACATTTACTCTATCCACTTATACCATCTTTTAAAATTACAAATGCATATAAAAATATAAATATTTGAATATAACCATCTTCTCCCAACTCTCTATGTCACTAGCTTTCTTGCCTGTGAGGGCCTAAGCCCACAATGAAGTTAAGAAGACTCGACCAGAAGAATCTTGTCAACTCAGATAGTAGTAGATAGTAGAATCTTTGGGACAGTGACTAGTCTTCATATGTATTTTTACAAAGTCAAACACAGTGAGGCCTTTGGCTACTACTGTACCTTATTTGAAATCCTTATACTAAGTCAGGCCACCGTGTACATAGAACAGATATATAATATAAAATCTGTCCTTTTCCCTCTCTCTCTCTGCACATGTATGTATATTCAATGTTATTAATAATGAGGAGGATAAAAAAGGGCAAGAATCCATCCCTTTTAAAAGAGATTCTCTTTGTATTCTTTTCTATTTTTAATAATAATTTTAAAAAGTCCAGTGAAGCCTCATTCCTTCCAGATCTCCTTTCCATGGAGAAGTGTTTTAGTATTTTTTTTTTAATCAATGTGCATAATGCAAGGGAAGAGGTTTCTATCTGCACAGGATCATCACATTTTTAGAAGCAATACTGCTGTTAGCACAAGAGTGGCCCATTAGCTGTGGTGATAACTAGCACAGCAGTGTGGGAATCACTTCTGAGATGTCATCAGCACTTCTGCTGCTAGGGAGTGTGCTTAAAATAGCCTTGTATGCAGGAGACATGACTTAATACAAAGAAAAAATACATTTTTTCTATTTTATGTTTGATCAGGTTTAGGTTCCCTTTAAGTTACATTTCCTAAAAACAAAATTATCTCTTTCATTTTATGAAATTTTTTAGAATAAGAGGCATGGCTGCTGAGACAAAAGCTCATCACAGTGGTATCACTAATGTGAATGCATTAAAAACCTTTTCAGGGTCATTTTTCTTTTTAAAAACAGAGTGATAGTTTTCCTTGTTAACTAAAAAAAAATGCTGCTTTTTTAGGGCCTAAACTAAAGCCAGTAGAAGGCAGTTGGAGTCTGCCCATTGTTTTCAATGTCCTTTGGAACAGACCCTCGGTTAGATAGCAGTTCTCAAACAGCAGGCAGGAAAGCAACATTTATTTTATGCAGGACAAAAATATCATAGCAGTATCATACCATGTCACATATTCCAAGAGACTGCATCTCATAGGAACACAGACCTGAGGTCCAGATAGTCCTGATTCTGACAGTGGCCAGCATCAGCTACACCTTCATCTGAAGTAAGAGCCTCATGGTAAGTTGATGTGGGATCATCTGTTTCCACATACATTTCATTCTGTTCTTTAATAGTTAGAAATTGGCTTAAGCTCTGAAATACAAGGTTTAATATCCCTTCTAAAATTTGATGTCATTAATTATGATAGCTCTAGCAACTCAATTTCTTCCCTTGAATTAATATCACATATTGTTTTACTTAGTAAAATTTGCTCAGATACCGTAACAGCAAATAGTATTTGCATAAAACATCACCCTGGTAGTAAGTGCTAATCCTGCTGGGAAAATAACTTCTGCTGACTTCTTGAGACAAGTGACTAGTTTCCTCAGCTGGAGATACATCAGGTAGGACTGGCTTTCTGGAAACAGAGATCAGGATGAAAGAAGAATGGCCTAGTAGTCCAAATATAAGCCTAGAACATCATTTGAGAGAGGTTCAATTCCTTGCTTTACCATAGAATTCCTGCTCAAATCAGTTAGTCTCTCTGGGCCGCTCCATTTCTAAAATGGGGAATACCTCACACAGAGGTGTTGTGAGTAGAGCTGAACAGGTTTTTGTTTTAGGGGCTGAACTGAAAAATAAAAATAAATCAGATTCTAATCAAAACCAATTTTTTTTAAAAATCATCAATTTAAAAAACTTGGAAAAAAATTAATTTTGAACTTACCAAAAATTTTATTTGATTCAAAACAATTTTTTTCCCCAACACTTTCATTTCAGTTTGGCTGGCTATGGGTGTTTTTTACACCACTTCTTTGTGGGGGTTTTTTGTTTTGTTTTTTAATTGGCTAACTTTGAAAACGAAACGCCATTTCAAAATGAAAAAATGAAATGAAACATTTTGACATTTTCAAAATGAAACATTTAACATGAAAAAGTGAAATGTTTAGTCTTTTTTCTAATATTTCTTATTTCATTTCAGCTCAAACGATTTATTCAATTTGACCTGAATTTGTGAATAATTTTGGTAACCACACAAATACATTTTTTGGTGAAAACCGATTGTTACTGAAACAAATTCACTTAGCTCGCATTGTGGGGCCAAATGCATTAAAGCTTTTATGATACTTGGATGTTATGGTAAGAGGGATTATAAAAGTACTTAAGATTGGTATTTAGATAGGTAGAGAAGGACCCTCAGGGCCCAATCCCAGATAAAAGGTTTGAGTAGAACTTTTCTTATTCTCACTCTTTGTTAATAAAGCCAAATCCCTGGAAAAGAGTTCATTTGGACTCTGCATAGCATGTAGACTGCATCTGTGGAGCAGCCTGGGAAAGATAAAGGCTCAAAAGATCCATATAAGCCACATTACAAATGGTTTCACTAGAAGTTTACTATTCGAAGACTGGGTTCAAGGATCTTGTTTCCCTATACGTTTAGATATTACATCCCATATAGGACAGTCTATTCAGACTGTTGCTTGTAAGTTCAAGTCCTTTGGCACATAGTTCTGACCTGCCTTTCACAACAATGGACATTGTAATATATGGAAAGAATATGGTCAAATATTTTTTACTAAAATATGGGCTCTGTTCTCCTTTCACACACACATACACTAGTAGCATCAATGGGAGCTACAGGCTCATATTCATCCAAACACACTCTGGTTCCAGTTCCATTATCCTTGATCAGGAAAATCTCCCATTGGTTTTAGGAGGCCAGTAGGTCATGTGTCATTAGAATCTTTGATTCTGTAAAAACTGGGTCCATTGGGGACAAATTAATGTCCTGTAAATGTCACAGGACTCTTAGACCTGTACAAGCCATTGAGCTATGTTTGAGACACAAATCTATATATATAAAAGTCAAGTGGTGTATGTATGTATGTATGTATGTATGTATGACTGCGAACTCCTCCCGCACCGTTTGAGCCAGAGACTTGAAATTTGGTACAGTTAGGGGTCTTGGGGTCCAGATGGTCGTAAGGGTCAAAACATTTTCGGATCTCACCTCTGACGCCCCCCAGGGGTGAAAGTCTTTCAGGGCCAATCACATCAGCTGGGCGGTTAGGTGGTGATGATGTCATAATACCCCCTCCAACAGACACCGCACTCGCTCAGCTCACCCCTCCCTCCTCCAACGGAACCCCGGAGATCCCTCAGTTCTCTGCACCTCCCCCTCCCAACGGAACCCCAGAATCCATCAGCTCTGTGCCCCCCCCACCTGCGAAGGTCCCTGGAATCCCTTGGCTCTGGGCCCCCTCCCCGCCTGCGACGGATCCGAGTTGGGTTTGGTGGGACGGTAAGTGAGGTAGGGGTGTCGGGTTCGGTCGGGGGGTGAGGTGGGGGTGTCGGGTTTGGTCGGGGGGTAAGTGAGCCGGGGGGTGTCGGGGTGGGTGAGGGGTGAGGTGTGGGTGTTGGGTTTGGTCTGGCGGGGGAGAAGGTGTCGGGGTGGGTGCTCAGACCAAACCCGACACCCCCCCGGCTCACTTACCCCCTGACCAAACCCGACACCGCCACCTCACCCCCCACCAACCGGAACACCCCCTGACCAACCCCAACACCCACACCTCACCCCTCACCCACCCCGACACCTTCCCACCCACCCCCCAGACCAAACCCGACACCCCCTGGCTCACTTACCCCCCGACCGAACCCGACACCCCCACCTCACCCCCCCAACAATCGCAACACCCCCAGACCAAACCCGACACCCCCCGGCTCACTTACCCCCCGACCGAACCCAACACCCCCACCTCACCCCCCACCAACCGCAACACCCCCTGACCAACCCCAACACCCACACCTCACCCCTCACCCACCCCGACACCTTCCCACCCCCCCAGACCAAACCCGACAGCCCCTGGCTCACTTACCCCCCGACCGAACCCGACACCCCCACCTCACCCCCCCACCAATCACAACACCCCCAGACCAAACCCAACACCCCCCGGCTCACTTACCCCCTGACCAAACCCGACACCCCCACCTCACCCCCCCACCAACCGCAACACCCCCTGACCAACCCCAACACCCACACCTCACCCCTCACCCACCCCGACACCTTCCCACCCCCCCAGACCAAACCCAACACCCCCTGGCTCACTTACCCCCCGACCGAACCAGACACCCCCACCTCACCCCCCCACCAACCGCAAAACCCCCTGACCAACCCCAACACCCACACCTCACCCCTCACCCACCCCGACAACTTCCCACCCCCCCAGACCAAACCCAACACCCCCTCCCCCCCGGCTCACGGTGCACTGTGTAGCACACAGATTATTAAATACACTGTTCGGTCGGGGGGTGAGGTGGGGGTGTCGGGTTTGCTCAGGGGGTGAGGTGGGGTTGTCGGGTTTGGTCGGGGGGTAAGTGAGCCAGGGGGTGTTGGGGTTGGTCAGGGGGTGGGTGGGAAGGTGTCGGGGTGGGTGAGGGGTGAGGGGTGGGTGTTGGGGTTGGTCAGGGGGTGTCAACTGTCTGCCCCCTCCCCACCTCCGACTGACCCGAGCAACACCGGGCACTTATGCTAGTAGAATTATAATGTAGAAAGCTTAGTGGGCTGTTCAATTTCCCCAATAAACTAATGAGAGTTGTGTCTCCAGGAGAGAATAAACCTCATAGTGACTACTCTTATTTTATTAATTACTTAGACTTTGCCCTGAAACCACAATGTTTGCAGGAAGGGTGGTTAGGATCAAGCGTCCCAGTTTGGGACCATTTTATTACCACTGCTAGTTATACCAAGTGACTAACCTAGACTATAAAGTCTGCAATGCAGGAACTTTTCTGTCCCTATGTCCAATAAGGTTCTTAACATCACTTTTAGGAGATACAAATAAATAATAATGATTTTTTCTTTTCTTATATATGAGTGTACACACGGGCTGTTTGACTTTCATGTACTATTTCCATCTTCATTCTCTTTCTTTATGTGTTCTATTTGCTCTCCATCTGTCATTTTTATTCTACATTTTTCACTCTGCTTATATCTTTCTTTTCTTTGCTCTCCATTCTGTACATTGATCTCATTTATTTCTTTCTTCCAACTCGCAGCCTTACTTCCTATCAATTTTCCCCCTATCAGTCAGTGGTTTTGCTGGCACTCATAATATTATAGGAACATCTCATTCAGAAGATTTTTTTAAAAAAATTAAAATGGTACAGAAATGATTCCTCCCTGGTGGAACACATCTAGTCTGATTTCAAATGATCAGCTGTAGGAACTGGGGGATGTAACACTACAGGGAGGATTCTGGCTTATGAATCTAAGGTGTCGTAACCACATAAGCGTCCCTAACAATGAAAAATTAAGATAAGGGAGGAGGGAAAATACATATAGGCAGAAACATTTCTTAATTGAGAAGTTTCCCAAATGTTCGTTTATTGAAAGTGATATTTACTTCCAAAGCCACTAAGTCTTTCTTGCCTTCAGTGGTCTTTGGATTAGGTCCTATGCAAATACTGAGCAAATTAACCATCCTTGGGTTTCAGCAACATGAATTTACTCAAGTGTAAGCATTGGAGATCAGAATATAGTTCCTTGTCTTTGTTTTCAATATCACAATCAAGTAGTTTACATTACACACTTATAACCAAGCATATTCTGCTTTAAAAATCACAGCCATTTAAAAACTAAAAACTCCAAACCAGCATTCTACATGGTCACAATTTCCTTTTCTCTCAGAAAGGCCAAACTGAATCGCTGAAACAAAATAGCTCCTGGGCTAGTCTCCTGTATGCCAAATATTAACCTCAAGCAAATTTTTACAGCAGGGATATTTAACCTGGGGGTAGACCCTCGACTATAACCAATGCTACTGGGCACCAATATAATATTTAATTTACATGTCTTTCAAAGCTAGCAATTTTTTGTTAATCTCACTGCTTAAGTGAAAATCTCATCCCAATTCACTGCCCTCACGAACTCATAAATGATCTTTTAACCACTGCTGTGATTTTCAAGTGGAAATAATAAAATGGCAAGAGTTAAATATTAATATTTAGTTCTTGCATTGTGCCTTTCTTTGATACCAATTACAACTTGAACTTCAACTAACTGAAAAAGACTGAGGACTTTACTCAATTAGCAGTAATAGGATTAAAACATAGCTTGGAACTGAAGATTTAAATAGAAAAAAAACCCTTGGCAAATACTCACTGCATGTACCAAATTAATCTCAAAATAAATATGCAGCCTTGGGTAAAATAAGGGAATGTAGAATGTTGAGGGGGTGGTGGGGAAGAGAAGCTTTCTTTTTCACAACTTCTGCAATTTACAATTTGTGGATTATGATTAATTTAGAATAGTATTTTTCTCCATTGGCCTGAGCACTCTAGAAATAGAGAATGCCAGTCAAAGAAGGTTTCCTCACATGCAAATATGATGCAACTTGTTATGCTGAAATAGTGTCCAGTTTTGCTCATCACATTTTTATTTATTAAAAGGATTTTCCATGGTGCTTGTCTCTTTAAGATCAGAGCATCGCACAGACATAAATGAATGTATTCTAATAAAATCATAGAATCTTAGAGTTGGAAGGGACCTCAGGAGGTCATCTAGTCCAATCCCCTGCTCAAGGCAGGACCAGTTCCATTTTTGCCCCTGTCATAAGTATAAAGTAGCCTAGAATTACTTTTTACCTGTAAAGGGTTAACCTGAAGGTAACCTGAGAGGGGAATATGAACTGGAGATGCAAATCAACCTCGGAGACAAAGAGAGTTTTAGTTTCGGTTTCTCTCTTTCGCTCTGTTCTCTCTGGCTATGGGATGAACCACACCTATGTCTTTACCGATCTATAATCTTCTAACAAGTCAAGTTCAGCAGTAAGTGAATTGTATACTTGAACTGTATCACTTGATAAAATCTCCAGTGTGGAATTTAGCTGTGTTCTTTATACTGTTAAGCTCCAGCAGAAGGAGAATGTCCAGGGAGTGGTCAGTGATGCTGTTGTGATGCAAGGGGTTTTTTCTATTGGTTTCTGTACATTCCTTCTTTTTTCTTTAATTAAAATCTTTCTTTTAAGACTCTGTCTGCTTGTTTCTATTGGATAGATCCTGGTTTGGATCGGGCACGTCTCACAGAAAGTGAGGGTTTTTTTCTTTGTTTCTCAAGCCTCTCCCAGGTAAAGGGAGGGGGCTGGGGGGAGATTAACAGAGGGGTTCCAATTTACCCAAACCCATTGTTTTGTGGGCTTAAATTGGTGGTGGCAGCGTTTCCAAGCCCAGACATAGAAGAAGTTTGTGTTCTGGGGAAAAAGTTTTAACCTAAGCTGGTAAAATAAGCTTGGGGGGGTTATTTCTTTTTTTATGCAGGTCCCCACATCTTTACCCTACAGTTCAGAGTGGGGAGGCAATCCTGACAGCCCCATATCCCTAAATGGCACCCTCAAGGATTGAACTCACAAGGCTGGTTTTAGCAGGCCAATGCTCAAACCACTGAGCTCAAACCGCCCTCCCCCTCATGATTATTTGTATACCCATGTCACAAGTGAGGTGCAGAAATTAAAGCTGTGTATCTATCTACACTAGAGAAGTGAAACACTGGTATTCGAGCTGATGTGAGTACCATCAATGCTGCATGTGTCCATATTACATGCAGTTTTGGCTGCACATTGACTCTGCATCCACACTTCGTGTGCACTACACAACAGCAGTTTCAACGTCCTCTGTCTACCTACTGCACAGTTCCCGGGATCAGTAGGTTGAGGGAGATTTTTGAAAGGCTTTGGGGAGGCTCTTGAAATTGTGGCAGAAGATATCAGTTCTCCATAACTCACTGGGATGCTCCCATAATTGTCTTCCCCTAAGCACCTGTGCCATTTCTTGTCATTATCTCAAAACAGAGGCCAAGATACATAGTCTGTGTTCATTCCTTGCTCAGCAAGAAAGGTTTTGCATGGAACTTCAGTAAAGCAGTCATAAGGAGGCGAGTCATCTGCAGCAAGGTAGTACAAGTAATACATGTAGAAATGAGGAACAGAGACCAGAAGCTAATGGAGTTCTGGTATAATGGCCATGTGCCCCCAGGCCTGGAATAGCTGACTCCATGCAATATGGTACAAATGGTGGAGTGCTTTTTTTTTTTTTTTTGTCCAGAGAATCTCAGTGACAGATGAAGCAAGTTGCTCTAGAGATCTGAAATGAGTAGCAATGGCTCTCTAACTCCAGAATCTGGAAAGATGGGGGAGGGGGGTGGTAGCTCAGTGGCCCCAGACTAGTCATGTCAGACCAACCAGGATGCGAGTTCTACTTTCTATAGAAAATTAAGTGGCAATTTCCTATGGGAAGCTGATTACCCTGGCTGATTACTGCCCATTCAGGGAGCAATTTGGGGTTTGGAATTTCATAGTGGGCGATGTTGTCAGGAAAGTGGACAAGTCAATACATAACATGGTCAATGTGCCAGAGATCAGTGAGCCTTTTAACAAGCATGATAGCTTCTGCTTCAGCAGTAGAGACAATAGGAGGGATGAATATTGGAAGCAAGTGGAGACTAAAAAAGGAGAAACGTTGTGGGGCAGAGGCAAAGAAATACTTGAGGATACATCTATCCTTTTACAAATACTAATGGCAGCATTCATGAGGAACAGGAAAATTCCCTCTCCAGCCTCAAGAAAAGGCTCTATACCTGTTGCAGAAAATCTTTGTCCACCAATTTCTTGTTCCCCTTAACCAGCTTGGCTATAGTCTACATTGTTCTATCTGGCTCTTGAGCCACAGATAAATCATGAGATCATGGCAAGGTTTTAGGTATATTCCAATGTGACTTCAAGTACTTCTGAAAGAATATCTGGCATTTTATATTCTTCTCCTCATCCTTCTTGCCCCTCATAGCTGCATTACAAGGCACCTCAAACTGAGTGGAAGGGTGAATTGCAAAGATTTGGGGGGGGAAGGGAGGGGTTGTAAGATGGACCTTTTTTCTGGCCTGACCTAATACTACTATCCAAGGCTTGGTTATTGTTGACCCTAAAGTCCTTTGATCTCTGCCAGAAGATAGTAGTTACGCAGCACTATTTGTACAGTAACATGACTGCACCATGAAGATCGGAAAGTAAACTAGACACGCAACTTATGTGACTGGGTGCATTGAAGAGGAAGAATGTTTGCACCTTTCAGGCTATTACACTATGCTCATGCTGACATTGGACTGGCAGAGATCACCAGGACAGAGGAGGACATGATTGTTAGCATTACTCAATGCAAACCTAAACCAAACAGTGGTATGAATACCTGTGTATCACTGGAAATAACTATATGTGCGGGTATGAGATTTGTTATAGGGTGAGAAAATGGTGGTTAGCATATCAGATTTCTCATGTAGACAAGGTCTAAGTAATTTATTCATAGTGTGGACAAAGAATCTATGGCAGTATCAGGAACAGAAGCTTGGTTTCCCAAGTTCTACTCTAGTGACTTATTTAGAAGAGCTACCTTTCAGGGGACAGAGATTCAACCACCCACCAAAGTATAGTCTCAGATCATTGCATGTGGTCTCACTCCCCTGATGAGTGCATGAAAACTTTAAGATACAAAAGTTTATCTGGATTACTTTCTAGCTGACAGAGCCCAACAGGAAAAAGCAAAAAACAAAAGAAAAAGATCAGTCATTTAGAGATGATTGTCATTCTTTATAAAGATTAAGGAATTTGCAGCTCTTAAAAAGTGCATTCCTGTATTAATCCAAAGGCCAGCCATTGTACAAGCAGCCACAGTGCATGCTGTCAGACACTGCTTTGCTTGTGATCTGAGACTTGACATGAAAGGACCACCTTCTCAATGGGAGAGAGTTAATTCATCATATTGCATCAATCATGGGCCCCTAATAATGCTCCATTTTATGGCAAATATTCAAAATTTAATTTGAAAGGAATAATGTTTACTCATGATTTGCAGACTGAAAAGAGCATAACAAGAGATGATGAGTTCTTACATTTATGTTTGCACCAGCTGGAGTGAGTAGTTGTAATCTCTGCATTTTGGGATAGGGCTTAATTATGGTTTCAGGTTTACGGATATTTTAGAAAACAAGAAAGCTTTTATACGAAGAGGAGTTGGTCAAACTGTTAGATGAACTTCTTGTTTGATTTGTTAAAGGAGCCCTAGGTAAATGGCTAAGCTAACAAGGTGAAGCTCAGAATAATGTACGAGGACAACATGGATTTTTAATTTTAATATATTCAAGCAAGAGAAAATAAATAATCCTGATTCTTCTCAGGAGGTGGGCAACCATAAACACATCCAGTAATTTCAATGTTTTCTGGAAAAGTCCGAGCTGGTTTGCAGTCATATGAGGAAGACCAACCAGCATTAATATGATTACTTTCACCTCCCCACCCCATTATGCCTAGATCTAGCTGGGAGCTCAGTCTATCACGTTCATGAGCAGTATAAAATTCTGCCACAACATTTCAATTAAAATAAAAAGCAATTATTCATTGGATCCTAATAACCAATAGTTTATTGCCCTACATTTGATTTTTTAACTCAGGGATAGTTTTGGCAGCCAAAGTGGCAACTAATTGCACTGACAATTAAATGGGATGACCACACAGCCTTTATGTGTTTGTCCTAATAAATGTCCGTTGAAGCTCAACCACTTACTTCACTAGATGCTAATTTAGGCTGAATACCGCCAGTTTTCTAGAGAAACAGATTTTGCTTTAAATAAGATTAACATCACAAGTGAAGTGTAACTTTCTTTTTTTCTAATAAAGGCCTTTGGTTATCCATTACATCTGAATTACAGGTTTAACAAACATTTACATAAGAATCATTAATATTATCCTTCAAAATTTGATATGATTACTAATTCAATAAATGCTACTTAATAGCTTGGAAGTCAGGTCTCCTCAAAAATTCAGTTGCCATAGCTTTTGCCACAAAGCAGCAGTACTGTAATTGCAAAGCTTTCTTTCACTATGCTCCTTCAACTTAATTTTCTCTGTACAAGTCCAAAGCTTGAGCTGGTGTTTTAAGATACATCACTAGTGCACTTGGGTTGGTGCCTTAGTCCATCAGACCAAATGCCGATTGTTGGTACACTTCTGATCTGCAAGTTCATGGGCCTGATTTACCTTCATAGACAGGTGGAAATTGCACCTCCCTGCACCCGTGAAACTGCTGTAACTCAGGAGTGGGATTCATGGCCAGGAAGGGCAGACAATGTTTGAACCATCACTCTCTACTTTCACTATGGGAGGACAGCTTTAAACTATGTTTGCAGTGTCGTTGTAATCATGTTGGTCTCAGGAAATTAGTGAGAGAGGTGGGTGAGGTATTATCATTTATTGGACCAACTTCTGTTGGTGAGAGAGACAAGTTTTCAAGCTACACGGAGGTCTTCTTCAGATCTATTACCGACCCCAGCTTGTCTAGCCTTAAAGTATGGCTGTCCTGGATGATTCCATCTGTTGGCCCTCTGGCCATGCTCCTTCTGGGCTACCACCACCCATTTGTGCTGTATACCAGTCAGCACCAGGACTCTCAGCAGAGAAGGTTTGTGGTGCACAATTGGTGGACTTCCCAACCGCCGCTAGAGACTCTGAACAGAGGATAGGCTGGTGGAAGGCAGCATATCCTCTGCCTGGGTCAAATCTTTTCCTTTCCTGCTCAGCTCTCTCTTCTACACAGGACATCACCTTCTATACAAGTGCTTTACTATGAGTCATCCTAACAGGTGCCAATTTTACATCCCTAGAGAATTATTTTCTACGAGAGAAATGACTAAAGTTTGAACAGACATGATTCAGCATCAATGCCTTCTTCATCTGATGAAGGTGAAGATCATGCTGAACTCTCCTTTTAAGTAGCAAAAATATCAGAAGATATCTAGCTGTTTTCTGATCTCCATGTTATGGGAATTATTGTCCATAAGTGGGTCAACAGTAGCTCAAGTGTCGGGAGCTATGTGCAGAAATAGACATCACAAAAATGAAAAAGTCCAAAGAATGGCAACAAAAATGATGGTGGAACCAGAGGACTTCCCATGAGGAGGAGTTAAAAAGACTAGGCCTATGTAGTTTGGAGTAAGAAGAGACATAACAAAAGCATTCAAATTAATGAATGAGAGAGCAGATGAGGCAGGAACTATTATTTGTCTTCTCCCATAATGTAAGAATAAGGGCCCCCCTTGAAGCTGAAAGGTAACTATTTTAAAATGAATATCATATGAAAATAGATGTAAAGACAATATATCATTCACTTGTGGGAACCATGGCCACTGGATATTATTTCAGCAAAATTTTAAAAAGAATGTAACCACAGTTACATTGGCCGGATAACTTAATATCATATGGGTTATTAAACTGATCATCAGCTGGAATCAGGAAGAATTGTGGCTTCTGTCCTCCCTCAAAGCAACAGACACTGGACCCCTGTCAAAAACAGAATATTGGACTAGGTGGATCATTAGTCCGTTCCATTATAAATAACCCTTTGCCCCTGTGTGCTGTTACCGTAGCTATGCTGTCACAAAGGAGGAATTGCCTTCAGCACAGCTATAACATACAGTAGACTCTCGATTATCTGGGATGATAGGGAAAAAATTAATCCCAGTTAATAAAATCCCTGTTAATCACCATCCATAGGAAATATGGTTGGAGGGGTTGGTTCACTGGCCACTCTACGGGATTTTTTTTCCCCTTGGTGCGGCAACAAAGCCAGAGCCGGCCTTGTGAATTACCTGTATTTTTTTGACATCCTGGTTAATCCGCAACCCGCTTAACCCAATTCTAGATAATCGAGAGTCTACTCTATTATGCAGACTCATCTAGAACTGTCTTGTACTTGGATATGACAAACTTTTGAGTAGGATGCACCATGCAAATGGCAATGGATTTAGGCGATGTCTGTCTGTCTATATGGGGGAATCAAAGCAGCTGTTCTACTAGCTTCATATAATAAGCTATGGAGACGTGTCAACAATAAGGAGGCTGTGATTAATTATAAAATATAAATTCTCATATAGTGCAGACTCCCAAATGTTTGGCCCAGTATAGTGAGAGTGGGATTTTGTGTGAAGCACATCCTCCAAAATGAAGAAAAACACATCACGCCACCTGTGGAATTGGTTTGATGGGACATGCAGTCATCCCACTGACAGCAAGCCTGAGTGCCCCTGCATTCATGCACCACCAGTTAGGAGCACATGTAGAGTTTGCTCTACCTGAAGAAGGGGAGCTTCAAACGGTGAAACTGGCCACAAAGCAGGGAGAAGTTTGCTCAAGAGGAGAGGCTCCTAGGGAGCCCACTAATAAGGGCAGCCCAGCCTCCCCTTTGTCCCTCCCCGTCATTTAGGGCAGACTGGGGCTGCTCTGGACATCTGCTTTCCCTCAGTGCCCTGTAGCTGGACCTGAGGACCAGTGCCCCAGACTGGAGGTGATTAGACTCAGAAGACTGTGGTAGTGAGCACAACTCCAGTGGAGAACAGTGAGCTCTGCTATGATTGCTCATATTCTGACCCTTCACCCAGGCTTCTCTGTTTGAACTCACCTGTGAGCTTTTGTCTTCTGCCCCCATCAAACCAACCTTACATCCCACCTCCCTAGGTTAGCTAATTTGTTTCTGAAGATACTCTTCCCTTTCTTGATAGGTAGACCCCATCTCTGCTCAGCCATCATTCTTTTTGGAACAACATCCCATGATCAAGGAAACCAAAGCCCTTCTAGTGATATCTTCTGCACAGCTAAGCATTCATCTGCAAAGATATGTCTGGCTCTGCCTGGGTCACTACCCTTGACTGGATGACTCAATGAGAATGCCACTTGTGCCTTCACTTCCTTTGCTGTCACTCAAGGCATAAATTGCAGTATCCTTAGAACACACATGGATGAGCAGCATGGGATAGCCTTGGCAAGCCTTCCATAAAGATACAGGATACTTGCAAGCAGCATACCCCAGGATGCTAGGTCAGGAGGCAGATGGATGCATCTATCCACCTTAGAAAGGAGTCACAGACCACCACAGCCCTTTGTTTCCTTTTGGGAGTGGTGGTCAGGATTCTCACTTCATGGCTTCTTCTCCTCCTCCATCTTTGGGGGAGACTCCTCATGACCCTTGTTGCTGAGGCAGCATACAGACTATTTATCTCTCTATGGCGGGTGGACTGGGAGCAGGAGTGGAGGACTGCCTATTGCCAGAACTGATCAGCAGCCAGCTTCCTCCCTGTGAAGTAGCAGTTTCTCCCCACACCCCCACCTCCAGTGGTGCTACTGCATTCCTCCCCAGTTGGATTGCTTCCTCAACCATGCAGGTCTCTATATGCATATCTTGAATGAATTCCTCATGTGCAGCTACTCACAGCCTCGCCACCTCCTCCTGTAGCTCTCACACCTGCTTCCTAAGAAATTTTACCAGTAGGAACCTCTCACACTAGATGGTCCCCCGCAGTCTGACTTTCTGGGAATTGGAAATGCAGGCCAGTGTCTCAGCAAATCCACACCATGACCTGGGTAGAGGTATCCATGGTCAGATACTCTGTCAGGACACAGGTGTGGGAGCCAATAGCAGTGTTGGCATTGATAATGAGGTCTTTCCAAAGCATGATGGTTTTATTCTCTCTCCTTTCTACAAACTTCCTCTCAAACGCCCATTTGCTGGCCTATTAACTTAGTGTCTGACTTTTAAGTCTCTCTCTCCTAAGTCATCCCTGTCCCCTTATCAACACTCCAGCAGAACGGAAGTCACAAGGATGATCAAGGGTCAAAGAATAGAAGGCTAGAGCCTTGATAGTGCACACTCAGCCTCTGTCCCCCCTACACAGTTCTCAAAAACACAGTACCCAACAGACCATACTGTAAACTTTAAGCAACCCAAAAGAGAAACCAAACAGACAAATAAGCTCACTCACCCCAAGACTTAGTGCTTGCTCCTTCTTCATCGGGGATCTCCCTCTCAGACTCCTGTTGCTCCCCGCTGCTCACTAGCTAAATAGGTTACAAACACTTTGACACAAAAGACTTCACTGTTGTTACTCAGATAACGAAATATTTTTAAAAGGCTACAGTTCACGCCACGTCATCATATTATATAGACTGATCTGTTTATGAACACGACTACTTTTGTAAAAGGAACTTGCTGATTTGATTGCATCACAAAAGACTGCGGAGGGTGGGGATCGCGGGGGGAGAATGGGATCCCACTGACTAAAACAGGAAGTAAGGGAGGGGAAAGCATGGCTCTATCCATTTGCTGTTGTCAACTGCTGTCTTAACAAAAGAAAAGATACTGGATTCTTCTTATGTAATAGTAAATACTTTACCTGAGTACTATTAACGGGAAAACCACCTAACATATTACTGACTGGTCAAAAAAAAAAAAAAAAAAAGCAAACTGTAGAGGATTTGCACCAAAAATGCCTGTACAGCACAGTCCAAGAAAAAGAAAGCAGCCCCATAAGTATAGGGGGGAAATGCAGGTATGAAAAATCCTTCCCAACTTCACAAAAACAAACCCAGAGTTGGTTATTTTACATTAGTTTTGCTAAGCTCACTGGACAATGTCCCCCCCCCCCATACAACATTATGGGTAACTTTGCTTCCTACTTCAAAGTTCCTACTATCATATACATTTTTACACTTAGCTGTATGAACTTAATTTAATGTCCATAACTTCCATCTGAATAATTCTTCTGTTCTTATAACTCTGCCTTTAAATGCAACTCAGGAATACAATTTCCCCTGTATTTGAACTGACCACTTTGAGTTACACATGCCTATCACATGAGGTGTACCTCATCCAGTGCAGTAAATGCCATATATGAAACCAACAATCACTAGCCTCTCAAATGAACTGACACAGGAAAAACCGTATCACCTAAGGGTGAACACTTTTCACAAAGTGATCACTTTATATTCGATCTATCAGTCCTCATCCTGAAAAGAAACCTGCACAAACACTTTCAAAAGATGAGCCTGGGAGCTTAAATTTAGACACTAAAACCATGGACTGAATAGAGACATTGGATTTATGGCTTATTACAGCAATCTATAACCCATGAACAACATCACAGTTGCCTTTCCACTGTATGACTAGGGGTGGGGGTGTTAATGGGCCATTTCACCTTGAACCGTCCCTTGAAATACTACTAATGCTAAATAATCTGTTCCACCTTGTATTTAGCTGTGACTCTTTGTGCCCTGGTCTATAGTACATATTGGCATCAGACCAAAGGTCCATCTAGCCCAGTATCCTGTCTTCTGACAGTGGCCAGTGCCAGGTTCCCCAGAGGGAATGAACAGAAAAGGTAATCATCAAGTGATCCATCCCCTGTCACCCATTCCCAGCTTCTGGCAAACAGAGGCTATGGACATCATCCCTGCCCATCTTGGATGAAACATTGATGGCCCTGTCCTCCATGAACTTATCTAGTTATTTTTTGAACCTTGTTATAGTCTTGGCTGTCCCAGCATCCTCTGGTAAGGCTTTCCACGGGTTGACTGTTCTGTGTACTTAAAGAATTACTTTGAGTACAGTGGAGGACTTCCTTTGTGACCTCGGCATAGTCTCTTAATCTACCGTGTACCTCATCTCCTCAGAGGTAAAATGAGGATAATACTTCTCTACCTCACAGGATAAAAATGCATTAATGATTGAGAGACACTCAGGTATTGTGAGGATAAGAGCCAGATAAGTATACATAGATGAATAAACTCCTCAGGATAGGGACTGTCCCTTTTTCTGTCTTCATACAGTGCCTAGTTTAATGGGGATGGGATTCTGGTACCTCCACAATAAAATTATAAATATAATAATGATATCTGTACTGATCTAAGTCAGATGTAGGTCTGCAGCAAAGTAACAGTTGTCGGGAGTTAAAAATCTTGGGAGAGCTTGCACAGGGACTGCGTAGTCATTTGAGTTTGATTCACCTGGGAATGCTGTAAACTCTGAGGCTACAAAGAGTTGATTTGCTCACAGAGATGAGCTGAAGTGAGATGCTGGGCACCCATTATGAAACTCAGGGTCTCTCCTACAACACGTAAATACAATCCAGGAGGTTAAAAGAGGCCACTAGTCAAAATTATTTGTTGCATCTGTACTTTAACTTTATTTTCTGTTCATCTTTTTTCAAAGATTACTTGTAGGAGAGTAAAAACATATCTTGCATTTAATATCTTATTGCTATTACCACAGTAATAATGAAAATTCATATAATATCTTAATTATACATAGTTCCTTGTGCCTAAGGGACCCTGATATGCTTCACACAATATAGGCACAATCCTCAATTTACGCAGGCCAAAGTTACCACTAAAACAACGAGGAGTCTTTTAGTCTTTAAGATGCCACCGGACTCCTCATTGTTTTTGTGGATATAGACTAACACAGCTACCCCTCTGATATACAGTTATCATGGACATTTATGTGGACTTTCCATGAATGAAGGTGTGTAGGGGGCTGTACGGCTATCTGCAAGAATCATGTATCCCTCTACTGAAATGTAGGAACCCAAAAAGTGTATCTGGAAACTGTTCAAAGCCACACAATACCACTACCCAACTTTTAGGGCAGGAAAAGTGAAGACAAGTGATGTGTGCAGCTGGAACTATAAAGAGAATTTTGGTGAGCTGAATGTAATTTCTAAAGTTGGTCAAAAAATGAATGAAATTTTCCACACAAAAAATTTAAGTCATTATTGGTCCAGATTTCAAAAGGGAACCATTCAAAATGTATTGCATTTTTCATAAAAAAATAAAATAGAAAAACATTTAGGGTTGAAATTTTGGGTTTTTAATCTGCTGCCCCAGCTTCTTCCTATTTTTCACCTTCCATGCTTTTTTATTTCTCTCCTCCCCATTTTCCCACGGGAAAACAATACGCCCAAACACCAAAACTTGTTAAGAAACCGAAAACGGTGGATATTTTAAAGAAAACAAAAAAATTGAAAAAAATCTTTAATTCAATTTTTTGATCAGTTCTAGTAATTATCCAATCTGGACTTCAACCCATACGCTGGGAACATTCTTAGAAGAAGTACAGTGGGATCCTTAATGATCTCAGGTGGTCAGAACCTTGGTTGTGGGATAATATCTGAACAATGGCACCTCCAGCTGCACAGTGGACTTGACATCGAGCTAGCGATGATTCAGGATTGCCTGAAAGGGAAGTTGTATTAGTGGCACACATTGCGTACGCCCTTTATGCATGATATGTACCATTGGCGGGGCAGGGCCAGCCTCAAGGAAGCAACGAGGAGGAGTAGTGCTGGTTGCCCTACTGCCAACTCAGGTTTGGCCCCACAGCCCTCTATCATGAAGAGGATGGGTGGGACCAAACTTGAGTGGCATAGCAACCTGGTGCAAGGCGGTTACAGAGCTGCATGTGTCATGATGAAGGCCAAATCTGAATGGCATTGTGACCATACAGCAGGTCACAATGCCAGTCCCCATCATGACAGAGGGCAATGGGGCCAAACCTAACTGCGCACTGGGCACCAGGCACTGGTCAGCCTTGTACTGCTTCACCATCCCTTGTCCCCTCTGCTTCGCCTGCAGGATTTGCTTGCTGACAGTCAGAAGTCCTGCTACAGTATGGGGAGCTGCAGCGAGCGCACAGAGGAGAGCTAACCAGGAGAGAGGCAGTGTATGTGAAGGGGTTTCGCGTAGATCCCAGTGATGGGTCTCAGTGGCTGATTCCATATTGTTTCCTTGTTCCAGGTGGGGGTTTTGTTGGAGAAGACACTTTGGGCCAGAACCCCTGAAAGCTCCATATGAAAAATTTCAGGGGCCACCCCTGCTTACATCTACAGGCTCACAAACCCCACTGGGTTTTATTTTAAGATCACCTCATTCAAGTATTTACCAGGGCCAACCTTCTTAGCTTGTGAGACCTGACTAATACGGCAAAGATCTAAAGCTGCTGGCTTTATTACAGTCCTGGCTGTGCTCAGAAAGATCATAGTAGCCAATTTAGGTCTAGATTTTAAGTAACAGAAGGGACCCTCAGCAGGGGTCAGCTTCTGTCCCCTGCTCTCCAACCCTCAGTCATGGTCCTCCCTGAACTCAGACTCAATATAATCTCTACCATTTTATTACCTTCACATAGTCTGGTGGGTCTTCTTGGGGATAAAGCAGTCAGCTACACCCAACTCTAGGTTAGCCTTCAGGGCAGGCTCTTTTATTCTTCTCTTACACAAACAATATAGAAAAGTAATAAAAATGATAGTCCTGACCTGCATTCATACTGCAGGGTCCTTTACCTCTCAATAGCTCATGGCTCACAGCCGTCACTTAGCTGCAGGGCCTATCTGCCATGTTATAGAAATCATCATCTGCTGCTGCTCAGGAAACTGGCCTGTCTTCTCTTATAGAGATGGATCCTCACTTATATCTTCCAGCTGTGAATCAGAGCCAATCATTAGCTGCTGCTTTGCTAGATCATTTGGTTCCCAACACCTGCCTGTTGAGCTTCCCCTTAGGCCAGGGCTTGCTGCTCCCTGGCTCTGCAGAAAGGAGCAGACGACCCTGCTTCACCTGCCCAGTCTTTGAGCTGATTCCCAACACTATCTTATAGCACCCTCCTGATTCATGATGGATTTTCACAGCCCAGAGCCAGAAACAGTGAGAAAAGAAGGTTGAGATTCATTTTTAAAACAGGTTTTAAGCTGCTCTGTTGCAGTTGTGACATAGTTGCATCAGTATCAGGACCGAAAGTCACATCTATGAGGAAAATGGTGCGTCATGGGCTTGCCTGAGTTAGGGTATCCTATGGACAAAATTCACCTTTACAGAAAAATAGTTAGTCCACTTTGGCACAGAGCTGATCATTTGAAACAACAGATCCAACCACAATATTGTCAATCTAGCCCCTAACCAGGTCAGGTTTAGGACAGGGAATGAATGCACGCCTGCCTTCCCTACCACAGTCTCACCCAGAACCAACCTGTGAAAGATGCAGCCAATCCTTTATATCTGGCCTGCTCTGCCCTGATTGGTGTCTGTCTGCTCCCAGCCTTTCTAGAAGCTGGTGAACTAAGTCTCATTGGTTCTGCCACCAGATGATCCTGGGAGCAGGGCCGGTGACAGAAATTTTGGGGCCCCCTACTCTGATCATTGGGGGCACCCCGCCCCTCCCAGCCTAACCTCCTCCCCTCCCCACCCCCATTGGTTCCCCGACGGCCCCTCAGCCGGTGCCGGCCAGGCTGCGCGCACCCGGCTCTCCCCAGCCCCGCTTGCTGGCCCCCGCGGAGCAGCGCGCCCGGCCAGTCCTCTGCAGCTGCCGGGGCGGGGGAGGCGATGGAGCCGGCATCCTGTGGTGCCGGGGGGCTTCTCCCTCCCCCCCCCCGCCAAGGGCTGGCCCGGCTCTTGCTGCAGGTGGGCGGGGGAAGCGCTGCAGCTGGGGGTGCCTCGGGGCAGCTCCTGGGGCGCGGGATGAGCCACCGGCTGAAGGGCTCGGGAGGCAGCCGGCCACTGACACCCGGACACAGCCCGGGAAAGAGCGGCCAGGGAGATGCGGTGCCCAGGTGGGACAACTACGGGTACAGCTGTGTACCGATCCCCAGACTTAAGGGGCCCCCCCCTTAAGTCCGGAGCCCGGTACAGCTCTACCCGTAGTACCCCCCTGTTGCCGGCCCTGCCTGGGAGGCCCCTGTAGGTCTGAACTTGCTGCTTGTCTCTTCCAAAAGGGCACTTTCATAGGGTGTGGTATGCCAAGACATTGGAGAGCAAATGTCTTATGTATCCCATCACAAGATGCAAGTTGCTGCATTCATATTTCCAACTTCCAACACCCTGTGTTCCTACTGGGACCTCTGTATCCCCTTTAGAGCTTCAAAACCTTTCTAATTTTCCCACTCAACTCCTTCTCACCTGCTGAACTCACTGCTAGCTGAGGAGAGCTAGGACTTCCTCTAAGCCAATTAATGCCAATCTTAATCCATCAGATGACCTGCTACTGTGATGACAAGCATTCCATAAACTCCACCTAGTGGTTATCCTAGCCATCTCCGGTTGGACATTAAGAGATCATGTCTAGAAATTATCCTGTCTCCGGGACGGTAGTTTAAAATACCAACACCTTGACAATGTGTTCGGCCTGTCTTGTCTATTTCGTTCAAACCTTTTAAAAAAAATTCTACCCTAACTCAGGTGACTTGATCTTCCTTGAACATTTAGACACTTCCTGCTTTTTGGAGACAGCGCTTCCTATCTGTGACTGACAACTGGGGCTGTGAGAACAGGATGGAACCATGGGCAATCATCCCATGCGATTGCTCCTTTGCTGCTGGTGATTAGAGTTGAGCTCTTAAGATTGCCCAGGACTTTCCAATCATCAACAGAGGAGGAAAGGTAAACCAGGAAAGCTCCTGCCATAAACTCATCTGCTGCAAATGAGTGTTAGTAGGGTGAGTAATGTGAACCCCAGGACCGTTCCACCACCCATAGAGAAAGGGCTTGCTTTTAAATGTCACCCGATAAGGGGGAAAGCTTAGCTTATTTTTATTTTTCCTCTATTTTTCCTGTTTCCAGCTTGTTTTCGTTCCACTACTAGACTATTTGTCCACCTCTTTCTCCCCTTTGTTACTCTGCATCCCTTTTCCCATTTCTTCCTACTACTTGCCTGCTTCCTCCCCCATTTTCCTTCTTCAAATAATTTCCTTTGCCACCCACCAAGCCTGCTTTCCTTCTCCTCACTTGCCCTATTGCATTTTCCCACCCTCTCATGTTCCTCCTTCTCCATTTCTCCCTTTCTCTCCATTTCCTGTATGATTTTCTACCTGAAGTCAAGTGATATCCCTGCAGACTTTTAAGCATTCATTGATCACCTGCGAGCCATAGTACTGAATGCCTCTCCCTGGAGCGCCCCCTGTCTCAGGTTACCATAGAGACAACAAAGCAGCTGAAAGGGGAGTTAGCGCTGCTGTTGGTCAGTTTGCCAAAGCAGGAGATTGGCAGGAAGTCATGGTACCAACCAGAGGCAGGCCTCATTTATTTCCTCCCAATTAAAGGCAGCCTGTAGGGGAAAAGTAAAGTGCCAGTACATTTGAACTGACGTGTTCAGACCCACTGAGAGTGCTTGTTAGCGCTCACCATACTCAGCATTTCCTCTCACTGATTGATAGAACGATGTATATATGGCAGACAGCAAATTCATTACAGCACATTAGCCAGACAGGCAGACAAATGCCCACAGGGGCAGAAAAGCTGTAAGGAATAAATAAAAACTTTATTTAAAAAAAATCCCTTCTTTTTCCCCAGGCTATGGCGAGGTAGACTGCAGGAGAGGGTGATTGGCGGGGCGGGCAAAGAGAAGGGAATGGCAAGTAGGGGTGGGGAAGTTGATTAGCAGTCAAACACGCTCCTAGAACACTCATGGTCATATTTAGATTTTTTATAATAATGGAACCTCTGCTTGTGTCTTTTTCCCCACTGCTAAACATAGTTATTTTCAAGCAAGAAAGAAACCCAATAAAACTCCAGATGATGCTCTCCCAGGGCAGTCCTGGAATATTGCATTTGAAATGAGTGTTTGGCCATTTCATTCATTGTAAGTCCATGTCCCTTGGTTTAATACATTAAAAAACAAGCAAACTACCGTCAGCATTTATCAACTGCTACCACCGTGTGGCATTTGAGAGACCACAGTAATCTCCTATTCTGAGTAGAGGGCAATACAGTTGTATGAGCTGATACCACTGTTTGGAAATTGCAGGTAAATGTTGACTTCTGTAATGCACTGCCACCACCGAAATAACATGGGTGAGTATAACCACTCGATATCAACCTCAAACTGATCCTGGTTGAGATGGGAGAACTGGACTAGGCATTATACTGGACTAGGCATTATACTGGACTAACTGGACTAGGCATTATAACTGGACTAGGCCTGTAAGAGCCATGGGACTGTGGGAACAGTGGCATGGGCAACCATCCCATGCCTGATTGCTCCTCCACTGCTATTGACTGGAGTTGAATTTTGAAGGCTGCCCAGGACTTTTCCCCACCATCAATGGAGGAGGACAGGTAAGCCAGGAAAGCTGCCATAAACTGACCCACTGATAATGAGTACAGTAGGGTGAGTCAAGTAAACCCCAGAACCATTCCACTACCCACTGGGAAAGGGTTTGGCTTTTAAAGGTCACCCATAAATTCACCATAAGGGGCAGGCTTAGGTCAGTAGAAAGCTGAGCCTACATTTTCTGGCTCAGGTAGGGTGTTTTTGACCAGGGAGGGGCCCAAAGAGGAGCCAGTGTGCTAAGATTTACTTACCACCTGCCCCTCTGTTAGGCTGTATTAATTCCAGCTGCCTTTTTTCCTTCCCCTTCAGAATCCGAGTGAGTTAATTATATAAAACTATTTAAAACCCCAGCTTTCTACAGCTAGCACAGTATACTGAATTTTGCTTTATCAGTGATTGTTGGTAATACAGGTACCTCAGAGAAGTCAGATGTTTTGTTTGATGGAATGTGTGTTCCCACTGGAAAAAATCCTTTGAATCCTGGATACTGTGGAACTGGCATATAGCACCACGAATACCATGCCTGGGCCTCTTCTTGATAGTGTTTGTCCATCCGCTCCTGATTCTGTATCTTTCCTTAGAGCTGAAATTGTAGTCCAGTTAGTGCCTGCAACATAGCTTTAGTTCTTCCTGTTCCACTATTAGCAGAGCTGAAAAAATCACTATAAAAAAACACAAAAATAAAATAGAAGCAGCAATTTAATATATATATATCACAATGTAAGGCTACTACAGTGAAAGAACAGTTCCTTAAATAGAAAACCAAATTAATGTTATGGTGGTTAGAGTGCACCCATGAGGACACAATCCCCAATGTATTACTAAAAGATGAGAAGAAACAGTTGGCATTCAGTTAACAATCATGTTTGGAGGTTTGTGACTGACTTTGTTATTCCAAGGGAAGCCAGGTACTAGTCTCTTGGGATTATGTACAAAGGCAAGAAAGAAGTGGACATGTATGAACCTCAAAGGTGACTGCTGGGTTAATAAAACAGTCTGTTTTCTGTTCACCCACTCTTCCTCTCAGTGTGCAAGTACATTAAAATATGTCAAAAGGAAAGCCATTTGCCGGGGAGAAATAATTCAGCTAAAAGTCAAAATTTCCAGCTGGTGCATTGCCTTGGTGTGTATAAGTGCACTAACAAAGTGACCCACATATCTCACTGGATGAAAGTTGATATCCTCATTAAAGTAGAAACAAACACTCAAAATAGGGACAACTGCCAGTTAAAAAGAATGGAGCACAATTGATATAAGCCTGCAGTTTTCCTTACTTGGTTTCCTACTTGTACTATAGCAGCTATATTATATATGTAAGTAATCTCTTGAAAAAAGCAATGAAATCAAAGCTAATTCCACATGCAGTGTCCCCTCTACTTTGCTAGAGGAAATTTGTTACTAATAGTCCAGTATATCATTGATCAATGTTTAGGGGGCAGGAAATCTTTTATAGTCCACTTTATATGCAGTCACATATAAATAGGGACTTACTCCTGCAAAACCCTGTTGTACAATAGTAATCCTTATAAATGTGGAATAGTCCTGCGGAAGTGAAGAGGACAATTCATAGGAGCACATAAGTATTACTCACATAAGGATTTACAGGATCAGCATCATAGACTTTAAAATAATGTTACGTAGATGGCTTCTACCGACTTGCCCCAGGAAATTCAGAATTAATGCTTCAAATACATCTTTAATTCACTCTGGTGAGCCTGAGTGTTGCAACATGCCTGATATGTAAGATCAGGTCACGCACTGTTTGTTCCAGGCCTCTGGTGGAGGGCAATATTAGATGAAAGATCAAGCAAAATGAGAACAAATTTTGCACTGTGTAGTAAGCAGCCTTTTTGTTTTTTTTAAATCAGCTTTAACTAATATTAATCAATACATTATTTCACTTTTTTAAAAAGGGAGGGAAGAAAGAAATCTGTGAGAGACGTATGAAATTTGACAATTTCCAAAAATCTGTATTAATAACCAAATAGGAGGCATTAGAGTCTACCATTTATATATGAATATAGGCAATGTTCCAAATGTATATCCTCAGGACTTTTTAAAATGTGCATTATTTTTCTCAAGCTCATAACTCCTTCCCCCATTATGCAAATACTTACTTAGGGTCTTTTGAAAAATGCATTTTATGAACCTATTAGACTATAATAGCTCTTAAGTAGCTGTTATGAGCTAGTGTGTCAATACATATCAAGGAACATTAAAAATGTTTTAAAGCATTATATAGAACATTACTATTTATTATTGTTTCCAGAGGTTCAATGGAAGACAGCCTGGTAACTTCTGTGCACTTCTCTCTCATTGAGGACTGAGGTTTCATTCTTTTCAGTTTATTTGACATTGGCTAAAGCGAAACCATAACGAGGGCATACTTGGTTGACCCGTAATGTAGTAACTTAAACACTGCTCCTACAGGTGGTTCCGTGAAGGTGGACATGGAGACCCAACGGAAGTCAATGGAGACCTGCCTACTTGGAATAAACTGCAGGATCATGGTCTTCCTTTCTTCTCCCTTGGCACCAAAACATAAGTGAATTGAGTCTCAAAATAGGATGTTGCAAAAGTTCCATATTACAGCTGGGGACCAGCGATTTAGATAACTTGCCCCAAGTGACAATGGAAGTCTGCATGTCTTGAGGCATCTCTTGGCTCCCAGGTCTGTGCCTTAGCCACTAAATGGCTTGTGCAGCTGAACGCAGCCCAGTGCCACCAAAGAACAAGAAAAAATAAACCCTGTTTCCTTTTCATTGCACTATTTTTAACCTGAAGACATTAATGTTCTATCACGGATTCCTTGAACATCCAAAACTCCCTTTCTATACAATGGGATTTGGGGGCTTAGTACGCACACAGAATCAGGCACTAAGGGTGAAACTCCATCCCTCTCCTTGACAGCCTTGTAGGCAGTAACAGTGCCACGCTTCAACACAGAGGAGGCTGAATGTGGGGCTACTGCTCAGAGGGTGCACACTCTGGACCTGCTCCTGCTCCCAATGACTTCACCGAGAGATGGATCAGACCCCCAATGTTCCCAGCATGGAGCTTGGCTCAAGCATAACTTTCCTATGCAGCACCATGCATGAGGTGGGACATAAGAAACAAAGAGGTGGGTTAGAGGAACCTTCTCTATGCAGATCTTCTCTTCCTTGTACTGCAGGGTTGAGAGGGCCACACAAGGCCACAGGAACACTAGTTGTTGAGCTATAATTGCCTGTCCAGAGTGGCTACACAGTCACTCTGCAACCTATTAGAGTTTCTCCTCCCAGCCCCATGACTTATATGCCGAGGCTGGGTACTGGATATGAGCCCCAGTGAGTACTGAGGAGCCTGCATTTTGCAAACTAACACAAGTGGCTGCAAGAACTCCCTCCTGGACTCTGCAGTCTCATGTCAATTCGGATATCACTATTGCAGTGCAGTCCCATGCAGTTCAAACTCCCTCTCTAGTGTGCTAAAAATGTTACTGGATATGCAGAATAGTAGTTCTTCTAAACAAAGGAACATAGTCATTTGCATTCATTTTTCCCCTTCAAAAATGCCCCAAGGCAGTCATCTCTTTCAGTCAATGGTAACCTGAAAATGAATATATATATATACATATATATATGAACTAGAGGAGCACAAAAGGCATCTAAACCCACAAACATTATTTTTGTATACCCCAACTCAGCCAAATACTTCATTTCATTGGAACTCTTGGTTAACTCTGTGTATGCTAAGTTTTGACAGAGAGTTATATACCAATGGAATTGCAGCTGTATTATAGAATACTCTCTTACAATGGCAGGGAAGAGGGACAGTAATATACAACTGCAACAGATATAAAAGAATCTCAAGTATTTTTTCAATTTTAAAAAGTTACATTTGTCTCAAGGTTTTCCCACCCCCAAAAACTCATAATAAAGTAAAAATTAACTTCAAATATATAAAGTATTTAACAGCTATTACTAAAAATTACTTTCAGAATTTGTTCCAGTATGTTATTAATAACAAAAGAAAGTTAAAAATAAAACATCCATCTAATACTGGGTTGTTCCTTATTTCAGAGTGGGAGGTGGGGTGGGGGTGAGGGGAACTTGGGTGTTGTGACCTAGCATGCAGGACCACAGCACCATTCGGGTGTCCTGGCCACCCCTCAATCGTGATGGAGAGGCCTATGTGCTGAGTCTGTAGCGCTATGACCCCGCATGGCTGGTCACAACACCTTATGGTTTGGGGGCTCTCCCAAACAGGGGAGCTTTGGACAAACTGCTGTTTTTGCCCCACCTCTGGCCAGCCTTATGGGGGTGCAATGAATCACTGGTGGTGCTACTAACCCCCCACAGCAGCATCCTCCACCCCAGCTCTGTAATCCTAATCCTGGCCCAGTGCAGCGGGGAGGCCGAGGAAGGGGGACAATGGAGAGCTATCCCATCTTTCAGTCACCCAACCCCCTTTTAGTTCCCTACTGGTTTAAAGTAACAGTTTTTACATAACTCAAAGCCTGGCATGTATGTTTTACTTCCAGTCAGAGTAAAACAGAAGATGGAGACATTTTGTTCAAAAACACGTATCTTTACAAAAGACTATGGGAAACAAGTCAGATGAGTTCCACTTAAACAATGGAGATAATGAATAAGTGGGCTAGCCTGAAACTGGGTAGGATGATTCACTGAATTGGAATTTCAACAATAATCTTTAAAATGTAGATGGGAAAGGGAAGAGTGAGAACTAGTCAGAAAATGAGGTATGAGCTTGCATTACAATATATCAGGGGTAAAGAACATCAGTGAGATTTTGGGTTATATTTCCATAGGCATCAAATTATGGATCAGGCAATATCCTTTCTCTCTACAGTGCTGATGAGATTGAATTTACTACTACATATATCTCTGAGCACCCCACACCACAAAAAAGGAAATTATGTGAAAAAGAATAACAGCAAGCATTGCTAAGGAGTCAGGGGATTGATTTATATGAATTAAATGACAAATGGGTGAGATTCACAATAGTCCACAAGTAGGTGAAAGGCGTAAATATTGAGGAAGAAGATTAAAATGTTTATAATAAGACAAGAGGTTCTCGCTGGGAGTCATGATTAGTATATTAGGAATGTTAAACAGGTAGAATACCATGAAACATTCTTGACAGTGACTCTTAAAAGACAGTGATTGTGTCCCAAAGAAAGTCCCATCATTCAAGTCCTTTAAAATTAGACTAGTCAAAGCACTAGTAATAATAATAATAATAATATAATAAATGGAGATATACCAATCTCCTAGAACTGGAAAGACCTTGAAGGTCATCGAGTCCAGTCCCCTGCCCCTGCCTAGTACATCTACTGGTAAATAGGTCATGAACCTGTATTGGCAGGGGATGGACAAAATGACCTTTTCCCTCTCTAACGTCTTTGAACCCATAAAGTTCTAAGTCAGATGTTTGCATCACTTGTCTATGTAATCAGCATGCTCGGTGTCTCCACAAGGAAAGCTGGAAAGGTGAGGGTAGGTGTACAGTTATCTGATATAAGTCAGAAGAAACCCATAATAGTTAAAAATTCATTTTTAAAATGATAAATATAGTTTTCTTTTCAGGGTTGAGGATGGAAAACTGAATGGAAAACTGGACTTTAAGGACATGGATAAGGAACCATACATGAAGAAGTCATTGTTGCAGACGGATCAGGGCAAAGGTGCAGAAGAAAATGACATTAAAGATATTCTTCTCCTATCAGCAAAAACCTCATCTTTGGGAGGTAAACCAGTAGCAGAGTTTGAGGCATAATCCGTGGTTTTGCTTCCTTCTACTCTTCACCAAGTAACAAACATTTGAAGTCAAAATCCTAACTAAGGCCCATTGTTCTTCAGCTCTTCCATGATAATTTCTTTATCTCCTCCCTGCATTAGGGCGCCCAGATACTAAAAGAAAAAATTCAGAGCCAATGAACATTAGCAGTAATAATCTGATTTGAAAGTGCTGTGGAAGGTGAATACACTGGTGATATCATAACTTGCTTTTAGTCATTAATTAATGTCAGATTAAATAATGATTAATAATATTTAGCTCTTATGTGCACCAGTAAAAGTGCTGTAGCTATCTATAGCATCTGGCCACCTGAATAGCGCAGCCCAGAGATTTCACCCAGTTATTCCTACATGAACACATTGTTCAAACACAAACCACAGTGTTCTAGTTTGCACTCCTTCATAGTTAAAATATGTATGGAGGAGACGGTGAGATGATTAGGGCTGCAGTCCTACTGGTGTGGGGATAAAATGCAGCTTTACAGCTTCTTTTACTTAAACACAGGATGTCTTTGCCCTGCTTTCAGGGTGCAGGGCTGAGATAGTGGCTTGGATTCAAGCAAGCTGGCTGAAGCTCCTGCCAGGCATGATGCATGCATGGACCAAAGGAAGAATGTGAGAGAAGTCGCTTGTGCTGGAATCCAAAACTCTGAGGAGATTCAAACAGCTACTTTTTTTTTTTAAAGAAGTGTTTCCTTCTTTGCACACAAATATGAAATAAATGGAATATTGGCTGTTCTGATTTGTATTTCCAGAGCCCTCCCCCCCCCAATACCACTACCCCCATTATTATTATTTGTATTGCCATGAAGCCTAGGACCCCCAGTCATGCACCAAGACCCCATTATGTTAGGCACTGTATGTATCCAGAACATACCTTGTCCTCCGGTCAATTATTTGATTAAAGACAAATTTAACAAATGATGGAGGAGTGAGGCAATTTCAGGCCATTCTTTGCAAAGCCTCCTGGGGTGCCTAAACTCCAGACTGCCACATAAACTGGGCTTCCCACTGCCCTGACCAATTCTGGGGCTCCCACTCCCCTTCCCAGTGCACAAGGGGAAAGGGAAGCAGAAAATCACCACCCGCACTCAGTCTGAAGGGAAGGAATTGCTAGAGTGGTGGGAGGCTCATGTGTCTCAAGTCTCCTTTTCTGCCCCTTGCCGGGGTTGAGGAGGTAGCCCAAAGTCTTCCTCACTCCTCACAGCTTCAGCAGGGGGGGCACAGCCAATAGGGGAATGGGTTTATTTTCTTTTAAATTAAAACAACAGAAAAGGATACCTATGGGGTTGGGAAGTGTTTCTTGTGCCGTGAGTATCGTTGCCCAGGGAGATTGTAGAATCTCCATCTTAAGGCCAGGTAAGATAAACACCTGTCAGGGAGGGAATAGATCAGGGGTGGGCAAACTACGGCCCACAAGCTTCTCCTAACCCACCCCCCAGCTCCAGCTGGTGAGTCTGCTCCAGCCCTCCCCCGCTGTTCCCCCCACATTGTGCAAGCAGCGCTCTGGGGGGTGGGACTGCGTGACTGTGTCTGGCTCTGTGCCAGACACGCTACGCGCTCTGGCAGATCAGCACGGCCCTGTTCTGGCTCCGGGGCAGACACGCTGTTCTGAGTGGCGGCGTGGGAAGAGGGCCCGGGGCCGGGGCCGAGGCCGGGGGGGGTGTTTGATAAGGGGCAGAGGGTATCGGGGGGCGGTCAGGGAACGGGGGGGGGGGGGTTGGATGGCGCATGGGAGTCCCAGTGGACCTATGGCTAGGGGTCGGAGCAGTCAGGGGACAGGGACTAGGGGGGTTGGATAGAGGATGGGGTCCTGGGGAGTGATTAGGGGGTTGGGGGAAATCTCTGGAAGGGGTGGTCAGGGGACAAGAAATGGGGGTCTTAGATGGCGGTGTGGTCCTGGGGGGGTGATTAGAGTGGGGAGTCTCGGGAGAGGGCAGTCAGGGGACAAAGAGCTGGGGGGGCTTAGATAGGGTGTGGGGTCCTGGGGGGGCAGTTAGAGTGGGGGGTCTCCAGAAGGGGCAATCAAGGAACAAGGTGAGGGGGGTTGGATGGGTCGGGAGTTCTGAGGGGGGGCAGATAGGGGGCAGGAAGTGGGTGGGGTTGGATAGGGGGCAGGGCCAGGCTATTTGGGGAGGCACAGTCTTCCCTACCCAGCCCTCCACACAATTTTGAACCATAATATGGCCCTCGGGCCAAAATGTTTTCCCATCCCTGAGTTAGATAGCACTTAGTCCTGCCTTGAGTGCAGGGGACTGGACTAGATGACCTCTCGTGGTCCCTTCCAGTCCTATGATTCTATGATTCAATCTCCCCCATACTCAGTCACCTAAGGAAGACTCCCATTGGGCCCCAGCAGCACTAAGCTTTTCAACAGTGCATATTCAGTGCCACCCCTGATGTCATTCTTTAAAGGTCCAGTTGCCATATACTGCAGTCAGGCTTTGACATCCCCATTGAAGATGGAGAAGAATTGAGCACCAGGTATAATTCTCAGAGAAGTCTCACTCCCTCCAAATGGGAATTTATTCCTGAGTCTGCAGATCCATGTGGACCATAAAGCTCCTATTGGCTCCATGCCACAGAAGACCACATCAGGACAGAATTTGGTTTATAACATGGTACAGATTATAGACTAGCCATCTCTTCATAATACACAACTAATGACAAATACATGGTTAGTCAGTAAGGCAGGCAGTCCAAGCACAGCACAGCTAGAGGTCAGAGAAGTTGAAAGCAAAAAATAATGTATCTTGGTTTGAGACAATATTTTCTTCTCGTTATAAATGGAATAGCTGGTCTCAGCACACCAATCCTATCTCACCAGGTAGGAACAAGAAAGAAAACCTGTGAGGAAATGTAATGATTTGTCTTTATTTCTGTGTTCCCTTTCCTCACTCATCTTGCCAACATTTTTGGATTAAACATAAAAAACAAATTTAGAATATAGAAAACATAAGAAGGGGAAAATGGCCCCAATGCCAATCACCTCTTTCCTGCTAAGAAACAAATGGTGCATTGCAAAAATAGGGTTGCCTCTTTTTGACCCAAGCGGCTAGTCAAAGTTTGGGGCCCTGGGGATATTCGCATTGGAAGTGGAAATTGATGGAATCTGGTGTTCCAAGCATCTTCAGCCAACAGACCTGAAAGCTCTCTCCCTAACTATTTCCAGGGTCACATTCTGTTCACTTGTTACTGCTTAACTTTCTTGCTTTTTGCCCCTGTTTCTCTCTCTGTTCAGTGTGTTCTCAGCTTCTGTTAGTTCTGGGTAAACTTCCCTCATACAGGTTACCCAAAACAACACTCAGCAAAAGCCCTCCACTCACTCATTCCAAGAACTGTTGGGTGGGTTCACAATCCCTTGTCTTAGGTACCTGTGGTTAAGTTATCCTGACAGCTACATTAACTGAAGAGTGTGTTCAAACCCAAACTCAAAGACGGTTGTGAGTCATGCAGTCACAGGTACCTCTCATCATAACAATAGCTTCTCCTTGCAGCACACCAATTTATAGACTCCCACCATCTGCTTTTCTGTATTTTGTCTTTACTTGTTTAACTATGGGTTTTTCTGTGGTGCTTGTTGACATACTATATGAGTACCACACAAACATTAGCAAATTTAATCCTCACATTACCCCTTTTGATCCAGGGAAGGATTATTATCTCCATTTTACCGATGAAAAACTGAGGCACAGAGAGATTTAGGGACTGGTTTATTTTACAGAAGAGCAGAGCTTCTAAAACTCCAGCTGAAGTCAGTGGGAGTTTTGGGACCTCAACTTTGGTACTCAGCACCTCATGAAATCAAGTTTTAAGTGCTCAAATTCACACAGAGAGCCTCTGGCAGAGCTGGGAACATAACTCTGATCTTCTGAGCCTCAGACTAATGCCACAATCAAGAGACACTCCTTTTTTCCTTCAAACAAAGGAGACAAGTAACATAGCAGCTGAATATTAGCCTTTAGAGCTGGCCAGAAAATGTCTTCACCCCCTCAAACAATATAAAAAAATTCAACCATTCCCTATAATCCCAATATGACATTCTGCAGTAGGATTTTCAAAAGAGCCTCGGTGACCTCAGAGTCACGTTCCTCTACTGACCATCAATGGGACTCATGCTTCTAGGTCATTTAGATGCTTTGAAAATTCCACCCCTAATTTCTATTCCTATTTTCAGGCTCATGAGCACATTCAGCAGTTATAGTACTGAGCCCAGCAGGGACTGATTTCAAGGAGTATTTTAACAGGACAACTGCCCTGGGGGTGATTTAGGACCTGATGTCAATTAACAAGTGCTGAGTGGCCTCCACTCCTGTTGAACTCACCAGGAGTAGCGGGTACTTAGCACCTTCCTGGAGTGCTCTGTTCCTCACAGTATCTGGCTCCCAATCCCGGGTGTTAATCCCTAGCGCCCTCTATGGGTACCTATATACAGCAGTTTTGAGTCAGCCTCCCAGCCTGATCCCACTCCCCTCCCTAGACTTTAGAGCCCAGGTTCCAGAGCCTCTACTTCAAGGTGCTCTCTACACAGTTATTTTCAGAGCACTCGCAGGAGCCCTGCTAGCCCAATCTGTCAACCCAGGCTGGGAGGCTGACTCCAAAATGATGTGTAGATGTACCCTAGCAGGTTCAAGATGGAAATGAAGAAAGCACAAATGCTTCCCCTCTTTAAAAAGTAGTTTAATGCTCAATAAATTCTGTTCCTAATTATGTTAATGAAGCAGATAGGGATCCTGAATATTATATAAAGAAGTCTCCAAAAACATCCACAGCTGGTGCAGGATATTGGATTTGCAGCAAACTTCTGGTCCAGATATTAATATTAAATCAGTCCCTTTGATATGAACAGTAGTTTTTTAATTTGGGAGGAATCTATACCTGCTGGGATTTAAACTTACCACCCATGGATCCAAAAAAAAGTAGAGCTAATAATTAACAGTAGTACTAGCAATTATCATCTTTGCAAGCCACTAGAGGGCAAGATCATCTCACTCAGCTGTTTAAGTTGAATGGCACAATTTCAGTCCTCTAGAAATTATTGCACAGTTCTACTTTGAATTAAGCAAATTACACTAGCAGTCCAATGATTAATGATGCAGCACTTTTATTTATCTTGTCATTTTTTCCCCAATTCTATAATACCCTAATCAATACCTCCATGGGTGTCCGGTGAACTGGCTGTTGTAGGAGGCTTGTTCCCAGCCCCTCCCCTTATACTCAAGGCCTTGCTCCTCTCCCTCCCCTTCTGCTACCCTCCCCTGCCCTGCAGGAACCCAGAGCACCCCCACCGCACCTTCCCCAGACCCAGTGTGCTGGGCAGCACCGTCACAGGTCCCCCAGCCCAGGTGTGCCATCCTTGAATACCTCTTAACATGCATATAGAAAAATATTACATCACATATATTAAAACAACCTAGAAAGGCAGACTACCAAGTTTAAAGAACTTCTCAAATCATAACAGAAGTTAATTCCTCTCCCAGAACAAATATTTATTGAAAGCCTCAGTAAACACTTAGGACTACATTGTTTCCTGACTCAATATGGGCATATGGGGATCAGGGCACAAGCAGCCCTCCCTCTCCTGCCCCCTGTGCAGTGCACTATTGCCGTCTCTAAATTAACGGGAGCAAGGACTGCTTCATCCTAGTGCCTGAGGGTCCAAAGAGGGTGAGGAAGGCCCCACTCATTCCCCTCTATACTGGCCCGCAAAGTTTACCTGCCAGAGGGAATGAGCTGCCTCATTTTAAGGGTTGCCGTAAACTGGTCTGTATTGGGATGGGCTAGATTCCGGAACCTATGTGGGGCTATGCAGTTGTCAACGCAGACCATGTATCTGCAGAATCTGACCTTTGCATAGGCCTTGTAACATGTGTTGAAGTCAGGCTCTTTCAGATCGGGCTGAGAGTGTGTGGGGGGCAACTGTTAAGTGAAGGGCCCTTAATGAAAACACATTGCTCTCAGTCCCAGGTGTAAGGGTCCTGGGCTGTCAGAAACAGCCATGCTCTGCCAGGCTCAACTTCCTTCAAAATGTATATAAACAGTATTGCTAACCCCAAGCATTTAAAAATTGAGTCAGATCCCAAAATCATGAGATTTGTTTAAAAATCATGAGATTTAAAAAAATAATAGTTGGGTTTCCTTTTAGTTGCCTTCTGGTTTTAGACCCTCTATGGTTCACATTTTCCAGTTTTCTCTGAAACCATGTATTAATTTCTTCATGGGCTTTTCTATGGTGCTTATCATAGCATGTAAGTACTTCACAAACATTAAGGAATGTATCTTCACACTATCCCTGCGAAGTAAGGAGGTGTTATCCCCACTTCACAAAGGGGGAACCAAAACAAAGAGATTCATTATCAAAGGTTTCAGAGTAGCATGCATGTTACTCTGTATCTGCAAAAAGAACGAGGAGTACTTGTGACATCTTAGAGACTAAAAAATTTATTTGGGCATAAGCTTTCATGGGCTATAACCCACTTCATCAGATGCACAGAATGTAATAGGAAGATATATATAAATATGTATACGGAGATCATGAAAAGGTGGAAGTTGCCATACCAACTCTAGGAGGCTAATTAATTAAGATGAGCTATTGTCAGCAGGAGAAAACTTTTGTAATCGTAATCAGAATGGCCCATTTCAGACAGCTGTGAGTAACAGTAGGGGGATAGTTAAATTAATGTCTGTTACTGACTCAAAAGTGGCAATTCTTCAACAAAAAAACCTTCAAAAACAGACTCCAATGAGAAACTGCTAAACTGGAATTAATTTGCAAACTAGATACCATTAATTTAGGCTTGAAGAAAGACTGGGAGTGGTTGGATCATTACACAAATTAAATTTATTTCCCCATGCTAACTATCCCCCTACTGTTACTACCACCTGTCTGATTACCATCTTTCATGTTCTCTCTCTCTCTATATATATATATATCTACCCTATGTTCCATTCTATACATCTGATGAAGTGGGCTGTAGCCCACAAAAGCTTATGTCTAAATAAATTTGTTAGTCTCTATTATCAGAAGTGTCCATTACTTTTGGGAACCCAGGTTGAGATGCCTCAGAGCTGATTTTTCACAGTACTTAACAGCTGTGGGTCACTTTACATGTTCAAAGCAAAAGCTCTTGTTGACTTCAGCTACTGTTATGCATGTTCAGCGCTTCTGCAAAAATGAGGAACCCAAAAATGAGGAACACAATTAGTGGTCACCTGTGAAAAGTTTTAAAAGATCGAATGCCATCCTGGGTAATTGGATTCTACTTCTTTCACCAGAAGGTCATCCTTTTTCCTCCTGCAGTTCCTGCGTCATTCACTACACACCTTCCAACTTCTGTAACAAATGCAGCAATTGTTCTATAGACAACACTCTTGATTTATTCCCAAAACACTATCCATCCTGTACAGGAAATAAAATAGGGCTCTTCTGTAGTTAATAGTGTGTGACCATATAATTAAAGGCGGTATCATAATGGATGCACCTGAGGGGGACAAAATAAACTTGAGTAGGCTACCTTAAATTGGTCATTTCCTAACTATTGAGTGGTTGACTTTGCAACCAGTTTTCTTACCTATTACGCTGGTGACATACCAGAAGGGGGAACATTGACAGCACAGGAGAGATAGTCTTCCTGCTCTTGTTTCTGATGGCTGGCACCACAGTGGCTCCTGGCAGCCAGTAGGAACAACTGCAGTAAAAGGGTTGCTCAGCCTCTGCAACTCTAGGGGGAAACATACTCAGTGGTTCTGTGGCTATGGCGCATACTCAGTGCAAATGGAATCCGAGAATTTTGCTGCAACCCTTCAACAAGAGGCTCCAGATCATATGAAAAAACCTCTGAAAAATCAGTTATAACCTAGTCGAGTTTGGGTGGCTTTCTCATGGACAGCAACCTTCTGACCTCAGGGCAACCCCCCTTGCAAGTTTCAATCCAAGAGTTGTATGCAATGTAGTTCTAGTCATGTCAGTCCCAGGATATTTGAGAGACAAGGTGGGTGGAGTAATATCATTTATTGGGCTAACTTCTGTTGGTGAGAGAGACAGGCTTTCAAGCCACTAAAAGCTCTCCTTCAGGTCTGGGAAAGGTACTGAAGAAGAGTTCTGTGTAGCACAAAAGCTTGTAAATTCCAAGCGTTGTACGAGTTTTTTAACATTGGCAAAACAAAACTATTTTCTCCTAACCTCATTCTCTGAGACAGCAATACGATTTTTGGGAAAACATTCAAAAAAAAAAAAAACCACCAGACTGAGGAAGAGACCTGGCATGAAAAAATTCAGCCCCAAATGATTCAGCAAATTTACAAGTAACTGAAAGTAGTGTGTTATAATGGGACGTTTTAGGCAACCTTAACAATAAATGTTGCTGCCAGCTTCATCTCTAGTATACTCTTTTTTTCTTTTTAAACACCTGTTTGATCAATCCCAGCTGATGTTTGAGTAGTGGCATTTGGAGGTATCCAGCTATTTCCCAGTTTATTTATTTAATTGGATTCTGGTTTAACAACTTTTAGTAGCAAATGCAATTTCAGTATATGAGGGTGAATTGTCCTGGCAAGTGCATTCACTAGTGATGTTTTTCCTGCCTGCCTGAGACCTTTTTCTCCCTCTAGCTACATGAGAGTAGGATCAAGAGGAGGAATGAATGGAATTGCAGTTCTCAGTCACACTGCCATGTGAATAATAATCATACACACTTCCTTTTTACATTCTGAGTTAACATTCCTCCAGACACTGTTTCCCTAAAAATTCAGTCCTAGGTATTAAACAGTTGTAAAAATAGATTATTTTCTTTACAAAACAAAAACCAAAAGACTCAAAACAAACAAAAAACCCACTACACACCTCATTTGCTAGCAAGTTATAAGTGCTGCAAACATTTTCAAACTTTGACCCTGTCAAGATTTTCTATATAATTTTGAAAATTCAGCAAAATGCTTTAGATAGGTGGTGAAAACTGATCTTTTTACCCTTCTTTAGTTACCTACTCTTCACCTTTGCCTTGAGATAAAGCCTCTCTACTGTTTCAAATAAAGAAGATCCATGACATATGAATATAAAGGTGTTTCTATTGTAAGGATTTGAATATCACTTTTGGGTTTTGGCTACTGCAGGCAGCATCTCATTATTCAGACCCAAAGCTCAAGCAGTAACAAGAGTTTACATTCAGCACAAACATCATGATTTCCAATTATTTTTAATATGCACCTTAACAGAAGTAGTAAAACATCCAAACTGTTATTTAAATATAGACAAATATGCTGAATACATTAATCCAACAGGAAAAACAAAGAAATACTACTCCATTTTTTGTTTATTTTTGAGGAAGTGACTGTATTCCTCATAGAGAATGACTGATAACATCACCTAGAGCCTGTTACAAAAAATTAACACCCTGACTTTGCCTTGCATGCTGCACTGGCTGACAGTCTTCTACTCTTCTACAGCTAGAAAATAGGATCAAGCTGAATGTCTGTCTGTTACCCTGTTTCCCCGAAAGTAAGACATCCCCCGAAAATAAGACATACTTCCAGTTTTGCCTCTCGCTGTAATATAATGTAATGTAATTTTGGGAGCAAAAATTAATATAAGACACTGTTTTATTTTCGGGGAAACACGGTATTATCATCATTCTGATAGGTTTGAAGACCAGAAATTTTATTTCTTAATCTTGGAGCTTAATGTTGGTTGGTGGCATAAGAAAAGCACATTTACTACATACACACAGTTTGACTAACAGTTTATTTAAATGTGAATTGGACCTATCAGTCTACTAATACCAATTATTTGCTTCTTTCCTGTTATTTTTCTGTCTCTCTGTTCTCCTTCACTCAGACTCCATAACCCTGATTTACCGCCATGGGCCATATTCTCCCCAGTACGGAGAACAGGAGAATATGGGAACATATTCCCGTGAAGGGAACATTCTTCTGGGGTTGGGGTCACTTTGCCTGGCCAAGCCACATGCAGTGGGTAGAGTTTTGGGCTTCCTAAAGCTATTGGATCTCAAGGCACCAGTACAGGCCCTATGTCTTTATACAGCAGCCCTGTTGACCACTCTTCCCCATGGCACCCACAGCATGTGCCCTTTAAATACCATACTGCTATTGGCTAACAGTCCCATGGCAGTCCAACATGCTGTCCCAGTCACATTTCCAAGAGTAGTTGCATTTTGCTCCACCCCTACATTTCTGAGTATGAAGAATGCTGCATGATTCTGTTGGAGGAGTTTCTATAGGGTCCCAAGAAATGGGAAACTAGTCTGTAGAAAAGGCTTTTCTGTTTCCTTGTCCCAGCTAGGTTTCATTTCGCTCTTTTCCCCTGATGGAAACAGAGATGAGACTATGGCCTTAGAATTCTAGAGATCTCAGGTCTAATGAAGTAATAGTCTACAGGTGCATTCTTGTACAGTTCATTAAAAAACACAAAAATATCAATAAGAAAGACAGGTATCATTCAGAACTAAAATGTTAATGTTTTAAATGGAACTTGTCTGCCTAAATGATGACCTATAGTAGGCTATGTATAGATTAAGAGTTCAGAAATGATCTGTTAAATTTTATATACATAGCACCTTTGATCCTAAGGACCACAAAATATTTTCCCATCTCTAGGCTTTATTTTAGCTCAGATGCCTGAGAAAACTCATGACAACTTCAGTAGGGAGTTGCACATGTGTATTCTAGGCCAGAATATCTCTGTCAGTCACTGCACCCAATGCTAAAATAAGACAACCTGTAGAACATCACAGCTGTGTAGCAAACAGAAACAATGTGGAAATGAGGAAAAAATACTGTGTCCTGTTGAAATAGGTGGAGGAACTTTGAAGACGCAGAATGTAATTAATCAAACCGGAATTTGATTAGGATAGAGTGGCTAACATACCATAACATTCAAATACTGTCATATAATCTTTACTGAGCACAACAGGATAGGTTCTTGCTTTTGTATCTCATCCAAAAACTAATAACATGAAGCAACACAATACCCATAACACCCTCCAGTAGCCAAGTTCTTTATTGACTCATAGGGAACTACACCACTTGCTGAATCACCAGCACCACTTCTCCCAGCACCCAGATTTTCCTCCTAGGTCTCTCACTTCAGCTCTAACTAGTTACAATCAAATATAGGGTGTGAGATCTAATCAGACCATAAAACAAGATGCTATGGCCATAGGCCACAATATAATACAGTACAGGGTCTCTAGGTAACTCTATACAACTGATACTCAAATGTAAGTTTCCTTATTATAGTACTATTACATAGATAAAATAAAACTGTATTTTTATAATTATCTAATCTGTTGGTAAAGAATATATCCTATAGTGAATCAGCATGATTTTTTTTTACATACTGAGAATTGTAAGAATATGTCTAGCAAGGTGCAAAGCACTCTGGCCAGAAGTCACGAGCTTCAGGGGGCCTATTCACATTAGGTCTGGTCAAAAGTTTTCACACAGTTTTGTTGTGTTTAAAAATGGACTTTTTTAAAAATGAAACTTTTCTTGAAAAATTGTCTATTACAATTGTCTGTTACTATTACAGAAATTTTCTGATTTTGGCAAATTTTGCTATGCCATTTTGACCAACAATTTTATTAAAATCACTTTCAAAATCATCATAGACTTTTCAATGCTATTACCAAACCCCACATTTTCTTACTGAAGCCCAGTTTTTGGGAAACAGATTATGTAAAGATATAGATAAATAGTGTCAATGAAAATTTCACAATAAACAGGAAATAGGTCCTTTTTTTCATTTAAAGTTTTTAGTTTTTAAACCAACTTCTACTCATGTACTTAAAGTTAAGCAGGTGCATAAGTCCTCTGCTGGAAATTTGAAGGATAAATCATAAAGAATATGAAAATAGAACATTGCTAATATTGAATATCACTATAATTTATATAATTCTTAGGTCAAATTTAACTGGACCCAAGATATACAAATCTAGATCTGAAATAAATGTAAAACCACTTGCAAATACTTAGCAAATCACTAATTCTGAGAAAATGAATATTTAGGTTAATTTACACAAAATGTGATATATGCAATTGTATAGGATTTTAGTGTTAAGTTATTATTACATAAGAACAATCTATTTTCTTTAAAAAAAAATAAAAACAGTGGTTCTGTAGCTGTAGCATATGCAAGGAATTCACTTTAACTCAAAAAGTATTTTGACAGTAAACAGTCTACTGTGAAAAGTCTCTGATCTTATATAAAGTATTTTTTCTGCAAAATATCCATTAATTTTAGCAATGCCTCTGATCATTGCTTTTCAACGCCTGTTAAAATGTATACATTGTAATAAGATTGGGGCCAAATCCTGCATTTGGTTACATCATTGTTACTCTGTTGTAGTCAATAAGGACCCATTGATTTAACTGAGTTTGACATTAAGAACATGATATGGTGTCTTGTTTTTTGACAGTTGCATTAAACATCAAATCATTGATACACTAATTATAAAAAGTATACTTACTAGTAAAGCTGCTCCAATATTTCTACATCACAGTTTATCCACTGGATCAAAGATTCCTGTCTCATATCATGTTGATTCTGAAAACTGACACTTGTCATTACTGCCTGTAGATGTACTTTGGGATAATTGAAAGCAAAATTCAGATTTTCAGAATCTCCTTTTTCTTCCACTGTCTCTTTTTTAACATTTACTTTTCAGTGCTTTGCTTACAGTCCTGTAACAAATACTGCTACCATGCTGACTAAAAACTCTATGCATAACAGCTAATTGGCTATATAAGACATCTTCTTTTAGTGAGCAATGGTTATTGAATAGAATACAATGGTATTCTTAGACGGGGGAAAAAGAAGAATAATGGGCACTGGAATGACAATACAAAAAGAGGAAAAATCTCAGATTAGCCCAAACTCCCAGGCCCTAATCACTGACATAAGAATATGGTAAATCAAGGCAAAAGACATCAATCCATTCAAACAGGATTAAAGGTTTAAACTGAAAGTCAACAAACTTGTTAGTCTTTGTGAGAAAAATTGACACTGGAATTTTTTAGAGTTGAAACATCCACCTAAATTATTCCCCACTGCTGCTTAGGGTATGTAAATGTGAAAAAGTAGTGGCATACTCTATAGAAGACAAGCAAATATATATGTTTAAGAAAAATGATCCATACAAGAGTCCTCAAAGTTGGAATGACCTGATTACAAATGTAGGTAGTTGTTAATATTTACAATTGTAAGATTAAGATTAAGACAAAATATTTTAAAATGTATTTCATAATATTATCATTATTGTGTTACAGGAAACAGATGGAAATATACATAACTACGCATGTTTTGTAAACTTTCAATGTTAGGCATAACTGTATACAATGTAAAAAAAAATGGTAGGAGGATGAGTCTTTGCCTTCATTTTTTATTCCAGAAAAAATTCTATTGAAACAAATATAATAGCATAAATGGGCATCAGTTTAACTTTTTCCTCATTTGGGGGAATAAAAAGAGAAAAGGCTAAGACGATAGAGTGGTTATTTCACTTTAACCTCTGTAATGAACTTGGTTGAACTGTAACAGCCTTTGAAACATAACAGAACCATACAGAACACTGCAACACAATGAGCAGTATTCCCTCTCTTCCATTTTTTGTACCACTACTCAGAATGCTCATTTAGAGCTTAATTCATTATAACTATTCTAACCAAGAGAAAGAGAAAGTCTACAATGTAACATGGTGCTTTCTATAAGTAAAGCATTGACTGTATCAGTTGGGAGTAACACCAGGTCATCTTTAAATTAAAATAATATTGCTATTACCTTATTTTGTTGATTCACATCTATTTGTATTCCCTCTTGTTATGGAGTTTTGTAACAGAGATCTTGGAATTAGAATGTATGCATTGTGTCAGTATAGGGGCAGTCTTGTATAGTAACATTTATTTATTAGGCGCAAAGTACGTTGTTGACTGTTTGGGACTAGCATAGTTTACAATACTATTAATATAAAGTCTAATCCTGCAGCCACTTAAATTGTGGAACTCGTGCTACTCAGGCTTAGAACAATTATTTGATTTACCAATGCTTTCTATCCCCCAGTGGTCTGTCTAAACAATATTGAGGCTATTTTTTTTGGTCAAATAAACTCAAGCTTCTTCGATTTCATTCAGCACACAACAATATGTTGCAAATTTAAGTAATGACATTCTATGTGGAACTTGTTATTGGGCTGGGAATATTTGACCTAGAATGCCATTATCTTAACTTATAAATTTTAAAATCACGTTTTGAAATGCTGCAAAACTAAGATTGTAGTGAATTTAATTTCAAAGTCATTTTGGATGTCCTTTCAAACTGTATGTGGTAATCCTTGATTTTTGCACTGATGCTAAATGTTAATGAACAGAGCCACAGTGTACCATTTCACCTACAGCAATGAAAACATTAAAATCTCTTTAGAAGACTGAATAAAACTTTATTTTATAAATATAATCCTCGTTGAAGCTCTACCATTTCACTGTACTTTTGAAATAAGGGCACATGGAAAATATGGACGAGTTCCTTTGAGATAGCTAACTAAAGCTACAAAATGAGCACTATACTGTATTTCCAAGGAACACGGTTCAAAAGTTGTACGATTACTACTAAGGTTGTTTTATTCTTTACCACATTTGGAACAGGAAGTCTGTGTTGTTCTTGAAGAATTCTGAAAAGCAATGTCACAGTCTGATGACCTCTTCTCCTCATTAAAACGTTCCCAAAGACAGCTCTCTGCATGATGTTTTGTAGCTTCAGCAGCCATGAACTAATTTGTACCTCTTATTTTGATCATGCACTGGTGAAAGAACCAAACAATATTTTTCTTTAAACACAGAGAGGTCTTTCAACAGCTCAGCATGCACTTCTACCCTCTTTTTAATCTTGGAGCACCTATTTATTTGCTCTTTTCACCACTAAATCTTCTTTGCTTCTTTCTGCCCCCCTGCAAAGCTGCTAGTTAAAATTTTCAGTGTTTTTTCTTCATAGGCTTATACCATTAGAAGGGCATTATCATAAAAAGGGACACAAGGATATAAAGATATGGTGCATCAGAATTTGCATTTCTAATTTTAATCCAATTAAACTAAAATAATATTTATTTAGCTACTACCTTCCTATAGTGTATATAAATTCACTAAAGCTGGTGGAAAAAATTCTTCCTGCAGGAAATTAGTTATAAGTGCTCACTGCAATAGTGATTTGTTCTGCATACTGAGTGTTTCCAGATTTTGCTTATAGATAATTAGTATTGATATGGTTGATTTGTTTATTTTGCATACCTTCATTTTTTTTAGTGATGGATTCATTATGCAAGTCATATTTTTCTCTACATCATGGATTTTGAGCTTATGTAAATTGTAAAAAGGTACTGTAAGGGCATTTTCTTTTAATGCATAAAAGTCATATACCTGGAAAGGCAGGCTATATGGCTTGGCATTTTTAATTAGGTTAGGCTTTTTCCCACATTTTAACAGCTACTGAGCAAAAAATAATAATGTGTTGACTCTATTTGTGCTTCATTTTCAATTAATAAATGCTAATTTAAATTAATTTAATTATGTCTATACAAAATATACATCTTGAAAAAATATGCATACAATTTTAAAACATAACCCGCTCCTATCTAAATACCTTGAGCGCCTGATTCTGCTTCCACTGACTTCAGGGAGAGCATGCTCAGGCCCTGCCGAGTCAAAATATTATACATGAGGCAAAAAGCCCTTCTTTTACCCTCCTTTGGGTATCTCTAGGGAAGGCGGGTGGGAGGGGAGACAGGAAAGTCTTAGAGGCAGACCTTGTACAATTTTCTACAAAGACTTTTTACCTCTCTAATGGTGTAATCCATTTACACAGTGAGAGTAAGTCGTACATTCATAATAAATAACTTTTTATTTCAAATTCCAAAGAAAGAAAGCATTAGGTAAATACCAGTCATGTCTTTCAACTCTCCAAATCAGAGTCTTATTCATAACCTCCCACCCTTTTTGACAATTTGAGAGAGAGAGAGAGAGAGAGAGAGAGAGAGAGAGAGAGAGAGAGAGAGAGAGAGAGAGAGAGAATCACTTCCACCTATTACTGATTGGCAGGAGAAAGTACCTACATGACTTATGATCTTTCCACACACAGAGACAAATATAGTACTGGGATCGGCAACCTTGGCATGCGGGACCACAGGGTAAGCACCCTTAGTGGGCCCCGCCCATTTGTTTACTTGCCGGTTCTCCGACCAGTCCAATGGGGGCTGCGAGAAGTGGGGTACCACTTCATAGCGGTGAGTCAACTGTTGCCACTCCCCCGTCAACTCCACCTGTGCCTCTCACGGCAGTGGAGTACAGAGTCGATGGAAGAGCACTCGAGGATCAATTTATCATGTCTAGACTAGATGCAATAAATCGACCCCCGATTAATTGCTACCTGCCAATCCGGCAGGTAGTGTAGACATACCCTTAGATCTAAAGTGAACTGTCTGCTGCTGTGGAAACAGGTCAGTATCTTGAAAGGACAAAATACAAAGTCTACAGTGCTTGAGTTTCAGCCTGACTCTCTCTTTGAGACCCCTGGCCACCACCCATGAATGGATCCATATTCTTTATATGTGAAGGCCATCAGAGAAGTACTGGACCTATAGCAGTTGTCATCATTGATCTACATGGTATTTTGGTGTTACTTACTCTTAAAGAAGCTATATTGAGTGGGGCTTCTGCTCAATAATCTAATTCTATACACTGATAATCTTGCTGACGTTCAAATCTTTCAAATCTTCTATTTTGGGGAAAGGCCATAGAAAAGTTTATGACCAGGCTGCGATGGCAGTTTCTGGAGTCTTGATTTCCTATAAACAAGTTTCTCAGGCTATAGGCCTAGAAATGAGATAGAAACTACACCAGTTTCTCTGAGCGATCATCTCTGATTGATGGAGGACCATTTCATTTCCCAGAACCATTAATTTCTTTTGCTACCATTATGACATTTATTGACATGACCTCAGTCCCTGGGAGATGTGGACAGAGTTTCTTGTAAGATGACTATCTCTAGGTCTCTCTCGCTTCCAACCCAGCTCTATGTTTATAGCATTTCTGACCTGGTCTGTCCAATGGAAAGAATGACCCTGCGCCTACACGAAACTGAGCTTGGATGTGGGTTACCTAATTGCAATCAATGCCAGATCAGACAAAGACAATATTGGTTTGAAGAAAGAAGTCCGAAGAATGGGCAAAGATGATCAAATGGCATTGACCATTTATATTTCTAGATCAGGATCTGGGTGTTTTCATTAGATCCTAAGTTATTTCTGGATATGTAGATGGCAGCAGGAGACAAGAGGGCTTTTTTCCACTTTTATTTGGTAGGACAATGCATCCTTTACTCTTCGAGGTGATCTCTGCTACCATTATATATGCCTTTATCATCTTGCGACTAGGCCATAGTAAGCTCTAAATGGGGCTATGCATTGAAACCATTCAGTCAGAAACTGAAGCTACTGCAGAATATGACTGGCTTCTTATTAAGTGGTGTATCATGCTGAGATTACATTATACCAGTGCTCCAAGATGTGCAATGGCTGCCAACAGTGTTCTTGATATTAATTCAAGGTATTGGCTTTTACATGTAGAGTCCTAAATGATTTGGGACCCATTTACCTGACAGGTCACCTCTCTAGTTATGTGCTACTACCACAGTAGTGAGCAATGACATGTTTGATGAAGCACTCATGTTATAAATGGGAGACAGCTGCTGGTTACCTGGTTCTTCATGAAGGATTCTTGACTTTTGAATTTGTTCCCCTGGCTGGTGTCCAAGAAAATTTATTTAATAACCTCCTGGCCATCCATCAAAGCCTATGAGTTCCCCCGCCAGATCTCAGTGGGAGGATGAGGTGGGACTGAGGAGACAGCTGATGTATATTAAGTATTACTTGGCAATCTTGTGGTCATATTATAATGGCAGTTCACTTTTATTGTAATATCTCAACTGTTGGTGTTGTATAGTCTTTTCTTAACTTATGTGAGGAACCCAGAATATGAGGTAGCACTGCAGTAAAATCTGAAGAAATTCTAACCACCATTAGATAGGCAGCCTACATTTTCTTTGTTTACTTTCAAATCCTTACTCTAGATATTCTTGCCAGTAAGTTAAAGAAGTGTGGGCTGGATGAATGAACTACAAGGTGGCTAGAAAGCTGGCTAGATCATTTGGCTCAATGGGTAGTCATCAATGGTTCCATGTCTAATTGGCAGAAGGCCCCAAGGTTTGGTCCTGGGGCCAGTTTTGTTCAACATCTTCATTAATGATCTGGAGGATGATGTGGATTGCACCCTCAGCAGGTTTGCAGATGACACTAAACTGGGAGGAGTGGTAGATACACTGGAGGATAGGGATAGGATACAGAGTGACTTAGACAAAATTAGATAATTGGTCCAAAAGAAATCTGAGGTTCAACAAGGACAAGTGCTGAGTCCTGCACTTAGGATGGAAGAATCCCATGCACTTCTACAGACTAGGGACCGAGTGGCTAGGCAGCAGTTCTGCAGAAAAGGACCTCATGGAGAAGCTGGATATGAGTCAACAGTGTGCCTTATTGCCAAGAAGGCTAATGGCATTTTGTACTGTATAAGTAGGAACATTGTCAGGAGATCGAGGGACGAGATCATTCCCCTCTATTCAGCATTGGTGAGGCCTCATCTGGAGTACTGTGTCCAGTTTGGGCCCCACACTACAATAGGGATGTGGAAAAATTGGAAAGAGTCCAGCGGAGGGCAACAAAAATGATTAGGGGGCTGGAGGACATAACTTAGTCTACAGAAGGGAAGAATGAGGGGGGATTTGATAGCTGCTTTCAACTACCTGAAAGGGGGTTGCAAAGAGGATGGATCTAGACTGTTCTCAGTGGTACCAGATTACGGAACAAGGAGTCTCAAGTTGCAGTGGGGGAGGTTTAGATTGGATATTAGATTAAAAAAATTCACTAGGAGGGTGGTGAACCATTAGAATGGGTTACCTAGGGAGGTGGTGGAATCTCCTTCCTTAGAGGTTTTTAAGATCAGGCTTGACAAAGTCCTGGCAGGGATGATTTAGTTGGGGGTTGGTCCTGCTTTGAGCAGGGGGGTTGAGTAGATGATCTCCTGAGGTCCCTTCCAATCCTTATATTTTGTGATTCTATGATATATCTCCTTGGTCACCCTAAACAATTCCTTGGTATTTACACTGTCTGATATAGTACTTCAAAACAATTGTAACATCATCCCTCCCTATTTTGGCCATGCTCTACGTATTAAGGGAGTCTCTTGTTTTTGTTGCTCTTTAAAATTCCTTCCAATTTGTTAATATTCTTGACATACTACATAGGACTAAATCCTGATCCAAAAGCCAGTGGTCGTGTCCAGCTTTCAAGTCAATGGTTCAATGAGATGTTCCGGTCCCCATAGGGAAGCTAAATCTTGAGGAAAGACTCATCTCTGGTATGGCTGCTGCATAGACGCTACATGGCTGCAGAGTCCCTCCGTCTCCCTGGAGGCAGAATCAGTAACCCCACACCTCCCATCACAGCCATATGTAGGACAGGGGCCACTGGGAAGTGTCTTGACTTCCCAGACTGTGGGACATTATCACCCCAGCTGAGTGACAGACAGGGATATAGTGAAGGGACCAAGTGGCCCTCAGAAACACTGTTCTAAAACAGAACTGGTAGGTGAGTATGAAGGACCTACTGAGGCCCAAATTAATTTTGCCTACATGCAGGTGCACCAAAGCAATCTAGACACATTAGCCAGAGTATAGATCTTGGCAAGCCCCATGCTATTCCACCCAAAGATGTTTTTAGCCCTCATCCTCAGTCTCCTCTTTCAGATTATAGCAACTCCACAGGCAGCCACACTGTTGCAGTAGCTTCCACAGAATTTCTGAAATCCTGACCAACCTTAGCATATGACTAGACACTACAGTGCTAGGAGAGAAACAGACTGAAAAATTTCAATGCCAACTTTTCTTGTAAAAGAAGGCCCATTTATACTTCCTCTGATAAAGCATGCCCATATGCTCAGGGTCTAACTGACCACCATAGTTGAGGTTGGGAAGAATTTTTTTCCCCAGGTTAGATTGGCAGAGACACTGGGGGGAGGGGGGGTTCAACTTCCTTGGCAGCATGGGGCATGAATCATTTGCCAGTTTAAACTAGTGTAAATGGTGGATTCTCTGTAATTTGCAGTCTTTGGCTTATGATTTGAGGACTTCAGTAACTAAGCCAGAGGTTAGGGGTCTATTACAGGAGTGGGTGGGTGAGGTTCTGTGGCCTGTAATGCGCAGCTCAAACTAGATGATCATGTTAGTCCCTTCTGACTTTAAGATTATGAGTATCTGAGCACCTTTCATCCAGGGATCTCAAAGCACTGTAGAGAGGTGGGTAAGTATTATTCTCCTTCTATTACAGATGAGGAATCTGAAGCAGAAAGGTTAATTTACTTTCTGAGGGATATACAGCATTTCTGGGAAAGGGTATGAAATACAACCATATATCCAAAATTAAATTAAAATAGTTAAAATGTGTTACAGGCATGTCGCGTCTTACGTGAGGGTTATGTTCTGCGATTACCACGTAAAGCGGAAATCGCATATAGTGAAACTCTCATTGACTTCACTATACAGTACTATAAAACATTGGCTCTTTACCCTGGGCCAGGGGGCTCCTGCCCCAATCCCCTGGGCAGCCCTGCCCTGCTGGCTTCTGCCCTGGCCCCCGCAGTGGCGGGCGGGCTGCCAGCTCCAGCCCTGACCCACATGGCAGCGTTCGGGTTCCGGCCCCAACCGTCCAGCCCTGGCCCTGACCCGCTGGCCCCAACCGCGGGCTGCCGACCCCGACCGTGGGCTGCCGGCCCCAACCGCGGGCTGCCGGCCCCGACCCCTGCTTTTTTTTTTTTTTTTGACCAGCCGCGTATAGTTAAATTCGCGCATGTTAAATGCGCCTAAGATGTGACCAGACTGTTTTTAAAGGCATATATAGTTTCATTAATACTACCTTACCAAAAAATCATTTTTTCCCCTTTTTCTGGAAGCAAATACTATAGGGTTTTAAGTTAGAGCAAACTCTGGTGCAAGTTAATGTGGATCCTGATTCTGTCTTAACTATAGTGAGAAAGAAACATCCTTTATTGCAAAACTTTATGGTATTTTTACTATTTTAGCTTTTCTCCACTAGATGTCCCCAGTATGTCACATTAAGCATTAGCTTCACAGATAGGATCTTTTTAAACTGAAAGGGTATATACTTCTTTTGAAGTGTGTGTTATTAAGATGTTATAATTAATGATTTTCACTCCAGAGTTCATTTTATCTGGAAGATTAATAAGACACAGATCTACAAGAAGAACGCAGTAATTTAATTCTCTTCCTAAGATATAGAGGCTATCCAATTTAGGAAGCAATTAAGAATCTTGTATGCTTTCTTCTGTGGAAATATTTAAGCAATCAAAGCACTACAAAAAAAAAAAAAGAAATCCTTACAGTAAAAATTCTTATATTTCAAAAAGGAAGCCTTAACAGTTCTTCTCTCCTCTCACCCCCCCTCCAACTTTATTACTTTCAAAGGGGATATAACAGTTACACTGACCCATTCACAGACTACTGAGTCAACAGCAGGAGTCATGCTTAATTTGAGTTTTAATGGATGTTTAAGGTAAGATCAGGGTAAAATCTGGCATGCTCACAAACATCTTTTTAAGCCATTCCCGCCTTCCCAAAAAGTCCTCTGCAACAAAGCGTGGGAGGCTGGAAACAATGGAAAGAAAGCTGTCATATTAGAAACTTAAAGCAGGTAAGCTGAGCTAGGACTAATCTTCCAATACCTTGACTTGTCTGAAAACCCAGTAAGCTGTATAAAGCTTTAGGTTTTTGCACTTATTCAGCTGTAAGTGCTGCTCTGGGAGATCAGTACAGTAGATCTGTACTGCGTCTCCTGCTTTCCGGGGAATGCAACAAGGATTCCTAAAAGGCGTCAGTGGATCTCAATCTGAAAACACTCTAGCAGCATGTTTTGACTCTCAAGGCAGCAGGTAAAAAAGTTCACGCTGTGCCGATGAGCAGCACCAGTCAGAGGGAGTGGGGTGGACACAAACCAAAACAAAAAGAACCAAAAAAAGAGGAGGGTGAAGTACTCTGAATGACCTTTTACTCTGCAGCTAATACTGTACACGCCCCTGGAACAATGGTAAGCACTGACAGAAGGGTCTACAATCTCCAGTGGTTTCATGGCTTGTCGCCATCCCCAGCAGGACTTAATATGACAATAAAGTGCCTGATTCCAATAACAACAAAACTTAGGTGTAAGAGAAAAGGAAACAAAGCTAGGTGCACTTAGCCCACCAGTACACATGCTCCACAGCCTTTCAAGTGTTTCAGTTTCTAATAATAAGTTGAGAATGCCTTTACAGTTGCACAAGGGCTGAAACAGTGGTTTGTGTGCAAAGGGCCTTGAATATTTTTCAGCTGAAAAAACAGCACCCTTGAAACAGACCTACTAAAAACAAAAAGGAAAAGGAGGCCTTTTTTAAAAAACTTATTTATGATAAATAAAATCTTACAGTTTTTTTTAAAAGGAGGGAGGAACAGGGATTATTTTTTCAATTTGTTCCTCACATTATAAAATCAGATTCTCTCTAGTCCACAAGTCCTTATGACAATGCCTGTAAAACTAGTGAAATAATATGATAAGCACTGGAGTGAGGAAGAGGTTTGTAGACAGATTGTTTATCATTTGTGCCACACAGATTCCCCCTTTCATGGGGAAATTTTTGGTTACCACATTAGGGCAGCTTTACTGCTCCTTTGTGCTGGAGGAGGGGGGAGGGGTGGGTTGAGGGTCAGACTGAATCAAGAGCTAAGAATGAGGCTCATTGTGTTTTCCTTACTTCTGAATTTACAAATCCTTTTAGCCCAGCTCTGTTGTCATTGATATGTGAAAAACACAGTCTCTGTTCCAACCGTCTTTTTAAAAAATTCTCAAGCCTTGTTGCCTCTGAGAAGACTTTTGGGGTTAATTGCATAGGGTCCAATACCTAGGAGAGGTGGGGAGCAGCGGAGAACTCTTTCAGAGACTTTCATCGTGGTTTAGTTAAAAGCAGCATTGACACCGTTACAAGACCGCATGGGCGGCGCGTGCCTTCTCCATTTGGGAAGGCTGCACGCACACAGAGCATGGCCTCGCCCCAAGGCCCGAAACTCTCTTCACCCACCGCTGGTGCCTCTTTGCCCCGCTGGCTGGCCAGCTGCTTACACGCCTCTTTGCCCTGTCCTTCACCTCTGCCCTCCCACTCGCCAGCCACCCAGCCAGCTGGCTGCTCACCTCTCATGTGTGCCTCCCATGCTGGTAGAGTGGGGATGGGAAGAGGCAGGGCCTTGGGGGAAGAGGTCAACCCAGGAATGGGCCTTGGGGTGGAGCGCAGGCAGGGCCACAGCCATGGTGTCCATCCTTTCAACAGCAGCACGCCCCGAAGGTGGTGGGCCAGCAGTTTGGGGAGGCTTAGCCTCCTCTGGCCTGTCATACCCACCGTCTCTGCGTGATTGCTATGGCTGCTTGTGGGAGAATAAAGGATATAGCCCAGAAATGCATTCCCCTACTCTGACTCTGGCTTTGCTAATGACAAAGGAGCTAGGATAAGATACCCACTCCCCGTTCAGATCCTTCCTCCAGCAAGGCACAACACCAAGGGTACATCTACACTGCTATGTAAGCCCAGGGTTAGTGGACTCGAGTCAGCTCACCTCTGTTAGGGAACTCTGGGCTTGAGCTTCCACATTATATTTTAACCCTATATTAATTTTTTTGTAATCCACGTTCCAATCTAGGGCTCTGGCATCCACAGTGCAATGCACAGACCCAAGTCAAACTAATGATATCCAGAGTTCCCAGTGCTGCCCCTTCCTCCCGAAATGTGGCCGCTCTCGTGGCAGGACCATGATGCACTGTGGGAAAACTTTACTGACTGCCGTGCATGTTACAAGGAAGCAGCTTCCTTTGTTAAAAGCTTGATCAGTTCACTCTCCATTGTAAACCCAGGAGGCTCTCTAATAGCGTGCTTGCAAATCAGTAATCAGAAGACAATGAGGGGCTTCCATTTTCAATACAGTGGATTGCAGATTGTTGGGATTGAGAGGACAAAGAGAGTTGTCCCGCAGAATTGTGGGACACTTCCTGCTTAATCCCAGGACCCAAGACAAGTGGGGCTGCGTCTTCACTGCAAAGCAATAGGGATCAGACCCTGGGTCCTGTCCTAACTCAAGCGCACACCCTCCAGGGTCCTGAGACCCTGGGTCCGAGCCCAGCGTTAGCACAATTGCAGTGTTAGACACAAAGTGGGGTTAGATTTACACTCAGGGTCAAGCACAGAACTTACATTGCAGTGTACACATACCCCTAGCGCACATTCAAGGTTCACAGAGGAATTCAGCTTTCCCTATGCCTGTGTTGCACTCAGTTCACCAAAACTCTGGAATGGAGCAGGTAAACTGAAAAGCAATACAATCAGAGCCACTGACTATCCGATGGGAAGTGCTAAGGGTCAGTGGAGTAGAAGACAGTCAGAAATGACCTGCCACCAGGGAGGTGACCAGATAACACAGTGGTGAGCATGGTGGAAGAACCTAAGTAGGGGCAAAGTTCTATCATTAACTGTAATCCTATCTGGATGAAAGGGATCACTGACCATGTCTAGAATTCACACACCTGGGGGAGGCAAGAAATCACTGTTTTAAAAAAAGAATGCGCAAGAGCAAACTTTACAGGGAAACAGACAGACTTGAAATGTAGCAAGACAAGGTAGAACAAAAACAAGAGAGTCTCAAATAAAAATAAACTTCCTAATAACATGGGTAGAGAGACACCTAGTGGCTAGAGAGAAATAAGGCAAACACTTTAAATAAAACGATAGAACAATTGAACGTTTAGAGCTGAAATGCCACTGAAATCTGTCAAAACTCCCATGGACGTCAGTGGGGCCAGGATTTCACCATATAGCTCTATGATAGAGATGGTCAAAAGGTGAAATGTTGATGACAATATTCATTTAAATTTTGAATCAAACAATCCTAACCTACATTTTTTGTGGAAAATGTCTGCAAAGGATTTTGTTTTTTAGAAGCTCTACACTAAATGTTGGGGGTATGATTAACCCAGCTAAAATGAGGGCAGTGGGTGTTAAATATTCAGGGGTGTTGGGGAAAACTGTTCAATTGCCATACTTCAAAATTACACCCATCGCAACACCACTAACAGAGCTGGGCAGGACAATATTTCTATTCCTCTTATACAGAATATAAGGGCAGAAAAAATGGCTTAGTCATTCTCAGTCACAAAAATATACATCTCTAGTTATCTATCGCTCAGTCAAATGAATTGAACAAAAGGATTCCAATATCAGGGGGGGGAAATAAGCTAAAAAATATAACAAAACAAGATCCCACTGATATTTTCAGACTGGTTTAAGCACCTGGGTGATCATTTTTAAAATGTGTCCTGAACTGGAAAATACAGAGGGCAGCTCAACACTGAAAACTCAAACACATTTAAGAAGGAGAATGAAATACTGGGCAATGTGGTTCAGTGAGTCCCATCAGACTGGGAATTAAGGGACCTAGGTTTAATTCTCACTCCTGCTACTGACATCTTGTATGATCTTAAGCTAGCCCTGAGAACCTCTAATCCTAAACTGTTCTTACAGGTCCACGTGAAACCATTAGCCCAGGATGTGGGACTTCCCAATTCAATTCCCCCCTTTGTTTGATGACCAGAAGGAATTTGAACAGAAGTTTCACACTTCTCAGTTACATGCCCTAGCCACTGGACTACAGGGTGATTCTCACTCTATGGCCAAGTAATGTTTAATTATTTAATAATGGCGTTGGCGGGAAAGACTGAGAGATACGTACATCGAAATATCCCACCTCAGGACAGCCTCCTCCTCCTCCCCTCTTCCAGCACTTTTGGGTGGAGTTGCAAAAATGGCTGAGGCACCTAAGCAGCCTTAACTCCAGGAGAGGGTCCTTGGCTGGGGATTCCAAGCACCCCCCTGCAGCCCAGACTGAACTCTATGAGAGCAGCGGAACTTAGGGCACACCCCTCTTGTCACCATCTCCCAATGGTCCCTAGCATACTGGCTCCCATTCTCAGGTACCTTAAAGACTAACTAAAGTATTGAAGAATAAGCTTTCGTGGGCTAATACCCACTTTGTCGGAGGCATGCATCTGACGAATTGGGTATTAGCCCATGAAAGCTTATGCTTCAATACTTTAGTTAGTCTTTAAGGTGCCACAGGACTATTTGTCACTTCTGCAATTCCAGACTAACACAGCTGCCTCTCTGATTCTCAGGTACATGTCTTTCCCCATGTATTATATAGGGAACCTAGCTCAGGCTTTGTAGATTCCAGTGATTCTCTATGTGCATAAGTCATTTTGTGGATCCAGGCCTAAATCTCTGAGCATATTGACCACAAGAAAAAAAGTGTAACCGGACCATGAGAGTTGCTTGTCAATAGAAAAGGAGAACGTTTCCTCCCAGAGGTCCACATGATTGGCTGACTGAAGCACAGTGGGGGTTCTCCCTCTGGCAGACCTCAGGAAGGGGAAATACTCCCCCCCCCCCGTCGCCGCCATTTCTTCCATGTTAAGATGTCTGTTCTCTCCCAGTCTCCCCTGGCCTGTAGACTTTCTGAGGTCCTGTGAGGCTCCCCGGAGTGAGGCTCTCCTCTGACATACCATAGAAGGTTCATATGGTAGACAGGGTAAGAAAAAATTAATGTTTTTCCTTTTCCGTCTTCTCCACCTCAAGCTGCTCACGTGTCCCCTTCCCTGCCCCTGAATCCTCTGCTCCTGACAGACTCCCCACGTCCTCTAGAAAAACACAAGCTTCCCTCATGTCTAGATGGCGTCCTGCTGCTGAAACCCAAGGAAGGTTGCGGAAGCCAGAGAACTGTTAATTTAGCCCTCTCTGCTTTTTCCAGACTCCAGTGCCCTCAGCAGCCTCTCACTGCCAAGTTCCTAGTGCTTGCAGCAGAAGCACTGGCTTCCCTCTTTGTCCCGGGGGTGCTCAATCCTTACTGTACCCTACTCCAAACCCTGCCCGCACTCCATCCCTTCCCCAGCCCCCTATACCCATCCCACCTCTTTCTGCCCCTGCTCTTCCCCATGCCCCACCCCCACACCACCCTTTACTCCCAGCCCCCACCCCTGCTCTTCCCCAGACTTGTCCCCCACTCCACCTCTTACCTCAGGCCCTACCCCCAACCTCTTCCTGCACCCACTACGCACCTGCCCTTCCTCCACTCCACTCCTTTTCCCACGCCCCACACTCTTCCTGCCTCCATTCCACTCCGCTCCCTCTCCACACCCCCACTCCACCCCAGGCCCTGCACCCATCCCTTTCAAATATTTCCAGAATGGGAAATCAAACCAGAATGATCAAAAACAGCTCTTTCACACGAACTACGGTGACCAGATAGCACATGTGAAAAATCGGGAGGTAATAGGCACTTCTATAAGAGAAAGCTCCGAATATCGGGACTGTCCCTGTAAAACTGGGACATCTGGTCACCCTACCATGAGCAATTGTGGTTTCAGTGAATCTGCATTTACTGACAAAATATATTTTGTTGAAAAATTCCCAAGCGACTCTACTTCTATGTGCTTTATGTAGTACCATAAAGCAGTATAATAATTAGGGCAGTCAATTAATTGCAGTTAACTCAATTTGTTTTGAGTTAATCACTTAAGTCGATTGAAAAAAGTAATTGTGATTAATCATCTTTAATCATACTGTTAATGATAGAATACCAGTTTAAATGTATTATAAATATTTGTGGATGTTTTTCTATATTTTCAAATATATTTATTTCAATTGCAATGCAAAATACAAAGTGCACAGTGCTCACTTTATATTATTTTTATTACAAATATTTGCACTGTAAAAAGATAACCAAAAGAAATAGTATTTTTCAATTCACCTCATACAAGTCTTGTAGTGTAAACATGAAAGTGCAACTTACAAATGTAGAATTATTTTGTTACATAACTATAGTCAAAAAACAAACAAACAATGTAAAACTTCAGAGCCTACAAGTCCATCAGTTCTACTTCTTGTTCAGCTAATCACGAAAACAAACAAGTTTGTTTACACTTACACGGGAAGTAATGCTTCCCACTACCTATTTACAATGTCATCTGTAAGTAAGAACAGGCGTTCGCAAGGCACTGTTGTAGCTGGCATGGCAAGGTTTTTATGTGCCAGATATGCTAAACATTTCTATGCCTCCTTCATGCTTTGACTTGTAGATTGCATCTTTTGTTTATCTTTTTTTTACAGAGGAAATATTTGTAATAAAAAATAATAATATCAAGTGAGCACTCTCCACTTTGTATTCCCTGTTGTAATTGAAATTGATATATTTGAAAATGTAGAAAAACATCCAAAAATATTTATAATACATTTAAATTAGTATTCTATTATTGTTTAACAGTATGATTAAAACGACAATTAATTTTTAATCTCACAATTAATTGAAATTAGTTTTTTAATCATCTAGCAGCCCTAATAACAATACAATGCAGTAAAGTATTCTAGTATGTATTGTCATTGATAAAATTAAGTTACTGGGAAGGATGAAGTAGTACATGTTTCTGATATTTCCAGGGCACTCCTAAATCAACAGAGTCCAGTGAGTTGGGTACCTTTTATGAGCAGTACAATCTTAACTCCAAACTACCCCGTTTTCTAAAGTGTGTTTTGTATTGTTTTTTATAACTAGTGTTCCTGAAAGATAATATACACTCAACTACCTGTGCCCATAACCTTAGCAGAGTTTTTCCTTGTGAGGGAATCATTATTAACTAAATCCAACAGATTACTCAAAAAACACATAATACCGCAGAGCCAACCACCTTTTTCAGTAGCATACACAACATTTACGCCAGGATGGACCCTTTTCTTATCCTAGAAATTCAAGCACAGCTTCAGCAAGTACTTAAACACATACCTAGCTTTAAAGCCCATAAGTGAAGTCATCGGGATGTAAAAGTTAAGGATGTGCTTAAGCACTGCAAGAGGCTGAAACTTACTGAATTTTGAATTTCTGGAGAATGCTCTCCTCAAAATAATTGAAAATAACTGAGATTTTTAAAATAACAATGGTTGTAAAAATGTTATGATTTTTCAAGGAGCTGTATTAATTACCTTACTGAATACAAACCTCCAGAATGTAAAAGTTCTTTCCTAATATCTCTTGAATCATCCACCTGTCTTCTATAATGACTACAAGCAGCCCCTAGACCATATATTAAATTCATTGCAGCTTAACTGCTTGCCCTTGAAAGATTTCCTTTTAAACATTTTATATTGATGGAAATAAAAAATTACCTGCATATTAACAACAATAAAGAGGTATCACCCATAATCCTGTGAAAAACCCTAAAAGCAGTCCTCAATAGGAAAAATAAATGCTTTCTTAAAACAAAAAAGCAATGGACAGAGTCTCAAGGGATTTGATTTTTCTATAATTTCAGACCTAGCAATGCAAAACAAAAAAATTCAAGAGAGGTGCTAAAAATCTTTAAAGCACAACTGAATACAATTAAATGAAATCTGAAGTGCCATGTATAAAATAAAACTTAGGAACAGTGGAATAGAGGAAGGACACTGCAGGCATTTCATCTGAGGAAGCAGCAGCCCTCCAGAATAATCCTCTACATTTGCCAACCAATACAGAATAAAATAACCAACAAAGGCGAAGAACTGTCTCCAGCCTTTGCCAACTATTATGGGAACTTTACAATGAATAATAGCAATCCCTGATCTCAGAACCAAAATACAGAATTTCCTGATGAATCATATTGAACGTGAGCAGCTCTCATAGAATCACTGGAAACAAAGGAACAAAAAAATGTCATTAAATCGCATAGAAAGCACAAGACTCTGAGGCTAATGGCTATTGTGAAGATTTCTACCAAACCTTCTTACCATTTTAAAAAAAGTAGCCACTATTACCACAGAAGTGCATAACACCGGTTTGTAGAACTTTCCTCTTTTATGCCTGTTGAATACATATCTTAGCCCTGGTCCCCACTAGGGCTTAAAGTCGACTTTAGCAGGCTAAAGTCGATTTAAGCCTGTACCCGTCCTCACCTGCATGCCCTTAAAGTCGATTTTAAGGGACCTTAAAATCGACTTTATAACTCCTCCCTTACCAGAGGCGTAGCTAAAATCGACCTCTCTCTAGGTAGATTTTCAGCTACTGAGGATGCAGGTGACATTAAGCCTCCGACCTTCCGAGCAGCTCCGCGAACCCCACGCCCGCCTGAACAGCCCCGCACCGGCTTCCCCTACCCCTGCTCGGCCGGGGGGAGCCGGCACGGGGCTGATCCGGCGGGCGGGGGGGGGGGGGGTCGCGGGGCTGCTCCGGGCAGGCGGGGGGGTCCGGCGCGGGGCTGATCCGGCAGGCGGGGAGAGGTTCGCGGGGCTGTTCCGGGCAGGCAGGGGGTCCGGCGCGGGGCTGATCCGGCGGGCGGGGGGTTCGCGGAGCTGCTCCGGGCAGGCGGGGGGTCCGGCGCGGGGCTGTTCAGGTGGGCGGGGGGGTTGCGGAGCTGCTCAGACTAGGGCTGGTGCCCTGGGGAGCGTGCCTGGCTGCCCCGAAAGGTGGTGACAGCTGGGGACTCCCCGCACTGTGGGATAACTACCCACAGTGCAACACTCCCTATGTCGACCCCTGCAAAACTTTTAAGGACAGACACGGAGTTGCTGTCCTCTGTGGGGATGCACTAAGTCCATTTTCTAAAGTCTACTTTAGAAAATCGACTTAAGGGAAATCGACTTAGTGCTGTAGTGAAGACGTACCCTTAGAAAAACATCCAGTCTTGATTTAAGAATGGACAATGATAGATCTGAAGTCAGTAAGATTCGTGGGGGGGGGGGCGGTTAGTTCCTGGAGCAGAATCACATAGCCAGTGGTCAAGAAAGCTCTCTCTTCTGCAAGTTTGAAAGTCTCACTCTTGAGTACAAGAATTGCACTTCACTAATAAAACATAGCTCTCATGGAAGGTCATGACCATGTAGTATAAGGTAATGCCTCAGGTAACTTGGGCCAACCCCATGGAAGGGCTTTGAAAAGAAGATCCAAATCCTTTAACTTGATTCTGTATTCAGTCAGGAGCTGGTACAGAAAACAGAGCACTGAAATAATGTGATTTGATCAGCTAGTATTGCTAGTTACTGGGCAACTACTTTTTGAACTAATCAAAATTTTGAAGCTGGTGGGTTCATTCCTATTCTTACTGAATAAATCCTCACAATAAATCCTTGCAAAGTTGAGTAAATATATTTATTCTCATTTTATAGATGGAGGAAATAGGAAACAGAGTTAATAGCCAAACTGGTTTTAAGTAGCCACTGATTTTTTATGCTTCAACTGGCACCTTCCAATTCTGCACCTCATTTTCAGATATGCTGAGTTTCTACAGCTCCCATTGACTCCAGGGAGTTGTGGTGCTCAGCATTCCTGATATATAGACCCCAGATGTTTCAGGGTAGAATCCTACAAAGTGAGTCACCCAAAATAAATGTCTATTTTTGAAAATATTGGTTAAAGTGAGTTGCCTAAGATCATACATGTCAGTGCCTGATCCAGGAATAGAACCAAGATCTCCCAGAGTCCTGAGCTGTGCTTTATCCACAAGGCCATCTTTCCATAACAGATATAGATGTTTCAGGACTTCACTAGCTATTACTGTATTACAATGATCTCATGTAGGGTTTTTTTTAAATCCTTTCTTAGAGTAAATGAAAACAAAGACCTATAAATAGGTTTTGAATCACTGTCTCTATCACTTAGGTTTGTAGAGGACACTATCTCCTGGGAGTCATCTGTGTTAATTAAATGTTAAAAAAAAAATCTCCATAAGGTCCAAAGCATGCTTAATGAATTAACAAGGAGGCCCCATTGAGCAGAAGCCTTTTAAACTCTAGTGAAACAAATCAATTCACATTTTATTATTATCCACTTAACGAATTAAATCTGTCACTTTATATCATATGAAACCAGTTTTTCGTAAATGCTAATTAAAACCATTAAAAATGGAAATCTGCTTTGAAAGAGCTTATGCAAAGTGTGAATACTGATGCAAAGAGATAGGCCTGTTTGTCCTTATGAATGAGAGAGAGAACTTCTACTATAAGAAGCTGTACTTGCTCTTCTGGGAATAAGAACCTAAACAGAGATCTAATTAAATCTGAGACATAGAGAAAGGATTCAGAAAGCTGTACTTAAGGGAAAGTCCCATTGCTATTTCAGTGAATGGGAGTGATTTGTTTTGAAGCTTCCTATCAAACTTTAACCTTACGGCTCAAAAAATTATAAAATAAAATAATCAGCTGTAAACAAAAAAGATCTCAAAGTGTGTTATCTTTTAAAAATCTAATTTTAAGCCAATCCCATGATTATTTGAGGACTCACTCATGATTTTTGAACACATGGGGTTAGCAATACTGTTATTATAGCAACTGAGTTGGCATAGTTGCCTTAGTTAAGGTACACAGAGCACTTTGCTGAGTCTGTCAGCAAAGACCAGACAATGATGGATTTTGGCATGGAATATGTCTTGCTTTTGGCAACCCTTTTTGTTCCCCCGAGACCATGCCCTTTTCTCCTAAAGCAGATAGAAAATGAGTTGATCCAGAGGGGTTTCACCAGGTTTTCTGTCATCAAATTTGACGCAGAATGATAGTTTAGTATAAAGAAACAAAACAAAATTCACAATTAAAATATCCCCAATGCCTCAGGACGCATACAGTACTGTCTAAGCAGTCACACAATCTCCTTACTTTAAACATTATCTTCTTTTCACCCTACCCCATCCCCTTGTCCTGTGTCCATGTGTAAAAACATCTCTTTATTTGGACTGTAAGCTCTTCAAAGCAACTCACTGTTTGGACACTAAAATAAATATTAAGTAATATTTGCATCTCTGAATTCTGCTGGTAAATTTCACACTTTCCAATGAAAGTATATGTAAGCCTCATACCAGAATTTGACCTTACTACTATACAGTGACACAATAAAAAAACCTAATCAATATTTGCAATAGTATCAAAATGCACATTTTTGTGCTTTGTTTTACTTTGAAAGTTTTGCAATAGTTGTCCAGTAACTAGCACTGCCAATAACAATGTTTAGATCCCCTGCTTAATGTTTTAAATTTAAGGATGCATTCAGTGATACACTGATATTTTTTTCCCTTTTTCTGCATTGTCCTAAATCCTACAAGACTGCAGACTTAAACAGATGCTTCTGAACTAAACTGTAGTTGTTGTCTAATAGTAGTTTACACTGTCACATGCTACAGCACAGGTTTATCAAACTGGTTTGCTAAAAAAGGCAGGCAACTACTATGGGAATATTTGATGGTATTTTATTAAGTCAGATAAATACAACGTGAGTTTGACTCACTCTCACATGATTTTAAGAGCCCACAAAGAAAAAAAGGATACACAACTTCTCATCCCCGAGACGCAATACCTCATAAATGTTAGATCAGTGCTTTCATTACAGTTTCACTTCTTGTCAACGTAATATCCTGAAATAAAGTTATGCAAACAATGGGCCAGATCCTCAGACAAGCTCCAAAGTTGAGTAGAGGCCATGAAGTTAGTTTAACTGGCCTTCTGAGGATCTCCCCTACATAAGGGGATTCCCTAGGATGATGGCCGGAGCCAGGATATTATCTCTATGCCAACCCTGCACTGGCCTGAACACAATGAGATGAGGAAAAGCAGAGAAGGATGGAGCATCACTGTACTGGCTATCCCCAGCTCGGGGACAGAGTGGCTTCCTACCAACTGCAGAAGTGGTATAAAGTTGTCTTTGCCCCCTTCCTCTGATCCTGTGTCAAGGTCAGTGCAGCCTTGTCAGAGAATCTGGGTCACTGATACAAATGTATTTCTCATGACAACAAAGCAGATGTATATAGTTTGGGAGGCATCTGAGTATTTATTTTCTTAAGCCAATGTCCCAGTTCTAAAATCAGGGCAGCCACAGAGAAGTCAAAATAAATAAAGGTGTCAGTGTCAGATTCTAAAAAAGAAATAGAAACTAATATACTAAGAAGGAGGATAGAAGCCCACAGAGTAAAATAGGCAAACAGAGGGCATTTTAACCATGAAAACCTGGGAACAATCAAGACTGGGATCTTTTTAAAAAGACAATATGATGTGAAAGTAAAAGTATAAATGGAAGCAAACATTGAAATTCTTCTTTAGGTGAAGTGGTAGAACTGCTAAATTGAAATGCATAGTTTCTCTAACAGAATGTTGGGAATCATTAGGAAAGGGATAGATAATAAGACAGAAAATACCATATTGCCTCTATATAAATCCATGGTACACCCACATCTTGAATACTGAGTGCAGATGTGGTTGCCCCATCTCAAAAAAGATGTATTAGAATTGAAAAAGGTTCAGAGGAAGGCAACAAAAATGATTAGGGGTATGGAACAGCTTCCATATGAGGAGAGATTAATAAGATTGGGACTTTTCAACTTGGAAAAGAAATGAATAAGAGGGGATATAGGTCTATAAAAGAGGTCTATAAAATCATGACTGGAGTGTAGAAAGAAAATAAGGAAGTGTTATTTACTCCTTTTCATAGCACAAGAAGTAGAGATCACCAAATGAAATTACTAGGCAGGAGGTTAAACAAACAAAAGGAAGTATTTTTTCACACAATGCAGTCAACCTGTGGAACTCCTTGCCAGAGGATGTTGTCCCTAGCCTCTGTTTGCCAGAAGCTGGGAATGAGCGACAGGGGATGGATCACTTGATGATTACCTGTTCTGTTTATTCCCTCTGGGGCATCTGGCACTGGCCACTGTCATAAGATAGGATACTGGGCTAGATGGACCTTTGGTCTGACCCAGCAGGGCCATTCTTATGTCCTTAGTTCAGACACCTAAGAAGAGTCTGAATACAGACACCTAATCAGTAGTTCAAGCTCTTTGTATTAACTCTGATTCAGGCCAGCATGCCTCCTGCTCTGAAAAAGCTCCATGAGCTTTTCTGCAGTTGGTATTAAAGTGTGGAAAACATGTAATGTGCTCAGTATCTGGGAGCTGGATTCCCATAGAGGTTTGAGATGGAAGAGATCAAAGAATAATTTCACTGCAGCTCTCTTCCTTCTTGAGCCCAGGGATCCCTACCCACATTCCCCCCACTAGCTGTAGAGCCTTCTTGTCAAGGACATTTACTAATTTTATTCAAAAGTGATTTCTCCTATCTGCACTTGAGTCTTTGCTAGTGTTGCTATCAAATATCAGACTGGTAGGGGATGGCAGCTGCAAATTGGCCTAGGTGTTATCTTTTGAGCAGCCTAGGTTAGACAGAATGATATGTAGTGGAAAGAATAAATCCCTTTTGCAGGACCGAGCGGTATCATTCCATAGGATATTTTTTAAAAAACAGCACCTACTATTTGAGGCAATATGGTGCATTCCATAAAAAAATTAAATATCTAAAAATAAAAGTTTACTCTGGGAGGCATAATATGGGAGCAGCCCCCAGTCAGGGATAGATTCTACCGGGCAGGAAAATCAGTACTATGGGCCTGATTTTCACTACATGTAGTCAATTATACCTGTGTAAATCAAATATAAAATTATACCAAAGCAGAATGATAGTATTCTGAACTATCACATGCCAATTTACATTGACAGTATTTTATTGTAATAGTTTGGCATTCCACTTTCTATTAAATACATTTTTAAAAAATTTGCTACAACTGTTGATGCTTCCCTCTTATGCCTTTCACTTTTTCCTTTCATTATTATTATAATTATTACTGTAGCACCAGAAGCTCACTGAAACCCCAAACACCTTGATAAACAGAGAGATGAAGCTTCATGGTCAGTATTCTGCCCTATGGGACTGAAACATGGCCTGTCATGATCAAAACTGAATAGAAGTTGAACACCATTAGTTGAAGCATCTCCAAATGATCAAAAACATCAAAAGGTACAAATTCAAGTCAAATGAAGAGATCCACTTCCTAACTAAGCAGGTCCTGCTCTCTGAAACAGTTGCTCAGTGCTCTCTAAGGTGTATGTCTACGAACTTCCTACGATAATCATCTCAAACTTTGATCTAGTGAAAGCAGGATGGAAAAGAGTTCCCAGAAGATACTGGATGGTATCAGACTCCTGTCTCTCACAGGTATCCTACCCCATACACAGCAGATGTCAGAGACCAGGACTTGGAGCAGTCATGCTTAGTGGCTGGAGCAAGAGTCAGTAGCCACAAAGCTCAAGATCAGAACCAGAGTCAGAGGCCAGATGCCAGAAATCTAGAACAGGAGCCATAGGTCAGAACCCAATTAGCCAGTCTGCCAGAGTAAGCCAAGGCTGGGTCTGAGGCAGGAACATGAGTGGGAACAGATACTATCACAGTTGTGGGTGAATATTTTGAGCAGCCACTAAACTGCTGCGGGGCTTAACAGCTGGCCTGCTAATTCTTCCTACCAATCAGACAGGGCAGCCAAGTAAAAGGGAGTAAAAGAGCTGTACAACTCAGAACTGTTTCACACAAATGGTGGAAAACGTATAAAATACACCAATGAGAAGTTATTGTCAAGAGTAGAAAGTTCAGACAATAATGTGATAGAAAAAGTCAGTCAAGGGCCAGGTGAAGGAAAAGTAACACAGATTTGAGAGTCAAACAAACAAAATAAAAAGAGCTTCTCAAAGCCAGGCCAAATCTGGTTTCCAAATTAGCTCAAAATCCAGAGAAAGAGGCTCTTCAGAACTCATTCCTCTTATAATTTATCCCTCTTGACAGAATAATTCCCTCCAGCTCAGCCCAGCCACTGTCCTCTCACCTTCCATAGGCAATCCCTGCTGTGTGGGATGAAATCTGTGCAGGGAAAGTGTATTAACCATCTCACTACCAACCAGTGAATGGGAGGTTTCCAAACCTACCTACACAGAGACTCCTAGATTAATTTCCAGAGAAAGAAAAGGTAGAGAAAAAGGGGGGGGGGGGACTGGCTGTGCCTAAAATTAACCAAAAAAGGGCATATATGACATTGTCTTTTTCCAAAACAGCATTTGTTGTGCAGGCTGTTGAAAGAATATAGATCCCAGGATTTTTGTATCTAAAAATAAGTAGTGACATTTGAAAGGAGGAAGTGTGCCCTTGTGTACAAGCAGATGTGGGGATTTCAGCATTGTCATCTTATGCTGTTAAAAATGTTACGAAAGTAACAAAATCATTGTTACATATACTCTTATGGCATCCCTAGCAGTAGAGCATTTACATCATGTATTTTCCAAACGCTGTTGGCCAGATTCTGATCCCCCTACTCATGTTAAGTAGTTCCTTACCTCCTGAATAGCCCCACTGAAATCAATAAAACTACTAGTGCAGGAAGGTAGTACCCAATGTGAATAAATGCTAAGTCTCTCATTGTGTTATGTATTTCTTTTAAAATAAGTGTTTGTTCCTTGATTTTCCAAAAGTGTGAGAAAAAACTGACAGATTATGTCATTAATCTACCTTTTGTGAATTTCTTTTGTAAAAAAATTATTGGTATGCGTCTTATGGATAGAACAAAGAAACTCAAATTGATGTGCTTTCCCATCAATCAGCTCTTGTGAAGCTAAATAGTTAAAGTATGATACTAAGTACATGTGTGGATATGCGCTATATGAAATAATTTGACAAATGAGATACTCTAATGTCTATTAAGCTGTATTTAAAAATATTGAGTTGTATTTTGGACTGACCTCAAATAGTTCAGAGGTTAAACAATCCCCTAAATCTTTTGGATACTTATCTCAACTTTTTAATCACTTTCCCCCAGCTGCAACTTTCTATATTTCCTAGTTATATCAGTTCCACACCAAAATCACAGCCTTCTCTCATGCCCCAAATGCCTCCCGCACCCAGTACAATACTAGCAGATTCTCCTAAAACTAGATTTGAGGACTCCTGTTCCACATTCCACCTTATGCTTTATTTTCTTCTCCCAGTTCCCCACCTTACCCCCAAATATCCCGGGTATTCACTTACTTTCTTCATCTGGCATAAAGATGAAGAAAGTAAGTGGCCTCCACCACTTCCTTCACACTTATAATTTTGTCCACATGTACAAAGGAACTCAGGTGTTGCAATGCCTAACTTTTAGACACCTTGAAAAAAAATCCCTGGAGTCCAAAAAGCCTGGATTAAGTACCTAGGCTGTCTGTACAACAACTGGGGAGAGATAGGCACCTAAGTATGGGATCTACAAAAGTCAGCACGCTAGGCAGGTGACTACCTGAACTAGCCAACAGCAGATGCTTATGAGAGAGATTGTGTAAACCCCTCCCTTCTCAAAGAGATATGTATCGCAGGCCGGGCTGCAGGGAATCACCTAACTCTGCTTGTGATCCACAGCTAGAGACCCTTCTGCTGGACTCAGGCAGTTTAGGCACCTAAATCATTCCTTACAAGAAATGGAGGGAAAAGTTGTGCCCTCCTTAGAATTTTTAGCCCAGTGGTTAGAGCAGTCACCTAGATGTCATCCTCCTCCCTGCTCTCAGGTGAGCGCCTTGATCACTGAGCTATGGAATATTTTGATGTTAATGTCTCTCAATATCTCCTGTTGAAACTATTCCACTTCAGCTAACTACTTAAATAGCCATTAGGCCAGAGAAAGGGAGAGTGCAAATGACTAGATACCCATGGCTTTGAAGGGATCTGCTTTATATCCGTGGACCATTTTTGCAGATAGCAGCGCAGCAGCAGATACAAATTTTGTATCCATGCAGGGCTCTGACGATAAGAGCCGCACGGGCAGTTGTGACAAACTGCAGCACTGCCATGGGAAGGAGATCTGAGGGGCAGGGATACTAGGTGGGAAGCTGCTTAGATCCCACACCTAGGGCAGGTGGAGGGTCTGCTGTATCTCCCCACACCTTCCCGCCCAGCTCTTACTATGGCTGGGCTAAGGCTATGAACTGCCCCACCCCTGGCTGGAGCTCAGTCAAGGAGAGATGCACTGGCAGGTGTGGGAAGCCTGGGTCTCTCCACCTGCCCTGGATGGAGGGCAGGGATGTTGGATGGGGGCTGCCTGGGCTTCCTGGCCAGGACAGGTGGAGGGTCTGCCAGGGTCAACTCCAGGCACCAGATGAGGAAGCATGTGTTTGGGGTGGCACATTCTAAGGGACAGCATTCTGGCCTTTTTTTTTTTTTTTTTTTTTTTGTGCTTCGGCAGTCCAGCCACCTTTTGGGTTGGTTTTTGTTGTTGTTTTTTTGTTTTTGCTTGGGGGGGCAAGAAAGCTAGAGCCAGCCCTGGTGTCTGCCGTGGCTCCCTACAGCTGCCCACCCAGCTCTTACTGTGGCCCCCAGCCAGAGGCGGGTCTGGGAGAGCCGCGCTGACAGCTGTGGGGAGCCTGGATCCTTCCACCTGCCCTGGACTGGGGGCTGGGACACTGGACAGCGACTGTTCAGCCCCTGCCCCCAATCAGGCAGGTGGAGGGTCTGCCGTGGCTCCCCATAGCTGCTAGAGTGGCTCTCCCCTACCTGGCTCTGGCCGGGGGTGTCTCGGAGCCGCAGTCTGGCCATGGTAAGAGCTGGGTGGGCAGCTGTGGGGAGCTGTGGTAGATCCTCTACCTGTCCTGGCTCGGGGGCCCGAACAGCCCCCGAGCAATTCCAAAGGTCTCCACCCTTCCCCCAGCCAGGCCAGCGTGGAGTCATGGGGAGTTGCAGCAGACCTTCCACCTGTCCACAATGCAGGGGATGGGAAGAGGCTGAGAGCAGCCCTCAACCATGTTCCTGTCCCCCCTCCACCCGCCCCCAGAATCCCTCCCGGCTGAGGGCAGGTGGAGGGTCCGTGACTCCGTGTGGGCTCCCCCCAGCTGACCACATGGCTCTCCCCAACCAGGCTCTGGTGGGGGATGCCTCAGAGCCTCATCCCAGCCCCAAGTGTAGAACCCTGCAAATCCATGGATATCGGCAGCTAATCTTTGCAGATAGCAGGTTGGATGTGGATACACATTTGTGTAACCGCACAGGGCCCTACAAATGCCTGTGTAGCCCAGTGATTAGGGCAATCGCTTGGGAGGTAGAAGACCCCTGCTAGTTCATTCCCCTGCTCCAATCACTCTTTAGCCAAAGTGGAACAACTTCAATGGACATTGAGGGAGCTCCACATTAGAACATCCCATCTCCCAATGGTGAGAGCATTTGCTTCAGCAGTGAGAGACCCCTCCTCAAATCCTGCCTCCAAGGCAGAGGGGGAATTGAGTCCAGGCCTCCCACGGGCTGGGTGAGTACTCCAATCACTGGGGAAAATCCTTCACTACCAGATTTTGAATGGGGCCTGATCTGGAAGGCATGCTCAGAGCAAGCTTATGGGATCAGGCCTTGCAGGCAAGATAGGTGGGAGTACGCCGATCCTTCCCTAGATTGTGGATCCTGATGCGGCTCAGTTATGTCTACACTGCAATTAAAGTCCTTGGCTGGCCTGTGTGAGCTGACTTGGACTTGGTGTGAGGGTATAACACTGAAGTGTAGGCATCCATGAGCAGGATGCACCCAGACTTCTAATCAGCAGTTTTATAGCCCCACAGCCCAAGTACCATGAGTCTGAGTCATCTGACACAGGGCAGCTGTGGGTGTTTAATTGCAGTGTAGACATACCCTTATGCCTGAAATACCTACAGTGAGGTAGCAATACATATGCCCAGGGGCAGAAACGTAGGTGCCTTGGGAACTTTTACAGTGAAAATATAGGTGTCACGGCCTACAGGGTTAGGTGGCAGCTGAGAGCAAGTTTTGTAGGTTGCAGGGGTGCATCTGGGATTTAAGCACCTAAATGTAGGGTTAGCTGTCCAAGTCCTTTTGTGAGTCTTGGCTTAAGGTGTCTAGAATTCTATAAATTGCTGGGCTCAGAATGGCTGCTAACATCAAAACCTTGCACTCTCTGTGACTTCAGCAAAACATAGCAGAAAAATTACTTTTAGAACAAGATAGTTATGTACTCAAAGCTTCCCAAATGCCTCTAATGCTAGGAAACAATTAGAGCTCAATTTAAATGAAAAAATCAAACTAGACATCTTTTATATAAAGTGGGGTGGGTTTTCTTTTCTGAATTTGGTCATATATTTGGCATCATGCGTTCCAATTTGCACAAAGATATAACAGCATGAACCTGCAGCATATCCATCCAAGAACTAAAAATAAAACAGGCTAGATCACCAGCGACCAACACAGTAATACCAAATTTTAATGGTTACCAACAGGTATATAGCCAAATCTACATGTTTAAAAATAAGGTACGTGCTGAAATACCAGAGCCATATGGACCTCAGGGCAAGATGGCTTACTGCTGTGCTTCTCATAGCACGAGGAACAAGTCTGTTACTACTGTACTACTGATGCCAGCTATCATTTGCTGTGCAACACAGCATATGTACTCACAGGACAATAGGACCCCATGACTACATAAATATGCTCCCTTTGACTGAAATGCACATTCTATCAGAGTATGGCTGTACATACGGCCAGTGCACTAAGCGCCTGATCCAACCCCCCCAAAGTCAATATGAGTCTTCCATTGATTTTGAATTGACTTTGGCTCAGGCCCTTACACTCCAGCTACACCCACTCCTCTCTGCAGGTGGATTACTTGCCACCCTTTTTCATCTTTGTGCCCTTCACACCCTGACTGCATTTAGCAATAGACTTTGTCCACAGTACTGCATTATTGTCTGTTGAAAACAGACATTGAGTTTTGCCTCATTTGGGTAGAAGTGGTTTTCCAGTGGAAGAGTAAAGAGCACGGGGTATTCAGTGGTGCTCCTCGGTAAAATCACCTTTTTAATTGGCATTTAGCACTGACACTATGAAGTTCTTTTTCTGTCTTCTGTGAATTGGGACCCATCTCTGCCCTGGGTCCCCCTCTTGTCTCCTTCTAAACCTTATCTCTGGGAAATTTCTGCCACAAATATCTATATGCTGACAACTCACAGATCTACCTTTCTACTCCAGACCTGTCTTCTTCTGTCCAAATTAAAATCTCAGCCTTTTTGGCATTTCCTCATGGATGTCTAGCCATCAGCTCAAGCTCATCCTGGCTAAAATAGATCTCTTAATCTCCCTCCATTAAAAGCCATTCCCACTACCTACTTTCTCAGTCACTTTGAACACAACCACCATACTGCCCGTCACTCAGATCTGCAACCTGAGGGTCATCTTCAACTGAGACCTCTCTCTGGGTCTTCATATCCAGGCTAGGACTTTATCTTGTCTATTCTTTCTTAAGAAAGACTTTATCTTGTCTATTCTTTCTTTAAGTAACTTAATTGGACTAACCTTTTCACCTCCCACCTGGCTCTTACCTACTTTTCTATAACTGCCTGTTTGTGAACACTTCCACTGCCTGCATCCGACGAAGTGGGTATTAGCCCACGAAAGCTCATGCTTCAAAACTTTATAGTTAGTCTTTAATGTACACCTGAGTAATTCTAGAATCCAAGTGACATATGTCTCTTGCTGATGATGCTAGAGAATTTGAGATTTATTGTTAATATTATTAGACCAAACATGTGCTAAGTGCTTTAAGAACATGACTATATGGATGAGTTCAATGTGAAAGCAGTGACTACTATGTGGAATGTAGGAAAATTACCCTTTACTGGGGAGAGATGTTCTGGCACTTTGTAATGAACTGCTGAATGGAACCATACTTAGTCAATGAACTCAGGAAGTTCCACAGCCTTTATAAAGGCAAATTTCCCCTTTGCAACAACAGGAATTTTGCCTGCATCAGAAGTGCAGAATCACAACCTTAGTACAGAAGATGATAAATTCTTGCTCCTTGTTTTTTTCTGTAATTAGCATTAAGTATACTATAAGAATGCTTAATCCAACCAGTGCCTACTATTTATGAGCATTAAAGTTACACACAAGTTTTTAAGACAGTTTTTAAAAAATACACTGAAGAATGAACTTCAAACAGGAGTGTATGTTAAACATAATATCTGCTTAGCCTCAGCCTCATGAAAATTCACAATTTATGATACAATTTAAGAATGCAGAGTATCAACTGAATTTTAGACCCAGTATTGACTTCCGCAGCATATACACAGCTGTCTATGAATAAATGTTTGTATTATAGTAACGTGTTTCCTTTGCCCCCAACTTTTCATTGACCAGTTAAACTTTGGTTTAAACTAAGATTCTAAATTCTATGAGGGTAGGGAGTGTCTTTTCCTATAAGTCTAACATAGATCCCTAACCTCATTGGGATCTCTAGGCACAATATAATACAAATTAATAATAATCTACTTTAAGACATTTTAATGCTCTCAGCTTGCTATAATGAAGGTATTACAGATCTACTGCCTGTAAAATTATTCAGAAAATGTTACCTTCAGTAATGTCTCAGGCATATGATCTGCTGTATGTTTTTTCTTCACTGGCTTTTCAGATACAGTACGTGCTTTCCTTCAGTTTTAAATGAGCAACTCTGTTCCCCGGAGAGAGGTCAGGCTATATCAACCCAAGTTGCTTCCTCTTTTTCACATCAGACTCATCTCTCATTTATTAAACTAAAATGTTCAACAGAATGACTAATAGTGCAGTATCACTGTTTTAACAGTTCACGGCCAACTGAATTATTTTAGCATGATTATTGAAGAAGAAGAACAGGGTGCTTTTTAAAAATGCCTGTTCCTGTAAAACAATCCCACTGCAGGTCCCCTGAAAAAGTACAATATTCCTTACCCAATATACAATATACCATGTCACAGGGAAAAAAACAACCCAAAGTTCACACTTTCATTATATTAGTTCCCAGTCTCAAAAATTAAATAAAATTAGACAAATGAATATTTATCTTTATTGTCCAAGTATACATAACTATTTTAAAATTTTAATATGAGTTTGATTTCTCTCATTATATAATTTAGAACTTTCAATAAATCAATATTATATTTCATTTTATACATATATAATAATAATAAATGGAGATATACCAATCTCCTAGAACTGGAAAGACCTTGAAGGTCATCGAGTCCAGTCCCCTGCCTACACTAGCAGGATCCGCCTGCCTACACTAGCAGGATTGAGTACTGTCCCCTGACAGATTTTTTGCCCCAGATCCCTAAATGGGCCCCTAAGGATTGAACTCACAACCCTGGGTTTAGCAGGCCAGTGCTCAAACCACTGAGCTATCCCCCCTATATATTTATATTATATAAACACTAAAATATATAGTGTTTATATAATATAAAATTGTATATGATATTGATATATATCTTTTAAAGTAAGATGTACACAATTTGGGGGTGTCTAACTATAATATTGACATTTGGATTCAGGTATTAAGGTATATGCCATTTCATCATTAAAGTTTTGGGTAAAGAAGCACAATTTTTGGGCTGAAAATGGTGCTGAATAGTTTCTCCTCAGTTACATTTGCTGATGAACTGGTTAGCACTAGTTCAACTGGATATTTTCCCCTAGTGTAGTTGGGGGATTTTGTAAAGTAAATTCTGTATTTCAGACCTCACTACTTCATTAGTGCTGGTCCTTCTGTTCCCATGGGATGGCTCCTCTGAAAAGAGAAAGGGATTGTTCCTCTGGTAGAGATTTTACAAAACAGCAATTTGGAGCTGATTTCACAAGGCAGCTATTTGGAGTTCACACCCAACTTTGTTCAACCATTACAATTAAGAGCTAATGATTAGGATTTAACCTTCTAGGAACTTTACATGCAACTTCTGAATCCAAATATCAAGATTATAGTTAGATCCACACACACACACACCTTTTTTTAATTTTCCCACATCGTTAGTTGCCAAACTATTTGTCAAGTTTGCTGCTGATGTGCCACTGACCAATAAAAATGTTAGTGGCCCAGGAATATCAGCTCTGCCTGACAGAGAGGCTGAAAATAAAAGGCCTTCAACTAGGCATTGATCATCCAATTTCAGTACCCCATACTAGATCCTCCTATCACTATTGGGAATTCACTGGAGCACCCATCCCTGTCTGTATGTTGGATGTAAACCATATGATGGAATATGCATGGATAATCCTAACAACAAAAGGATAACTAGCCCTCACTCCCAGCACTAGTACCAAACCCTATCGGCTGCTGTATTATTTTGCTTGTCTTAAAATTCCCCAGAGTTGACCCATCCTCCATCCTCTTACCCATCCATGCAAAATATTGTGTCTAGTTATAAAAGTTAATTTGCACTCTTTTGTGATAGCTCTCTTGGGAAAGCAGGTTGGAAGCTATAATGTTTGGGAAATGTTATGTCCATCATTTGACCTCTTACACCTGTAAGTTCTTACAACGCAACCAGTACACTGGGTAGGTGAGAAACAAATGTTACTGTTTGTTAATAGATTTCATTTCCTCAGTGGTATATATACCCATCTTTCTGGTCCAGTCCTACTTCCTTTGACATCAGTAGCAAATTCACATTGACTTAATTAGAGCAACATCTTCAACTGAAAGAGGAATTTATCCTATTGATTCTATACAGAGTTCTCAAGAGTCATGTCTCTTAAATATCTTGTCTGTCTTTATACAACAGTCAAGCTGAAGTGGGAAAGAAAGATAATAGAATATCAGTAATCTTTCCTATTTTGTTGTTGGAAGTTTTTATATACTTGCCTACTTCACTCAGAGTTGTTCCTCTTTATTCAATTCAAGTAATTTTAAAACTAATTACTGTCTAGTTCTTGTTAGAAACTCCCAAGGGGTGCCGTTGCGGCAGACACTGGAGTTTAACTGCTGAGTCATGGTCATCTGACTGTACCACAAATGACTTGAATAATTTTTCTAAATTTACTGGATTGTATCAACAACACATTAAAATCACAAGATCTTAGCAACATTTTTAACTTTCCTTTATCACAGATCCCAATTTGGACATAACTATTGCAGCAATCTGTTCAGGAGAGTGGAGCTTATGAGTTCAATGTCTATCCCTCAGTAGGGGCGCTTGTCATTGTGATCTTGGAAGTGCCCTTTTGGTTTCTATTTTATATACAATATTCGTAAGTTTAAAAAAAACATTCTGGAAACTCTTGACACTTAGCAATAAAATTCAGAACATACTAGCAACCCAAAGCAGATGTACTGAAATAACATACAAAACTATCTTTTGATGGCATTAGAGATTTGCGTATGGAGGGTTTAGTGTACAAAATAAATGTGACAGGGACAGCACATAATAGGAGAAAAAGAAAAGAGAATTATCAGAATAGGGACTCTCTGCATCCCAAAAATAAATTTGAAAGAGAACCCAAAACAGAATTCCGCGGGTCAGACTCTGATTCTCAGCATGAGCACGGGTAACATCTTTATTCATGAGTGCGCCCTCTGATTTCAAAGGGACTACTCAAGGAGTAAGGTACTATTGAACGTGAGTAAGGGTGTCAGACCCCGGCCCTGAGTTCATCTGCAGTTTAGATGTCTTGTGTGTAAATATCTATCATTCACAGGTGGACTTTTCAAAAGTACTCAGCATTTCCATTAGCTTCAACAAGAGCCTAATTACATCAATGCAGAGCACTTGGGTTTTAAAACTGTAAGGTAAAATATATTCCAATCATTTTGTAAGTAGGCTAATTACAATCACAGAAATAGAGCTAGATAAAGAAGCCCAGTCCTAGGAAAAAAATGTTGTAATAAATTTTAAGCATCTAGTACAGCATGAATAACCAATGAAACAAATATAAACTCAGGGTACATCTACAGTTCTACCCAGTTCAAGATGATGCAGCCACGCTAGCTCTCCTGGAGCTAGTGTGCTAAAAACAGAACGTAGCTGCAGCAATGAGAGTGGCAGGAGGGTTAGCCATCCTGAGTGCATACCTGTCAGAGATCCTACGTACATACTCAGGACAGTTAGCCCCTCCTGCCATTCCCACTGCTGCAGCTCCACTATTTTTAGCACACTAGCTCGATTCAGAAGTAGGATGCATACATTGTCTTGAACTGGGAATCACAGCTCCAGCTCAAAGTGTAGATGTACCCTCAGAGGTATTTAAGCAATGATCACCAATATTCTGAAACTGCCAACTTTTCTTCTGGACATGAACCCCACGATGATGCTCATTTCCCTTATGACCGGTTAGCTAGATTAATGTGTATTTTATATGGGCACTGTACCTCAGGAGTATAAGTGAATGCATACAGATGGGCAAACACACTTGAGGATGCCTACTCCCTGTCATGGTCTCTTCTGGCTGCCTGATATCAAATCACAAAGCAGATACTGACTCATATTCTGGGCTAGGGAGGGATGGGTGGGATATGATGCAATGGAGGGGAAGGGTGGGCATCAGCGAACCAGTTGTGTCTCTTCTCTCTCAGCAGTTTTGTGCCAGCCTCACTGAAGTTTAGATGACCCTAGAACTGATCAAATGGCATTCAATTACCTCTATATCCAGTCACATACTAAGTAGGGAGTGTATTACTTGGCAGATACTAGTAAAACATGTCAAATAAATTAAATATTGTTCTTCTGTGTTGAATGACAATATGTTACCAAACAACATAACTAAGGTCCAAATGTTTTATTCTTTTACATTAAGAGGGCACATGTGTTAGAGGATGAGGACTGCATGATAGTACATGTATTTTTATACTCTGGCTAGTAAGCTTAGTCTTCAGGCTAGCACATGATAGGTACATTTTTCAAGCTCTAAACCATTGGGTGCTATTGTATAATGTATCCATTGCTAAAAAACCCACAAAACATAATTAGATAAACCCCACTCCTCGAATTCTGTTTCTTTTTCTGTGCAAGAGGAGTGTGAGGAAAATATTGAGAGAGTGCTGAGCTGAAGGTTAGTTCTGAAAAGAGTTAGAGGTCGACTGTCATTTCATCTCTTGTGGAAGTGAGTTCCACAGGTCAGCACCAACTGCTATGAAAATCTGGCACTTCCACTCCTGGACCTTGGTCAGTGTCATTGTTTCAGTAGAATATAGTTATTGTAGGAGGTCAGTCATGTAACTGAAGGCAGTTGAGGGCTTTGAATAACAGGAGAGCCACCTTGATTGGGACTCTGCATTCAACAGGGATCCAGTGATTAGAAAATGGAGGACCAGCACCAGGATGATATGTTTATAAGGACCAGTACTGCTATGCAGACATTCTGCTTCAGTTTCTACCAGATGGAGCTTTTTAGAGTTAATGGCTTTACTAGTTATCACCAAGTTGGAACTAGTCACTAGAGGGAACACTGACCACACACACACTAGAACTATTAAAGTAGAATCCATAATTGTTAACAACTTTGTTTCTTTTTTAACTATTTTCTTCAAATATCTAGTCGATGCATGATTTTAAGCAGTCAGCTATTTGGAAAGTTAGAAGGAGTAGCAATGAAGTGTTTTCATCTAGAGAAACAAAAGTTAAGTTAAAATGTCATGTTCAGGGTAATAATCAGTATGAACAAATTTTCTTTGAACTTTTTTTTTAAAGCCATGCATTAATTATGCTGCTTCTCCAAAACAACAGAGTTTGAGATGGGGGGGGGGGGAGGCTAATGGCACATCTGTACCAGTAGACAAATATAAAACATTACTGGCACCTGTCATTTGTCTTTCTTCCTTGGTGTTTCATGTGGTCACTTGTTTCAAGTGCCCAGTGGCTGCTGCTATCCAGATTCCTATTCTATATCAACCAGCCACTAGTACATTATAAGTTTTTTGGGTATGAAAATGTACCTAATACTTAAGATGACTATCTTCTAAAGTGAAAGTCTTTAAATCTCCTTGAAAAGGGGCTAATTCTAGTTCTCCCCAGGCCAGGGAGCAGGATATTCCATAGGTATAGAGCTACAGAAGAAAAGATAAGATTGGTACATCTTCTGCATGTGCAAGACTAGATTCCATCAGCCTTCTCCTATTGGACATTTTAGTCAGTAAAGTATGTAGTGAACCAAGAGTACAGTATCTGGGACCCAGTCTATTAATGGCTTTAAAAGTTACACCAAATAGATCTTTAAAGATCTATTTCCCCAGAAGAATTTATAGAGATGACAGTAACTAAACAAATGTGTCTCCATAGGGAAAGCTGCAATGGATAAAATAAAATACCAGGAAATACTTTTTTAAAATGTCAGAAAAGAAAGCAATAAAAATTGTGTTCAGTATCAGAGGGCAGCCGTGTTAGTCTGGATCTGCAAAAGCAACAAAGTGTTCTGTGGCACCTTATAAACGAACATGTTTTAGAGCATAAACTTTTGTGGTGAATACCCACTTCGTCGGATGCATGCATTTATTCACCCACAAAAGCTTATGCTCGAATACATCTGTTAGTCTATAAGGTGCCACAGGACTCTTTGTCACAATAAAAAACTATGATATTTTAAAAAATAAATATAGCAAAAATAAATAAAAATGTGTATCTTTCTATTTAACATGCAGCAAAATGGGGTCTCTACCCTGACTGGGGCTTTTCCATGCTTCTCTAATACAAATAAAGAATAAAAATTAAAAGAAAAGAAAAAGAATCATCATAACCATTAACAATAACAATGAATTATTACAAGGAACACTAAAAATACTTTACAGACCCATAAGGTGGCAGCAAACTGCTTCTGTAGCAGGAGTTGGGAATCAGTAACATCATTCTGCTGTCTCTTGCAAAGAGATCCTGCGGTTTGATGTATTTCATTCTACATTAGAAAAAAAACCCAACAAGAGTTACTGATATACTGAAGTATTTTTAAGCGCATAACTTTCCACAGTTAAAAAAAAATAATCACAAAAGTCCTGACTAGAAACATCAGAGGTTTCAGTACACTGAGATTGAATGGCCAGTCAGCCTGCTGGAAAAGTTTCATATGACAAAAATATCATGTGCCAGATTTCAGTCTAATTTGACAAGTGTTTCAAACCAATGTAAATCCATTGGGCCCATGTCTACAGCAATATCAAAATGTTTCAGCTATTGAAGTGAGAAGAACTAATAGCATGGATTATGCAACAGTTCCTGCTTTAAAAATAATAAAAAAAACAAGCCTCATGATTTTTTGGGGCCTGCACCTTGATTTTTGAACACATGGGGTTCTTAATACGGAGGCTGTTCTTTGCATGTGTTTTTGAAGACTGGATGCAACTGTCCTGCTGCCTTTCTTCAAGTTCCTGAAGGCACTCATCTGGGACTTAACTTATCCCATTCCAGGCAAATGTTGTGTGTCCCCTTGTTAGGATAACCAGGACATGGGAGAGCTGATTTGGAATGCCACCTTTCAAGTTCTGAAGGGTCTGTACCATCTGTCACATGCAAATATCATGGCCTCTGGCTAGTAAACTGGAAGGTTTTTTTGCTAGATGCACTTGTCTACTGCTTGCTGGAATCTGGTGCTTCATGTGTCACAGCATGAACAGAAATCCCCTAATACCTTGCAGAGGAAATGTGGTTCCATAATAAAGACTCTGAAAAGCTACTCTCTAAGACTTTCTGGGTTCCATGTTAAATATCTCTGTGTCTCCCCAATCTTCAGCTTACAAATGAAAGATTTTTCCCTCGGCTGCCAGCTCTGTATAGTCAGCCTAGGTCTGCTTTCCCTGAGCGTCTCAAGATCCAGAGGATTTCCAACTATAGCTTTAGCTGATCTCACCCCTTGCCTATTGTGTGAGGGGACATCTTTATGGTTCCCTGGCCTTTACACGGGTGTTTCCCCGTGTCTATACCTTGATTAATTTCTTACTGTTATTTGCGGTACGAGTAACACTGTTGTCCTAACTCCTGTGCTGCAATAAAGAATGATTGTATGATGCATGCAACATACTCTTAATAGCTAAGATAAAAATAAATTAACATGGGAGGTGTTGATACCGAAACATAAATTGTCCCTGGCCTTAGAGAAATGTCATTCTTCCCTGTCTATTTTATGTATTACTGTAAACCATCTGTTTGTATACTACCCTGACTTAATGCAGATATAGCGACCATATCTTACCTTGTCATGTACAAAGTACCAAAATTAGTCATTATACATTTTTTAAAATTAAGAAAAAGGAAATGAGGGGTTTTTTAAGAAAACAAACTTCACATCTGCTCAATGACCTAATGTGATATTAGCTAGGCTAAACTTGTTGAAAAATAGAGCTGAAAATAGAGCAGCATTAGCTGAGAAAATTTATGAGTTGAACTTTTACATTGAAGAATTGAGATTCTTCACCAGTACTGTACTTTCTTTCTTTTTTGGACTTTGTCCAAAAGCTAAGTTAACTTTGAAGCTTGGAAAAAAGCAGGATAAGAAATAAAACTTCTCTTCTGTGTAACAAAAAATAAATCTTTCAAGGCCTGGAAGAAGCTCCTGCCTCTTGCAAATACTGTATATATTTGAGACGGTTCTAAAGAAACAATAAAAAACACAGTGATTCAGTTCTGACATGCTGTGTCACAAATAGGCTAAAATAACAGAAGCAAATGACCTTTACAAAGAAACCTTCCTCATCCAACATCATGTTCAAGATCTCTGACAATTTCCTGTCAAATAAAAAGGGGCAGATTCTCTGGTGTGGTGTAGCTGTCAATTTAAACTCTTTCTAAAACCAGTATAATCACCCAGGAAAAATCACAAATATAATGATGATCCTCTCAGTTGTGTAGAACCAATACAGGGGTTCTTACTCCATTCCTCGTCCCTGCTGTCTGTATAGCAAGAGAAGAGGGTTGTGTCCAAATGGAAGGAGGTACTAATCCCCAGCTGTACCTTGGTAATGTTTACAAGTAAGTTAGAGCAGCTTTCAGGTTGCATTAGCCTAGCACTCTGTAGCTTGGTGGTTAGGGCACTCATCTGGGAGATGAGACACCGAGAGTCTGGTCCTCTTGCTTCAATCACATCCATTATTTATTCACAGTGGATCAACTTCAGCAGGAGAGACAGAGGGAGCCTCACATCAGAATAGCCCATAGGTCAGCAGTCAGAGCATTCTTCCTGAGAGGCTTTGAAGAGGGGGGTCTCAAACCTTTCTCCCCTTCAGGCAAAGAGAGGAATTGAACCTGGGTCTTCTACATCCCAAGTACTGTGCTAACCACTGAATTAAAAGTTTAAGGTAGGCAGCAGCACCACTTCTTCCTGCTCTAATCATTTTGTGTAAGGCAAAGCAGGCATCTACTTCATTCTTTCAAGAAACATTTTAGCCACCTGACACCACAAGACAAGTTCCTGTTCAGGGATCAGTAAACAGAGTTAGGCACCTCCCTACAGTCTGAACTTAAGTACCGATCTCTTCAGAGAGAGAAAGAAGTGTGTCATCAGATGGGGTGCCCTAGAATTGGCATCTCATGGCCTCAGGGCAGCCCCTGCCTCAGTCTCCCCATTTCAGGGACTTCAATAAATCACAAACCATTTTGTCCATTCATGCCCCTTCTCAGCTTCTGCTTTATTAAAATAACAAGCATTCAAAAACAAAGTTCTCAAGTCCCTACATTTACCTTTTTACCAAGTCATTGCCAGACCTTTCCTACCTATAGTTTCACTCCATGGTTTCTCTGATGGAGCCTGCTTACTCCTAGCAGCCTCTCTACTCCACTCTGCTCTCCCGGAGAACCCCCTCTCTGAAACTTTCTACTGCTTGTTATAGGGCCATCGGGTAATCCCAGATCAAACCTCCTTAGTAACAAGGATTGGTGGGCACTAGCCTTAATGGGTAAGCCACTCTGTTACAATGTGGATGTATTGTAGACAGTGTCTCAGCATCTGCCATAGTGATCTAACAATTATGTTGATTACAAAGATGGGATTGAACTTGTGACACTGTACAGGTAGACTCTCAGGGAAGAGCAGCAGTACATCAAAAATACTACAGTCACTAGCATACTTGTTGGAGATCACTCACATCTCTGGCCAGGGAGCCTGAAGAGGCGCGTAGAGCAGGGGTCTCAAACTCAATTTACCATAGGGCCAGGGCTAGGCCTCAAATCCTCCCAGCAGGGCCAATAGTGTCACTGAAGATGGTGTTTAGAAAAGAAAACATTTATATTGTAGTTTTTATTTCAATTTTCTTAGGAATAATAAAACTGTCATACAACTTTATACTATTCTTTGCCTGCCAGAGAGTTTTTAGTGTTTGCCAGACACCTGACAACGCTTCAGTTCTGTCAGTTTGTTGATGTCTGGCCTCACTGACTGAGAAGTTGAAATCTTCAGGACTGCAGCAAGGTGTGCATCAGATCGTTGTGTTCAGTATTTTGACTTGTTTATATTTATTGTGGGAAAACGTGAAATTGCATCCATGGCTGATTCTGCCTGACAACTAATGATGCTATTGCCATTGCTGACTCTGCCCGGTGACTAGTGATGATGTCTCTGTCCCTCTCCCCCAGCCAATGGGAGCTGCAGGGGGCGGCGCCTGCACGTCTCTCCTCTGTGGGCCACAATGGAGAGGTTCTCAGGCTACAGATGGCCCACGGGCTGGGACTTTGAGACCTCTGCTGAAGCCAAGGCCAAGCCATTATTGTACACAATGCATCTGGAATTGGGGTATAAAAGATATGGTCAGTTCAAAGTCTGGACTAAGATTTCAATGAGATTGACACTCAATCATCTATTTCCAAATGAACGCAAAGTTCAAACATTCAAAATCAGACACTGTGCCTCACATTGCAGGGACTTGGCCAGATTCATCCCTGGTATAACGCAACTGGAGACAGTGGAGTTACATCAGAGATGAATTTGGTCCCCTGTATAGTAAAGTGTACATTTAACAACCTAACTGGTAACAGAAATATTTGTATCATAGGGCCAATTCAGCCCTTGCGTAAATGAGAGCATCTCCCATCCAAGTCAATATGAATTAGATACACTTACATCTCGGCTGAACTTGGCCTTGTAATGTTGACAGCAGTGCAAGTAGGGCGGAACGGTCTGGTATGCCTCACCAGCAAGATATGTATAGCTGGTATGGGGTACCGGAAAGTCACAGGAGGAGCAGAATGTGGAGCTGCCTAGAAGTCCCATGCAGGTAGCTCCTCCAGCACAGCTGTACTACCCCGGACCTTCCACACAGGATCTCCTCCATCTGTACAGCAGCCCTGTCAGAGGACAATGCTGGGATGGGTACAGTCACTGGAGGCAGCCGGCGTTCTGCTCCTTTCCCCACTGCAGTTCCCAGAAGAGCCCTGCAGTTCAGGGCTCTCCCAGGAACCTCAGCAGGGAAAGAAGCAGAACACCGGCAGCCTGCGGCACAACTGTACCTGCCCCAATCCCCAATATATTATGAAATTCTCCTAAATGATGTGAAAGTCTCTGAAATAAACAGAATAATCACAGATGTCTTGAGAGCAAGAATGTTTTTAATGTAAATGTCATATTTAAGACCTTGATATTAATAATATTTGTGTCAGATTAACAAGCCACTAATGCACTATAGAGAGGCTTCTAATTAAAGTGACAACACTGTGATTTGTGAAAAATGTTTAATAATGTGCAATGAATGACTGCTAACTTGCATTCAGATTTATTAAGACCTTTGCTTATATTTGATGTTTGATAATCTGGTTTTGAAAACAGGGTTTGAATTGAACTCAGATTCAAAAGGAAAGATACAGGTTTTCCAAATGCACAGCAGCATCTTTGCATATAGTGATGAGCAGACCTCTGCAATTGGGGTAGGGGATAAATCAAGTCCCATTGTCACTTGTAGTAGTCTGACCTAGCCATGGATCTGATCCAAAGCTTGTAGTTATCAATGGGAATTTTTCTGTTAATCTAAATAGGTTTTGCATCAAACCCCAAATGAATTCTCCTTGTTAAAATGTTATCCTCTCAAAAGAGAATAATCTGTACCAGCAGAATTAAATAAACACCTGATCAGCTGTTTCTAATATTACTTAATATTAAAATCCTGGAATTCATTACTGCCATATAATCTATTTGAGATACTTATATTGACTCTGTTTACCACATTATCTGAGCACTCTTAGGTCAGTGCTGTATTTATTCCCATGACACCCCATGAAGCACTCAAGTTCCTTTTAGAAATTTCTACCATATGTGACTTTTCCAAGGTCACATATGAAGCCTGGGATGGACCACAGACCTGAACGTGGGTCTCCTGAGTCCAAGGCTAGCTCCCCAACCACTGGAAAATCATGCCTCTCCATTAACCAGAATGACTTTATACAACTATAAAACTGGAGTAATGCAGTGGTGACTCAGGAACATTGTGTATCAATTTTTTATCCTTATTCCCACACCACAAGTGTGCAGGAGACATATATTCACTGTATTATTTTAAAAATTGTACATTTTCATTTTAGATTCACTAGCAGATGATTTAGATGAACATACTTGACCATTGTCTCACCTCAAAGCAAACACTCAAAGTAACTCACAATGTCATCTCTCTTTAAAGACTGACACACACAAGTAGGATAAGATAGTTCAGGTAACAATGCATGCAATATTGAAACTAGGTGAGAGATGAGTGACAATTTCAATACTGAAAAAGATGGTTCCTATGATCTAGGGAAGCAGAAATGCAGATAACTTGAAATTACATGCAATCTCAACTGACCATGGCTTTCCAACATAAATCACTTCATACATAAGCCTTCATAGGCATGTTGTAATTCCCCAGAAAGAGCTATTTATTGGAGTTTAATGTACCCACCTGTAAAAGGGTGCTGGCTGAGAAGCCCTGAGCCAGCCCCTGTTAGCTGAGCTCCTGCTAGCTCAGCTCCCAGCTAGGGGAGTAATTGGAGCTGGCAGGGTGTGGCCCTTAGCTGGGAGGGCTTAAGGCGAAGCACCTGTGTGCCTCTGGAGCCAGAGGGATAAAGCTGGCAGGCAGGGAGTGCACAGGGGGGAGCAGGAAAGGGAGAAGCAACTGGCTGGTGTTCCTGGCAAGCTGCAGGAGCTAGCTGTCCCCCAAGGAGCTGAGGAAGCAGACTTGTATATAGATTTGTACATAGAGCTGCATATAGGTGGTGGTGGACTGTGCACGAAAGAATAAAAGGGGCACTGCTGTGGAAAAACTGCGTGGTCTTGGCTCATTCCTGAGACGAGCGGTGAAGGGCTGGTCTACACCACCCTACACACATTCACATCCTATATCATTTGAAAGTTTATTTTATGGATGTTTACATGAGGTCTCGTGAAGATCTCGGGGGGTGATGTAAAGCCTGTAGGCAAAATGAAACAATGGTCCCCAAAATGAGAGTGTAATTTTTTTGCATAGCCCCAAAAACACTGCAACTTAAACAGTAAAAGCAATAGTTATGGTTAAGTTAATTTCAACATCTTAATTTGATATTTATTGGTCAAAGATAGCAAATAATGTATTAAAAGATTTGTGTTGGTTTTGTATGGGCAAATACTATTTTTTCAGTCAGCATGGATTTGTCAAATTGTGTTAAACCAACCTAATAGCTTTCTTTGACAGGGTAACAAGCCTTATGGATGGTGGAAATCAGTAGATGTGGTATATCTTTACTTTAGTGAGGCTTTTGATACTGTTTCGCATGACCTTCTCATAAACAAACTAGGGAAATTCAACCTATACGTTGAGTGCATATTTGTTTGAAAAACTGTTCCCAGAGAGTAGTTATCAGTGGTTCACGGTCATGCTGGAAGGGCATTTCAAGCGAGATCCCACAGGTATCAGTTCTGTGCCTGGTTCTGTTCAATATCTTCATCAGTGATTTGGATAATGGCATAGATAGTACACTTAAGTTTTTGGATGGTACCAAGATGGGAGGGGCTGCAAGTGCTTTAGAATATAGGATTAAAATTCAAAATGATCTGGACAAACTGGAGAAATAGTCTGAAGTAAACAGGATGAAATTAAATAAGGACAAATGCAAAATTCTTGACTTGGAAAGGAACAATCAATTGTGCTCCTACAAAACAAGAAAAGACTGCCTAGAAAGGAGTACTGCAGAAAGAGATATGGGGTCAGAGTTGATCAAAAGTTAAATATGACTGAACAGTGTAGCACTGTTGCAAAAAAACCAAACAAAACCATAATTATTGGGTGTATTAGCAGGTGTGTTGTAAGCAAGACACAAGAAGTAATTCTTCCACTTTACTCTGCGCTGATTAGGCCTCACCTGGAATATTGTGTCCAGTTCTGGGCACAACATTTCAGGAAAAATGTGGACAAATTGGACAAAGTCCAGAGAAGAACAATAAAAATGATTAAAGATCTAGAAAACATGACCTAGGAGGGAAGATTTAAAAATCTGGGTTTGTTTAATATGGAAAAAGAGAAGTCTGACAGCGGACATGATAACAGTTTTCAAGTACATAAAAGGTTAAGAGGGAGAATAACCTCTGGCTTTCAACCTTTTCAGACTACTGTACCCCTTTCAGGAGTCTCATTTGTCTTCTGTACCCTTCCCCCTCCCAGTTTCACCTCACTTTAAAACTACTTGCTTTCAAAATCAAACATAAAAATACAAAAGTGTCACAGCACACTATGACTGAAAAATAACTTACTTTCTCATTTTTACCATATAATTATAAAATAAATCAATTGGAATATAAATATTTTACATACATTTCAGTGTATAGTATATAGAGCAGTATAAACAAGTCATTGTCTGTATGAAATTTTAGTTTGTACTGACTTCGCTAGTGCTTTTTATGTAGACCTTTGTAAAACTAGTCAAATATCTAGATCAGTTGATGTACCCCATGGACGACCTCTGCATACCTCCCATTCTCCCCCCCCCCCCCCCCCAAGAGTACGTGGCCCTGGTTGAGAACCACTACTCTGATGATAGGACAAGAAGCAATGGACTTAAATTGCAGTAAGGGTGTGTGGCGGGATGACCACCCGCCCCCTACCGGAAGGGGCTGGAAAAGCCCCTAAAGGCGTTTGAAATAGCTGGAAGGGACTGTGGCAGGGAGCCTGCAAACTCCCAGGCTGGAGCCTGCAAACTCCCAGGCTGATTGGGAGTTTGGCTCAGTTGTGTGGCCATGCCCCAAACACTCCCCAGCCAGGATATAAGGGCTGGGAGACAGGGAAGCAGTCAGTCTCTTCTGCATCTAGAGGAAGACAGTCTCCTCTGCAACCAGAGGGAGACAGGGCCTGGCTGCAGGGAGCCTGTATCAGAGTACCCAGACTGGGACAGGGCGAGGGCAAGGCAGCTGGGAGCCGGGGAGCCTGAGCTCTAGCGAGAAGGCCCCAGCTTGCTGGGCCTAGAGAAGGCCTGACCCACGGGGTACTGGGGGTTGCAAGGGGGCAGCCCAGGGCTAGCCTTAGGAGCAGCAGGCCAACCCCTTCTTGCCGGTGATGAGTAGCCATGAGACTGCAGTCCGCCCCAGTGAGCAGGGCAAGTAGTGACTGACAGTGGCACAATCTGAGGCGAGTTGGGGATAGTGGGTGGTGGGTTCCTGGGTGGGGGGACCCTAAGACCAGGGGGGTACTACAGGGGTGCGGCTCCCTCAGCAAGGGGCTCCGGGGTCCGGGAGGGGCACGGGGCCAGAGTGAAGAGGCGGACGTCGGCTGACAGAGGGCGCTCCGGGGTCAAAGAGCTGATTCCCCAGACGACCAGACGGGGGCGCCGCCGGGTGAGTGACCGACCCCGTCACAGGGTGTTTTAGGAAATGTTTCCTAATGTCCAACCTAACTGTCAAGGTAGTTAAGCAGTGGGATGAATTGCCTAAAGAGGTTGTGGAATCTCCATCACTGGAGATTTTTAAGAGCAGATTAGACAAACACTTGTCAGAGATGGTTTAGATAATATTTAGTCCTTCCTTGAGTGCAGGGGACTGGACTAGATGACTATGACTAAGCTGTTTAGTATGTGGAAAAAGTGGTGAATATCAACATTGTGCAATATACTAACGTGATATGTTTTCACAGGACATATTCCTAGTGGTCAAAGTATCTCACAAGTGACTATAATATTTGTCTATATTTTCAAGTGAAATTTGTTTACCAGATCAGGTTGTGCACCAGTAGCAGTAGATTGTATGCCCATAGTTTGTACTTCTTAGTGGGTGAACATGAATGTACATAAACTCCTAATGTAATGCTTCTCTGTGTGTAATTTCTTGTACATACAATGTAGCATCTACTCAGCCTGGTAGAAGATTTAAATTGAAATTGCCTAGGAATGCAGGACTAGCCTTTGCAATAATATAGAAACTAGCTTTCAGTGACACCTTCGACACTTTCAATAGGTCAGTATTAGTGTTAGAGATGACAATACTCAGCTTCATATTATAAACTAGCAGAAATACCCGGCGTTGCTCAGGTCCGTTGGAGGGGGCGTTGCTCAAAGAGAGCTGAGCGAGTGTGGGGTCCGTTGGAGGGGGAAGAGAGCTGAGCGAGTGTGGGGTCCGTTGGAGGGGGAAGAGAGCTGAGCGAGTGTGGGGTCCGTTGGAGGGGGGAGAGAGCTGAGCGAGTGTGGGGTCCGTTGGAGGGGGGAGAGAGCTGAGCGAGTGTGGGGTCCGTTGGAGGGGGGGCGGGGGCAGAGAGCTGAGCGAGTGCCGGGGCCGTTGGAGGGGGGCGGGGGCAGAGAGCTGAGCGAGTGCGGGGTCCATTGGAGGGTGGGAGGGGGGAGAGAGCTGAGCGAGTGGGTGGGGGGCATTGGAGTAGTGGGAGGAGGGGGAGATTTTAAAAAATTTTGATTCTTACCTGAGGGGCGAGAGAGCTGAGCGAGTGCAAGGTCCGTTGGGGGGGGTGGGGGGAGCTGAGCAAGTGCGGGGGCCATTGGAGGGAGGGAAGGGGGTGAAATTTTAAAAAAATTCAATTCTTTCCTGAGGAGGGAGAGAGCTCAGTGAGTGGGGGGGCCCTTAGATGGGGGGAAGAGAGCTGAGCGAGTGTGGGGTCCGTTGGAGGGGGGAGAGAGCTGAGCGAGTGCCAGGGCCATTGGAGGGGGGGCGGGGGCAGAGAGCTGAGCAAGTGTGGGGTCCATTGGAAGGGGTATTATTACATCATAACTATGTCACAGAGAACAGCAGGTGTTAACCTGCTGCCCAGCTGATGAGAATGGGCTTTAAAGAATTTCACCCCTGGGGAGCGTCTGAGGTGAGATTTGAAATTTTTTTGACTCTTACCCTGATTAGGACCCTAAGGCCTATAACTGTACCAAATTTCAAGTCTCTAGCTCAAACGGTGTGGAAGGAGTAAGGGAACGTACATACACGCACGCATACACGCATACACCATTTGACTTATATATAGATATATCTATATATATAGATATGCAAAAGCTATGAGAGAAAGAAATGAACTAACAAGAAATAGTGAAGATCAAAATCCACAAATCTCTGCACTGAAGAGGGATGAACGCCATGTTATAGCCCTTCTGAACCATGTCATTAGCAATATAACAACCCCATTTGACTGTGAATCACATCCAGAGGTGACTAATCACCATAGATGGAGTACATTTAACAGACATACAAGAATTCCTACTGAAAATGGTAGATATTGGTGAAGAACAAATGGAGAGATTTGTGAGAGATGCACTTTGATTCTGGTGGGACATGTGTCTTGATAGGACTAAAGAAGCTATCTGGCATCAAAACATTTGCTGACATGAGCAAGAAGACCAAATGTAAGTCTGGTAAGGGACAGACAATCAAACCGCAACTATCAGTCTATACATTGTTTTCCCATATTGCTGTGTCCATAGCAAGATGATGTTTTAATGGCAACTGTTCTTTGTTACCCAATAGGACTTGTGCCTATATCCGTCTTCCATGCTGATGGAACAATGAGAAGGACAAAGTTGAATTCGGGCATCAGCTGGAAGTTCAAGCTGAAAGAATCCATGAGCTAAGAGCATGCAACAAAGAAACCACTGTGTGTGCCAGAGATGCCATAGCTGTCACTCAAATGACGGCTGAAGAGAAATTCCAAACATTCAGTGAATTGGCTGCTGCATATTTGAGACAGGTCCTAGAAGGATTTGACAAAGCTAAATCTGTAATCTTAGTTTTTGACAGATCTCACAACAGTAACTCTAAGAAAACTGAAAAAGATAGCACTAGACAGAATCTAAGGTTGTATGCAAGTCATACCAGGTGATTGGTGAACACTCCTGAGTCTCCATGGAAAAAATTCCTAACACAACATCCAACAAGCAGTCACTTTTAAAACTCCTCTATGAATATATGGTTCAAAATGCAGGTGAGAGTGTAGGAGCACACCCAGCACAAACACTTCTCGTTGCTGGATGGTTTTCCAATGGTGAAGTAGCAAAGTCCATCACCAGTACAAGAGCTGGAGAAGCCATACCCATACAGTACTCAAGAGGAAGTGGACAGAAGGATGGTTATGCATGCTGTATGTGCCAATATGACTTTTGGGTCACTTGCTGTCAAAGGAATCTTAGTAATTAGGTCACCTGATACAGATGCTTTTGCCCTTACTGTTCACTGCTTCCAAGAATGGAATACAAAGAGAACATGCAGATTGAAATAGGCACTGGTAACAGCACAACTGGCAAGTGAGCAATTTATGATACACTCACTTCTGACTTCTGCAACCTACTTCCTGCTGTACGAGCATTAAGGATGTGACTATCATCCCTATTTAGTGGGGGCGGGGAATCTGTTTAATGTTGTCAAAACAAAGGAAACTTACCACTTCAGAGATCTTGCCAAATGGGGAGAGTGATGGACAAGCTGTGATTTCTGCAGCAAGGAAGTTGGTAGCAGTGCTGTATGAACAGAGTGAGAAAGAAAAGGAGACCCATGGAGACCTGTATTCCTTGTGCCTGAATCTAGCCATCAAGAAAGACAAGTCACTGGTCAAACTCTCACCATGTAAGGACAGTTTTGAAGAGCATGTCAGAAAAGCATCTTGGCAAACAAAGATTTGAATGTCTTCACAAATTGATAAACCAGATACTCAGTCACCATTGCAACATGGGTGGAAAAATATGGATGATTATCCACTTCCTATATTCTTCAAGGGCCCAGTGACTTCTGAGCTTCTACAAGACTTTATCTGTGCATAGGGAGCTGCTGTACAAATCAACTGTTTGTAGTCAGAACAATCTTCCCTGCAAAGAATGGTGCCTTCATGCCAAGGCAATGAAGATTATGGTATCTCTCACACTCTCAACAGAGAACATGAATAAAATGATGATAATGATGCGAACTAGAAATGTCAACCATGCTATTAAATTTCAATGATACTTGCACAAATGTATTACTAGATTTTGTTTTACCCTTTAGATTGTTGTTGTGTTGCTTTGAGGTCACAAATACATTAAATTTTTATGTCTTGAAATAATGCAAAAAAGTCATTAAACAAACTGAAACCAAATCAAATATTCAAAAGTGGTCATTTTATCATGTTGATTATGTCATTATTTATCTCTATGGTAACAGCACTACTTGACAGCTTCACGTCATACCTCATCTTAAAATAGACATAAGCCGCTTTCAAATAATGTTTAATGTGCAGAAAGGGTACATTGAGTACATTGTCACCTACCAAGACAAAAAAATCCTGCCTGTCCTAGATGAAAGAATGATGGGTTCATTCTCTTAAAAATTCATCAGTTTATGGGCTCTTACCCACATATCTATGTCTGTTGTACCAATGAAAAAAATTACTAATCAGTACTACTAGGCAAAATTGGATAGGAAATATATCCAAATAGGGTAGCTGACCGTGAAAAACCATTTTCAGTGGATTATATTTTATATTATAGAACTAGTTCGGACAGTTATGCTGTATTCTTTAATTTTTTGGCTAAATGTAGGTTTTACACCTAGAAAATGTATCAATATAAATAAATTACAAATCCTTCATAGATACATACAGTACAAGGTCAGAAGGAACCACTGTGATCATCTAGTGAGTCTGACCTCTATAACACAGGCCATAGAAATTTCCCAAATAATTCCTAGAGCACAAGGTTTTAGGGGGGAAAAAATCCAATCATCACTTTTAAGTGGTCAGTAATCCACCACAAACATGGGTAAATTGTTCCAGTGTTTAACTAAATTTCTCAGCTCAATCAAAACTCTTTCTGCTACATGATTGTTCTTCAAGACATGGGACGAGAAAGGCATTTCAGAATACATCACATTTGCCCTTGGTTCTGCATTCATCATTGGAGGGTTGGAACATGCTACTCTTTCAATTGGGGAACGCAGAAAATGAGGAACACTTTAGTGGCCATCTATGAAGAGTTTGGTTTAAGTGACACACCTCGTATCACATAAAAACTCTATGGCAGAGGCAAAGATAGAACCCAGTTCATCAGCATAGCATTCATCTACCTAAGCCACAAGACCATCCTTTTTTTGCCCTGCAATCCACTGTCTCATTCCAGGGATCCAACACACATCCCTGATTCATTATCTAAGCACCATTCATTCTGTATACTGAATGAGGCCATGATCCTGTGGAAAGAATAGTATGTTCTCCTGTAATCACTTTACATTAAAATTTATGCACAAAGAGGATAAATTAAGATCACATCGGTAGCCTTACTTTTGGCATTTCCTAACTTTTGAATTCTTGGCTTTGCAAGCTTAATGTTCTTTTAATGTAGTAGATTGCGTGTAATTTCCTAGGTCTTTAAAAAAGCAGACTGAAAGAGGGTAAAGAAAATACCTGAAATTAGCAGAGTTTGTCAGCAGCATTTAGAACACTCCTCACCTGTCCTTGAATCCTCAGCTCACCAGTTCTTCATCCCAATCCTCCATTTTGGTCTTTACTACCACCACCACCATCCACAACCCAGGTTTCTCCCTCACCAGCTCTCCAGGCACTGCTTTTTGACCTCTGCATTCCAGTCAAGATGTCTGCCTTCTCCTCCTTGCATGCTTCTTGGTTGCCAGGAGAAGGGCATTGATCATGGGAGATACAATCTTCCAGCTCTCAGTGCCAGCCATAGCAGCTGGTAACAGCAATTGCAGGGAAAGTCCTGCTCATCCCCTGGGCTGGAGCATGCTCAGGACAGAAGCTTAGGACAATTCAGCTGTAACAAGTCTCCTCTGAGCATGAGCTCATGGGCAAAACAAAGTATTTTCCCCTAGTCTCATTCTGAGAAACAGCTGAGATTTTGCTGAAAATAACAAATAAAAAAATAGAAGGGGGCAGATACCTGGCATGAAAAATTTCATCCCAAAGGGATTCCATATGGCAAAGTAAAAAGCAACTTGAAAACAAGGTCTTATAATGAAGAGTGTTTAGCAGCTTTAACTGCCACTTTCATATGATTGGGGGGGGGGGGGGAGGAGAGGAGAAAATAATCAATGAGGTTGGCCTGCCCTTGGGAACACTGCTTCAACTAAATATTTCCTTTCCTCATTGCTTTTTGTGTCGTTATTAGCTGCTTTGGTGATAAAGAATGGATGCTACACAATTATATTTAAAATATGTTGATTATGAAGCAATCAAAAGGTGGATGGAACAAGTGAGCTCAGATCTTAGTGATTCCTTTAGAAAGAGACAAGGGAATTTAGATCTATTTAATAGAGCAGTACACGGACAAGGAGGACAGAGAAGTTATGTGGGAAGTACAAAACAAAGTATAAGCAAAACCCTTGTCTTGACTTTTTTACTGTCTTATCTTACTAACATATTACAAATCCTTTTCAGTCAGTATTAATAGAGGTACAAAGGCACCTACACCTCAGATTTAGGCACTTAAATCCCAGTTTTGACTCCACGGTTATCCACAAAACTCTTGCCATACCCCATAGGTGCCTAAACTTACTTGGTGCCTAAATTTTCAGGGTCAAGGCTCCCTCCACACTTAAGTATCTGCCTCTGGGAATGCACACTGCTGCCCCCCTCTAGGTATCCAGAGGCCTATCTCCTAACTAAACCCCAGAGCAAATTTCAAACCAAGGGACGATGGGCATTTGGCTGCCTAGCTCATATGTGGGGACAGATCTAGTAGATAGCCTCTAAGCATATCTACCCAACCAGGTCCCACATTAAGTCTGGCTGGAGGAGAGGAGAAGTTGCTCACCATATAACTTTTAGCCTAGTAGTTAGAACACTTGCTGGGGATGTGGAAGATCCAGGTTCAATTTACACCTCTCTGCCAGAGGGAGAGAAACCATTTGAATGGGAGTCTCCCACCTTTTAGGAAGCTGCTCTAATCACTGAGCTATTGGATTTTCTGATTTGGGGGCTCCTCCTTTTTCCTTTTTCTCCAGCTGCTTTGTGTGTGAAGCGAAGCAGACACCTAACCCATTTCCTCAAGAAGTGGCATAGGTACTTCCAGGCAGCAGGTTCCTGTATTGCTAAAAAGAGATAAGTATCTCTCTGCAGGCCAAATTTAGGTGCCTTTCTCTGAGCCAAGACTTAGCAAATACCCCTCTTGTTGGCATTTCCCATTGGCAGCTTAAGGGTCCCCACGCCTAGCATGCTGACTTTTGTGGATCACATTCATTGTATTGGGAGACTCGGTATCTAACTTGGCTTTGTGTACTGCAGTGACGTTCCTGTGATTTTTCTAGGCATCTAAAAGTTAGGTGTTGTGACCCTCAGTATCGCAAAAGTCCTTTCATGGATCCAATCCCTTGTGCTTAACTTAATACATGTTGATACTTCCTTTGAAAGCAACGGGACTAATCAAGTGTGTAAAGTGAAGCCTATACTTACATCTTTGCAGGATCAAGGCCTACCTAAAGAGAAGCCACAAGAAGTGAGTGTAAAACATGATGGTGTGGTTAGGCTCATGGCTGCTTGTGAGAGGTTTCTGTGTTAGAAGAAAGATACTGAATAGGGGTGCCAACTTTCTAAGCACACAAAAACAAACACCCCTGCCCCACCCCTTCTCTGAGCCTCCCCCTCCCCCACAGCAAACTCCATCCACTCTCCCTCCATCGCTCGCTCTCCCTCACCCTCACCCACTTTCACTGGGTTGGGGCGGGGGGCAGGACTCTGGAGTGGGGCCGGGGATGAGGGGTTTGGGGTAAAGAAGGCTACGGCAGTGGGTTGGGGTGTTGGAGGGGTGTGGGCTTTGGGAGGGAGTTTGGGTGTGGGAAAGGACTCTGGGCTGGAGCAGGGGGTTGAAGTGCAGGAGGGGGCTCAGGACTGGGGCAGAGGGTTGGGGTGTTGTGGGGTCTGGTGGTGGTGCATGGCTCCCGGGAAGAGGGCACCAGGTCCTTGCGACCCTAGGCATATGGGTGGCTAGGGAGGCTACATACACTGAACTCACACCCACAGACAACACCCCCGCAGCTCCCATTAGTTGCAGTTCCTGGCCAATGGGAGATGCAGGCCAACTAGGGGCAGGGGCAAAGCGCAGAGCCTCTCTGGTCACCCATGTGCCCAAGGGTCTACAAGGACCTGGTAGCCACTTCCTATACCTATAGCTACATTAGGGCAACTATGCCTTACTATTCTCTCACAAGAGTGTGAAGAAAGATTTGAATGTGACCTGTGACAGACCGCCTTCTCACCCCTCTCAGGAACAGGCAGGAAAACCCTTCTTTGCTTCAAACAGTGCTCTTTATTCACAGTGCAGGACCCCACCACCAATATATACAGCTTTATACAATACAGTCTTCAACTCTATATAGTTCAGCTCTACATACAACTCTACAGTTCCAACCACACAGCTCTGACTAGCTCAAACCACCACCTCACTCTATACCATCCCCACCCCACTGGGCTTGCTTCCTGGCAGGCCTTTTATCCCCCTGAGGAGGCTGCCAGGTGCCACTCATCCAGGCTGATTGCCCTGCAGCCCAGGTGGCTGATTAGCCTTCCTGCAAGGGAGGTTTGCAGAGGGCTTTTCTCCCTCTTGAAGGGCCGGCAGGGCTGGCTCAGACACTCCTGGCCAGTACCCTGCCACAGACCATAAACGTTAAAGTACTGGACTAACAGGTTGAAGGATATGAAAGGAGGGAAACATTTGAGTGCTTACCTGAGATAACTACTTCCAGTTTATTTGTAGATGCAGGGAGGGAACCACTCATCATTCTGATCAAAGGTTCTTCTAGGACTGCTCTATGATTTTACAACTTCTCTCTGATTTATTGGGCAGAGCAGGAGGCCACTTCTCTGTTGGGAACCTCTTTTTCCAGTCTAGTGTTAGTTTTTCTGGCCATGAAATAAATAGGGGGTGGGGGAACCTTGAACTATTCAGTATTTCAAGTACTAGCTTGGCAATGCATGACCCTGATGGCAATATTAATCAACTTCAAGAAAATGCTCTAACTGTGCAGCCAACCCTGGAGTTTTTCCTAGGTCTGGTATTTACCAGTATTTAGGAGGGTTGATGCATAGAGGCTGTTTCCTAAGACCTAGCTGGCTGGGTCTGCTAGGTTGTGGCTGGCAAAGCTCACAATAGCCTGTAATATCAAATGGACAGAATATGTAAGTCAATTACTATTTCTCTTAGCATTTGTAGCCATAAAGTATGATCTCATGTGATCACAGAATCATAGAATATTAGGGTTGGAAGGGACCTCTGGAGGTCATCTAGTCCAGCCCCCTGTTTAAAGCAGGACCAGTCCCCAACTAAATCATCCCAGCCAGGGCTTTGTCAAGCCTGACCTTAAAAACCTCTAAGGAAGGTGATTCTACCACCTCCCTAGGTAACCCATTCCAATGCTTCACCATCTTCCTAGTGAAAAAGTTTTTCCTAATATCCAATCTAAACCTTCCCAATTGCAACTTGAGACCATTACTCCTTGTTCTGTCATCTGCTCCACTGAGAACAGTCTAGATCAGGGGTCTCCAAACTACGGCCCGCGGGCCGGATGTGGCCCGCGAGGCCCTCTCATCCAGCCCGTGGAGATCTTTTTGTCTGCAGGGGTCGGGAACCAGCCACGGGGCCGGGACGCGCCGCGTGCTCCGCTGCCCCCGCCGGCCGGGACGCGCCGCGTGCTCCGCTGCCGCCGCCAGCCGCGTGGCCGGGACGCGCCGCGTGCTCCGCTGCCGCCACCGGCCGGGACGCACCGCGTGCTCCGCTGCTGCCGCCAGCCGCGGGGCCGGGACGCGCCGCGTGCTCCGCTGCCGCCACCGGCCGGGACGCACCGCGTGCTCCGCTGCTGCCGCCAGCCGCGGGGCCGGGACGCGCCACGTGCTCCGCTGCCGCCGCCAGCCAGGACGCACCACGTGCTCCGCTGCCACCGCCGGCCAGGACGCGCCGCGTGCTCCGCTGCCGCTGCCGGCCAGGGACGGCTCAGAGCTGGGGCCGGGACGCGCCGCACCGCCACCCAGTTACAGGCGGCGAAACAAGGAGCCACCCACTGCCAGGCGGCGAAACGGTCTGTGGGGAGAGACCGGGTTGAGCGGGTCAGTTGGGGGGGGGGGGGAAGAGACCGGGTTGAGCGGGTCAGTTGGGGGGGTTGGAGGAAAGGAGGTTTTGGGGGGAGAGACCTGGCTGGGTGGGTCAGTTGGGGGGGGTTGGAGGAAAGGAGGTTTTGGGGGGAGAGACCTGGCTGGGTGGGTCAGTTGGGGGTTGGAGGAAAGGAGGTTTTGGGGGGAGAGACCTGGCTGGGTGGGTGGGTCAGTTGGGGGGGGAGGGTTGGAGGAAAGGAGGTTTTGGGGGGAGAGACCTGGCTGGGTGGGTCAGTTGGGGGTTGGAGGAAAGGAGGTTTGGGGGGGAGAGACCTGGCTGGGTGGGTCAGTTGGGGGGGGGGGTTGGAGGAAAGGAGGTTTTGGGGGGAGAGACCTGGCTGGGTGGGTCAGTTGGGGGGGGGGGGTTGGAGGAAAGGAGGTTTTGGGGGGAGAGACCTGGCTGGGTGGGTCAGTTGGGGGTTGGAGGAAAGGAGGTTTTGGGGGGAGAGACCTGGCTGGGTGGGTCAGTTGGGGGGTTGATGTGTAGTGTTCATGTGTAGTGTTCATGTGTAGTGAACAGGTGTTCATGTGTAGTGTTCATGTGTAGTGAACAGGTGTTCATGTGTAGTGTATCAATGTGTTATTAAATAATAACTGAATAAAATAATATTAAATAAATAATTAAAAACAACATCCATGTTTTGATTCTTTTTTATTTGGACCTCGAGTGTGTTGTCGGCCCCCGAACTGCTATTTGATAGTTAATGCGGCCCTCGGGCTGAAAAGTTTGGAGACCCCTGGTCTAGATCCATCCTCTTTAGAACCCCCTTTCAGGTAGTTGAAAGCAGCTATCAAATCTCCCCTCAGTCTTCTCTTCTGTAGACTAAACAATCCCAGTTCTCTCAGCCTCTCCTCATAAGTCATGCGCTCCAGGCCCCTAATCATTTTTGTTGCCCTTCTCTGGACTCTTTCCAATTTTTCCACATCCTTCTTGTAGTGTGGGGCCCAAAACTGAACACAGTACTCCAGATGAGGCCTCACCAATGTCGAATAGAGGGGAATGATCATGTCCCTCAATCTGCTGGCAATGCTCATACTTATACAGCCCAAAATGCCATTAGCCTTCTTGGCAACAAGGGCACGCTGTTAACTCATATCCAGCTTCTCATCCACTCTAATCCCCAGGTCCTTTTCTGCAGAACTGCTGCCTAGTCATTCGGTCCCTAGTCTGTAGCAGTGCATGGGATTCTTCTGCCCTAATTGCAGGATTCTGCACTTCTCGTTGTTGAACCTCATCAAATTTCTTTTGGCCCAGTCCTCTAATTTGTCTAGGTCCCTCCGTATCCTATCCCTACCAGTGATATGATGACTCTTCTTAAATAGTGTTAGAGCCTTTCTGGCAGTCCAGATGGAGGTTACTAAATAAGAATAACTATTTTTCTGACTAGCTGGTCATTACACTATCCCCTTATGAAAAAAAAGGAAGTTAATCTCTAAATTACTACTAGTGAAAAAATAAATGAGCTAGGATGAGTGCTGGAGTCACCTTGCAAGGGAGGGAGGCCAAATGTAAGGTCTCATGATTTCATATTCCTGTTTTTCGCTATTGGATAGTCTTTCAGTGACTTTGGTCCAGATTATAACAAGGTACAATGCCATATTACTGACTTGATTAAAAATCAGTGCATTTCCGAAAGCCAGTTTCTTTTTATTTCATTGTCTTTGTGCTTCTTAGGGCAAAAGATGAAAAAACTAGATAAGTGTTCTGAATAAAGACAAGATGGAAGTACATATATAAAGTAAATTCATGCAAACAAGGTAAGCAACAACACAAGAAAAAGCACAGGTAAAATTAACCTAGCTGTCTCTTGGCTATTTTCTCACATCATCTCAAGTGAAGCAAATGGCCCTTCTTTGCACTGTCAAAAACCAAATGAAATATTATGGAAACTGTTATTGTGTAATCAGCCTTTCACAGATCCAAGGAGTATCTCTGACCTTATTTGGTACTTTTCTGACATTCATTTTTGGCTAACTTTGTTTGTTTAAACTATAGATTGTTTTAACATTAAATTGTGTTCAGGTAGGAACAGTGCACTTCAGAATGTACATAAGTACTGATTTTGCTATTAGGAATAAAAGCTAGAGCACTAATAAGTGGATTAAAGAAGCAGCTCCATTTCCCCAGTAATTGCTCTCTCCTCAAGCCAGTCCACCAGTAGTTTTAGTTAAACAGATACAAAAAGACAAATGTCATACCTTTTTAGGGCTGAATTGTTTTCTGAAAACTAAATTAGAGTATTAATCCACATTGAGGCAAAACAGACATCTGTATTTATGCTACACTTCAGATTATACTTAAGAAAAACATTTTAAAAGCACAATGCTATCATTTTCTAGAACATATGAAGCTCTGAGTAAACAGCACAACCAGAGGAATTCAGCTGCAAGTTAAAGTGACACATCCACTTTAAATGTTTAAATAAAAGAACTGTTTATTAAATATCAGCAGAAGTGAATTTTAAACTTTATGAATAACCATTATGACATCATCCTACATCAGATTTAGGGCTGGATTTATCAAGGCATCTGTCTAATCTACCTAATGCATCTGGATTGTTACTTATAATGCACTCATTATTTTGCTATCTAGCCCTCCTGCCCTCGTCAAAAAAACACACCACCATCATTGTGCCATGCTGCCTGCTACTAGTGTTCCAGAATAGAAGCCAATTGGAATTTTGTCACTACTTCAATGGGAGCAGGACTGAGCCTTCAACAGCTGCTGTGATGTGGCCAAGATCCAAAGGATCCTATACTAATCTTTCTTTCCCTGTAATAATATCTCAGCAAACAATGGCAGTAGTAAAACAAAAACAAACAAACATTAGAAGTAAGACATGTCTGGCCTCTGTGGGAGAAAACGGAACACTTTGCATCTGACAATTATTTAAGAACAGTTTGTATGTGAGAGAATATGAGATGCTTAAATCAGTGAAATAAAAAATAATCTGCCAAATTATTGGTAAATGCCATATGGGGCAGTTTAACTGTATATATCTAGTCTCCCCCCTCCCGGCCCCCCAAGATTACAGGAAAATATGAGAGGAGAACATGTATGTGGACTTACTCATTTGAGCACTTTAAGATGAAAGGCAAAGACCTGACTCTAACTGTACCTATCTTAGTTTGGGACCACAATCTACATTTTCAAAAATGCACACCAACTGCTAAGAAGAAGAATACTAATATTTTAAATCATAGCACTTTTTGGGCAGCAGCTACACAAAAATAACCGATACATGAAGAAGCACAGGAAGACATCATGACTCCAAGTTCTGTTTTCAGTTGTCCTGGTGAATATCTGGAGATAAATCCATTGGTTTGATCCATTAACTTCAATTCATTTGCTCCAGACTTGCAGTGGTACAACAAAGTAGAATTTGGCAGTATAACAGTTTCTTTTCACAGATTCTGCTCCAGTAGTGATTGGCCTACTTAGTGTTTGGAAAAGTTGGGTACGATGTTTAAAATATCCAGAGCAACTAAATTTAAACTAACTTTAAAAAGTGCAAGATGAAGCCCTTAGGCTGATTTGCAACACTGCCTCTTATAAGTTGAAATATTAATTTCTTGATAAGTCACTCAGATTCCTTCCACCCTTTTTGTAAATAGGAACAATTGACACACCTTCCCCTACTTTACATGCACTTTCTTTACATGTAATTTTCAAGAGTTCAGAGCATAACTATGGCACACATAAATGTTTTACTTTAAATAATCTGGAAAGGTGGAATATATTGCTCCAGACCTAAATACAGTAAACCCTCGATTTAACGGACCTCAATTTAACGGACTTCGGATGCAACGGACAAAATTTCTGAGCAAGCTGATGCATTCCTGATCCATTTCTGGCGGGCTGGCTGACGGCTCCCGGCTGCCGCCCGGGTCCAGGCAGCGGGCGGGCTGGCTGACGGCTCCCGGCTGCCGCCCGGGTCCAGGCAGCGGGCGGGCTGGCTGCCGGCTCCCGGTTGCCGCCCGGGTCCAGGCAGCGGGCGGGCTGGCTGCCGGCTCCCGGCTGCCGCTCGGCTCCCACCTGCGGGCGGGCTGCCGGCTCCCGGCTCTGGGCTGCCGGATCCCGGATCCCGCCTGCAGGCGGGCTGCCGACTGCCATCCGGGTCCCAGCAGCCGGGACCCGGGCGGGCTGGCTGACAGCTCCCGGCAGCCGGGGCCTGGGCAGGCTGGCTGCCAGCTCCCGTCTGCCACCCGGGTCCCAGCAGTAGATCCCATTTTCTCTCTCCCCATGCTAGAGAGTCTTGGTGTTTAACTGCTTTGTGGATCACAGGGCTGTTGTGATTTTGCTGGTGCCTACAAATTAGGCGAGCATTGCAATGCCTAAATCCCTTTGTGGATTCCACCCCTAAATCCTTTCATAAATTGCATTGTTAATGGATTTTTTAGAAGTGCCTGGGTGTGTGGATGCCCAACACTAATGGAGTTTTATCCACCTAGATACTTTGAAAAATCTGGCTCTAAATCTCTCAGTGCCTAACTCCCTAATTTTCTAAGTCCGTCCAGGCACTACCAGAATACAATTTATACCAAATAATACAATACACACACCAGAAAAGAGCAAAAAGCGATGCCCCAGCCAAGCAGCCTGCGATTAGCCAGATGGCCCGAACTGTAGCGTAGACAGAGCCAAAATCTAACCCCCTGACATTTGCTTTAAACATAGCTCGAGTCATCTTGACATTCAGTTGAGCTACTTTGTCATCCCCGGACCAGTGATTTATTGGTGAAATTCCTCAGAGTGGGGCAAGCTGCCCGAAGGCCGTAGAGCGGAAAGCAGAGGAAATACATTAATCAAAGGACAAGGCAAACCCAGAAAAAGCAGAGACTAGTGCCTGGCCGGGATGTTATCGAACATGTGAGGTCAGTTTTGGAGAGGCAGGCACTGATCCTGTCTCTTGCCAATCCATCGCTAGATTTCAGGCCATCTCCCCTTCTCTGGGGAGGAACCAAACTTCCAGGAGGATTTGCCCAAAGCTGGAGAGTTGTGGCAGCAAATACCTTCTCCATGACCTTATGGGCTGACTCAGGCTGCGAATGATTCAAAAGCCCAACTCACGGTCCCCTCTCGCCCCCATCCAACTCCGCAGCTCTCCCCAGACTAGCACCAGCAGGCTCCGAGCACGGACAGGGCTGCCACGTTCTGCAGCTGCGGCCGCCCCGCGCTGCCCCGGGGAGGCGGCACCACAGCCCCCAAAGTCGGGCCTTTTGCAAGCCCCGGGCTGCTGCTCAGCCGGCGCACGAGCTGGAGCCCGGTGGGAGACTCTGATTGGCTCGCAGACCAGCGAGCCGCTACTCCGGGATTGGCTGGGGAGCGGCCTTTGTTCCCTTTCCACTCCCTCCGCGGCAGCCCCCGCCGCAGGGCAGCGGAAGTTTGAGTGCAGGAGCGGCTGGCTGGCTGGCGGCTAGCGCAGCCCTAACCACATCCGCGCGCCGCCAGGGCGCGTCTCGCTCTGGCCCCGTTCCTAGCGGAGGAGACAATGGACTTGGAGAGCAAAGTGAAAAAGGTAAGAGCGGGCTGCCGGGTTACCTGCCCCGGGCGCTCCTGGGGCGGACAACGCCCCAGCTCATGGTTCTTTTCCTATCTAGCAGCAGCCCTGGCCGCGTTCCTCTCCCTCCTTCCTTCCTCCAGATCCATTGCAGCCGCTGTCCTGTCTACGGTGTCTGGTGGGGAGGGGGTAGATAAGCTCGCTACACGCAGTATGCGCCTCCTGTTTCCGTTCTCTCTAATGGGGGTACGGAGTGGGACCCCCCCACCCTCCAAATCTTGTGGATCTGCTTCAGTTAGGTTTACTTTCCCCTCAAGCTACTGCGGTCTTCTCAAGGGGATGGGAGTTGTGCCAGTTAATTGGGGCTCCGAGTTGGATCCGATTGGAGTGTGAGGTGAAGATCTCCAAACCCACAGAGCATGATGCATGGTCCCTCCCTGGTTCTTGCTCACGTTTGGTAGCTTTGCTGTTAGCCTTCAAAGACTCATAAATGTGGGTAGTGGTGGAGGGGGTGTGTGAAAGTGGTGGCTGGGAGGAAGTTGGGTAACTTGTTTGTTTCTTAAAGTAAAAGGTTATAGGAAGGGTTGTTTAATCTGATCAGAATAAACTCGTACAAAATAAGAGCAGCAGTGAATGACTAGCTTGCTAACCTACTGACTGCCAAAGCCCACTGTCCTTCCCCAGCTGCCAAGCCAAAGAAGGTTTCTCTCTACCTGCAGTGGGAATTGTTTAAATTCAGAAAATTGCTCTCCTGATTGCAGACCTATGATCATGCAGCCATACATATTTTTTTTATCTGATAGGAAAAACCAAAAAAGTTAATGCCATATAAGAACAACTGAATCCTGAAAAAATAAAAATACCTGACCTGCTAACCTGTGTTCATGTATAAAGGGCATCTTCAATTAAATCTTTAGCTAAATCAGTCAGTAAGTATAGTTTAAGAAGACCAATTGGAAGAATATTCCATTTTGAGTTAGTGATGGATTTTGTTTTCTGTATGTCTTGTCTGTTGATGACTTTGTTTTATTGACATGGAAAACAGGCTCTTTGCTAGGTGATATCGAACTTTTCTTTGGGACATCACAATTATTTGATTTGGAGAGAAGTAAGAGAAACTGACAGAGTTAAAGTTCTAGTTTACTGCACATTTCTTCAATAATGAATTTTGATAAGGCAGATGAAATATCATATATGTGGAAGTCTGTAACAAGAATGCCTTAATAGATTTTTTGAGGAATCATCACTGTTTTTTTTTTCTAGTGTGGTCGCAAGTTAAAAATTATGTCATACTAGCGAAAATACCCGGCGTTGCTCGGGTCAGTCGGAGGTGGGGAGGGGGCAGAGAGCTGAGCGAGTGCGGGGTCCGTTGAAGGGGGGAGGGGGCAGAGAGCAAACCTGACACCCCCACCTCACCCCCCCGACCAAACCCGACACCCCCACCGCACTTACCCCTCGACCAACCCCGACTCACATTTTCATCCCCCCACCCAAACCCAACACCCCCATGTCTCCCCCTACCAACCCCAACACCCCCTGACCAACACCCACACCTCACCCCCGTAGACCAAACCTGACACACCCACCTCACTTCCCCCCCAACCAAACCCGACACCCCTACCTACCACCACAAACAAACCCGACACCCACACCTCACTTACCCCTTGACCAACCCCAAACCCCCTCCTCACCCCCCCAACCAAACCCAACACCCCCACCTCACCCCCCACCAAACCCAACACCCACACGTCACCCCTTACCCACCCAGATACCTTCCCACCCCCCCTGACCAAACCCGACACCCCCACCTCACCCCCCCACCAAACCCAACACCCACACCTCACCCCTTACCCACCCAGACACCTTCCCACCCCCCCTGACCAAACCCGACACCCCCACCTCACCCTCCAACCAAACCCGACACCCCTACCTCACCTATCCTCTGACCAAACCCAACTCGGGTCCGTCAGAGGTGGGGAGGGGCAGAGAGCTGAGCGAGTGCAGGGTCTGTTGGAGGGGGGAGGGGCAGAGAGCTGAGCGAGTGCGGGGTCCGTTGGAGGGGGTATTATGACATCATAACTATGTCACAGAGAACAGCAGCTGCCCAGCTGATGTGATTGGCCTTTAAATAATTTCATCCCTGGGGGGCGTCAGAGGTGAGATTTGAATTTTTTTTGACTCTTTCCCTGATTAGGACCCTAAGACCTCTAACTGTACCAAATTTCAAGTCTCTAGCTCAAACGGTGTGGAAGGAGTAAGCGCACGTGCATACACGCATACACCCTTTGACTTTTATATATATAGATTTTAAAAAGAACCTTGCCATTTCATTTATCTACTCCCGCGGTTCTCAAACTGTAGGTCAGGATCCCAGAGTGGGCCGCCACCCTGTTTTAATGGGGTCACCAGGGTTGGCTTAGACTTTCTGGGGCCCAAAGCCGAAGCACAAACCCCTCTGCCTGGAGCTGAAGATGAAGCCTGAGGGCTTCAACCCTAAGTGATGGGGCCCAGGTTACAGGCCACCTGCCTGGGGCTGAAGCCTTTGGGCTTTTGGCCCCACCCAGCTCACAGTGGTGCAGCTCAAGCTTTGACAACCCCCCCCCCCCCCCAAATGGGGTTTTGTAGCAATTTTTGATGTCAAAAAGGGGTTGCGGTGCAGTGAAGTTTGAGAACCCCTGAGCCAGTGACAGATATCACAAATGCATAAGAAACCTTGCATGCATGATAAACTTAAACCTGGAAGCGTCTTAAATAGTTCTGTCAAAACTTGTCTTGAGGAACAAAGGTTATATTCAAGTATGAGTGTTTTACATTTTTCCGGTGCTTTATTTGGCTAGGTACAGAGATTTACAAATAATTTTATTGCTCTTTTATACAAACGTGCAGACATCCAAAATGTTCCTTTGTTTAGAAATAAGTGGGAAATGACGTTTATAAGAGATGTAAGAAATATTGGTCTGTTAGCCAGAAATTTACCAAAATGACATGAGTGTCTTGGGACTGTGGGTTAACAACTCATGTACTCTAGTATAACCAACTTGCCTAACTCTTCTCACGCTTACACTGAGTTAGTGTGTGGTGATCTAATTTGTACGAGAAGCCTGATTGATTTTATAGAATCTGCATACAATGTTACTTAGGCCCTATCCTGCAGTTGATTGTGGGTGGGTCCAGCCACACAGAGATCCATTGAGTTTAATGGGGCTGTACAGAAGGGCAGAGATGTGCCTGCACAGTCTCTTGTATGACTGGAACCTTAATTAATTTTAAAAAAACCTGTTTGAATGCAGTTATGAAATGCACTCTCCAAGCTCTGTATAATATTTAGATGTTTGACAACCTCAGGGTCTCCATTCCTTCTGAAATATTACCGTACTTCATTTTTGTATAAGATGAAGAGCTGTGGGTAGAGTAAATCTAAAATTTCACATGTGTTTTCATAGTTTAGTATATCAGTCATGAAAACAGGATCTACTTTTGCTTAATAGTTTTGGTATTGGTTTGAGCAAAATTGTCATGGGTGAACACCTGCTTTAAATCATACAATAGGTAATGGAAATAGCGAAAGATAATATTACATGCAGGGCTTTTTTGTTCTGTCTTATTTTTACCCAACTTTAACTTTTCTCTCTCAGACTCCAAAACTAGCCTTTAATGTCAACAGGAAAGTCTTTGGTAAGAGACCTACAAACTTTGAAGTTGACACAATACAAAGAGCATACCTGCATTTTCATAAATTAACCTGACAAAGTCAGGGATATGGGGGATTCCTCCCAGCCCTCCGAAATGTATATATTAATAAGAAACTCTGTGTTGTCCTTTTTTATCATCTCTCCTCAATTGTTTGTAAACAAATGAATATATTTACATTTCTCAAAAGAAAAGAAAGTGGCCTCCTGACAGATCCGTTGCTGATGAACTGAAAGCTTCACTGTGTGATCCTATGTTTAGTAGTAAATCACCTGCCCTCCTTGTACAACTGCTTTTCTTTCCCTAACTGGGGGGAGGAGGGAAATAGTGTTTTGATTAAAATTGTTTTATACTGCCATGAATTTACAAAGGGCCACAGTCCTGAATTTCCACATTATACAACAAATGAATCCCTGCTGTCTCCTTTTATTGAACCCCGTTTTCTTTTTTCCCATTTCTCTCCACGCCTATCTTCACTTTATTTTCTTAGCACTTTTCTCCAACTGTCTCTCTAAAACAAACAATTAAAGCTAACATCAACAATGCCAGGCAGGTTTGCCACCCCAGAGTTCACAAGGTAATTGAGTGATCACTATGTCCAGACCGAAGAACCTATTTTTTTTGGCGGGAGGTGAAACTTGGCCTGATGTTTCGTCAAGTTAGGAATGGGTGGTGTTATGGTTGTATCTGATGCTCTAAATCTACAATGTGGTTGGTGCACAACAGTAGTCCATTGTCCTGAAAGACTTAGTCCATCGTCCCTTGTTCCTTTTTAGAACCTGAGCATACACGGAGCAAAGTGTGGCATGAAAACTCAAAAAGATAGTGTTGATAGAAGCTAGAAATGGAAAAGGAGACCTCTCTTGACAGTTCAGTATTTGTTTTACTCTAATATATTGAGTATCTTATTTACTTTGCTACTAAATCAAGTGATGAAGCTTTTAATGTGATCTCTTTAGGACTCCTCTGAAGCACTAATGAACAAAATCAGAGCCTATAATTCTTCCTCCCTACTCCCACACACAGTGTCTTTCCTGGTTGTCAATTAGCCAGGATGGACAGGGACACACAACCGTGCTCAGAAGTGTTGTTAGCCTCTGTTTGCTAATGGGTAACGGGATGGGTAACGGGATGGGTCGCTTGATGATTAACTGTTCAGTTCATTCCCTGTGAAGCACCTGGCATTGGCCACAGTCGGCAGACAAGATACTGGGCTATATGGACCATTGGTCTGACTCAGTATGGCCACTTTTATGAAATCTTTCATTGCCTTTAATTTAGACTAAAATAATATCAAAGCAAACGTTTACTGAATTGCCAAATTGGTTGATTTGGGTTTATTTTTTTAAAACTCGTTCAAATACAATATTCTAGGGATTTGCTTTGATGTAACTGGATCCATTTTTTAAAAAAGCTGTGCCAGTATACCTATTTTAGAGTTTGTCTACCCTGGACAATTAACCAGGGCACTTACCCAGGTTTTAGCCTTAACCCCTGTACTATCTATCTAGGTTTGAAAGTGCTTTAAGTCCAACTTAGGTGGCTGAGTGGGAGCCATGAGTTAGAGCCCAGACTCCATTTTACGTTGGGCTGGTACCTGCTCACTTTGCAGAGAGGATACTGGCAAAAATTGCTGAGTCCTATGCACTTCCCACTGTTTCTCCGTTCCCATCTTCCCCCAGATATATAAGTGTTCTCACAATTGACTGGAAACGTTCCTAGTGCATCTCAGAGCAAAAACCATGGGATGTGCCCCAGGCACACTCAAGCAAGTGCAGAAATGGTGAGGACACTAGGGTGACCAGATATCCCAATTTTATAGGGAGAGTCCCAATTTTGGGGGCTTTTTCTTATATTATCTTGTAGAACTGGTAGGACCTTAAAAGGTCATCGAGTCCAGTCCCCTGCCTACACTAGCAGGACCAAGTACTATCCCTTGACAATTTTTTTTGCCCCAGTTCCCTAAATGGCCCCTTCAAGGATTGAACTGACAATCCTGGGTTTAATAGACCAATGCTCAAACCATTGAGCTATCCTTCCCCCCCACCCCTTATATAGGCCCCTATTACCCTGCACCCCCATCCTGATTTTTTACACTTGCTGTTCAGTCACCCTAGAGGACAGTAATGTGGGTAGATCTTTGAAGTGGGGGAAGATCACACACAGGCTAGGCTCAGATTCAGGTGTGATTACTTGGGTTAACTGTGCAGTATAAATATAGTCTAATTTATACAAGCTCAGAGACTCTTCCCCTTCAGACCAAGAGCTCTGAGATGGAGGATACAAAGTAGCAGGAAGCTGTGCTTCCCCAGCCACGCCCTCCTCTTTTAAAACAGTTCTGTAGTTCAGTTATTTTAAAATCCTCTTTGAGGAGAACTACAGTGGAGACAGTGGGGAATCTAGGGGCACAAGCAATTCATGATCAGGCTCTGGCTTTTTCATCTTAATTTAGTAATGAATCTGCCTGCTCTGTAGTACTCATTTCAACTCCCCCGTTGCACTGTAAAATTCTTAATCTGCCCTTAACTCATTTGTCCAATCACTAACTCAGTCTTCTTTGGGTGTGCAATTCTATGATATTACCAACCCATGAGCTCAAAGATTGTGAGTCAGCACTCCAGAATTCATGAGATTGGCCCTAAAAATCATGAATTTAAAAACAGAATAAACATGGTAGGGTGTTTTTGTTGTTTTTTAAGTCTGTTTCCTAGTTTCTGAGCTATTCCTATTGTATGTTGTGACAATTGCAAGCTGACAATTGCAATAAACTACCCTCTGAATGTGAATATACAAAAATGCAGGTCTCTGCTCTCCCCCCTCTGCAGACCTTCTCTTCTCTTCAGCAGCTGACCTCCAGGCTGCAGAGGAAGGGACTTCCCTTCCGCTGTCACCTTTATTAACTCCTCCTCCCTCCTCCACTGTGCTGGGGGCGGGAAGCCACTGCTGCCCAGCTGAGAGGATTTCCTGAACTAGCTACCTGTGTTCTCATGAGATTGAGAGTTCCCCAAAACTGCTGTCAAATTGCAACACTAGCAATAATATAACAGTACAATAGTAGTTGGAATAAGTAAACTAGGTCCTCCTTTTTTAAAATTTTTCTTAATATTTTAATTTCACTGTTTCTAAATTAATATATCAACATTTAATCTTTCCACTCTCCTCCCCACAAAATTACTTTAATAGTTACTTTAAAAAAAAATTCTTTGTCATTAAACTAGGGATAATGAAAATGCCTTGTATCTAAAGAGGAGACTGGAAGATTCTACAATAGAAGTAACCTAAAAGAAGTACAGTAAACTGAATATTTGAGGACATAATAAGCATATATTGATAGAAACAGTAGTTTTAGTCTTGTTTTATAACATTAATTAACTTTACTGTGGTGACATGTGACATAAGAAAACTGAATAGTTACACTTAATTAAACTCCCTGTTAAGACCTTTGTTCTAAGGCTTTATCTACACTGTCACTATGTCTGCAAAACTTTTGTCTTTCAGGGGTGTTAAAACACACACACTGGGAATGGCAATCGTTTTACCAACAAAAAGCGCCAGTGTGAACAAGGCTTTGTCTACAGGAGCACTCTCCTGTGGAAAAAGCCGCTGCTGCCGCTCTGGGATGGGGTGAGAGGGGGAGGAAGATTTTTATCAGCAGGAGAGCAGCTACACTGCATGCCTTTTTAGCAGCAGGGCTGTGGGGGCATAGCCGTGTCACTAAAAGCCTCATAGTATATGATGAACTTTGTAAAATGAGTCAGTAGATCATAGTCCATCTTGCATTACAAACAAGGTGATAATGCTATAAGCATGTCAAGAATCAGAGAGGTAGCCGTGTTAGTCTGGAATAGCAGAGGAAACAAAATCTTGTGGCACCTTAAAGACTAACTATAAAGTTTTGAAGCATGAGCTTTCGTGGGCTAATACCCACTTCGTCGGATGCAAGCTTGCATCCGACGAAGTGGGTATTAGCCCACGAAAGCTCATGCTTCAAAACTTTATAGTTAGTCTTTAAGGTGCCACAAGATTTTGCTATAAGCATGGCTTTCCCGAGAAAAGGAAAAGCTGTCAGTCCTATTCTGTACAACTTCCATGGTACAGTACTTGCTTTGTAGAAAGGACTACATAATTATGATAGAAAACGATCAAAGCACTGCTCTTAAAAATGGGGAATGTCTGCTTTCTTTTTTTCCCATAAATAGGATGCCCAAATATTCCAGTATGTTGTCAAACTGAATGCAAATGGAGAAAGAACTTTGGGAATCATTAGTAAAGGTATTTGAGAAAAAGCTCAACACTAACTTGACATTGGAGCAGTCTACTTTCTGTGTTTTGCAAGGCATGGTTCAGTGCTCTTGAAATGCGCTTCCTGTTTGTGACACTTCTGTTTGGTTATTACAACAGAAAGCTCAGTCTAGTCACTGTCCATGTACTGTTATAATATTATATTATATAATAAAAAAATCCAGGAAAATCCATTTAACTTTTCAGTGCAAACTAACAATTTTGCCCACAAGGAAAAAAAACAAAACAAACTTAAGGGGGGTGGAGGGAGACAACAACCCTAATTCATTTTTTTGTTAATCGATCTTCGAGCAATTTCTTTCTTCATTTGAAGAAAATGAAAGAGGAAATGCTCACATGATGCATCCTGACTGGCTGTCTGGAATGTGAATTCTATCGATCAGCAAATCACTTCTGAAGTGAAAAAGTTGTGCTATACTTCCGCTAAGATGCTAAAAGAAGACTACTTCCAAGTGTGTTTGGAACAGATAACGAGCAGTTCTTTCCTTATAAGCAAAAGTAATGAGGCCCAAATAACAAGATCACTAATGATGTTTGGTGCTGAGATTTGTTAAGAGAATAATGGTTAACATCTTCTTTTGTGATAAAGAACAGATCTTTCAGATTTTTTATGTATATGTATGTGTGTATATATGTGTGTATGTGTATATATGTGTGTGTATATATATATATATATATATATATATATATATATATATATATATATATATGTGTGTGTGTATATATATATATATATATATATATATGTGTGTGTGTGTGTATATATATATATATATATATAATATTTACAGTTACTGAAACTGAGCGAAGCACGAGAGGAACTTGAAAGAAAAATATTTTTCTTCCTTTACTAAATATACTGTCACATCAAGCACCCCTCCTTTACGATTGTATTTTAAAAGTTTCTCCTGACACAATTGTCCAATTTCAATTGATTGCATAAATGATTGTTGTGCAGGATGCAAGCTACCAAACTCACTAACATGGGAATAGACTAAAATAAACTGTTGACTGTGATGCTTTTTGTGTTTGTGGCTAATTAGTTTTTTCCTATGCCCTCTCCCCACCCTCTCAAAGATGAGTACTCAGACAGAAAAAAATCATTAGAATCAAATTGAAAGGTGGATGATGGTTTTGTATTGTGTTATGACCATGGTTCTAATTCCCGCATCGCTGACAGCTGAACGTGTATATAGCCAGCAAATACTTGTACAACTTGAATATAGTTGTGTTTATTCAAATTCTTTGATAATTTTAAGAAGATGTAAGTTTCCTTAGGCTTTATCTCTAGGCAGTGTACCAGTGTCTTAATGTTTACATTCTGACTCTTGCATACAATTTTTAGGTAGAGAATACTGTAACAAGTGAATTATTTGACTGCTTGTGTACTAATCTTTTACTGCTGCAGCCAGGTCCCTGATTTGTACTGTTGTCTGTGCTGCTATTACCATTCTCACTAATGTTCTCCTTGGATGTAAACATTTTTTGGCATCTCTTAATATTGTTAAAGGGATTTTTTTCCACAAATGCTCCTAAATCATAGAAGTGTATGACTGGAAGGGACCTCAGTAGGTCATCTAGTCCAGTCCCCAAGGGTGAAAGTGGGCTGGTACAGCATACCAGTAAGAACCCGTACCTGCCCATATTCACCCCACATTTAAAGTGCTGCCATTTTAACGTCCCTGCCCTTTCCCCCCCCCCCCCCCGGCAGCTGTGCTGCAGTAACGCTTTAACGCCCCAGCCCCTTCTCCCCGCTGCCAAGGGGACAGCTACAGGCACTTACCAGTACAAGGCGGTCTGGGGCTGTCTCTGACTCCCCTAGGCCCGCCCCTTCCACCTGAGGCCCTGCCCTCTCTGGGGGCCAGAGCCAGCCCCAGCCCAGCCCCATACCAGTAAGTGCCTATAGCTACTTTCACACCTGACAGACCCGTGCACTCAAGGCAGGACTACATAATAACTAGACCATTCCTGACAGGTGTTTGTGTAACCCATTCTTAAAAACCTCCAATGATGAAGATTCCACAACTTCTCAAGGCAATATGTTCCAACACTTAACCAGCATGGTAGGAAAATTTTCATGGTGGTGTGGGGGAGGAATAGCTCAGTGGTTTGAGCCTTGGCCTGCTAAACCCAGGGTTGTGAGTTCAATTCTTGAGGGGGCCTTTTAGGGATCTGGGGGAAAAAAAACTGTCAAGGGACAGTACTTGGTCCTGCTAGTGTAGGCAGGGGACTGGACTCAATGACCTTTCAAGGTCCTTCCAGTTCTAGGAGAGAGGTTTTGGTTGGATATAAGAAAAAAAATGGAGATATATCTTTCTTGCTACAGTTTAAACCTCTGGCTTATTGCCCTACCCTCGGAAGTTAAGGAGAAAAAAATTTCTCTCTTCCTTGCAAAGTACCTTATATGTACTTGAAAACTGTTATTTCCCCTTCTGTCTTCTCTTCTCCAGACTAAACAGAACCCAGTTTTTTCACTCTTTTCTCATAGGTCACGTTTTCTAGATTTTTGATCAATTTTGTTGCTCCCCTCTGGACTTTCTCCAGTTTTTCCACATCTTTCTGGAAATGTGGTGCCAAGAACTGGACACCCTACTCTAGCTGAGGCCTTATCAGTGTACAATTGATGAAGATATTGAGCAGAACTGGACCCAATCTAAATCCTAGGCACATTTTTGGATGTTATTTTTTTCATACCCCTATAAAACCATCATCCTGTTTTAAGACAGATTACACACCACAGTTTTATGATTATACAGGGGAAAAGGGTGTAACATGATGTTCCTCATTACACATATAGCTGCCACTAGATTTCATAGTCACCGTCTCAGAAGCCTACACCTACATAGGAAAGCTCTATATCAAGACAAGAACTCTTTCTATTGGCGGGTTGCCTATAAATTGTAGTTATAACTTGCAAGCATAAGAAATGGAATGTGAAATCTAACACAACTCTTATCTGTTTGATTTTTATTTCAAATTCCATTTAATCAAATTTATCTATTATAACAATGAGGGTAAACGTAATCACCCGGTCAAAATAGCATCAATAGATACTCCCTGCAGCTGAATCTCTTGTGTGGATTTTGTCCTCTTTGTTCATGTCTTTACACTCATGTTAGACATTCCCTAAACTAGATTAGGGTCTGTCAGTGATCTGTTTGTTGTGTCTGACTTTTTCTAAAGTATGGGGCACTGTGGAAAGTGGGGTTTGGTTTTGTTTTTTTCCTTCTCTTTTTGTTGACTCTTCCACATCCTTATGGCTGAATAGTTTATGCTTGAAGCAGAACTTGTAGTTTTCTACCAAGCTCCCAAGGACACCTGTATGAAAGACTGAAGTAAAGTATGTTCTCTTGTGTTTGCTTTGAAGACTTGAATAATGTGGATGATTTTTCACAAGAGCAAAATAATATATACAAGAATACATCATATTGAATATTCTTCCGACATGAAGTACTGCGTACCCTACTGTGACACTTCTGCTTGAGTGGATGCCTTTAAGAGTTGAGGAAAAACCTCTTTTTTCATTGGCCTGAGAACTTTGGAGACTGTCTTGTACAACTTCTTAAATTCTAGAAAGATCTGAAAACAATGGAAGTATTTAGGTTTCTGGAGGTTGACATTTTCATGGAGCTAGTTTAGTTTAGTTTCTGTGACTCATGATGGCAGCCAGATCAAATAGGCCTCATTTGCTCCAGTATAGGAGGAGGCTCTTAAAGGAAGACAAGCACTCAGGAGTGAGAAAGGAGGCCTTGCAGTAGAAATTCTCTAGACATATTTTAAGTTGTATCTCTTCTGCCCTTTGCCTCCTTCACCTAGCTCTTTCTCTTCAGTTAAGCTTAAAGGAAAACCAAGGAAAGGTGAGAATTCTAACTGTTAGGTGTGGGTACTATTTTGGGAAAAGGGTATGGCTCTTACTATGCTAGTCTTTAAAGAGACTTCCAAATAACTTGTGCTACAATTCTTGTGCAATAACTCTTCTCAAATTTTTATTTGTACTGGAAATTTTCAGTTAAATTTCAGGTATCTTGACTACATCTCCTCAGCTGAGGTACCACTGGATACTCCATTTTCTTCTAATGCAGCGGTTCTCAAACTTGGTGAGACCGCGACCCCTTTTCCGGATCCGTCCGCGCGTCGCGACCCCTCCAGTCCCCGGGGGGGGGCGGGCTGCCGGCTGCGCCCCGTCCTCCCGTCCCCACTGGGGGTGGGCTGCCGGCTGCGCCCCTGCCTGCCGGCTGCACCCCGGCCCCAGTCCCCGCCCCGAGTTGCGGCGGCAGGAGCTCGGCGACCTCCCGGGGGGTCGCGACCCCCAGTTTGAGAAACCCTGTTCTAATGTGACTTCCAGCTCTTTTGTACCTAACTTTAGAAGTGATAACTCTTGGGCTTGTATTTCAAAAACATAAAAAACAAAACAAAACCTCATATAGTGGTTAAAAATGACTACTTTTTTTCTAGAACTATGCAGCATTGGTCATCCATATTTGTGCTGGGTAGGAATAAACACAAACAACAATGGCACCTGAAAGTGATACTTGATGGTAACAACCTATTTCAGGTCCTAGCATATCACCAAGGCAGGTGCATTAGAATGAATCTGAATCCGGAAATGTCAGGATGTTCTCCACTCAAACTTCATTCTTTCATTAGTGACTTTTGCTTATAGGCTACAGATGGTATGGTCAGAGAGACTAAACTGTTCTTTTCCCTGTTATAAAGTGACTACCTACTTCAACACTGAGGCACTGGGGAAACAATGTGGGGCAGCATCCACTGTCCATACTCTTAACTTTGTTTTTAAAAACAAAACAAAACACCCCTCGACTTCCAGTGTGGTGGCCCTTTTGCATGTGCTAAAATCTCTTAAAAATGCTGTAAGCCTGATTTAAAATCATAGCTGATAAAAAAGCAGTGGGGAACTCTGAAGATATTTTATGCCAGATTTTAGCCTCAGTCAAATATTTGTGGTCTAGTTATAAATCCCTGATAATCCAGGTTAATAGTAGAAATTCAGGGCTGCTATAATATATCATGCATGAACAAACTATTAAATGCTTACATACAGCCAGTGGGGTGTTAGAGTAGCAGCAAGCTTTTGCTAAAAGTTCTGAAAGATATAGATGAACCACTGTCACAGTTGATCCATCTTGGAATGGAGTAAAGTAGTATTTTAAGAACAAGAATGGCCCTATTGGGTCAGACCAAAGGTTCATCTAGCCCAGTATCCTGTTTTCCAGCAGTGACCAGTGCCAGGTGCCCCAGAGAGAATGAACAGAACAGGTAATCATCAAGTGATCCATCCCTGTCGTTCATTCCCAACTTCTGGCAAACAGAGGCTAGGGACACAATTCTTGCCCATCCTGGCTAATAGCCAGTGATGGACCTATCCTTCATGAATTTATCTAGTTCTTTTTTGAACCCTGTTATGCTCTTGGCCATAACATCCTCTGGCAAGGAGTTCCACAGGTTGGCTGTGTTGTGTGAAGAAATACTTCCTCTTGTTAGGTTTTAAACCTGCTGCCTATTTTCATTTGGTGACTTTCATTTGGTCATTCTTGTGTTATGAAAAATAGTAAGCAACACTTCCTTATCTCCTTTACCTAATTTTGGTTACACTTGCTTAGCTGTAACCATTTAAAACACTGCGCCCATGAGTCGTGAAAGGAGCATGAAACATGTTCATTATATTTATGCTATATTCCATACTCAACCTGTCCCTAAATCAGCAATCTTGTTTGAAATACCAGATATTTTTGGAGAGTTTTCTTAAAAAAAACATTTTCTTTAACAGCAGTTGACGTGAAGAAACCTTCCTCTGGCAGCACTTCATTTGACCTATCTATCCAGTTTTTTCCATAATTCCATTTATGGAGAAATTAATTCCATCCTCTTTTCAACCGCTCATTCTCTACTTATGCACATATTCAGTCCACTTTGTTATATTTTTGGATACACTGACAAGCTAGTCTGGCATAGAGTAACGGCGCCACAGGTCCAACATAAAGTGCTATTCAGAAGGTTCAGACGCATGCCATTTTGAGAAGAGGAATGGAGAAAACGTAATGCATTTCATTAGCTTCACTCTCCAAGTTGGGGACTGTTTGAATGCACCAAATGTGGTCTGTTGTAGTCCGCTAATGAATATTGACTTCAGTTCTGTGTATACAGTCAGTCCTTACTGCTGAACGAAAGACACATCTGCTAAATATTCTTTGACTATATTACTATATTGACTATATTCTTTTGTGAACCAAACTTCTGATTCTATTGTTTGATAGGTTTTGTCAAACATAATCTTACTTTGCATAAAACAAATGCAAAATACATCAGAGGTTTTGTGAAATATCATAGGCATCCAGCAATGAGGTGGACTTAAGTTAAATGACTCTCAGGTGTGGGTAATCTGTGGCCTACTGGCCACATGCAGGCTGTCAGCATAATATGTTAGTGGGCCGCCAGACAGTTTGTTTACATTTGCATGACCGCCCACAGCTCCCATTTTCCGCGACTCACCGTTCCCAGTCAATGGGAGCTGCGGGAAGCAGCAGCCAGCACCTCCCTCTGTCCCGTGCTGCTTCCTTCAGCTCCCATTGGTCAGGAACAATGAACTGTGGCCACTGCTTGTGTCGTTCATCTGTGATGGCTGATAGTCCATATGATGTTTTGTGTAAGCATGCTTGTTTGGTTCTGTTTTGCTGTTTGGTTGGACATGTTAGACTAGACCTAGAATAAATTATTAATCCCAGATAATCCTAATTATATGGTCAAGATAAAAGGGAGATAATCATGACTCTATAAAGAATGGTTTGTCCATTTATCGTATCATTGAGCTATGCAGGAAACAGGGATGATGTAAGTGACTTTAAAAAAAGTCCTAAATTCTTTTCCTCCCAGACCAGGCAATCTTTAATAAGGAAATCTTTCTCATGTATTTTTCAGATGCATCTATTGTTCATGCATGCAGTATTAAGGCTTTATTTCAGTGTACTATGTAAACAAAAATGACATGCAAGTAAGTGATACTAGATATCCTCTAAAGGCTTCTAATATGAAGGTAAATAAGGTTTATTGGCATTCTGTTTTTAAAACAAGAATACATTTTGCCTATTGTAGCAAGGGAAAGTGATCTTGCTTTTTTAGTTTGCATTCTCTGCAGGCAATCTGAGTTAGGACTGAGAAGGGGGGGGAGAGATTATCAAATATTCATGAATCTCTTTGCAGTTTATTTTGAGTGGTTTTAAAATCCTCTTGCTTTTGGAGAACTTCAGTAGTCCAAAGCCATGTATTTCCAAACCTCTCCTGCCCTCAGGTTGGCTTGCAAAATCCATTTAAACTTAAGTTAGGCTGACATAGTCCCCTTACCTCCCCATCAGACAGGCTAGGATTTGCCAATTAAATAACAATGATCAGTGAGTTTCCCGTCAACGTGTCTTATTCCTGAACCCCAGTTGGAAGGCCCCTTGCAGAGACTTGTTTTAGCCAAGTCAGCTTGATGTTAATTTGTCACACTCCTATTTAATATAGTAGAATATGGTTGAGAGAGAGCTCTGTTTCTAAATCCATCATCTTCTAAACATTTCCTGAGCTAGGTTCAGATTAGCATATCCAACTAGAGGTAACTGACAGTGCAAACTAGGATCCATCACCTGGAATCTTCAGGGTGACAAAGGTGCAGCCATGATCTAAAGGTTTTTGGGACAAGAAGTAGGGGAAATAGCTCCAAAGCTTTGCATAGGGGATAAGTTATGGGGCAGTAACTAATGGTACAGGACAAAATATGTCCTCTCCCATACTATGGATGCATGGGAAAAGCCCAAAGACCACAGAACAGAAGAGTTCCAAGGTCATAAGGTGACACTAATAGACATTTGATTAATCTTTCAACTGCTGGAAATGGCATTTCTTTTGACACTAGTTTGTTTAGTTCCTCTTGGAAGGCTTGTTCATCAGTCTGATATAAGTGTAGAATTCTCAATTCCAGATATGTTAGTCATTCTTACGCAGTGTTTATAATATGAGTATCTCTAAGATGACACACTGCAACATAAGCTTCTGAGTAATTAATTGGAACCATCTCAAGCTGTGGATTGTGATCCCACTTTAATGGGGTCTCCAGGGCAGGTCCAGACTTGCCTGGGCACAGGACCAAAGCCCGGGCCCCACCACGTGGGACCAAAGCCAGAGCCAGAACCCTACTGCCTAGGGCTGAAGTCAAAGCTCAAGGGCTTCGGCCCTGGGTGGCAGGGCTCAGGTTACAGGCCACCTGCCTGGGGTTGAAGCCCTTGGGCTTCCGCTTTGAGCCCCTCACCCAAGACATTGGGGCTTGGGCTTTGGTCCCCACTCTTGGTGTTGTGTAGTTAATTTTGTTGTCAGAAGGGGGTCGCGGTGCAATGAAGTTTGAGAAACCCTGGACTAAACTATAAAATTATTTTGTTTTGCTTTATCGTTTTAGAGGCATAAGAATTACCATATTACAGCTAACCAATAATTTAGTCTAATCTGGTATAGTGATATTTGACACCACTGCTTCCTTTCTTCCCACATCAGATATAGTGCTGGCTATTTGAAGAATTGTGTGTGGTCACATGCATTCTGGAAGGGTGGAGAAGGAGTGGTTTTCTGAGGGGGGGTTGGGTCTGGCACTATATGAGGAGAAGGATTGATGGTCATTGTCATTCTCACTAGTGTAAATAGAAATTCTGTTCTTCAATTGTCTAGTCCTTTTTGGAATCTTAAACTCCTTAGCAGTAACCTCTGTTAGAAGTAATCTTCCATGAATTACCCTGACACACCCTTTCACTTTTTTTTACAGCTGAAAAATGTATTCGACCTTCTAGTTTTACTGCTACATTGCTGTATTATGTGAATAGCAAATATCACTCAATTGTTGGCCTTTATCATAATGCTTATTGTACTCTCCTGTTCTTTTACATTCCAAATTAAATGAGCTCCTTTTAGTCTCTCCATATGTGAAAGTATTCCCCTACTGTTTGCTCTCATTGCCCTTCTCTAGATCTATTCTGTTACTATTGTATTGTAGAAAGGTGGACCATTGGTAATGGTTGAGAACAGAATATGCTACACTCATTACAACACTGTTGAGGGGTATGTCTTCACTACAGGACTAGGTCGATTTACCTTAATTCGATTTTCTAATTTCGATTTTAGAAAATCGAATCAGTGTGTCCCCACCAGGACAGCAGGTCGACAGTGGTCGACACTGTCTGTCCTAGAACTTTTGCAGGGGTCGACATAGCCTGCATTGCACTGTGGGTAGGTAGCCCACAGTGCAATGCGTGCCAGACACCCCCCCCCCCCCCCAAGCAGCCCCGCGGACCCCCCCGCCCGCCTGAATAGCCCCCCCGCCGGATCCCCCCCCGCCCGCCCGAGGGGGGGGGGGGAGCCGGCGCGGGGCTGCTTGAGCGAGCGGGTCAGCTGCCTGGTCAATTTCACCTGAAATTGACCAAGCAGCTGACCCGCTCGCTCAAGCAGCCCTGTGCCGGACCCCCCGCCCCAGCAGCCCCGCGCCCCCCCCCCGCCCACCTGAACAGCCCCCCCGCTGGACCCCCGCCCACCCGAGAGGGGGGGAGCCGGCACGGGGCTGCTTGAGCCAGCGGGTCAGCTGCCTAGTCAATTTCACCTGAAATTGACCAAGCAGCTGACCCGCTGGCTCAAGCAGCCCCGCGCGGCTCCCCCCCCCTCAGGCGGGGGGGGGTCAGGCGGGGGGGCTGTTCAGGTGGGGGGGGCTGCTCGGAGGTCGGAGGCTTAACTTCAGATGCCTCTTCACTTACTCACAGTAGACATAGAGAAGTCGATTTTAGCCTTCTCTTGTCAGGCAGGAGTTACAAATTCGATTTTGAGGGCCCTTTAAATCGACTTTAAGGGCATGTATGTGAAGACAGGTACACGTTTAATTCGACCTAACGTTGTTAAGGTCGAATTAAAGTGGTAGTGAAGACATGCCCGAGGATGGGATATGCCACTTTTTTAGCTATTCAATGGCTAATAACATCTAAGCAATAATCTGCATTATCCTCATGACGTATTCTTTTATTCCTGACCCCTTGAGGGAGTTCTTGACTGTAGTTTATATCCTTCATTTGAACATGTGTACAATTTAAATGTTTTCTGTATTTACCTTTCAAAACTAGATTAAATCACCTTTATGACTCTCTTCTTGGTTCAGTGACTAAAATGTCATCCTCCATAAATTGTAATTTGATTATTCAAACTTTTGTTCTTTGACGCTGAAGTCCTCGATCATAAAATGTAAGGGAAAATTAATGGAAACTGAGATGCAAAATATAATCTCTTAAAATTATTTTTAAAGTTTCATAAAAGCTTTCACTTTACTTTTAAACAGATGGGCTTAGGCCATGAACAAGGATTTGGTGCCCCATGCTTGAAATGCAAGGATAAATGTGAAGGATTTGAACTACACTTCTGGAGGTGAGTACAAGTGTGACTTGGCTAAAATATAAGGCTTGATCCTACAAATGCTCATGCAGGTACTTAATTTCTGGAGTATAAGTAATGCTGTTGTCCTCGATGAGACTGCTCAAATGCTGTATCGTTAAAACATATGCTCAAGTGTTTACAGGATCAAGGTCACAATTTGGCAGGTTCTTGAGCTGTGCAAATAATAGATTTGGAGGGAAGGCAGGGGCGGGCTTGCTGGCTATTCTTTAAAACCAAATAATTGTTTGTCAGATGAAGCTTTGCTTTTCTCTTTCTTTTGCTTTTCTCTTGCTTTTTAAAAAAATTGAAATAAATTTTTAAATGAAAGCCTTTTTAAATGGAAAAATCAAAACTTTTTTTTAAAAAATGTCTAAATAAAATGTTTCAGAAGGCAATTGGAACAATTTTTGGTAAATTCAGCACAAACTCATGAAATGTGTTGCTCGATCTGAATTTTTGAAGTCGGGAAGAAAGAATTTTGGCTGAAAAAATTCACTTTGTTGGATTCTGGATCCAAACTAGGGTTTTTACCAGTATAACTATTTCAGCGTTTTGCCGCTAACTTCCTTCCTCTAACCCATCCTTCTTCTCTTGATGGCCTTAAAAGTGAAGCAAGTAGTCTGTAAAGTGAATCATGCTGTATAAATGGGTAATGAAGAAGATGTTTTTAACATCGGTCTGCTCTACTGTCTGAATACATTTTGCATGATACTAGTGTAGCACCTCCCTCTACTGGATGGAATTAAATCTGCTCTCCAGGGTTTCAGTTTTAATTGGCTTCTCTTGGTTTTCTTGTGCAAGGATTCCCAAACTTTTTGCTGTGTGACCCCATTTTAATTAATTTCGCCCGGGATCCCAGACAGCCTGGAGGACACCTTTTTTGAAGAGCAAAATGGGATTCTCCATGCAACATGACCATGAATGCCCATACTGTGAGGTCATGCCACATGCAGGATGACGTATTGCTCTACAAAATGGCATCTTCTGCACAGCCTGACCTTGTTTGTGTGGTGTGTGCAAGGTCGCGCTGTGTGGAGGATGCCATTTTGTAGTGCAAAATGGTATCCTCCATGCATCGCAGTCCCATGCACACCATGCATAAGAGGTCACGCTGTGAAGAGCAAAATGATATCATCCACACACCAGGGATTGCAGCGCCCCCAACTACTGATGGTATGACCACAGTTTGGAAACCCCTGCTGTAGTGTCAGGCCTGAAAACAATATAACACACTTCAAAAAGCTTCTGGGGATTCTCCTTACATTTGTATGAAAGACACCCCCCCAGGCCAGGGGTGGGCAAACTGCGGGCCACGTGTGGCCTGCCGGCCATTTTTATCCAGCCCGCAAGCTTGGGCTGGGGGGCGGGGCCAGTGGCAGAGCCCCTGCAAGCTGTGCAGCCCACACTCCCGAACTGGGGGCAAGCTGCGCGGCCCCACCCTCCCGAGCTGGGGCGCCAGGGGCCAGCAGAGAGCCACTCGCTGCAGGGCCCCGCCATGGAGCCCCGCGCTCCCAGGCCAGGGCTGGGCCAAGCGCTGCCAGCCGCAGGGCCCCGAGCTCCTGGCCTGAGGCACCAGATCCAGGCCGAGTGCTGCCAGCTGCAGGGCCCAGCGCCTGGCTGAGCATGGTAAGCAGGGGTGGGGGCTTAAGTGGTGGGGTTCTGGGGGGTGGTTGTTGGGGGAGGGGGGGGGGTTAGGTGGTGAGGTCTTGGGGAGTGGTGGTTAGGGTGGGGGGGGTCTCAGGAGATGAGAGTTAGCAAAGAGCAAGGGGCTTCAATAGGGTGGGTTCTGGGTGTGTGTGTGTGTGTGTGTGTGTGTGTGTGCTTTGGGTTGGGAGGGAGTTGGGGGGGTGTCAGGGAACAAAGAGCAGGGGGGATTAGATAGGGGGTTGGGTCCTGGGGGGGCAGTTAGTCGGGGGGTCTTCAGAGGGGGCGATCAGGAACGGGGTGGGGTTGGATGGGTCAGAGGTTCTAAGGGGGACAGTCAGGGGGCGGGAAGTGGGTAGGGGTCGGATAGGGGACAGGGTCAGACTGTTTGGGAAGGCACAGCCTTCCCTACCCAGCCCTCTGCACAATTTTGAAACCTAATGTGGCCCTCGAGCCAAAAAGTTTGCCCACCCCTTTCCTAGGCTCTTTTTAGAGAACAAGAGTGAGTTGTATGGTTAGTTGATGGCAGGTCATTTCTCTTCTTTGGAACAGACCAGGTTTGGAAACTATAAGCCTCTTTCTATCCAGAGCACAGGATGGCTTGGAAGACAGAGGGGAAAGGATCTATGTCATAAATAGGGCCTTGTATATGGTTAAGCCATGTAATTACAGGTTATTTTCGAATTGCTACAGAACCATTTGAAAGTCTAAGTTTTTTTTTTTAATAAACTGTGTAGGCTTCAAGGTTATAATAACTAAATGTAAATCAATGTAGTGGTGTCTGCAAATAGCCTACAACAACACTCTGAATGGTGGGGATGCTCCCACTTTTCAATGGGTATTAATACTATAGTCGTAAGACTTCAAAATTGTCCACAACACTTATTTTTCTCTGTGCAGTTTAGCATTATCAGGCTTTTTTGTTTTGGCATTTCTGAACCACTATCACCATGAGGTTTTTTCTTTTTAAGAGCCAACTATTAAAAACCCTAGGTAAAACAAAAACTTAAAAACTGTTAAAGTAAGGCAGCACAGAATCTACCGTCCAAATTAAAGTATGAGGTGAATTGATGATAAACTCATTTCTGCAGAGTTTTGCCATTCCTGGAAAGCAAGGAAATGGTGTTGAAATGCAGACTTCTATAAACTTGGCAAAACCTCCCTGCAAGGGTGGGGAAAAAGTTTCTACACTGATGGGCATTCTCCTTATGTTAATCTTCTACAGCGCTGCTTCTCAGCCAGGGAGAGGGGGGCATGGCCATCTTTCAGGAGGTCTCCCAAGGCTTGGGCTTCAGCCTCCAGTGGCCAGATTTGGGGAGTAAGCACCATCTCCACCCCCAACTTACCCCCACAGCAGGCCTCCCAGCCTATCTGGGTTGGGGCGGGGTACAACCAAAAATTTCAAAATTACTGCAGAAGAAAGATCTCCCACTGCTATCCGAAGGGGTTGCCTCATAGACATTGACTCCATGAGCAGGCAGCAACTAGCCAAGGAGACACACCGCTACTCTGTTCTGCAACATACGCATTTCAGGGAGCAGGGCCAAAAGGAAGGCAGAAATCCGGGGAGAAGGGGGCATGTGGCATGTGCCCCACCCACACATGTTGCCTCTGGTTGGACATTTGCAGGTTTATCTGTTTATGTTTTAGGGGTCCCTGGGTAAAAAAGGTTGAGAAACTGTGTCTGAAGGCTTGTGTACAGTGGGAGTTTACAGCAATGCAACTTCCTCGCTCAGGAATGTGAAAAAACACTCCCCTGAGTGCAGCAAGTTTCAGTGTAGACAGTGCACCGGTGCTGAGAACTGCTCACCTCGTGGAGGTGGGTTTTTTTAAGAGCGCTGAGAGAGAGCTTTACCAGTGCTGTGCTGCAACCAACAAGCCACATTAAAGCGCTGCCACGGCTTGCAAGTGTAAACTAGCCCTTACAGTATGATTACATACTTTCCCGCTAGATGGGAGTGTAAGACACGAGTCACGTAACGTAACCTATTACAAGCAGCTGGGAATGTTCTGACTTGCCTTTTGAAATGCAGTCTGAGAATTCACAATGCTGTGTGAATACCAGAAATGCTAATAGCCTGCCACATTCACAAAAATGCTCTTTGGGACCAGTACTTTCCTCAGTCATCTAACCCTTCAGCACCGGGGTGGTAAATATGTGGTGTAAGCCACATTTCGCATCTTCCCTCATTCTGGGGCCAAAAGGCTGGTCCTTAGGCACATCTTGCATCTGCCCTGAGGATGTTTTAAATAGCACTGGCTCCAATGGGCTATACCAGTAAAAAGGGGGACTTTAGGATTTCCTTCTAGACCTTTTCCACTCAGCTTATCCAGAACACCTCATCCAGTTCTAGGAGAACATTTCATCTTGTTTTCTGGGATCCGGAATCTCTGTTAGTCACTCAGGTTACTTAATAAGGCACAGCTCTATGCTCACATTGGCCGGGCCAAGACATGGGGTTTGCATACAAGGTGATGCCATAATACCAAATCATGTCACACTGCTCTATTTATATACATTTTTCCTATCTAGGAACATCTATTTTTAAATCTTGTTTGGACACTGGACAAATTGTGTGATGATGGCTTATATCCTCACCTTATCTACATTTTAAGCTTATCACTTCAGGGTATTCCCATTTTTCTCAACTAGCCTGAAAACGCAATCTCTAGCACACTGCCTGTCATGCCCTTATTTACAGTCTAACCTTGCACTCAAGTTTACTCATTCCCAGCAAGATCTATGCCTGCAGGGGGAAGAAGTGTGGAGTACCTGTAATTCCCTTTATACTGAGTGCCAGGACCCTGAGATTTAGGACTGTTAAACCAAACCTGTGCTAGTGAGGGGAAGGGGAGGGCATGCTGTGGAGCTCTTCTTGGGCAGCTGAATCTGCCAGCTTTAGGTTTGCTCTGCGCCAGGAGCCAGCACAAAGTGAATGTGGAAAAGACCAGGTTGTGGCCTAGAGTTGTATTAAAACCTTGACTGTCTCAGCATCAATCCCTCCTTTCCCTTCACCTCATCCTAACACACACATCCAGGCAGGGAGAAGGTGCTGGCAGAGGCACTGAACCTGTCCTTCATGAACTTTTAATTTGTTCTGAGCTAATAAACCTGTCCCCCATCCCCTGAGAGTAGACAGGAAGGGGAACCAATTCCACAACCTGTAGATCTGGTGGGAGGTATAGGAAAGAAGCTGATTTCCATTCCCCGCCCCTCCACCTCCAAACATACACACTGTAAGTTGCTGCTGCCAGCTCAAGGATCAGAACCATAGAATCATGGGGTTGAAAGAGACCTCAGGAGGTGATCTAGTCCAACCCCCTACTCAGAGCAGGACCAACCCCAACTAAATCATCCCACCCAGGGTTTTGTCAAGCTGGGTCTTAAAGGTTTTTTAGGATGGAGTATCCAGCACCTCCCTACGTAACCCATTCCAATGCTTCACCACCCTCCTTGTGAAATAGGTTTTCTTAATATCCAACCTAGATCTCCCCCACTGCAACTTGAGAGCATTGCTCCTTGTTCCGTCATCTGGTGCCACTGAAAACAGCTGAGCTCCATCCTCTTTTGAACCCCCCTTTCAGGTACTTGAAGCCTGCTATCAAGTTGCCCCTCACTCTTCTCTTCTGCAGACACAGAATATGGCTACACTTGCAGATGTAGAGCACTTTGGAGCCTTCCAAGAATGCAGTAGGGAAAGCGCTGCAGTGTGTCCACACTTAACAGCTGCAAGCACATTCGCATGGCCACATTTGTGGCACTTGAAGCAGTACTGGGAGCAGTGCATTGTGGGCAGCTATGCCACAGAGCACATCTTCCCATTCTGGAAATAACAAATTGTTAGGTAATCTGCTTTGATCTGTTTGCTATCCGTTATAATCACTCGAAATCCATCTTTTGTAGATATTAAACTTGTGTTTGCTTTGTCTAAAACCAGTGTGTGTGGAAATCCTAACTTAGGGCAGAAAGCGGTTGTATATCCTTCTCCACACTGAGTAAGGGGGTGAATTTCATCTGCTTATGCTGTACGGATCTCTGTACAGTGCAAGATGGTATAATTTTGGGTTTACACTCCAAATCGGGGTGTGCACTTGAGTAGCTGAGCAGTTCCTTAGCTCTAGCCTCCCCATGCAGAGTTTATCACAGCATCTGTATGCACTTCGGCTGGGTGTGTCCCTACTTATATATGTGCTAGAGCCTGGGAGAGGGCTTTGTAGCCTGGTCACAGCAGTACAGTGTAAAGGGAACCCACGCTGCTGGGTCGGGGGGGCTCAGTGGTATCCCAGTTCCAGTGGCACCCCGGCAGCAATCCGTCACACCTCTCATGGGTCAGTAACTGGTTAAGAGAAGGAAACAAAAGGTAGGACTAAACATTCAGTTTTCACAATGGAATGATTGCTTACCCCCTTTCTCCAAATCATTCATTTGATCTGTACTGTGCAATAGGCTTATGAATGATTTGGAGAAAGGGGGTAAACTGTGATGTGGCAAAGAGATGATACAAAATTGGAGATGATACAAAATTACTTTTAAAATTGTTAAATCCAAAGCAGACTGAAGTCACAAAGGGATCTCACAAAACTGTGACTCTGCAGGAAAATGGCAGTTAAAATTAGTAATGCACACTGAAAAACATAATCCTAACTAATACATGTAAATGGAACGGGTCTAGATTAGCTGTTACCATTCAAGAAAGAGATCTTGGAATCATCGTGAATAGTTCTCTGAAAACATCTGTGTGCAGCAGCAGTCAAAAAAAGTAACAATGTTAGGAACCATTAGGAAAGGGAGAGATAGTAAGACAGTAAATATATTATGCCACTATATAAATCCATGGTTTGCCCACACTTTTGATACTGTATGAAATACTGGTCACCCATCTCATATTTTCTTTTAAAAAGAGGAAAAGTACAGAGAAGGGCAACATATGTGGTTAGGGGTATGGAATATCTTCCAGATGACTAAAGCTGGGAACGTGATAGAAGTCTATAAAATCATAAATGGTACAGAGAATGGGAATAAGGAAGTGTATGTATACTTTCACATAATGTAAGAATCCGAGATCACCCAATGAAATTCATAGACCGTAGGTTTAAAACAAATTTAATGAAGTACTTCACACAACACAGCCCAGGAGATGTTGTAAAGGCCACAGTTCTTTGAACAGGGTACAGAAAGAGATCTAGATAAGTTCATGGAGGATAGGTCTATCAATGGCTACTGGCCAAGACAGGCAGGGACAAGACCCCATGCTCTGGGCCTCCCTAAACCTCCAAGTTGCGACTGGATGACAGAGGGATGACTTGATAAATTGCCCGTTTTGTTTGTTCCCTCTGAAGCAACCGGCAGAAGACAGGATGCTGGGCTAGACTGACTGTTTGTCTAATCCAGTATGACATTTCTTATATTCTTTTCTTGTGGTAGCTACTTCAGATATAGAGATTTTTATTTGTCCTCTTGAGCGAATATTGCAATATCTGACCTTGTTTAAAAGCATTATTAGTAACAAACTACTGTGGGCATGTGCAAAAAGGGAAGTGTGACAACTGGTAAAGAAATCCCCACTTGAGGTTTATAAAGATTTGGTCTTTTAAGGGCAAAGAAGTTTACTAGAGGGATGATGGAAAACCTCTTTAATTTCAGAAGGCTTACCCAGTTTTTGCTCTATTCTTTTTTTAAAAAAACACTACATTTATTATAAGCATGGGTGTACATTTTTGGAAGGCAGCAGACATTCTTTCTTAGTGGTTCACTTTGATTCATGTAACTAATGTGAGATTGAGCCTGCAGTTAGGATGCTAACTACCTATATTCCTCCAAATTCATAGAAAAATATGTCGAAACTGCAAATGCGGCCAGGAAGAACATGATGTCCTCACAAGCAACGAGGAAGATCGGAAAGTGGGGAAGCTCTTTGAGGATACAAAATATACAACCCTTATTGCAAAGCTGAAAACTGATGGAATTCCCATGTATAAACGCAACGTAATGATACTGACTAATCCGGTGTCTGCCAAGAAGAATATATCCATTAATACTGTGACCTATGAATGGGCTCCTCCTGTTCAAAATCAGACACTGGTAAGAAGTGCAGAACTTACTTTCTGCTCAGTGATAACATTTTACTGGGGTATGGTTGGGTTGTTTGTTTTTTTTTTTCCTATTTTGGTGGTTGAAGGGGAGGCAGTGGGAATCCACAGTAAGGGTCAGAATTTGTGGATCTTGTATGGGATCAGGTCCTTGTTTTTGATTTGATTATATTTTTGATCCTTGTCTTATAGCTTTTAAAATTCCCAGTTGCTTCAAAACCTGATTCTCTCCTCTTCTTCTCTCACCCCCCTTCCCCCCCTCCCCCCCCCCCCAATGAAAGTGTGCTGGTAGTCAGTCTGCCCCACCTATGTCTTCATATGGATCTCACTCTGTCTGTGAGGTTTTTACTTTGGAAGTGGTGGGGAGGAGGCCATGTTCTTGTCTAAAAGTTAGGATTAAACATTGCATTAGGCATATGCCTTTATTAATGGCACTTAGGACAGATTTGGGCATTTGTAAGTTATCTTTTCTAGAAGGACTGAAAGAAATGGGATGTACTGTTAAAAAAATACAATTTATGTCATTGTTTAAAGTAAAGGGAAACACTCAATGCTGCACGTTTCTGTTACTGTATATGGTAAGAACGAGCTCATTGTTGACATCTAAAAGAAAAGCTCCCTTCAATTTGTTAGCAGCTCAACCAAATGAGACACTTGGATAGCCTTTTGGGGATTTTTATTTTACTTCTTTATCTTGAATTGTTGACTTTATGTACTGAAGTGCAATGTGATCCATAGCTGGAGACGCTCTCTTTATGGCCTGCTTCTAACTATGATAATATGCAATATCTTTTTTTCAGTGACTTTCATAAAATTACATGTGCTAAACCTTCAGTACTTAACATTCATTTATAGATTGTATTTTTAGTTTTGTGCTTGCTTTTCTGAAACTGTATCTTCCTCTTTTGCTACAGTTATTTGTAACTGGTTCTGTGCCCTGGGCAAGCTGCCTAATGCTTTTGGGTTCAGTTTCTCCATTGTAAAATACTTAACTACTTTACATACATGTTGACAATGTTTTCAGAGTGCTATATAAATATTAATCATTGTTGGAGATTATTTACAGGAGTAAATATTACAATTTTTGTAATGTAGTTATAGGCTTGGAATCAAGCATGTCTTTCATGTTGGGCAGAAATCAGTTAATCTATTGCTTTCATCTTGATCTACTAAAATTTGGGAGCTTCATGTTTTATATAAAATATTTTGCTAGTGATTAATTTAACTGTTGCTGGTTTTAGCCACTTGTTTAAAAAGCTAGATTCCATAATGAAGTGGCATCTGACGTCTCTAATTCTTCCTGATTTAGGCTAGGCAGTATATGCTGATGCTTCCAAAGGAGAAACAGCCTGTGGCTGGCTCAGAAGGTGCTCAGTACAGGAAGAAACAGTTGGCTAAGCAGCTGCCTGCTCATGATCAGGATCCTTCGAAATGCCATGAGTTATCTCCTAATGAGGTGAAGCAGATGGAACAGTTTGTGAAGAAATACAAGAATGAGGCACTTGGTGTGGGCGATGTCAAGTTCCCTAGTGAGGTGGAAGCTAAAGCTACTGACAAGAATAATGCAAATAATGGTGACAGAAGCACTTCAGCTGCTGTAGGAACAATGGAGGACAAGTCATCCGGTCAAAAAGGATCCCAGTATGTAAGTATAAAGATAGCAGCAGGTAATATCAAAGGCTACAGGTAGATTGCTGTCAGATACCATTCAAACTACTATTTTAACCTACTGAGCTTGGACACTGGAGATACTTGAAGCTATCCTTTAATTGAAATCCATGACTCTTGGCAGCATTAAATAAAAGTATATAGCAAATACCTCTAAGCTTCCTAACTAGGTAGACTATTACCGTATTTTTCGCCCTATAAGACGCACTTTTTCTTCCCCAAAACTGGGGGGGGAAAGTTGGTGCGTCTTATAGGGCGAATGTCTTATGGGGGGGGGGGGGGGGGAAAAAAAAGCGCCTCGCTCTCCCGTCCCCACCGCGCGGGCGGGCTGCCGAGGTTCCCCCCTCCCCGCCGCGGGCGGGCTGCCGAGGTTCCCCCCTCCCCGCCTGACCAAAAAAAAAAAAAAAAAAAAAAGCGCCTCGCTCTCCCGTCCCCGCCGTGCGGGCGGGCTGCCGGGAGCGTCCCGGTTTCCCCCCTCCCCACCGCGGGCGGGCTGCCGGGAACGCTCCCGGCAGCCCGCCCGCGCGGCAGGGACGGGAGAGCGAGGCGCTTTTTTTTTTTTTTTTTTTTTTTTTTTTTTTGGTCCGGCGGGGAGGGGGGGAACCGGGGCGCACATTTTTTTTTTTGGTCCGGCGGGGAGGGGGGAACCTCGGCAGCCAGCCCGCAGCGGGGACGGGAGAGCGAGGCGCTTTTTTTTTTTTTTTTTTTTTTTTGTCCGGATTTTTTATTAAAAAACGAGGGGGCGTCTTATAGGCCGGAGCGTCCTATAAGACGAAAAATACGGTATACCTTATTCTCATAAGTAATATAACAGTGTGGTTCTTAAAGATCCTGGATGAGAATAGTGTTCTTTCTTTATGCTATAAACTAATCTCCTAAGGGAAGGAATGTTCTTAGTAGTCTGTTCTCTCTCTTCTTTTGCTGGGAAGGGAAGATTTTCTGAGGTAATTTAACTTGCTGATTTTTACCTAGAACTAAAGAAGACCAAAATACTATATATTCCTAATAAAGTAAGTTTTCTCACCAGTCACTGTAGAATGATTGCTATTTTGACTAGTCAGATATTCACGTTGAGAACCGCACTTTCTTTCTCTAGGATCGTCTTTAGTTCTATGCAGTGTTGAAGGGAAGGCATTAATTCCACTATTGGTAGAAAAAATTTATTGTCTCAACAAGAATCTGAATAAGATCTTTGCTTCATTTTTGTGGAACTGTCAACTAATAAGTACTACCTCTTGTGTTCCTTTATATTCTTATACAAGTATGTTTTAACCATATGTGCTTTGTTAGAATTAGAGACTTCAAACTCCAGCTGTGCATATATCTCTGATACCTGTGTATAAAGAAGTGCAGTTTAACTGGGAGTTAGACTGAACAACAGGTGAAGAATTTTATTTACATGAACTCTTTACAAGGAACTGCTACAACTGAATAAAAGTGTTTTTAGTAACTTCAGAATATCTTAGAAAAAACATGGAAAAATGCATGGGGCTGTGTGGAGGAGGAATCTAACTTTAGAGTTCATTCTTTGTAAGTGTATCATAAGACTTATTCCTAATGTAGGACTAGATTCTGTAGCATTTTGTCTAGTATATTCAAAGCTGATGGAGTTAAGGATCTCTATCTGACCATCTCTGCAATCCTTATTCAACTGCTGAAACCAACTAGATATTGGTAATTACTTTCTGAAATAAATAACAAGACCGCCATTGCAATAATGGTTGCTGCTACTACCGCATGTAAAATAATGTCCTCGTGTAGCAAATCACAGGCCAGGGTGAAATTAAGCTGTAATACAACAAGATATGTGTCGTGCAGTCAGAACCTTCTTCTTGTGATAGTGCAGCAGCAGTATCTTTCCTGTTACAAAATAAACTCTAATATTTTCTTAGAAGCACCCCCTTGTGCAAAGTATGATACCTTGCAACACACGCTAATAAGCTGCTCTGGATTACATTGGCTCAAGGGAAACCTAGCTCACAACCTCCTGTGGAGGAGAATTTACAGAACATGCCCTGTTTCCAATTCTCTCCCATTTAAATCTCCTAGGAGTGTGTAAGCTAAAGCACCTCAGTGTAGCATGATTTACCCAGGTAAGAAGGGAGCAAATAGTGACACTATGAACATATATATTGTGTGTTTCCAAACTGAATTTAAAGGGGGGGGGGATTAAGACTCTCCCCATACAGGTCAAAATTAGGTTTTATCAAGTATCAGAGCACACTCAAATACATATTTTCATTAAAATGAATGTTTTGTTTTGCTATAAATAAGCCTTGTAGAGCAGGGAGATTGGATAGTCAAGGTTCAGTGAATCAAACTTTATCTGTCTGAGGGGAAAAAATCTTGTGTGAACACTGCCCCTCTTTGTCCACCAAGGCTAGTGGGTTGCAGGGGAGATGGAGTACATGGAGGTCCTACTTTGGCTCACATTGAAACTAACTGGAGCCAATGGGAAGTTTTGCTATGGGAACAGAAGCAGGCCTGAAGTAAGGATATGAGCCAAAAATATATTTATTACTTCTATTACTTTCCCCTTCAGCAGTTTCACTGCTTCATTTTTTGTTTTGTTTGTTTGTTTGGACTCTCCCTTGTATGTACACTTCCTGGAGATATTTTATTTGAAAGGCGTGAAAAGCAGAGTAGAATATTTTATTGACTTCAATTTTGGAAAAAAATGAAAGCCAATCAGAATACAGAGTTCGCAGTAGCTAATCAGTGGAGAGTTTTATATTCACATATAGCTATTGGAGGGAGGAAAAGAACACACAGTGAAACAAAACCAATCAGTGCAGGAAGTGCACAAGTGATAAACTGTATAACAGACACCATCTCTACCCTCCAACTGGCGGATTAAAGCACTTCAGTATAGAATATAAATATTTAGTAAAACAATATGCCTAGACTTCTTGGAATCTATTTGTGGTATGATTGTGTTTATACTTTTCTCTTCCTTCCCCCTGCCCAAAGATAGATAATTGGACAACAGCCATGAGTGGCTCAGGAACACAGGCGTGTAGGCTTAACACACACATTTTTGAAATAGGAACAATATGTGCCTTCTGTGTTTTGCAGATACAGCCACTATTTTATAATCTCTTCTCAATACTTAAAAGTATATGATCTTATTCTTCTTTCATGTGATCCAATTTTACTCCAGCAACTATTGGTTTCATTAGTTATTCCTCATTCTCACAAAGAGTTGGTCCACTGAATATTACATTTGCTAATGGGATCATGGTCACTCACCTTTTGTGTGCTGTTCTTGACTCTGCACAGATTCATAGATTCCAAGGCCAGAAGGGCCACTTTGATCATTTAGTCTAACCTCCTGTATGACACAGCCCGTAGAACTCCTGTAGTAATATGTACTAATTTACTTTCATACTGTTCCATGAACCATGTGAAATTTTCTGGTGGTCTCAGTCCAGTTCTAGTGGATAAATATACACATTGCAAAAACCACCCTCCAGTTAATTAGCATTGGTGCTATGCTAGCATAGCACCAATCTTCTTGTATTATGGCTTAATTAAACCTATTATTTGACCTGGAATAAAACTTACTAACTTTGACCTTCAGAGTAACCCCCCCTCCTTAATTTTAAACTAGGGGGTTAAGATTTACTGAAATACAAATTGTGGGATTTTTCTATACATATATTTTATATATCCTCACTATAATATGAGTTAATGACTTAATTTGGATGGCTTCATTGTAGTCCTGCTACCGCTGCAAATTAAACATGAAAGAAGGTGATCCAGCTGTTTACGCTGAGCGTGCTGGATATGACAAGCTGTGGCACCCTGCTTGCTTTGTCTGCTGCACCTGTAGTGAACTTCTGGTGGACATGATCTACTTCTGGAAGAATGGAAACCTATATTGTGGAAGACACTACTGTGACAGTGAGAAACCCCGATGTGCTGGATGTGATGAGGTAGGCAAAGCCCCCGGTCCCTCATGTGCCTATTTAGAATATAGGTGTTTTGTTTTTTTTTTTTTACTGCCAACCAGTCTTTCCTTCTGAAACTAATTGAATATTAACAACACAGTCCTATACAAAGGGATGAATGATAGATTTTAATAATCAATTAAATGAAAGCTGACTTATGTGGAATATAATGCAGTTAGCTAGGTCTTTAAGTCTTTCTTGCTAAGGACGCTAGGTGGAGTGCCTTGCTAAATTATACAAATATCTTAATGCAAAAGAGAGCAGACTGATTAATACCTTTGGAATCTACTGTGTTAATAGAGTCATTAGAGGGTCTCTGAAACAAAGCCAAGCAAACATAACTTTAAATGTGCATGGAATGTTCATTTAAATGTGTAGAAACAATCTGGATTCAGAAACAGTGGAATCAAATGACCAATTTTTGGAAACCTGGCAACATGCCATGTTAGTTGTATAAAGTTTCCTAGACAGAAATACTGTTCAAATCATACGTTTGTGGTGTTTTTCCTCCCATAGCTGATATTCAGCAATGAATATACCCAGGCAGAGGGTCAAAACTGGCATCTGAAACACTTTTGTTGCTTTGATTGTGACTGCGTCTTGGCTGGGGAAATCTATGTCATGGTAAATGACAAGCCTGTCTGCAAACCATGCTACGTGAAGAACCATGCTGTGGTAAGATACTTGAAGTTATCTTGATCTGTAAGAAATGAGAATGATTACAATAACTTTTGATGGTGCAGTATACAATCATATTCTCATCCATACGATCTTCAAAGGCATGAATTGTTTCAATTTGGGTCAAAGTCCATCTGTTGTTGTCTTCTACTTTCACTTGATACTGAAATAATTTTCTAATTCATATACATTGAAGCAGTTTAAAATAATTCAATCTGTTAACCTATTTGACAACTTAGAGTATTTAGTATGTAAACTTGAACCAAGACTTCCTAGAAACGGAAAGATTTGAAAATGGGATAATGATGATTTTGTGGGTGAGGTAATATATGTTTTTACTGGACCAGCTTCTCTCTGTAAGAGACAAGCTGACCAAGAGTTCTTCTTCAGAGCTGGGAAATGTAGAGCTCTTTGTAAGCTCAAAAGCTCATCTCCCTCACCAACAGAGGTTGGTCCAGTAAAAGATATTAACACCTCAACCTTCTCTCTCTGATATCCTGGGACCAGCACAGCTACAACAACACTGTATACAATAATGATGACTTGTGTAACTTAGCAGGCTATCAGGGTGGTTTTGAGATATCTGAGACATTAAGTCGTTTTGCTAATGTAAACCATGGCTACTACCATTTTCACAGTTTCACACTGTCCGTTTCATCACACCATCAGTGTTTTTATCTCAGATGTCACCACTACCTCTCATGTATTATTAATTACAAATAAAATAATAGTGCAGATCATCATGAAGTAGGAAGTAAGTGTGGTCTAGTGGGAAGAACAAGAGAGTTGGGATTGGGATTTTGACTCCCACTTTTTAGTTCTGGAAGTAACTGTAATCTTGCATGTTTGTTAATCTCTCTGTACCTATCTATTAAATTACTAGAACATCTACTGTAGGTATGTTGATGATTCATTGATGAAATCCACATAGGAAAAGCCATAAGCATTAATAATGCTTTTCATCCATGTTTTCTTATGGGTTTTCTTTTTTTCCTTTTTTTCAGGGGTGAAAGTAGGATAACTTACTTACTGGTACAGGGCCCGGCTGAAGGGTCAGCCTCCCCCAGCCAGCTCTTCCATGTTGGCCTGAGCTCTCTGGGGCTCCTGCAGCAATTTAAAGGATCCCGGGCTCTGGCCACAGTAGCAGCAGTGACAGCTGGGAGCCCCAGGCCCTTTTAAATCACCGGGCCCTGGGGCAGCTGTTCCTTTTGCTCCCCCCTTTGGTGGCCCTCGGGGGGGGGGGGGGTGGACATGGAATGGAGCAGCATGTTTAAGTGCTACCATGGCAGCAGTTAAACGTTGGTTGTGTACGGGCCGGTATTGGCCTACTTTCACCTCTGCTATAGACCTAGGCCTGCAATCACTGAAGTGACTGACACTTTCTGTTGAGGGCAAGAATAGCCCCCAAATTCATGTACAGGCAAAAAATGTTACAAAATTTTTCCCTATATGTTACCAAGAATTTTTAAAATCCCTTTTCTACATTGTTTCTGAATTGCCTTGGAGCTTAAGGATTTACTTTCAGCTCCTTGAATAGATATCTAATCATAATATGATAACTTGTGTGTGTCTGTATGTGTATATAGTACTACAGTAGAACCTCAGAGTTGCAAGCACCTTGGGAATGGAGGTTGTTCATAACTGAAATGTTGGTTACTCTGAACAAAATGTTATGGTCCTTCTTTCAAAAGTTTACAACTGAACATTAACTTAATACAGCTTTGAAACTTTACTATGCAGAATAAAAATGCTGCTTTTAGCCATCTTAATTTAGCTGACTTAAACACAATACTGCACTGTATTTCCTCCCCCCAAACTTTTTTTTTTCTTCTTCTTCTTCCCCTGCTCTCTGCTGGTGCCTGATTGTGTACTTCCGGTTCCAAACACAATGTATGGTTGACTGGTCAGTTTGTAACTGAGGTCCTACTCTATGTAAAAGTAGGAACACAATGGCAGTTATGGCTATGGGAAATGACTTGTATGGATTTGACGTGTGTATGCTACTTCAGAAATTTATATAATCCCAGTACTTCTCAGTTCTGGTTTTTTCTTTGCGCTATTTCTCTTGCTATTTGAGATGCTTGCTTTGCAACATGCTGTTCAAAAGAGCACGTCCTTCTTCTTCTCAGTCTGACCATTGTCCTCATAGTTTAAATTAACTGACCTGAAACGTATCTTTCCATTTTCATAACATTTTTTTAAATGAATGTTGCATAACTCCAAAAGGCCTCTACTTCAGACTTGATTACTTAAAGGTTAAATCTGAGGAGAATGCATAGTTCAGTAGATAAATCACAGCCATTACAGTGGAGTGGTATGAGATTCGGTTCATGAATGGCTGTCTGTAAATCACTTTAAGATTCTTAGAAACAATATATTGTAGAAATAAAATACAAAAATCTTTGCGTGATAAGAGTTTTTTCTCTGGTGGTGCATCCATAACTCTTGCATCTCTTCAGAAAGGAAATATAAAATCAGGGTGCTGCTATTCCTTTGTAGCAGTGTCAACAATATTCAGCATTTTGGTCCTTGAATAGTCTTAACTTACTTCGCCACAACAGCAATGCCTGCAGGCCAGGTCTGGGCATAGGGTACAATATAAACATAAACTGAAGCAAACGCTTCAAAGAACATTTTTGAGCTTGAATCTCCTTGGTCAGACTGTCGCCTCAACTGCAACTGTACAACTCCGTGTATACAGGGCCCTAAGGATGTGTCTACACTACATTTTTAAAACCCTCAGCAGCTTCTGCTCTGTGCTAAAAACAGTTGTGTAGACACTCTGGCTCTGATGCTGAGGGAGGAAGGTGGGTATCAGAGCCGAGCTCCAGCCCAAGTCTGAAGATCTAAACAGTTGTCATTAATGCCATAGCACAAGCCCAAGTCTATAGACCCAGGCTCTGAGAGTCACTGCTGCGGGTTTTAAAAAGCAGTGGAGACATAACCTAAGATCTTCATGAATCTGCAGATTCAATCCAGGCCTCAGATTTCATCCACCTGAAAGTGGTTTAAACCAGAAGATCACAGAAGTTGGATAATGTTGAAGTAGTTTTGTGAGATTAAAAAAACCTAGCACTAGAGGGTCAAAAAAGTAGGGAGGAGGTATGAGTTTATATATGTTAGTTATTCAAGAGTTTAGCTATCATTTTTTTTAAACTTCAACATTTAAATTAGCTACCCATAAACTTTTGCCTTTTCCTGCTAGTTTGTACTCCTTGATTTGTCAAATGTTGACCTGGCTCTCTTTCCCCCCCCCCCCCCCTCTCTCTTTGCTGGCCAAATTAGCAAAGTTTTTAATGCAGCATGCTTCTGTCTTGTATTATGCTGTGTTACATAGTTCCAGATATTTAGAATATGCATCACAGGGAATCTTCTTCTATAGACTGCTGCATGTCCAGTAACAATAGTTGACAGACATTCCACTTGAGGATTCCATATAGTGAAAGAGTGAGTATGTGTGTAATAGAATTTTTAAAACAGTAATCTTCATTGTGCATGCTGGAGTGAAAATGCTTATTTAAGAATACAACTAAAATATTTTTAGAGAGAGAATGTGTTTAATGGGCATTTTAAATCCCGTGTGTACAATGAAAATAAAATATCTCTGTAAATTCTAAAACCTTGTTAGTCATGGTGTAGCTTTAAGACCGTAATTGACTATCCAAACCCGGACCTTATCTTTTGGAAATGTTATACCATTCACCATGGTATGTGGTTATAATGGGAGTCTTACCAGAATAAGGATTTCAGGACTGGCTTGTGATACAAGCCAAAGAGTTTATAGTATATTACGGTGAAAAGCAAATTAATCTATTCCAAAGTAATCTTTGTGATTCCTATTGCCTTAAAGGCTGCACAGTGCCACCAGAGGGAGGAGAGGAGCTGTGAAATTGCCCAAGAAACATAGTGCCATAATCCCAGTAGGGAAGAGGGGTGTGGTAGTAAGACACATACTGGGTTGCTCGGAAGTGTGACAATTGAGGGCAGCTGCAACCATATTCCCCCGTGTGGTCCGTCAAGGGCATCTGCTGTCAGGTTTCCAACTCCCCAGCCATCACCTCTCTTGGACCAAGATGTATGTGTATCTTTTCCTATCGACCTGGGTATTTCCAGGCTGCTGTGTCCTGCCTCCATTGTATGAGTGCCTCAGCAGGTCAGATTGCCTAAGCAGCCCTGTATTGCCTTCTCCTCTTAGGCTATAAACAGCATAATTGGCCACAGTTAAGTTACTGCACCTCCCTTTCTAAGCAAACACATTTATCCTTAAGGTGAAAGAATCACACATGCTAATAACCTTACAAAAGCTCACTCCAATTTCAACAAGGGGTCTGGCAGATGAATCATCCTTAAACGCCATACAGGGGGGTGTTCTGTGGTCACAAGTTCATAACACCTTTTCGCTCTGACCAAGAATGTTTATGAACCTAAGTAGCTCCTTTATGCAGTTTGGGACTCTAATTTGTCCTCGCGTAACAGGTGATCAGCTGACAAAGGTGCCCTCCTCAGGGCGGGGTTTCCAAAGGCTGAGCGCTTGTATAACTGGAGAGGGTACATTGTTTCAAACAGTCCTCTGAAGCTCATAACACTTCCCAGGGTTTACATTAGTCAGGTCTCCCCCTGCTGACCTTACATAAAATCCCACCATAATCCAAACCCATTTCTAATATAATGAACTCCTACGGTATTTAGACTTAATTCAGTAAGGTTTGTCCAGAATATTGCAGGAAATTGCCATATCTGTCACTACAGGAGCTACTCACCCTACTGGATTGTGTTACAGAAATCTGGGTGAAAAATGCAAGTAATTGCAGAGGTCAATGATGGCGCAAGGTAACTTCTCCTAGGGTGGCTATGCAATTCATTAGGTCTGTCAGTGCTGTGTTGTCAATAGCAAGCTGTTCCAATACTCTGTGAGCTTGGACGTGGCATTTAATATGGTGCTGTATACAATATCAAGAATGAGGACTTGTCCTGGTTGGCACCTCAAGTCACCATCACCATATAAATGTTTAAGTTTAGGCTCTATTGCAATGGGTTCTCTGATTTAATTTTTAAACACTAGTGCTTGCTCGCTCGCTTATTTTTTAACATGTGCGCTGACTACTTAAAACCATCTGATAGCTGAGTTAGGCTTTAAAGCTTCCTTTTGGCCTAGAAGAGTTCTTACTGTATTGATTCCCTTTTGTGCAGCTCTTTTCCAGCCAGTAATTCCTATTGCCTTCCATGAGGTCTACCTTTTCCCTCAAACTGGAGAGAGAATGTGTTTTATAATTTGATTGCTGTTTTCACTCATCAGGTCTGCCAAGGCTGCCATAATGCTATTGATCCAGAAGTTCAGCGCGTAACCTACAACAACTTCAACTGGCATGCCACAACAGAGTGCTTCCTGTGTTCCTGTTGTAGCAAGAGTCTAATTGGCCAGAAATTCATGCCAATAGAAGGAATGGTCTTCTGCTCAGTAGAATGTAAGAAAAAAATGATGTCTTAAGAGGCTAAGTATCCCCATGTTTCAAAGTCATTGCATTTCTACTTTAAAATGCAATATCTGTGCATTTAAAAATTGGTGTATTCCCAAAGACTCTGAATGAATAACCAAGAAACTTGCTCTGTAACTTACTTGCTTTCATGATGAGTAATATTTTGTGAAAGTTTCATATTTCTCTATTCTTTATGGTATTGCTTTTGAGCACTTAATGCTAACTTTTCATATCCCAGATATGTAGAAAAGTGTGGTGTGAGCTACATACCTTAAGAGCTGTCTTCACCAAGGAGGCTTTCGTTTATCCTTCTCTTGTAAAACGTAGGATAGAAAACAAGCTTAGAACTAACATATTTCCTGGGTGTGGCTCTGTCTCTATATGTGAGTGATACATACAGGTTTCTCACTTCGGTTAGGGCAGTAAATTAACAGGTTTTAAAGCATTCCTGCTTTCATCAAGCACTTTGCTAAAGCCACACATTTTGTCTAAAACAAAAATGCACCCGGATTTCTAGAACTCAATAAAAGTGGAATGCAATCTGTCCCTTGAGGCGTAAATGAAAATTAAAGAAAACTCTTGTCAAGCTGTAATATATAAGTGAGGCTTCATTTGGTTAATTCAAAAATATTAGGCCAGTCTGATTTTGGGCATATCCTTTCTCCTCCTCTATAAAGAATTTTAAACTGGCTTTTCCGTTATTTGTGAATGCCCTTTTCCTAATTTGTGCAGTTTATCGAGGGGCATGGCACAGAATGACTCATCTATTTTATTCTGAGAATCTGGCATTCTATGAAAGGTGAAGGACTTTACATTTTGAATGATCTGAATTTTTATCCATAAATTAATGGGATATGTTGTAAATTCTTAGCAAAAGCAGAAACAAATTAGATAGTTTTCTCACAGACCCTTTCAGTATTTGTATTTGAACAAAAACTTTACAGTTGAATACTATCTTTACTTACTCTAGAACAGGGGTCTCAAACATGCGGCCCGGGGGCCACATGCGGCCCGCAAAGCCCTTCCCTGCGGCCCGCCAAGCTTCCTGGCGCCCCCCCCCCCCCCCCCCCGGGTCTCCCCATAGTAGTTTGCAGGACGGAGGGGCCAGAAGTGGAGGCTTCTCTGCTGCCTGGCTGGGCCGTGTGTGTTTCTAGCTCTGGACTTCCTAGATTGCTCTTGCTTTGTTTGCCAAACAGCTGTTGGTGGTGCCTAGTGCTTTCCAGGAGGGAATGGGGAGCTGCGTGCTCAGAGGAGGAGGTGGGGCAAGGGTGGGACCCCTTGGAAGGGGTGGAGTGGGGGCGGAGCCGGGGCAGCAAGGGCGGGGTCAGTGGTGCGGCCCTCCGGCCAGTGCACTAGTCCTCATAGAAGGGGTGGAGTGGGGGCACAGCCGGGGCAGCGAGGGTGTGTGTGTGTGTCAGTGGTGCGGCCCTCGAGCCAGTGCACTAGTCCTCATGCGGCCCTCGTGGTCATTTGAGTTTGAGACCCCTGCTCTAGAACTCAGAATGGATTAAATATTGTGATTATTTTGGGGAGACATCTGATTGAGAGGGGGCTGAAATTTAATTTGTTTACTTTCTAAGAATAACAGTTCTATGCTTAAATGTCTTCATCTGTGGAATACAGGTGCCAAACATGAATGTGAAAGATGTTGGCCTTGTAAAGAACTATGCAAATTTTAAATTCAGCTCTTTAAGAATTACATATGTCTATGTATGTACCTTAATGCTCACAAATAAAAAAGCTTTGCTCAACTTAAGTTGCATAATTTTTATTCCACTCTTTTAATTGTTGTAATTATGCCTTTACTGCAGCAGGGGGAGTTAACATCAAGGACAAAAAAAGTTACTGGGTAACTTTTAAGTTTCACACTGTTCTGAAGATACTTGTTCGTGCTGTCATTTTATGCACGTTAGAATACAGAAGGGAAAGATCTGTTCAAACCATGTACTGATCATGAATTTATACAACTTTATTCAAATATCACTAGTTCCAACTTTGTATCAGAGGTCTTGTGTTTAAGGCACAGGACTGGGAGCCCTGAGGGCTGTGACTTCTCTTAGCTTGTCCGCTGAATGAGAATGATATGCTAGAACCGCACAAAAGCATTGAGGCCTCTGTAAAGTGCTTTGAGAGCCTGTCAGTGTGCTGCAAAATAATCCCATTGGAACTACATAAGCAATAACCAATTTATTATTACAGTCTAGCAGAACACAAACAGGTTACTTGGACCCTTTATTATGGAAAATTATGCCACCTTCTCCTTGGGCTTGAAACATCCTGACAGCCAAGAGGATGTACCTAAAGTGCATGTCCCTAAACCTGTACCACCATGGACTGTGATCTTGCAAGCTAGACAGGTTCAGGTTCTGTCAGTAGCTAGATGGGAGAAGTCCAAGGAAAACAAATGTAAGTGGTTAAAGTGATTCCATGAACCGGTCTTTGAATTAAGACCTATCATGTTGGATAAGAATAAAATAAGGTCCCGATCGCTTCTAACAATGTGGCTGCTGCTTTTTTGCAAGTGTTGGGTGAATCTGCCATGATGTCTGACCAAATTCCATTCTAGTAATAGCATGTGATCTCACTAAATGATCCTTTAATTGGCCAAGGTGTTCACTTTCTGTCCTTCAGCTGTGGTGTGATTTTGCTGTTCCCAGGGAAATGGCAACATTTCGACATCCCAGAGGGGGCTGGTTGTAGTGATTAAGTGATATGGCCTCACCCCTTGAGGCTTATAGATGGCATTGTGTGGGGATTTTAGACAAACCTGCCAAATTGAGGCAATGCCCATTCATCTTCTCAATGAGTGGTTAACAGTTGTTAATGAAATTTGTCAAGCTGAAGCCCAATGTTTTGTAGTAATGAGCTCACTGCTTTCTCAAGCCTGCCAGCCTGGCTCTCTTCTCTAGCTAGCCTAAAGGCACACTGCTCTCTGATGAACCTCCTTCCTCTCTCTGCTTGGCCATGTAATGTAATGGCCATGCCCACCTGAGTCCCAGGTGCTTCCGAAGCAAAAGTTGATCTCTCTACCTGTTAGCAGTTTGGGTGTGTCTACACAGCAGAGAGAAACCCACGGCTGGCTTGGGCTCAGGCTGCAGGGCTGTTTCCATTTCTGTGTAGGCTTCCGGACTTTGCCTGGAGCTCAGGCTCTAGGACCTTGTAGAATGGGAGGCTCCCAGAGCTCGGGCTTCAGCCTGAGCTCAGGAGTCTACCCAGCAATGAAAGAGCCCCACAGCCTGAGCCCCACAAGCTATGCTGTGCAGCCATATCTTCTCTTGGGTTCAGGGCTGAATTAAGCCATGCACTGTGATCCAATCTCCGCCCCATCCCCATTGACAAAAACCTGGCCTAGTTGTTTGTGCCTTCATTGCCTCTCAGATGGGCTAAAGCAATTCGATATACCCAGGCATGAAACTTCCATCACTGAGGAATCTCCAGCTAGGAGAAAATGGTGCAGTTCATCCCCTCAGCAGCACAGGCTACCACAAGCACATCACACCTGTCCCACCACACTTTGCACAGGCTTCTGACAGGCTTTTCAAATGAAGTCTGAGGTCTTGGTCCTTATCTTCAAAGCACTTCATGGCCTGGGTCTAGGATACTGAAAACACCGTCTAAAGCTCTGGGGGCGAAGGCCATGGTCAACAACTTCACTCCTCAGCCACAATGGAGCTCTCAGCCATAAGAGTCAAGTTCATCTGTGCAGGAGCTAGAACCTTTTCGGGAGTAGTCTGAGACTGGAATGAACTCCCCCAGAATCTAAGGGCCATCACAAACCTTGCCACTTTCTGCTTCAAATGCAAGGCGCAGGTCTTTGACCTTAAACCTTCTCTGTTATAAACACATAGCACCAGGTCTATCTATCTAATGCATTTAAAAAATAAACCCTTGCCAAAACAAGACTTCACTGCACATGCTCCTCCCGCGGGGGAGAGGATGAGAGAGAACAAACATGACAGATGTGTAGTCGCAGTGCTTAATGCAGTTATGAAGGCGCTCGGAGAGTACAGCGATGAGTGCAGTGTAAAAACTGGTATAAGAATACAAGACAGTGAGAGGAGTCACTGTAGAGAGCCATCTGCTGGGTTGGTGGGGACAGGGTGGGTCTCTCCCTTTCTCGACTAACATGTTCAGGCAACCTGGAATCTATCCTGGAAGATTTGGGCTCAGTCTAGCTCCCTTTATGTGATTGTCCCTGCTGACACTATGCCAGCTGAGTCATGATTGTGTGGCACCAATGAGGGCTCCATATAGAGTTCTCCACTGTGATGATGGTAGTAAGGCCCTCAGAGCAGTGAGTTTAAGATGGCAACACAATAAAATGCATCCAAGGCTAATTTAAGCTGCATGCTATCAAATAACTATTTTAGGTAACAAAGCCATCTGGTTTACTGCTTAACAATGCCTCATTCCTCTGGCCTTGATTTTGCCATCCTCACCCCACAATCATAAGTAATTATATGAGTAACCCCAATGGCTTCAACAGGAATACTCTTGTGAATGGGTGCTTACTGATAGCACAAGAATTGAACATTTGGGACCCTTGATGTATACAGTGGGTCATGAATGGACAACTTACTCCTCTATACTGCAAAGAAATTGCTAGCCCTTGTAACTTGTACTATAAGCATGACTGTGTTCCAGATATACAGTATGGGAGAGAGAGCGCTCAGGTTTCATGTTTTCTTGCCTTTGCCCAGGAGCACTGGTGCTGCCATCTTCCTTTGTAAGCTGGTTAGGTGAAGTGGTTCCCCCTCATTCCCCCCCAGTGCTTAAGTACTGAATTGGCATCTGTTTATTCTCTTACTGGCTCAAATTTCTCTTACTTCCCCTCTGTAATGCACAGGCAAAGCTCTGTGCCTTACACTAATGCCTCTAGGTCTTGTGATTCTGCCTCTACTTAATAACTGTGATGGTAAATTAAAGTTCATGTGCCACCACAGTGGTCCCACATGGATACAGCAAATGGAAAAAAATGATCTAAAGTTTCCCAACAAGGAAAGAGTGAAAAGCATTCATTAATTATGCAACAAGAAAGCAAACTTCATTTTTCAACTTTTCCCCCTTTTCAATAAGGAAGAATAGCCAATGAAACTCTAAATCACTGATAGGCTTTTTAGCATTGAAAACTTGTCCTTGTGTGGCCATCAAATATGCACCATCTTTGCTATCTACACTTTGAAAAAGGAGCCTGGTAATATACAGCAGATTTCACAGATTATTTTGCGCAGTCCCCTTGTAATAGCATAGCTGAAATGGTAGTAATGGGCTCTTGAGCTTCAGTTATGAAACATGTAACTAGTCAGGATTTTTCTTTCTTTTCCCCCCACCCCTCCCTTGCACTGATATAAAAATGAACCAATTAGGAGGATTTATTTGCTAAGGATGAAGCCACGTATTGTTCAGTTTTGACTTAAGGCTGGGCTTTGTTGGAGTGAACTTTGTATTCCATGCATGAACATCTAAAGAAGCTTGATGAATACACTAACTTTTCACTCAAAAGAAAATTAAACATTAGGATAAAATACAAATCATGCTCACTAGTTGCACTAGATGAAACAACAAAAATGAAATTTTTCTTTTAACATTATGATGGACCATGGCACTGTACATTTCCTGGGTGTTCTACAATTACGCAGCAAATAGAAACTTCCAGGGTCCATTGCTCCAGGTCAGCCCACCATGCAGACTGCCTCAGTCCAGGACTTCAGGGCTTCCAGGATCCACGGCTGCTTGCCAGGTGAACAGGGGCTACTTTATATTAGCAGCGTTTAAATGGCACTATTATTTGTAAACACACTTATATAACAGTTGATTGACTGAAGGTGATGACCACTCAGCCATATCTGCATTGAAATACAGAATGCACTGATTTAAGGGAGACTGTTATCTAGGGGATAGAGCACTAAACTGGGACTCAGAGTGATCTTGAGCAAACCATTTCAATGCCCTGTACATCAGTTTCCCCATCCTTAAAAGGAGATAATGAGGCTTACCTCCTTTGAAAAGAGTTTGTGAATAGAAAAGCGCATGGATGAATAATACTAGCTCAGAGCTAGGTATTATTTTTTATTATGTGATAAGGGGAATTTGGCTCTAAATTTTAATTTTTCACTCTGGGTTTATGTCCCTTTTGATATCCATATTAAGAACCTTATGTGAAAATTTAGTGATCATGAAAACATCATCTTTTTTTAATGGTGTAGTAGATATAACAGCATCTTTTGCTATCAAAAAGCCTTCACAGACTTGGAACTCCAGAGCCCTGATTTCTGTTAATCAACTGGATACGTATTGCCAAAAAGAAACTGGCTCCTTCTTGCTCAGGCACATTACGTCTTTCTCTCTTCCTTTAGTAAGCCTCCAACCCATAGGCAGAGGTGCTGAAGTTGGATCCCCCTCATTACAAAGAAGGTCTACAGGCAAAGTGTTTTTTGTAAGAGATTCTTGACTCTAGAACTTGCTCATATCTTGGTCTGAAAGAGCCTGAATTTGGTGACTTCCAGGCATTCTGCAAAAGACAATAACCCTACCACCAATGGACCCTATCCTAGATGTTAGACCGCCCACAGAGACTCTTTCCCACACTGTGTTCGTACATGCTGGAAAAAGACTGGAAATTTAAAATCTGTTGCTGATGGGTGCAAAGCACCCACCACTCCCACTGATTAGTTGGAGTTATGGGTGTCTCTGAACCAAGCCTTTGGTGAGCATTGTGTGAATACTTATGCAATGCAAATTTCATGAATCCATCTTCTAGTTTAGATATGTACCTTCCAGAAATCTGCAACCCCAGACTTACCTAAAATCACAAAATTTCATAGGCTTTAACTATCCTCCCCCCCCCCAAATGGTTAATTTTCCCTATAATTAATCCATGCAAGTTCTTGTCTTTTAGTATGGTATGTGTAAAATATCTAGCACACTGGGAATTTAGAATTTAAAGAGCCTTCCAAAATAAAAAGCCAGCACACTGTGTGTAGTATAGAAATCTGCATCTCCCTGCATTCCAGGAAAGTTATTAAATAGATCTGATCCCTGACTAATAATAATGAAAGAGATGAGATAGGTGAGGTATAGTTTATGGACCAATTTCTGTTGATGAAACATACATGTTTTTGAGCTACACAGAGCTCTTGCTTCCTTCCCTATACCAGGAAGAGTTCTGTGTTTTACTCTGAGTTTTTATGTACCTTGAAAGCTTGTACCTTCCACAAACAGAAGATGGGCCAATAAAATATATTACCACACCTACCCTGTCTCTCTCATATTCTGGGACCAACCTGGCTACAACACTGCAAATAATAATAGTGGTACCACTCTTCCATCTCTCTATTTGCTGTGAGCTAGTCTCTGCTGTAATTAGGTCATCTTCATATGTATGAGATCTTGCCTGAAACTTTCCAATATTTGTTATCCTAGCATCATTTAAATTTATGAAGACAAACATGTTAAAGATGGTCACAGTTAAACACAGTTAAAAATGGGGAGGGAGAGGGAAGAATGAAAAACTTCAAAATAATTTTGTTTCACTAATTTTCAAGAGGAAATGATTTCCTGTTTATTAAAAGGTTTCTGAAAACTTTTTATCACTTTTTTGCAGAAAATATATTTTTAAATTTTAAAAGAAATCCTATCATGATTAAACTGACCCGTCAAAAGCTGCACTAGCAAATTTTTTAAAATTGGTTCCCTTATCCATTCTATTTTAAAAAATTATACTATTGTATAACTTTTGATTGGTCAGTCACATAATGGGGTTCAAAAACAAACTCTTAGAAAAGCCTACTTCAAAATTAGAGGACAAAAAGCTTCAATCATTATTTTTCTCAAAAATGTTGATATGCAAAACTGCAGTTTTAACACACACAAAAATAATAATAATAAGCACATGGTCCCTCATCTCTAGTCAGACTGTGGGAAATTCTGGCTCCACTGCTGTCAATGGGGATTTAGCTATTGTCTCCCATGGGGCCAGCATTTCACACAGTGTATATAAACACAAATAAAAACACAGCTCTTTAAAGTTCCAAATGAAGCATATAGTAAATGGTTTTGAACAAATTTTAAATCAATTTTAAAAAAAAAACGGAGGGACAAAAATCAGGGATAATGAAAAGTAACTAGGAAACCAATAAACTGTTCATCAGTTCTTAGAAAGAATTTAAAGAGTCTTCCAGAATAAAAAGCCAGCAACACTGTGTGTAAGACTGAAATCTGCATCTCCCTGCATTCCAGGAAAGTTATTAAATAGAAAATGTGCTTTCTATTTATATATTTAGCTTTCAGAAGGCTTTTGTAAACCTAAAGCAGTTCCATGGTTTAGTTTGCTAATGGTTTGGGGAATACTTTTCTAGCCAATGTTCCCTCTAATTTTTCCCATCCATGTGCGGAATGAATTTTGTTATGTGCAGCAATATGAAGGTGATGTGTGGTGGGGGTGGGGCTGACGGGTTTGCAGTGTGGGAGGGGGCTGGGGCAGAGGGTTGGGGGATGAGGGGTTTGGGGTGTAGGCTGCCCTGGGACTCCTGTGGGGAGAGAGGATGCCCCCCAGCCCTTTCTCCCCACAGCAACACCTGGGCTGGGGAGATCATCTCTCCTCACGGCTCCAGGGCTGGGGCCAGGGGAGAGGAGCCTCTGGGGGAGTTACATTCGTAACCCTTGGTGGCCTCCTGCGCAGGGGTGCACCTTACAAGGAACTTTGTTCTAGATCCCAGTATTCATATCCTACATCCATTATTTAAAAACAAAATGAAAATTCTAGCCTATTCCAGCTCAATCTTCCAGAATATTACAACGGCATTACTGTAAACTGAAGCCTTTGGATTGTTACAGTGGAGTACTTTTTTAAAGAGCTACGGCATGAAGTGGCAGCATGGTTTTAGTAGACTAAGTTAGTAGTTCTCAACCAGGAGTCAATATACCCTTGGGCTATGCAGAGGTCTTCGGGGGAGGGGGGGAGGGGGGAACGGGACATGAACTCCTCTAGATATTTGCCTAGTTTTACAACAGGCTACGTAAAAAGCACTAGTGAAGTCAGTACAAACTAAAATTTCATACAGACAAAATTAGAAAGCAAGCAGTTTTTCAATAATAATGTGCTGCGATACTTTGTCTGATTTTGTAAGTAGTTTTTAAATGAGGTGAAACTTGTAGTACTCAAGACAAATCATTCTCCTGAAAGGGGTATGGTAACCTGTAAAGGGTAATAAAACTAAACAAAGCAGTGTGCCTGGACACCAGAACTCCTGAAATCTAATCCCACACTCCCCCTTCACTTCCTGTGCTAAATCCCTTAAACTCCCTGTTCCTCTGTTTAGCCCTGTGTAAAATGGGCATGATAAATACATCACCTCATTGTAATGATCTGAGGCTTGATTCACTAAAACCTGTAAAGCTTTTTAGAAATATACAACATTGTAGACGTACAAAGGATTATTACCATTATTAAATAGGGTCCCAGACCTCTTTTATATGTTATCTTCATTTTGACATTCCCATACAGAACCACAAAACAGAATCTGAGGTTTATATTTGTAAAGCCTGTAATAATTCCTTGGAGTTCAAGAAGTTTGGCAGTGATCTGGAAACTTAAGAGGTAATGAAAGGTTACCAGCAGGAATGCAGTGCTGCCTTGTATGGTAGTAGAGTGTAGAACCAGTACATTCTTCAATAGTACAGTATAACTCTTGTCTTTGGGGTGGGCCTTGATTGTGTAGCTGGGACTGCATTTGAAATGCTCTGTTGTGTAAACATTCTAATAACACAGAGGTTCTCTTAAACATCTGTAAATAGGCCAACAATTTTGAGGAACTGGGTGGAGTCTGGGGAAGGAGAAAGAAGAAAAGCTTATTTTGTTCTGATAGTGGTAGAATTCACTGCCCTAAGCTCAGTTCTGCTCTTAATGTAAGCAGTTTAAACTTGCCTTCATACACAACTATAAAATGTGCACTTGGACAAACTTGGAATGCACACTGTGTTCCAGAGTGGTACAGGGTCACGCCCCATACAAACCTTTCCAAAACTGGTATCCCAAACAGCTGGTGATTTATTACCTCTCAGCCGGGAGGGTTTCTATAGTAATCACATTCTGAGAATGTTAGTGGAAATACCTTTTTTAATGGATTCTGCTTATAGTGGAGGGAAGAGGAAAAAATCCTTGTAGACCAGTGTTTTCCAAACTGAGGGTCCTGACCAGACTCTAGATTTGTTGACAGACCAGTTAGAGGGGAGGCCCCTATCAAGAGTTGGGGTTGGAGAGCAAGGCCATGCCACACTCAACCCACAGTGTCTGCTCCTGTCCTGCAGGGCTAGGCCTGCCCCCAGGTCCAGGCGTTGTGACCTGTGCATGGAGTGATGAAGGGGCACCCAGGCCAAACCTGAGTGGCACTGTGACCCTGTGTGCTAGGTTGTAATGCCCCTTGCTCACATTTGACCTGGACTCCCCTTTCATATAATCATAGAATATCAGGGCTGGAAGGGACCTCAGGAGGTCATCTAGTCCAACCCCCCTGTTCAAAGCAGGACCAATCCCCAACTAAATCATCCCAGCCAGGGCTTTGTCAAGCCTGACCTTAAAAATCTCTAAGGAAGGAGATTCCACCACCTCCCTAGATAACCCATTCCAGTGCTTCACCACCCTCCTGGTGAAAAAGTTTTTCCTAATATCCAGCCTAAACCTCCTGCACTGCAACTTGAGACCATTACTCCTTGTTCTGTCATCTGCCACTACTGAGAACAGTCTAGATCCATCCTCTTTGGAAGCTCCTTTCAGGTAGCTGAAAGCAGCTATCAAATCCCCCCTCATTTTTCTCTTCTGCAGACTAAATAATCCCAGTTCCCTCAGCCTCTCCTCGTAAGTCATGTGCTCCAACCCCTAATCATTTTTGTCGCCTTCCACATCCTCCTTGTAGCGTGGGGCCCAAAACTGGACACAGTACTCCAGATGTGGCCTCACCAATGCCAAATAGAGGGGAATGATCACATCTCTCGATCTCCTGGCAATGCTCCTAATTATATAGCCCAAAATGTCATTAGCTTTCTTGGCAACAAGGGCATGCTGTTGACTCATATCCAGCTTCTCATCCACTGTAACCCCTAGATTCTTTTCTGCAGAACTGCTGCCTAGCCACTTGGTCCCTAGTCTGTAGCAGTGCATGGGATTCTTCTGTCCTAAATGCAAGACTCTGCACTTGTCTTTGTTGAACCTCATCAGATTTCTATTGGCCCAATCTTCCAATTTGTCTAGGTCCCTCTGTATCCTATCCCTACCCTCCAGCATATCTACCTCTCCACCCAATTTAGTGTCATCTGCAAACTTGCTAAGGGTGCAGTCCATGCCATCCTCCAGATCATTAATGAAGATATTGAGCAAAACCAGCCCCAGGAGTGACTCTTTGGGCACTACACTTGATACTGGCTGCCAACTAGACATGGAGACGGTTGTCATGTCCAGGCGGCAACTCCTGGAATGGGGAGCTAGGCCCAGCCCTGAGAGCTAGAAGCTGCCTCTGCAAGGTGAGTGTGGGGAAAGCTCTCTAACACCCCCACACACAAACACCCCAGGCCTCCCGTCTGGGCCAGGACTAGGGTTGTGGTGCTGGGGCAGAGCATGCTGCTGCAGGTTGTTGGTGCCCCCTTGGCAGGGTGAAGAGGATGTGGCAGTGATGATGGAGGAGGAGACTGTAGAAAGTATAAATGGTGCATTGCAAAAAAAAAAAAAAAAAAGACAAAATGCAGTTGATGAGCCACTGCAAAAGTTTGGGAACAATCCCTAACTAGGGGATTGTCTATACTTATCGGGGGATCGACGAGTGGTGATCAGTGGTCGATTTAGCGGGTCTAGTGAAGACCCATTAAATTGACTGCAGATCGCTCTCCCATCGACTCCTGTACTCCAACGGATCAAGAAGAGCAGGGTGAATCGACCGGAGAGCGTCTCCCATTGACATCGCAAAGGGTAGACCCGGTGGTAAGTAGATCTAAGCGATGTCGATTTGAGTTACGCTATTCACGTAACTCAAATTGTGACGCTTTGATCGAATTTCCCCTGTAGTGTAGACAAGGCCTAAGTTTGGTCATCAACCAAAAAGTAAGTTCAGTGGTAGTGCATGAGGTGTATATAGGATAGGATTTAAAAAAAAAACCCTCAGGCATATTTATATTGCAAGCGACTACAGCAATAAACTTTGAGGCATATCAGATGTGTTTATGTTGGCATAACAAACTAATCGATCACTTAGAATTAGCAGTGGGAGCACAGGACTGGGAACTAGATACTCTTTTTGGCTCTATCATTAACCCTTTCACCACTACCTACCTTAGAATATCTTTCTGCCTTAGTGTCCCCATTTTAAAAATAGGGATGACACACTTAACATAATCTTCTGGAATGAATTGACAATTGTAAAATGCTTTAAAGATGAAGCGTTGGGTATTTGATTTTTTCATATAGGCAGAGTGTGTACTAACACCTGTTGTTAAAGCTGCCCAAACATTTTCATTTTAGAGGATCACTTTCAGATGTTTTAACTTTTCATGCTTTTATCTTTCTAGATTAAATTTGCTGCCAGAACAGGTATGAATTTGAACAAAAAGTTCTGTGGTTTTGCAAGCAAAGAGTGAGAGAAACCCTGTTGCCATTAAGAAGAGGATTTTTTAAAAAGATCTAGTGCCTCACTGTCAGGAGCTGATGTTATAAATTCAGAGATGTGCCTATGCATACCCTCCAGATCGGCGGGTAGTGTTCAATGTATAGGGGATCGATTTATCACATCTCATCTAGATACAATAAATCGATCCCCAAATGCACTCTCCGTAGACTCCAGAACTCCAGCTCTGTGAGAGGCGTAAGTGGAGTCAATGGGGAGCCACTGTCGACTCGCTGCCGTGAGGATGGCCAGGTAAATCGAACTAAGGTACTTCAACTTCAGCTACGCATATCTTAGTTCGACACCCATTATAATCATGTTCAAAACCCAGACATAAAATTGAGCAAGTTAACAATGTTATCTGTTTAATATGTATAAATACCTTTTAACTTTTCAAGGTCAAAGTGCTACATATTTTTTGCACAACGCTTAGCCAGATTACTATGTAACAAAAAGCCTTGAGGATGAAACTGTTAGTAAGTCAACGTGCTAAAATCAAATGTATGGAAAATACCTGGTGGCAGATAATTTCATGCTTCTTAGCAGCCCGATCCAGTGGAAAGGCTGAAATGGAAGTTATGGGGTTCATCACCTCACAGAGGAGTGGAATGGGAAAGTGTGTGTGTGTGTGTGTGTGTGTGTGCGTTCTCCTCCACGTTGTTTAAATATCTATTTTTGCTCACTTGTACTTTATACCAGCTCATAAGGCAAATATACATCAGTGCTACTGGTGAACATCAGGTGAGCAAATGATAGAGATTGACTCTGCTCTAAATATTCTTGTCTCTGTAGATTTTAATCAAAACCTAACTGAAAATACTATTTGGTTGTTTAATATTCAGCCATTCATTAGTTCAGGGCCAAATCTCAAGAGGTGCAAGGAGTCAGGGAGCTCCTTCAATTCCCATAACTATGGAAAGTGATATGGACAAGAAGTATACAAAGCTATACGATTTTTGGCCTAGAAATGTCAAAGCTATTAGTGTACACAAAAGCAACCATTTCAATGGTGTTTGCTGGTGCTAGGCATCTTTCAAGATTTAGTGCTTGATCCTGCAGTCCTATTGACATCTATGGAACTGCTCACATGTTTCAAGTTACAGGCGTTCTCAAGTCCTTCGCTGGATTGGGGCCAGAGTTCTTAGACGTTCCAGGACTGAGCCCCAAGTCTTTATTCTGCTGTAAAATTCTGCAGAGTACCAACTAGTTAAAAAAATTTCATGTATGTTACTTAGAGTTTAAACTTAAACTATTAAAAATTATCAGTTAAAACTACTATTATAATTATAGATCACTTTAATATCAATTTAAAGGTCTCCATCTCTCTATTTCTAAGTACAAGAGTTGGAGTTCCAGAGAGTAGATGGCAGCAGTAAATAAATGCTACTTAACTTCCCCTTCCTTTTTTATTCTTACAGTAAAGGGAGGCAAGAAGAGGAAAATTTTCATAACTTGCTCAGGTTTCCAAAGTTGTTAGAAAAGAGTTATTGCTTTTCTTCTCGCTTATTTATTTTACACAGAATTTCTGTAACATCTGTATAAACAAAAAATAAGATAAAGTGCAGTTGAAAGCATTCTGCATGCTATCTTTTCCAGGGTTGGATATTTTATCCAGAAGTGTAGTCTAATGTGGTACATCTCCATAGAATTAATTAATAACCTAATGGGATTTTAGACCAGATCAAACAAATGCACACATTAAAATGTAATTGAAACAAAGTGGTCATAACTGAAGGTGGGGTTTGCAAAGGGCTCCTAAAAAGCAACCACCAAATACTTTGGATAACTATGTATTTGGTATTTGCCAAAGCATAGGTCCTTCAGTTCTTTTTTAATAAAAAAATCCTAAAAATCATGTGTATATATTACAAATTATTTTCTTTTGTGACTACAGATAGTAGTAGGGATGAGATGCAGGAGGGCATGCACCGTGGCACCGTGAGAGAAGGGGTTACACACTGAATAATATATGGATTCTGGAAAAAAGTTAAATCTTCCCCTTAGTGCATTGTTGTACATGGTTTCTAATTCATTTAATGACAATAAAATAAAACGGTATATAGCAGCTTTCTTACAAAATATAGCATATAACTTGACATTTTTGAATGCAATTAAATTAAACTAGATAGAGACAGATTAAAACTAATGGGGGTAAGAAAGAACACATGTGGGTTCAGATTATTTTAAACTAGATAGTCAAAGAGGAAAAGAGATACTAGCAGAGATATTGCACCATCAGGCTAGACTGGGAAGAAAAAGAGAAGAAGGTGGGGTTTTTTCATTTGCAATGCCTTTTTCTCTATGCTGTTAAGATGTATTAAAAATATAGCTACACACCAGGGATCAGCAACCTTTGGCATGTGGCCCATCAGGGAAAACCCTCGATCCACGCCACTGCCCTCAGCCCCCATTGGCCTGGAACGGCAAACCACGGCCAGTGGGCGCTTCAATCAGCCGAACCTGTGAACGTTGCAGGTAAACAAACCATCCCAGCCTGCAGGTGGATTTCCCAGAAGGGCTGCATGCCAAACGTTACCAGTCCCTGGTATACACTGACAGCTATTGATTTGCATTCCCCCATGTCTGTTTTTATCACACACATCCTGGTGTTAACTTCTTCATCTCAAGTCAATAGAAAATTGTCACTTGGTTTTGTTCTTCTTGTTTTCTCTGTATTTTGAGATTTTTTAAAAAAAATTCATGCAAGCTAAAAATTGAGATGATTATGTCACAATGTGGAAATATGTTTCAGAAATCACTGGGATTCACATATTTACCACCTTTGTTTTAGCCCTTCTTAAATGTCATACTTTTCAGTAGGCAGAATGGGGAAAAAACAGATATTTATGAAATACAATCAAAATACAAGTATAGATGTAATACTCCTGATTATACACCATAATCAGCCAGCCAGGGGTATCTAATTGCAGTGTAGACATATCCTTAGGTGCAGGGATCAGCCCACATAAAGCTCACTGCATGGTTGGGGCCTAAGCTCAGATCCTGAAATGTACTAAGCTTGTAACTTCCACTAATTTCAAATCAATGGAAGTTAGGAGCCTAACCTTTGAGGATCTGGGTCTTCACCTGTTTGCCTGAACTGGCTGTCTACCCAAATTAATATGTTCCACACTGATAGTGAACAATGCTGATAATACAGTGAAATCTCGATTTAAAGGACCTCCATTTAACGGACTTCGGATGCAACGGACAAATTTTTTCAGAAAGTCTGATGCATCCGAAATCCGTTTGTGGAGGGTTCCACCGGGGTTTGAGCTGGGGGCGGGCTGCTGCCCAGCCCCCGGCACCATGCTGGGTATGTGGAGGGTCCCGGGAGCCGGGACCCTGCGGGCTGTCAGCCCACGCGCGGCAGCCGCCGCGGTTTGAACCGGGGTGGGGGGCTGCCGCCCGGCCCCCGCCAGCAGTCACCCTCCTTTGAGGGTCCCGGGAGCCAGGACCCTGCGGGCTGTCAGCCCGCTCGCAGCGGCCGCCGGGGTTTGAGCCGGGGGCTGGCTGGCTGCTGGCTGCGGGCTGCGGCCCCCATCTCTGTGGTGGTGGGAGGAGGGGGGGCTGCGGAGCTGCCGCCCCGACCATTTGGTGGTCCGGCTGCTGCTCGGACAGCTCCGTTTGGGGTTTTTCTCTTTTCTCTCTTTTTTTTTTTAACAGCAGGAGCTCAGGGCCCCCAGTTTGGGATAGGCTGGATGAGCATGTGATTAGGTCTCATCCCGCGAGTTTTGTGGCTGTGACTTTCTGCAGCACTTTTAACACGTGCTGGTAGATGGTCTGACCTGCGGTAAGCTAGGCCCCAGCCCTGTGTGTTTGTTTGCTCAAGGTACTGGACCTATTCCCTATAAATTTAAATTTGTGTATGTAAACACATCCGTGTAACCCTAACCTTAAAATATGGAGAAACGGAAAAGAGTTAATTTAACGCTAAATCAAAAATTAGAAGTCATACAAAAGTTGGAATCGGGAGTAGCTGTGTCTCGTATATGTGAGCAATATGGCATAAAAAAGCAAACTGTATCGGACATTAAAAAAAACAAAGACAAAATAAAAAAATTTACGTTACTATGTGATGTTGGTGAAAACACCAATCCCAGAAAACATATGAAATTGGCATGTGAAACTTCAGTTGAAGAAGCATTGTTGAAGTGGTACGTACAACAACGTTCTTGTGGGGTTCCAGTTCGGGCAGCTGAATTGAAATCTGCAGCAATTAAATTAGCAAATCATATGAACACACCATTCAAAGCAAGTGATGGGTGGCTTTGGCGCTTTTGCAAAAGGCACAGACTTATGAACAAACGAATTTACGGCGAAGCTTCAAGTGCTCCAACAGAAGATATTGAACCATTTAGGCAAAAATTAATAGAACGTATAACTAACGAAATGCTATTAAGGTCTCAGATTTACAATGCTGACGAAACTGGTTTGTTCTGGTGTTCTCTGCCTGAAAACACACAAGCCTCCAAATATGAAAAATCGACACCTGGAAGAAAAATCAGCAAAGACAGGATCTCGGCACTGCTTTGTGCCAACACCGATGGATCGCATAGACTGACACCTGTAATAGTTGGCAAATCTCGTAAACCTAGAGTTTTAAAAAATATAATGGATCATCTGCCCGTTTTATACTATAACTCTACAAAGGCCTGGTTCACCTCAAAGATTTTCCAAGATTGGTTTTTCGAACACTTTGTACCTGCAGTCAGGAAATTTCAAGGCGAAGAGCTTGGAATACCACTGGAAGATGTGAAATGTTTATTGCTTTTAGACAACGCTCCTGCTCATCCATCCGAAAATATTTTATGTTCAGAAGATGGCAAATTTAGATGTATGTTTTTGCCAAAAAATACAACATCACTTATCCAGCCCATGGACCAGGGGATAATTCTGGCAACCAAACGAATATACCACAAAAAGTTTTTAGAGGAAGTAATGGTTGTATTGCAGGATGATGATAATGAAGAAGATACAAGAGGACAGCGTACCTTACAAAACTTAAAGAGCTACAGTTTAAAATCGGCAATTTTTAATTTTGCTGCAGCATGGAAAGAAGTGAAAGTGCAAACATTGGAAAATGGTTGGAAGAATTTGCTTGACAACGAAGATGCAGACTTGGATTTAGAAGGGCTAGAGGTTACTGATTACTGTAGGACAATACAGAATATTGGTGGAGAAGAAGTAGCTGAGGAAGATGTTTTACAGTGGTTAGAAGAAGATGAAGGTGACCCTGGGTATCACATCATGAGTGAAAGTGAAATCGCATCTGAGGTAATGACCTTGGAAGATGAGGATGGGAGTGAAGATAATGAGGAAGAAGAAACAACACACCCAAAAATAAAGTTATCAGTGATTAGATCACATCTCGACGATCTAATAACATGTATTGACAATTCATCAGATAATGAAATTCAGCCTTACTACACCCATTTTCGTAATTTTAGGGAGTTAATTATAAAAAAACAGCAGACTTCAAAAGTTCAAACAAAAGTTGATAGTTTTTTCAAAGCAGGATTACCTAAAGCAAGCACCTCGACTTCGAACATTAACGTCACGCCGCAACGGGAGTGTCTGGATATATCATCATCCGAAGACGAATAAATAGGAAAAAAAATTGTTTTTTTATAAAATTTAAATTTTGCTTCGTTTTTAAGAACATTGTTTATTTGTTTAGTTAAATATAAGTACAGTAAAGTGTGTTTTCAGAAAAATGTTTATTTATTTTGATTTAGATCGCATACTTGTTTATTACAGTCTCAAAACTACGGTGAGTACATAAGCAATAATACATACAGAACACTTTTCTGTGAAATTAAACTTTTCATACATACAGTACTTAATTTTAAATACACAAAAGTCAATTTTTTAACATATGCATTCAGAAAACCTACTTTCTTAAATAACGGACTTTCTGATTTAACGGACACCCCCTCGCCCCAATTAGTCCGTTAAATCAAGGTTTCACTGTATACAGATGGTTTTTATTAGGATCTAAAATTAGTTTCTACAATCTTAGATTCGGAGTACTATCAAGTGTATACTCAGGGAAAAGATTTTCCAGTGTGGTGCAGTCTTCCCTTGCTAATGAAGCATGTGGCCCTATCTCTGAGAGCACCAGCTTCCATGTGCTACATTCCAAAAAAGTGATTCAGAGACAGAGATGGGTGAAAGCACACCACCTTGGTTTGGTGGTAAAGCTGACAGATACTGGGAAGGGAGGATCGTTGGGAACTTCTTTGCAGCTGCACCAGCTACTTGGCATCTGAGTAGACTCCCAGTAGCCTATGGGTCAGATCCTTAGTTGATATAAATTGTCAGAGCACCATTGTCTCCAGTGGAAGTACACCAGTTGAGAAACTGGCCCCATGTTTTCTCCTAATGGGAAGAATACAAAACTCTTCTGAATGACAAAATCAAAATGACTACAAGCCTCCTATAATACATTTGATTCATTTATTCTGATCTCTACAAAAAAAGGATAACAGTATTTCTTCATGGCCCTATGTGCCCTTGGCAATATTTGCAAATACAAATATTTTAACATACAATGCCACACATTTCACCGTCTCCTCTCCAACTTGAACAAAAATAGTACAGCCAAAAAGAGGCAATGAAAAATCCCTCTTCCAACCAGTGCTCAACCTCAGATGTCCCTTCTCTCTCTCCCAAAGACAGGGAGACTAGGTGGACTTTGCAGCATGCCTTAATGGTCACCAGCTTTGAGCTGTTTTGGATTAAGGTGAGGAAAAGCAAATTTCAGAGCTGAGAAGTCAACAACCCTTCTTTCTCTGCACGCCAAGGGAGCTCCAGCTTGAATGTCTTAATGGATTGCAACTGTGGAAGCATGTTCAGGGTGATTGTCCATGTAGATACGTCACTGTTCCTAAAGGGCAGTTTGTGAAGCACACAGAGTAGCTATGTAACATGCTCATGATGAATCATATTACTTAGCCAGGGAGCTGCCAAATTTTGCATAAGATTCAATTATTGGATGGGTTTTAAGATATAGTGCTATGGACAGTTCACTGCAAAAGAAAAAGAGGACCTGACAGTGTCCAGTCAAGGTAACAAATGTAAAGATGGCAGTAGGATATCTTCATCCAGAAGAATTATCTAAGAATTCTGCTAGTGATTGTCTAAGCTGAGAAGGGGATTTAGGGAGAGCTCCACTAGCACCTGGCAGATAGTCTCCCATCACTCAGACCATCACTCAGGGTTCAATTCCTGGCTCTGCCACAGATGTGAGGGTATGTCTACACTAGGACCACTACAGTAGCACAGCTGCACCTTTGTCACGCAGACACTTACTACAGCAACTAGAGGGATTCTTCTGTCTCTGTAGTAAATTTTGTCTACAGTACGAAACTAGGTAGAATTTATAGAAGTTGATTTTTCGGAAAAGATTTTATATACAGTCGATTGTGTGTGTCCCCACTAAGTGCATTAAACTGGCAAAGTGCATCCACAGTACCGTGGCTAGCATTGAGTCTCAAAGCGGTGCACTGTGGGTAGCTATCCCACAGTCCCTGCAGTCTCCGCTGCCCATTGGCATTCCATTTTTTTGACCGGAGTTCTGCCTGCACAGATTCTTCTCTCAATACTGCAATCAGATCCAGGACCTCCTGTTCGGTCCATGCTGGAACTCTTTTGCGATTCTGGGACTGCAGGAAATGAAATTCAAAAGTTCCCAGGGCTTTTCCTGACTACCCGGCTAGTGCATCTGAGTTGAAAGTGCTGTTCAGAACGGTCACAATGGAGCATTCTGGGATAGTTTCTGGAGGCCAATACTGTCAAATTGCATCCACAGTACCCCAAATTCAAACCAGCGAGGTCAATTTTACCACTACTCCCCTTGCAGGGGAGGAGTACAGAAATCGTTTTTAAGAGCCCTTTAAGTCAACAAACCGGGGTTGGTTGTGTGGACGGATTTAGTTTTATTCAACATAACATGACTAAATTTGACATAATCATGTACTGTAGACCAGGCCTAAGAGGCCATACTTAGGTCAATGGAAGTAGCAGAGTCTACATCAAGGCTTATGTTTGCTTTAAAAAGTACAATGTGATTAAGCCATGTAGTTAGATGACCTAACTTTGTAGTGTAGAACAGCTGTTACTGTAAGACCTTAGGTGAGTTGCTTAGGCCTTGACCTTAACTATATGGGTAAGTGTTTGCAGGGTCGGAGGTTAAATCACTCTGTGCCTCAGTTCCCCATCTGTAAATGATAATACTTTCCTACCTCAGCGGGGTGCGATGAGGACAAATACATTAGAGTATGAAGTGGCAGATACTTCTAGATGGATAGAAAAAGGTATAGAAGGGAATATAGGTCTGTAGTCTGTGCAGCATGGAATGAGGCCTAGGTAGTTCTTTATGTGGTAGTTTCATGAAAAAGTGGGCTACAAAAGCATAAATAGTGACCTATACAGAGCATCTGTTGGCACTATAGTTAAAACCAAGTCATTAGATAATACAGTTGTCTGCTTACTTGGCTATAACACAGATCACTTTGTGTAGATGGGACCTTAACCATAATCTGAAACCTGGAACACTCTCTGAAAGTGCAACCTAGGCATGCACTTTCAAATTCAGTCTAAACGTCTATGTGGTGTACAGAATGTTCTTGCGTAAGAATTTCTCTGCATGCAGCGTGTCTCTCAGTTACTTACTGTGGTGATCAGGAAAGGAGTTTCCTTTTTTTAAAAGACCGAGCGCCTCAAATGGTGACCTAAATCTTAATGCACAATTAATACGCTCCAAAATATTACATAACAAATACCTGATATCTTGTTTTGAGATGACTTATGTGGTTGGCCTGTTACTCATTCTATGTACAAGTAATCCAACCCTAGGAAAGAAAATGAAAATCAGTTATCATATAGTACTAGCGAAAATACCCGGCGTTGCTCGGGTCCGTCGGAGGTGGGGAGGGGGCAGAGAGCTGAGCGAGTGCGGGGTCCGTTGGAGGGGGGAGGGGGCAGAGAGAAAACCTGACACCCCCACCTCACCCCCCCAACCAAACCCGACTCACATTTTCACCCAACACCCCCACATCACCCCCTACCAACCCCAACAACCCCTGACCAGCACCCACACCTCACCCCCCCGTAGACCAAACCTGACGCACCCACCTTACTTTCCCCCCCAACCAAACCTGACACCCCTACCTACCACCACAAACAAACCCGACACCCACACCTCACTTACCCCTCGACCAACCCCGACCCCCCTCCGCACCCCCAACCAAACCCAACACCCCCACCTCACCCCCCCACCAAACCCAACACCCCCTGACCAACCCCAACACCCACACCTCACCCCTCACCCACCCCGACACCTTCCCACCCCCCCTGACCAAACCCAACACCCCCGGCTCACTCACCCCCCGACCAAACCCGACACCCCCACCTCACCCCCCAACCAAACCCGACACCCCTACCTCACTTACCCTCCGACCAAACCCAACTCGGGTCTGTCGGAGGTGGGGAGGGGGCAGAGAGCTGAGCAAGTGCGGGGTCCGTTGGAGGGGGGAGGGGGCAGAGAGCTGAGCGAGTGCAGGGTCCGTTGGAGAGGGGGTATTATGACATCATAATTATGTCACAGAGAACAGCAGCTGCCCAGCTGATGTGATTGGCCTTTAAATAATTTCACCCCTGGGGGCGTCAGAGGTGAGATTTGAAAAATTTTCTACTCTTACCCTGATTAGGACCCTAAGACCTATAACTGTACCAAATTTCAAGTCTCTAGCTCAAACGGTGTGGAAGGAGTAAGTGAACGTACATACACGCATACATACACGCATACATGCACGCATACACCATTTGACTTTTATATATATAGATTTCATACTGCTTCCTTAAAGACAGCAGAGCTTTAGTGTAGATTGTCAAAGGAACACACCAAAACAAAAACAAACACTGGCCTTTTTTCCCCCTTACCAAATTCCTTTAGGAATTATCACAGACATATCAGACAGGGGCCCTTAGAAATCTTAACTATTTTGCAAGCAATGTTCCTTGTTGTTTGTTCTTAAGTGCCATATATTATGTGTACTGTCATCTTGTTGGAAAGTTTGTGATTCTGCTGATCAAATGACCAATATGCCCAATGGCTTGGGGGCACACAAAAAACCAGCAGCTACATAGTACACCATTGTACATCATCCATCAGAAACAATTATCATTCTGGGTTTAATCCTGTTCTTAATGAATTCAATAGGACACATTCTGCTCATTTTACTATTATGTAGACCTGCTGGAGTCCATGAGAACATGGGGATAGACTGAGGGATTCAAGAAGTTCCATTTTTATGAAAGATTCAGTCTATGGACACAAGGGAATGGAAACTTGATCGGAGAATGTTGTTAGGAGACAACCTAACTTTAGTACCTCGGAAAAGGTTACAAAGTCCAACACCCTGTGGATAATATTGATTGACGTAGCCCTTAGAGTGGCCAAGTGCCTGGTTTTCAACCAGAATGTTTGGTTCAAAAGGGGATCTGACAGTGTCCAGTCAGATTTACTGACTGGACCCCTGAAGTCCAGTTACTGCAGGCAGGGGACTCACCAGGTCATCATCCGTGCCAGCCCTCACTCAGACAGAGCTGCCTCCTACCTGCGTCGGGTGGCTGCAGCTCCCAGCCCCAACTGTGCAAGTGAGACCCTCCCGACCCAGGTAGAGGGAAGTGGGGGAGCGGGGAAAAGCAGAGAGCAATGAAGGGGAGAAGAGGAGTGTATGTGGACGGAGCCTCAGGGGAAGAGATGGAGCAGGGTGAGGCCTTGGGGAAGAGGCAGGACAGGGGAAGTTCCAGCACTCCTGCTAAAGTGTCCTGTTTTAAATTATTACAAAGCTGGCAACTCTATTTAGTCCCTAATTTGGGAAAGCTCTTAAGCAAGGGCCAGATTCACAAACTCCCATTGATTTCAATGGACGTTAGGTGCCGACATAGCTTTGTGAATCTGGCATTGTTGTGCTCAGGGTTGCAAGGCCTAACTGATTTAGAAGCCTAAATCTCATTTTTAAAGTGACTTAGGTTCATATGAGCTTACATCCCATCAACTGTCAGTTCCCATCAACTGCTGAGCACAGCTACATCTAAATACCGTTAAAACTCTGAGCCCACGTGCTTAACTTTCATGCTGGCCCCAGTGTAATCAACGGTAAAACTCCTGTTGACATCAGTGGAGCCAGGATTCTACATTCAGCTCATTTTCATGTTGTTCATCTTGTTAGTTTCACTAAGTGCCAATATTTTAATTGCATTTTAACAATTAACTGGAGAAAGAAAAGGCCATGCAATAAACACATCTCAAGCAACGAAAAAAAAATGTTAGTTGGATTTCACAGCTTATCACAGCTCATTTATCGGTCTCAGTAAAATGCTAACAAGATTCCAGCATTCAGCTGATTTGTGTACTTCATTCTGGCTAAGATATTCTTTTAAAAAAATATATTTGTGGAGCTTCATATAATTTTCTGATATTAGTTCCTCAAATTTTCCTCATCTGGAAAAAGCACTGAGCAGTTAATTATTTCTGAATAGTTTATTCTTAGCTTCTTCTAAATTCTTTCACCTTCAATGTCCTTAAGCAATCTCTGTACACATTTTAAGTCTGTTATCCACATTGCTTCTTGGCGACAGTAGTACTGTCCATGAACTGGTTTCAACTTTCCTGTATTGTCATCCAATTTTCTTCTCTATAATTTGCATGAGAAGTATTCATAATCTGGCAGCAGCATTTCTGTCTAATAGCTATGTGTGCTGTAAACTTTCCTTACGATTGGCTCTCCAACAAAAACTCAGTGGCAGACATTTGGGGAAACAGCAATGCCTTATATATGAAAACAGCAATGCCTTATATATGAAAAGGCAATCCAAGTTCCCAGAGAAGGGGAATCAGTTTGATGCTGTTTTATGAGATATGGAATCCTTGTTATTTATATACAACTGGTTGGTTTTCCTAAAGGAAAACAATTTCTACAGACCAAGTGGAATAATGTGAAGTGCAGATATGCCCAGGCCAGTCAGCCAAACGAAGCATAGCCATTTGTCTCTAGCTTTGCATTGTTCTGTTAACTTTCTGATGCCAAGAAAAATCATTTGTTCCCTTTCACCAGCCTAGAAGGTCACAAAACAGGCAGTTCCTTCTTGATCACTCACAGTAAATACAAGTCTGATTCAGGGAGGGAAACAATTATTTGCCAACTCTCAAACCCAATAAGGGGCGAATCTGCTTTCATTTTTTGAGCCAGATTGATGAGTCACGGCAACTATGACTAATACCCACAAATATTAAAATGTACTAAATAATATAACCTCCTTTTGTACTGCTAAAATAGTTTACTCTGTGTAGGACCCCAATCAAACAGGTGTTGCTGGGGGAAATTAGACCATCACAGCTGCTGCTAATTAGAACCAATGGCTTATTCTACTTCAGTCTGGTACAAACTACTGACACAGACACACATTTACTGTACTACATACATATGTAAGAGCAGTGGGGCAGTTGGTTAATTAGATTCTTAGTCTGGAAAGTTAGAACCTATAAAAATACAACACCCTCCTTTAAGCCTCCTTCCCCCACTCCAGCTACCTTTAGAACATACTGTAACTTTAGATTAGTGTCTGAAACCCTAATGAATTGCATTTGGAAGATAATAGGGTTTTAATCAGAAAAACCCGAGAAGGCTCGTTCAGACAACAAGGAGTTTTTGAGTTAAAAAACTATTTGAAGATTATCCTAATTGGGAAGCATATGCATTAAGGCCAATAAAGTAGTATGAGTGAAATGGTTGCTTAATATTTTCTTAAAATAATTTTTAAAATGAGTTAGGATAAATAAGATACAAAGTTGTTAATTCATTTCTTTTGCTCTGTTTTATAAAAAAAACAGCTGAATTGCTGTCCCCAGTGAAGTCAATGAAAAAACTCCCATTGGCTCCAAAGGAGCCAGGATTTCACCAGCTGTATTCATTTTTTTATTAAATCACCACAGTTATAAATCACCTATATCGCCCATCACCATAGTACCTCACAATCTTTAAGATGTTTATCTTCAGTGAGGTTGGAAAGTCCTATTATTCCTTATTTCACAGATAGGAAACTGAAGCATAGAGAGACTAAGGCCCAGATTGTTTCATTTCCAAAGAGTGAAGTTGAACACACATTAAGTTGAATAAGCGGGACTTTATTAGGCTATGTGCACCACTACATCCATGTGGCTGCATTGCTTCCTGCTTAACTCCTTGCATCCCTGTTTTTCTGGTATCCTTTCAATAACAGTCCCTCCAGGGAACATGGGCCTTCCGACTCTAATTCCACTGAACGTGACATATAGCTCCTCAAATGTACTTCAGTGCCTATCTGCCTAAGTCCACCATTTAGGCATCACTGACATTTTCAGAACCACCACTCAGCTGGTCCCTAATCTCATAGGCACCTACTTTTTCACAGGTCGACATTCACAAAGCCTCCCAAGTGTTGATGCTGCTCTCCAGCTAATGAGCTGCTCAGAATTCTTGCACAAGCCTTAGCTCGGGACCTGGATTCTCTAACTAGGTGGAGGAACACCTAAGTCACCAATGTGGCTCAATCCTGTAGGCATGCTAAGACTTGATACCTGCCATCAAAGCCAGCCAGCGTTGAGGAGGTTGGCAATGTTTGGTGTCTGTAGAGCACTCACTTCAGATGTGGGAGACCTTTAGTCAAGTCCTGGCTTCCTGGAATATTAAATTATGTATACAAAGTGGAACAGCTTCACCAGGAAAGATTGCAAAAGACCCACCCCAGAATAGTCTGTAGCCTAGTATTCAACTGGAATGTGGACGATGTGTGTTCAAGGCCCTGCTCTGAATTTCTAGCCACCAGGAATAGTCATTCCTATTCTGGGTGCTCTCTTGTTAAAGATCTTAGTCATGTCCAAATGCTAGGGCACAGGCTACCTAAGCAGGTCACCTGGGTTAGGCACCTTACTTGGGGAGAGGATGCCCTGAGGAAGGAGGTACCTATCTCTAGCCTATCAGCAAGGGCACCTAAAACCTTCTCCTCTCCCCACCCCTTTACTCTTCATTTCACTCCTGTCTACCCCAAGCAACAACCTAGTTAGCTTGCTGGCGTCTGAGGATCCCACTAGGGGACAGGCCACCTAGGCATTAGGCCAGGTGTGGGCATACTTTTTGGCCCGAGGGCCACATCAAGGTTAAAAATTGTATGGAGGGCTGGGTAGGGTAGAGAAACCTGGCTCTGCCCCCTATCTGAGTCCCTCCCACTTCCCACCTCCCTCGGAACCCTCCCCTGCTTCCTGTTCCATGACTGCCCCCTCCCGAACCTCCCACCAACCAGCCCCCGGGACTGCACCCCCCATGTAAGCCCCCCTGCTTCTTGTCCCCTGCCTGACCTCTCCCCTCCTGCGACCCCCTACCCAAGCCCCCCTGTTCCCTGACTGCCCTGACCCTATCTACACCACTGCCCCCTGACAGAGACCCAGGATTCCCTGCCCCTTATCTAAGCCCCAGCTCAGCCCAGCCCCGACCCCCTAACTATATCACTCAGGCCTTCCAGAGTGAGACACGCTGCCCCACAGGAGCTCACAGCCCCACCTCCTTACCAAGACACTCAGAAGCTCAGGCCCCGCTGGAGCCAGCCACGCCACTTCAGCACTGCCCGGCAGTAGTGGAGAGCCAGAGTGCTTCCGCACTGCGCGCTGTGGGGGAGGAGGGGACAGCAGGGGAGAGGCCGGAGCAGCCTCACTGGCCAGGAGCTATGGGGCTGGTCAGGAATGGCCCGTGGACTGGATTTGGCCGACAAGCTATAATTTGCCCATCCCTGCATTAGGCATTTCAACATTGAGCAGAGCAAGTACCTTTGAGTGTCTGGGCCTAAGTGACTTTGGGAACTACAAAATTAAGTAGACCCTAGTTAACTCAATGTGCAGCCACCATAGTAATTAAATCGGTTATTATGTTGTCAGTGTGGGGCACTGTGGGATGGTTTTCAAAAGGCAGCAACAGTCGATATAAGTAACGCTGTCTCTGTGCTGACCTAACTACATTGATTTAAGCACTACATCTCTCGCAGAGGTGACATTATTAAGTTGATGTAGAGGGCGAGTTACATTGGTGGGAAAGACATTTTAATGTAGACACTTACATCAACCTCACTCTGTAGTGTAGACCAGATCTTATTGAAGGTCACACTGCCTAATTCCCTGCATTCTGGGAGGAATCAATAGCGGAGGAGAGAACTGATATCCAGGATCCTAACAAATGGGCCATCCTTCTCATGCCCTCTCCTGGCCATCCTTCTCATGCCCTCTCCTGGCCATCCTTCTCATGCCCTCTCCTGGCCATCCTTCTCATACCCCAAAGCTCAAAACAGCTCTGGGAGAGGGCTGCAGCAGGGAAAGGGATTAAGAACAGCTGGGAGGAAGCTGACTGGGTAGCAGACCACAGCAGTGGCCACTGCAATCAGGGCCCAGCTGGCCCTTATAAGAGGGAAATGGGCCAAGAGCAGACAGCCTCTCTCCACTCTTGGACTGAGTAGGGCCTGGCTGCTTGCAGAAAGAGTACTGGGAGTGAAGCAGAGCTGGAGAAAGGTCAGAGGAGATGGGGAGCTTCAGGCCGGCAACTCCTCAGGCTGCAGGGCCTCGTCCAAGGCTCACCGAGGTACTAGGGTGCAAAGAAAGGCAGCAGGCCAAAAACCCCTTGCCTATGAAGACTGGCTCTTACACTGATGTCTTCCCCAGGTAAAGGGGGCTCATTGCTGACTGGCAGTAGCTGCAGACTGAGGCAAGGTGGGGATAGTGGGTTGGGGGTTCCCCAGGAAAGGGAGACCCAGGCAGAGTGGGGGGGGGGAGTATTGCCAGAATGCAACACCCCAAGTAAAAGGGCACCGGGGAGGGACACAGGGGCCAGAGGACAGTGAGACAAATGGCCTGAAGAGGGTGCTCCAAGGGCTAGTGAGCTAATTCCCAGATGGCCAGCAAGAGGTGCTGCAGGGGAGAGTTGTGCAGCTACACCTCTCCAGCCAATCATAAAAAGACATCATCAGCCTAAAATAGGCTGACCATACGTCCCGTTTTGAACGGGACAGTCCCGTTTTTTACATATTTTTGGACCGTCCCGTCTTTTTGACAAAAATATCAATTTTGTCCCGTTTTTGGGGCAGGTCCCAAACTGCTTTCTAGGGGGAGGTTCTTTCTTTGCAGGACTCACAAGAGCTCAGGTGAAGAATCTTGCTACCTAAGGACAAGTATCAGATGTCAAAATCTCCGATGAGCAAACTGCGCTCATCGGAGATTTTGACATCTGATACTAGTCCTTAGGTAGGGAGAGGAGGCAGCGGACGGAGGGAGAGAGCAGGGAGGAAGGGAGGGATGGAGAAGGGGGATGGAGAAGAGGATGGAGAGAAGGGAGGGATGGAGAAGGGGGATGGAGAGAAGGGGGGATGGAGAGAAGGAGGGAAGAAGGAGGAATAGCTACAACCAATCAGGAAAAAGACCTGGGAGTCATTGTGGATAGTTCTCTGAAGGCATCCACGCAGTGTGCAGCGGCGGTCAAAAAAGCAAACAGGATGTTAGGAATCATTAAAAAAGGGATAGAGAATAAGTCGGAGAATATCTTATTGCCCTTATACAAATCCATGGTGCGCCCACATCTTGAATACTGCGTACAAATGTGGTCTCCTCATCTCAAAAAGGATATCCTGGCACTAGAAAAGGTTCAGAGAAGGGCAACTAAAATGATTAGGGGTTTGGAACGGGTCCCATATGAAGAGAGATTAAAGAGGCTAGGACTTTTTAGCTTGGAAAAGAGGAGACTAAGGGGGGATATGATAGAGGTATATAAAATTATGAGTGGAGTGGAGGAAGTAGATAAGGAAAAGTTATTTACTTGTTCCCAAAATAGAAGAACTAGGGGCCATTCAATGAAATTGGCGTGCAGCAGGTTTAAAACAAATAAAAGGAAGTTCTTCTTCACACAGCGCACAGTCAACCTGTGGAACTCCTTACCTGAGGAGGCTGTGAAGGCTAGGACTATAACAGGGTTTAAAAGAGAGCTGGATAAATTCATGGAGGCTAAGTCCATAAATGGCTATTAGCCGGGATGGGTAATGAATGGTGTCCCTAGCCTCTGTCTGTCAGAGGGGGGTGATGGATGGCAGGAGAGAGATCGCTCGATCATACCTGTTAGGTTCACTCACTCCGGGGCACCTGGCATTGGCCACTGTCGGTAGACAGGATGCTGGGCTAGATGGACCTTTGGTCTGACCCAGTATGGCCGTTCTTATGTTCTTATGTTCTTATAATAGTGAGAAGAGGAGGCAGCGGGCGGCGGGCTGAAGCCGACGGCGGAGCGGAGCTGTCCGGAGCCGCAGCCGGGGGCCGAGCGCGCCGGCGGGGGGGCTGCCGGCCAGGTTTTATTGATTATGTCTCATAAAACCCGGCCGGCAGCCCCCCCCCACCCCCCGCCGGTGCGCTCGGCCCCCGGCTGCGGCTCCGGACAGCTCCGCTCCGCCGTCGGCTTCAGCCCGCCGCCCGCTGCCTCCTCTTCTCACTATTCCTCCTTCTTCCCTCCTTCTCTCCATCCCTCCCTTCTCTCCATCCCCCTTCTCCATCCCTCCCTTCCTCCCTGCTCTCTCCCTCCGTCCACTGCCTCCTCTCGCTCCCTCCATCCCTTCTCTCTATCCCCTTCTCCATCCCTCCATCCCTTCCTTCCTCCCTTCTCTCTATCTCCCTTCTCCATCCCTCCCTTCCTCCCTTCTCTCTCTCCCTCCGTCCACTGCCTCCTCTTCCATCTCCCTTCTCTCCATCCCTCCTTCTCACTGTCCCTTGCCTCCTCCATCCCCCCTGCTCCCTACCCCCATCTCTTCTCTCATCCATCCAGCCTCTCCCTTCTCACCTTCGTGCCTTCTCTCCCTCCGTCCCCTCCATCCTCTTCATCCCCCATCCCTGTTCTGCTTATTCCTCCATCCATCCCCCCCCAGTCCTCCCTCTGCCTCCCCCCGCCCGGCGCTGGGGGGCCCAGGTGGGGCCATGGCGCTGGTCACCTTGCCCACCGAGCTGGAGTGCCTGCTGCTGTTCTGCCGCAAGGGGGCGCTGCGCCAGAAGGTGATCCACGTGGTCAAGAGCCACAAATTCATGGCGCGCTTCTTCAAGCAGCCCACGTTCTGCAGCCACTGCACCAACTTCATCTGTTGAGACCCCCCTGGGACCTAGAGCCCCCCAATCTGCCCAGAGCCCCCAACCCCCCCCCCCCCAGCGCCCCTCAGCCCAGGTTCTGCAGCCACTGCACCGATTTCATCTGGTGAGACCCCCCTCCAACCCCATCCCATTTTTGCCATCCCAATGTCCCATTTTTGTCTCAAGGAAATATGGTCAGCCTAGCCTAAAACATAGCGTAAAGAAATGTTAAAACAGCTTTTAGGTACCATACCTACCTTTACATTCTCAGATAATGTTTGTGGTTTTACAGTCATACTGCTATTTTTAAAAATATGTGTTTCCCCTTCCTTGTTGCTGTAGAAAAGAAGAGCTCTGTGTATACTCCTGGGGGAATTCTATGCATGCACAGAATTCATGTTCCCAGCGGATTATTTTTCTCTGCAGAATATAGATTCTGCTGGTGAGGAACTGCAGTTACACCTTTCACCCACCAGGGTCAGCTGTGGTGCTAGAAGAGAGAACAGCCAGCCAGAGAGGCTGGTTTCCTCACAGTGGGGCCAGGTGAGGAGGCACTGGCTGGATAGGACTGCTGGGGGTTCAGAGACTGGGGTTCAGAAGGGCTAGTGGGGGAAAAGACTGAGGCATGGGCTCAGGAGCTAGTGGAATGACAGCATTGAGCCAGGGGCTGAATGGGAGGGGGGCTGCAAGGCCACATGGGGCTAGGGGTAAGGTGCACAGGGACACATAGAGACAGGGTAGGGGCACAGGGACACATGGGGACAGGGGGTTCAAGAACACATGGGAACAGGGGCAGATGTGCCCAACTCAAAGGGAAAAGATGGGGTCAGACAGGATCTGCATGGGGGAACTCTCCAACTCCCTACAATCCCTCCTCCCAACCCCCAAATACCCGTTCAATACTTTTTTCACCCACACCAAACAATTCTCCAAGTTCCCTTCCACTGCCTCAGCTCCTCCATTTCCCCTGACTCCCGCAAGCCTTTGCACTACTTCTGAGAGGTGCAGAAAATACGTTTCTGTATGTAGTTTAAATTATTACTCAACGTTCTGTATTGATATGGCTAGTAAAGAATCTATTTGTCAAAAAAACAATTTCCTGGATTTTTTTGTCTATATTGTTACAGAAATACTTGCTGACAGATAGTTTGAAATAAACTACCAAAAGAACTGAAACTGGTGTGATTACAATGTTATTTTGACAAATAAAATAGGCAGGATTTTGAAGAATTGTGAGCAGAATTTTTAATGTTTTGGCACAGAAGCCCCTCAGGAGTATGTGTGGCTTGAAAGCTTATACAGTCCACCAACAGAAGTTGGTGTAATAAAATAAATTACCTCACCTACCTTGAGTTTTGTTTTAACTAATCTAATGAATGTAAAGTGCAGATCATTTTCAGTTTCAGACCTGTTTGAACTCAAATGCTTACGGTTTGTTCTATCGATTCTATCCAGTGTAGGTACTTCTGAGGTGCCTACCATCTTGATATGTAAGTGCCATATTATCACTGGCTTCATGAAAGAACTGGTGGGTGTAAAAATGGAAAATAAAAGCAGCAGGCAATATACTGTTTTCATTAGGATGGGCCTGATCCAAAATCCAAACCCAATTGCCTTCTCAATTTGGAAAGAGCAAAATCTGGATGTGAATTCTGCAGCTTGGGCACTTATCTATCTTTTATTGATCACAGGAGGAAGCAGGAAAATACTTAGAATGCTATGAATAAAACGGAAACACGTCAGTAGAAAGTTAATGGAAAAGTGAAAAATCAAATGCTGTTGCTATAAATTAACAAGGATTTTTCAAACATTTTTGAATCCAAGAGTAGCATCCGAGAGGGCTTGACTGATATGGTGACTATAAGCAAATGTGTCTTTGATCTATGGGCAATCACAGACCTTACTGAAGCTGATGAGTGTGCTAGCCACCTTTCATTCAGGCTAAATGAGGGAGCAAATAAATGCCCATTTATCCAGCAATAGAAACAGCCACTAACCCCAACCTAAAACACAGGAAGGGAAAAGCTGCTGAAGACTCCTACATTTTTTAAAATAAGTTCATAGCAATTTTATGCAAGGTCATGGGCAGACCAAAATCCCAGGTTTCTATCCAGGCACTCTCAGTCTTAGCTACTGAACCACACTACCCTGTCAGACAGATCAAACCAGTTTTTTATTCGCCTATATCTGGCCAATATAATTATTTCCCAGAGCTGGGGGAAGAATCTAAGATTCCTGATTACCAGTATTCTACTGCTGACTACTAACTAGTTGTATAACCTACTGTGAAAGTTTGTGTCAAGTCCTACTCCTGTGGCTTGCCTACAAAGGGGTTAGCAATTGATCCTTTAGGAAGGGCCTACACAGTAGGGCTCTGAAGGCCAAGGGCTTTAATACTGGTTGTTTATCTATGTGGGAGGATGGGATGCTTACATGTGTTTCTAACAGTAAAAAGATCACTTTAAAACAGGTTTTATATTTAAAAACAATGATATCTATAAATTATGGTGTGACTCACCAAAACAGATTCACATTTCATTCATCTCTCACTGTCACTGTTAAGGTTTTATGTTAAAGTGCAAGTTAGATGAAATTGGGGTATGTATTGCTTTTGGGTATCTGTTAGAATTGACAGCTTTATGGAGCATTGGAGTGTTATTGAGCGTTATAGGCTATCGGAAAGAGGAAGGGAATGCACAAGTCTTTCCCCCTCTTATTTCTATGCTTTCAACATTTTTAGGCAGATAGGATGTGTCGTGTCAGAACCTTAGCTGTCACTAAACATACTTTAGAACATAAGAACATAAGAACGGCCATACAGTACAGAACAGTACGGAACATAACAGCCATGCAGTATATGAGTATATGACCAGCAGACCTATTTAAGGTAACCATTATAATATCTGTGCACCTTAGAATGTTTAATCTATTTATCCTCACAATGTACCTGTGAGGTAAAGAAATACTTTTATCCCCATTTAACAGATGGAGAACTGAGGTACAGAAAGAATAAGGTCTAGATTCACAAAGGAGTTAGGCATCTAAGTCCAACATTCAGGCATCACTGAGTTCTTCAAACCCCCTGTTCAGCTGTTGAATAATGCTGTAGGCACCTAAAGTCCCAGAGAGCCTAAATTTTGACCAATAAGTCCCTTCAGTGCCTCAATTCCTACCAATGAGTATGCAAACATCTGACTCAGCACAGGTGCCTAGATGCCTATCTCATACCTTAACCCCAACAGGATTCTCAGACTAAGTGTTCATGTGCCTGTGAGACCTGATGCAGTCAGTAGGCATATTCTGAGCATGCCAAACCTACACAAAATGGCCAGAAAAAAACCTCAATAACCTGTAGCCCAGTGGTTACAGCCCTCAGCCTGAAAATAAATTACCTTGGTTCAATTTACTCTGCTGCCTGATACCATGCAAGGATTTGCACTTGTGTTTCACCTCAGATGAGTGCATTATCCATTGAGTTAGGGAACAGGTTTGGCGTGGGTTATTCTCAGTCTTTCCTGATGAAGCTGTCCCATTGTGTAAATAATTAAATATGCACTGGGCTACCAGGAAAGTATGACTGACTCTATAGTCCAGGGGCTAGGGCATTTACCTCAGAGGTGGGGAAATCCAAGTTGAAAGCCTTTCTTTGCATCAGGAGTGGGGGGAATTGAACTTGTGCAAGTGACCTAAACATTGGGGTAAAGATTATTAAGAAGGGCCTCTTCCTCTGCGGATGCTACTGCAGTTCTAAAAAAAAAAAAACAGCTTTAGTGCCTATCTCCAGAAGAAGGTTCATGGCTGTGACCCAAATGAGGAGACCAATGCCTAGCTCCCTCTGAGGGGGTGGGACTTAGACCACACCCTTTTTCTTGACATTTCCTATTGGCTAGCTTAGGCAGCTCCATCCTAGGCATGCTGGCTTTTGTGGATCCCATTCTTGGACTTTGTCGACATTGGCTACACTTGTGACAGTGCGTAGGGTCTGTGTAGCTCATAGGTGTGCGCACAGGGTGTGCTGGGTGTGCCCAGGCACACCCTAATGTCTCAACAAAAAAAAGTGGCTTTCAATGCAGAGTGCAGCGCCTTTAAAATAAATCAATGACATTCCCTGGGTGCACATCCTAATGAAATGTGCTGCACAGGCATATGGTGTAGCTACATACCACAGTGCAAGGGAGCCTGTATCCACACTCACTGGAGCATAGAGCTACACTCGGCAGTGAAAAGTTCTGGTGGGGGTTAGAGAAGGAAAGGCTCCTGCTACCTGAGCCTTTCACTGAAGCGAGGAAAGGCTCTGGCAGGAAGGGAGCTGCCGGATCCTTTCCCAGCTACAGTGAAAAGTTCTACCAGTGAGGAGATGAGGGAAATTTCACCTACTGCCTCTCCCACTGCCAGTCTTTCTCTGCGGTGGGGAATGGGTCTAGCAGTCAGTAGGGAAGCAGTGGGATTCTTCACTGCTAAACATAGCAGTACAGATGTCAGAGGCACTACCTGAGTATGCAGAGTAGTGCAGGATACATATGCTAAGGTTCAGGTGTTTCGGGCACTCTGCTCTATTCTACTTGCCTAAGTGGTGTCTCACCATCTACATTGTTGTTTATATCTGTGCTAGCTACTCATGCAGTGTATGTGCTCTGTACACCACCATAATGTAGACCTCCCCTTAGGCACTTATTTCTTTCCACGCATTGAATAGGGGGCACAGGCACATAATGTGAGGCTGTGGATTCCACCAGGTGGCAAAGGGGCTAAACGTTAGGTGCTGCAACACTGAAGTCACTTTGTGGATTTAGCCAGAGGTTACAGAAGAAGTCCATGGCAGAGCAAAGAATCAAACACAACTTGACTATTCGTCCTCTCTGACAGGTATTAAACTTGCAGCTGGTAAAACATCTTTCATTCAAACTAGTTTCCAGAGCAAAATACCTTCCTGGGTCGATGCTCTCTACTCCCAGCTCACTTCCTCTCCTTAAAGGAAGCTGCACGCTGGCTAATTGCTTTCAGCTATTTCCCAGTCCTTTGTGTTTTAGACCTTGTCTTCTCATTGAGGAATTCAAGAACTTCCTCTCAACATACATTGACCCTCATTGGGCCTCAGAGGGATGACCCATGCTTACAACGTGGGAGATGAGTAAGCCCATGCAGTATTATGGCAAGCAGTGTCTTCTGTACACCACCTGATCCTGCAGCTCCTCTGACTGGTGCTGCACAATCCACTCTGCTTTATACTGTATCAGGCAACATGGAAAGCAGACAGCTGATCAATGAGAGACACTGTAGGTGCACATCCCTGGGCTCAGAAAAGTGGCAGTAGCTCTCAAATTGCAGGTAAGGGGAGATGGGGAATGGAGAATCGGAGCCGTAATTCTTCTTCCCCCCTCCCCTCCTCATTTAGCTGCATGTTGTTTTTTAAAATATTTAACGCTCATTAAGTCTCCCACACTAACCGTGTGCTCACCCAATTCAAACATGTTTCAGAACAATACAGATTCAGGCTCTGACGAAGGAGTATATGAAAGAAAACCACAATAGTTAAGAATAAGAGGAAAACTATTAACTGATGGCAGGAACTACTAACTGGGACATACATTTGGCATATGGAGCTGAAATCGTCTGCCATTTGTTGTAAAACTCAAACCACAAGTATTCCCCAAGTATTCTCTTTGGCATTCTTCACCCACCATTGAGACATCAGCTAGTGAGTGTGAGTTAATGATCCAAACACCAGGAGGACTTGTTGGAATGAAGATCTGAGCACTGACTGGAATGCACATCGAGCAGAGATCAAGCAGAAACTGCAGGGAAAGGAAAATGTGTATGTCTAACATCACCTTCTAATTTATTCACCTTCTAATTTAAATGATACCAGAGGAATTCCAACCTACCAGCCTGTACAATTAATTAACCATACAAATCGTATTTAAGTAATTGCCATACCTGAGCATATATTAGAAAAGCCCACAGCCTCCGTCATAGCTGTGACAAGAATATGTGAATGTGGGGATTGATGTAGTCTTGACGAATGAGAGAAAGAGGGTGAAAGGAAGAAAGATTTTTGTTATTTTAATCACTTTGTGGGCTACAACAGTAGTATCTGGTGGAGCTGGCCTGGTGCTTTGTGAGGCCCCAACTTGCCAGTGGTTTGGTTGAGTCATCATGAATTGTCTCCTTCATTTCTCCTGACAGAGGGGGAGATCTGACAGTGAATTTCCTCCAGCTCTGGTTCTGCAGCCAGAAGATGAGATTGCCTAAGTAATCACAGTCACAGTGGGGTCCCACAAATACATGAGCCCCAGGTTGTCTTGCATTCCTAATGCTCAAGTCTGGCCCTGATTTTTTGGACAAAGTGTAAATGTCTGCAGTCAGATCCTCAGCTGGTTTAGTTCCACAGAAATCAAAGGAGCTAGGCCAATTTGTACCAGCTGCAGATCTGGGCCTAAAGAATAAGCTACAGCTATTGCTACAGGCAGATTTTTGTCCATTTCATTTCATCTTTGGAAATCAGTAAGTTTTCCATAGAGTTCGAAAACCCCATAAATGAGGAGAGTGCATCTGGAGAGCCATATTGGTAGCTGTTGTTATTTAAGAAGGACGATGGATGTGTATGATTGGTTTTCAGGTACTGCAATTTGCCATGCCATGCAGCACAATCTTATTACACACATTAAAATTCCAGTAGAGTTTATCAGGAAAAAAGCTCTAAGAGGTACATTTAATAACTTCAGTGACTAAATTAATGGTTCCCTAATTGCAGATACAGAGAAAATATTTAGGAGCAGAAGCATTTACCTTAACAACTAGTGATAGATAGATATACTGTGTACTTTAGAAACTAACCTTAATTTGACTTCCTTCCATGTTTCCATTCTTCACTGTTACAGTTTTGCTTGCTTATTTCATCTTTATTCTCTCAACCTTTCCTAAACATATACAGCAATTACTTTTTGTTCATAGTAATTATACAAAACTGCATTTCTTACCCAAAAAGCAATAGAAAAAAGCTACCATTAAATTGGTTATTGCATTGTTAATGCACGGGTAACTGTGAGCTGGGACAGAGACTAAGTGCTGGTAACATATGCTAAACCCTACAACCCTTAATTAGGGCCCCCATGTTACCCTTTGTGACCACATGTTGGGAGGACTGTTTCTGAGGAAAGAGGAAATTAGCCATAGCCTTTGCAGCAGCCTTCTCCAAACCCCATAGAAGTTATTCTGCATTATTCCAGCTTCAAAGGAAGCATAAACATGTAGGGATTATAGACCCAGAAAAATGTATCCATCACCTTCAGATCAGATCAAAACAGCTAACCAAAACAACTAAGTCTTGCAGAGACAAGGAGACTTGTAGAGGCAGCACACTAATTTCCTGGAGAAGATCTTTATGTCAGTCAACGGTGAGCATGCAAGCCACTTAAGAGCAGAATGTATAGGGGCCTTATCTACACGGGAAAGTTTTACCAGTTATAACAGTTCAATGTGTGGACACTTTTATTCTGGTATGAGAGTGGCATTTTTTGGTTTAGCTTAAAGCCCCGCCCTTGGAGTTACAGTAGGGATGAGTTTGTTCAAATGGTTTCAGTAACACTTTGATGACATTGGAGGATGAACACCAAGGTTTAGAGTTCCATATTCAGTAGCTCATTTTTGCACTGGGTGCAATCTTATAATTAGAGCTGGTTGGAAAAACTTAAGTGGGACCATTTTTTCCACTGGAAAATGCAGTCCTGCCAAAATTGAAACACTGCAAAATTGTGTCAATTTCATCATCATGCGCTGCTTACAACAATACCACCATATTGGATCTGATTTGCCTCCTGACTCCTGTTTTACGCAAGTGTAAGTATAGGAGACTAAGGCCCCTTATTTGTAAGACGAAAAGATGACTTGGGGAATGATAGAGGTTACAGTTCCTATTCATGAAGACCTCTGTCACACTGTCTGGAATGGCTCACAACTGTGAGTGCCTGTCTCAGGGCAGATTGTGAGAAACAGGGCAGATAACCCAAGCTGGTGGTGTGTTCTATACTGAGATTTCACCAAGCCAGTAACAAATGTGAACTCCTAGATCACTATACCAGTCTTACCATAGAGTCACAGGCAGTCCCCTTAGACTCTCCAGCTTATCTTACCACCCAGAACTTTATGATGAAAGGTCACTCACACCAAAAATTGTATAATAAATTCATAGAATATTAGTGCTGGAAGAGACTTCAGGAGGTCATCTAGTACAATCCCCTTCTCAAAGAAGGACCAACCCCCAAATCATCCCAAGCTGGTCCTTAAAAACCTCTAAGGATGGAGATTCCACCACATCCCTAGGTAACCCATTGCAGTGTTTCGCCACCCTCCTATTGGAATAATTTTGCCTAATATCCAATCTAGACCTCCCCCAATTGAACTTGAGACCATTGCTCCTTGTTCTGTCATCTGCCATCACTGAGAACAGCCGAGCTCCATCCTCTTTGGAACTGCCCTTCAGGTAATTGAAGGCTGTTATGAAATCCCCCCTTTCCCCAACACACACACACCCACTTCTCTTTTGCAGACTAAATAAGATCCCTCAGCCTCTCCTCATAAATTATGTGCCCAAACCCCTTTATCATTTTATTGCCTTCCGCTGGACTCTCAAATTTGTCCACATCCTTTATGTAGTGGGGTCCCAAAACTGGATACAATATGCCAGATGCTGAGTGGTCTGGCAGCCCACCAGTGGATTACCCTGATGTGTCACATGTGGCCCATGGGCTGCAGGTTGCTAACCACTGTCCGAGGGTCTGGTCACAGGAAGAAATTGAGTTTTTAATACAAAAATAAAATATGCTAGTGTGAGGAACATTAATAGATGTAGTGGCAGCCAATTGCAGACCCAAACTGATAAACAGATAGCAGATTAGAGGAGGAATTTAGTTTTAAAAAGCGTTAAAGAAACATCAACGAGTGTGGTTCAAGTTCTTGAGAATGAACTTGTTAGGAGCACATTGGGAAATGCCCATCACTACATTAAAGCATTAAATTATTAAAGGAACATCCTAAAATCAACTTGCTTACAGCTCTTAATAATGACAGCAATGCATAACAGATCTGAAATCTCCTTCTGCCCAACGTTGCTTTGCTATAGACCTTAGACTCTGGCTTATGACCCTGGTTTGTCCCCGACTCTGCTGTTTGTTTGCGGTCTATAATCTGGTGCCTAACTCTGACTTCCTGATATCTTGACCTGCTTTGACCCCATCTCTGCTATTTGTCTGCAACTTGGTGCCTGACCTCATCTTCCTTGTATACTGACCTGGCTCGACTTGACCTTTCTACTCATCTCCTAACCACAATTTAGTAGCTGATCGGTGCACACAGGCTGCTCATTGTCTGGCCCTGATAAAGATTGCACATATTATTATGAGTGAGCCTGATAGGGCTAAACGTTGTATTTCTATGAATGAAATTAAGTGACATTACTTTGAGATTTTGGACAAGTTGGCATGTAGAATGGTAGGATAGTCCCATGCAGCAGAGTGGACAGATGGCAATCTCCTCATGAGGCCGATATCAGATGATGTAGTTCAAGAGGCATTAGAAGCTATTTGTAAAACTAGTGCCCCTGTCCCAATCAAGTTACAGTTAATGATCTATGGAATATTTTTAATTGAAATTCTACCATAATTACAACAATTATATATATAGTTGCTATTATGATAGAATTTCAATTTAAAATATCCCAAAGATCATTAACTGTAACTTGATTTACAAACACAATTTACAAATCTGAGAATACTTGAAGGAAAATAGGACATTTAATCCCCAAATCTGAAGATCCTGACAAATTTGCTCATCTCTTTTCATGGAAACCAATAACTATTGGATTAGTTTGGCTCAGGATACATTATAAATGTTAGTGAACCGACTAACTTGCACACTTCAAATATGTCAGAGCCAAAAGGTTTTATTCCAGTTCTGGGATGTGGGGAAAATATATCTATTTTAAATAATTTAATTAGAGGAGCTAAACATAGAGGGGATGAAATTGCTATAGTTTTTGTAATTCAGCCAAGTCTCTGATTGTATAGGCCATGGACATGTTATTTATTGTTTTAAGAAATTCAGCATTAGTGAAAAATGTACATAAATTACCAAAGATTTCTGTATTAATTGCTCTATACAAATTTATGTAGGTGAGGAATGTGCTAAATCTATCCCAATCTGCAGTGGGGTGAAACAAGAGATCCTTTATCTCCACCATTATTTTATGTTGCTTTGGATCCCCTTTTGGCAAAGATGGATTTTGAAGGCTGTGGTTTTATGCCAGTGGGAAAAAATCATGACATTGGCATTTGCTGATGACGTGGCTATCCTTCATGGATGCTAGGGATATGAAGAAAAATTTAAAAATCTTAAATCAATTTTTTACCCATACCATCTAAACTTAATATCAAGAAGACCAAGGGATTCCATATTGTACTCAAACATAAAATGTATATTGTCAGCCCAAATTATAATTGGAGATTAGACAGTGAATTGACAGAATATGTGGAGCCCAGACAGTATGAAAAATATTTGGGTGCCAAGGTCACCATGGACTGGAATTGTTGATGCATCACGTGAAATTAAAGTAGTAGACTGATGCAAAAATTTCTATAGGGATTCTCTTAAATCAGTTGAAAAATGTATAATTTAAAAGTTTACATTTTGTGCAGATTATTTTATAATTTATTATTGAGTGAGCCTTCTAAATGTTTTAAATAATCTAGATATGTTGGTTTGAAAGATAATCACAAATATTTTTCATCTCTAATAATGTACTTCTGATGGGCTGTTTTGTTTAAGCATTAGGGATGGTGGCCTCGCACTTACTAAATTTTTGGGATAAATTCCTAATATGTTAATTCAGAAATGGAGAAGACAAATGACTTCTGAAGACATCTAGGTAGATTTGTCATTTGTTTATGCCGGTACAGAGCTCGTGGAAAAGATTTTAAATAGTGCCTCCATGCCGAACCCCAAAACACGGAGAGTAGAAGAATTTAATAAGAGGAGAATTTTAAAGTCCCAAGGAATTTATATTCACTATTTTGAGAACTATTTTACAAGTAGTGCTTTCTAAAAATGTCCTTTTTTAGAAAAACCTTCTACTCTCATCACTACACTTCAATGAAGAACTAACTTGTCCCCTATGAGGGAAGCATTGGCCAGAGGTTGGCCAATTGTTAATGCTATATGTCAGGGGTGGGGAACCTTTTTTCTGCCAAGGGCCATTTGGACATTTATAATGTCATTCGCGGGCTGCTCCTCTCCCCCCCCCCTTCCCCCCCCGAGGAAGCCCAGGCTAGCAACGGGAGCTGAGACCCCAGCTGGCAAGGGGCCAGTGGGGGAAACCCAAAAGCAGTGGCAGGCGGAGTGCTTAGCCCTGCACTGCTTTGGGGTTTCCCCCGCTGGCCCCTTGCCAGCCGGGGTCCTGCCGCCTGCCCCAATCAGCTCCCGCTATCAACCTGGGTGTAGGGGGTGATCTTCCTTTACCCCCGCCCAGCCTCCCCCCATCAAACCGCCTTTCCTCCCCCACCCCTTCCTGGCCCAGCCCATCCCACCGAACCTAACCTCCTCCCCCCCCCACTCCCAACCCAGCCTCCTGCCCCCCATGCCTGACCCACCCAGCCCAGCCTCCCCCCCCACCAAACCTCCTTCCCTTCTGCACCCACGCCTCACCCACCCCATCCAGCCTAGTCTCCTGACCCCTCCCCACCCACCCAGCCCAGCCTCCCCCCCCCACCGCCCCCTTGCCTGCCCCCCAGCCCAGCCGTCTCCCCCCCTGACCGTCAGCTCCCCGCGGCTCCTCCTTTCGCCGCCTGGCTAATGGTGGCCGCGCGGCGCCGGCAGCTCCCCCAGGCACTTCCCGGCCCCTTCGCCAAGCGCAGAGCTGCCCCCACCTGGCGGGACGCGCGCGGGCTACCAGGCGGGGGCGACGCCATGCTCGGCGAAGGGGCCGGGAAGTGCCTGGGGGAGCCCCCCCCCCCCCACCTGGCGGCCCGCGCGCGTCCCTGGCCAGCGGCTCCCCCAGGCGGTTTCCGGCCCCTTTGCTGAGCGCGGAGCCGCCCCGGGCCGCCAGGCAGGGGCGGCTCCGTGCTCGGCAAAGGGGCCGGGAAGCGCCTGGGGGAGCCGCCGGCCAGGGACACGCGCGGGCCGGACGGTATGTTTTGGCAGGCTGTATAAGGCCCGCAGGCCGGAGGTTCCCCATCCCTGCTATATGTAGATGGTTTGGTTAAGGAGACAATTCACTGTATTTCTGGACAGTGTTTTAAAACTAAAGAGATATGGAATATAAGAAACAATAGGATAATTCATGCCTGGTCAATTGATCAAATTGGGCTGAAAGGCAGTTGTTAAACCACATATCAGGAATAAGGATGGTAACTTAAGAAAGCCGGATATTGTGTTTAGAGGTATGAAGTGGGCAAGGTAATATCTATTATTGGTCCAACTTCTGTCAGTCATAGGCACTGGAGCACCCACAGAAAAAAATTGGTGGGTGCTCTGCACCCACTGACAGCCAAGCTCCGCACCCCACCCCAGCTCACCTAACCTCCACCTCCTCCCTGAGCATGTTACATCCCCTCATCTCCTCCCAATGCTTGTCACCGCAAAACAGCTGTTTCATGGTGTAACAAGCTGCGAGAGGGAGGAAGGAGGAGCGGGAAAGAGGCAGGGCTAGGGTGGGGATTTGGGGAAGGAGTCCAATAGGGGCAGGTAGGGGGCGGAGCTTGGGCAGGGACTTTGGGGAAAGGGTTGGAATAGGGGTGGAGCAGGGGCAGGAGGGGATGGAGTTGGGGTGGGGTTGGGTGGGTTCGAGAACCCACTGGCACCAGGAGAAGTTGGTGCCTATGCTGTCGGTGAGAAAGACAAGCTCAAAAGCTTGTCTCTCTCATCAACAGAAATTGGTCCAATAAAAAATATGACCTCACCCATCTCGTCTCTCTAGTATCCTGGGACCAACATGGCTACAACAACACTGATACTGTGTTTGTAAGAGACCGTGAAGCTGTTGTGGTTGATATACATACCATTGGGAGATAATTCCATTAGTGTGGAGGCAGTCCATGGGGAGAAGGTGGACTACTACTCCGAGCTAGAGTAGATCAAGATTTGGGTCTTGTGGGAAATGCAGTGAAGATACGCTTTAGTCAAAGGCAACTTGTTGGACTCATTACAGGAGTAACTGGATGAAATTCTATGGCCTGTGTTATGCAGGCAGTCAGGTGAGATGATCTACTGGTCCCTTCTGGCCTTAAAATCTATTAATTTATTCTTAGTTGATTTCTACATCTAAAAAGTGGTTATCCAAAATGTTGGGTGTCCTGACATCACTTAAAACCACACTCAGCATTATACAATAAATGAAGCATCCCAGATGGAATAAAGCAGTAAATTAATTCCTCCTTTCATGTACTCAAAGGAGTTGTTGATCTACTTTATGCTTTCCTGGGCCTTTGAAATGGAAAATATAATATAATATGGAAAATATATAGAAACTAATCTCTGGCTTAAAGCTATTCACTTTAGTACCTAACTTCAAGGAATGAATTTGGCCTTTGCTGCCTAACTTTAGCTGGTTGTGCTTTTTGAACCCTAAGGGTTGACTATACTGTACACACTGTGCTTTCTAGTGGGCTCATAATTTATTATCTCTGTTTACCTGGACAGTTGACATAATATAAAAGTCATCCTCACTGAGAAGTCTGTGGTTGCTCTTTGTGGAGGGAAAATCTTAACACTAATCACAATGCTTCTGCTTACTCTTTGGAGCTGCTTGCAGGGCTGGGAGCAAACAAGGCCCAGCTGTGTGGTGGGAACCAAACCCATCCTGAGGGCCGGGGTGCAAATGCGTGGTGTGGTGCAGGTCAATACTCTTAAAAATTACCAGATAGCATTTCTACCTAGTACCTGATGCAGGTCATAGTGTGTATACTGGCATGGATTGGGTATGCTGGCATGGATTGGGGATCACATCCCCAAACCAGTGACCATGCCCTTGGAGGTCATACTGCCTGAATTGAAGAGACTCACCTGAGTATTTGACTGTTGCTCTCCTAAATATATTCATGTCTATGGAGGAATCTGGATGGGAGGTTGTGACATACCAGGGTACACTCCAGACCAGTTGTGGGCTGTGTCACCCTTGCCCTGCAGCCTTGGGTGCCTTACAATGCCTTGCTGAAGTAGCTCCCACTTGAACTGATCACAAAAAAAAAAACAAACCCAAACACTTAAAGATTGTGCCACCAAAGGTCAAAGAATCAGGCCTAACCATAAAAACCTCTGAGTGTAAACTGGAGGAGCCAGAGTTCCTTATTTGGGACACTGGGTCGGGGAAAGACCAATATCCCCTCATCGCTTGAAAGTTGAAGTCATTGTAAACTGGCTTGTAGTCGAAACCAAAGAAACAGGTGCAGTCTGCATAGGTCTGCTAAACTGTTACAAAAGGTTTGTGTGGGGTTCAGTGCTGTTGTATCTGCAATCACAGAGCTACTACAAAGACAAAGCCTCATCTGCTGCCAGTGGCTAATCTTACTGCAGTTTTGTAAGGGGCAAGTGTGACTGAATATACCTCTGTGTTCACACACTATTGTAATCATTTTTGTACAAGGCATGTCTTGTAAGCTATCATCTGAAAACTCATAATTTCACGGTCAGTGTAGTCCAGATAAAGTATGTGTGGCAACAATACATGAGAAGTTATAATATTTCCCTCTTTGGTGATATTATCATGTGTTCCAAACTCCACAGTCATGCCCAAACAGAAGTTGGCAGAGAGGTCGGGCCTAGACAAAGGACTGCGTGCAGTGCTTAATTTACATCTAAGCAGTAAACAGAGTCATCAGGAAGGAAGGAAGATAAATGAAATTCAAACAGGTGAAAAAACAATCAGGGAATATCCTTCCACATAGACTTTTTGACTCCTGGTTCTCAGCTGGAAATGTTTTTCAAAAGGGGGACTCATGCTATAAAAAGGAGCGACAAACACTCCAAGAGACTCCTCTTTCTGTCCCAACCCATCACATTCCCTGCACCCGAAGAGATAAAGGAAGTATTTATTAGACTCTGTGAGAAGAGTTCCCTGATCTACAGAGTTTGATCCATAAGACTGCTGAAAACATGCGGTGAGAAAATTGCTTAAATCTGATTGTGACAGATCTCTGGGGTGCAGCCTAGAACTCTGGGACTTGTCTGTGTCCTCTGAACTTGCCAGCCTGGGCTGTCTCTCATGATGCTTTGCTAGTGACAAGCAGCAAACCTCTCCAGGTGCTGTGATCACTCAGCCAACAACATGTAGGGACACACCCAGCTAAGCTGTCTGAATGTGCTCTGAGCCATTTATGAACCAAACAGAAGAAGTCACCAGCAAATCCCTCCAGCCCCCAGCCTTGCACCCCCAGAAATGTACCATCTTACACTTGCCAAAACCTTCTCTTGAAGAATGCAAGCTCATTAGTTAGTATAGTGGACATGCACCAGCCTTTGTAATCTGAGCCAATTCCTCAAGAATTTTAGACAAACTCACAGGTAAATATAAACATTAAAATAAGTATATTAACTACAGAAAGATAAATTTTAAGTGATAAGTGCTAGTCATAAAGGTCAGAGATTGTTACATAAGAAATAAAAGTAAACGCACATTCTAAATCCTAAACTTTATCAGACTCAGTAAGATTTGAATCAAACAGCTTTTCTCACTCCACTGAATGTTGCAGGCAGGTTACAGTTCTTAATACACAGGCTGAATTCCCTTCTCAGACTAAAACCAATCTCCCCAGTTTTGTCTTCCCAATGTTCTTGTTGTCTTCAGAGTAGGTGGGGGAGGGGAGAGGTGGACTCATGATGCCACTGTCCCTTATTTTACACTCTCAATTCGTGTCCCTGGAAAAGTATTGGCCCCAACATGTCCTGGTGGGCCTTGCTGAGTCACAGAGTTGAGCAAGCCCCATGGTGTGGTACTTGCACAACTGTCTCTTACTGAATTGTAAATCTCGTGTTTACAATTCCCCTGCTGGTCAATGGCTGGTGATGGTCATATAAGACCCACCTGGGTGTGGGTCATCTCCTTTGATGACACTGGAGAGCTAGCTGTGGGTATCTTACCTCAAATTTCAATAACATCCGTATACCAAACTCTCATAACTTCATACACATACATATTTTGACTGAACAATGAGTTCTGGCAGATCATGACCTTTCATATGGTACCTCACAAGGCATGCTTTGTATGAAATATCATAACCATATACAAATGATGAATATGGGGCTTAAGGGTGCTACTTTGAGGTACAGTGCATCACCCTGATATAGTTTTTTAAGATAGGCATTAGTGAGCATTTTATTTTTATTTTTCTTGAAACCATTTCTCACTTCTATGCCTCATTACGTGTACCCCCTTTGTAGTTAATAAACTTGCTTTACTCTTTTATCTAATCTAGTGTGTTCAAACTGAAGTTTTCTGAATAACTATTTGAGATAATAAAATGACATATTATTCCCTTAAAGGAATAATGGACGTAAAATATTTGTACTGTCCAGGTAAGGGCTGGGCAGTACAGGTCAGACATTTCTGGGGGAAATCTGAAACTAGGAGTGTGTTAAGGTCGTCCTTCGGTATAACCAAGGTGGTGCGTGTCAGAGTGTAACTGAACTGTGGCCGGCAGGCTGCAGTTACTCTCAAATACTCAGGGCATGGCTTGCACATTGGAAGGCTGTTTGTCAGCAGCCCAGCTGGGAGCTACTTCAGCAAGGCTTTGAAATCCCCAAGGTTGCATGACAGAAGTGACACAGCCCCCCACTCATCTGGACTGTACCTTGGTGTGTCACAGAGGGCCACAGAAATAGCCCTCCATTCTTTTCTCCTACTAGCACTCGGACATAGCAGCTTGCAGGATTTTGTGCTTAAGGACATATCTTCAGCTCAGAGCTGGGCTATGTACAAAGGTAAGGGTAGGACCAATGCTTCCCTCTGGGATGCCCAGAGTTGCTGTGGATCTGCTGTGGAGGCTGCTTCAACCCTGCAGCTGTAATAGTGCACTCTAGCCTGAATACAATCGCTTACAGGACAGAGGATTGCAGCTGTGTGCAGCAACAGATCTTCCCCAGCATAGAGCAGGGCCCCCTCTGTGACAGCCCCCCCCAGATCGAGATCACCCTCCCCTTGCACAGTAGAACCACACATTCTGCTGCCAGGGGATCCTCTGCAGAATTGAGGGAGGCAGAGGGCAGCATTTGCCCCTTAGTTAATACGATTCTCGTGGTCAGTGATATTGTATAAACAAGGCAAGTGTCTGTTATGCTCCCCATGGCAGTGATACATTTCCTGTCCCATGAGCAGAGGTTTTCTGTGGTAGCTGGTACTAACTGGATGGCACCACTGTAAATAAAACCCAGTTTGTGCCTCAGGCTATGCTATTACAATAGCTACCCTCAGTCTGGAAGAGTAACCTTGAGCATCTAAATGTCTATGATTTCCCTATTGTTCAGGGAAATCTTTTAATCACATGGTGAATAATACTAACTTCAATCATTGGGGTTTTTTTTTAAATATACCCGCTGCTGCACATTCAAGGATCAAACCCACCCTCAGTTTGAAGGTTGTTACAGTCTGACTGGACATTGCTAATTCCCTGAGTGAAAGTGCCTCCTTGAGTGTTTAGGTTACTCTTCTTGCTAACATCTAAAGCTCTTAGCTGAAATGATTTTAAAGAGCTTCACAATTCTCTCCCCTTAGGCTAGAGTGGGGACGGCTTGTGCAGAGTGAATCAACGCCATACGTCAAGCAGTGTTTGTATATGTTTCAGTGTATCCAGGCAGAGTGTTTTAACTTTCCATCCTACCGCCCGAGCTGTACTTTCCTGAACATCAGCCAGGAAAATTTTTGTAGATTTGGCAGCGAGACTGTGGGAAGCCTGGTTCAAGACCAGCCTGAGTGTTGTAGCAGAGGCTTTATATAAAGACAGAGGATCCAAACACCTTCCTTTGTTTCACACTGCAAATGAATACAAATGGAGCACTGAGATCACAATCAGGTCCCATTGTATAAGCTCCGGGCTTTCCATTGTTGCATTACATTTTTTGGCATGTAGAACTTTATTATTTTTAAGCTGGAAAACCCATTTGAATTCTTTTTTTTTTATCAGAGTGTTCATTCTACAGTTCTTAATCTTGAGCACTCCTCTGGCCCCCAGCCACTTAATTTTGGTTCCTTGGGCAATGCCTGACCAATTAAGATAAAGCCATTACTTAATGTTTCCCTCCAAAGAGAAAACAAAACCTATTTCCTGCTCTTATTAATTGGATGAAGTCAACTTCCATGTAAAATTTCAGCATAATCAGAATCTCTGCTGTTATCTTACCACATACTGGTTCCTTAGTTGGAATGTGAGGGGGAGAACAAGTTGTCAGGTTTCAACTAGGCTTTCAGTCACTTGGAAAAAATCCTAACAATAAACAGAGACATTTGTCAAGTGTGTGGATTTTTACTACCATGGAGCCACCCAGTTCAGCACCCTGGGGTTTTAAAAGTATTTTTGCTTTCAGCTCCTTAGATATTGTGCTTTGATTTACCTGGACATAAAAAACAACCCTAAATATTCCAGTCATGACAAGTGGATTAGTCAGAGCTGTGGAATAGGCTCTACCCAGTTCAAGTACATTTGAAGGAGCCAAATTTTGCCATGTTTTCAATGTGTAGATAACTAAAGTTCATGCACTAGTCAAATAGTTTTTGATTAAGATGTTACATATTTTCCTCACCATCCTTAAAACACGAGGGCAATGGTATTTGTTTCTTTGGAGTCTTTATAACAAATAGCCCCTGCCATGGCAACGCAACTTAATGCCATCTACTGAAGAGAATGCAAGGCCTCCAGCGAGCAAACAGGAGATGTAAGCCACAACTTGGGAAAAGCTCCAAACTGATGCACAAAGTTTTGAGGGGAAGTAGTAAAACAAATAAAGGAAACACGGCAACATGCCTGAGGCTCGAAACACACAGCAGAATTACTGTGTTTTTATCTGGTATGGTATCCGCAACACAAAACATACATCTCATGCCACGAGCGCTCTGAGCAGCATTGCTGATCTCTTCAATGCTCTCTTTGTAAAATCCTCAGTTTTAAACAAAACTGACTTGATCAAAAGACCAGCTAGATAGCAAAAACCCCACCAAATATTTTCCTACACCCACGTGGTTTAGGGAAGCACTTTCCTTAACAAGGAGCCTGTGTTCTGAGTGCTGTTGAACTTGTCTACGATTTGCGTGTCTTGTTTGGGCCTGCAAAGGAGATGCTGCAGCGTGTCTGTTAAACCCATGAGAGGGGCACTTAGCTTGCATTCTGAGTCCACACCTATCCTGGTCATTCACACAGAGCATGAGAATGTGCCATCTGCCTCCCTAGAGCTGGGAAAGTCCTTCTTTGCTGAACACATTGCACCAAATTTTTGGAGTCAAAATTGTAGACTTATGGCAGAGCGTGTATGTGAATGTAAGTAAGGGAGCGATCAATCTGGCTGGATTGCACTAGAGCAGGGGTGGGCAAACTTTTTGGCCCGAGGGCCACACTGGAGTTCAAAATTGTGTGGTGGACCGGGTAGGGAAGGCTGTGCCTCCCCAAACAGCCTGGTCCTTCCCCCTATCTGACCCCCATCCACTTCCCACCCCCTGACTGCCCCCCTCAAAACCCTCAACCCATCCAACCCCACCCCGTTCCTTGTCCCCTGATCGTCCCCTCCAAATACCCCCCCCACCCTAACTGCCCCCCAGGACTCCACCCGCCCATCTAAGCCCCCCAGCTCCTTTTCTCCTGACTGCCCACTCCCAAGACCCTCCCACACCCTAATCATTCCCCAGACCCCAACCTCATCCAACCCCCCTGCTCCCTGTCCCCTGAGTGCATCAACCCCTAGCCCTATGTCAATAGGGAATTTGGCACATTTTTTTTAAATAATCCAGCTGTTATCCCCTGTTATCCCCTAATGAGGTTAAGAGAAAAAACATTGGTTTTGCACATGTTAAATTCCCTACAGTTGTTTCACTGAGAAGCTTAATACTTCCATGCCATGGATCAGGGACCTGAAAATTGGCAGCAAGGTCGATCTGATGTCAGGAAAGTGACTTTTGCTATCCCCATGAAACTTTGCCCCAAATTTGCCCAATATAATATAAGCCTCTGAAAAACCCCATTTGCACATGCTCAGTAGAGACTTGTAGAGTTGAGCAGTTAAAGTCTCAAAAAACCAATCTGCACTGAGCATGCTCCATACTACCACAGCTCTTCTGCATGACTGGACTTGCACCATCCTCACAGAGTGAGAGATCATATTTCATCCTGGAGCCGCAGCACTGGGCACCAAGACTGATACTCTCTCTCCTACGCGGTCAGATCTGCCCATTGCAGGTGCCTGGGTAGTGCGGAGGAGAAGGAGGAAGCAGCTTGACTTAAATGCAAAGGGAAGGAGGAGGTAAGGAAGGGATAGGTGTGTGTATCGGGGGGGGGGGGGGAGAGTTCATGGGCTCTACACAGAAAGAGTTGTTGGGAGCAATGTCAGGGAAAGAGATAGAAGCAGAAGCCAGGAGGGTTGGGGAATTAGGTGGGAGGAGAGGAAGCAAGGAGCCATCAGAGAAAGATGGGGAGGAGTTGAAGAGAGGGAAGAAGTAAAGGGAGCAAATTGTGGGGAGGGGAAAATAGGAAGCAGAGGAGGGAGGGCCAGGGAAGGAGTCAGGCAGGACAGCCATGAGAAGAGCAAGGGGGATCAAAGCAGAGGAGGGTACAGCGGCAGAAGCATGTATCACTGTTGGTGATACTTGAATCCAGAATTCCTGAGTCTCAACATTTCGCTAACAAATTACAAACCACATTACCAAATGCGTGTCTCATCGCCCTCTACTGGGTGCTCCAAACCGATGATAGCAACTATTATTAGCTTAAGTGGCTGAGGTCAGTACTGTGAATCGAAAGGTCTCAACCTTGCTGATGATCCACATGGAGTGTAATATGCTTCCACATGATGGCATTTCTGTGGTTTTCACTGTGCTTTTACAGTCCAAAAAATTACCTTGAACATTGATTGCGAAGTCAGGGACTCAAACGTTAGGAGATGCCAGAATTCAAGTTGCCTGTGAGTCCTTGATTCAATTCCTTGTGCATATGCATCACAATCCAGTGTTTAAATACATGATATAGGGCCCCTGTTTCTATTGTTGCTGGGCAAGTCACAAACCAACATTTTTCACAGGTCGTCTCTAACTCATTGGTATGCTTTGAGACATTTGTAGCCAGATTAGCAGAAATGCTGAGCATTCACAACTGCATCAGAAGTCAACTGGTGCTGTGCTATAAAAATGCTAAGCACTTTGAAAAAATTAGGCCTTAGATTTCCTAAATCAGGTGCCCACAGTTAGTGGTCACATGTAACAATTTTTACCTTAATCACTCAGGCCCAGGTCCTCAAAGATATTTAAGTGCCTAACTCCCATAGAAATCAGTGGGGATTAGGTGCCTAACTAACTCTGAGAATCTAGGCATCAATGCCTCAGTTTCCTGTTTGTAAAAAGAGAAGAAATAGAATACCCCACTTTACCGGGGTGTTCTGAAGATAAATGAACGTTTCTGAGACATTCTGTTACTGTGGTGAGAGCACCATAGAAAAGCCCATGAAGAAATAAATAAGTCTGCATTCAGTGCAGGGTTTGGCTGGTGTACAGTAAATAAGGCTTGTGGCTACTCACTAAACGATGTGGAAAAAAGAATTATTGAATAACTACCCATTCAGTGAGCATGGTCTATTTAATGCACCAAATGAGGCAGCAGTGCTGTAGGAAAAAAGTGTGTGTGATCATGTCATTAAAGACTACCGTTAATGTACGTCTGTATTATTAATAAAGAGTGGAATCTTAATTTTGGTATTTCCTCATTTCTGAGTGCTTGATGTGGTGGCCTTAAAGTTCCCCCCCCCCCCTAAATGTTTAAGCTATTTTCTAATAGATGTGGAAATATTTGATTCAAAATACCTGAAGGGGTGAATTTAGTTATTTCCATTCCATTTACCATCTATACTAGCCCTTTAAGAAAATATTCAGGCCCTGTTGAACTATCAAAATAGAGGCAGTTCATCCATCAATTTTAAAGGAGGAAATTTATGAAGATTCACAAAACAAAGGTTCTTCATATTCCCCGATTAAATACAACAGCATAGGGGAATTGGAGCATACAAACAGTGTCTCTGTTTTGCAGTCTAAAAAAACTTCATAGCCAGAGGGCCATAATTGTCCACATGTATCAAATATTTTCACTTAGGATCAGATGTTCAAATGAATCATTGCTTCTGCATTTGTGCCAGTTATAGACACCAGGGACATAAGAGACACTAAAGCATGTCGACAAAGAATTGGACAGGAACAGGTAAAAATAGCTAATGTGAATAAATGTGATCCAAGAAATAGGCATCCACATTCTAAATTAAGCTAAAGTAAAGTAACCAGTCAAATTCAATGAGGAGAAGCTCTATGTAAAAGGTTGTTTTCAAAGACAGAAGTTAATTGACAGGAAAAGAACCCAAGATCAAGATGTATGATTTATTAAAGGAAGACCTATGGCCTACATGAAAAATGAACCAATGAAAGGATAAAGACATAAGAGATAATGTTGTCAAATTCATTTTCTGAAATCATTTTTTCCCTGTGGTTATTCCCCACTAGGGTATAAGTGAGTGGTTTTTGCACAGCTGTGAACATGGTGGTCTGGCTACACAGAATTAAGCTTCAAAGACCATTTCCAGGCACTCTATCATTTTCCTTTGAGATGACATTTTCATCATTTTATTTCATTTTACCCTTTAGTATGTAACCCACCTGCCTCCTGCATGTGGTCTGTCCCATCTAGTGACATTGAGACCACTTAGAGAGAAAGAGAGATAAAATGAGTCTGCTCTACAGCCTTTGCTAACAGGTAGGTGGCTTTTAGCTTATATGGTAGAGGCTCATGCACTAAGTTCTAGAGGTCCCATGTTCAATGCTGACAACTGGGGTCTCTCAGGGTTACAAGTGAAGGCTTGGTTACATGTAGCTAAATTCAGTAATTTTGAGGTGCTAAATTGACATGCCTGGAGCCTGAATGGCCGCTACTTAACCACAGAATAGATTCCATATGGGCAAGCTTCCCACAGTACTCTGCCAATAAACCTTATGGAGGGACCAGCTTGGTTCAGTTTCTCCTGCCCTTTTAGTCTGTTGGGCCTGCCAACAGGATGGCAATTCTGATGATGATGATGTTTTTTGTGACGTGGACCCCCATCTACTGGGGCCTGGACCAAGAGTAGAAAACTCATTTCAGACACCAGTGGGTAATAACGTTTGATCACTAGGGGGAATGTCTTCACAGCAACTAGACACCTATGGCTAGCCTGTGCCAGCCAACTCGGGCTTGCGGAGTTCAGGCTGCAGTGTTGTTTCATTGTAGACTTCAGGGCTTGGGGGACAGCCCAAGCTCTGGACCCTTCCACCTCACAGGGTCCCAGAGCTCGGTCTCCAGTCCAAGCCGGGCAGTCTACACAGCAATGAAACAGCCCCATAGTGCAAGCCCTGGGAGACCAAGTCAGCTGACATGGGCCAGATGGGAGTATTTAGTTGCCATGTAGACATGGAGTAGCATAGTGACCAGGGTTACATTTGACTCAACAATTTGGAAGTAAAAGGTTCTAGAGGCCAAATTTTCTGGCCTGCTCCTTTTGTGTCACTCACGCAGCTAAGAGGAATGGAGCATAGCCTCCCTTTGCAAAGACTCAGGTCTAGGGGTTCGTGCCAGGGATGGTGGGTGGTATGTCGAGGGCAGAAGGAGGAGTGGCCAGACCGCCATGCACTCTTGCTGTTCACAAATGGTCTGTTGGAGACAACTGACAGCTGGTACAAGTTAGAGCAAGCCTTAGCCTGAGCCAGGGCCATGTCTGGGGCAGAGAATCAGGAGAATCCCTGTTTTGCTGCACTCCGCATACAAAACTGAGTACTGCTTAGCATCAAACCCTCTAGCACATTACTAATGCCCGGAGGTATCCAGTCCCATGAGATAGTTTGTAAGTGCTGGAGTGTAGATGTAGCCTATGTCTTTTGAGAGACACTGGGGTAAGTGAACTGGATAATCTAAACTAGGAAAGAAGTCAGGGGAGCAAAGTTGGCTTTGGAAAATTTTAGTGCCAGGGTTATTTCTTAACATATAAAATCAGAAAGTGATTTGTTGTGTATGAAATTCCCCCACACTGTGCCTTGAGTCCACGATCAGCAAAACTAGCAGATTACAAAGGGAGTAGAGCAAACCCATAGAAAGGATCCAAAACTTGCAGAACACAGGGGGAAATAGCCTTGGCATGTCCATCAGCTAAAGGAGGGAGCAGATAGTCTATATCCAAAACCACATAAATAAGTTCTCCTAAAGGGAACCCAGACTGATTAGTCAGCTACTTCTCTGCATCCCTCATTATGAGAAACAACCCTAATTTCTGACCTAAATTTGCTATTGTGATATGGTGGCCTCCCTGGAAACACCTGTTCTTCCTCCATTTGCTAAAAATATTTCATCAATAAAGCTAGTTAAATAATAATCATGAGTAATTCATGGATTATGTTATTCATTCATTGTTGAATAATTTATTCCCCAATGACATTTTCTGCTATTTGACTGCCTCCATCAATAGCCAAAGATCATTTATCAAATTGCTTTCCAGTTTTTTTCCTGTCAATCAGTAAATAGTGTGTTTGGAAATAATTATCCATGCTCTTTGATCAGCTCAATTCAGGAGTTATGCTATCTTTGCACTAATGTGCAACGCTGCAAGTTTATGTGGGCAGAAGGATGCTCCCTATAATTAACGGAGGACTAGAATGAGGCTATGGGTTTGAATACTGGGAAGTTCTGAGGGAGGCAGGGCACCCTGAACTTCCAAATAGGCCAGGGAGCTATTATGGCTGTTCAGCAGAATTCATCATGCCTCCCGGGAGACTGGGGAATATTGTCTGTATAGTATCTTGCTCAACCAGTTGTGCTCACCCACTATGCTGCCCTACAGTTATTTGCCAGTAGACTGAGACTTAGGACAATTCAAAGCCCTCACCTAGACACACTTCTGGGGGCCACTTGCACTGCCAGTAGCACTAACCCAGCCCCTCCCCAGTTAACTCACCAAAATGCAGGGGAGTAGCATAGAATATCTGTGTACATGAGGTCCACCCAGGATGCTGTTTCCATACCAGTGGCTTTGGATGTGTGTTTAGGCAGAAGAGTTTGTATGACTACCAAATTAAGCATATATATGCTCAGGGGAAGCTATATGACCCAAAATGTGATTGATTAATCTGTTTGGTTTTTTAAAATGTGCCATAGTAGAACCTCTCTTAAGCCTATAATTAATTAGTTATATTCATGGATCTCTGTAGCAGTGAAGTAGCTCAATATGAGCCTTTGGTTGTGAGAGAGAACTGCACTGGTTTGGGGTGGGTGTTTTTTGTTTGTTTTTTTTGTTTGTTTGTTTTTCTCACCTACTTAACTCAGTCATTGTTGAGGTAACAGAGTCCTGTGGCACCTTAAAGACTAACTAAAGTATTGAAGCATAAGCTTTTGTGGGCTAATACCCACTTCGTGGGATGCAAGCAGTCATTTCAGTCATTGTTATATTCTAAGGAGATTGTCCCTGCCCTCAGGTTCTGGTACTGTTAAACAGCTGCTCAGGGCCAGCATTAATCATGGGTCACACAGGACATGAAACTTCTAGGGGCAGCTCCAGCATTATCTACAACAAGCAAGCCAGCTCAGGATGGGTCTGCCACTTTAAGGGGCCCAGGCACCAAAACACATAGCACTTACCCTGCAACTTCCTTAACAACCTCTCCAAGATGACTGCCCCCTATTGGTGGATGATATGATTGCTGCAGGTGGGGGCAACAAAGCTTTTTGAGATCCTCCAGGGTGAGCTATAAGATATCATTATTCAACATAAGTTATTATATTGCATTGGAAATGCCTTTCTAATTTTCTGCATGTTGCTAACCTTAGGTCTCTTCTGGCATTACTGCTTTCCAATTAACTTCCTGCCATTGAATACTATATCTGTGTTTTGACTTATTTTGTCATCAGATGTGTCAGTTTACATTATTCCAGATTTAATCTTATTTTGTTTTCCATATCTGTACAGTTTAAAGGGTTTTTATTGCTTTGTAACAGAGAGAAAAGGGGGGAAAATAATATACAGACCAGGGTACATCATTTGTTTATAATTCAGCTTTTTCTAAAATGCCTTGTAGGCTAAACTTGAAGCATTTTTTAAAAAATTAAACAAGGAGTAGTAACCAAAATCCCATTTTATGCAGACAGTCTGGCCACTTCAATTAAAAAAACAAAACAAAGTTGATGAGATTCCAAAATAATAATCAATACTATTTGTCCAGTCATCCCTTCTGCGGGGGGGGGGGGAGGGGAATAAGGCTTGTAGTATGTTTACAAAGCAGTTTAGCTTTCAAGTCAGTGACGCTTCATAGAAAATGCTCTTTATCACTCTCTCTTATAAAATAAAATTCACCTCTGTGCAGACAGCCAGCACAGGCTATTCACCACATAATCCCACTTAAGTCTTCAAAGTAGAGTTTAAGTAGCCCTCATGTGAAGCACAGAGCTTGGGTGAAATTCTGGCCCTACTGAAGTCAATGAGAGTTTTGCCATTTACTTCAGTGGGGCCAGGATTTCACCCCTAGTGTGAGTTTCTGCACACTCAGATTAATTTCATTCATAATGAAGAAAAAACAGGAAGTGACCTCATTGCTGTTGGCAGCACCGCACAATTTATTGTAGTTGTGGGTTGGGCAAAATGTCACTGAAGCTGATGGATAATTCACTATCCTTGATAGGCGGGGACCCCATTGCCCTTTCTTTAATAACCATTCAGCCCCCTTAATGAAACACCAGTGGCCTTCAGGCCAAACACAGACACGTGCCACTGCCCAAAACAAAGCCACATGCAGAGCACTCAGGAATTTGAACCATATGCGAGAGGGGCATGGCTGGTGTGGTAAACCCAGAACAGGCAGCTACCAGAGGGGGTGGTGGTAAGAGAGATAACCACAGATTAATTGGGTTCAGCCGAGTAGAGGTTGCCAGAGACCCAGGCAAGATCAGCTGCTGCCAATTAAGGGCTGTCAGAGACCGTTTTTAACCTTCCCCTGTTAGGAAGGAGAGGGGAGAGAGAGGGAAGGAGTGAGGCTGCCAGTAGGCTGGGGGCAGCAGGGTAGGGAGCCCCTCCAAGAAGGGAGGCTGTATTCCCTGGTCAGAGAGGGGGAAAAACTCAGCTGAAGAACTGCCTAAGGGGAGGAAGAGCTTGCCCTTGGGCATTCTAGGTGGTCTGCCTTGCCAATACTTGTCTCTCCAGAGCATAAAGGACTTGAGCCTGGTGAGTCAGAGAAGGCACTTTCCCACACTGGGTATTCTTTTGGTGTTCACGATACAGAGAGCAGTTTTAGTAGAAGGCTGTACATGACAGAGAGAAGCAAGGGAAACACCCAGAAACAGGCAGAGAAGGCTACAAGGAAGCACCAGACACAACCTGAACAAGCATTGAGAACTTGAGCCCGAGAAAAAGCCTAGGGAGAGAGCTTTTGGGCTCAGTGCTAGCTGAAAGGGGCTTGGAGCTGTGAACAAAGAAACCATCTCATTTGATTCCTCAAAACAAGACTTCATAAATTCTTTGTCAATAAACAGAACTGTAACAAACATAGCTGACTCATATAATCAATTTCTCCTCCTAATGGAAACAATCTGCAGGGCCCCAAACTTTGGCTGACCACTCAAGTCACGCAGGATAACACTGTCATTTGTGGGTTAAGTCAATTTGCACTAACTACTTCCTTCGGGTCATTAATAAGGAGGCTGGGTGCAAATGAATGTAATAAGTGAACTTTGTTGAAACCTCACCACAAGCGGATACATTTCATTTAACTAAAACCCTGTGTTTATTTCCTTCTGTCAGTTTTCAGTCTATGCTATGGTGCTCAGATACAAAGCAATTTAAATGAATTTCCCGGAAGGGTTTCTTGAGACACTTTATCCAGTACTTTCTGAAAGTACAGATCTGAACTAAATGAAATCATTTTTAAAAAATCTTCCCCTTAGGTGAAAAAGGAATAACTAGTAGTTCACAAGAAGAAGCAATAAACTTCTGACTCATCAGAAACAAGTTTTATATGCTGCTTTCCTCTGCAGGGCACAATTTTGAGAGTAAATTGCTTTTTTAAGAAACATCCTATTACAGTTTATAGGCTTTAAAATCTCTGACTCACTTTTCTAAAATGGATCCCGTTCCTGAGCAGACATATAAATAGAATTTCAAAGCAAAGAACAGTAAAATCATGTAGGGGATATTAAATCAACTTTTAACTCTCCTATCTATATTAGAGATGACATGCTACTTATCACTGAAGGACATGCATGCCTGTTTTTCTTACACTTCTCTATTAGTTATTTTAAGTTCACTGAGTGTGACCTGCTACTTGCCTTTCTCAGGTTTGTCTATATTTGCTCTCTTTTCATCAGCTCAGTAACTACTATGCATTCTTTCACTCTCAGGACAGCAGTTCCATAATGAAATGTATTAATTCAATACGCTCAGAAACATCTGAAGTTCCAGAATCCCCAGCAAAGCATGCCTTGGGAATCAGAGCAACAGTTTACTGAGCCGCAGTTCCCTGAAAAAGCTAAAATAAGACTTGGCAAAAACTCTTGCCAGCTGTTGTACATTTACCAGCCAAGCTACATTTGTTTTTCATATCAATGAGGCATCAGAAAGAGCTGCTCTTAGCCTTATTTGGATTAAACTTTATACCATGTTGTACCAGAATTTTTTAAATTTGCATGTTTATTTGCTTTGTTCACTTATTTTTATTGGACCCAGATGTCAGCAATGTCCTGCATTCCCTTAATTAACCCAAATCATTCTACACTAGGGAAGATACAAATTGCTCCTTCCCTATTGTGGGAGACAACTTAGAATATTTACAAGTCAAAATGGTGAGATCAGCTCTGTCACTCTCGCCAGGGGATAGCAAAGCTTGGTTGTCACTAATTGTCATAAACTGACACATGATAAAACCTGCCATATACCACATATGTTCTGTGATTTATAGAGTAGACATTACAAGTCTTTTGCGTGGGAACACTGCAGCTGTGCCTAAGTCACATTTTGAACAACAGATATTGCAAACAATATTAAGTGCTCAATTTTATACTACATTTAAAATGCACCCTTTATAATGAATTTCCAAAATTCAAATCAGTTAGACTGTGTAAACATTCACTGCAAATTTTACCTCGTTGGATTGAAATATTCCGATGACGATTAATCTGGTGCTGACAAATGGGGCACTATAAACTCAGCTCTCAACCTGTTCAGTTGCCATAATCAAAATCTAAATGTGCTGAGTGATAGAAGGGACTAAAATGTTTTTACAAGAACTATTATAATCTCGCCTCCTTTTGCAGATTACCCTCTTTTCCTTAAACATTATAGATTACCTAAAGCATTTAGGAAACTGAATTGCTGGATTTGATTCATGCCCACAGGTCCAAATGTGTAATCTGCATCTCCTGCATCTATGATAGATGCTGTGCCAAAGGGGGGATTCCCACCCAGGTAATGGCACAATACCTTCCCCAGAGGCTTCGCTGAGGGAACACAGGTTTAATTTATGGGTCTAGTTCCATAGGAGTGGAATCAGCATATTTCTTATGTCCCCTGGTAGAACTTCTTCCCGGAAGGTCCCACCCAACTTCTCGGCTGAGCCAGACAACTCCATTTTCTCCGACAGAGGGAAGGGGGTTGGGAGCTTCTTGCCACCGTCCAGGCACACTTGTGGGTTTCCTTGGCAACAGTGAAACAAAAGTGCTTCATTCACATTATAGCACTTAAGGTAATAAAACCTCAGGGACCTATAACCTGAAATGTGTGAATTCAGTGCCATACTGCCTAAGAAGCAGAGCAGGAGGAAGAGAGTCAGAGATCCTATTGTCTGTAATCACATAAATCAGACAGCCACTAGGGGATTTTTGCACATCAAAAATAAATGTCAACACTGCTTTTAAGATTCCTAGTAGGGCTTTCAAGTGATTAAAAAAAGTAATCGCCATTAATCATATTGTTAAACAATAATAGAATACCATTTATTTAAATATTTGTGGATGTTTTCTACATTTTCAGATATATTGATTTCAGTTACAACACAGAATACAAAGTGTACAGTGCTCACTTTATATTTATGGTTGATTACAAGTATTTGCATGGTTAAAAAAAAAAGAAATAGTATTTTTCAATTGACCTAATACCAGTAGTGTAGTGCAGTCTCTTTATCATGAAAGTTGAACTTATAAATATAAAATTGTGTACAAAAAAACATGCATTCAAAAATAAAACAATGTAAAATTGTAGAGCCTGCAAGTCCACTCAGTCCTACTTCTTGTTCAGCCAATCACTCAGACAAACAAGTTTGTTTGCATTTACAGGAGATAATGCTGCCCGCTTCTTGTTTACAATGTAACCTGAAAGTGAGAACATGCATTCTCATGGGACCGTTGTAGCCAACGTCACAAGATATTTATGTGCCAGATGCGCTAAAGATTCCTATGTCCCTTCATACTTCAACCACCATTCCAGGGGACATATATCCATGCTGATGATGGGTTCTGATCAATAACAATCCAAAGCAGTCCAGACCAATGCATGTTCATTTTCGTTATCTGAGTCAGATGCCACCAGCAGAAGGTTGATTTTCTTTTTTGGTGGTGCGGGTTCTGTAGTTTCCACAAGTGGTGGTCTTTTAAGACTTCTGAAAGCATGCTCCACGCCTAATCCATCTCAGATTTTGGACTGCACTTCAGATTCTTAAACCTTGGGTTGAGGGCTGTAGCTATCTTTAGAAATCTCACATTGGCACCTTCTTTGCATCTGCAGTGAAAGTGTTCTTAAAATGAATCACATGTGCTGAGTCCAGGGGCAGCTCTACATTTTTTGCCACCCCAAGTGAGGAAGTCAGGTGGGCTTCGGTGGCATGCCTTCAGAGGAGTTCCGCTGGTCCCGCCAATTCAGCGGTGTTTCTGCTGGAGGTCTGCCGCCGAAATGCTGCCGAATCCGGGACCAGCGGACTTCCCCCATAGGCATGCCGCCAAAGGCCGCCTGACTTCCACCCTGATAGCAACCAGCAGGCCGCCCCCTGTGGCTTGCCACCCCAGGCATGCACTTGCTGCATTGGTGCCTGGAGCCGCCCTGGATGGGTCATCATCCAAGACTGCTGAAATACAAAATATATGGCAGAATGCAGGTAAAACAGAGCAAGGAACATATAGTTGTCCTCCAAGGAGTTCAGTCACAAATTTAATTAGCACATCAGCATAGAAGCATGTCCTCTGGAATGGTGTTTGAAGCATGAAGGGGATAGAAATGTTTAGCATATCTGGCATGTAAATACCTTGCAATACTGGCTACATCTCCTCCACTTCCCCTTGTTCACTGTTCTGTACCCATTTACTAACTTCTTCACAAATTTAATTAGCACATCAGCATGGAAGCATGTCCTCTGGAATGGTGTTTGAAGCATGAAGGGGATAGAAATTACCGCCTGTAAATGTAAATAAACTTGTTTGTCTCAGTGATTGGCTGAACAAGAACTAGACTGAGTGGACTTGTAGACTCTGAAATTTTACATTGTTTTGTTTTTGAGTGCAGTTATGTAACACAAAAAAAATCTACATTTGTAAATTCCACTTTCATGACAAAGAAATTGCACTACAGTACTTGTATAAGTCAAATTGAAAAAATACTATTTCTATTGTTTACCATTTTTACATTGCAAATATTTATAATAAAAAATAATATGCATTTTGATTTAAATTAGAACACAGAATACAACATATATTAAAATGTAGAAAAAATCCAAAATATTTAATAAATTTCAATTCGTATTCTATTGTTTAATGATTTTTTTTAATAATGATTAATTTTTTGAGTTAATCACGTGAATTAATTGCAATTAATTGACAGCCCTAATTCCTAGTTTATAATTTTAGAAATTAGATTTGTCATCTCACCTTAGTTCAGTTCTCAAACCACGTGATCCATCATTTACAGAGCATAGTACATGGGGGGAAGACTGGTCTCAGGAAACCCTACACATTAAATCATGGTTAAAACAATAAAGTTTAACCATAGCAAGGAAAGGGACACTTCAAATGGTGCTTAACAACAAAGTGCCAAGTCATTCAACTTTCACGCTATTAACTCTAACTTCTACAGCAGAAAGTTCCATAGGCAACTGTTCTCAGTGGTAACATATTTAATATAGACATATTTCAGGTCACAGGTATACATTTTTCACACTAATAGGCCCAATAATACTATGTATTGTCAGACATTTCACAATGTTTGCATGGTTGGAATATTTCTGTTTTGGGACACCATTATGCCTATTTTGGATGTCATATCACAGGAACCTGTCTAAGAATTTATACCATGCTCATCACCATGATATCGGAGGACATCTGTAGCCTTGGAAAGCATTTGTAGTCCTCACAGACAGGCCCTGTGCAGCCTTAGATTGACTGAGGAGACAACAATACCCGCTTTGCATCTTGCACAGCAGCCGATGTGTTTGTGTGTCTGTGGTTACACTCAGGAGATAGCTGTGGGACTGCCTCCTCCTATGCCCATGTATGGCTCAATTATATAAATGTGTTAAGGACTGGACTAAGCCTGCTATGAAAGAAAAATGTACTGAGGGTTTAAAGAGGATGATATGCGACTACACTGCTTGTCAGTTCATATCTGTCAGTGCTATAACAGGTCTCTTGGGTTTATCAATCATAATATCCTTCACCAAGTGTTTACATTCACACATACTTTGACATAAACTTGAACATGAATTAACTAAATGAATTACTCTTAATCTTCTCCAGACAGCACAGGAAAGATAACATTCACAGTCATATATTTGAATTCTCATAAATATTAGCTACCCAGTCCAATAAATTCCACATTCACTTTTTCTGGGTCATAATCCCAAAGCAGATTACTCCAATCCTACTGTCCAATCTTTAGTGTTTTTATACCCAGTTCATTTACTTTTCTAAGGGGAGCTGACAGTGACCCCCATTTTTACGTGGCCTACACTGTTTATGGTATAAAATTCTTGTGGCTTTTTTAGGATGCTCTAACACCTCCATTGTTTGCAGCAAGCCCTTAAAATTCAGCAGAGAGCCTGAAAGTCAGGGATTTGCTTTTAGCTGCTCTGAGGAATTCTGTGCCAAATACCCTGAACATTTTAAAGGCCTGTACATGACACTCACCACTGCTCCATGAGACCTTGAACCCCCTACCCCCGGGAGCAGGCACTCAACCTGGGAGCAACTGTAGCAGGGTTATGGACAAGAGAAAACCAAGATGGGCTTGATCAAGTCAGGTTCCTCCACATCCTGACCTCACTTGCAGACCTGGCACCCCATAGGGCAGGGGCTCCTAGGGTGACCAGATGTCCCAATTTTGGACAGTCTTCTTCTTATATAGGCTTCTATTACCTCCCACCTCATCCTGATTTTTCACACTTGCTGCCTGGTCACCCTAAATTCAGGGAATGTACGATGCAGAGATGGAGCCAGGATATCACCCGTCATTTCTCTGTGCCTCGGTTCCTCATCTGTATAACGGGGATAATAGTAATTTCTTTTTTTCACCCTTTGTTTTCTGTACGTAGACTAACTCTCTTGGCATTTACTGTCACTATATTTTTGTGCAGTGCATAGTGCAATTGGGAACCTGATCTTGGAAGGATTCTCTAGGCCCTAATACAACAATACTAACTAATGATAATAAGAGGAAATGCACCCAATTTTCCCTTGTGTAACTCTATTGATGTTTATTTAGTTACACCAAGGAAGAATTTGGTCCCAAGCTGTTTGGACCATGTCAAATTCAGTACTCTACTTGTATTTTATTTATTTTATTTTTTCCTCACATTTTCTTGACACTTTCCTATCATGTGGGAGCCTCTTATTTACACTGTTGTTAAAACTTCATTTCTGAAACATCGTAATAAAGCATTTCCATTCAAATTTTAATTATGGTTGTTTGGCTGGATTCATGTTGTGCCTTGGTTAATTCTCCTTCAAGCAAACTTTGTCATAAAAAATGGCATGCCAAAATTTGAATTCCCAGTAATATATCCAGATCCTGCCTTCCTTGAACATCCTAAACTCACAATTAAGTCAATTGGAATTTTGAGTACACAAGGAATAAAGAATCCGGCCTGTACTGTGTAGGAGACAGAAATATGCTACTGCTCTGCTCCATTCCACATTTCTGTGCTGCCTTCTGTCTTTTTAATTTTCTCCAAATGAATCCTGCTCTTGCAATCTGCCAGCATCTTGTTAATTTCTTCAGAGAATAGGGTGACCAGATAGCAAGTGTGAAAAATGGGGGTAGGGGGTGGGGGATAATAGGAGCCTATATAAGAAAAAGTCCCAAATATCAGGACTGTCCCTATAAAATCAGGACATCTGGTCACCCTATCAGAGAAATGTGATGCTGTGATAAATGAAGTTGTGGGAGGTAGCTCCCTTTTATGGACACCCAGCCAGGCAGTAGCTATAAAATCCCTCTTAGTAGCTGTTCTTTAATTGCACCAGCTTTAACGGATGTATTATCTCATATGCAGTCACCACTGCCTCTCTCTCCCTCATACTTGTTTGCTCCTCTCCTTTTCTTTCCGGACAACCTCTCCTCCTTAATCCCAGTATCTATCTTGAAATTATTTCTCTTTGTCTCCATTACAACAGTTACCTCCACCTGCAGCCACAACCCCTTTCCTGCTTCTGACCTTCCTTTCTCCTACTCTTACCCCATCCTTCACCCTTTTCTCATCCAGCTCTTCACGCTTCAAATGTGTCATTTTCTCTCTTATGCTCAGTACAACTTTTTTTGACTCCACCTTTATTTGCAGCTGCTCCTTCTACTCCCTCTGTTTTCAGATTCCTTGAACCCGCCATTTATACCAAATACCTCAATGGTCTGACTCCTAACTAACTCCTGGAATCCCCCCCAATCTTGCTTCTGCTACCTAGACTCCACTCAACCTGCCCTTCACAAAGTCACCCTTTTCACAAGACTGTTGTCCATCCTCATCCATCTTGATCTATCTGCCCATTTCAATGTGGTCAATTACTCGCTCCTTCTGCCTTCTTCATAAAGGTCAGAGATCCTGTGCTCCCCTCCGTCTCCTCTAACCTCCCAAATCTGTTCTTCAGGGTCCTCTTTGGGGGGTTCCTATTCCTTCCTCTCCCAGTACCTGTTCAAATTCTGCAGGATTCCATCTTTGGTCCTCTCCTCTTCTCCCTCTACAATTTATAACCAGGGAAATCTCAGCTAGTTACACGGCTCCAGCTACTGTCTTTATACCAATCAATCCCAAATGCACCATCTCTGATCTATCCCTTTCTGTTCAGACTCCCATTTCTGCCTGCCTATTTGACATCCTTTCCTGGACGGCACAACATAATTCATTCTTATGACAAGTAGTTTAAAGAAAATAGGAAGCTGCACAAAATATAACCCACTCTCACTATACTTTAAGCTACGGTTCATCTGGAAATGTAAACCCTACTAGAAGAAATGCGTTGCATGCATTTACTTTAGAGATTTGCACATCTCTTCTCCATGGCATTTGAAAGTGTACTGTTCCACATCTACGCTGTTCCTGGACTTCAAGTTCAATGGCATCTGAATTATTTTTACACAGCTTTGGCACTCTTCTGCCAATGTGCAAGCTGCTGACCTCATAACCAGATGTGAGCCTAACTTTCATGTTGGCATAGTAATATGAAGAATATTTTTCCCTGCTGAAAATGGTTCGGGATTCTTTTTCTTTTCCTTTCCTCGGGTAAGATGTATTTTAAGGTTATTTTGCATTTTTGCATTGTAAATTTTGAATCTTCTATTGTTATCAGTGTTTAATAAATTATATTTTTATTTCCAATAGTGGCCAGTTTATTGAGTGCTGTATAAACAAAGAAGAAGGCATAGTCCCTGCTGTGAACACTTATGTTTACAGCATGGGCTTGCACAATGGCTGGCAAGCAGGGGTGCAGCCCTCCCCAAAATATGTGTGTGTACATGCAGCCTAGGGAGGGAGGAAGCAGCAGGGCAGCTGGATGCCAGCTGAGCTCCTCCTCCTCCTCCTCCCAGCCCTACAGCTGCTGTTGCTTCTTCCCTGGTGCTGGAGTCCCACCGATTGTCTCTGCCTCCAACCCCTGACTCACCTCATTGGGTTGCCAACTTTCTAATTACACAAAACCAAACACCCTTGCTACCCCCTTCCCCATCCCTTTCCTGAGGCCCTGCCCCCTACCCCGACCCTTCTCACTCCACTCCCCCGCTCCCACTCACTCCAACCCCCTTCCTCTATCGCTTGCTCTCTCCCACCCTCACTCACTCATTTTCACTGGGCTGGAGAAGGGAGTTGGGGTGCAGGAGGGGGTGAGGGCATCAGCTGGGGGTGCAGGATCTGAGGTGGGGCTGGGGATGAGGGGTTTGGAGGGTGGGAGGGGGCTCCAGGCTGAGGCAGGAAGTTGGAGTGTGGGAGGGAGTACAGGCTCTGGGCTGCAGATGCAGGCTCTGGGCTGGGGCCAGAGGTGAGAGGCTTGAGGTGTAGGAGGAGGCACTGGGCTGAGGGGTTTGGAGTGTAGGATGGGCTCTGGGCTGAGGCAGGGGGTTAAGATGTAGGAGGGGGTAGGGGCTCTGGGCTGGATGTGTGCTCCAGGGTGGGGCCAGAAACAAAGCACTCAGAGTGCACAAGGGGGATCTGGGCTGGGGCAGGAAGTTCAAAGTGTGGGAGAGGGTTCACCCTTCCCTTCAGCAGGTAGCAGAGCTGGGACTCTGGAAGCACAGGGAAGGAGAAGCAGCAGCTGTATGGGTTGAAGGGAGGAGGAACTCAGCTGGCAGCCAGCTGCCCTGCTGCTTCCTCCCTACCTGGGCTGCTTCCAGGAGGAGCCACTGCCTCCAGAGGCATCCTGAGAAATTGGGGGAGGGGTATACCGTGAACCTTTCATTGGGGTGTAGCATGCCCCTTTAAAAGCAATCAGAGTTAAATTCCTGTGCACACCCCTGATTAGTGTACCAATTTTGGATTAAAAAACACCTTTAGCTTTGCTCCAGCTCCAGCTATTTTTCTCCACAAATAATTGTAAAGAAGTACTGAGTAACGAATTCTTGGGTTACTACACACAGACATGCAAAATAGCCACCATGTCAAACAGCATCAACATGAACTAGGACAAATTCAACAGCAGTGTCTAGAACCGCTGGCTTACTGAAAATGCAAATATATCACTATTTACATCTCTCCTGGAATGTCCGCTTTGACTTGAGGCTTCTTGTCCCTCCCAGGATCAGAATCAGCCTGCTCAGCATCACTGGAGATAGCTTTCCAGGGCCAAATCCATGTTCAGTGACAGACCTATTCTAGTCTATCACTAACAAGAGGGCTGCTACCGGGCCTGTTTAGCTCCCAGCGCTGGATGAGTAGTTTGAGGAGATAACCAATGGAGGGTGTATATGCTTTCCTTGGTGACTAGCTCTTTTTGATGATTTTGTTCCATTTTTGTTCTATCTCCTTTATCTTATTTTCATCAGGTTCAGATAAATTAAACTGGGAGATTATCCTGGATATATCCTGCTGATGTAAGCATCTGGCAGCAATGCTAACATGGGAACTTGTAGGAACACATTCGCTCAACTGATGGCGGGTTAAACTCTCTTTTTTTTCCCCCAAGGGTGTTTTTCTCTTTTCTCTGTGTGTGGTTTATGTGGGTGTGAGCAAGCCTGATGGGAGACACCTGGGGATGGATTTGATCATCTTTCCCAGGTGAGATGGGACACCCTGGGAGGCAGGCTAAAAGTGTGAGGCATGTGACTGGTGAAAGGCGGTGCGGGAGAATCAAATGTCTCATTAAAGCTGGTCCTCTTTAGACATCCTATGTGGTCTGATAGGGAAAATTTAGGGATGGAAGCTTTTTTATGCTGCTGAAAACCCTTTGAGAGCCAGGATGTACAGCACCTGCCTGTTTCCCCCTTGCAGTGGATAGCTCTGTGTTTTAAAGGGGATTCTGGCCCAGGAGTTCCACTGGACTCTACTTTTGGGGTGCTCTGCTCTGGGCATACTTCAGATTCTTATTCCCCCACTGACAACAAATCATTGCTGATAATTGATGTAGTCTCTTGGAAGCTTGTCCATGGTCCATATCTCATATGGGTAACCTGCCAGCTCTGTTTTGAAAAGCAATATTATCTTTCTAATGCCTTCTTCACATAAAATACTTAGCACACACAATTAGGTAGGGTTGGCTGACAGAGCCTTGCTTTAGACTAGTCCCTCTTTTTTCCCCTCCCTCCTTCAGCAGCAAGAAAAAAACCAAAGAACAACCTTCTTCTCCCTCTTTTAAGATAGGACTACTCGGCATGCACAGTGAACTTTTCCTCTTACTTAATGGTGCTCTGCCTCTAAGGATAAACAGCTGTAATTGCCTTCTCTCATTTCCTCTAGGAAGGAAAGAGAATGAGATGAGGCAATTGGTGTTTGTACCAAGGAGAGAGAATATGACTGAGCTTCTTGCACCACGTTGGGGGACTCTTTTTGGACAATCTCTTGTCTTTAAAACCTTGTTACATTATCTTTGCTGTCTGCCTTTAAAACCCATTCAAGAATTAGATACAATTGTTACTTCAGCTTAGGGTGACCAAACAGCAAATTTGAAAAATTGGGACAGGGAGTGGGGGAGGAGGGGAGATTTAGGCATCTATATAACACAGGGCCCCAAATATGGGGACTGTCCCTATAAAATTGGGACGTCTGGTCACCCTACTTCAGCTTATCATAACCCAAACAAACACAGTTCTGAAGAGTTTATTATACCTTTTCTAAATAGGTCTTCAGAAGCATATACCCCTCTTAATAGTAGTCATGCTTTCCTAATGGTTCTCCTTAGTCATGCTTCATGGGTCTGAGAATCCCAAATAGAGATAATGGCTTTTTTCCCTTTTCCTTGGGAGCAGAGTTCCATTTTTATGCAGGAACTTATTCAGAATCTATTTAAACAAGCCAGGCGGAATTCACCCAGCTATAAATGACAGCAAAAGCTAAAGATAGTAAAAATATCAGTGAGAACGACAAGGAATGTTGAAAATACATCAGGCCAGGCTGGCAATCGAGTGGTAGCAGAAGGTGCTTCCATAATGGGGCGGAGGGAGACCCAAGCTTGGATTCTGAGTTTGCTGCCAGGCTTCCCAGGGTGGCAAGGAGTGGGCATCCTGAGGAGGGCCTATTATATCCTCAGTGCTTGGGGGAAAGTGTAGATAAATCTCTGCATTCTGCATTTTTGCAAAACTTTTATATGATTTTGTGTTTTCATATAACCTTGTCTAAGAAACTTTGTATTGGACCTTGACAATATGTTATAGCCCCAAAGATAGTACAATTAAGGTAAAAGAAAAATGTCTTTTCCCTAGAAGTAGAATAAGATTTTCCTCCTTTGTAATCAATTGCCCTGTTGAATGAATAAGGCGTGAATGAGGAAGGCGTGGAAGGCAGGCACCTCTAGACAGCTGCAACCCTTAGAGAAGGGATGGGAGCCAGACCAAGGACAATCAGACTTGTCAAGTGGGCTGACTAAGGAAAAGCAGACATATTGACGGCATTGGGGGTTAGCAGACAGCACCTTCTTTTGGTACCCCCCCTCTTTGCAGCATTGGGACAACACCCAGAGAAAAGTGGCAAAAAGGACCAATGGACACAGTCCCAGATTTTGAATCTGGGACAGATTTGCATAGAGGGAAGCTGCTATAAAAGTGAGGTGTCTTGAAGAGAACCCCGGGTCTTGTCTTGTCAACATCAGGGCATTGATCTGGATCGGCAGAAACCCGGCTCCCCCCCCTCCCCCCTCTAACTCACCTGGCCAGTGAAGTTAAGGGGAGCGACTCAAAACAACAGTAAGATGGAGTGTATTTGTGTGTGTATGTGAGTGCATGACTGTGATATAGATCATATGCATATGATAGCGTTGATTGATACATGTATTACTAATAAATGTGGCGTTTTGCCTTATTCCCCCTGAAGGGAGATCCTGTGTGGTACTTTAAGTACAACAAAAGGAGCTCTTTGTGTTGTTCTCAAGCAACTGCTTCTAGCTGGTGGTGAAAGAAGTTGATTTAAGTGCTCAAACACTACAATAAATTGACACTGTAAAACCCCCAAATTCAAAGAAAGAACTTCACAGCCCCTCGCTCCCCAAAACAAACCTGACCAGTACAAAGCTACTTGCTCAGATGATTTCCAGTCCTTTTCACTTGAGTGATGTTGAAATCCCTGACTCATTCAGGGATGGGAGCAGTCTTCCAATTTTCTTCATTTAAACAGCAAATAGTTGACCACAGATTGCTTATTGCCTACTCTGAACACTCCCAAAACTTTTTGAAAGCATGGATCCAGGTCCAATCTTCATGTTAGTCCCCATATTTTAAAGGGGCCAAGCACAGGCGCCAACTTTTGGTTTTGCTCCTCTCTGCCCCATTCCTCCTCATTTGAGCGGCAGGCAGGGCCTCGTGGGAAAAGGCCGAAGGGGGGTGGAGCCTTGGGGCAGAGCGGCAAGCTGAGCGAGGGGGTGGGGCCACTATCTGGGACCCACCAGAGATTAATCCAGCCCTGTGGGTACTGAGCACACCCTATTTTTTTTCAGTGGGTGCTTGAGCCCCAAAGCACCCATGGAGTCGGCCCCTGTAGAGCCAGGTCTTGAAAACTCATTGGGACTTCAGGAAAAAATTCGTTCTAGAGCCAAAAGTTAAAGCTCAGGCGCTTCTCTAGGTCTTATACCATGATACCTCTTTTAATGGACTAGCATTTGCTTACAGTGAGAAGTTAGTAAATGGGTACAGAACAGAGAACAAGGGGAAGTGGAGGAGACTGTGGACTTTACAATGATCAGTGTGAACTTTGCAGGGCAGATATTGTCAATTACTCTAGATTGCTGCAATCAATATGGTACCTGGCACAAAATCACTAATAAAGCCCAATGCCTCCAAAGCTGTCAATGTGCCTTGTCACCCGCATAATCACAAAGGAGTATTGACATACAAAAACAGATTCAAATTCTGAACAAAATAACATTTGCTGAGTCTATAGGATTTTCTCAGGAGGTCGGTGTTTAACTGTATGCCTGTGGTTAGAATGCATAATTCAAGGTCTTTATTCCAGTGGCATTTGTAGTAACAGAAGTCTATGTATCCTCAAAGCAGTAACTTTTTAATAAATTTCATGTTCTCATATGACACCGTTGTTTGTAAAACATGATTAAAGATGAGTAATGAACGGAAAATGTCAAACTCCACAGAAGTGCATCTGTTTCACATGCCGCATGTCCTTATGATATATCCTTTATGAGATATCTTTAAAGGGAGTGATGTGAAGAAGTAGTTCAAAACTCTAATACAGTTTCCTAAGCCATAGAACAGCGTTTGCTTCATGTAGTGTATGAACACGGACATGCACTGAACACATGAAGCAGCACTCCGCTGAAGTCTAGCTCTAACTTTTTCCATCCTTCCTAATTTCTGAGTGAAAAACTGGAAAATCTCTGATCCACACCATCTGTTTGCCTCATATTGCTGCACATTCCAATCTCTGCGGAGCAGAGAGCTGGCGATGGCCCACCAATAAAACTGTGGATCATCTGAGGCTAAGGGATGCTTGCTGAAAAGATTAAGAGAAGCTCTCAGATTTTCATTAACCCCTTTCCCCCAAAAATAAATTCTCTGTGGTTACAACAAAGTGAAAAGGAAATACAAAACAAAGAAATCATTAATTGAATCGTGGCTCCTGCTGGCAGTGACTGATGTTGAAATCCCTGACTCATTCAAGGATAGGACCAGCCTCCCATTTGCTTTCATTTAAACAGCAAATCATTGATCACAAATGGCTTATGATTTATGCATAGGCGCCAACTCCGTGGGTGCTCTAGGGCAGGAGCACCCGCTGGGAAAAATTGGTGGATGCTCTGCACCCACGGCAGCGCCCCGCCCCAGTTCACCTCCACTCCACCTCCTCCCCTGAGCGTGCCACCGCATCCTGCTTCTGCCCCCTCCCTCGCAGCGTTTGCGCGGCAAAACATCTGTCTCACGTGACAAGCCTGGGAGGGAGGGGGGGAGAAGGGGGAACGCAGCATGCTCAGGGGAGGAGGCAGGGCTGGAGTGGGGATTTGGGGAGGGGTCCAATAGGGGTAGGGAGGGATGGAGTTTGGGCTAGGACTTTGGGGTTTGGGCACGGCTGGGGGCGGGGGCGAGCACCCACCAGCGCGAAGAAAAGTTGATGCCTGTGGATTTATGACGTTCTCCGAAAACCTAGGACACGAAAACATCCTCTTCAACATAGCTGACCCCCATTCCTAAAGTCATGCTAGCCATATATTTCAGAAAAGAAAACATAGTCTCCTGTTTACAATGCCTCTCCTGAAGCATCACTTTTAGAAACTACTGTGCTTCATTCAGCAGTCTGCAAGACAGCCCTGGTGCCTTTCTAGTATCCCTCTGCAGAACAGAGAATGGATGATGTTAACCACCTTACAAAGGAAATGTATTGCTAAATGATAGGAACATTTCATTCATTTTTTTAAAATTCAGAAATATTTGGGAAATTGTCTTGGGAGATATATTTTTCAAAAATATGTTTGCAAAATAATAGCTGCCCATCCCACACAGAAAAAAATTAAAATGAAAGCCTTCCTTGCATCCATATAGATAAAAGGATTACACCCCCAAACTGATCATTTCGTCGTTTTCCAAGCTGTCAATGCACCACTGTGAAATATAGCCAGATCCTGTGGTATAATTATGGAAAGTAAATATCATCTAGAACTTGAGCACATCACGACAGGGCCATACTCCAAGCCACAGTGGCTTGTTTGGGTCAGATACATATAATTTACCCCAGGGTTCCTCTGAACTGATGTTTTAGTCAGTGACAGCACTCAAGAGTGAATAACTTGAGTGTCATTAAAAATACCAGCTAAACAAATATAACACAGGAAAGGTTCTTCACATTTTTGTATCTATTTGCCCTGCCAGCATCAAATAGACTGAAGATGTTCATGTATTTATATTAATTTTTGCTCATCTTATTGTGGTATTTTTGGAGTCAAGATATGATGGCGATTTAGCACTGTGAGTACCTACGATAGATCTTATTTGTGAAATGCCACTTAATATAATTTTTGAGAGTGTATCTTTTATATATATAAATGGTAATGAAAAGGCCAGTAATCCCAATCTCCCTTTGGGGAAAAGAAATCTTCCCATTTGCTCACATGGGAGTGTCTAAAAATGTGTGGTTAACGTTAAGACTCAATGTTCCAGGCTCAGCTCTCCCTGCTATGAAAGCTCTGAAACCATTCCACTGTGACAGTGAATCATACCAGCCAAGGAGCAATTTAGAAATCCACATGTGTACTCACGCACATATGTCCTGCCGGAGCAAGGACACTAGTACTGAAACAAAGAATACATTGTTAGAACAATTGTAAAGGCTTCTGAGAAATGCTCCCCTTGGAAGAAAAATACAGCTCAGATCTCGCCAACTATTAAACGCAGGTGAGGAAACCTTGACTGTACTTTCCAAGTGAGTGCAGCATGAAAGAAACTGTGCCCACAAAAGAAAATATAGAGGGATGTGTTTAAACTGCTCTCCATTCATTACTTGACTAACTAATATTGACATATTTTTTTGACCAGTTGCAGTGTTTGAAAATATTCACTCCCCATCCTTGCATGAGGAGTAAAACATGGTTAATATTTAAAAATAACTTTGGGTTCCCTCATCAGTTGATTGAAATTTGTAGAGCTCAGCAGGAGACAATATGCTCATCCATAACAGTTTTTTTTAAACTTTATTTTGAATTATATAACTATGTAATTTTACATTCATCATGGAAATACCTGTAAAGAGGCACAAAAAGGCATAATCCATTATTCACATAGGTATAAACATGGATTAGGGTTCTTGTTACAGGTTATTAACTTGATTCTGATCTAATTTACACCCATTTTAACTGCACTGGGCAACATCCTTGGATGGTGTAAATCATCATATCTCCACTGAATTTGGTCCCTTGACTCTACTGGAATTAGTCCTGATTTACTAACAGTTAATAGCTACCGATTAATGTAGACTCGGACTCTATTCATTTATTTTATAGGGACCTTACTTAACACACCCCCATATTCTGCTTGCATCTCTGCCTGGGAGCTGGTGATGAAACCTGGGGGCAGCTAGCCATTCTCCGGTTTTGGAATGTCTTCTCTTTTCTCAGCACTGATCTGCTGGGTTTCTGTGCCTGATGTTCTTTTTGTTTGAAGTTCATTGGTGATATGACACCTCAATAAAAACCTCCTAAGAAATCCATCCAGAGAGAGTCTGAAGTCCAGGCCTAATGAACAGCGGGAGACAGCTGTAAGTAGCAAGACTCCCACAACAGCTGTGCATTTTCTTTGTGCTCTGAAATAACCTCAGAGGAGTCAGGTGCTGTAGCATTTTCTGAAGAAGTCTCATTAAAAACAATTTTACTGGCCATAACTGCTGTGGAAAAAAAGGCTGAAGGCCAATTTTGATGCCTACAAGCAGCCAGATTTTGAAACTGGACACGTCCACAGACTCAGTAGAGGAGAATTTCTAACGTGTGAGTAATTCACAAGAGGAATTAAAATCTGAAATGGTTGCTTTCACACTGATTTAATCTACATTGATACACTGTTATCTAGGAAACTGGAGACTTCAGAGAGCAGTTTGCAGTAAACTTCAGTAACTGAGCATTAAAGAAATAAATTCATTACTAGAACCTATGGATAGTTGTGATGGGGTGTGTAGATCCCCACGGATGAGGAAGTGACCGACCCTTCCGACCCTGTCAATCATGTATGATGAAGGAAGCCTTTAAAAGGGAGGAATCTATAGCTGGGGCAGATGAGCAGGATTGCCCTAAGGAGCAGACTGCAGGAGTGACTCCTGAAGCTGCGGAGGGAAATCCCAGCCAGGACCTTCACCCCAATCCTTAGGAGAGTGCCGCTGGCTCCCAGGGTAAGAGGGACACACAGAGCCTGACTCTCTATGCTGACACTAGATTACTGGCATCCTGTAGTCTCACCACTCTCTCCCCTTTCCGGGACCACAGGGAGGGAATGTCCTCAAAATCGTTGGGGTTTGTGACTTTCATTTCAAACCACAATCCAGAGAGTCTTAAGAAGGCCCATGGCGTGCAGGGCCCCCTTGCAAGTAATAAGGAAGTGGGGCCTGTGCTGAAACCCTCCAGTGTCAATAATTGGACATGGTCAGTTTCTCCCACCCTTTGAGAGAGGAACCGCAGGGGATTCTGTTACCCCAATATTTTCAAATTATTCTTAGAAATCAAAGTTTGATTCACCTCTGCAGCTATCCAGTATATCCTTCCTCCCCAGGACATTGATGCTGTTGCAACTGCTTCTTCAGAGTGTTTTCCATACTCCTAAATATGCTTCTCATGAACGTGCTGTTTCACGATGTCTACTTCTGTTGGGAGACAGAACGGGGTCCAGATTCAGTGGTGAATGTAGTAACAATGGAAGAGCAGTTTGTGGAGAGAAATGGCAGGTAGAATGGTGCTGTTGGCCACAGTGATCAAGAAAGGAGGTGTGGAGAATGTTTGGAAAAAGGATTAAGAGCCATGTTTTAGCCACATTGAACTTGAACTCAACAGCTAAACATCCGCAAGGAGATGTCAGCGAGACCAGCTGAGATTTTTGTTTGGGCCGAAGGAGACAGAGTACGAGGAAGAGAAGGGGACCAATGACACAGGTCTGTGGAATGTCCACAAAAAGCTGGAGGGGGGAACAGAAGGATCGTCAGAAGGACTGCTAAATGAGTGATTAGTGAGATAGAAAGACAACCAGGGGAGGACAGAGTCACAAAAGGCAAGGTGAGGAAAACATTTTAAGAAGAGGGACTTGGTCAGCTGTGAAAAAGACAGTTGGCAGGTAAAGGAGGATGTGGATGGATTACTTGTTCTGAGGTTCGGGTAAAAAGTAGTCATTGGAGATTTTGGCAAGAGTGTTTTCAGATGAATGCAAGGGGAAGAAGTCCAAGAGGATCCAAGATGGAACTGGAGGAGAGGAACTCTAGACAGTGATTGTAAAAGTCATGTTCAATTAACTTAGACTCAGACATTAAAGGGAAATTTATTGAAGAGGAGAAGGAACTCATCATAAAAATATTCCCCTGTCTCAATGGAAGAAAATGTGATGGTTTTAAAATGCACTTCTAACTGAGGCTATGTCTACACTGGAGACCTTACAGTGGAAGAGAGCTCTCACATTGACATAATTAAACCACCCCCACAAGCAGCAGTAACTATGTCAGTGGGAGACGCTCTTCTGCCGATAAAGCACTGTGCAGACTACCACTTACGCCAACAAAACTTATGTCACCCTGGGGTGTGTTTTTTTCACATCTCTAGGTGACATAAATTTTGCCAACATAAGTGGTACTGTAGACATGGCCTATATACTCAAGTCACCAGAAAGGTGTCTGCAGTTGTACTTAATGTTAAGCCTCTTGACTATCACTCTAATATGGGCCATTCTATGAAGTCAGTAAGTTTAGAGAAAGCTAAATTGCTATTTAGTTCCTGTGAGGAATGCTTGTAATGCTGCCACTAAGCAATCAGCACCTACTGTATAATAAAAATGCCTTTCCAACCAGTTACTAGGCTAAATAATGGAATTATTAAGAATAAACTTCAATGTAAAAGGAACTAAACTTGCAATCTGAACAAGTTATCAGAACATCTTTGAAAGGAAAGGTTTTACTCATCTCTTTAATGAAGAGCATTTGCTCCGTCAGAAAGACTCAGGTGTTTGAGGTGTTAAGGCAAGAAAGAACCATCATGATACCATAGCCTGACCTCCTGCATAACACAGGCCATAGAATTTCATCCATAATTTCCACCCTGAATCCATCAATTAGTGGTTGAACTGAGATTATGTTTCAGAAAGGTGGGTCTTGATTTAAAGACTTCCAAGTGATAAAGAATTGACCACATCTTTGGGTAAATGGTTCCAATGGTTAATTAGCCTCTCAGTTTTATTTCTGTGAATGGTTTCCCCCTAATTGTGGGCTCCAGGTCTGTAGGCTGGCATTGCAGATGTATGCGCAGTATATGGGTAAAAAACTGGGCTGGGAAAATATTGGGACTATTCATATTTAAGAGGATGATTATTCTACTTTTGCCAGGAATCAGGGCCTGCAGCAGAGCTAGTCTCATCAGTACAGCTGGCCTGCAACAGCTGCCTGATTAGCCACGCAACCTGCTTGGCTGCTGAGGCCAGCAGTCTGGGTCTTAAGCCAAAAATGGCAGCAGGAGCAGCTCGTTGGCTTCTCAATGCTCATGCTCACCGCTGTGCCTGCTCCGGCATTACCTTGTTCCTACTGTGCCTGCCTTGCACCCAGCCTTGCCTCTGTCTGTCTCCTGCCTTAAGCTCCTTGCTCCCTGATATCCTGCTCACTCAAGTTCCTGACTTATGACTTTGACTCCTGGCTCTGGCTTTGGCTCCTGACTACAAACTCCATCTCGACAGCCTGGCTCTAGTATCCAGTTCCTGACCCCTGGCTTTGGCAACTGACTACAGCTTCGACTCCGGTCACTAGGTCTGTGGCCTGCTCTAGCCACTAGGCTAGACCCCCCTTATCCCAGTCAGCTGACAGCTATGGTCCTTGAGGATGTTACTTAAACACAGATAATGGTCTCCAAGAACATTTTGTCAGAATTAAGGCAGAGGACAGAGTATGGGGCAGATCCCCAGCATGAGTAAATTTGCATAGCTCCATTCATTTCTGTTGATCTACATCAACTAACATTATGTCCCTATGCATCTAAATGTTTTTCATATTTTACTGTGCAAAATCAGGAATTGGGGGCTTTCTACAGTGTCAGAAACAATCGGGAACTTTTGAGTAGGCACAACACATTAACATTTTTCCTTCTGTTTTGTCAAATTGACTAGATGGGTCTACTTATCAGGGTTCTAATTCAATTATATGTTGCATTTCATTACCAGAAAAACACACTATCTTGGATTATTGCTGGTTTTGTAACTGAACCCAATGACAGTGAATGAGTTTTCTTTCTGAAGTCTTATGCCAGAGACTTAGTGCTGAAGACTTGGATGATGTGATTACGCATGGTAACTCAACTATTATAAATAACTTTAAATGTGGGCCTTCAGGAAAAGGAAATGGCTATCTGTCATGTACTGATTTGTATCATATGTAAAATGATTTCAGATACCCTAATATACAGTATGAGTCAGGAATCCAAATAGTAGACATATCTTTTTGTTAATGCTAAAGCTGAAAGTTGTCTCATTTTATCTCACTTAGAAGTGGCAAGAGTTCATAATAATTTTCTGGTCTGTGAGATTCTGATTACCATAACAAGAAAAGAGATGGCAGAGTCTGAGGACAGTCAAGGATACATCTTCTTCTCAAAGCATCTTTATAGACATGGGGAGAAATGCAGCATCACCATTTATTTCATGGCTTGTCCATGGGCTGTTATTCCATTAAACCCAGCCTGGTCATGTTCCAGCATATACTGACCTGCCATCCAGTTTGTGGTCAACTCTAGATCTAACTGACCTTTCTTCTGTTTGAATTATTTTCTTTGGCAACCTACCACCTGTTTGTCTTCTAAATTGTTCCCACCATTGTAATATTTCGATTGCAGCCAACCCATACCCTGACTTTCATACTACTCTCCTTCATTTGCATAAATCAGCCTGGTTTGCTGTATGTCAAGTTTCGGATATAATGACTCATTAGGCCAATCTACCCGATGCAGCTCATAACATACAAGGCTGCTAGGAGCAGATATCAGCAGTTCCACCCTAGTCCACTTACCTTCAAAGGCAAATGAGCTTGCACTGGTTGGATTTTAAATTGGTGTTTTCTTTCTCCTAAACAGACTTGCCTAAGGAGGCTAAGTGAGCCCTGTCTGCCCCGGCTTGAAATCTGAGTTTCCCTTCTAGATGCACTTAGTTCATAGCATCTTATTCCATAATATTCAGGGCAACCCTTCTGGGATCCTCCAAGAGAGAGTACCCCCATCAATCACACAGGAGATTTACCCCTACAGGGTTGTAGTCCACTGATATATCTAGTATCTAATTGATCTAGGTTGCTGCAATCATGAAGTGTGCACTCTCTAAGAGTCCTGAATGGTAAAACTGCCACTAACCAATGTATTAGCTACATTTTTCATTCTTTTGAACAAAATATTATTGATCATATAATTTAGCCACAGAATGGAAAGCAATAAAGTTCCAATAGCAACTTGTAGAATACTTAGTAAACAGGCTGGTAAACAAAGTCCTGAAGCAGAATGTAGCTTCATGAAAAAGACCAACACAAGATAATACAGAATCTAAAATAGGTGATCACAATAACAAGACTTCCAGCATCCTAATCTCTTGAAAGTTAAACCAGAAATATTAAATTCTTCAGGTCAAGTTAATTCCTGATGAAGTTCCACTGATTTCAGATTAAAGTTCTTTGTTATTCTAAAGGTCTGAAATTATCCTCTTGCTTCCTTGAGTATAACTTGAAAATAGAAGTAGTTATTAATAGTTGAGAGCACAGCTTTCTAAGTCCAGCTCTTGGCAAAATCACAAAGATCAGAGTAAAGATAAAACTATGCAAGCTGGAGGAGGTGCTTTATGACTCTGTTACAAATAAGGCCACAAGCCTTTAAACCAGCCTTATTCGTTTTTCAAGGTCAAGCTGATTTCACAGTCATCATATACGAAGCTGGGTTCTTGGCCACAAGTATTTGCTTGCTGTTCACTTCAGTTCAAAATAGAGTTCTGGCCAGAACCCTAGGATTACCTCTTTCTACAACTAGAGCATTACTCAGACAGGGAACAAATTAAAAATATCAGCTTTGTTTAGTCTTTGTCCATTAATATATTGGATAATGTGCCTGAAGGCAGGCTTTCAGTAAAAACATGTTATAGTTAAAACCTATAAATCACTCAAGATTTTGATTTGATCTTAAGCAAATTTGGGAAGAACATTTTTTTAACAGTGTCACTATCTAGATCAAAGCATTACCAAAATGTTCAGATATTTTGACAGACAAGAGGAGTAGGCTAGGATTGGAGCATCCTTTTCTGTCCCTTATTTTCTATTTTCTCCCATCTAGAGAAAGCAATAAGTTAAATTCTGTGATGTTTCAATTCCACTGAAGTGAAGGGATTGCAAAGGGGCATAAAAAGTGCAGGTTGGTCTGTTAATTAAATGGCAGTAAGAGCAGAAATCCTGTGGATTTCTTGCTGAATTTATTGGGGAGAGTGGATGTTTGCACCCAGTTTTCCTGATATTTAATTATCTTAATTTTGCATTTGTTATTACTGTAAATTGATATACAATTATAACAAATGCAGAGTGTGTTGCAAAGGCCAAAAGTATAACTGGGTTAAAAAGAGAATTAGATACATTCATGGAGGATAAGTCCAGCATTGGCTATTAGTCAAGGTGGTCAAGGTTGTAACTCCATGCTCTGGGGGTCCTTAGGCCTCTGACTTCCAGAAGCTGAGACTTGACATCAGGGCATGGATCACTCAATAATTGCCCTGTTATGTTCATTCCTCCTGAAGCATCTGGCACCAACCATTGTTGTAAGACAGGATTCTGGGATAGATGGACCATTGGTCTGACCCAGTATGGCCATTCCTATGTTCTTATGATTACTTCTGGTTATTTATGAAGTCAGTTATCAGGTACAACAACATTTGACCGAATGACTGAAAAGGTATCACGACTCCTGATGCACAAACTTTTTACCTTCTTTTACTGCAGAAAACACTGCAATCTAAAGACTGGATTCAAATCCCACTGAAGTCAATGGAAATCTTTCCATTGACTTGCATGGACTTTGGATTAGGTCCAAATATGGAGGAACAAATCTGACATACATTTATACTGCCAAATTTAGATATATTTATTCACAATGAAGAAAATCCCATGGAGAGTTTTCTGAGTAAAGACTGAGTAAAAAAAATAAGACCTTATATTTTGGCCCATTGAGACGTTCAAGTTATTCTTAAATAAAGATCTTAATAAAATGAGGTAGAAGCAAATGATGTGAAGTTGGGCTTCTCAAGTACATAATATTCCCAGCTGCCACTAAAGCAGAGGTTTGGTTCCTTAAAACACTACTCTCCTGAATAGGCCCAGAGGTCCAATGCTTTATACTGACACACTGCAGTGCATGGATGGTATTTCTTGATGAAGTTTAATATTTGTACCTTTACCCTAATGATGCTAAAAAACCCAGAAGACAAATTGGCTGGCAGCAGATGAAATTAAGAGAAAACAGATTATGATGATGAAGACTGGATTTTTAAAAATTATTTTTTGCCTAATTTTTATATTTGAATTTCTCTCTCCAATTATTGTAACAGCCTGTATTGATAATGGCAGTACTCAGCTTTGCTCAAGTGAATGTAATCATTCTAATATGACATAAATGTGTTCAAAGTGAGATACATGGTCATAGTCTACTCCAAATTATTTCCTTTGCCTAGTGAATGAAAAAGCCTGAAAACTGTTGAAAGGGACAAAAACAATTGCATTAAAAATAAGTTCAGTCTGTAAACAACCACCTAGGAGACGCAAGTCCAGAATACAGAAGGCAGTGGGTAGAGGCAAATGGAACATTCTGCTACCAAATATAGGCAAAGGGAGGGTACTGAGAAAGTCACAAAATTGCTTGAATTGGAGTGGTCCAAGTAAATCTGAATAGGAGGGAAACCATCAAATATCAGTATCCAGACTGCAGCAGCTGTGAACCTATGACCATAATTTGTGGACAGCCTTTCTCCTTGTCCAGTGGGAAATGGTGCATCACAAGAATAGAGAAGAAGCCACAGTACAAATGCATTTTCAAAGAACTAGTCCCACAGTTACAATTGAAGATGAAACTCAGGGAACACTGCCCTTCTGATTTAAGGTCCTTCTGATTTAAGGTCCTTCTGATTTACTGCGGGCACCACATAGTAACTAGAAAGAAAAAGGGAGGGTGGCATTAAAAGTGAGTGATATTAGATATAAAAGGAGGAAGGAACTTTGTAGGCAGATATTGGTGTGGTGAGTTCACCTTCACTGAACATACACACAACAGAAAGCTGAAAGACTGACACAAACCCAGGCTGAAACCAGCATTCTATTACACACTCACACACTATTGAACCTACAAAGAAACTGCTGAATCCCTAGTGTAATAGAGACCTGGACCAGCCACGTGGAAAGGATTCTCCACACAATCAAGGGTTAAGTGGATGAAAAGTGGTGCAATTTCATTTCCTCTTCTGTTTTTTAACATAAATAACCAAAGTTTCTCTTGATCAAGTTTACACTCTCTAGTGAAACATCAAGTAGTCATAGTTTATATTTTAGCTAATGCATGCTCTCCTTTGTAAGTCATAGAAAACTGGCCTAAGAGAGATTTAAAATAAGTATAAGCAATTGCTTTTGATATTCTAAACTTGTCCCTTTGGGATCAATCCATTCATGTACCAGGGATAACATTCTTAAAAGTGCCTTAAGGACAAGTACATCCTTGAAAGTGTGATAAATGTGTTGGATACTAAAGAGTTACGTCTCTCCTAGGGCTGGTCTTCACTAGCGCTGTTGGAAATCGATCTTCTGGCGATCGATTTACCGCGTCTCGCTAAGACGCAATAAATCAATCGCCCGGAGCTCCCCCGTCGACTCCGGAACTCCAGCTCACCGGGAGGCGCAAGCTGGAGTCGACGGGGGAGCGCACCGCCACCTGCCGCCGCCGTGGGGACGAGAGGTAAGTCGGCGGCAGATACGCAAACTTCAGCTACGTGATTCACATAGCTGAAGTTGCGTATCTGCCGTCGATCCCCCCCCGCCCCCAATGAGGACAAGCCCCTAGTCTCTGCCTGTGGCACATAATAGTCTGGTCTCTTGTGGGCTGTAATACTTTGGTCTGATTTCAGTTGTCGGGTTTAGTGTGTGAGTGCTGGATGGTGTTGGAGGCGTTTGATATGGAGGAGGTCAGACTTCATGATCTGGTGTTTCCATTCTGGCCTTATCTCTAAGGCTTAAGGCTTCCAGGCACAGTCACTTCATACATATATGCATTCACGGATACAGCAGTAATGGAAACAGATACAAAAAAACATGTGCAAGCAAGAGGAAAATACATTAGCCCTGATCCCATGCTGAGGAAGAGGTCAACAGGACAATACGAAGTTGGGAAATGCCTTCTCTTTCTACTTCCCCTGGTAAATGCAACTATGTAAAACAGTTAATATGTACACAATCACTTCTCCAGGTGTAGAGAGGTTCAAAAACACCAGCTGCCAATGCAGTGTGTTGTACAAGTGATCATCACAGAATTCCCAGTGAGCTACCCAACAGTGGTGCATGTCAGAGAAATACCCATGCAATTACTACTACTAGATATCATCCTATACAAATGCCAATTAGCAGGGCAGACAGAACACCAGCCCGTTTAGAAGGAACTGACCTCAGAGCAAAATCATTTAGTGAGCTGTGCTGCTCACCATCAGGCCCAAATAAATGTGCTGGCTGAGGCTCTGCATAGCCATCCAGAGGTTAGGGTGCCCCTGACAGCAATGCCTCCTGTAGTGGAATGTTGCATAGCACTGCAACATTTTGTGTAATTCCAACAGGGAGAGCACACAATAGAACAGTTAATAAGCATGGGGAAAAAATCTAAACTCGGGGGAGGTGAGTTTGCCACAAGAAGAAAGGATTAATTGACTCAGTAAACAACACTGCCATAGGAAGGGATCACATTTGTAAATAGTTTAGAAGGCACAGTGCCCGTGATAGGGCTTTGTTCATTTTTTAAGCATAATAAGATCAACAGAATTTTTCTCTAATGTCTGTCAACATAAGAGCCTGGCCGTACTTCAAATTCTTATCCTGACCTGTAGTTCTGTATTGCCTGTTTTGCATCGTTGTTCTGCAGTGTTTGTTATACAATCAGTGTCTGCCATTGGTCCTCAGATTGTATAACTCATAGATGCTGCAATCATCACTGTATTTCTGTTAAACTCCGGATAATATGTACTTTCGAATCACTCACATCCATAGCAAAGCAATTTTATTTGCTTAGCGGAGGGGATAGACCTTCATTTGAAATCAGCTCTTAATGTGGGCTGAGAATTGGAAGGTTAACATTCACTTACACAGATTTTTTCCCCCATACTCTTTAAAGACATTGATGTTATTGCTAAGCTTTTCAAGTAGAATGAGTCATGGCTTGATATTACAGAAGGGATTCCTATCTGGACTCCTTACAAAGCACACATCTTTTATTTATCTTTGAATCAGATGCAGGAAGAGCTTAGCAACTTCATTTCATTAACTGTAAACAACCCAGCTCCTCCCAAACTGAAATGTAGTACAGATTTACAAATAACATTCTGTGGTTTGTTCAAAAGAATAAGGTAACTATTCCTGAAAAAACAAACTGTTGCTTCAGCACAGGGGATTATTCCTGCAAAAGTCAAGAGGAAATCCCAGAAATGAGAATGAGACTTTAATGACATGAAATAGGTCAAACAGGAAAAAGGTGCCGGGTGTGTTTAATTTTTCTACTTTGGATACAAAGAAACAAATGCAAAGTCAACAGTACAGGCTTTGACTGGAATGAGCATCCCATTCAAAATAACATTTTGTAAAAATATTATCCTTTAAACTCAGTTCACTGCGGCCATACTTCTAATAAGATGGACTAACAGGTAAACAGAATGTTAATTGAATTTGCAGATGATACTAAACTGGGTGTGCTGTGAGCACAGGGACCTAGAAAGGAAAGTGGGCAGGAAATGATTCAGTGTGGAATAATATAAAGTAGTATAATGAGGGTGAAATTATCCAAGGGAGGAGAAATGTTTGGAAAGCAGCATAGCTGAGAAAGGCAGGGGGCTTGATCTTCTAATCTGGCTGAATGACACTCGGCACAATATCTGATTTTGGGAGCAAAGGTGGCTATAAACCTCTTTTATGCTCATCTGAACATGAGATCGGCCAGTACCAATTTGGTGTTCAGCATAAATTTGAGCAGCCTAATAGTCAAAGACAGTTTTTGATGCACAGACCATGTAGAACAAGGCCCTTGTTAGGTGAGCCCCTCTATTAAAAAGTGATCTGAAACAGATGAGTGGCTTTTTTCTGTTGTTGCTTGCTTAGATGTTTTACTTTAAATATGAACATCTAGTGTTATATAGATATTAAAGTAAAATCACAGCTGCTTTGATCTTTTTACCCTCTTAGTAAATCTCACCATATACTGTAGTTATTCAAGGCCTGATTTTGATCTCACTGACAATGATGTAAATCAGCAGTGACTCCACTAAAGTCAACACCAATGTAAAAATTCTATAAATAAGATTAGAGTAAGTCTGTTATAAATTGTTCTCTGTAAAATATGTGTTTATCTGTGACAGCCAAGCAAGCTTTGCTCATGAAACCAGTGGAGAGGAAAAAGAGGTCTTCCAAAACAATTTTATTTGAAAAGGCTCCAAGTTATACATCTCAGCAGTGTAAACAAGGATCCCTTAACCAGCATGGATTTATATGCCTCTGCATGATGGGATCAACATTCAATTTCACTGAGCTTGCCATTCAATCCTCCCTACCCTTTATGAACTTTTTTGTAAGCATCAATATTTACAATGCAGATATTGGGTTCATTTGATGTAGTGAAGGACTGGAACTAAAATAACAAAGGCCTTATTCAGCAAGTTGGGGAGGGTCATGGTGTGAAGACATTTGCCAGGGATAATTCTCTAAGTACACTTGGGGTTGAGGGCTGCCAGAAGGTCATGTTTGCATGCTGGTGAATTTTAGATTATTTCCACCTTAGAAGAAAAAGGGGTAAGGAAGTACAAGTTATTAGGTAAAGCACTGGAGTGGGGCTAAGGAGATCAATTTTCCTCCAGGGCAGATTGGCAGAGGCCCTGGAGGTTTTTCGCCTTCCTCTGCAGTGTGGGGCACAGGTCACTTCCTGGAGGATTCTCTGCACCTTGAAGCCTTTAAACCATGATTGGTGGACTTCAGTAGCTCAGACATAGGTGAGAGGTTTATTGCAGAAGTGGGTGGGTGAGATTCTGTAGCCTGCGTTCTGCAGGAGGTCAGACTAGATGATCATAATGGTCCCTTCTGACCTTAAAGTCTATGAGGGTCCGGTTCCTTCCTCTGCTGGAGGCTTGTTAGCCATATGACAAGTCTCTTAATCTCTCTGTGCCTCCATTCCCCCTCTGGGATGTCTCCCTGCCTCATAGGGGTGTTACATTAAAGTTGGTGATGACCTCAGATACTGTGATGAAGAAGACCAGAGAATTCCCAAATGGAAAATAACCTAAAATGTGTGCAGTATGTAGAAGTACCTCCAGTGGCCTTTGAGCCTGTCTGAGGTGACTGGAAAAAATCATCCTTTGAAAAGTGTTGTTCCTGGAATCCTTCTGCCTCAGGGCTTTACCTATCCCTGTAGGCTTCCCCATCCCTTCCTCCTCATTACTGCTTCTGCTTCCTTCTCTCTCCCACTCAAAGCTGCTTCCCCTTCCTGTCCCCTTTCCTTTCTCCCATCAGTACGACTTCGCTCCTTGCTTCACCTCAGGGACTGACCTCTGCAGCTTCCTGCAACAGAGATACTCTAATTCCATTCTTCTTGCTGTGCACAGCTGCAAGGAGACTGTAAGGGGATGGAGCTGGCTGCTGCTTTGGACGAAAAGGTGATGCTTTAAAAGGCAAGGGAGGAAAGGGCCATTGGCAGGGTGTGGAACACCTCAGTTTTGAAAATCTCTCTCTGATTTTCTTCTTTAAAATGTGTTATTTTCTTGAAGGTGTTGTTTGGAACATTCAGAATTATGTAGCAAACTTTAGTGTTACAAAGCAGAAAGCAGAGTCCTCAGATCTTCAAGGAGTCCTTACTCCTCATATCTTCAGGAAGAGCCACATGTCAGAAGCTCAGACAGCCCCAACATCCCAGCGATTTTAGCTTCGCATTGACCAAGTCCTTAGATCTGCACCTCCAGGTGACAATGAAAGTGATTACAAATAGGGTTATGTTGTTATCTCTAACCTTCACCATTTTCCCCGAGCTTCTCCCGCTGTACTGCCTATTCAACACTCTGGCAATGGTTGAAACACTGAAGTGCTATGGTGCCTGGCTGCTTCGTTTTTATAATTGGTATGGCCAATACTCTTAGAATATAGTGTCTCAGAATATGGGAGGCATACAAACTATATACTAGGAAAATAGATCATGCTAATTTATACATTCACATATAAATCTCTTGTTTGCAGGAGGCATGTATCACCTGCCCAGAGAACTGGAAGTTCAAACATGATTGACTTGACTTCATTTAGGAGTGATCCTGCGCTATTAAAGTCCAGGAGAGTTTTGCTATTGACTTCAATGAGAAGAGGTGAGCCCTTATCTCTCAGCTACAGTACCAATTTCTGTACACAAAGAGCTTCCCTTTCATGTTTACACATTCTGTTTCTGACGCAGATGTTTTGGTTATTCTTCACTGGAAATCACAAGCCATATTCTCAGATTTTAAGTGAGCAAGATTTGCCTTATTGTCTTTTCAAAATGAATTTTGCTTTGGTTTCAGGAGACTAATTTTCGTGCTACAATAAGGCAGTTTTAATTTTGTTTTTGCTCTGGATTCAAGTGAGTCTGGGAATTCATTATTAACAGTTGCAGTATTGTGTTCTAAATAGCTGTTGCCCATGACTACCATGCCCATCTGAAAAGAAGATATTTATATAACATTCATCATTCTTGTTTGCATACTTACTCTGATTTTACAGTACCAGTTCAGTGTTTTTACTGTAAATATTTGGGTTACTCTGTTTAAAGAGTATTTCGCCAAGTTCTATGTGTTTTATAGGTACGTTTGCTGACCCCAGATTCTTCCCCACCTAGCTGTTCACTCTGTTGTTTCAGAATAGTCTGTTTAAGGACACCCACATGAGTAGCAGAAATAGGTTTTAGATTCTGTTATTATCTTGGTGTAAACATGGTGTTTGCTTGGGAGACAGCTAAATTTTTTCATGTTCAGATGACTAAAAAAATGCCAGACTTCCATTCCACCTACCCATTCCCTTCTTCCCCTCCTCCAGTGGCAATTTTTGTTTGCTTTTTATGGCTTTGTTCTACAAACAGAAAAAGGTTGATGGTAGAGTCCAGCTCAACTGGAACTTGAGCAGGAATATATACTTGAAGACATCTCTGAAACAAAATGTTCAAAATTCTGCCATGCAAATGGAAGCTGATAAATCTGCCTACATTAATCGTATTAATCAATGAGTTGCTTGTGTGCACTGTCCTCATATTTGGTATGTATAAGCTTCTCATTGTGAAATGAGAAATTAAGGCTATGTTCATACAAGAGACCTTACAAGAGCACTGCCGTACCGATGCAGTAGCGCCTCTGTCAGATCTCCTGTGTGGTTGCTCTATGCCAATGGGAGAGAGTTCTCCGGCTGTAGCTATGTCAGTGGGAGAGTGTCTCCTGCGGACATAGCGCTTGTCACACCAGTGTTTCTGTTATATCACTCAAGGGTGTGTGTTTTTCCACATCCCAAGCGATGTAAGGTGTACAGATGAAAGTGCCAGTGTAGACATAACCTAAAGCAAAATTCTGCTAATTAAATGAAATGCAGAAGATGTTCTTTGCTCTACTGGTTGAGAAGTAAAGGGGGCATCCCAAACAATCAAGTTCTCTTTGATTATTTTAAACATATAATTTATATTTTAGAAGCTAGTACAAGAATGATTCATTATTGATAAATAATTGACAAAATACAAGTAGGACTGAAAAGTAAGATCAAAATAAACGTAACATACATCTTTGGATAAAAAATGTTGAGAGGGCTCAAAGAATGCCAGAGTTCCATTCCATTTACTCCTTCCTCTTTTTCCCTCCCCTCTGGTCCCTTGCTTCCCTCCTCTCCCTATTCATGTATGTCTTCTCCTATTTTATTGCTGTTATTCCCACACTAATATGTTTTGTCTGGGTAGCATTAGCTAGTCTTGTAATTTTGACTAGGCATAAAATTACCTAGTTGCATTCTACTGGAGATCTTGTGAAGCCTACAGCATTCAGAAACACATACAAGTGGTGACTTATTTCCCGTTTTATACTTTCCATTTTCTGTTTCTCTATGAAAATCAATAAAACAATGAATCACAATCCTACATGACATAATATTGTGAAATTGGAGTGTTTTAAGCATTCTACAAAATTGCCACTAAAAAGGCAACTGTGGGCATGATTTTACAAATGTTTAATCATAATGTTTAACCATATCCATAGTATTCATCCCAGTGAAGGAAATGTGAACTATTCACACACATAGAGTTAAGCATGTGCAGAATTAGGGCCTAAAAATATATTCACACCACACTAACCTATGTTGTTTCATTGGTTAATAGGAGTGATACTGGAACCCATCCCCCATGAACTGGTGCAGATTTTATTCTTGGTTCTGTCAGGCATCAGGGCCTGCAGCAGAGCTAGTCCCCAGGCAGCCTCATCAGTACAGCTGGCCTGCAGCAGCTGCCTCATTAGCCACGCAACCTGCTTGGGTACCAAGGCCAGCAGGCTGGGTCTTAAGCCAGCAACAGCAGCAACTCACTGGCTTCTCAACGCTCATGACCATCACTGTGGCTGCTCCAGCATTACCTTGTTCCTGCTGCTCCTGCCTTGCACCCAGCCTTGCCTCTGTCCCATCCCTGCCTTGAGCCCTTCCTTGCTTGATACATTGCTTGCTCTGGTTCCTTACCCCAGCTTTGGCCCTAACTATGGACTTTGGCCTGGCTCTGAAGTGACCCCCCTGCTCTTTGCCTCTGGTTTTGACCCTGACTCCAACTGACTGTGGCCTGCTGCTCACTCCGGCCACTAGGCAAGTCTGCCCTCCTCCCCGTAGACTGACGGGTTCCAAGATTGCTTCAAGAATCAGAGAGGTAGCCGTGGTAGTCTGGAATTGCAGAAGTGACAAAGAATCCTGTGGCACCTTAAAGTTAGTCTTTACTTTAGTTAGTCTTTAAGGTGCCACAGGACTCTTTGTCACTAGCTATTGCCAGCTTGAATACATCTAAATATTTTTTAACCTGTTTGTCACTCTTTTGACTCGTGTTTCTTCCCCCCTTGTTAATATTAATAGTCTTGAGTATCTGGTCACTGTTTACCTTTTTAGTGAAGCCTGAAGCAAAAGAGGCATTTAATACCTCAGCTTTCTTGATGTTGTCAGTGATTAGCTCTCCTTCCCTGCTAAGTAGAGGAACTACATGTTCCTTTATCTTTCTCTTGCTCTTGTATTTTAAAAAACAACAACTTATTACCTTGTATACCCCTTGCTATTTTCTATCTTAGTCTTTCTGATTTTGTCTCTACAAGTGTGTTCTTGTACAAGCTATTCTTTTGTGCTCCTCCTTAGCAATTTGTCCAAGTCTCCATTTTTGTATGATTACTTTTCAATTTTCAGTTCATTAAAGAGCTCCTGATGGAGCCATATTGGCCTCCTCCTATCTTTCCTTTGCATCAGGATAGTTGGCAGTTGTGCACTTAATATTGTCTCCTTGAGCAACTGCCAGCTCTCCTGAACTTTATTATGCCTGAGATATTTTTTTTCAGGGGACCTTACTCAGTTCCCTGAGTACATTAAAGTTTGGTTTTTTGAAATCCCGTTGTCCTTGTTCTGCTGCTCTCATTCTTTCCTTTTCTTAGAATCATGACCTCTAGCATTTCACGATCACTTTCACCCAAATTGCTTTCAGCTTCAGATTCACTATCAGTTCCTCCCTATTGTCAGAATCAAATCTAAAATGTCTGTCCCCCAGTTTACTTCCTCCACTATTGGAAACAAAAAGTTGTCCCCAATACATTTCAAAAACATTTGGAAATTCTGTTTTGCTATATTACTTTTCCAATAGATCTCTGGGTAGTTAAAGTCTCCCATTATTATCAGGTCTTGTGTTTTGGATATTTATTGTACTAAAAATGCTTCATTCACCTCCTCTTCCTGATCTGGTGGTCTATGTAGGCCCCTACCATGATGTCATCCCTATTTTTCCCCCTTTTATCTTAACTTAAAGGGTTGCCACCTCTGGACCTCAGAACAAGAGTGTATAGTCTTAATATAGAATGCAACACCTCCTCCCTTTTTTCTCTGCCCCCATACGAAGTTTCCAGTCATAAAATGTATCCAACCAAGCTTTTGTGATGCCAATTAAGTCTTAATTTAGCTTATGTATTAATACTGCCAGTTCTTCCTGTTTATTCCCCTTACTCCTTGCACTTGTGTATAGACATTTAAGATATTGAGCAGATTCCCCGACTGATTTCCCTTTTGTTGCTCCTATGGCTCTATTGTAATTTTCCATGTCCTCCCCCACATCGAGCTCCCTTTTTATGCTAACCTATGGGCTTTTGTCACCTGCGCTCTTTGAAGCTAGTTTTAAGGGAATTAGGGTGGCTGACTCCAATAGGAGTTAGGCACCAAAATACCTTCAAGGATCTGGGCCTTAGTCTTTCTGTGCCTCAGAGCCCCATCTGTAAAATGGAGATAATGATCTTTCCCTGCCTCCCAGCTATGTAGGGATGATAAATATATTAAAGACTGTGCGGTGCTCAGATACTATGGTAATGGGAGCCATATAATTATCTGGGGGGGGAGGGGTTAAGTGCAATTAGAGCTGGTTGCTGAGGCATACATGACAGACTGATAGCAAACTGGACACTTAACTCCTTTGTTCTATCTCTTCCAGGAATTCCCTCTGTGACACTGTCTCCTGACACACTCCACAGAGAAGTTCAGGATGGAAATATCTGACACCTGCTAGAAGAACAAAACTGTGCATGGTTAGTTTAAAAAAGAAAGGGTTCAGAAGACACTGTGAAACCTCGGAGCAAAATATCTTTGTCACCTGCATTTTAGGAATCCCACAGCACATGTACCTATCCCTTCCCTGATCACTGATCACACGTGGGGCCAAATCCTCAGTTGTGCCAATATTCTACTGAAGGCAAGGAGCAGAGCAGGAGCAATGGTGGATTAAAACCAACTTTGTACTCCCATGACCCCAGTGATTCTGGAGACTGGTCTGGCCCCCAATGTATCTTGACACATCCATAAATTCAGCCGGCTTGTAACAGCTCTTTAAGGGGAGGTTAAGTCAGGGGATCACCAGAGCTCAATACAGTACAGCTATGCCTCATCCTATCCCCATGATGTCTCTATACCGGGTGGTGGATCAGCAATCAGATCAAAACTGGTTGTCTCATAGCTTAAGCAGACTTTATGGGCTAGTAGTGATTATTTGCTAAGGTTCATTAGCCTGTGTGTGGCAGGGTGTCAGGCCACATGATCAGGTCACTTCTGGCCTGAAAAATCTCTGAGTCTATGAATCTACATGTCTCAGCAGAACCAAAATATCTGCACATTTCCTGTCCCTTCTTCTTTTAGAGATTTAGGTCAAAGTAAACTTTATCACCCAAATTGCTTTTTCATTTGCCAGTGACACATTATGGTGGCTTCTGTGACTACACAGCTCCTAGATCTGTGTATGCAGACCACAGGCCAAATCCGGATTGCCAGATGGGTTTGAATGGATCGTGAAATCTTTTTATTTACTTATTAGTATCATTATTATTGTTGGGTTTTTTCCTAGTATTGTCTCTGGAATCTGGACCTTGATTATACCTTGGCCTGGATCTTTTCAGTCCAGGAAGGCACCTTGGGACACAATCTCCCTTCCGATGCACTAGTTTTAAGTCAATGTAACTTAAAGTTACACCAGTGTAAAACCAGTGTGAAAGACTCTGGTGTTTTATTTACTGATAATCACTTAAATTTTGACCTTCCCATAGATTATTTTTTTTCTTATCTGACTAAAAGTAGGGTGGGGCATTAGCATAACCCAGAGTTTATCAGCATTCTAGATTAAAGACTACTCTGAGTTGCATAAGAACAAAAAAGCTCATCAGGCAAGACATTCAAAAGCTAATTGGCCTTTAATTGTTTATGCCTTTTTAAAAGTAGTATTAAATCTCATTTGATATTAAATTTAAATTTAATATTAAATATAAAAATATTAAATTGACAAGCTCAGTGAAAATGAGGGCTTTTCCAGGGCTTATGACCTAGAAGCATGTAAACTCTTCTAAAGATTCTATCTTAATTGCGCTGAGCTTTACAGATTGCCATATTGCATAACAAGCAAGTGATTAGGCGTGTAGAGCAGTGACTCACTGTTGCTGGGTTATTTCCCTCTGCAATGTAATAAAACATGTCATAATGTGTTAGGACAGGGAATTTCCAAGAGAATGTGCTAGAAGCAAAGGACTTAATCCTGCCCCAATGAAGTTGTTGGGTGCTTTGTTACTGATTTCACTGAGAGCAGGACTGGGATCAAGTTGAGTACCTAATTGGAACCTAATTCTGTGAAATCCATTCGTTCATGCTCTGAAACCATATAACTCCCAGTAAGACTTTTGTCCTTTATCCTTGCCATAAAGCTTGATTTAAGTCAATGGCCTTTACTCATTTACTGACGAGGTGTGAATTGTGTACAGAACGTAGAATTTTTAATAAATAAAACAGAATGAATTGTTCCCAATGAGCGATCTCTGATAAAATGTCTGCATGCTAGGGGCACTTTTATATTTGTGATTGGAAAATATCCCTCTTTTCACAGCTATTACCTGGCTAAAAAACAATGCATTAGCACAGCCAAGAAGTGGGCGTTAAAGGCGCTATTAATTTCCTTGGTATGAGAGAAGGTGTTTTCAGGATTATGAACTATAAAGTTTCCTGCTTTTCAGACAGTTCTCAAAAGTAGACCTTGGGTGACCAAATTCAGCTTTCAGTTACACTGAACTGGGAGTAACGCCCAGTGAAGTTACTCCGGATTTACACCAGCGTGACTCAGAATCCTTCATATTTTATGGATATATCTTGTTTTGTTGCCCTCCTCCTTAAATCTGAGCAAAAATCACTCATCTGTACTTCAGCCTCTCCATGTTCTATTAATTAAATTAAATTAGTAATTATTATTAATTAATTATTTGTAATGCAGTAGCACTTTGGTGCCCAGTCATGGACCACATCCTGTTGTGCTAGACATGTATGAACAGTGAACCAAAAAAAATATACTGGGACATGACACTTTCTTATCCAGCACTCTGAATATTGAGAAAATGGAGACCCACAGGTTGCTGGAGTTGTTTACTTCATATAATAATCCAATCAAAACCTGCTATTTTGGAAGGTAAATTTTAAATGTATATGGCATGGGTTCTGACCAAATATTCACTAGCTCCGGATCTTCCAAAATTCACAGGAATCACAAACAACAATAGTGTCTTGCTACCATTTACTACCCTGGCCACACTGACCAAAATTGCAGTAAACAGTGAAGCAGGTTAAATTAAACAATAAAAGATTAATAATGGTAAGTCAGATTCTAGTCTCATCAAAACTGAATGAGTCCCTTGCCTATGAGCCTTACCGGTAGCTTTGTTTGGTTGTTTTGTTTGGAACATTGACAGTTGCCTTTTTTCTAAAAACCATTCAAAACAGATTGTCTATGAAGTAGGTTAACATTTGCCCTAGAATGTAGATCTATTAAGACCAAATAGTGTGCTCTAGTAGTAGGTAATAATTTTAAAGAGATAATGCAAATTAAAGATATTGGGAAAGAAGAATGGGGTTGCTATTTTTTATTCTGGAAGCCAGAAAAAAATAATTATTTGTTTTTGCATTAGAAATTCAGGTTCTACCCTGGAAGACCCTCTGGTGACTGGAGAACTAGTAAAATTATGAGATGGCAAAAATCCAAAGAATAAAAGTAGACTAATTGACAGAGGGATAGATTTATAATCAGACTGTTGACAATGATTTGGTTTTTGCTTGTTTTTATTAATACCTGTTTAATTTCAATATTCATGAACATTTTTGGCAAATGATGTCTCTGTGAAAGGTTCACTTCTCCTTCCTCATCAATTTAAAGAGTGGAAGTACACAATACACGTCTTTGAGAACCCAGTATCAGAAGCAATGGCAGCCCAAGCTACATTCATGGCATAATGTATTTCTATAAGGAAATAGAATTATTTTAATGGAAGCTGGTCAACAGTTGTTTTATTTTCATATTAATATATCAAAGCTACAGTGAAAAATGCCTATACATTACATACACTGAGGAAATGATAGCACTTCCTGTTCTCTCACATCTGGAACATTAACCATCTGAACCTCCAAAAAAATGAGACTAAATAATTTACCACACTGTTTATTTCAAAGAGCTCCTTCCAGAATCAAAGGAAATCTACGTGCTTGTTTCTAAAGGCATTGTTCCTTCAGCCTGTGATGTTCATCTTTTTTTTTCTGCTTTTGTAACCTAAATATAGTTCAATGGTTGAGAATTCTATGGTTATCCCAGTTGATTCCTTTCCTATTGTGTAAGGATGAACAATAGGAAGCAAAGAATGACTAATGACCATAAGGTGTTGGAAACAGTTAAAAATCTTTAAATTCTTATTTGTTTCTCTTTTGGAAACCAATAAAGCCCTATGATTAGATTGATTCTATATCTATCATGACTGGATATATATTATGCTTTTTACATTGATCACATCCACATTTTTCTTTGGCTCACCAATCTGTTATAGGAAACTCTGCTGAAAGAATCTGATGAAGTGGGTCTTAGCCCATGAAAGCTTATGATCCCTAAGATCTGTTAGTCTCTAAGGTGCTACAAGACTCTTTGTTGCTGTAGAAAGAATGTAAGGGAAGAAATAACTAACCAAAAATGGTAACAAAAGATTGCATGCAAAGGAAACCCCTGTAGGTGGAAGAGACTTCTTGTGCCAAAGAATAAATTATAATATATCACAATAATCTATTAAAATTCTGTTAAACCTGAGAGAATTCTGCAGTACACTTAGAATTTCAGTGAAATAAGCATTTAACAGATTCCATTATATAAACATTCCCTGTCAAAGGCATCCCAGTTCAGGGCAACTGCAACAGTATTCTGGGGTCCACCCACTCTAGGCTTCTGGCTCTTCAGTCATCATATAGCTCACTCCCTCTCGACTGGGGTATTTTCAAGCTCAGACTGTTCCATTCCCTTCCTATACGTTGAATTCCTCAGACTGCCTCGGTTGGCCTGCTTTGCCTTCTCAGAGGCTATAAACAATGTCCCCACACAGCTCCTTCTAAACCAGCAGATTTAGTCTTAAAACAAAATCATTACAGATAAAACATATTAAAAACAGTAAAAGAACATACAGGCATGCTAATAAGCTTACCAGAGATCAACCCAATTCCAACAGGGCTCTGGTAGGAGTCAGTCCTTCAAATCACACCCATGGGGTCTGTGACGGTGCTGTTCCTGGTGGGATCCAACTGTGAGTGTCAGATCAGGACAGATTGCTTCCAAAAGGGCAACTACAGCCCAAAGCTGTGGTTTCTCCACACTAAGGCAAACCCAACCAGCTAAACAGAAAAGACTTTGGTCTCACCCCACTGGCTAACCACAAGTTACACAAGCAATCCCCTTAAGACACTCCAGATTCCCAGTATCACCACCAGCAGCCACCTGTCCTGGGGATCAATGGTTATGAAAACCAATCCCCCAAATAAAGAAAACAGTTCTCCCCAATTCCAAAGAATCAGGCCCCAGACCCAGGTCAATATACAAATTAGATCTTACCACAAATCACGCTGTAGCCAATCCTTTAGAATCTAAAATCTAAAGGTTTATTATAAAAGGAAAAAGGTATAGGTGAGGGTTAAGAATGGTTAAAAGAAATCAATTACATGCAGTAATGGCACATCTCTTAGCTCAGGCTTGCAGCAAAGATAGAATAACTGCAGGTTCAAATCAAAGTCTTTGGATGCACCCCATTTAGGGGTGGGTCAGCACCTTAGTCCAGAGTTCCCAGAGTAGCAAAGTTCCATTCAAAGCTGGAAACAAGGCAGGCTGAATTCTGGAGGTAAAAGATAAAATGGGGAATGTTCTTCCAGGCTTTATAGACTTTTTCTTCTGGGCCAAGACCCTCCTCCTTCTTTTGCAGAGTCCGGTTGCAAAATGGAGGCTCACAGTCACAAGGTCCAATCACCAGACTTTCCAGGATTCAGTTTCTGACCAGGCAGTGACATTCCTAGAGCAGCTCGGGTGTGGACAGGCATATACAAAGTCCATTGTGTGGTTGATGTTCCTTAATGGGCCATCAGGCAGCCCCAGCGTGTCTGAGCCTTCACAGGAGCCAAGCCTAAGCTTGCATTACAGGCACCTTTAACTTTAGTTACAGAATAGATACACACATATGGAATAGATACACACATATGGAATAGATACATACATAAGACACCTGTTATGACCCCCTTCACATAATATTTCGTGCACCCATTGATCTACACGGTACCAAACTATTTCAGTACCGTGACAGGGTCATAACAGCAGTTAGTTCCAAACATCCCCATGCATGTTCAAGTCGCTCCTTTATATAGTTTGGATCTCTGATCGTGTTCTCTTGTAACAGGTGACCAGCAGACAAAGGTCCCATCCTCAGGGCAAAGCTTCAAAAAGCTGAGTCCTTGTATACCATAAGGAGGTGCAATGGTTCCAATAGTCCTTTGAAGCTCATAACACCAGAATTTACATAAACTATGTTCTCCCCTCTCCCGGAGGCATTACATACAATCCCACAATAATACAAACACATTTGCATTTGTAATACAATTATATTTAAACTTAATTCAATAAGGTTTAACATAATTGAATGAGATTTGTCCAGGAAATTGCCATATCTGTCACAACAAGTTTATATAGCTAAAACTTAAAGCCTAGCAAGGTCTGTCTTCAGGGCTCCAAAGTTGCTTCGTAGTGACCCCATGGAGCTCTGGTGAAATAATTGGTGCTCTGTGCAAAATCACATGCCTCACCAGTGAGAGCTTTGCTACTAAATTCAGTGGGGCCAGGTTTTCACTCTATCAGCTATTTCTAAATATATGAAACAATTGGAATTGTTTCCCCCAAGGTCCTCACCACCTCTGAAAATCAGATTTAGGAGGTCTAAAAGATCTTGACTTGTCATTGTTTTGTGCACCCTGAGAATTGCTGCCTAGAAGAGTGTCTTTAATCCAGAGGCATGTGGGTGGAATCCACCTCAGAGACACATTACTCAATATTTTTCTCTGATGAGATTTTTTATTCCAATATCCCCACTCAGAATGATAGAAATGACATATAGTGGTCATTTGGGCTATAGTGCTAGAATAATGTGGAAACTTTGAGTTGCTGAATTATAGCCCACTCTTGATTACTTTCATGATAATGAAAATGAGTATAAGTGTATTAGCAGGGGAGGGTGAAGATAACCCAGAGAAAGTTTGGAAGACAGAAGGGCAAGTCGGAATTGGATTTAGAGCTGGCCAGAAGGCCAGTGAAAGAGACTGAAGATGAGAGTGGGAAGTTTCCATTTCCTTGAGTAGGAAAGTAATTTAGCCCGTGAAATTTGGACACTTAAAAGCTGAAAGAGTAGGTTAGAGGGACCATAAAAGAGAGAATTGGAACAGCCAAGATGGGATGTGACCAAGTATGAACAACGTAAGGCTGGAAAGTGCTTCAATATGACACTGGGAAATAAAGGTTACATTGTAAGTATCAAAGTGTCATATCTTTTTGCTACTGACTGAATTGATCCCAAGGTTTTGTGTTCAGAAATGCACAAGTACTGAAAATGAAATATTTGTCTTAATTAGTAGATAATGTTTGAGTATGGCAATACTGCTTTATGCACCCCCTTGTGAATGTGTAAGTGTTATAGGCAATCTTATGCAGCAGTGCATCAATATCAGATATAGAATCATATTAATTTATGCAAACAGATTTTCCCACTGCATAGGAGAGCTGTTGCCTACGTGATGCATAAAAACCTCAAGACACAGAGCCTTAGCAACATCACTTGAGAGAACAGAAACACACCAAAAATTTCCTGGCAGGACAGCAATACGAAATATATATATGCTCAAGAGGAGCTTTCTCAAGACTCTTTGTGCAATCCAAAACTTTGAGACACTTTCTGATTAGAGACTGAGCAATCTGTTGACCAACTGTCTTTCAAGGACATGCTATTAATAAATAAATCTGTACCAAAGATACTGCAGATGTTCAGCTATGAAGCAAGTCAATTTCTGTCACTCACTGAGGCAAAGAAGAAATTACAGATGAAAGCAGAATTTAAGACTGGTACTTTGAAAGAGCCTGAGGAAGTTAAACACCAAGTCCCACTGAATTTCCCAGCCTAAAACTATTTCTGACAAGCCATTACAAAAAATGATCATATATATATAAGTAATAATGCTAAAATGCTAACAGCACTCAACAATTAATATTTTTCTAGTTAAAAGACTAAGATTAAAGATCTGATTGTAGGGGGCATAAGTGGGGGGGGGGGACACCCTTCCACCATTCTCCAGAAGTCTCCCAAAACTTGTGTTTCACTCACCCACACAAAATTTGAAACACCAGACAAACCCGTTTCTCCATTATAAATGGAATAGTCAACTTCCATTTTATCACAGTAACGTCATCTGGTTATGCAGCTAATCATGCTCTACTCTGGTGCCCATCCGTTCAATATTTCAACACCAAGGCCTCTCACCTAACTGTATATCTTGGTTCACTCAGGGCTCTTCCAGAAGGATTGTTGGTGGTGTATTTAGTTATTTAGTCTTCTAAAGATCTGATAAAATACTCTCTCTGCCAGCAAGTTCCCCATTGTGCACATGGAGAACATGCTCAGGAAAGATGATCTTTAAATTTATTAACGTGCCTGTGCATTGACCTGCTTGTACATCCTGGTCACAGCTTTCACTTTAGCTTCAGGAGTAGTATTACTTGACAGCAAATCTGTCTTTCATAGAAACAGTAACTTCCAGCTAACTCCCAAGTTCAACACTGGCACTTTCTTCTCTGCTAGCCACAGATGGTGTGAGATCAGAGTTCATGTATCTCCAGACATGAATAGGGCTAGACCAGGGTGGGCAAACTTTTGGCCCCAGGGTCACATCTGGGTTAAAAAATTGTATGGAGGGCCGGGTAGGGAAGACTGTGTCTCCCCAAACGGCCTGGCCCCACCCCATATCTGACCTCCACCCACTTCTCACCTCCTGGCTGCCCCACTCAGAATCTCCAACCCTCCTTCCTTGTCCCCTGATCACTCCCTCCAGAGATCCTCCCGACCCTAACCAGCACCCCTGAAACCTCACCCCCTAGCTAAGCCCCCATGCTCTTTGTCCCCTGATTTCCCTTTCCTGAGACCCCCCCATCCTAACTGTCCCCCCAAACCACACCCAACCCCCTTCCCCCACCCCCTGACTGTCCCAACCCCTATTCACACACTCTACCCCCTGTCAAACCTCCAGTACTCCCACTCCTGTCTGACCCTCCCATTCTCTGTCCCCTGACTGCCCCCCCCCCCCCGGAACCTCCACCCTATCCAACTGCTCCCTGTCCCTTATCCAAACCTCCGTCCACAGCCCAAACCCCCTTACCATGCTGCTCAGAGCCAGACATGCTGCCCCATAGGAATGCACAGCCACTCCCCCCAGAGTGCTGCCCAGGCAGTGGTGTGGCTCCGGTGGAGGGGGGAAGGTGGGGTAGAGGCCAGGTGTCACCTCTCTGGCTGGGAGCTCAGGGGCCGGGCAGGAGGGTGTAACGGGCCGTATGTGGCCCACGGGCCATAGTTTGCCCACCCCTCGGCTAGACTGTACTATTTAGGCATAACAAGTGATGCAGAGACACCCCCATCCAGGCAGCCACCTATGGTCTGCCCTGACCTATTTTGAGTGGTCATGATGAGCATCCAGTGAAATAACTAGGGAGCAGTCCTTGTGCTTATCTGAGTGAGGGGAATGTCATTCAGACTGCACAAGGTGGCTGGGGAGCCTTCTTAGTTTCTCTCCCAGTCATGCACACCCAGTAAGGTCCAGGCTGCATTTGGTTCATAAGGAATATGGGATTGGGCTTTTCCGTCCTGCTCCTATTCTCACGGACCTGAATGGCAAAACACCCCTTGACTTCAGTGGTGCAGGATCTCAACCTCAGTGGGTGGAGGAAAAAGAAAACCTGGATCAAAACATACTTTGCCATAACTCATTAAACATTCTCAATCATACTCATGTTTATCTGAGTGAGAATTGAGGGGCAAATGGCCTAATCACAAATAGAGTGACCCGATTTTATAGGGACAGTCCCGCTATTTGGGGCTTTGTGTTATACAGGCACCTATTACCCTCCACCCCGTCCCAATTTTTTATACTTGCTGATAGGTGCATTTTGTTCAAAGGTGAAGTTGTTAGTTTAATACTCTACTACTAACAGAACTCTTAACCTGAATAAACAGGAATTTATGTTTACATGATACAGAGACTTGTCGCAGAGAATTCTTATACTTAGAACAGTAAACCACATCCAGTCTTCTTGGAGCCCAGCAGCCAAAGAAAAGCAGGTTGCTATCTTATCCTAGAGGACACAGAGTAGTTTAAAAAGCACCAGCATGCTAGTGATGTTATAAACAAAAAACAGGAGAATGAAATTTAGTAACAATATTTATCAAGTTTGATACCTGGAAAGATTCTTTTGTTTTTCCGTGATGCTGTTTCAGATTAAGAACATTTAAAAGCAGGGCCAGATTCAGTTTTTATAACTGTCCTGATTATACTCTGGGGTTACAAAATGCTACCCCAAATTGCAGGAAAATTGGAAGGAAATGTGGACTGTTTCTTTAAATCTGAAGCGGGAAATATAGGTGGGAAGGGGGCTGGGAAAGGCAGAAGCTCCACAGTGAAACAGAGAGTGCAATGTTAGGCACAATATCCATTTTTCTTATTCTAATAAAGCGTTAAAAGTGAGCGATTCCTCCTGTGATTCTTTATCCTTCTCACGTGACAGATGCCAAGTGTACTGGCTACAAACCTATAATACCACATAGTAAGGAGTTTTGCCTGAATAGAAGTGGCCTGACTGGGTCCCTGAATTTAGAAGTCACAGTCTTGCCAATCCCAAGTGCCAAAAATTTGTGTCTCAGACCCTAGAAAATCACGAGATTGGTTTAAAAAATGAATAAATTAGGCATTGCGTTTCGCACTCAGGTCATGTGTTCCAGCTTTTCTCTGCAACCAGGCGTACTGGAAATCACCTTTAAAAAAAAAAGTGAAGGCTGTGATTCTCATTTAATCTCAAGCTTTCAGGAGCCGGAGCTTTAAGAAGAACACCAAATATCTTGAGACAGTAGAACTGGGAGACCTGACAACACGGGATGTAGCACACGCTGCAAAAGACTATCTTCTTGTATACAGTGTGCAAGTATGGTATATTGAATAAAGATATTTTAAAATGTCAATAATATAATAATGGAGGTAATAGATGTTGATAAGAATTCCTTATCAAATCCTGAAATACTCTGAATGATCTCATAATAGCAATAAGCAATTAATTTTAACGGGCAGCATAACACGGAATATATGAAAAATAAATGTACATACAGTCAGCATCATCTCTTCATATGCCTAGTTAATCATCAGCAAAAACTGCAGGGCATGGATAAGTGTTCACATCGTGCTCCACACCAGTACCCAGCCCAAGTCGGGGAAGGTAATGATCCAACCAGTGGGCCAAATTCAGTGATGAATCCTGGTCACGTGCCACCTGAGGCACATTGCACATACACTAAGAAGATCAGAAAAAATGGATTTCTTTTGCAATATTTTAAACTTTTTTTCCCAGGAGAGCAGATTTATAAACCCAGGGGATAACCCTGCAACCCTATTCACATTAGGAATCCCTTTGAGCTCAATGGGACTATTCATGTATGTAAGGGTTACCCTATGAGTCAGAAGTGTGAGACCGGGCCAATAGACATGTACAGTGAATTTCAAAGGCACTGTACTTAGGTGTACCCAGTACCTTCATGAATAGTTGTGAGTCACTGAATATTATGCATATGTTGTTACATTTCTTTGATTGATGATCTGTTTTACAGCATGAGCTGTTCCTTCACCTAAACCACTTTTTCTGCTGTTTGTAGGTTTTGGAGGCTAAGCTGAGATCGTGAATGCTCTAGAAAGGATGAACGTTTGCTGGGAAAAATGTAAAATAGAACAGCAGAGCACGTTGAAATATGGGGCAAAATGTTTGCAAAACTGTTCACTAAAAATGTAACTGCAGAGTAATTTTTAAATGAAAGAGTGTGAGAACATGGGAAGTTAAGACAGGGCAGGCAGAAGATTAAAGGCTACTACACAGACTTGTGGTAAGTTTCACATAAATATGCAGGGATACATTTTTCAAGTGACATAATGGAGCTGTCCCTACCATTCCATTGCCTAAAAAGAAGCTTCTACCTCCCCACTCACTGCTTCTGATTCTAAAAGGCAGGTCAGGACAAAGAAACACCATCTGGTTTTATGCAAGCTCAGAGGAAGGCAGGAGCCCATGACAGAACTATTGTACAGACAGTTATAAAACACAAGTTACATTACAGCAGTACAGTCTTGAAGGCTAATCTGGTGGATGAGAAAGACGGCCAGATAGATTAAGACCTGGATCCTAAAATGCTTTAGAATTTTATTTGTGCTGGAGACAATTGATATATTTGTCCCAGGAAAGACAGAGGAAGATGGAGGAACTGTGCAGGTAGCAAGCAGCCTAGCAAAGAATTTTCTCCAGCTCCTAAAGTTGGAGACAGACCCTTTATTTACACGAGCATTTAGATATTGTTGGTTATTATTAATTATTAATTATTATTATTATTATTTATTATTGGTATTGATCCCAGTAATTGATCAGGACCCCCTTGTGCTAGGTGCTGTACAAACACAGAAAAAAAGATGGACTCTGTCCCAAAGAGCTTACAACCTAAGCAGAAAAAAAGTAAGACATGAAAAGTGTCTTTGTCATAGATGAGAGATTTAGATGCTTCTTAGCATGAATGGAGATGGTGTTTTTATTGCTGCTTCTTGTCATAACATTAAACTTGTCCATCTGTGTCAGGAGGTGGATTATTCACTAGTGTTGCTGAAGCAGGCAGTATCATGGGAGTATCTTTCTGCCTCAGATCCCTAAATGGCACCCTCAAGGATTGAACTCATCACTGCAGGTTTAGCAGGCCCATATACAAACCCCTGAGTGACTCCTTTACTCTTACTGAACAGCTGAGGATCAGGGAGCCACAACTGGCTCCTTGTGGGTGGTGTTCTTGCTTGGGCATGGTAGAGATTCAGAGTTTAAAGCCATTGAAACCACTAGAGCTAATGCATCTTTACAGCAACGTTACAGAGCAAAACTTGGCCTACTACAGTCAAACAGAATCTATAGGTTTCTCATCTGATCTTAAATTTAATATTTGCTATTTTCAGGCTTTAAAAGAGTCTAGGTAAATAATGTATCTAAAAATAATTATTAGATTGGCATAACCACACACTGCGTTGTTAAGGGCATAAAAGTGCTTCTATTATGCCGTGGAATGTGTGCTAATACATAAAGTTGGTATTTGCGGACTGGCCTGTTTGGATTGTGAATCCAGAAGTCCCCAGAGTCTGGTGCAATGAATGGAATTTAAATATTTAAACAGCCACCAGACAGATATTAGTGTGATTGTCGTCAAACAAGAACTGTTTCTGGAGCTCTTTGAAAACAATCTGTATTCCTCTGGAACTAGAAGAATTTCCTAAAGTTGAACTGGAGTTCAATAATTTATTAAATTACAAAGTTCAGTTGCTAGATCATTAACAGACTACGGGCAGACTTCAATAAATATACTGTAGGACAAAACAGCTGAAAATCATTTCTCCCTTTTTTTTTACGTGCTGAGACCAGAGTTCAGGGTTCAATATTTCCTTTGCAACAGTTGATGACATCACTAACACCTAAGGTACTTTAAGGAACTCAGCTACCTACTCGGCTTTAGACACTGCATTACATCCTGATGCTTCAAAGTCCTGAACACCTTCAGATCACTGGTAGTTCAGTGTGTTGAGCACCTTGTAGAATTAGGCTGTTCTGATGTTGTCAGTCATTGTAAGTGAAATACAGAACTTAGAGTTCAAATCTTGCTAGGTAGGAAGTTTGCTTTTAAATGTAAAAGCCTAAGGGAGTGAAAGATTCTCACAATCTTTCTTCCTTCCTCTAGATTTCCTTCCCCTTCTCTCTCTTCTTCCTCTTCTGTAAAAACAGACATCCTGGTAGGCTGAGACCCAGCTTAGATACTACAGTCAGAACTTCAGAAACTGTAGAAATGCATTTCTGTATAACGTTATGGTCCCACTTTGGTTGGTTAGTGCCACAGCATGATGAGTAGCACAGGGCTGCATCTAGTGCACGTGATCAATACAGTGATTCTACTACTACCATTGCTGGCTGCCTGCTACACTCATTTAGGTGAAAAGGAGGCTGAGTGCATTAGTTCTCCCTGCCGGCACATAGCCTTTCCACAGGCAAGACCCTTGCAGTGCCTCCTGAGTGGTACCAACCAATAACTGAGTCCTTCCATGCCCAGGCTAATTCTGCAAAGGCTCTCAGAGCAGCATGGGCCCCAGAGGTGCAGTGAACAGGCCCACTGGTGTGTGAAAAAACCCACTGACACTCACTAACCCATACCCTTAGCTACCAGGTCAGCAGTGAAGACTCCAACAATTTCTGTGCTGGGCATGAGTGTTACACTCTACAACAGCATTGCAAGCAAATGCAGGCATAGTAGCTGTCCAGAGGTGTTGACTTTTCCAGTTCCCAGGGGCGTGCTCGACCCCTGCTCCACCCGGACAAAAAGAAGATGTCATGGATGTACCCAATATCTTATCAGCAATAGCCGCAAAATCTTACAGTATGTAACCATGTACAGGGCAGAAATTCAACAGCTGCTCACTAAGAAACATGAGATGCATTGTCATCACAGATGAGGCTTTAATAAGCAGATCAGCCAGCATGTAATAACAACATGGATGCAGCCCCATTCCTTGACAAAGTCAGCACTGCAATCAGTGCCATGAAGAACCGCAGTGCTCCTGGATCTGATGGCACTCCTGCAGACATATTCAGGTGTGGAGGCAAGATCCTACTGAAGCGACTGCATGACTATTTCTAAATATATGGAGTACTGAAGACTGCGGGATTTCAAAGATGGAACCATTACTGTAACCATATACAAAAGGAAAAGTGAAAAGTCCAACTGTGGTAACTATCACAATGTCTCATTACTCTTGTGATGGTGCTGTTCCTGGTGGGATCCAACTGTGAGTGTCAGATCAGGACAGATTGCTTCCAAAGGGGCAACTACAGCCCAAAGCTGGGGGGTTTCCACTCTAATGTGAACCAAACCAGCCAAACAGAAAAGACTTTGGTTTCGCCCCACTGGCTAACCACAAGTCACACAAGCAATCCCCTTAGACACTCCAGGTTTCCAGTATCACCACCAGCAGCCACCTGTCCTGGGGATCAATGGTTATGAAAACCAATACCCCAAATAAAGAAAACAGTTCTCCTCAATTCCAAAGAATCAGGCCCCAGACCCAGGTCAATATACAAATCAGATCTTCCCACAAATCACACTGTTGCCAATCCCTTAGAATCTAAAATCTAAAGGTTTATTGTACAAGGAAAAAGGTATAGGTGAGGGTTAGGATCAATTACATGCAGTAATGGCAAATCTCTTGGTTCAAGCTTGCAGCTGTAGAATAAACTGCAGGTTCAGATAAAAGTCTCTGGAATTCATCCCCTCCAGGGATGGGTCATCAATCCGTTGGTCAGAGCTTCCACGTGTAGCAAAATCCATCCAGAGGTAGGTGCTAGCTGAAGGTTGCAGATTAAAGACAAACATGGAGGAAGTGTCTCCCAGGTTTTATAGACTTTCTCTTTGTGGATTGCCACGGACTCGCAGGGGTGAAAAAAAATGCAGGCCTGTTATTATCAGGCTGCACGTGGCAACACACTATATGGTAAGGGATGCAAGGACAGTATGGGTCACGACACGAACTGCAGACACACACACAACTAAAATCAATCAATTTAAAGTTTTATTGGGGATAATTACAAGGGGTAAGGGAGCAGCGTTTGATTAGCTAATAGACTTAATGAAACTTAAAACACACAATGACTAAAATACCTACTAACAATATTTATAAACAAAGATACAGCATTTAGTAATAATCGATACTTACAAATACAAACCAACGCATAATGACCAGCAAACGTAGAAGCTCTGTTTGAAACACGTGAGCTAAGAGAGAGGCTTCGAGGTGATCAGGCTCGGTTACGTGGGTCCAGGACAGGATACACAGGATTCGTTTTTCTTTCTCTTCTCTCTGTCTGCACATAGCAGACAGGGCCATAAGTATCAACTATGACAACACAGAAGTGTCATAGGGGACAGGGCCCAAAACCTGTTTGTGTTCATTTCCGATTGGCACGAGCAATATTTACACCAAGTAGGGGAGCAGGTGCCTCAAAGTCTGGCTTCGCCCCCAAAGGTGAGGGTATGCACATTGTTTTAGAATGCGCGCGAAACTAAATGACAAAAGAAGAGGCCAGGGCAAAACCGATATGGGCAAGTTTTACAGGATGCAGACAGGAACTCATCTGAACACTCTTCTGGGCGAATACCCCCTTCCTCCTTCTTATGCAGAGTCCAATTGCAAAAAATGAAGGTTCATAGTTCAAGATTCAGTTTCTGACCAGGCAGATCACATTCCTGGAGAAGCTGGGGTGTGAACAGGCATCTACAAAGTTCATTGTGTAGCTGATGGTCCTTAACGGCCCATCAGCCAGGCCAGCCAAGTTAACAACAGCTTGTCTGAGATTTCACCCAGCGGCCAAGCATAAGTTTGAAATACAGGCACCATGTAGCCAACATCCATAACTCTAACTACAAAAAAGATACACACATACGGATAGATTAAACATAATCAGCAGACCATAATCTGGTCGCAGAAACCTTATCTGGCACCCTTTACATAAAATTTGGTACCCCAATGATCTATATGGTCCCAAATTATTTCAGTAATGTGACAACTCTCCATTGCGAAAAGGTTCTGTGTACCCTTTGATCATTTGCTACACAACATCACTAATGGTGTGCTACTGGAGTTGCAATACAGAATTAGACCAACACAAGGAATGGCAGACATGATATTTGTAGCATATCAGATGCAGGAGAAATGCAGAGAATAGGAACAGGACCTTTACACTGTCTCTACTGACCTGGCTAAAGCCTTTGACCCTATAAGTAGATGTGGGCTTTGGCAATTATTATGTAAGTTTGGCTGTCCAGAAAAATTCGGAGACTATTTTATGATGGAACATTCTGAGACTATTTCATGATGGAATGTTCACACAAGTCTGAGTAGATGGCCTTCTATCTGACCCACTTCCTATTGCTAATGGGATTAAGCAAGGCTGAGTAATTGGTCCACTCTTGTTTAATCTATTCTATGCAGCAATATCAATGATGCTACAAGAGACCTTTAAGGTTTTTGAGGCAATTGTTCATGAGGTGCTGTATGCCGCTGACTCTTCTACAGACGCCTGCCATCTTGATAGTACAATGATGGGGTTAGCCAGTTCGAGATTAACCACTGTAAGGAACTTGAGGCACAGAGACTGAGTTATAAGCAGCAGTGGACTCAGCAGGCACCCATCTTCCGCATTGAGCTACTATGCACTTCATGCGGAATGGACTGCCCCACACACATTTGTCTTGTTAGCCAGAACTACACTCAGAAGATGTAAAACCATTCTCAAGGGCATGTTCAGTCACTAAGGACAACAATAATATTCCCATGGACAGTCTTGATTCATACGTTGGTCAAGCAAACTCTTTGGTCATGAATATGGCAACAAAAATAATTTTAATTACACACTCCCGGGAATTGCTTAGTAATAGTTATAAACTACAGATGTCTTATTCCAATGGGAGTCATTATCATATGAATTTCTAGTTTCCTTTCCTTTCAGGCACCCATCACAGAACAGCTCCAATTGCTATTGTTATTGCATAGCTCTTGTGTTCTGCTGGAGCCACTAACTGCAAGGTTAATAGTCTGTCTGACATAGTATACAGAATAGGTAGGTGCACTCGACTTCTCAAACTCTACATGACTTTGAGGTGAATTAGTTGATATTTGGCAAACACTTCAGATGAAGGCCTTTAATAACACAAATGCACATTACACCCTCCACTCCACAGACTTTTTACATTTGGGGCCAGGTGCCCAGCTGGGGTAAATTGCCTTAGCGCTGTTGAACTCAACAGAACTCCACTGATTTACACCAGCGAAGAAACTGGCCCATAACGTTTGGTATGAGAGTAAATAAGTTCTCAGGGCTGAATCCGACTTTGCTTTGTCTGGGCTTGAGCTGCCTTAAAATATTTGGCCAAGTTGTACAGGGACTTCAAAGGCCAACGCTTTCCTCTCTGTGCCAGACATTCTTAGATAAAAAACACAGATAAGATTTCTCATTCCATTAACTTGTATATTTGAAACAAAAACAAAACTTATGCGCTACGCTCACTTGCTTTGGGAACTTGCATGCTGGATTTGGTAGACGCAGAACATAACAGAATGTAAAATTCACTTTTTCTGAGTCCTCCTATATGAAAGCACTTTGTTCAGGCTACTAATGCAGATGAGAATAACTTCTAAAAGGATAACTTAATTTTGCCATGATATCTGGATCTTTGTCTTGTCCAGGCCCTTCATTTTTTACACTGCTGATGCATTTTAGCAGCAGAATCTTGCTAAGTAGCTCAGAAAGGATCAGCCCCACCAAAGTGTGATTCTGCAGTGGTATATAGCAGACATAAGGACACATGTCCCCCTCTCTCCTTGCTGTTGGCATAGGTGGTGTCATTACCGAAAGGACATGTGGCTTGACATGAGCACACAGAGCTATGCTGATCCTGGGTTAATGCTTTGTGGATGCTGCAGGCAGATGTCACTCAGAGCATGCCACACAGCACATGGTTGGAAGCATGAAGGGAAGCATCAGGACAAGGGCAACATGCCTGGAGCCCTATGCTAGCTTTGCTCACTACCCAACTGAGTTCCCTTCTGTGTATTTTGTGAGAGCCAGACAACTTGGGCCATCATTTTGCTCTGGGGAATTCTTGATAACTAGAAAATGAGCTTTCTGTTAAACATGCAGACAGAAGCCCTGGCCCTGCTTTTCTAATTACATTTCTGCTATTTGTCCATGTCTGAAAGCATCCATCTCTGCTCTTTGTGAATTCGGAGTAACACGTTCACAATTCCAGCCATGAGTTTTCCTCAACACTAGTAGATTTTTGGAACAATTGGGTGAACAAACCTGCCTTTCTTGGATGAGAACAGTGACGCAGTCATGAGATGGGGTAGAGTTTATATGGTACCTTCCTTCAGAAATGATTGCCCCACACAATGATTTGTCAGAAACACATATTGTGATGTTTCTGTAAAGACAAGTTGTATCATGCCCCAACTGCCCGTGGAGAATGTTTCCTAATCAAAAAAACAAAAACCTGACTGGTGTTCACTCCCAGGTCTCAACCTTCCTTAAAGCACTATGAATAAACCACTAAAAGGACAGTCTGAAGCATGTCCTGTGTGTGATTGACTTCTCCTTCCAAGGTGAGTCCTGACTATCTGAATTCTACCTCCCAGTCCTTTGACACCCATTATATGGGAAGTCAGATTGCTCAGCTCATGTTTTCTGTTGCCACCACAGATTCGTTTTTTGAAAACACAGATCCCGATCTTCATTTAGAAGAACATTCTCAGCAGAGCCGTTAGCAGTTGGAGTGCCCCAGTTCTACGGGTCACAGCTGCACACTCTGAAATGTGTTTCTTTCTGCCTGCAGAATTCATTACACTGCACTGCATATTTATAAAATAAACTCTACGTTGGCTGGCATGCATTGCAGTGGGCACAGATATAAGGTAAGACTCTGACGCTCCCTGTGCACTCACACATTCAGGTGCAAGGGAGCATGAGATGCCCCTTTACTTCCTTGCTGGCCTCCTTTAATTGGCTGTGCTCATTGCAGGTTACAGCACTGCAGGGAAAACTCCACTTCTCTTTTTTCCATGAGGATGGACTGGGAATAGGGAAACAAGGGAGTGGGTGGAATTATCTTCACTCTACCCCCACCTACATGCTGGCCAGCACAGCTGAGTTTATGCAGTGGGAGAAGTAATGTGCACCAGACAAAGGACTGCAACAGATCATACCCTCTCTGGAACAAGGGGGGAAATCATGGACAAGACTGTGGTGCTGCTCCTTACTCAGGGCTGGTGGTAACTCCACAACTGAGCCTTCATGTTTAGTCAAAGTTACTGTTGAGTACATTAAGTTGCAATCTCCATTCATTTCCCCACATACAATATGTATCTTACTGTATTTAACTTTAATCTTTACTCTATTTTCACATCCTGATGTGACAATTTCAATCTCTCTGAACAGTAAATTACCTTCGTTACAACATATTTAAAGAATCACAGCATTGGGGTGTCATAATAGGGCGCAATTCAAATGACTATAAGGGGATTTAATGTAGCTGTACAATGGCATAAGGGAGTGTACTGGAAGATTGAGACGTAAGATAAAAGTGGATTGTCACAGTATTTTCATTTTCATGACACAGCCTAGTGATTATAGTAACTATACAAACCAGGATGTATTAAATACAGGATAGGTTACACAAAGAGCTGTTAAAACAAGCACGCACCAAACAGAGGCAGTTGCAAAAGTACCCCAAAAAAATCCTGGTTATGTATTGCAAGGAATGTTTGTTTAATAAAAAAGCATGTTTTGCTTTTCATTTAACAAATGGGGAAGCTACAGCACAAAGAGGCCCAATGTAAGGCAGAGGCGGGAATACAATTCAGGTGTCATGAGTCTCTAGTCCAGTGCCCTGTGCACTGGCCCTTTTGTGCATTACTCACGTTCATGTAATGGGGCCCTTAAGGCTGGCATGCCTTCTGCCTCACGTTTACTAACAAATCGGAAGCAGAACAGAAAGGTCACAATGAAGAGAGCTTTAAAATCATCTCAAAAAAACTGAGTTATGGTGCCCCAGCAAAATTCAAACTGCTCTATCTAGCCAGAGTTGCCGCTGAAATGGAAAATACCATAGAATACTCAAGAAACACCCCAGGATTCCATGGCCTTTGGGTATAAGATTGTATTATTAATAATGCTCCTGTTTCAAAATGTTCATGGTCTCCAAGGTATTTTTTTTAGAAGTCACCTCCTCTGCAATGTGGAATGCGAACACTAGTGGTTCATGATCTTCTGGATGTAATTTGTATCTAGTGTGTCTAGTGTGCGCATCAATGACACAGACAGAGTGGTACTGAGGACTAAACAGCCCTTCAGTCTTGATCTTGCAACTCATATACACTGTGCAGCACTCCAGCACAAAGGCAGAAAAGAGCCACAGACAGAAAAGGCCCAAAGAAAAGGGCCAAAGATAGAAAAGGCCCAGAGAAAAGGGCCAAAGATAGAAAAGGCCCAAAGAAAAGGGCCAAGGTGTGGTGGAGAAAAAGCTTAAATCAGGACTTAAATTTGATCCACAGCCTGTAAACAGGGGGAGCAGGAATACCTCATGACTGGCTCATTGAGGGGCTAACAGCAGGTTACTCACTGGGATAGAGCTGGGCCAAGATGCTGCTGTTTGCCAAAGAGTGTATCACATGAAGAAGGAGAAGAATAAAAGTGGAAAGATGAGCAGCAGCAGGTGAACACCTGAGCAGCAGAACAATACCAAAGAGCACAAATGCAGGATAATGAAGACAGAAGGAAGCTGACAAGGAACAAGAAAGAGACCAAAGACAGCCAGAGAGGACAAAATGGGCCAGATCCTCAGCTGGGGGGAAATGGGTGGCACTCCACTGAAGTTTAGCATCTGGCCCAATATTTTTACTGAGATGTGGTGTGAGTTTGTTACTGTTTTAACAGCTTTCTCTAGAACAGGGAGAATACCTGAAAGCAGTAATGCCAATGAAAACCAAGGGAATTGTAGTGGGGTGGCTGCCCCACTCCAGTAAAACAGGGTTTAAAACAGCCAAACTAGGATGATTGGGGAAGCAGCCACAGCTGTGGCCAGCTCAGTCAGGGTCCAGCTGGCCCTTATAAGAGGGCTGGGGGCTGAAAGAGTATCTCTCCAGCCCTGGAGGGAGGAGGGCCTAGATGCTAGGGAACATATGGTACCCGAAACTGGAGCAATGCTGGGGAATAGGACAAGGGAGCTGGGGAGTTCCAGCCTGGTAAACTCCCAGGCTGCAGGCTTTGGTGAAGGACTGCACAGGTACTGGTGTTGCAGAGGTGCAGCCTGGGATTAGGCAAAGGCAGCTGGTCCAACCTCCTTGCCAATGATGAGTGGCCATTGCACACTGCAATCTGCCCCAGTGAGTGGGGGACTAGATGATGACTGGCCATAGCCACTGAGTCAAGGTGAGTTTAGAGGGTTGGGGCTTCCCCTGGGAGGGGAGACACAGTGTGTGGGGTACTGCTAGGGGTAGCAATCCAATGTAAAAGGGCACTGGAATCCAGGAAGGACAGGGGGGCCCTAAGGCAGGTGAGACACCAGCCACCAGGAGGCACTTCAGTGCTGAAAAGAGCTAATTCCCAGATGACCAGCAGGAGGTGCCACACTGTTTGAGTCTTCACCTCGCTACAGTAATAATGGACAGGAAAATCAATACGTTGTTCGCATTGGGATATGCCACAAAAGACACTAATGTAGTTTGGGGCTGCATACACAAACATGTTGTGTCAGAGTAAGATGGGGACAGTCCTTCTTCATATGGCATTATGTGCATTTGTGGTCATCTGAATATCCAACTGATAGACGGGAGGAAGTCCAGTGGAAAGCAACAAAAATGGGCAGCAAGCTGAAGAGACTGATTTCTGAGGAGAAGTTAAAAGAGATAAGTAGATTTTAAAAAGCTTGACTGCCTGACAATTAAAAGGGGATCTAATATTTGAAGAGTATAAGCACAGAAGCTGGAGACGAATTTGTATACATAGTACAAAGAGAAATAACTCAGGGCAATTCCATGCAATTAGAAGTAGAATTTAGTCATCAAAAAAACCTTCCTGAAAGTGACATCTATTAATCAGTAGACAGTCTCCCAAGGGAAGTGGTGGACGGCCCATGTAACAGGCTAACATTATTTGCCTGATTTACCCCTCCCAGGTCTTGTCTATGCTACACTTTCCCCTAAAATTCCCCACAATCGCTACTACAGTTCAGTGTCTACTGGTAACAAAGCAAGAGAACTAGCACAAATAGGACTCAGGTGGCTGCTGGCATTTTAACCATTGGGTCATCTAAATTTGCTTGGAACAGTGCTCGACAAAAAGGCAACTTTTGACTTGTTTCCATGAGCATTTGTACTATTGCTACCACTGATAGAACTACCCAAGCAGTAGAAAATCTTGGGGGGAAAAGGGTAGTGTGAACACAGCTCCTCTTAGCAGCTGTTGGTCCCACTGAGAAAGTGTTAATTGGATTCTGTGGATTCACTAAGGTTCACATTACCCCACCTGGCTATAGGGAAAGTAGAGGTGGCTGTGTAGAGAGAAAGGATGTAGATTGTGATCTGAGCAGTCTGGTGGGAGAAATCCAAGGAGTAACCCAGCCTGGGTTCAAACTGAATTTTATGTTACTGTATTTATTTCTGTGCTAAGAAAACCAAACTCCATTGAAGGGGTGAGTTGGACTCTACCTCATGTGTGTCTTATGTTTGAGGGTAGGTTGGAAAGACACCTGTTCACACCCCATTGCTTGGGACTTTTAAATGTAGCCTGAACAAAAACATGCACAAATATATATTGCATGGAACGATCCTGCATAAGTGGGCAACAGTGGAGACAGGTGACATCTGATAGTGAGTAGGCAAAACTGACACACAAAAGTGTGATCCAAGCCAGTGTACAAGAGTGAGTAGAAATTAGGTGGTATATGAATCAAAATAGGGTATGGAAAATCACACCTGCCTGACCTGAAGAATATTCAAAGGGAGACTCGATGAACTAACAGATTTTTTCCTTCTCTAATTTATTTGAATCCATATATTTCAGAATGGAGAGAAGAGTCGAGAGATCTCCAACTACTTCAGAACAATGACTACAGTTGAATTCTAACATATATATTATTCATATGCATCAACACAGCTTTGACTGGATTATTTTTTATTGTTGAGTATCATTTTCTTTTGGCCATAGCACTTGGCTATTTGTACCCTGCTCCTTCATAACCTTGCAGGAGTTTTCAAACCTAGTGATTTGAGTTATATGCCCTTTGGACCATTTGCATTCTGCAATTCTACTATTTCCAAATAAAGTAGCATCCCGTTATATCAACACAAGACTGTTCTACTGCTAACATTATTTGATGACTTGTTTATCCCAAGAACACAAACGTAAACCAAAGGCACCCGTTTTCCACATCTTCCACTGAAAAAACATAAACCAAAAATGTGTTAGTGAGTGTAATTGCTTTGAGGAGACATAGCTATGCAAGTAACAGTTTGCAATTATTAGCACTATTATAAACCCTAAATGTATGGACTATCCCAGGGGTAGGCAACCTATGGCATGGGTGCCGAAGGCGGCACGCAAGCTGATTTTCAGTGGCACTCACACTGTCCTGATCCTGGATACCAGTCGGGGGGGCTCTGCATTATAATTTAATTTTAAATGAAATTCTTAAACATTTTTAAAACCTTATTTACTTTACATACAACAACAGTTTATTTATATATGATAGACTTATAGAAAGAAACCTTCTAAAAACATTAATGTATTACTGGCACGTGAAACCTTAAATTAGAGTGAATAAATGAAGACTTGGCACACCACTTCTGAAAGGTTGCTGACATGTGGACTATCCAATGCTATGAAAATGAAAAACGGATTATTCTATGCATTGCTGTCCAATAATTACGTCTGACTTTCTGGTTAAGTAAATAAAAAACCAGAATCCTGCAATACAAATATGGATTTTAGAAAAATGTACATTTTAATGAAACATTTTGTTGTTTCTTCTGGGTTGGGATTAGTAAACTCAGAATGGCCTCAGTGCTCTAGTGCATTTCTGACTCATTAACACACATTTAGAGCCCCAAATTTGTTCTTCGGATAAGTAGTTTATCAGATTGTTTAGCGTTTTTGGTGAGGCAGTAGATGTGGACAAGCCAATGACCTCATTCAGGCAGGGCATGCTCAACATTTCCCTTTCACATCCACAGCACAGAAGGAGCAGCAAAGTGTGCAAAGATCAGAGAAATAGACAAAGGAAGTAATTAAATAGTATATTGCAAGGATCCTTGGAAAATCTTTGTGATAATAAACCATAGAATGTGGTTACAAAATACGGGCTGAATGCATCTCACCTAAATCATGTGATTAGTCCCATTCAAGTCAGATTTCAGTGAGACAATGTGCATAAGTACGGCAGACCAGGATTTGATACCGCTGTTGAACAGAGGAGAAAATCACAGCTAGTGAGTCAAAGAACAGGCTTGCAACTTGAGAGAAGAGCCAGAGCATCCATGGTTATTTAATAAGTACATTTTTTTCTTTTTCTTTCTTTCTGTGTGTATAAATGCATCTTACTTCTGTTCCATTCTATGCATCCGATGAAGTGAGTTTTGGCCCACGAAAGCTTATGCTGAAATAAACTAGTCAGTCTCTAAGGTGCTACAAGTATTCCTGGCTTTCTTTGCCTATGGCTATGGCAGCTTCAGTTTTAATTACATTTTTACAAGACTTTAATTCCACATAAAGTAAATGACCCTCAAATGTTAGCACTCACACTGCCAGTCTTCAACCCATCACCTACCTGCCTCAGGACCCTAAGACTTATCCCAAAGAACCCAACATCATTTATCAAAAGAAACATAAAATAAGCACTGAGGCAGTCATGACTAAATAAAAACACACAGGAAATGCTGAAAGAATCATCAACCCCCTGGCAACCTGCGCTGAAGAACACCCCCCTGCACCACCAGCAGAGAGCCCACAGTATGCTTGAAAGTCCACTGCCACGCTTCCATTATGCACCACTCAGGGACGTATAGCTTCCGACCAGTTACTGCTGCTTGTGATATTTCCTATCATAATTTATCACTAGTTTCCGGGCTAATCATGCATAGTACTTTGTCTGTACCTGACCCTTCTCACCCACAGGCCGCACTCCCTATTCACGTTGTAGGCAAATCAACTGTGCAATAACATTTTTGTATTTTAATTAATGGGCTAGATTCCCATTAATTAAATGAAATTCTTAAACATTTTTAAAACCTTATTTACTTTACATACAACAATAGTTTATTCATTTAATTAATGGGCTATATTCCCATCCTGGGAAATTGTGATTAGTGCTCAGGATTTGTGGTATATTAAACTATTACACTTTTCTTCACTCAACGGGAGGACAAGGCTACATCTGCACTACGAGCTAGGGCTGTGTTTCCCCGGCTCGCGGACACATTCTGACATTAGCACTCATCCAGCTAGCGTGAGTGTAAATAGCAGTGTAGATGAGGCATGGCTTAGCCATGTTAAATACATACTCACCAATTTCAGGCAGGTACTTACTCAGCACAATTAAGCAGTACCTGTGCAGCCACAACACATGCTACTGCAATTACACTGCTAGTTATATTCGATGAGAGCTAGCGTGAGTATATGTAGAAAAGCAGGGGAATCACACCTTTAGCTTGCAGCGTAGATGTAGTCTTAGTTTCTTTTCTTATATTTCATAGCCTGCAACCATCTAACTTGAACAGCATCTATCCATCCCAGCCATCCCATTTACACAGCATCTGTCCATCACAGGTTGTTATCCAGCTTCTGTTACTTTAGTGTCTGAGCACCCTGCAATCTCTAAAGTATTCACCCTCACAGTATGATTATCCCCATTTTAGAGATGTGGAACTGAAGTGCAGGCCACACATGAAGCTGTGGAGGAACAGAGAATTGTACCCCCACCTCCTAAGTCCAAGGCTAGTGCCCTAACCACTGGCTCATCCTTCTTCTTGTGGGTCAAATCCAAGTCCCAGTGAAGTCACTGGGAGATTTCACCACTGAGCTATCAGGTCAGGTTGATAGTAACTATGCTGATACTACCCATGTACTGCAGTTCAACATACACAATAAAAGAACATAAACAGAAAAATGTGGAAATGGAAATTTCCCCCAATTTTTACTGAAAGAAAAAAAATAACCTAAAAATACCTCAGCCCAACCCCTTGGCTACCACCCAAGCTCTCCATGTGCTCAGTGGGAACTAGATTCCCGTTGCTGGTATTTAACAGAAAACTCTCCCACCCCCACAATTGATAGATGACTTGAGTGTTGAACTGGTGGACCACCAAAATAGTAATTTAGGAGGCCCCCAGAGGATTCATTCTTTCTCCCTTTCTCATCTCCGACTTCAGAGACTAAACTGAAAGCTGCTACAAATAGCTCCATTATTTTTGCCATGGGTCTGTGGAAAGGGAGCCAGACACTCCCTAATTCTAATCCCAGCTCCGTCACTGATTTAAATCCTAGCCCTAGGCAGGTATTTAACCTCTCTGAGTCAAATTCAGCCTCCATAAATACATGTAGTTTCCATAGAACATCAGGGTTGGAGGGGATCTAGTCCAACCCCCTGCTCAAAGCAGGACCAACCCCCAATTAAATCATCCAACAGATTTTTGCCTCATAATCCCCTAAATGGCCCCCTCAAGGATTGAACTCAGAACCCTGGGTTTAGCAGACCAGTGCTCCCACTCTCTAGTTCAAATCCAACAATGCCACAAATAGTGATATAAGTTACACATTGAGGGCAAGCTGATCAGAAAAAGGGCGTAAATTGTCATGTGGACTCACCAGCCTTTGCATTGAGTAATCAGGCACAATGAGTGTCCCTTCGGCCTGATCTACACTTAACATTTAGATGGATATAGTTATGTTGCTCAGAGCTGTGAAATATTCACAAGCCTGAGCACCATAGTTATGCTGATGTAATCCTGAATGTAGACGTGACTAGAACGCTTCTATCAGCCTAGCTACTGCTGCTTCCCATTTCTACACTAGGGTGATATATCAGCCTAGCTACAGTGTTTGAGCTGTGCCACTGTACAGTCCATAGTGTAGACGTGGCCTTACACTCAGAATGACAGAATGGAAGTTAGTGTAGTAGCAGGACAAGAGTGTCAGATAAAAGCTGGGCCTTTCGGGGGGGGGGGGGGGGAGGCACAAGGGCTATTTAGCCTGGGCCTCAAGCTCAAAAGGGGGCTCAAATTTAGACACTTGTTAATACTTTGGCATTTGATAAGTTTCACAACTTGTTTTTATGCACACCCCTATCGAACCAAAACGTGACACACTCTCTCGGCTTAGAGCTGCAAATAAGAGAAATATTCAGATTATGTCTCACTCTTTTTTAGGTGCTTTATTATTTTTTTTTCATGTGCCATCTTTTATTTTTATTATGGCTAGGCACCTCAAAAGCTGGAAGTGGCCTGGGCCGCTCTAGACCTCTGACAGGGCCTGTATAAAAGAAGGATCCCTTCACACACTGAAATAGAATGATTCTCCTCTTCTCTTACATCAATACAATCATGAATCATTGGATCAGTTGTGTTAAACTGGTATAAACAGGTGCACATGCTTTTTCCTATATCCTCTCATAAGTAGCTTTTCTTGCAACCCCTGCAGCAAATAAGTCACATTTGTTTATATGGATATAGCTCAACCAAAACAAGAGGTCTGGGTTTGCAGCTCAAACCTGCCTGCACATATAATGTGCCAAATCTGAACACCAAATCTAACGACCCTGAACACTGGGAAAGTTTCGATTCAGATCCAGAACTTGACTCTCCAAATTCAGGAGTGCTCAATTATGGAATTACAGTAGACTCTCGATTATCCAGAATGATAGGGAAAAAATTAATCCTGGTTAATAAAATCCCGGATAATCACCATCCATAGGAAATATGGTGGTGGGGGACAGGGTTGGTTCACCAGCCACCCTGCGCCGGGAGGAGGGGGTTGTTGGTTCACTGGCTGCCTGCGCCCTGGTGGGGGGGAGGGAGTGTGTGCTTGGGGAGGCAACAAAGCCAGAGCCGGCCCTGCGAGTTACGTGTTTCTTGTTGTTTTGGTTTTTGACATCCTGGTTAATCCACATCCTGGTTAACCCAATACTGGATAATCGAGAGTCTACTATATTTTCCTTTTTTGTCTTAACATGTTTTGTATATCCATTGAATGCCATGTGGGTGAAAGTTGCACTATTTTACACCCATTTACAATTGTTTCCTTTACTTCAACTTACACCACATTTGTAATTACACCATCAGTCACATCAACTCTGGTATTCTGTGCCTCAGTATTCCATCTATAAAAGAGAGAGAATTAAACTTGCCCAGCTCCACAAAGAGAGAGTATGAGGATTATTTCAGTAAGTGATCAATGGTGAAAACCTGGCCACAGTGAAATCAATGGGAGGTTTTACCATTAACTTCCAGGGAGCCAGGATTTCACCTCTAGTGCATATCTGGTGTAATCCCAATGCAGGCAGTGGAGTTACACATGGAATTAATATGGCCCATTGTTTATTAAGCTGTTTGAAAATATAAAGTGCTATGCAAGCAGTTAGTGTTATTTTAGATGTAGGATAAAAGAGGTTTTGTTTGTTTGTTTTTGTTCTTAAATAATAGAAGGAAAACACTGAAAACTTTACCAAAACAGATAGATACTCAGGTGGATAATAACCAGTGTCCCAGTGAAGAGAAAGGAGAGGTCTTTCTTCTCAAAACAAAGTTTAATTTTTAAAAATTGTGCCAGCAGAGATCCAACTGGCATCCTTTTTATGTTCAGGGAAGATAGCAGCTATGTGTATATAAAATCTTATAACAATCAATGGGATGCTCTAAGATCAAACAGGAACATCCTTTACTTATGGAACAAAGGACAAACTGACTTAAACGTTGTTTAAAGCTGGAATGGAACTGGCCTGCCCATTCTTTGCCGCTAATGAATTCCAAAATTTAATCTAAAATAGCTTTAATTTCAAAAAGGTACAATAACTAACAGTATATTTATGTATTACGCCACTCACAAACCTAAGAGTTTAAAAGCAAGGAAAGGATTAATTAAGAACACCATAAATATTACATATCTGGCCAGGCACACTCCCTTTTAAGTCCCCTTTGCACTGATAAAGTGGCATAAAGCAACTGTAGTGCAGATAAGAATTTGGCCCATCATTCTCATCAAGTACAAATAAATTAATAGTTTGTCATTACACGACAACCTGAGCTCTCATCCATTTAAATGGAATATTTTTGTTCTCTTGATCTCAGTATCGAAATGCTAAAAGGATACTGTTAAATGGAAAATATTTTCAGTTAATGTATCTGTCAAGAGTGGAAATCTTGATAAATGACACATACCCACGCAGTGTGCTATGTCCCAGAGATATCTACATGTATCTATCTATTGTACATAAGTTAGGCCACACATAAGAAAAACAAATGTCTCTGTGACAAGCCATACAGACCCAGAGGGGCCCCCAAAGTAAGCCTTAGTAGTCCTGAATCTCTTGATATACCCCTTGCTCAGTTTCTCTAATAAAAGGAAGAAACATCAGCCTAGAGATTAGGTCAGTAAGACTCCAGGGGAATCTAGACACCAGAAGATTTTCTCGTGTAGCTCTGGAGAGTTGAGAAAAGGACATCTGACCCTTTATGAGCTTGATCAAATAAAGGCAAGTGTGTTGCATTCCTAACAGTGTGAGGTATAAAGAGAGGAAATTATCCAGGGAGGGTAAGCTAAAGAAACCTGCTTCCATTTCCCTCAGGAAGCTTAGGGAGTTTAGTTGTGTAGATTTGAGTATTAAGCCCTGGTTTGTTTATCTGTTGTCTAAGCTTTGGTTTGTTTAAGCAGTCAGCCCAGAAGCACTGCATAGAACTTCTGAGTCTTACTGCCTTTTGTTTTTTATATAGTCTAAAAAACCCAATAAAGGAGGCCAGTCTGAAAATGGAGTTTTCTTTTGTTTAAGCACAAGAGCCTCCAATGGTTTGTGACGGGGCTTGGGAACAGGGACTTGGACATAGAGCACATTAGAGGATTTATTAAGAAACTTAGGGAGAAAGGACCCCTTTTGCAAATACTGTTTTACTCTGGATTGACTTAGTTTTTTTGTTATGTCTATTGTCACTGGTAATACAAGAGAAGGAGTAAGCTAAGCTAAGAGTGGGAACAAAAATATTAATAGATCATCAGCAAAGATACAACTCATCTTTGATTTTTACAGGACAAAATCTTAAACAGATCTTATTCATCGTCAGAACATTTACATACAACAAGTTTAGTGAACCAGATTTAAAATTTTATTAAAGCTAATGTTAAAAATGAAAACATACACAAATTGAAGAAGTAAGATACTGGACATCTGGAGTCAGGCTGGGGTTATGGGCGATTGTAGGTAACAGGTACAGGGTTTCAAGGTACATGCATATTACATATCCAGCATAGATCCAGATTGGGGTGTGGGAGTTTTTTAAAGCGTCAGTGTATAGGTGTATTTGGGTACGTCACCCATGAGGTGTAGCAAGAATGCAAGTCAGTGGTGGTGTAGGCAATAAGTACATGGGTAGGGTGCGTCCCTCTGTCAGGGAAGGAGGGGTGCGTTGTTTCCCTGGTCGGTGGTCTTGGCTACTTGGGTACTGGCGATGTCCCTTGATGTCTTCAGTGTATATGTCTCTGGACCACCTGATGGCATCAGACACCATGAGCTGTCTCATGAGCCGGACGTAGCGCCGACCGACTCCGCACACTCTCAGTACTGGCCAGTGGGGTGTACTTCGACGCCTTCCGTGCTCGGGCCTCGTGAAAAGCCGGTGACCAGTTTTCAAATGGCACCGTGACGCCCACTATGAGGACCTTCTTCTTTTCTCCGTCGGTCACAACGATGTTGGGTCGCAGTCGGCTGTCTGTCCTGGGGATGGCAGAGCTGCAGAAAGCGGCAGCCAGCACATCCCTGCGCCTCACACCACTTCTCGCAGCTCCCATTGGCCAGGAACAGTGAACTACGGTCACCAAGAGCTACGAGCGGTAATGCAGATGGAAACAAATGGGCAGCCCACCAGTGGATTACCTTTATGGGTCGCGTGCCATCTTCCGCGGGCTGCCCACCACTGGCTTATATGGACTATTGGTCAGAGCCAGGCTGGCAATTCATGTTTATCTTCTTAAACGTGGAGGCTCCCGTGCCTGATCACATGGGGATGGTCATTGTATGGGTGGAATGAGATGACCAGACAGCAAGTATGAAAAATCGGGCCGGGGGTGGGAGAAATAGGAGCCTATATAAGAAAAAGACCCAAAAAACTGGACTGTCCCTGTAAAATGGGAACATCTGGTCACCCTAATCTCCCCCCTTCATGTGGCTCATGCAGAGATGAGGCACATAAGGGAACGGCCGAGCTGCCTCTGGACCGAGGCGCGGCCCACTCCTGCGGGCCCCGAAAAGTGTCCCAGCCCCGAGCAGGCGCCGGGGCCTAGGCAGACAGCGCGGGAAGCGGGAACCGGCCCCGCAATCCCCAGCGATCATGCCCTGCGCGCTGCAGCAGCCCCAGCTCCTCCGCGGAGCGATCGCTGCCCCCGGTCCCCTTCCCCGGGCTCGGCGGGGCGGAGCGTGCGCCGGAGCTAGCGGGCAGCCCGGCCGGCGGGCGCGGCGCTCGCCGGGGCGGGGCTGCGGGCCAGGCGGGCTCCACCCAAGTCCAGGCTGCGCGGAGCAGCCGAGCCGCAGGCAGCCACCAGCTGGGCGGGGGGGGGGGCCGGAGGCAGCGCAGCAGCGGAGCCGCCATGGGGCTGGAGAAGGAGACGGGAGACACGAAGATCTTCATGGCCGAGGACAGCTTCGGGCGCCCCGGCGGCCCCGCGCTGGCCGGCCCGGAGAAGTGGGCGGAGAACGGCCCCGGCAGGGACCCGCGTGGGCTGAACCCCCACCTGAAGGTGAGGGGCGGGGGCTCCGCTGGCGGCACCTCTGCTGCGCTGCGCTGCGCTGCGCTGGCCTCCTCCCGGCCGCCGGCGCCTTGCAAAGCAGGGGGCTGCGTTCCCCTTCGGCCGCCCCGCTGCAGCCCCCGTGGCCGGCCTCGGGCAGCTCCCTTCCCCGTGGGCTCCGACGGAGACGTGTTGTTTCAAACGGGGCAATACACAAATCGCGGGGTGAGGTCGCTGCCCGATCCCCGGTGATCACCGGCCCCCTGTGCAAGTCAGGCTGAGCTGAGTTATCCCAGCTTCCCTGGTGTGCACTGGAAATCCCGGGGCCGGGGGGATTTAACAAAGCCCACTGCAACCTGCTCCGGTTTTTCCCCATCAGTAACAAAAGCCCCAATCTGGTTCCCTCGCCATCCCTCCCCAGCGTTGTATCATTGCAGTTGGTTTAGCTGGGGGGTGTTTTCTCTGTCATTCTAGCTGGGGTTTGAGGATGTCATAGCGGAGCCTGCATTATCTCACTCCTTTGACAAAGTTTGGATCTGCAGCCACGCGCTTTTTGAGCTCAGCAAGTACGTGCTGTACAAGCTCCTGACTCTCTTCCTGGCTATCCCACTGGCTCTGGTTGCAGGAATTGTCTTTGCAGTGCTCAGCTGTCTGCATATCTGGTGAGTACATTTATTGCCTTCCACTTCACATGTCTTCCTCCTGGAACATGAATATCCATATACAGTAAAGAAGTGCCTCTATAAATTCAGTCTCTGTGCAGGAGGGAGAGTGAATAATTCTTATGACGTTGCCATAGATTCTAACTAGCGATAGTCCCCTGGACAGCTAGTAAATTCAGGCCGATTTGAGTATTGACTGTGTTTTTAAAGGGATGCTAATGAGCTTTCTGTGCCTGAGGTTCCTCCCCATCTATAAAAATTTCTTCTACCCTGGGTCTGTCTTGTTTATTTAGTTTGCAAGCTCCTTGGGACAGGGACTGTTTCTTACTTTTGGATTTGTGCAGTGCTTAGCACAATGGAGCCCTGAGCTTGGGTAGGGCCTCTAGATGCTACTGTAATATAAATAATAATGATGATTTAGTTTATTGGACTATGCAGATTGCTTAATCGTGTGTATTTAATATAAGGGTTTGGCAGAGGTATTATGCTAGCTAGGTAGGAGGGCTGTGTTTCCCTCCCTCCCATTGCAACTTTTTCTCATTAGTTTAACACCCAGTCCCCTACTCAGCCTTACTCCATTGAGCCAACTCCTCCTCCTTTCCCATGCCACCTTTGCTGAAAAAAATAATCTTAGGGTATATCTTATCTTTGCTATTGCCACTAAAGCTGCAGCCTCTGCCTTTGAACGTGAGATATGGTCATAACAATGTGCAACGCAATGTACCCTGGGCACCTCCAGGAAAGGGATCCCCTGCTGAGCTCAGGCAGGCTGATCCTGGCCCCATGCCCAGTTGCACAGGCGGACACAGTAGCTCTAGAAGCTCACAAGGAAGCTGATGTACTTTGTTACATTTTAGGCAATGGTTTGGAGAATTTTCAGAACAGAGAGGCAGCTAGATTGTGGAGATGGGTGGAAGAAAAAAAGAAAGGGCTACATAAGTTGGTAATCCATCTGGCTGCCAAGGTGGGTGAAAGGAGTAGGATGACCTAGCATCCACTACCAAGCCCACAAGCCGAGATTTTCTTTATGTCCTAGTTTTAGACAAGCTTTCCATTGTCAGAACTTGCTTTCAGGCATCCAAAGTTGGAGTTTGAATCAGACCTTTCTTTAAGCATGTAAAGATGTTGTAATCTAATTTAATAAGCCCCAATTCATTAGGACTGTTCTAGACTTCTGAGCCACAAAAGCACCTCTTGTATAGACTTCCATGCAGTGGAATGCAGACATAAGTTTTACAGAATTAGGTCTCTGAAAATCAGTTACAATGCTAATTCCGACTCATGTGAGTGATCCCCATTGACTTTAACAGGAGCTGCAGTGGCTCAGCACTTCTGAGATAGAGGTGTCTAACCATAGGCACCCAATTTTGAAGATTTTGGCCTGTCTCTGGCCCTAATTATTTCCCCCACTTAAAAAGTACAGAAGAGAGCTTTCATTCTGGTCTCCTCTTATGTCCTGGGTGGGGTGTAGAAGAGTTTGCTATCTCCGTCTCCATCCCTACCCTAGCCAGGATCATAGAAGCTTAGGGTTGGAAGGGACCTCAGGAGGTCATCTAGTCAAATCCCCGCTCAAAGCAGGGCCAACACCAACTAAATCATCCCAGCCAGAGCTTTGTCAAGCCAGGCCTTAAAAACCTCTAAGGATAGAGATTCCATCACCACCCTAGGTAACCCATTCCAATGCTTCACCACCTTTCTAGTGAAATAGTGTTTCCTAATATCCAACCTAGATCTCCCGCACTGCAACTTGAGAGCATTGCTCATTGTTCTGTCATCTTCCTTTCCATTGAGAACAGCTGATCTCCATCCTCTTTGGAATCCCCCTTTCAGGTAGTTCAGGGGTCTCAAACATGCGGCCCGGGGGCCACATGCGGCCCGCAAAGCCCTTCCCTGAGGCCCGCCAAGCTTCCTGGTGCCCCCCCCCCCGGTCCCCCCATAGCAGTTTGCAGGACGGAGGGGCCAGAAGTGGAGGCTTCTCTGCTGCCTGGCTGGGCCGCGTGTGTTTCTAGCTCTGGACTTCCTAGATTGCTCTTGCTTTGTTTGCCAAACAGCTGTTGGTGGTGCCTAGCGCTTTCCAGGAGGGAATGGGGAGCTGCGTGCTCAGAGGAGGAGGTAGGGCAGGGGTGGGACCTCTTGGAAGGGGTGGAGTGGGGGGCGGAGCCGGGGCAGCAAGGGCGGGGTGTGTGTCAGTGGTGCGGCCCTCGGGCCAGTGCACTAGCCCTCATGGAAGGGGTGGAGTGGGGGCACAGCCGGGGCAGCGAGGGGGTGTGTGTGTCAGTGGTGCGGCCCTCGAGCCAGTGCACTAGTCCTCATGCGGTCCTCGTGGTCATTTGAGTTTGAGACCCCTGAGGTAGTTGAAGGCAGCTATCAAATCCCTCCTCACTCGTCTCTTCTGCAGACTAAATAATCCCAGTTCCCTCAAACTCTCCTCATAAATCATAAGCCGCAGCCCCCTAATCATTTTCTTTGCCCTCCGCTGGACTCTTCCCAGTTTGTCCACATCCCTTCTATAGTGGGGGGACCAAAACTGGACACAATACTCCCAAGTGTGGCCTCACCAATGTCAAATTGAGGGAAATAATCACTTCCCTCAATCTGCTTGCAGTGCCCCTACTAATACAGCCCAATATGCTGTTGGGCTTCTTGGCAACAAGGGCAAGCTGCTGACTCATATCCAGCTTCTTGTCCACTGTAATCCCCAGGTCCTTTTCTGCAGAACTGCTACTTAGCGAGCCTGTAGCAGTGCATGGGATTCTTCCTTCCTAAATGCAGGACTCTGCACCTGTCCTTGTTGAACCTCATCAGATTTCTTTTGGCCCAATCATCCAATTTGTCTAGGTCACTCAATTTGTCTAGGCCAGGATCCAAATCTAGTAGGTGATGAAGACCAGCTAAATCCAATTTTCCCACACTAGCTTCAACCCAAAGTTAGTGAAGCTTGAGTCTCTGTAAACTTCTGTGCACCACTCTCCGCCCATTCCACATTCCCTAGAAGAATGGATTTGAACGGAGTTATCTCCTAGGATCTGATGATGGGGCAGGAAACCCCAGAGCTGACCTGGAGTGGAGGCATAGGGTTTCCAAACAGATAGTACTGGCTTCTTTTGGAATTCCCCTGGACTTAGGAACATACTTGCTGCTTGTTCTGTTGGTGGGAGGAAGGAAATTCCATTTAAACCCTCCCAGCCTGGAACAATTCCAGGAAAACTCCACTAACAGATTGTGAGTTCTCCCTCCCATGTAACTGACTCTCAGAGCCTCTGTGGCTGTTTCTTCATCCACGAAACTGAGCCAGTTATACTGAGGGGTCTTTTATGAGGCTAAATTACATACTGTTTGTAAAACACTTTGAAGTCCCTAGATAAAGTACTTTAGACAAGTAAAGTACTGTTGTTGTATCGATATTAGCACACTAAAAATCCACAGAGGCCTGGCCTGACCTGGCCTTCCTCAATCACCTAGAACTCCCCAGGATTTCAGCGACCGTTGTGCCCCAGATCTGAGAGCAGATTTTAGTTCTCGGTAGCTGGAATAGACGCAGTATATTATACATCATGTTCTGGGAATGGGGAAGGAGAAAGAAAATTAAATGAGAAAAATACCAAGAGTGTGATTTGATTTATACTTTTTTATATAAGAAAAAAAATGAAACACATTTTGGACCCTCCTTCATACTGGCTGCATTAAGACAGTCTCCATAGTTACACTATCTGGTAGGAATGAGACAATCTGAAACTATGCCAATGCCAGCCAACAGTTTAGTGACCTATATACAGGCTCCTTGGAGCAAGGTTACATCTCTGCATTCCTTTGCCTATAGTGATTTATTTCTTTCATGCTACAGACTGTAAGTTGTGGAAAACTCATCACACCAACTGTTAGAAGTTCCATGTGATTATCCTGAGTAAACTTCAAAAAATATCCTTGAAGTGGCACTGGAATTTACTGTTGAAGTGATGTCAAGAATCAGAGAGGTAGCAGTGTTAGTCTGGAATTGCAGAAGTTACAAAGAGTCCTGTGGCATCTTAAAGACTAACTAAAGTATTGAAGCATAAGCTTTCGTGGGCTAATACCCTGGGGACTGGACACTTCCACTGCATGCATCCGACAAAGTGGGTATTAGCCCACGAAAGCTTATGCTTCAATACTTTAGTTAGTCTTTAAGGTGCCACAGGACTCTGTAACTGTTGAAGTGGTTTGTTTTATGGCTAGTTTGTGCTGTTTCAATACCAGCGTTCCAAGTGATATACTCAAAATTCTGACCCTTCCTATAGACCAGGGATGAAATATTGCTCTGAGTTACATGTGCATCCACTTTGAAGTTTAACTCGTGTCTAATCTGGAATTCATGTCAGAATTTGGCCCTACACCTTTTAAAAAAATGGCCTGGTGTTTGTTCATTAAGGTCCTAGCGCTAAGAAAAACTGAGGACTTGCAACAACACACGTCCATGCTAGTGTAGTATACACAGATATTCTCTCCCAGGTTGCAAAGTTAAGTTCCCCTCTGCCCATGCAGAGATTTCCAAGACCCAGCAAGCTTCATGCCTTGACCTCATTTGGAGCTGCAGGTGCTTGGCATTATTCTGTATCAGGGCCTCATGGCCTGAATTTCCATCCATCACTTGCTACAGTGCATAGTCAATGACCAAGATGCAAAGAAGTGGACATCTGTCACCTTTGATGTTTTTCTCTTTTATGGCTTAAAGCATATAGTACTCAACCTTGAAGACCACAAAATCATGAGAGCTGAAAAGCTACATCCTCACTGAATGAATGGAATCAGAGAGCCACTGAACTACTGTCATGAAATTGTGTTGTCTGTCCTCCCTCACCCCCTCTACCCACTTCTTGGCTGCAGGGAATGAAAAGGCAGATATGTTGTTTCTCTCTTTGCCTGCCCCACCCCACCAACCCGTAAGAAGTGGATCTTTGAGATTCTAGTCTGTTGGTTCATATGTTACATTTCACATTGGGCAACACTGAGCATTCTTGTGACTCCCTATTGAGTCTTATCAACACCTCTGTTATGAGTCTTAACTATCACTTTGATTATATTCTAAGCCAATGGGTTTGATTTAGTGCTGGGAACCATGGCTGTGTGTTCCCACTACACTGCATCTCGGAGCAAACCTTCCAGCCCACAGATTCTCATTTGCGAGGCTCATGCTAGCGCTGTAAAAATAGCTGGGTAGATGTTGCAGCTTTGGCTGGATGGGGCTTGAGAGCCTGAGCTCCTCCCCCAGGCATAACATCACCACACTGTCTACACCGCGATTTTTAGAGCACTAGTGCAAGTGTGTGGACCCAGGCTGGGAGACTTACTCTCAGATGCAATGTGGACATACCCACTGCTCTGAGGGGAACTTGAGGGGCTCAAACTGCCTGCAGCCTTGTCCCCGATAGAGCCTGAAGCAATCCTGTGCACCCCAGAATGTAGGAGGGGCCAGCCAAGGAGAGGATTCTTCCATAATATCTGTGGGGGGCAGGAGTAAGAAATCTCCCCTCAAGGACAGATTCTGTTACTATTACTGCTGCCCTTGCCAGTGGTTCTGCCCGAGGATTGTAGCTTTACCACTACCTGTCCATTAGGTGTGATTTCCTTCTGCCCTCTCCCCACTCCTGATGCAGCTTCCCCCATAGGATTTGGAGTGGAGGTTTAAACTGCACCCGATTATTCAGCAAATAATGTCATCAGATAATAATGTAGAGAAAATCAAAAGCTACTCATGGAAAATTAGTGAACAGAAGAGGAGGCACAATCAATCTAGCAAATGACATGCAGCACACTATATGCTATAGTCATAATAAATTGTACAGTTCAACTGTGTATACATAACCATTGCCCCACTTTTGAGTGTAGCAATGGTTACCCTCTTGCACTACATGCATATTATTCCAGTAGCATTCAAAGTTCTATATGGTATGTACATTACTTGCTGTTTCAGCAGAGACAAAGAAAGGGAAGGTTTTTGAACTATTCTTGTTCAAATCCACCTGGGTTAGCTGGGAGTGCAACATAGACATATTAGTTTACTCTTTGTATTGTTGGACTTGATTTGCTAATGGCCGAGAACCCAAGCAGGCAAGCATTTAGTATTGCTCTATGGCACAGCCTTTTAGAAACCCATTTAAAATCATAGTTCAACATTACATAAATCATTTCTACTTTTTTTTTTTTATCTACACTGAACACCCTTTTCAATGACTTCTAGCTTACTGAAATGCCTGGATAAATGAAGATAGGTCACATCCCTTTTGCACAGTGTACACCATATGTTGCTTCACAACATAGCCAAAATACCATTTTTCTGAAGATTATAAATGTCTCTTAAACTTTTTCTCATTAAATAAGATTGCATTGTCATTAATAAACATAACCAAGGATTGACTGGCAAATCCATTATTCCATAGTAGTAGTAATCCTCAAATTTTCTACTTTTTTCTTTCTAGGATTGTGATGCCTTTTGTAAAGACCTGCCTCATGGTCTTACCTTCAGTGCAGACTGTATGGAAGAGTGTGACAGATGTTCTTATTGCACCATTATTTCAGAGCCTAGGCCGATGCTTTGCTACAGTCAATATACGCCTGGACCAAGAGTAAACATCAGGGATACAATTCTGCGGTAGTCTTAAATGGTGGCATACCTTTTTGCTATTGTAACATAGATTCATTTATCATTCATTCCAACTGTTACGATTAAAATAACTGGTTTATTTTTTAAAAAAATCATTTACTTTCAGGGGATCAGTTTAAGATAAACTAGATTATATTCATATCTAAATGCTTTTAAACAATGGGAAAAAATGTAGGGTATTTTGGCAACATTTTATTTTAATGGTACATTGATTACCAGATTGAATAAAAATTCATGTGGAGGTATATGTGACCACCACAACAGTATCATAGAAAATTGATGTGGCTGATAGTGTAACTCTGAATACTAGTGAAATTAGGAGTGATGTGTTACACTGGGCCAAACTCACTTCTACGGTTTCAGGGATGGTCTGGCCCACTGTTCAGCATAATGCATGGAAAGTTGTATGCTCAGTTCTCATTGTCAGCAGGAGTTCTACCCGCAATTCCCTGCATGCAACAGTATGGGGAGGGGAATTCTTTTCTACTGATGTGCCTGGGTAATATTCACTCAGCTCCCATTACTGCTTTGTAAATCTCCCATATAGCAATGGAGAAAAATTCCCCAAAGTTTACCCTTTAAACTAAGGTGTTAGCTAATGGTTTGAGACAATCATCTAATCTATATATTTTATTTAATGAGATTTTAATTTTGCTGTATATTTTGTACTTATGTAAATGTTTCTTTATCAGTTTTCCTTGAAGCATTATTTCTACAGCATTTGTATACTTGTGGAATTATTATACTAAAGAAGTTTGACACTGCGGAAGATTAAATGAGATTGGTGAGATTTTACTGATGAGATTATGCAGATCTTTGGAAATGCTGCTGTGCTATTCAAGTATACCAAGTATATATATTTTTTGTAATTGAGTGTAAAAGCAGTGCACAGAAATGTTTTCATACAAGATTATGAAAAAGAGTTTGAAATACATGTTTGTTCATTTTTTTAAAATTAAAAACAGGCTGTAATAAATACAACCTTGCCTATCTCTGTGTATTATCAGCAACATTGTGATATTTAAAATAATATACACTATTCTGGCACTTTGATTAAGTGAAAAGCATTCTCTCTTATTTCAAGCACATGGACATATTTAGTATGCTTGTCCAGTTCTCTCCACACATTTAATTGACTCTGGTAAATGCTTATTTATGACTTTTAAAGTCTAACTGTAAAGGATAGTTTTCCCTCCTGCACTTAATACAGCTTTATAAACCAGAATGGCGTATATACACAGGTACATGAAAATTACATTGATCTTTTGATGGGGTACATGCTACTGATTTATATAAATACAGATGAACAAGTTACAACTGTAAAATGTTTATAATGTGCAATATGTTTTCCTCTGAACCAATGTTATGCATTCCTTATCATATATGAGGTATGTAATAAAATAATAAAATTTGCTTTTTCAGTTTTTGGTAGCCCAGTTTACTCAATCATCTTTTCTTGTCTTTGTTAGATGACAAATATATAAATCACTTTAAAAAACTTTTTAAATGAATGTAGTATCCTTATGCAATTTTACACTAACATATGGTAGGAAAAAGATGATGTAAATGGACACACCTCCACTGAGGAAGACACACCCCACACTACAAGAGGGATGTGGAAAAATTGGAAAGAGTCCAGAGAAGGGCAACAAAAATTATTAGGGGCCTGGAGCGCATAACTTATGAGGAGAGGCTGAGAGAACTGGGATTGTTTAGTCTACAGAAGAGAAGACTGAGGGGAGATTTGATAGCTGCTTTCAACTACCTCAAAGGGGGTTCTAAAGAGGATGGATCTAGACTGTTCTCAGTAATACCAGATGACCGAACAAGAAGAAATAGTCTCAAGTTGCAGTTGGGAAGGTTTAGATTGGATATTAGGAAAAACTTTTTCACTAGGAGGGTGGTGAAGCATTGGAATGGGTTACCTAGGAAGGTGGTAGAATCACCTTCCTTAGTGGTTTTTAAGGTCAGGCTTGATAAAGCCCTGGCTGGGATGATCTAGTTTGGGACTGGTCCTGCTTTAAGCAGGGGGTTGGACTAGATGACCTCCAGAGGTCCCTTCCAACCCTAATATTCTATGATTCTATGATCTTGGTGATTTCACCCATTTACAATAGTAGAGAATTTGTCTCCCTACGTAAGATTTAGACCCACTCATAAATTCAAAATTAGCGAGTAAAACAGAATACTTTCTTCTAAAATGATGTTAATCTCTAAATATCCTGTTATTCTCTAATATATAATTATATATTTAGAGAATAAAATGATGTTAATATTCTCTAAATATCCTGTGTTTTGGATTATTTTGTTCATTGTTTTAAAAAAACCTCCTCCAACTCTTCTTCCTGGTTAGGTGATCTATAGTAGACTCCTAACATGACATCTCCCTTATTTTTTATTTTACCCCTTTTGCCCTTACCCAGACACTTTCAACAGTTCTGCCTCCCATTTCTATCTCAACCTCAGTGCAAGTGTATACATCTTTGCTATACAAGGCTACACCTCTTCCCTTTGTTCCCCTGCCTGTCCTTCCTGAGCAAGCTGTATCCTTCTATACCAATAGTCCAGTCATGTGAATTATCCCACCCAGTCTTTGTGATGCCAACTGTGGCAGGGCAAGGATAAGAACCCTGAGAATGCCCTGCCCCTGCAGGCTAAACCCTGCTTGTGGATAGCAGGGCCAGGGGCCAATGCAGGGAGGAGCCTGCAAGAAGCCCAGCTAGAAGCCCTAATGAGGGCTAGCTCACAGCCCCAGGCTGGACAGATTGACCACAGCTGGGGCAGGGAGCAGAAAGGGCTAGAAAAGCCCTGACTCCCAGTCAGTCAGGGGGAGGCTAGCCAGGCAGGAGGACAGGGAGTACCTAGCTCGGTCTTTGCTGGTGGATACAAGCCTCAAGGGGCCAGAGGACCTGGTGAGAAGTCTGTGAGGGGCCTGACTGTGGGGACGTGGGGACTTTAATAGCACTGTAAATAAAAGAGCATGGGTGAAGCACCAGAGAGGAGTGTCTGAGACCCTTTCTTTGTCCAGCCTGGGCACAGGGACTAGGGGAAGGAAGCCTGTGCCTCCCCGTGACACCAACTATGTTGTAATTGTGATTATTCACTATTTCTAGTTCTTCCTGTTTATTCCCCCTACTTCTTGTATTAGTATTCAGACATCTAAGATCTTTATTTGGCTCCTCCTCTAGATCCCTACACGTCTCTCCTTTGACCCTGCTACGCTTGCCCATGTTCTCCCCAGATTCCAACTCTTTGCCCAGGTCTCCATGTTTTGGACTTCTCTGTGGTCTTCTCTCTCCTGCCCCCCGTCAAACCTCGCTTAAATCCCCACCTCACTAGGTTAGCCAGTCTGTATCCACAAATATTTTCCTCTTCCTTGATAGGTGGATCCCATCTCTGCTCAGCAGTCCCATGGCTGAGAAAGCCAAAACCTTCCTAGTGATACCATCAACCTAGCCAACCATATGAACTGGTAAAAAGATACAGAGACCACTCAATGCCTGATTACTGGTGTAAATCTGCCCCAGACCAGTTAACCTTCTGTTATGCCTTGCACATATTAGGCCAAAATCTGTTCTCAGATACACAAGAATAAATTCAGAGAGATGTCACTGATTTCAGTGGAGTTATTACAAACGCATAGCTGTATAGCTAAGAGGAAGGGTGGTCCAGGGGTTAGAAAACTAGCCTGGACCTAAGAAGACCTGAATTCAAGCCTTCACGGGCTTCCCATCTTCAGCAAGTCATACAGGTCACCAGATCCTCCGCTGCCAATTGTTATAACTCTATTTGACAGATGCAAATCCAGGCAATGAAAGTAAAAGGCTATGGATGCACAGCTCATAGAAGTGTAGGTTTGGAAGGGACCACAAGAGGCCATCTAGTCGAGCCCCCTGCGCCCAAGGCAGGTTTCATCGAGCTAGCACAAGTATAAACAGCAGAGTAGCTGTGCTAGCATGGGTAGTGGCTGCTGAGGTAGAGCTTAACAAAGTCCATGGGGGTCAGGTGGGTTTGTGCTCACACAGCTCTGCCATGCCTGTGCTACTGTGGCTATATTTCTATTTCTATTTGTTTAGCTCATTGAGAGGTAACATGAGTACAGTAAACCCTCGATTTAACGGACCCCGATTTAACGGACTTCGGATGCAACGGACAAAATTTCCCGATGCATCCGAAATCCGTTATTGGGGGCTGTCGGCTCCCGCTGCGGGGAGCCGGGCGGGAGCTGTCAACCCGGCTGCCCGGCTCCCCGCAGAGGGGAGCCGGGCGGGCGGTCTGACAGCTCCCGCCCGGCTCCCTGCAAAGGGGAGCCGGCCGGCCGGGTTGACAGCTCCCGCCCGGCTCCCCGGGGCGGAGAGCGGGGCGGGAGCTGTCAAACTCAGGGCGGCGGAGTTGACAGCTCCTGCCCGGCTCCCCGCAGCGGGGAGCCCGGCGGGAGTTGTCAAACCCCCCCCCACGCCCGGTTCCCTGCAGCGGGGAGCCAGGCGGGGGGGTTGACAGTTCCCGCCAGGCTCCCCGCTGCGGGGAGCTGGGCGGCGGAGTTGACAGTTCCCGCCCGGCTCCCGGCAGTGGGGAGCCAGGCGGGGGGGTTGACAGGGGAACGGATGTTGACAGCTCCCGCCCATGATCAATAAAACCTCTACATAAGGGACTAATTCGGGTGAGGGGGTGTCCATTAAAGCCAAAAGTCCTGTTATTTAATGATTTTAAAAAATTATTAAATAACGGACTTTCGGCTTTAACGGACACCCCCTCGCCTGAATTAGTCCGTTAAATCGAGGTTTCACTGTATGTGTATGTGAGCAGGGGTGTTGTACCCCCCAGCTCATAGTGTAGATGTGGATTAAAAAGATTGATCCTCTACCATTGACTTCAACTGATCTGCGACAATTTATACTAGCTGAGGGTCTTCCACTTAGGTTTTTGGTGCCTTGCTTCCCATCGTAGAATGGAGATAATAGTACTTCCCTTGCTCACAAGTGTGTTGGGAGGATAAAGACATTAAAGATTATTGTAATGGGTACAAATAAGTCCCTTAGATAGATTTATATTTATGAACTGTCAGGGAAATAATTTCAGAACCATGTTTTACATGCAGAGGCTATTCTTATTTAAAAAGCATAACTAGCCTTAGATTTGTCTTATTCTATATCTTTCCTTTAATGTACAGAGGGCCTTAACCCACCTCCTCACCTGAGTTGTCTAACCCAGTCCTTCACATCTGATTTATTGTAAAACAAATACTTTGGTGTTCCATGTAGAAAGAGATTGTTCCATTTCTATCTTACCCCCACCCAATGTGTTCTTTAATAAACTGAGTTTGAAAGAAATCCTAACAGGAATGTTGATTTCTGACTAATTGAAAATGCTTTTCCCACCCAACGTGTATACTTAGGCACACACAGGGTTTTTTTCAGAGATAGCTCAGGACACTCCTGCAGTTCTGGCACATTGGACCACACACACATCTGGTAGAGGCCAAAAAATGATAATGCCATTATTTGTACTGGGTGTGATCTTCCCCCACCTGCAGGGATAAACTGTTGCTGTAAAGTCACATGAACTCTACTTTTTAAAAATACATGTTGAAAAAGAACAGTCTTGGAGAAAAACAAGTAGAAGAAGGTCAAACACTGGACACTTCCACCAATTTGTACACTAACAGAGTGAGCATAAGAAAGTTAGAGCCAACTGCAACAGGCCCGGCGACAGAAATTTTGGGGCCCAGTACTCTGGACGTTTGTGCCCCCCCCCCCCCCGGCCGGTCTCCCGCCGCCCGCGCCCTGCCCCGCCCGGGCCTACGTGGGACTGCCTTGCCTGTCGGGCATAGCGGGGGTGTCGTGTCACGGGGCTACTGGGCGCAGTCGACGGTAGCACGGTGGCGTGAGGTGCGCGGCGCGTGCGGGCGGCCTCTAGCACACCACCCCTGCCTGGCCCACCTCCCCCCCAGCCTATTCTTCTTCCCCCTCATGCCTGACCCGGCCCACCCAACCTAATCTCCTCCCCCAGCCTAACCTCCTCCCTTCCCCACCCATCCCTGCCTGGCCCACCCCGCTGTTGGGGGTGATCTTCCTTTAGCCCCGCCCAGCCTCCCCCCATCTAACCGCCTTCCCTCCCCCACCCCTGCCTGGCCCGGCCCATCCCACCGCACCTAACCTCCTCCCCCCTCCCACTCCCAACCCAGCCTCCTGCCCCCCATGCCTGACCCGCCCAGCCCAGCCTCCCCCCACCAAACCTCCTTCCCTCCCGCACCCACGCCTCGCCCACCCCATCCAGCCTAGTCTCCTGACTCCCTACCTGCCCGCCCAGCCTGGCCTCTCCCCCCACCGCCCCCTTGCCTGCCCCCCAGCCCAGCCACGCCGATGAATGAACCTCCCGAGCGCCCGCAGGGGGTGAACTCACCGCAGAGCCCGCCCACCCAAAGGCCCCCCCGGAGCCACCCCCCGAGTGGGGCCGGGCTCCCTGCCCCCTTACCCTGGCGAGGCCGGCTCGCCTTCTCAGTGCCTCCGCCACCGTCAGCGCCGCACACCAGGGCGGCCGGGTGCACTTCCCCGGGCCCGCTGTGGAGTCTGCCGTGCAGTGCGGGCGCTTGGCTGCAGCGCTGGGGTGGCCGCCCGGTGGGGGATTTTCACACGGTTGGCCGCACGTGAGCCGGGGCTCTGCAGAGCATCCCCTGTTTCCACCCCACCTGCGTACCCCTGAGTCCTGACATGGGGGCCCCCCTTAAGTCCAGGGCCCGGTACACCTGTCCCCCCCCGTCGCCGGCCCTGACTGCAAGAAGCTATAGTAAATACACTCAACCTGCAACTGTAAAAGAGAAGGCAAGTCAGGTGCTATGCATGCACATTATGTTCTAGCTAAATCATGACAGCAAATGCCTATTTATTGATTTCAGACCCAGCAATTGGCAAGCCACGTAGTCTTCAGCTGAATGAAATGAATATGGTTATGCCACAAATGTTTTAACACAAGAATAGCCTCCCCCTGGAGATGCTTGTACCTAAATGAGTCTTAAGTAACTACTGCAAGGATTTATTTGACTATTACTCTGACCTTGAATAACGCAGAGAAATCATTCCGCTAGAGATAGGTATAAAATACAGATTCCCATTATACAACATAGCCTCCTTCCATTGAAGTCAATGAGACTTTTGCCACTATCTTCAGTGGAAATGGGAACTTCCCTGTCTTTATTAATTACTTTGGACCTAACGCAAGACAACATGGTATTTCTAGCTATTCAAAGACAGAGAGAACTCTGCAGAAAACCTGATAAAAATATCCCTATATTTTGGCCGGCTTGTGAGAGTGCCTAGAAAATGTACATTTTTTCCTTGGAGAGATTTCTCCATCAAAAACAAAAACCTTTCTACTTCCCAGAATAATTGTGTGTTCCAGTCGCGGTGATGCTGATGGTCATCAGTGAAACACAGCTTATTTTGTCAGTTTGACCTCAAGCTGAATACTAACAATACCAAGTATTCACGTTGTAAACCAGCAAAGGGTTGATGATATAGAGTATGAAGTGTTGAAGGAAACTTATAAGACCAATGTGGATTAGCCAGTTGTATTATATAATTCATGCTACACAACTGTAGCAGCTCATCAGTTTATCATCAAGCCAGCAGAGGATGTGAATCAATAGAAAACTTGCTATATTCAGAAACCTCCATGGAAATTAAGGTAATACAAGAAGATTAAGCTGTTATGTCACAATAGCAGCCTATTGGATGAATTTGGGCAAAAAAAATAAAAATAAAATAGAAATAAACAGCCCTGGAGATGATACATAAATGAGAGGGATGTGAGAGTTGTGAAGGAACAATGTAAACAAAAACTGAGCGTACTGAGTCACAGACTTGAAAAATATTCAGCACGAAGCTGTCAATGTGAAGAGAAGAGACAGTCCATGAGAGACCACAGAGATGCTTTGATCAGATCAACATTAAAAGCAGAATAGGAAAATGTAGAGACAACCAATAATGGTAAAGAGTTTCAGTGCTGCTGGAAGGAATTCTGGTCAAAGGACATACAACAATCCCAAAATGTAGAAAACACACAATAAAGGAACACAGGAATATCAAGGAAAGAAATAGATGAGATACTGAGAAGAATTAAAAACTGGAAAGCACCCAGACTGGATTGGGTGCATGTATTCTGGCTGAAATGCCTACCAACTCTCCATGATTGTTTACCTGAATAACTTAATAAATTTTTGAAGAACAGATTTCCAAGATGGATGGCGATGGGGAGAACAGTCTTTATATAGAAAGAAGGCCATAGTGATCCCATACGTTATAGACTGATCTCATGTCTACCAACTATGTAGAAACTTCTAATGACTATTCTGTCGAAGAAGCTCTGAATAGTGCTAGCTCATCAAGGAATGCTGCCTCCTGAGAAAAAAGGCTGCACGTTAAACATGAAAGGTACAAAAGATGACCTCAGACTGAACAGCAGGATCACAGAAGAGGCAAACCAAAAAGAAAATAAAAATGCAAAGATAGGGTGGATAGACCGCCAAAAAGTATATCACAGCATCCCACGTTCATGGATAATTGAGACACTGACCATGCACAAAGATTATTTCCTCTCTGCAGCAATCTCTGGTTAACTGGAACAGTCAACTCATCCTGGAAGTGTGTCTCACTGATGAGGTCCAAATTAAAAGAGGAATCTTTCAAGGGGATTCCTTATCTCTCATGCTGTTCATGACAGCAATACTTCTGCTGCCATGGATGCTCCATGAGATAAATTGTGGTTATCATATCAGCTAGGAGCAACTACCAGTTGATCATTTGTTATACATGGATGGTCTGAAACTATATGGATGGTCATTAAAGAAGATTCAGAAATTGATAACTTGTGGTGAAGATATAAAGCTATGGATTTACTTGGTGAAATGTGTGTCTGCCTCTGTAGAGGGGCACACTGGTACAGCCAGAAGGCATACAAGTTAACAAAGGCACTATCCAAAATATCTCTCAGCATCATGGCCCCTACAAACACCTTGGAATCAGGAGACTGTCAGAGCTACAACATAAGGAAGCCAAAGGAGAAGTTAGGAAAAGAATATTACTCTAAGAACAAAATTCTGCTCAAATAATTTGATCCAAGGTAGCAATATGTGTGTGATGTAAGTATACATAAAGGACATAAAGGTAATTGGGATAAAATACAACATTGTTTTACAAAAGGTAGGTCATACCAGTCCAACCTGATCTCCTTCTTTGAGAAGATAACGGATTTTTTAGACAAAGGAAATGCAGTAGGCCTAATCTACCTGGATTTTAGTAAGGCATTTGATACAGTTCCACCTGGGAAATTATTAGTTAAATTGGAGAAGATGGGTGTTAATATGAGAATTGAGAAGTGGATAAAGAACTGGTTAAAGGGGAGACTGCAACGGATCATACCAAAAGGTGAACTGTCAGGCTGACGGGTGGTTACTAGTGGAGTTCCTCAGGGATCAATCTTGGGACCAATCTTATTTTTATTACTGGCATTAGCACAAAAAGTAGGAGTGTGCTAATAAGATTTGTGGGTGACACAAAGTTGGAAGGTATTGCCAGTATGGAGGACCAGAATATCATACAAGATGATCTGGATGACCTGATAAACTGGAGTAATAGAAATGGGATGAAATTTATTAGTGTAAAGTGCAAGGTCATACATTTAGGGACTAACAACAAGAATTTTTGCTATAAACTGGGGACAAGCTATAGGCTTGGAAGAAGCAGAGGAGGCAAAAGACCTGTCTATATTGGCTGGTGAAAGGATGACTATGAGCTGCCAATGTGATGCAGCTGTGAAAAAGGCTAGGATGTCCTAGGATGCACCAGGCAAGGTATTTCTAACAGAGAAAGGACAGTGTTAGTACTATTACACAAAGAACTAATGAGACCTCATCTGGAATACTGTGTGCAATTCTGGTCTCCCATATTTAAGAAAGATGAATTCAAACTGGAACAGGTGCAGTGAATGGCAGCTAGGATGAGACAAGAAATGGAAAACTTACCTTATGAGAGGAAACTCAAAGAGTTTGACTTGTTTAGTCTCACCAAAAGAAGGCTGAAGGGAGATATGATTGCTCTCTATAAGTAAGTCACAGGGATAAATACCAGGGAGAGAGAGAAGTTATTTAATTAAACATCAATGTGGACACAAGAACAAATGGATATAAACTGGGAAGACATTAGAAGGTGGGATTCACAAAGGTATTTCATTCACAGATGAATTAGGCACCTTTGTGAATCCCACCCTAAATTACTTAAGTGATATTATTATGAACCCTCTCCAAAGTGTTTGATTTTTTTAGTACTGTTACTGCACATGCTGAGGGTTGCTTACCAATAGACGTTGTTTTGGAAATGAAATGAACTGGTTGGCTTCTCTATTTAAAATAAATACATTGCCAGCGGCTGATTCTGATCTTAATTACACCAGACTATATTAGGAATAGTGCAGATGACGTCATTGGAATTACACATGTGTAAAATAGGTGTAAATGAGATCAGAAGCAGACTCCTAGTGGTCAGTTATACACTTGTAGTTAACTATTATAGTTCAATCTCAGACATTGCTGTGTGGAGCGTGTTTTACAGCTTTGTTACCTATTTGTTGGAGTAGGAAATCATGCTGGGTATTAATCTAGAAGCATATAACACAAGTGCTGAAAAACCTTCAGCTTCTAAAAATGAGATGTATTGCCAGTGCTCAGAAAGTATTTTGTTCAATTCTACATTTAACTTTCAAAAGATTTCCAAAACGTTTATATTTATATATATATATTTATATTTATATATTTATATATATATAGTTTTATAGTTATAGTTATATTCAAATATTTTTTCAACAGATTGTTCAACGTGATGAACAATAGAAACCATGCTGGTTGTTCATGTTGCATCGCTAGATCTACATTTGTGTTGGCTGGTTTGTTTGATTGATGGATTCTTATGACGGTAATGGTGTTATTGGAAATAGACATTCCTTTGACCCTACCCATCCCTACAGATATGTCTCACACTCAGATATTGTTAGCATCAGTGATTTATTCTCTCTTGGCATTTAATTTTAAGCAGTAATTTATAATCTCACCAGATACCATAGTTCATTTCAACCCCTAAATTCCTTGATCTGGAATTCTTCTTGCAATGTGTATAAACTCTGCCAACTTTGAAAATTCTTTGTACTGCAGTGGTGCTGAAGTCCTACATGATTTCTTAGCAGCTTCCTAGAAGCAGGTTTCTGCTGCAGAATGTAAGAACTCTGGATCCATATAGACTACGGAATTAACAAATGTATCTTTAATTTAGTCATCCTTAAGGCATGCAACAATGCTGCATAGTTCTTCTGATACACATGTGAAATTGACTAATTTAAACATTCCTAACTTTTAAAACAATGACATCTTCTTCAAATGCAGATTGGTTTGAAAAAAGTTTAGGCCAAGTTTATACCCCAACCCATTTTGCAAAATAAATTTTAAAAATAAATTAACAAGATCATATTTGAATTGAGAACCAATGTGAAGCATGGAAAATATCCGCCCTGAAGGGAATTTGCTTGATAAAGTTATGAGTACAGTGAAACCTCGATTTAACGGACCTCCATTTAACGGACTTCGGATGCAACGGACAAAATTTTTCAGAGTCTGATGCATCCGAAGTCCGTTTCTGGAGGGCTGGCTGTGGGCTCCCTGCTGCTGCCCGAGGCTGGAGCCGGGACCCTGCGGGGCTCTGAGCCCGCGCGCGGCTGCAGCCGCCGCGGATCGAGCTGGGGGCGGGCTGCCGCCTGGCCCCAGCAGCAGTCACCCTCCCTGCAGGGTCCCGGGAGCCGGGACCCTGCGGGGCTCTGAGCCCGCGCGCGGCTGCAGCCGCCACGGATCGAGCCGGGGGCGGGCTGCCGCCTGGCCCCCGGCAGCAGTCACCCTCCCTGCAGGGTCCCGGGAGCCGGGACCCTGCGGGGCTCTGAGCCCGCGCGCGGCAGCAGCCGCCGCGGATCGAGCCGGGGGCGGGCTGCCGCCTGGCCCCCGGCAGCAGTCACCCTCCCTCACCCTCCCTGCAGGGTCCCGGGAGCCGGGACCCTGCGGGGCTCTGAGCCCGCGCGCGGCTGCAGCCGCCGCGGATCGAGCCGGGGGCGGGCTGCCGCCTGGCCCCCGGCAGCAGTCACCCTCCCTGCAGGGTCCCGGGAGCCGGGACCCTGCGGGCTCTGAGGCCGCGCGCAGCGGCCGCTGCGCTTTTGAGCCGGGGGCGGGTGGGCTGACAGCTCCCGCCCGGGTCCCAGCAGCTGGGGACCCCGGCGGGCGGGTTGACGGACTAATTCGGGCGAGGGGGTATCCGTTAAATCCGAAAGTCCTGTTATTTAATAATTTAAAAAAATTATTAAATAACGGACTTTCGGCTTTAACGGACACCCCCTCGCCCGAATTAGTCCGTTAAATCGAGGTTTCACTGTACTTGAAAAAAAGGGGCGTGAAAAGAGGGATAATTTACCATTAATTGATAACCCCTCCATCACTTATGACCATCACGATAATATGTTTGAATTCTATTTTCATTTTTAGGTGATGAACTTTACGGGCTATTTTACAGCATTAAACCAAAGTTTACATCTGGTTTTCTTGGTGCAATACTCTGCTAACGGACATGGTTCTAAAAGGTCAGATTATCTCTGCAAATGTTTAACGGCAGCCTCCAGGAAATAACTGATCCTTCCAACACGGCAAAATCTTATATAGCAAAACAATGAATTAGTTCCTAGCAAGGCAGTGCCTTTGTAACCGTGAGTAGAGGCACTTCAGACCCCCAGAGTGCTAAGTATTGTTATTTATTATTAATAAAACCGAATCCCTCTGCGTTACGGTGAGGTTTAGAATATAAAGAAACCCCATGGTGAAAACATTGCAGCGTTTACCTCAATACCTCGTCTTTAAAAATCCCGGAAGATAATATGCATGGCAAACATGCTACAATATGTTGGCATGGCTCATTCTCCTCCCAGAAAAAAAAATACAACAAAAACGCGGACTTGTTAAATATTTGCATAGCTGTGAAATGAATCACTCGGAACAATCTCCTTCCCTCCCACAAAGGACCCCAATTTTCCACAGTTGTTCTTGTACGTAAACTATTGTCAAAGAAAAACAAACTCCTCGCTTTGGTTTAGATGTAAAACACGACTACTCCCGTGACTTTCCGCCCAGAAACATCAAGGCAGCCGTTTTAGTACCCACTAGCTGGGGATCTAAACTAGGATTTACGAAGGAAACTGGAGGCTCCTGACTGCGACCAGAGAGCGCAGAGACAGCTCCGAGGAGCTTGTCGTCTTAGGGCCAAAATGTGGTGCCTTTCCAGCACCCCCGCCCGCGCAACATGCCGACGTGCTGCAAAGTGAATACACTGATTTTCCCTTTCGCAGTAAGCAGCAGTCCAACTTGGATCGCTGTGTGGAGTGGTTGGCAAAGCAACCTCGCCCCAGCTTTCAAAATCTGCACAGACAGAGCACGGTCGGGAAAGCCCAGTTTCAGGATCATTTTCCCCCCTCTTTCCACCCCCTGCTGCACCCAGCGCTTTGGGGATGTGCCTAGACCCACCATTGCTGTCATCCCAGCCAAAAGCCAGCAGAACAAACCCTGGCCGGGAGCCAGCTGTCTCACTTCTAGCTACCTCCCCCTCGCTTGCTTTTTACAATACAGGATCTTCCTCTCTCCGCTCGTCTAAATTATAGCGCAGTGAAACCTCAGTCAGACTCTCCCTCCAGCCCAGGACAGCATGTCTGGTAGCCAATACGTAGACTCAGAGGTAGGATTTGCCTTGGGGTCCTTTCAAAAGTCAGTTTCAGTTCAGCTACTCCTCGTTCCTGCTTCCACCTGATTCCAAGTACCTGCCTGAGCTATCGCTGGCTGGGATTCTCGGGACATTCTTGGCGCTTTTCTTTACTGATCTCGCTCTTGACCGTGACCCCTTCCCGCAAAGGCGATAGGCGGTGTGCTGGGGAGGGGTGGGTAGAGATAAGGAGGGCACTCGGGGGTTGTTTGTCCGTGTTGCTGGCTCTCCAAGGAAATCCGATCTATTATTCGGCTCCTTTGGGAAAGTTCCTCTCCCGATCCAGAGCCGATCGCTGTCCCTTCGCCCGGCTCTTCTGCTCTGCAAAGCAAAGGGGTCAGGGGAAGCGCCGACAGTGTATGTGGTGGGCTGTCGATGAAACCGCAGGGTGTTTCCCAGCCAGCTCTAGGCCCAGGGACATGTTGCACGACGAGCAAAGGGCACCACCAGCCCCACCTGAGCAGGCTGCTCGGCCGGCTGCAGCCCCGCCGGGACGGGGGGATGCTCTGCCCAGCAGCGAGGCTCCTGGGGCGGAGGATTTGACACGAGCCGTGCCGGGAGCTCTGGGGTGATGGGACGTGGGACTCGCCCCTGGGGGGCTGGGGTGGGGGATCCGGGACTTGGAGCCGCCCGCAGCTGGCTGGACTGGAGAAGGGAGCCAGGAGGGACCCGGCGCAGAGATCGGGAACTGGGCACATTACAGCCCGAGGCTGGAGGAGGAGGCTGGAGATCGGCCTGAGACGGGGGGACAGACCAGAGATCCGGGGGGGGGGGAGACAAACCCCAGAGATCGGCGCTGGCGGGATGGGGCGGGGGGGGGGGATAATGGGGCTGGGGCAGGGAGCGGGCGCGGATTCAGCGGGGCTGGGCACATTCTCCTCCGGGGCGGGCCGGGCGCCGGCCGGGGACCCCTGGCGGCGGGAGCGGGAGTCGGTGCGCTGCCCGGGACGGCGCGCGCGAGGGGTGTGGTGTGGGCTGCTCGGAGCCCTTTAAAACGCCGGCCGGGGGGCAGGCTCGGCGCTGAAGGGTCCCCGGCTCCGCGCGCGCCGCTCCCCGCCACCGCCCAGCCCCGGGGAGCCCCCCTCACCTCCGCCCCGCTCCCGTCCCCAGGGGCTGCTGTCCGCCGCGCCCGCCCGGGAGCACGGGAACATCTACAAACCCCACAACAAGAGCATGGCCGAGGAGCTGAGCGAGAAGGCGCCGCACGACGCGCACACCAAGGAGATCGACCTGGTCAACCGGGACCCCAAGCGGCTCAACGACGACGTGGTCAAGGTGAGGGGCAAGAGGCGGGAAGATTGGGGGGGGGGGCGCAGAGAAGCTGGGGCCGGTTTGTTGTTGGGGGGGGAGGGGGGCTCCCTGGTCCGGCGGAGGTGCCCGGGCCGGAGTCGATGACATTTGTGACGGGTCGTTGCTTCCCTCCACCACCTGCTGTCCCGTAAACCACTAAGGAGGGGAGGCGGGCGCCGGCTTGAATAGCCCCCAGTCGGGCAGGACGTGCAGTGGGGGGAGCTGGCAACTTGTGGGGGCGCAATGGAACCGGGGGGGGGGACACGCCGCTAGGGGACTGAACCGCGCTCCGTGCGCCACACCGGGGGACCCGTTGCGAGGACGCGGGGGCCGGGGTGTTCAGCACCCTTCCCACAGCGCGCGCCGCTCGGCCCCCGGGGGCTCTGGGCATCTCTCCGCGGTCACCCGCGAGCACCTGACGCGGCGCCAGCGCTCGAGCCACCAGTGCACGGTGAAGAACGTGCCGCTAGACCCGCGTGCGCTGTCCTGCTGCGGTCAGGCGGGCTGCAAGCGCTCGCTGGTGGGGGTGAGGGTGGGGAGGATGAGCCCAGGCGTGGAAGGAACATTACCATATTTAACCCAGAGAGGGAGATTTTACTGGCTCGCGATGATTCCTATAAATACCTTATAAAGGAATGGCCAAAAATAAAAAGACAAAGTAAAAATCAGGTGGAACTCAGATGACACTGTTAATTGACCATGATTTCTCTAAACTACTTTCCTGTGCAACTGCTTTTTCCTGATCCAGATGCACACAACTCACTTCTCCTAAGCCAAATGTTTGCAAAACCAGAGTTGCTGGTTATTTTTTCCCCTCCGTTACTAAAATGATAAAAACAGGCAATGAACAAGCAAAAACTCCATGTGACTATGCCTGGATCTCTGGTCAAATTTTTAATTCCAATTTTGATCATTTCAGCAAAGCTGGGTCAATGGACATTGGGGTTTGGGCCCATCTGGGTAAGACACACCCTGGAATTGATCCCTAATTAGAAGCACATGAAGGCCAAGGATTATGTCCTTCAAGTTTGTTGGAATCTGGGGAACCAGCAGATATCAACTCAATGCTAACCTGTTTCAGATCATATAGTGCAATCCTAGTCCATCCTGCCTCTAGCATGGGAGGTAAAGCCTGTCTATCCGGGTACTTTCAAGGAAACATTTCATTCTCTCCATATCAGAACAATTTCACTTTTGGTGATTTTCAAGGCAGGTTGGTGAAATGATTTAGACCGGTAGAGCCTAATCCAGAAAGGTACAGAACACTCTTAAATCTCATTGACTGCAACAACATGTGAAGGCACTCACCACAGCAGAGGCTCCCTGCCTTACTGGATCAAGCCCTAAACTTTTTTTTCAGGCAGATGGTATGCTCACAGAGCTATTTCCTTAACATTGGCTTGACAATGTAGAAACAAAAGAAGTTAAATTCTGTACACACTGAAAAATGGTCTACAAAAGATACAGAATGGTGCAAATCTTAATTTACAAACCAACAACTTGTTTTTATAAACAGAGAATTTGAGAACAGAATTGGTTGTGGGAGAGGAGATTGGTTGTAGGGGGGAGCTATGAGAGAGTTCAGAGAGGAGCATGCTAGTGCTCATGTAACCCGCATACCTCCTGGGTGTGGTGTTCTCTCCCAGCTAGTAGTACTCAGCCCACTTAGAATGAGTCTGCTGTATGGCTTTAGCTAAGGGCCACGTGGCTTTTAGCCAGGAGAGGTGGGCAAACCTTTTGGCCCGAGGGTCACATCGGGGTTGCAAAACTATACAGGGGGCTGGGTAGGGAAGGCTGTGCCTCTCCAAACAGCATGGCCCCCACCCCCTATATCCCCCATCCCACTTCCCACCTCCTGACTGCCCCCCTCAGAACTCCCACCCCATCCAATCCTCCCTACTCCTTGTACCATGACACCCCCCTGGAACCCCACAGCCTATCCAGCCCCCCCTGCTCCCCTCAGAGTCCCCAACCATTCAAACCCTGCCTCCTTGTCCCCTGACTGCCCTCCTGAAACCTCCCCAACTCTAATCACCCCCTAGGATCCCACCCCCTATCCAACCCCCCCCCCTGCTCCCTGTCCCCTGACTTCCCCAATCACTATCCATACCCTGCCCCCGACAGGCCCTCTGGAATTCCCACACCCTATCCAACCCCCCCCCCCCCCCATTCCTTGTCCCCTGACTGATGCCCGAGACTCTCTGCCCCTTATCCAACCCCCTGGCCCCCTTACCATGCCACTCAGAGCAGGAGCACGCAGCCGTGCTCCCCAGAGTGCTGCTCATGTGACAGCATGGCTCGGCGGGGGGGGGGGGCCTAGCCTCCCCAGCCAGGAGCTCAGGGGCCAGGCAGGACAGTCCTGTGGGCCAGATGTGGCCTGTGGGCCATAGTTTGCCCACCCTTGCTTTTAGCTCATGTAGAAGAGGCTCATGCATTTAGCTCCAGAGTTTCCCAGCTTCAATCCTGCCCAGCAGCGACCCGGGCGGGCTGTTAGTGTTACACTCACGGTGTGTTGCAGCAGTGCTAGTAGAAGTCCCCTATTCAACTAAACCTTCTGAGTATGAGTCATAGCCCCCAGGCAAGCTGGAATCTGGATATCCACTAAACAGGAGAAAGTAAGATCCTACTGGGAAAAGAAGCACATCACTGGGGGGGGGGGGGGAGGACAGTGGAGGAACATAGCTGTCTTAAAGGAAACTTAAATTTACAAAGCACATCCCTTCCACCAGCCCACAGGGACAAGCTCTACAGATGGTTGTCTGTTACTCCCAGTGACCCAAAAGAAAGTTAGAAAGTAGGAACTATAGGAATTTAAAAAAAAAACAAAAACAAAAAACCCTTTGGTCTCTCTCTGTATTTACAATCTGGATCCCTCTTCTCCACAAATATGATACTTGCAAACCCCCCCCCCCCCCAACCAACCAATCAAAAAACTGATATTGCTTTCAACGTATGCTCATCCCAGTGAGTGAGTGGCTGGGAATGCAAGTATCATATCAAGACAGTGTTCAGATCCCCACTTTCAGTAATGTTTAGAGAGATAAGGTGGGATAAGGTAATACCTTTTTATTGGACCAACTTCTGCTGGTGAGAGAGACAATCTACACTATCTATACTTTGAATTTGAATCTACACAGGGTATCTAACTTTTGTTTTTTACTAACTGCAACATTTGCAAAATTCGTAGGGCAATTGGAAAAACATTTCCCTGCCTAGTTACAAGACAGGAAACAATCTATTTTGCTGTCTATACATTATTTCACATATACGTTCAATTTGCAAACTTTAGATCCAAATTTCCTGGTCCCTTGGGTACTGCTTTTAAGTTCCTATCCAGTTTTTGATCCAAATCAGAGCTTTCTGAAAGCTTCTGGAAAGGCAGTGTAGTCTAGTGGACTAGACTGGGTGTCCAGTGATCTTGGTTCTGCTCCTGTTTCAACCACTAGCTGGCTGTGTTGCCTTGAGGAAGTAATTTTGCTTCTATTCCCCCCATGCCATTTGTCCATCTCATCTACTTAGACAGGAAGTTGTTCAGGGCAGAGAGTATCTCAGGGCAGCAAATGTGTTTATACAGTACCTAGCACAATAGGGCCCCAGTCTCAGATGGAGTCTCCATGCCACCATCCTCCTATATAATAAAAGGCCAGAGGAAGTTTGTCCAAAGCCATCATGTGCAGTAGAGACGGCCCGGACGAACAGCATGCTGGGAGTGGTAGTTCGGCACAAAATGGCTGCCGCGCATGGGCAGCTGCGAGCTGCAGAGACGGCCCGGACAAACAGCGGTAAGAACTTTGGCCCGTCCCCAGTGAGATAACAGGGCACAGTGCTGAGAGGCAGTGGTAGAGTGGGGGGAGGGACCCCAGTGAGGTAACAGGGCACAGTGCAGCAGGACTGAGGGGCAGTGGTAGAGCAGGGGGGACCGCAGTGAGGTAACAGGACACGGTGCAGTGGGACTGAGGGGCAGTGGTAGAGAAGGAGGGGGCCGCAGTGAGGTAACACGGCACGGTGCAGCAGCACTGAGGAGCAGTGGTAGAGCAGAGGGGGACCCCAGTGAGGTAATGGCACGATGCTGAGAGGCCGTGGTAGAGAAGGAGGGGGACCCCAGTGAGGTAACAGAGCACGGTGCAGCGGGGCTGAGGGGCAGTGGTAGAGAAGGAGGGGGACCCCAGTGAGGTAACAGGGCACCGTGCAGGGGGACTGAGGGCAAACAGTATTAAGCACTTTGGCCCGTGCACATGGGCTGTTACACTAGTACAAGTAATAAACCATACAAGTAATAAACAAATAGTACAAGTTCAGGGGTGAATGGAGTCAGAGCTGTGATTCAGGCCTATTTCTACTTTGTTTAAAATATTTGTGTTTCACCAGATTCAGAACTTTCAGCCTTTTATTTGGCATCAATGCATTTCTTGACGCTATGCTATGAGAGTCAGACAGTAGGATGGGGGCAAGTAAATCAACCATGAAATGTAAATGATTAGACCGAGAACAAGGAATCTGCTCTGTAAGCAGCTCTTTAAAAGGCCTCAGTGCTGCCTTCACTCAAATAAATAAATAAATAAATCTCATAACAAATTTTAAAAATAACTCTAGCTTGTGAGAAGCAGGGGATGTGTTCCCCTGATGTACATCATGCTGAACCACACAGTTTACTGCATCTGCACAGTGCCTCTGCACCAGATGAATAAGCTGTATGGAGCACAGCAGTAAAGTAAGGTAATGTCAGATAGGTGGGAATCAAGACAAGGGCATACACCTGCTCCTGATCTGTACTGACACTGGAGGATTGTAGGAGCTTGAAAGCTAAATATTTTGGTGATCCAAGCTTCAGTCACAATATGACCTTAAAAGAGCTGTGAAATGGAAGCTAAGTGCCATACTAATTCCTGAAAAGCTGACTAAATGGCCTGATTTATTTTAGCATTGGGGTGTATATTAGAACTCACAGTATTTAAGGCCCTCTCAGTTAAGGTGAAAAGACCGCATGGTGGGGGATTCCATGTGGGAGGAAGGATGGTGTAGTAGTGGTTGGGGTAGGCTAGGCCTTAGAAATTGTAGGGTCAGTTCCCTATCCTGCCGCAGTGCTTGCCCCCTGGCAAGTCGCTTAGTCTTTTTGGGCCTCACTTCCTCTTCTAATACACAATAATAGTGCTTCCCTATCTCACAGGTATAGTCCAAAAATAAATACTTTAAAGCTTGTGAGGCACTCAGGCCCAGAGCCACAGTAGGCACCAAGTCCAAAAGGTAGGCAAAAGTGAGATCCTCAAATCCCTTACTAAACTGCCAAATAACCCTGAAGACTCCTAAAATCTCTTGACATCGACATTTTCCACTATAAAAGTGCCCAAGTTGCCAAATCTCTGCTGCTGGGCATATGCACAACACCTCACTCTAGGTGCCTGGGCCCAAGATGACCCTCAAACCAGATGAAGATTGGCTCAGGCCCTGCCTATCTCATTTGTGGACCAGATCTGGTCGGCATTTTCAAAGCAAACCCAGCTTCAAACAAAACAGCTGGAGGAACCCACTCAACCATGCCACCTTAGCACTAGTGCACACTGCCAGCAATGACCCAGCTATCTGGTTCCCACTCCTTGGTCATGAGCACAGCCAGCCAGATTGTGACTGTCTCCTACAAGGATGTGTTAGATAGGAAATATCCATTACACCTTCTGGAAAACCCATGCAAGACCATCCACAATTTGGTTATTTTGTTTTCAAAAAGCAATGACTAATAACTACTTACTGCCTGAGACCCTTCTTTCTGGGAAATATTTCCTGGCTTTTCTACAGATACAAACAAGAAGTTTTTGCACTTAGTTTAATTTGCAAAATCTTTTATCATTGTTGCTCAAATACAATTAAGTATACAGTCCTTCCACTTCAACAGTTTATTCAGCTCAATGCAGTTCAGCTCACTACAGGATCAAACATATTCCAGAAACTTTGATCAGATGTGAACAAACATCACTTACACCATTTACACTGGTATCAGAGAGGACACTACTATTCAATCTGTCCAATCACCCATGCTGGCCTGGCAATCCCCCTTTCTGTATCTTAAAACAAGATTTGGTAGAATTTGCTAGTTTTTGTAATTTTGACAGATATCAGTGTTTATTTGTAAGCATTTTTTTCTATTTTTATTTATTTAAAATTTCACAGTTGTGGGAAATTATGCGGAGGGTGTCAAACAGCAGGTTGGGTCAGACAATAATCATTTAATGACAGTAGACATTGATTTCAACAAGTTAAAGCTTTGTAACCATTAAAATAAAAATTGTCAACATCATGTCAAAATATACAGAGTAAATATCCTTAAATCAAACTCTTAAGTTCTCCCTCAGCATATTTCTTACTTTGACTATCTGTACATTTATTATCAATGGAAATATTTTTTATTGGTTGGTGTGGGTGGTGAAATTGACATTTTACCAACATTTACAGATAAAAATCTAATCCTTCCTAGCCTATTTTAAAACATTTATAACTCCCATCAATGGCTAAAAAGAGAGAGTCAGTGCTGAAGGCAATATTCAGTCAAATTAATCACCTAATCTAATACTTTGCATTTAGGCAGTCAGACATCTTTGTGTTGAGTGCAGCATAAATACAGAGATAGATGTCTAGGCAGACAGAGCATCTTCCATCTAATGAATGAAGGAATATCTTCGTTCACAAACCTTCTGTAAGAAAAATCAGTTTGTCATCCGTGTTTTACAGATGGGAATGCTAAGGCATAGAAAGATTGTGGCTTGTCCAGAGTCACTGGCAAATCCAGGAATAGAATCCAGAGTCGAACTAGATAAAATAAGAGAAAATCCAGAGCTCTGCCAGGACTTTTCTTTCATCAGAGTGAATATACAGTCCCTTTCCTTTGTTTCTGTACAGTGCTAATAGTTTCTTAATGTCCAATATTAACTTGCAAGTGTTTATTTGTCTCCTTAACTGTACATAGTCCCAAAAGTTTGGACAAACTTTGTTTACTCATACACTCTGATGGCCTTGTTCAAATGACTCTTCCATAACTAGTTCTGGATTCAGGAGTTAGTGGACTGATGCACAGTTGCAATATTCCAGTGTTATATCAGGGTACACTGGTTTGGAACTGGAGTAGTGTAGATAGGAAGTCGAGGCAGAGCACAGCTCTTTCAAAGCATCAGTCTTCCTTTACATGGAAGGCAGGGAAGTATTGGGTACTCTTTTGCTGGACTTGGAAGTTTAATCATTCGTAAGGATTACAGTGGTTAACCAGTAATTGTATTTATTCTGATCAAAGCCTCTTTTTAAAATATGTTGTTTATATTTAAGCTCTCACCATAATTAAACCCGTATGCACTGGCTTCCTGTTTAACACCAATGAATGATTCATAACTCAATAGGAAAATGTTTGTTTGCTATGGTGACATAACTAACTATTCAGAACTGATGCTTATTGTATTAGCAATTTTACACTGCTCAAAATTATACCAGGTGCTTCACAGAAGGCAAATGTTATAGCCAACATAATTTGACAGATTGCATGTAACATGCAAACTTTAAAAAGCTCCTTAGAATTATCAGTGGGTAAATGTCATTTTGAGGCAGGATTTCCTTATGATGCACAGTGCTGAACTCTTTAGCTCACAATTCTTCATTAACAAAACTGGGAGTTTTGTGATATGAACACGTAAGAAATATGCAATTAGAAAGATCTGCACATCAGATTCAAGCAATAAGAAGCAATAAACCATACTAAATTGGCTTGGGTGAAGCTATAGAACTAGGGGCACTTGCTAACTGAAGAGAAAATCCATGTCAATTAAGTTAATTCCAGTATTTCTCTGTACCCTCCAATGGCCAGCCTCTTAATAACTTTAAATGGTAGCCCTTATAGGCAGCAGGGGAGATTTAATCTATGGTGTAACTCTCTGACTTCAGAGGAATTGTATGTGGGATGAGTTTGGTCTGTGGTCTTATGCTTATCTGTCATACATGCTGTGTTTTCAGACAAGTGGAACTGATAAATTCAGCTTCTGAAATAGGAAGTGAGAAGATACCATCACAGCTTAAGGTGAAAGCATCACATTCCCTATTCAGACTGCTGCTGTGCTCAATTTAAACTGGGATTTTCAAAAGAGCCCAAGGGAACATCATTGGGGTTTGGGCACCTACTTCCCTCAGGTGCCTTAAAAATCCCTGCCCTCACTCCCAACAAATAACAAGAAGCACACTTCATTTGCACACCACATGCAGTTACTATTTCCTGGTGGCCCCATTTCTCTGCTCCCAATCCTTTTATGAGCTCCATACAGACTGATTGCTGTTCCTGTGCAGATTTCATTGCAGGAGCAAGGCCTTAGACTCAGTGTCATCTATAGGAATTATAGCAATATTTAAAATTAAATAGTTTTAACACTGTTACTTGAGGATCCATAATTTAAGGCAGGGGTCTGCAACCCGCGGCTCCGGAGCCGCATGCGGCTCTTTCATCCCTCCGATGCGGCTCCCTGTGTGTTCTAATTTTAACCGGCCCGCAGACTGTTTTCTATGCGGCCCGCCAGCACTGTCCAACCAGAGTGCGGAGCCGCAGCCGGAGGAGAGGGGCGGGGTCAATAAGAGGCGAGCGGCGGGGGGGGGGGGGAGAAGAACGGAGGCGGAGCCGGGGCCGGGGCACGAGGCGAGGCGGAGCCGGCGGAGAAGTGCGAGTCGGGCCGGGGCCGGGGCAGGAGGCGAAGCGCGGCGGAGCCGGCGGATAAGAGCGGGCCGGGGCACGAGGCGAGGCAAGGCAAGCTGGGGGAGGGGGGGAGTGAAAGCACGGCCGGGGGGGAGGGGAGGAAGAAGAGCGAGAGCACGGCTGGAGGGGAGGGGGAGGGAAGAAGAGCGAGAGCACGGCTGGAGCGGGGGGAGGAGGAAGGGGGGGAGCGGGGGGGGGGAGGAAGGGGGGGAAGAAGAAGAGCGAGAGCACGGCTGGAGGGGAGGGGGAGGGAAGAAGAGCGAGAGCACGGCCGGAGCGGGGGGGAGGAAGGGGAGGGAGGGAAGAAGAGCGAGAGCACGGCTGGAGGGGAGGGGGAGGGAAGAAGAGGGTGGGGGAGGGAAGAATGGGGAGGGAAGAAGAGTGTTATTTCATTTTAAATGTCAAAAGGGTTTTGTGGCTCCCAGTGTTTTCTTTACTGTGGGAAACGGGTCCAAATGGCTCTTTGAGTGGTAAAGGTTGCAGACCCCTGATTTAAGGTCTTCCATAAAAAAATTCTTACAGAGGACAGACAGAGACAAATGTTTTTAAAAGGCTCAGAAAAGTTAGTTAGACTTTAAACAGCTTTATGAACCTTGTATTAATGCTATCTTCAATTCTAGGTATGGCAGATAAAAAACAGGGGTGGAGTGGCACCTGAGGGGAAGAAAAGAGAAAACTGCATAATTACATGCAACAATGAAAGGGAAAGTGTTTATTTCAGTAGGTGTAGTGTGGCTACCCAGTGGAAACTGCATGTTGAGAAATTATACTTCTTCTCATCCCAATGATGTGTTGGTGCCTCTACACAAATTCTCATTAAATTTGTTTAATAAAATCTTTATTGATTACTTTGTTATTAAGGAGATTGTGTTTAAGTGGGCAGAGTTAGGTGAATGAGAAAGAGGCTAGAGATGCAATATAAAGTGGCACTGGAGCACAAACATTTGAACTAGAATCTGATCCAAAGACCATATTAACTAATGGAAATATTAACAGCATCAGAGCCCTAAAACAAGACATTTTAATTGTTTTAAAGAGTAGTGGAGTATTTTTTAAATGTTTACCAAAATCTGTATTTCTCAAAGAAATCAAAGGGTGAAATCCTGAAATCAATGGCAGACTTCTCCTTGACTTCACTGTTGCCTGAATTTTACCTCATAACTATTTTTTTTTCTGAGTAGGAAACATTTTCAGATATCCCTGGTGTAGGTGGTTGAATCAGATGTGTCAAATTGTGGAGTGTGAAGCAACATAATACAAAAAGATTAAACGTAGTTGAGAAGTCTCAGTATGGGGAAAATGTAGCAACTTAACCTAGCTTTCAGAACACCAGTTTCCAGGGAAGGAAACACAATCAAAGCAAACTCACTTAAAAGTTGGAGCAAATATTTGTGGGGTATTTTTATTTATTTATTTGTAGCATTGGGACAGTTTTATATAAAACCAAGGTTCTGACTATTTGTGGTCCTAGTGTTTCTTTTTTTGTGCTAAAGGAAAATGTTGTTACTGGGGGACCTGGTGGGCTTCTATGAAGGCAGTGTGCTCTGATGGATTGATTTCAGGGCTGGAAGCTGAAACCTAATCTTGACTTTTGTATTCATTGGTTGTGTGGTCAAAGGCAAGTTTCCTCTTTGTCTCATGTGCTGGAAGAGACTCCTGATCAATTTCTTCCACCAGATTACAGGTCAAGGTGATTTCTCTGTTTCTGATAAATACGAGATTCCTGATCTCCAAATGTCCTTGTTAAACCACGAGGATCTGTACTCTTGAACACTAAGATTTTTGCCTTTGTCAGGTACCAGACTGCACCAAATGACCAGTATTTAAAAGGGCTATTAGTGGGAAGCAGGACACCTGGGCATGAACATTCTGTGTGTTTTCAGGGACAAAATATAAACAAGTCCCCAGAAATGCAGGTTTGTTTGCCAGACGCTGCTTCCTCCATCCTTGGTTCTGATATGACAGCGAGTTTTTGTTTAAAATCGAAAACAAGTGATGAAAATCCTCAGTTCCTCCCCTCTCCCCGCCCCCACCATCCAGGCATGTGCAACCCCATGGAGGAGGGTGTACTACAGGTCAAGGAGCGAAATATCTGTTGGAGTTTCTTGTAATAATATGGACAGCAGCTCACCATGTCCGTTTCCTTTACAAAAAGGCTTTGATGTTCTGAAGTGCTCCAGTTTATCATAAAATCAAAATCAGTAAAATCACATGGTTGCTAGGAGCCCAGGCAAAACAGGAAAAGAGCAGCTCAATGACATTTAACCCTACTCCCTCTGCTTACACCCCAAACCACCCCCATATCCCTCTCCTACTCTTCTCTTCTCCTCATATTCTGCGGGGATGACCAAATGTGCTTTTCCAACTTCTTGGTGCCTGTGATACATCAGAATGAGTGTCAGGAAAACAGTTGGTTCTCAGTGTGTAAGCATGTATTCTGCAAAGGAAGTGGGAATGTTTAAGTCAGGGAAGCATTTAAACGTTTGGATGCATTTTATCTGCAACTATTGGGAGTTTCTTGCCTAACTTTTACCTAGTTCCAATCCTCTAACAATGTTCTCCAGATTTTGTAATTGTGCATTTTCAATATCCAAAAAGTAAGTGAAAGTACAAATATCTAAGAACAAAATCCTCGGGACCTCCCATTCTTTAATAACATATTCAACAGTCTTAACCACCACTGGTAGAATTGCATCTATCATGGAACTTCTCTCTTCTCCCAGATGTGACTCATAATGCAATGCAGCTATGGTCATTTTGAGACTATATGCATCTTTGCTTCAACTGAACTGTTTTTAAGGAAGTTGAGTACAATGGAAAAATTTAAATGATAAGCTGAGCACAATAGGGAAAGATCTTATCTGCTTCCTGCTATATGCTTGTTACTAGTCTTGCAAGGACACAATATAATCTAGCAAAATATTGGGTTTTATTTAATGTGAGGAAAACAGCACACTGCTGACATTAAAATCCGCTACAATATTTTACATTAGACGTGTTAAAAATATAAAGAACCCTTTTTATGACTTGTATAGAAATATATTCCTGAGTGTACATTGCTCATTAAGCACCTGGCTTTTGATCAGGCCCCGCAGCCCAGCAGAGTATTTAAGCCATTCGTGTGCTTGACATTAATCACATATTGAAGTGCTTTGCTAGATAGGGGGTTTAAGGGTTCAATTGTGAAAGGGGCTGAGTACTTCCATAAGGAGCTGAACACCCTTCCACTGACTTCAGTGGACATTGAGGGCTTTTAGCACTTCATCGTGGTGCTCAGCACCTTGCTAGTTCACACCGAAACTGAGCATCAGTGGCAAATGTAAACTGGATCTTTTGTGAACACAAAAGAAATCCACTACAAAAGGGTTTTTTTCTCCTGGAATAATGGCCCATTCAAATTAAACAGCCTCTTAGAATTGGTATGCTAATGTATAACTTTTTTCTTCTTCTGTGTATATAAATACATCTTACTTCAATTCCATTCTATGCATCCGATGAAGTGGGCTTTAGCCCACGAAAGATTATGCTGAAATAAACTGGTTAGTCTCTAAGGTGCCACAAGTGTTCTTCATCTTATTTGTGAACACAAGCAGTAGTGCTCCAAAAACACGGCAGTGTGTTTTGGGGCATGCATAGTTATACCTGCAGAAATGTTGGCAGGATTGAAACCTCTGTGAAAATGTGGCCATTAGGTATCCTTAATTATCTTCCGAGCCAACACATTGTAAAGGTTGCTTTGCAATATGTCTCAAAGAATAAACTTTTAAAAGGGACAGCAATGATTGCTGGAGGTTTGGGATTGAAATTTCTAGGAAACACCCCCCAAATCAGCAGCTTTTGATATATAACTCACTCTTACACCCATCTCTATTTTCTCATATAAAGAGTGCACATTACTTCATTGAGCAGGCTTCTCCTCTGGAACAATAAGTCTTATCTCAGACACTGTAATTAATAGAAGTTTTCTTTAAACAAACCTTGAAAGAGTAGACAAGTTCTTCATATCATTTGCCTCCTAGCAAATAAAAATCTGTTCAAACGTACTTAACTTGCTGATAAACTAATTTAACACCTCCAGGGCAAATGAAGCTGCAGTAGTTCTCATAGCAAAACCGAACAAAAGCTACAAGCAATGCAACAACTGGCTTTACCAAAATGAATAGTAGGAAACAAAGAACTGCTGAGGTCAGGAAATTTACTGTAGACATAGAACAGAAGTTGGTAATGTTTGGCCTAAACAGAAGGTTATTTTGAGTTATTAGCATCCTTTAATTGGTCAAAGCTCATTTCCTTGCCTTGTGTCCTTGTCATAATTAAACATGCCTGTATTTTCATTAGCATCGCAGACCTGTCATGGCCATGTCACAACACACCCTAGAGCAGGGGTGGCCAATCTGTGGCTCCAGAGCCACATGCAGCTCTTCAGAAGTTAATATGCGACTCCTTGTATAGGCACCGACTCTGGGGCTGGAGCTACAGGCACCAACTCTCCAATGTGCCGGGGGGTGCCCACTGCTCAACCCCTGGCTCTCCTACAGGCCCTGCTCCCACTGCACCCCTTCCTGACCCCTCCCTTGAGCCTGCTGTGCCCTCACTCCTCTCTCTTCCCTCCCAGAGCCTTCTGCACTCCATGAAACAGCTGATCTGGAGGTGTGGGGAGGGAGGGGGAGGCGCTGATGAGCTGGGCTGGTGGGAAGTGCTGGGAGCAGGAAGAGTGGGAGCTGATAGGGAGAATACTGACATAAAACTATGGCTCTTTGGCAATATACATTGGTAAATTCCGGCTCCTTCTCAAGTTCAGGTTGGCCACCCCTGCCCTAGAGGCTGTAGAATAACAAGTTCCCTGGTGTATAGAATCACAGAATGTCACGCTTGGAAGGGATCTTAAGAGGTCATCTAGTCCAACCCCCTGCTCAAAGCAGGACCAATCCCCAACTAAATCATCCAAGCCAGGGTTTTGTCAAGCCTGACCTTAAAAACTTCTAAGGAAGGAGATTCCACCACCACCCAGGTAACCCATTCCAATGCTTCACCACCCTCCTAGTGAAAAAGTTTTTCCTGATATCCAACCTAAACCTCCCCCACTGCAACTTGAGACCATTACTTCTTGTTCTGTCATCTGGTACCACTGATGAGATCCATCCACTTTGGACCCCACACACCTTTCAGGTATTTGAAAGCAGCTATCCAATCCCCCCCTCATTCTTCTCTTCTGAAGACTAAACCATCCCAGTTCCCTTAGCCTCTTCTCATACGTCATGTGCTCCAGGCCCATAATAATTTTTGTTGCCCTCTGCTGGATTCTTTCCAATTTTTCCAAATCTTCCTTGTAGTGGGGGCCCCAAAACTGGACACTGTACTGCAGATGAGGCCTCACCAATGCCAAACAGAGGGGAATGATCACGTCCCTCAATCTACTGGCAATGCTCCTACCTATACAACCCAAAATGCCGTTAGCCTTCTTGGCAACAAGGGTACACTGTTGACTCATATCCAGCTTCTCATCCACGTACATGTACTGTAGTGAGGGAGGCCTCTGCCTAAATCTGTGCCTGACTGCATGGGGCTGTGTGACGGTGCTGTTCCTGGTGGGATCCAACTGTGAGTGTCAGATCAGGACAGATTGCTTCCAAAGGGGCAACTACAGCCCAAAGCTGGGATTTTTCCACACTAAGGCAAACCAAACCAGCTAAACAGAAAAGACTTTGGTTTCACCCCATTGGCTAAGCACAAGTCACACAAGCAATCCCCTTTAAGACACTCCAGATTCCCAGTCTCACCACCAGCAGCCACCTGTCCTGGGGACCAATGGTTATGAAAACCAATGCCCCAAATAAAGAAAACAGTTCTCCCCAATTCCAAAGAATCAGGCCCCAGACCCAGGTCAATATACCAATCTGATCTTCCCACAAATCACGCTGTTGCCAATCCTTTAGAATCTAAAATCTAAAGGTTTATCGTACAAGGAAAAAGGTATAGGTGAGGGTTAGGAAAGGTTAAAAGAAATCAATTACATGCAGTAATGGCAAATCTCTTGGTTCAGTCTTGCAGCTGTAGAATAAACTGCAGGTTTATATAAAAGTCTCTGGAATTCATCCCCTTCTAGGGTGGGTCATCAATCCGTTGGTCAGAGCTTCCACGTGTAGCAAAATCCCATCCAGAGGTAGATGCTAGCTGAAGGTTGCAGATTGAAGACAAAATGGAGTCATCTCTCCCAGGCTTTATAGACTTCCTCCTAAAGTCTGGTTGCCAAATGGAGGTTCCTAGCCACATGGTCCAATCACCAGACTCTCCAGGATTCAGTTTCTGCCCAGGCATGTTCCATCCCTGGGGAAGTTCCTTGGGTGTGGACAGAGTTCATTGTGCAGTTGATGGCCCTTTAATGGGCCATCAGGCAGACCATTCAAGTTAGCACCAGCTTGTCTGAGATTTCACCCAGGAGCCAAGCCTAAATTTGAAGTACAGGCCCCCTATATCCAAGATCCATAACTTCAGTTCCAAAATAGATACACACATATGGTCATAGACACCTGTTATGACCCCCTTGACATAATATTTCATACCCCAGTGATCTATACGGTACCAAATTATTCCAGTAACATGACAGGCTGCAATAAGTTCTTTAGAGGCTAAACTACATTTGGTATATTTGACAAACGTGGAGCTCAAGTAAAGTTTATCTTATCCTCATGAGCCAGTGAATTTCTCTACTAAAAGCTAATGGGAAACTTTGCTGTGTCTCCCTGCCCTCATGTCCGTGGGATTCCTGGCCACTTCACTACTATTTTTACATGGCTTGGTTCACTTTGGCTCTTATCAGTCTGACACTCACCATCTCAGAGTGTTCCTGGATGTTGCAGGAGAGGCAGGAAGAGTGATATAGTCAGAACAATGGAAATGACAATAGAATCTAGAAATGATAACAAAATGCATAGGCTGCCTAGTGCATATGCCGATTGTACAGCTTTGATCCCTATGCTATGGGCAGAATCTGCTCCTAACAGGAGGGATCAGGGTCATAGTTATTTATGACTAAGGCTCTGTTTGCCATGGTGGTCACAGAAGTCACAGATTTCATGACTTTCCACGACCTCCGTGACTTCTTTAGTGACCCATGTGGCTGGCCCAGGAACCGCCTGAGCAGGTCAGGCAGTCCCAGGCCAAGTGCACCAGCTGTTGCAATCTCAGACTCCCCATCTCCCCCCCTCTCCCAGCAGCAGGTATTTTGGGGGACTCAGAGCTAGGGATTGGGGTGCCAGACAGTGCTGACCGGGGGAGCTCCCCAGAAGGGCAAGAGGCGCTCCCCTCCCTTAGCTCCTAGCTCCTCAGTCTGCTGGCACCACCCACAGGCATCACCCCTTCAGTACCCATTGTCTGCATTCCCAGCCAATGGGAGCTGCAGAACCCAGCACTGCGGTGCCCTCCCCCACCCCCCCCGGGCCTGGATTCCCCCCCAGCCCAGATTAGCTGTGGCACACACACACACCCCAGACCACCACCACGGTACCTGTGGTGCCCCCAGCATCACACTCCTGAGTGTCCCCCCAGTTTTAGTTATGAGTATATAGTAAGTCTTGGACAGGTCATGGGCTGTGAATTTTTGTTTATTGCCCATGACCTGTCCATGACTTTTATTAAAAATAGCCATGACTGAAATGCAGCCTTAGTTATGACCCACTCTCTGATCCTATGGGCTGGTCTGTGCTGGCTGCACTGAGTTAGAGCACCCTTGGGGCTGCTCTATCTTATGCCCAGCTATGCTCCCTTAATAATAATATTTCCTTTCTCCCACACTTTGCCTGTCTTGTCTATTGACACCATAACCTGCAAGAACTGCCTCCTCTTATGTGTTTGTACAACACTTAACACACTGATGCTCCAGTCTTAGCTGAGGCCTCTAATCACTTATGTAATTTCACTGTGTTTAAGGCCATGAGCAGACTGATGGCTACATTTACTAATACAGTACATGACTGAAAGTCTCCCAATTTGCTAGGCTGCTTATTGGTCTTTTCACTCTCAAGAGTCCGGTTAACATCACAATGTAATCACTGTAGAGAAGCTTGGGACTTGTGGCGAGTGGCAAAGTGAAATAGGAAGGGGTGGCAATGGGACATTGACTACAATTCGTATGAGATGGTGTATTCAGTATTGTGCAGTATAATCTAAAACTGATATCAAAGTTCCCACATTTGTTAAAGTCTGGAACAGTAATCTCTCCCTGATGGTTGGTGGCATGTACTCATCACTGTTTAGCCTCTCACAAACATAACGGTTCCTGTGTACTTTTAGGACATTTGTGTGTGACTTCAGCAGTGCCACTGTGGCATAGCAAGTGCCATGACATCATCTTCATCTCTTTTGCTTAGAACAGGCATATCTGCCAAGAAAAGAAATATGGCCTGATTCTCCTCTCCTCAGGAGTCACTCCACTGAAGTCAGTACAGTTAGGCTAGTGTTGTAAAACGAGCAGTCATTGGGACTCTGGCCTAGAGAGAACATTCACTCCTGACTTTTCAGCCTGAAAAGCAATGAGATTGCTTTGCAGTCACATTTTTAAAATAAATTTGCCACCATTGTAATGAATTATATATAAATACATCTGAGCACATGGGTGCTTTACTTTAATAGCTCCCTGAGTTCCATATAAATATATAGTTTCTTTTTTTAGGTGCAGGTTATGCTTGACTAAGTTAAAGATGCTACCTCAAAAGGGCTAAAGGGCTTCAATGCAAAGTTACGGTAGTTTCCTAGTAAGATGTAATGTTTCTACAATGAGCCGGTTGAAAAAATAAATTCTCCTCTAAAACAGCCAGCCAGTACAAACTCCATCCTGTGATCCTTCTAGATTGTGTAAAGACTTTTTGGCCTAATCCTAAAAACCCTTTGTGCACAGGACAACCACTGAACTAATTTGAGGAGCAATCGACTCCTTTAGGAAGCAAATAAACTGATATTGCTGAATACATTTTGTGTTTCACCAACATTAACATTAGTTAATGTTGATGACAGGTTTTATGTGCTTAATTAGAAAATCCTTGTTTAGTTTGGGAAAGAGCTACTATAACCTAAAGTTTTTTATCTTAACTATTGCAGAAATGTCTTTTTTTAGCAACATGTTTTTATGTTCGTGAATGAGGCAATATACACATTGCATAGATTCACACACATTTTCCACTCCCTGTTAGGAAGGTTGGCTCTAGAAATCAGTGTTGTAGGCCTTAGAATTCTCTAAATTCCAGTACATGGATCACCAAACTCCAAGTTTTCTATTGAAACAGAAATATACTATCCAGACCCTGTCCCTAATGGAAATGATTCTTTTTTTCACTTCTGCATGTATACATTATTTTTTGTAACGTATTTGACCGGATTCAACACCACCTGACAGTTCATGTTAGCCAAACAATGTTACAACACATCAAGCAAAGATTACTTTTCTTAACATATGTTGCTAGATTTTGGTTAACTTGTACTTGCAAATTCATAGATTTATTTTATAGGCCAATGTGCTGCACAAAAGTATTCAGCATCATTTATTAAAGTCCAAAAGTATAAACCATTCAATCCTAACAAAGCCTTAATGGAAATACAGAGAAATTAGAGTATATTTCTTGGATGTCACTCACAAGATTGCCAGCATATGAAATATGTTTCATCCATTACAGTTACTATTTTCCTATCTTTGCTCACTGATGGTATTGAACTTAGATGACTGTAGAACTTTACAGAAGAAAAGCCCCTTGTTTTCTAAACTGATTTCACAGAGAGTTATATTCTAATATGAGTTAAAACAAAAATGCATTTATGAGCTACAAAACCATACACTATTTCTAATTCTTATTTGAAGAAAAGACATTTGTCAATCCTACCCTTTAAAGTTGATGTTGTTGTTTATTATTAATTATTATTATTATATTTTAAATTAGGTCAAGTTACATTTTACAAATTCCTTATACATTTCTGGCTCTGCACAGCTTCTATAAAAATACATAGACTTGTGTCTCCATTGCATGTATAACACGTTTTCCGAATGGAAAATTGATTCCATTGATGAAATTCTGGCCTCTTTGAAGTCAGGATGAGTTTTGCCATGCACTTTAATGAGGCCAGAATTTCACCCTATATACAGTTGTATTGGTTAGAAAACCTGTTTTCATTTGGTGAAATAACTCTTGTGCTGTTAGAACCTTCTTCAGAGTGGCAGATGATCCAATAAGTATCATTATAACTTGCTATTTGCAGAACTGGGGAGAAGAACTAGGTTTGGAATGGAAACCTACAAGTAGCCAGGGCTGGGGGAGAAGTCTTAGGCTTAGTAACACACCAAATTAAGCTAAAATGATATTATCCATCCTTAACCGACACTACACCAGGAAGTTGTATCCATTTAAACAAATCAGTTTAGAAACAGATTTAAACAATTGGAATTTCTGAGTTAAACCCTGGCTCCATTCAAGTGAATGGCAAAACTCATGTTGATTTCAGTGGGGACAGGATTTCAGCATCTGTGTGTAGACTAGCTGTTGGTTTGAGAAATAGTGTTATTTTGGAGTTTTCTTTTTGTGAATAAAATCAGATCCTCCATGGTGGAGACATGGCAGCTAATGACTGCACTTATTTACAGGGATTTACATCCAGCATCAGAAATCACAGCTATGCACTTTCAAGCCAAACACATCCCCAATATTGCAATAAGGGGCAGGCTCTGTGGAAATACAATTTTAGCTGCTTATCCATTTATGTACATTTGTCACCTTTACAGGTATTATGGAAGAGGTAAATGATTACATTCCCTATCCCATAAGGTGTTAAATATCAAATTCCATAACCATTAGGATTGCCAGTAGGATGCCACTGAGAATTGTGTAATTAACAAATGTGCTGTGCCTTAGAAAAGCATATTAAAGAACTGTTGCTCAGTGTGTGGCATATTGAGCCTGATCCAGTAAACCCATACTCTTGGCAGCAGTATCCTATGAGTGGATCAGCTCCTATGAGTGTATCGTTCTTTTCACCAATTTATATAATTGTTTTAATTTCTTGCAGTGGAATACTATTGTGATGTTCGTTTTTCCTGTTGACCTACTCTGCTTGGTTATGTTGGCCACACTAAATATCCTGTGCTGTGGATTATATCAAACACATGTTTAGCTTGTGTGACATGGTGTTGAACTATTATGTCTCAACATGTTTCTGTTAATATTTTAACGGAAATGTTATGACAATTAAGCCTGGATATTTTGGCATTTGAACAGAGACCTGTAAAATATGCATCCTTTATTGTAGCATTTCCTTCAGGTGAGTTTTTGTACAGGTTGGCTATAATAGGCAAAACTCTGAAATGTGTACAAAAGGGTATTTCTTCTAAATATTAATATATTAGCCTGGCCAGGTATCTTACCAACAGAGTGTCACCCCATGATCTGTATGGGCAAGACCCAGAATACAATGAAAAGATGTTCCTAACGATTAACTCAAACTGAGAACCCCCTGACACTTCCAGAATTAAAGAGATGCATCATCGGGTGTTGATATAAATATGGCACATTAACAACTATTTATTTATGTTTGGTTTTAAAGAACTGCCATCCCCACACACTGACTGAAAATCCAATAAGGGGTACTAAGAGTGGTATTAGAAAACTCAGCCAAGCGTGCATATCTTTAAGTTAGAGGACTGCATGATGTGGCACAAATGGATGTACTCACTATAAATGGCTACATACTAACTTTTTAGGAGAGCTCCCAGAAGGTTTTGTTGGGCACTCAACACATAGAAGATGCCATACTATGTCTCACAATTGCCCCCCCCCCCGATACTTTGAATATGAGGGGGGCTAAGATTGAAACCTGTGGCAATCCATACACATAGGTCCTTGAGAGGAAGGAGCTACTTTGTCTCCTTTTCATCAGGCCCAAAGAGAATCATTTTCCTGCTCTCCTAGGTTGTGATCCAGCTCCTACTGATTTCAGTAGGAGTTAGATCAGTCCCTTAGAATCTGGTGGAAAGACAAGTTAATCTGAATAAAAGCCAGATAGATCTCTTAAGAGCACTTTAGATAAGATAAACGTGATGTATGTTGGAGTGGGAAACATTTTATAGAATTTGCATAGACTGACTGCTATTTCTATTGAAGGCATCTATCCACCTATTGTCACAATGCTTTTGCCATCTCAGGACTGTTAGTGGATTTCTCTGCTCCCAGAAGGTCAGAAAAATCATTGACGGGTTTAAGATTAGCAGCCGTGTTAGTCTGTATTTACAGAAGAATCATTGTCTTCCTCAACTGACTGAGACACTAAATCCTTTCCCTTGAGATGCAAACCTCACTAGAACTGTCCATGCCTTTATCATTTTAAGGTTGGACTGTTGTATTACACTTTATCAGGGGATAGTCAAAAGGCCCATTAGAAGCTTCTACTCCTGTAACTTGTGGTTTCCCATCTTTAGAGCAGAACTGACTAGTGAGAGCATGTTGCATCTGTGGTCCATCGTATACACTGGCTGCGAGTTCTTAGCTGGGTGAAATGTAAGGTGCTGGCTACTATCTATAAAGCCCTAAAAGTTCTAGAACCATGTTATCACAAAGACCAGCTGTCCCTCTATTCCCTGTCACAATGCCAACATTTAACAGAAATGCTTTCCCTGCCTATCAAGGGTGGATGGGCTATGGAGCTGAATGTTCCCAGCAGATGTTCCTCATTTCTAGAATTCACTCCTGCCAAAAGTTAGCTGGAGTCTGGCCACTTTTAGAACATAATGCAAGATGAATCTCATTAGTCACGTCCTCAACAAACTGCAGGTTCTGGAATTCCTAGCTATATGGTTTACCAATTGGTCTTCCCCACCTTTCAAGAAGTTAGCTTGGTTACCATGGGGGTGATTATGTGTGTGCTTTCCATGATTGGGGAAATTTTGTTTGCTCTTGCTACATAAAACGTGTCTAGAATACCTCAAATACATCCAATAAAATAATAATTTATATCTAGGGTTTCTGGTTTTCAATTTACATTGAGCTGTCAACATTTTACAAACTACCAAATTGCTGTCACCTTGGAATGTGAAAAATGACTGATTCAAATGAATCAGAAGAAGTCCCTGTTGCACTGTTGAAGTCTGGAGCTTAGTTTCATGGTAACATATATGTCATAATGTGACGTGGCTGGAATTTAAGAGTCCAGTCTTTCAAGAGGCAGACAGAACATGCAACATGATTCTGTCGATTACAGTAGGAATTGAAGACTATCAGCACCTTGAAGGTTAAACCCTTACATGATCAGGAGGTATGGAAATGTTGGGTTGATATTTAATGGCTTAAATTTGTTTCTCTCGATATTTGCTCCTCTATAATTGACTTCATAGGAAATAAATGAGGAAAAGATGCACTATTATTTGAAAAGCTTTTATTGGGGTTTTTAACCTCATTCTATTAAATTAAAATAGATTTTTCCAAATGCACTAAAATTGTCTAAATAAATTACTTGTAGTAATTTCACATAACCACAATACTCCACTCACAGTGCTTTAGGAAAGCAACTATTTTGTTACAAACATTTAGACTTTTAAATGCACGGTATTCAGTTTTCTCATTCTAAGAAAATTTCCTTCCTCAACTAGATGAGCCCAGTGTCAAATGAGCTTTTCTCATTAGAATTCAAAGGAAATTACAAAAAACATATAACTCTTTAACATCAATACTTTGTCACTTTCATAAACCCAACAATAACTTGTTTCTCTATTAAGAGGGGCCTCAAGAGACAGGATAGTTATTCACTGTTTGGTGTGATTAAGTCTAAAATTATTTAAATATTCTAAATGTTTTTGCAAAGTGGAAGGGTTTGCATGGAAATCTTTACTACAGTTTATAAGCCATTCATTCTACAGTATTGCATATTGTGATTTTTGCAATACAGAACTGCTGCTCCTTTTTTAATACTAATTTTCTGTTCCAGAGCATTGTATATTTACATTAGAATGTATGGAACCTAATCGTGACCTCACTTTCCTGATCATTATAAATTAGGAGTAACTCCAGTTAAGTCTATGAAGTTTCACTGTTGTAAGTGGAAAGAAGATGCTTGTGTGCTGTATCTTCTTGTGTCCTTCAAGGACTGGTTCAGTCAGGCAGCAGTATTTCTCTATAGTGCAATTCTCCTTGTACCCATTGGAGGCCTGAGAAGTGTCCCCATTTGTTCTTCTTTTTGCTTCTTCCTTTGAGGTCCATGACCCAATTACCCTGTGTCCAGCATAGAAGGAAACTCCAGACCATGAATCTGAGCTTTCATTCCAGTTACATGAACAGATCTACTAGCCACAACTAGCAGAGACTCATTTTATATTTTAGACATCCTTACATGCAAATGCTTCACACAGCCCACAAGACTGTTCCAGGCAATTCAGAGACTAAAATCCTGATTCAACAAATTACTTAAGTAGGTGCTTGACTTTAATGACCTGAGTAACACTATATTTAGTCAGCAAAGACTTAAGTACATGCTTAATGTACATATGTGCGTAAGTGTCTAAATCAATGCTCAAAGCTAAACACTAATGCTTAAGTGTTTCGTTGGAGTGAGGCCATAATGAGTAGATCACTGAAAAGACAAAGGGTATTTGGAATCTACATATCTATGTTAGTTGTGAATATCTGTCTAACCTGCTTTTTGCCTCTTTGCCTTCAGATTGATTTTGAAGATGTCATTGCGGAACCTGATGGAACACACAGTTTTGATGGGATTTGGAAGGCCAGCTTCACCACCTTCACGGTGACAAAATACTGGTTTTATCGCTTACTGTCTGCAATCTTTGGCATTCCTCTGGCTCTCATCTGGGGTATTTACTTCGCCATTTTGTCATTCTTGCACATCTGGGCAGTGGTGCCATGCATAAGGAGCTACTTGATTGAGATCCAGTGCATCAGCCGGGTCTATTCTATCTGCATCCACACATTCTGCGACCCATTGTTCGAGGCCATCGGCAAAATGTTCAGCACTATCCGGGCAACAGTACGAAAAGAAATATAAATGATGCTTCAAGGACAGCCCTCTGTCTGGAGAGTCTTTTTGTGTGCCAATTTCAAGGCTCCTAAATCAATCTGCAGTAACCGCTGGTGAATATACTGGCCCAAAACAGTGAATCATTTATTCAGTTTTCATTACTAATCTTTATCCCTACTGGATTTTTTTTCACTCTGCATTTTTCAAACTGATCTTGAATTGCTACTCTCCCATTCCAGCCACATATCATTCTGCTGACCATTTGATAAACAGATTGATGTGCTTTTGTTGGGGTTTTTTTAGCCCTCCATTCATTTCTTGCAAGATACATTCACAATGATATAATAAAGAACTGCTAAAATGCTTTTCAACACTGTCATGCCATTCATTTTATTGTGGGCAAACAGTATAAAGCTATTGCAGCAGAATTAACCTGCCAAGTTGGCAGGTTTTAAAAGAATGTTCTTTTTTTCAATGGTATTGTCAGTTGACTACAGCCATTTACTGTAATGGTCCGATATGAGAAGACAGATATAAACAAATTACTAAACTAATATATGTTCTGAAAATCAAATGCCTTATCCGGTCAGAGACTTTGACACATAAAACTTTCCATGTCCGAATGCTGAAAGTCCATAAAAAGCTACAGTTAATGCCTTCTTGTGTCATAGGAGCTATCCTGAAAGTTTGCTGCCATCTGTTTGTCAACCCTTCACTATAATGACAGAAGCAAACTGGAGATCAAACCTAAAAAATGTTTGTTTGTCTGGCAGTGACTTGAGATGTCTCTTAGCTAATATATAGGTGTTTATCACACCAGTAAATATCACAAATGTGTCTGAGATAACACCGGCTTTAAAAAATGAATAATTCAGGTGCGCCAAACTCCTGCCGTATCATGCCAACTATGAGCTGTCTCTGAGAGAAGCCAGCTTTAAAAAACCTTCCTATCAGCCGAGGTCAACATGCTGTTGGCTCAGATTATTTTCAGGAGAATTCACACTTTGCTGAGTCCAAACTAATCCATCCCAAGAGATGCTTTAGAAACTCCACATTGTGTTCCACTTGTTTAGCTGAGCTGCAGCCATCAGGAAGTCTTAATGGAGGGTATTGTGTGAAACTGTCCAGTGTTGCAAAGCATGAGCCCTTGAAAATAAAGCATTTGCAACATATGATGCTGTGACCCATGGGAGCCTTTGACCTCACAGTGATGTTACTGAGTTCAGAGAATAGCCTCATAAGGTTTTTATGAAGCATTTGAACTCGTAAAACCTGAAATGTACATAAAGCTGCCTGGTATTGTCAAAGCTTTATGCCTAGTGCTGAGATTATGCATATTGCTTTGAGTCAGGGGTGCCTTCCATTCTACTTTGGCCTTAAGTACATTTAAAATTTGTTTGGAGGATGCAGCTGCTGCTGCTTCTCTCTCTCTCTCTCTCTCTCTCTCTCTCTCTCTCTTTTTTATAGGCACATACAGTACAAATTTATTAACTACTTTTGCATTTAAAACAGACACTGGTATGGGTATAGCTTTGTTTTTACTATGTACAGAACTGAGAGTGTACTATTATCGAGATTTTGCAGTATTAAAAACAAGCAAGATTGTAAACAAGAAATATTTTATCTTTATATGAGGAAAATCACTTTGAAAAGGCCTCTTTGATTTACCATGTAAACTATGTATCCTGAAAGATGTCTGTTCACTTAGACTTATTAGTCCCTAATCCAAATACATTGCTGACCCAAGACATTTATATTGCTATTATATGCTTACAGATTTAACTGACACCTTTTTTTTATTTTGCATGTACTGCAAAGGCTACAATCTACACAATAAAAAATGTTTAATGGTAGCTCCAGTCTGAATTATTCTTTACCTAAAAAGCCATTTTCACAAATCTCGCATTCTTAAGAAGCAAGGCCAAACATGTCTTGAGTAAAAGTCAAATAATTCATGTAATGATTCTTGGGAAAGGTCCTGTAAATAAATCTTGGGTGGTGACGTGGTGTTTGTTATGAGTAGGTTTTCACAACAGTAAATGACTATTCCCTCACTGTTACACATTGACATTGTTTAGCTAGTAGAGAGCACACTGGACGGGGACTTGGGAGATGTAGCTTCTAGTCCCAACTCTGCTAGTGGGTGAGCTTAGGTAATTCACTTCACCTTCCTGTTCCTCATGATCGTGATGATGATACCTGTAAAATGCTTTGGAGCTGTACTGATGAAAAACACTGTCAGAGCTAAGTATTATTGTAACTTTCATTTTACATAAATGACATCATACCTGATCCTACCACACTTGAGCTCTTTGAGAGTTCTGCCATGACTTCAATAGGAACAATATTGGTTCTATCAACACCACTGTTTATCGTGACCATTTTTTGGATTGTGGGTACTGTACTACAAACTTCCTCTCATGTCAGTTCAGGTCTGGACAAAACATATAACAGACTAATTCTTTCCTTCAGTTTATTACTTGATATCTGCCATTTTCTTACCGTAATACAAACACGTGCTCCAAATTAGGATATCACATTTTGAGCCCATAAATCTATTAGCTATGCTTTAACGCACAAATCGTAAACATTAGCACAAGGTAAATGCTCCTACATTCTGCACTCACAAGACAGTGTGTTCAATGATAATATAATAAGCACTGCATTTAATTTCCCTGCAGTGTGAAGAGAGCTTTTAAAAAAGAGAAAAAATTAAAATAAACTAAAGAATCAAATGTGGACCTGGAACAGATTAATATATGGATAGTTTGTGCAGAAAACAGGATATCAATATTTAAAATGCCTGAAATGCTGTGATTTATTTTTTCTTTGAAAGGGGCTTGATATACCTGGGAGGAAAAACATTCATCCAATTGACCCTCTGACAATGGCACATAAGCAAGAGGCTTCAGGGAACATAGGAACCTGACTTTCTTTTCCATTCTCCGTAGCAACTCACCAGCTGAAGTTCACAGCAGGGAGTGCTAGATGACGCCCTTGCTGCAGAATAGGGTCCCAGCCATGCTGTTGAATAATGGCAGAGAAGAGTCATAATCATGATTTAGCCTGGTTATGAAACATGGCTAGGATCCACTCTAAACTACAAATTAGAACCATATTTATAACCATGGTGTAAGAAGATTACCTGCCACAGCTATATTTGCAGTGTAGACAAGACCTTAAATTGCTAGACGGGTACATTGCTAAAGGGTCAGACTGCCGTATAGATTCAGATCCCAGTCTGTGCTCAATGGGGATGAGAATAAAGGTGGCTTTAGGTCACCTTTTATGTTCCCTGATCCCAGAGCTTCTGGATACAGGCCCAGTCCCCAGCATAAAACAAAGCATTTTGAAAGCTGCTGTATTTCATACAAGCTGCCAACTGCCCTCAGGCCCTATTCTCGCAGCCAGGGACCAGCAAGGTACAGGACGGCTACAAACAGTAACTTTCTTCCTGAAATATCTCCCTTAACCAGGAGTGGGGGCAGCTCTTCACCAACTCCATGCAAGAACCCCCCTTCTCAGGCCAGTTAAATCAGGTGTAAGGCCATTGCACACACAAGGAGCAGCACAATGCAGCCCGAATGAACCAAAAGGTGCGGGGGGAGTTGTAAAACTTTCTGACAATCAAAACACACATCTCCTCCACTTCCAGCAACTAGAGCTCCAGGCACCCAGCTTGCCAGAATTCCTGCCGACAGGAAAGCGCAGATGAAAACGGGGTTCAGCAACTAAACATAAAAAAAAGTTAGCCCAGAAAATCAAAACCAAATGGTATGTTGCACAGGACAGAGGTATTCTAAAGCGAGACTGAAAAGTCAGTATTCAACTTAAAGGAAAGCCATTTACAGCAATAGAATTATACTGGGGGGAAACGGTTCAAAAGGTGTCAGGCCAACCATAAACCAAAGCATGAAAAAGTCTGAGCAGCAGCTAGCCAGTCAAAAAAAGAGGCTGCAAACAAAGATTGGTCAATTTGGGGGAGTACACAACAGCCAATTGTCCAGGAATCAGGGGCATGCACAAGGGGGGGCAAGCAGGGGTACAGGGCCCCCACTAATAGTTGGGAGCATAGAACTTTTCCAGCCCCAAGGCCGTGGAGGCAGGAAAGAGTGTGCGCCTGCCAGGGCCAGTGCAGGGGGCGGGGGAGGGTAGAGCGAGCTCCTGCCAGGGACGGATGAGAGGTGGACAAGAAAGCTCCTTCTGGGGGCACAGCATTTGCTCCTCCAAAAGGGGTTAAATTTACAGTCCTCTGTACACCCTTGCCAGGGGTCAAACTTGGGGCCAAGGCAATGTCACTCAATTCAAGCACTATATGCAACCGCACCCCCAGTTTCCAAAGAGCTGGATTGTCTCTGGCCAGTACTATTTCAGAAGAAAGAGACCAAAGCACCTGTGACTGGTTTGTTGCCTCCCAACTGAGGCTAAGAGAAGGCACCTGGGCCACATAAATGGGGAGCAACAGAGACTGGATCAACCAGTAAAAGGGGCAGGTGAGAGCTGCCTGACAACAACTGAAGAGCATCAGAAGATGGACAGGTGTGTGCTGCCTGAGACCAGGAGAGTCAGGAAGGAGCAGCTGAGAATTACTTGAGGGAAAGAGTTGGAGGAAGGGCAGAAACCATGAGCTGGTGAGGAGTTTGGAAGAAACTATTGGTGACAACTGGCCAATGCTGGGGACCCCTGATGAGCAGAAGGCTACTGCAGTCCACTTCACTCATGCAAAGCTGAGCGGGAAGCAATAGGGTTGTTGTAGAAGGGTAGATCTCTGAGCAGGGGCAGGATCCCAGGAGGAGGAATAGAACATTGCTGGAAGGGGAGCCCTTGTACTGCAGACCTGAGTGGAGGATTGTGGAAAGACTGGTCTCTCTCTGGCAGGGAGGTCTGGAGAATGGGGCCATGACTCAGGGGGAAAAGGGGAGGGGCTTACACTGAGAGGAGGAAAAAGGAAACTAAGGCAGGTGCACCTGTTGTGCGGTGGCCTGTCGCAGGAGGTGGCCCCAGCCAAGGGCCAACTTGTGACATGGACAAATGTATTCAACTGATCAGCTGCAAAACAGGTCATGATGATATTTAAAATATTGTAATTAAACTTCAGAATCAACATCCCACTGAACCAACTGGTGGCTCACACCTCTTCTGCTGCTGCTATTTCAGTCAGTCCCAGCATTGGTAAGACAGGATTACATCCAGTCAACATCTGGAAGGTTTTTTTTGCTAGCATAACACCGTATAGAAAGTGTACCTTGCAGAAACTGATGGGACCCCTGGAGAAGCTCCCAGTATGTTATCCCTACCTTATGCTCCTTAGAAGTCTCCCTTTTTGTTGGAAACAATTATAGATGATTAGCTGAAATTTCTAAGCAAAGATCCTTCCCAATCATACCTCAGTGGTTTGAGCATTGGCCACCTAAACCCCAGGTTGTGAGTTCAATTCTTGAGGGGACCATTTAGGGATATGGGGCAAAAATCTAGTCCTGCTTTGAGCAGGGGGTTGGACTAGAAGATGATCTCCTGAGGTCCCTTCCAACACTGATATTCTATGATTTGGTCACTGGTGCTGATAATAGATATAGCTAAAGCAATATATAAAAATATCAGTACCAACATGTTGCACAAAATCTTCCAGTTCTCAGTTTATTGCAAAGATGATATCTGATTGCAAGACCTCCAGGGTGGGGACCATCTTTTGGTTCTGTGTTTGTACACCACCTACTACAATGAGTCCTGGTTCAATGAATGTGGTTCCTAAGGGCTATGGTAATACAAATAATCATTATTCTCAGGTGCCATGAATCTGATTCACATGTACTACCCAGGCAGGAGGAGATGAGTCTGTATAATGCAAAGGCAGCATCTTGCACCTTCAAGGCCAGAATCCCATGCTCCATTTGCAGGCAAAACTCCCATTGAAAATGGCAGAAATATGAAGCCAGCCGATTTTTATAACTAAATCCTTCAGAAGGGAGGGATCTTGTACCATCTAGCAATAATGTCATGTCCATAGTATCGATATAAAGTGGGAAATTATGACCTCAAACCAGTGAAAGAAGTATAAAACATGCTGAGACACAAGGTCTCTCTAATAGCCTGGGACCAACACAGCTACAACACTGCAAACATATAAAGCAGATACTCATTTTGTTCTATTGTTCAGGCAATAATAGCTTTTACTTTGTCACAAAGCTATGACACTACAGCTCAGCACCCTGGACCCCCATCTTTACCACTGTGATATGATTATTATATGTTTTGTAAAGTGTGCCTTGTGAGCTATCACTTTAAAAAGGCTTGATCTGTTGACCATGAATATCCTGTTGGATTGTATGTGCCATCCTTGTATGTGAAGATACGAAGTACTGCTCTGTGTGTATTACTGAACTATGCTGTGAGGTGGGGAAACACCCACAGCCAGCCTTGCAGTGGCTACAAAGGAGCACATAGTCTAGTGAGACAGATTTCCATCAGGACCAGCCAGACATGTGATGATGGCCCACTCAGGGGATTCCCCTCTCCCAAAGGCCATCCCAGAAAAGTCTCAGAGAGGGCATGTATTCAATGAGGGCAGCGTAACCCAAGTCACAGCAAGGAACTTTCTAGCAACTGGAAGAAAGTATAAAAAAGGGACAGTGATGTCAACACTTGGCCTCACTCCTCTTCCATCTCAACACCTGGAAGATTGTCTGGAAGACAAAGACTTTGAACTGGAGAGATTGGTCCCAGGCTAGGAAGAGAATCCAGCCTGCATATTAAGAACTCTGAGCTGCCTGTAACATCTGGTGAGGTGATTGGCTGGTGCCCCTCTGTATAATTCATGAAGTGTAGCTGGGTATGGGGCTCCACATGTGAATGGCTGAGTGATAGCAGAGCCTGGAGGTGTTTGCCATTTGTCACAGGCAAAGCATCGGAGAAACTGCCCAGGATGGAGAGTTAAGGGTGCACAGTGCTCTCAGTCCCAGGTTGTACCCTGGGGACCACTAAAATTGGTGCCTTGTTCTTTGTATTTAAGAGGACAGAGGATTGACTTTGGGAGACAGGATTCACCTCACAGGCCATGCCACGTGTATGATAAGATGGGTATACATGAATCTATAACAACATGACATACATTATTAGAGCTGCTTGGAAAATTTTCTTACCAAAAGTTTTTCCTTCAGAAAATGCCAATTTTTTCCCCCAAAATCAAAATAGTTTGTGGAAACATGTTGATATCAACAAAATCTTATAGAAAACAATTTCAAAGCTTTTCAAAAAGGCCGGAACACTCCTTTTCAGCCTGGAATGTTTTGAGTCCATTTTCAACTGATTTTTCCATTTTTAATTTTATATGCTGTAAAACTTTTGAAAAGTCAAAATCAGAATGAAATGTTTCAATGTTATCCAAACAAAACATTTCAACTACTAACTGGATTTTTTTGATTTTGGTTCATGGGACATTTTGATTTTTTTTAAATTTTCGTTCCATTTCACAACAAAACTTTTAAAAATTGCAGATTATCAAACAAAACAAAAACTCCAGTTTTCATCTTGCTCTTCTCATCATCTCAGCAGCTGAGCTCCTCCCAGAGAGTTAAAATCCAAATCCACAAAAAAACCAGAGCCTGCCGATTGACCCCCAGGGAGCCAGTCAATTTTCGTCTCTCTCTCTATCTCTTGCTAGCTCTCCAATCTCTCTTTGCATGATAATTACAAGTGATAGGCACAAATTATAATGGAGCACCCAATTTGGACCTTGGCGGAAGACCCTGGCTCTAGGATCATACAAACTGTACTAGCCCTGGAACTGTTGTATTTTGCTTCCCTCTGGGTGCCCAGCATCACAGGCCAGTACAGAGAAAACCTGAGAGCTGAGCTCATGAACTGTGATTGTCCTTGGCCCTTGCACAGGATATGTGAGGGACGGTTGTTTGTACCTTGCAAGGGCCAGGGAAAATCTGGCTCAATTAGCAAGTAACACAGAATATTTGGCATCATTTTGTAGTTCTTCCCTACTTTTTGCAGAAATCATGCTGTGTTTGCCAGTCTTTTATTCTACCAGTTCAAATCCATTAGGTGTATCACATACATTGTACAATTTTTCCATTTCCCTTGGTAACCACTAAAGAATGCAACTTTGCTTCTTCGGTCCTTTCTTCTTTTACTGATGTTGGAGCTGCTCCATTTTTCCTGCTGGTGACTTCAGATCACCATGAGCAACATCTGAGTAACAATAGTACATGTCAATAAAATAGCCTGGATCTATTTGATCTAACCTACCAAGGAATTTATCACTCCAGATCTGAAAGCCTGACAAAAATTAGCAAAGTAACCACAGGCAAAAATATCCAGGGTTACAGATCCTCTTTAAAATCACACACAAATCCCTACATGGAACAAAAATTCAATAAGTGACTGGCTCATTCATCCTGCATTTTGAAAATGTGAATGGCCAGTATTATGGTTTTGCAATGAAACTGTGCAGCAGCCATACTAAGTTCTCTCTTCCCTCCCTTGTAAATGTCCCACTAGTGAAAGACACCTTATTAAAGCAAGGATCAGACATGTGTACATATGTACTTTCCAAGGTGTGCTCTATATACATGCATGCTGTCTAAGCTTACTCTAAAGCCCGGCTTCGGAGTCAGGCCAGCAGCCTTACAAGTTGACCTGTGAGCCTAGCAACATTCCTGCATCCAAAATCCTACCAGCCGGCAAAAATCCACCATTGTTCCCTAGCTTCAGCACATGACAAAGATTCTGGTAATGGGAACTGAGACAGGAATAGGGCTTGGTTGTAGAACAGGAACAAATTATTATAGATTCAGGTGGGGTGACTAGATAGAAAGTGTGAAAAATCAGGACAGAAGGAGAGAGAGATAATAGGCGCCTAAACAAGAAAAACTCCCAAATATCGGGACATCTGGTAGAGATTAACGTGAGTTACTGGCCTACAGAAGAGTTTTCTCCATTCAGTTCATTTGGATTATTAAATCTCAGCTGTAGATTTCTGTTCAATAGCTTTAAGATTCTTCTCAACAGAATTATCCTGAGAATATTGTTAGAACTAAGGTCAGGCAATAATTAAAGTGGGGTTGAAAGCAGTTGAAGAGGCCACCTGTTTCTTCTGTGCTGAGTAACTTTATCAGTCTTAGCCATGAAGAATCACAGCTAGCAGATATGACTAGTAACAAAAGCAAGATTTGTCATATTTGTCTGAATCAAGTTTTAACAAGACTGGGTCTCAGTGCAAGATTGGGTAAATTTAGGCGCTCATTCCAATGGCTAAAGAAAATAGCCTGAGACCTCTTTAGTTTGGCATTTCTCTACCTCCTGACCTGTAAGTGGGGACATTAAGATATGGATTTACTTTTATGGTTGGTTGTTCTAACATTTAACCCATAAGCAGCTGAGCCGGGCATTTCTCTGTAGTTCAGAATAGCTATTACGGGGTATTTTTGTAGAATTCTCCTTGCAATCTATATTTCTCTCTGCACCATTCCTTTGAGGATTGTAGGGGCTGGAACTATTACATTTGAAATTATACTCTACCCCAAAACCTTGAATTCAAAGCTAGAAAACTGTGGCCAAATCAATGAGGAGGCTGGTGGCACCTTAAAGACTAACAGATTTATTTGGGCATAAGATTTCTTGGGTAAAAAAACCCACTCCTTCAAGAGCATCTAGTTCTTTTTGATACACTTTTCAACTTCACTCTTAGGAAAGAAGGTAGACACTGAAATATACTCTTTTTGTATAAATGATGCTCTCTGAGATTTAATTAAAATTACTTTATCTTTAAACATGGAACAAATTCTGACTGGAATGAGATCTAAAACAGTAGAAAGTGAAGAAGTAGACTAGTCTGAGTAATGGGCAAAAAATTGGAATGTAACCCTATGACCATATTTAGTTTCGACATGTAAATATTTGCTGGCCTAAACCCATCCCATGTGGCCTGTGAGCTGAACATTTTTCAAACTGCATGTGATCAGAGTCCTGAGTCTCACAGACAAAAATGTAGGATGACTACGACCAAAGAGTACAAGGTTTTCTTTCTGGTGGGAAACATTTTTCTTTCTCAGATAGAAACACTTCCAGTCATAACTCAGCTTAGCATGTGAGTTTTGTCAATTCACAACAATAATGACAAAAATACAAGAGCTGAAGTAATGATCCTAATTCATCACCGGTGTCAGATGCTTGAAGACATTGGAGCTGCATTAGGGACACATTTGGCCCTTATAAACATTGTACCTTGTATTTTCCAACCTGCCAAAACACAAATGTCTGACAAAATCACAAAATGAGGGACACAAAGAGTATTCATGCTGTGGGATTCACTCCTTTAGTGTAAACAGCCCCTCTTTCATGATTCTTTATTTCTGGTGTAAACCATTTTCAGTATCAAAAGTGATGGGGCAACATAGGGAACTTCAGGACTCAAATGAATGACGACCCTCAAAGTAAGAAACATTTCAGAGGAATCTGTATCTTATATAGTTATGGTGGGAATTTCAAAGTACCAAGGTTTGCCTGACTCTTGTCCCACTGAGGCCAAAACAGTTTTACAATTGACCATAGAAAATCAGATCCCCAAACCAAATCTTGCTCACTTTACTAATGTAAAGGTGTTACTGGTGTGAGTAAGGCAAGCAGGATTTGCCACACCATTTCTCTCTGATTTGCATCATTGACCCAGTTCTTCTGAGATTCAAGAGTTACAGCAGCAAAAGATCTTGCTTTTAGTGTGCAAAAATGAGAACATACATGAAAACTGTCACATCATTTTGATTCCAGCATGATTCCACTGACTAAAAGGAGTAACTCCTGATTTACAAGAACAAAATCAGGCTCCTGCAGTTTAATTGGTTTCAAGCAATCGGTCTGTTTTCTCCCTGTGGACTGAGATGAGGTTTGAGGAAATTACCCTCTGGAATTCTGAGGCTCACAGCTAGTGGTGACAGAATGATAGATCGCCTTATATGATAGAGCACTTCCAAAAAAAAAATCCTAAAATTGATTATAGTAAATGTTCTAAAATGGAAAAATAATGGTAGATTTTATTTGAATGTTCTGTAGTGTAAAAATAAAGGTCTTTTAGCAAAATTGCAATTGAAAGGGAGCTTCCAATGCATGTAGGACTCTGTTAAATCAACTATATTGTGATTATTCCAGGAGGTGACAAAACAAAATTGTGAAGCTGAGTTTTTTTTTAAAGGCTACTATTAAATTACAGTATAATGCTCAGACTGCCATCTACTGGCTGCTACAAACCAAATAACAATAACATCCCATGCAGATCAAGTGGTTAGGCACAGAGAACTAAACTCTAGAGTCAGATCTAAAAATGAATGTGTATTTATAATTTTTTGCAACATTTATAACAGTGGCTCTCAACCTTTCCAGACTACTGCACCCCTTTCAAAAGTCTGATTTGTCTTGTGTACGCCCAAGTTTCACCTCACTTAACAACTTATAAAATCAGACATAAAACTACAAAAGTATCAGAGGACACTATTCCTGAAAAATGGCTTACTTTCTCATTGCTATCATATAATTATAAAATAAACCAATTAGAATATCAATATTGTCCTTACAGTTCAGTATATAGTACATAGAGCAGTATAAACAAATCATTGTCTATGAAATTATAGTTTGTACTGACTTCAACAGTGCTTTTTATGTAGCCTGTTGTAAAACTAAGCAAATGTCTAGATCAGCATTCTTTATAGATTTCCGGCCACTGCCCCCTTCCACGGACCGCCGCCCATTCATGGCCCCCCAGGGTATGTCCGCCAAAATGCCACCGAAGAGAAAGCTTCCGATTTCTGTGGCGGCATTCGGCAGGACAAAAATAGACGGCCGGTCTATTTGGCAGTCTCCCGGGTGGGATCGGCGGCGGCACCAGGGTCTTGTGCACCTCTGGGAGAACACTTCAGCCTGCCTGGGCATACAATTTCAGACCTCAAGACAGCCATCCTGCAGCAAAAAAACTTCAAAACCAGACTTCAAAGAGAAACTGCTGAGCTCCAGCTCATCTGCAAATTCGACACTATTAGGTCTGGACAATTACAAAAGCAGTTTCTCCTCTCTGGGCGTTCACACCTCCAAATCACCTGCTGGAAGTGGGCTTCACCACCCCCACTGATTGAATTTACCTGCTTTCTTGCCTGCATATTTATACCTGCCTCTGGAGATTTCCACACATTCATCTGAAGTGGGTCTTAACCCACGAAAGCTCATGATCCCTAAAATCTGTTAGTCTATAAGGTGCTATAAGACTCTTTGACGCTTTTGCACCTCTGGGAATGGTCTTGCGCACCCCACTTTGAAGACCACTGGTCTAGATGACTAGATGTACCCCAGTGAAGAGCTCTGAGTACCCCAGGAGTACATCTACACCTGGTTGAGAAGCCCTGATTTATACAGATAACACAAATAGTTAGAACATGTTTATATATCTACCAATACAGGAAATTACTTAAATGCTAACTCCATTGATTTCAGTAGGACTTAAGCAAGCACTTTAGGATATGCACATGCTCCCCTGATTTCCTGAATTAAAGATAGTTATGAACAGACACATACTGACTGTCGGGAAATGGCCAGCTTCACAAGAGGGTTTGCATTTCCTCGAGTGGAACAAATGTTTGTGAATCACTCTATCAATGGACGTGTGGCCTCTGCTTCATCCTAATAAAAGGTTTTTAGAAAGTCTTTTACTGTGAGTGTGAAGAGGAGGCAAATCTAATCTACCTCTCCCCAGAGTGTAGCGAAAATGGATACACTGGCATTCTGCTTTGAGTGGAATGAACCCATACTCAGAGCTTGCACACTAAGAAAAGGCACCCAACAAGAAAATAAAGCAATAAACACATAGGAAAGCAGAGTTCCTATCTGCACCATTGTTGATTGGGTAGAGGATCCAAGCAAGGCAGTGTTACCCCGGGCAGGAGATATTTCTTGCATTTTTGTTTTTTTAAATCCCATTTTGAACCCAGCTCACTGATGAGCCCTGGACATGCAGAGCAGCTGTAAAGCAATCAGAACTAAATGGTGTGGAGGTAAAATATATACTTCGAGGCTAGTTTTCATGTTTAGCTAAATACAGGCCTCAAAAGCTGAACCAAAGATCTTTGCCCTGTTTTCCCCAAAGAGAATGTGCATAGTAAAATGTTTTAGCTAGAGGCCAGATACACATACAGTCTCTAAAAAGTAATAAGCTAGAAACACCCTTCTATCTCTCAAAGCTAAGATGTTATTTTGCAAAATCATAACATCTTTACATAAAAACAAACATAAAATATATAAACAAAGCCATAAAGTAAAAAGCCTCCTTGGACATGTGAAACATGCCTAAAAATGCCTAATATGCATGTGAACAGCTTGAATTGTGAAATAATTTATTATAAATAAAGATTGCTAGCTCCTGATAGGTTAAGATCTCACTGTATTACAATTCGATGTATTATGTTTTCTAATAAAAAATCACCCTGACGCTCCTGTACTTTGTAGATCCTTGTGACCTGCCCATGCTTGCATGTTCTAATTAAAGTGTGTTTTCAGATACAAGTAACCACCAGCCTTATTCTTTATAGGGAAGTCACCCCCGACAGTGGTTAACCTGTTACTGAATTGCTTTGTATCACTGGAGTACTCTGACCAAAGTGGTGTTAAGGGAGTCCTAATGGACGATCCAAAAATAAAAGATTATTTTAAAACCAATTATTTACAAGAAAAACAAATTCCTGGTTCTCTAAGAGGGTAGCTTTGTTTGGGAAGCCCTGTCTTTTGAACAAGAACCTTAAATAATGGCACTGAGGACATAAATCCCTAGACAGCTCAACCTGGAAGGGGAGTGAGAAGGGGAGACTTGGAGCCAAATTCTCTGGTAGGTAGCTTCTGGCTATTTGTACTTCTCTAGTGTTGCAAAATCAGCCAAAAACACAGTTTACTCAGCCAGTTATACAGTCTACAGTTGCTTGACATTGCAAGAGCAGCGCAAAGCTGCAGGAGAAGATTGGTGCTTAATATTTATAAATAAATAAACATAGTGCTTTGAAAATGTAGAGAATTTTTCATTTGCAAATCTCATACAGATTGCCAAAGGAGGGTAAGCATTATCTTCCTCATTAATCAGAGGGGGAAACAGGTCATATGATATGTCAACAGTAGGGGCAGGAACAGAGTCCTGACCCCATGCTAGACAATTGCTCTCCTTAATTAACGACCACACTCCAGCAAATCCACATTATCCAAAAGAATAAGGTCCTGTCCAAAAACACAAAGCTCTTTAGCCTGACGATCAAGAGCAATGCTCAAACCTCACCCTTACAATCTCATTGTTTATTGTAGAAATAAACAAAACATGTGCTTTCTGCATTTTTTTTTCAGAACCAAAACCAACCATTGACATTTTGAGGTCAAAACATTTTCAGTTTCCCACTTTGGGTTTAATTTCCATTTTCATTGCTTTTCAATGCAGAGTCCTTATCTTTGTTGATCATGTGTTCAAATTTACCAATCTTCTATACTGAGAGATCCCCCTCTTCGGAAAATATGAAATCTGTACATTTAATTAGTGATATAATATGTATATACGTAAGGCTTAATCTTTGCTAGATGCCTTCAAAACTACTAAAAACACAACCTAAATGATAACAAGGAAGTGATAGACTGCATATATAATATGGTTCACATAAAGGTTTGAAGTGGTAGTCAACAGCAGCTCTATGTTAGTCTGGTCATTGTATGTTAAAATATAAACTCAATGACTACCACAGATTTTTCAGCTTCTCAGTCTAATACATGAAGCTGGTATCTTGCTAGAATCTCTCTGCAAAATATACATAAAGTGATATGTTGTTTAGTTCATTCAAATTATTTAATACCTACAATAGCATGTCCTTTTGGCATGCTTGCATTGTATTCACTGTGTTTTTCTAAATCCAAGACATGGTGATACGCACATTTAAATTAGAATTATGATGTTTTTAGCGTCAAAGGGAGGAACACAGTTTCAGAGTGTGTATGGAACTTCCATTCATGCTAGAGAAAGTTACACGCACACAAATGCATATAGGGAGAATATGCATTATCCGTGATGTTACACTCTATATTCTTTATGAACATATGCTTATGATATAGACTTAACTGAGAGATATTTTATGCAATGTGGCCGATGTAAGATATCATTGGAAAGGTTATGATTTACTGAATGTGATTATCCAATTTGTTTGCCTATATCATTTCTGTATCGGAAGTTAGGAATATGGACCATACATCTGTATTTCAAATGTGCTACAATGTGTGTCACCCACAACTAGCCTTCAGGAACAACCATGAAAAAGCCAGACAGGGCTGATGGCCCATTAGCAAAGACAACAGACTGTAAAAAGGCTTAGGTAACAAAGAGTCCTGTGGCACCTTAAAGACTAACTAAAGTATTGAAGCATAAGCATAAGCTTTCCTGGGCTAATACCCACTTCGTCGGATGCAAGTCGGATAAAAGGGCTTAGTCATCCTGTGGACACTCCAGACAGCCTGTGAGTAATGGTGCCACAGCCCTGCAGAGACATGAGTTCCAGATCACCCTGTACTGGACCTACGCCTTGGAATGCCAGTGTTTTCCCACTGGAAGACAAAGCGTCCCCACCATACAAAAGAGCTATATAAGGCAGCGGGGTGGCTTCATTGTGGTTCTCCTCTGACTCCCTACCAAAAGAGACACTGAAAAACACCTGGAAGGAAGAATGGAACTGAGAAGGGTTGAGCCCAAGCTGGAAGGGTGTCTGGCTTTTGGGTAGTACCAGTCTCAAGCTGCAAACCAGGACAGCTGACTTTCAGGACTTTCTGTAATCTGTGTGTGACAATACTGAGGGTGAGAAATTCCTATTTGTGGTCAATTTCTTTAGGGAATCAAGCTTAGTTTGTATGTTTTTTTCATTTGCTTAGTAATCTGCTTTATTCGGTTTGCTATCTCTTTAACCACTCAAAATCTGCCTTTTATCATTAATAAAATTTGTTTTGTTTATTATTAAACTGAGTTTATATAATTTTTAACTGGGGGCAAGAAGTCATGCATATCTGTCTTCACACTGAGGATGAGGGTGACATTTTATGAGTTGGAGCTGTGCAGCTCTTTCTGTACATTGCAAAAATTATACTTTGCAGTTTATCTCCCAAAAGGGGCGTGCATGTGAGTGCTGGGTGAGTCTTTTCATGCAGAGCTGATTTCAGTCTGTGTCCTGTGTCTGCAGCTGGGTGTGGCCAACCTGTGTGTGTGTGTGAGCGTGCACACTGCAAGGGGCCAGAAAGCCTAATTCAGCAAAGCAGGGAGAAGGAATCAGGCTGGTGGAGCAGGAGAGGTTCAATTAAAACCCCAGTACATCAGGTGGCATCCTGGAAAAGGGAGTCCAACCCAGCATATTACCATCTGCCAACTTTTCAGAGATATGTGGGAAATAGGGGATTAAGTCCAGTTTCTAAGCCATATCAAAACACCAACCATACAACCCAGGTTGGCAACCTCAACAGACAAGCAGAGGACTGAATAGACAAGGACTCTAAATTTCTGGTCCAACCTTTGATATAATCCTGCTAGTAAAGTATACCCTGATCTGTGGAACTGGAGTCACAGCCTATGTTCTCTGAAGGGGCATTATTGTTGGGACACCAGAGAATGCAGGAAGCTGGGCTGGAATCAATTTAGCCACATGGACAGAGCAGTTCACAGGGTTTAATAAAGTTCCACTTATTCAATTTATCCTGTATCCAGATTATTCCTTTGCTATGAAATGGAAAGGACTGAGTTGTATCATGTGGGAAGGAAGGCATTGCCTTTTGTACTTGAAGTGCCACTACTGTACTTGTTCTGTAAATAGAGTATTTCAGTCTCCAGTGCTGGCAATATAGACATAACTGAGAGATACTTTATGCAATGTGGCCGATGTAAGATATCGGCAATATGACAGCTTTTACATGCACTAAAGTTCATTTAAAAATTATACTGTAGCAGGGCAGCAACTCACCCCTGCAGTACCTCCTGCTGGTCTGTCTGGGAATTAGTCCTTCCAGCATCCAGAGCGCCCTCTGCAGGCTGATGTCCCTCTTCTGCTCAGGCCCCATGTCCCTCCTGAACCCCGGTGCCCTCTTACTGAGGGTGCTACACCCCTGCAGAACCCTCTCAAGTCTAAGGGTCTCCCCTACCTGGGGAACCCTCCACCCCCTATCCCCACCTTGCCTCAGACTAGGCAACTGCCAGTCACCACTTGCCCCCGCTCACTGAGGCAGACTGCAGTATGATTGCCACTCATCATTGGCAAGGGGGGTTGGCCTGCTGCTTCTATTTCTAGCCAGGGGCTGCCCCCTCCAACCCCAGTACCCCTGGTGGGGCCTCCTTCCAGGCCCTACAGCCTGGGACTCCCAGGCTAGAGCTTCCCCAGCTCCTCATGCCCAGGCCCCCAGCAGCTAGGCCTGTCTGCCTTCCCCCTAGAGAAGGAGACTCTCTTTGTCTCCCTGCCTCGCAGCCTTTTTATATGGCCTGCGAGGATTTGGGGTGTGGCCACCCAGCTGAGCCTACTTCCCAATCAAGCTGGGCATTTCCTGGCTCCTGGCCACAACCCCTCCCTGGGCTGTTTCAAGCCCCTTCAGCCAGGGAGCGGGTGGTCACCCCGCTACAGATACATTAAAAAAAAACAAGCAGTCCCTTCATAAAGACTTTACTGATCCAATGTATTTTTACATTTAGAATGTTACAATCAGCCAGATCTAAAACACACTAATATTAAAGCCTGGAAATGGATTCAGCTCCATGCAAAGTCTAGCTAAATTCCCCCAAAAATAATAGGATCAGCATCCAAATATAAATATTTCCAGTTCTTCCCACTGAATGAGGTCATTTTGGGCATCCTTCATAATGATAATGATGTAAGTAACATGACAGGTCATTGATTCTGTAAAGAATTCATTTGGAACGGACAGTTTTAGTGCCTGCCCCTGCCAATGTTTGTGCACAGCAGAGAGATGACACACGTAAGTAGTCCCATTGATTTCCTGTTCTACGGATAAATGCATAATTGACTTCAGTGGGACATTTGCATGCATAACGTTAGTGATGGGCTCCCGTGTTTGCAAGATCAAGGCCTAAAACTGCAACGCTCAAATCTTCCTCTGGCAAGACATTAATTCAGGACATCAATTTTGGGTGCTGCGGTCCCTTTCAGCAAAGTGCTTAAACATAGGCTTGATTTCTTTAGTATATTTTGAAGTCCCGTTGATTTTAGTGGGAACTAAGCCCATATTGAAGTGCTTTGCTGAATATCTGTTATTTGTCTCTAGTAACATTCAAAGTGGCCAAGACATTCCAGGTGTAAGTAAGGGCTGCCCCCCTTCCTTTATCAAATGCCATAGGGAGGCAAATGACATGGATCATTCACAAAGTACGGGCCTTCGTTTTTCATTTCCTGTTGCTTTACTCACAATCTCTACAGCATTTATTTAAAATGAACCTCATCCTTGTGAATGATGCATCCCTGAATACTGAAGTCCTTTGTTTATCATGGAACAGGTGCTACATACAGGATTGGCAGAATTCTGTTGGGTGAGGGGGAAGGGTCCTATAAATTCAGCTATTAACACTGATGTTTATTTTTAACGTTTTCCCCACAATTTTGATCCATATTAATACATTTCCACAGTTTCAAAGCCGGGCTGCAGGGTGTGTACCCTGTGCTGCCAGGGGGCTGGTAACACCAGATCCCTGCAAGCAGTAGGCTTGGGAAAGGATGCAATCCTGGTGTGGCAGAACAGAAACCCCCAGCAGGGCTGAGAGGAAGAGGATGAGCCTCCAGCCATGGGGAAGGCCATCCCATTGCTGAGCCAGCTCCTGCCAGGGAATGGCCCTTCACTCCCATCCTGTGAGTGAGTTAGTGAGACATGATAACAGTCCCTGTGTGTCCATAAGGCTGGGATACGGATCCCAGCAGGCGCAAGGAGGTTACACTTGTCCAATACTATTGATGGATATTTTTTCCCCACAATTTCTGTGTCAGCTGAAATGGACATTTACGGATCACTACCGATTTAAATCAAATCCTGCCAAATCCAAGCTTAAATAAACAGCGTCTTCAGCTCCACCCTATCACCCCTAGGTCCAAAACCTGTCTGGGAAAAAGCTCCATTATAGGTCACAAAACCTCCTTCCAGTCTCATGAGCCCACTGAGTCAATAGGAATCTTCCCACTGACTTCAGTAGACTTTGGATCAAGTGCTATTTCCTCAGTGTCTCAAACGGACAATTGTAGCCACTACTGGCAAATGCCAGGGCTATTTGTAATTCACTTGTTCATAACCACTCCTTTTAAGAGGGAAGTGGCACTGGCAGACCAGATGCCAGTTCATGCCGAGGCCACTGGGCCTCGCTAAACATGAACAAATGCACAGCTGAAATGCATTGCCTGTGTGTTAGTGTTATCAAAATAGGTATTTGAGATATAAAATTGTTTAGACTTTATGGAATGCTTGTCGGATGCTTCATGTATTAATCTTACTTATAATATCTGTACCCCGTGTTATAAGGTAATGAGTGTTTGCTCTGGAACTATAAAAAGGTTTGCTGGGGCAGGTTGTGACGGGGTAGACTCACCCCACACTGGATGAGGAAGGATTAACTCCTCCCTGTGGGTTGAAGAAGCCATGTCCCCACATCCCTACTGGGCATGCTTGAGCTGTAGCACCAGTATAAGAGGGAGCAGCCCAGCTCAGCCTGGGCTAGTTGCTGGAGAGAAAGGACGCATGCTGCAGGTGCCAAAGCCTCAGACTGCGAGAGTCAGAGACACCAAGACCCAGGCAGACACCTAGATACCAGGACACCACTCAGAGGTTGGAGCCCCTGGGATCAGCATAATCCAAGGAGACCAGGGACCCTAAAGATGTCTAGAGCAGGACTGCATGGTATGAAGTAGCCCTGGGAGGGACTAGCCATTGTCCCTACAGCAGTCAGTGTGTCTCAGATGGACCCCCCCCTAACTAAATGGCAGGCCCACTTGCCACTTCCAAGGCCCTGGGGTGAGACCCAGTTGAGCAGGGGGGGCCTGAGTCTCCCTACCCCCGCTGCCACCCCTCTGGCAGCCTTACAGCAAAGAGTCTATTGGTGGACTGAAACCTTAGACCTCACTGCCCAGAAGCAGAAGGAGGCAGGGTACACCCACCCCGCACTGGACAGGGGATCCTCCACCCACTCACATAGGTCTGCCTTAAAATGCTGCATTGGCTCTTTAGCGACGATGCGCCCATGCTGACGGGAGAGCATCTGCGATTGGCATAATTAATCCACCTCCCATAGCAGTGTCTACACAGGGGGTTAGATCGGTAAAACTAAGGTGTGTCGATTTTTCATACACCTGAGCAATGGAGTTACAGCAGTAGGGGTCTGTTGCGTAAACCCCTACAGTCAAGAAGAAGAATTGCCAAATGTGAAAACACTTTTTGTGGTAAACTAGACTATCTCCTCCCCTATACAAGATGGCCTATGGTCCCCAGCCAAGCCACTGTGGAATATTAGTCCTGCACCCCCTGAAGAGGGTACATGCACAAGCCCTTATCCTATGACAGCTTGAATGCTGAGGAGAGAGAAGAAAAATCCCTGTTAAGGAAAAATTATTATCCTGCTGCAGCTTGAACTCTGCGGGCAAAGATTTCTAAGCATAAGTTTAGTTTGGGTTCTCCCTAAAGGGCATATATAGCAGCTCCTGTCACCTTTTGGAACTTAAGACTGTAACTCAATTGGGTGTATATGTTTAGCTGTTTTAACCTTGTAAATGACTCATTTTTCTTAGATAATGAACCTTTAGTTAGTTTATTATAAGATTGGCTATAAGCTTTATCTTTGAGAGATCTAAGGTACAAACTGACCTGGGGAAAGAGACAGGCCTCTTGGGAGGTGGAGTAACCTGAATATGGATGAGAGTTTTGGTGTAAGGGACCATCTATCACAAAGACACTTTTGTCTGGGTGGCAAAGTAGACCAGAGAGCCCAAAGGGAGTGTCTGAGAGTCCATGGTAAGGCTGTTATCGTGCTTGAGGCATTCATACTTGATTGCTGAAAGCTAATAATACAACTCACAACCAGCTTGGGGTTTGTACCGGGGCTTTTAACGGCCTGCCCAGAAGTTGGCACTCACATTCCTGAGCCAGTCCAGACACCTTGATGGGGCCGGGAGGGCAAACGCAGACTTGGAGAGCCGAATGTAGAGGAAATTGTGTGGCTGCTACTACCCCCCCCCCCCCTGATTTTTCACCGTAACAGCTTGGCCCAGAGCAGGATGCTGAGATCAGCTCAGTGCCTCTTGCTTTTCTGACTTCACCTTCCCCTGCCTTAGAAGGCCTCGCTTCATTGGCGGAGGAGGAGGGCGAGCTCTCCTACTTTCAGCAGATCTGGGGGAGGTGAACTTCAGCAAGCCCAGCTTCTGTCTGTGGTGCAAATGGATGGACACTCGTACCGTGTCCAGAACCGGCTGAAGACTCGAGGCTGCTAAACACGACATTATTCGAAACCTCCCTAGACACGCAGCTTGACAAAATAATTGTCTTTGAGACATTGCCTTAAACTGATCTCAGAAATTGGAAATCTAAAATAGATTGGGAAACATTACTGCCCCTTACGTGTGTGAGACTCAAATGGCAGGCTGATAAGAAGTATTAACATTCATACAGACGCACAGACACACTGCACATACAAGAACAAATGATGATATTAACCTGAATCCCCTTTCTCACACACACAGATAAAATACAAGGACATATAAGAAGACATAAAATAATGACTTTCAAAGAAACAGTTGTACTAACTGGGGCATAGAGAACAGCCAGTTAAATTCTCTGAACAATGTAGCGACTGCCTGGGTCCCAGTAGGTGGAATTAGAAAGCAGAAGTAAACAAATGGCATAGTGAAGTGCAATTGCAGAAGATGTCACCTTGATGTGTATCAGCTGAAATGAAACATGACAGCCATGCACTGACCGAAAAACTTGGAGAGCTTGTTCTGCCTCATAAGTCATAAGAGTACAAAGGCCACTCGAATGATAGCTGTTGAATAGTGAAAGCAATGTGCAAACTTTACTGGGCCATTGCAAGTTCAGGGTGTTTGTGCTGGGTTTGAAAACTACTACACTGGAACCATCAGACACAGAGCAAAGGGCTCAAGTATCAAATGGAAGATAATGGGGACACTGTTAACCATATTGTTAAACACACAGATCTTGGGCCATGTGTGCAGAGATCCAGCTCCTCCGTGCTGCTCCCTGGAGTCCCCATCTGCAGGCCGCAAGAGTAAGTCCTTGTGTCCAGTGGAAGCCCACGTGCAGCAGAGCATGTATCTGCCACTCTCTGAGAGGTGATAGGAATGGGAGTTGGTGCTGCTCTGGGCAACACTTGCTTCTAGTGAATTTTTCAGTGGAAAATGCACCAGTATGAGATAATACCATATAGAACAACTTCCCCATGTGGTCCTCCTTATGTCTGGATGCCCTGTGGTGTCCCCACAGTAGAGCTTCAGTCTTGGGATGGGGAGGGGTGGCGCATTCTACCGTCCTTACTCAGACTGAGTAGTACAACCCTCCACAAACAGTCCCCCTGAAATCAATGGAACCATTTGTCTAATGAGGCACTATTCAATCTGGGTAAGGGTGGCAAAATAGAGCCAGAGGAAGGAGGAAAGATGCCCCATAGACTCTACTTCCCTCTTCTTTTCTTATTGGCCAAATATATTTGTGCTAGTCCCATCCCCTCTGTGTCTGGATGTGGACAGGTTCATGCGACCCCAAGAGTTTGTATGAAAACATAGTGGGGCCCCAAGAGGAGAGGTGAGCACAATGAGCCTCATTAAGCAAAATGTGTTACACTACACGGCTGGAAAAGCTGAAAGTGCTGGAAATCTCAGCTGTAATTAAACTGTATGGAAAAAACCCCAGTATTCTCTCAAATGCATAAGTATGGGTTTTCCAGACAGGGAAAATGGAAGACTTATGGCAAGCCATCATAGAAGTGATGGACGTTTGTGGCCTGAAAACAAAGTAGTATTTTCCAAATCAATAACAATGTCCTTTTATTCTGTGCTTCTGCCTAAGCAGATCGATAGAGGTTACAAATGTTTGGAATAAAGGAACATATTGCAGCTGAAATTCACTTTTTAAAATGCTAACGGTTTGGACATTCAGCCAGGATTAATAACATTGAAATAAAATGTCCACACGGTGGATATAAGACTTTAGTGGTTATCCTAAGTAACACATGCAAGGCCTGATGCAGCACTGTTACTTCAGTTTTACACTAGTTTAACTCTATTGCAATCAATAGGTAATATAGTGAACCAGGCTCAATATCTGCAAAGTGAGGAAGAAAGGGAATATTATGTGCAGCAGTCTTTAACCCCCAATCCCTTTATTTATTATTATTACTATTAATCCCAATCTAATTCCTATACATGAAAAAAAGGTTTTAATAAATATTAGACCCACTCAGCTCTAATATTAACATGTTTTCACTTCTTGTGTCAAGTCGCTTAAGTAACACTGGTTAGGTTTAAATTTTGAATGTATATTCCTTGTTACTAACTCTTGAATACAATTGAAACAATTATAGAAAAATCTAGATTACTTTCTATCACTTTTTTGCAGTTTACTGATCTTGGAATTTTGAATCATTGAACTTTGGAAATATCTTAGTAGGGCAAGACCCCATGAGTTTATACTGCACCTGCCTGGAGCTCTGGAGGTGTTATCTCACTACAAATAATAGACTAGAAACTAACCTTAAACAGGAGTGAAACTGACACTTTCAAGTCACTTTCACAGTATTACCAACCCCAAATGTTCAAAATCATGAATCAGATTAACCAAAAATCATGAGATTGGCTCTAAAATCATGAGATTATGGAAAAATAGGTTTGAGGTTCTTTTTATTTGCCTTCTGGTTTTTGAGCCTAAGGTGCAGTGGGGTCACATTGAAGCTTTCTCCACAGCCATAAGGACTAGAAACTTCATTTTTCTTTAAGAATGAAGGCTGAAATCACATATCCACTTGACTCCAGGAGCTGGGGCTTTAAGAAAAACAATGAGACTCATGACAAAATCATGAGAGTTGAGAACACTGCTTTTACTTGATTCAAGGCTAGTTACTTTTCAGAAGGCTCTTAAACACAACACTACAGTGACTGAGTTGCAGTTGTCATAGGAGAATATTTAAAACTAAACACCAAGATAATTCTATATCTTAGAATTGAGGAAAATAAGAGACATCAATCCACTGCAGGCATGAAAGGAAAATAAACTGGTACAGGATCTCTGAGCTGCTCTTCCTTTAGAAAGAAAGTTGGAGGGTCAAATCTTCTAATCCTTAATCAACTAAAACTTCTATTGCCATCAGAGCCTCCACTCAGATATAAGCATCACAGTAACCGTGTGATAATATGTGTGGTCAACAACTATACATTTCATACTTAAATATCTGAGCCATCTTATCCAGAGTTACACATCTTATATGCATTGGCTCAGGGACTGGATTTTCTGGCATATTCTGAACAGGGCTGAACACAGATGGTGCCCCGCAAATAATGCAAATCATGACAATCCTTGACTTTATGGACTCTGGATGCAGTTTCTGTTCTTTGTTCTGGAATTGGCCTGAATGCAGCTGAAACCCGAAGAATTTGAGTCATAAACATGTGATACTTATAAACACTCTCATTCCTTCCTTTTCTCAAACTCGGAACAAAAAAAAAAGACTGAACAAAATGGTTTTCAGTTAAAATGTAAAATTGCACAGCAGCCATTGCTGTATAATTCAGCATGGGGCAGAACCTGTCATCCCTTGGGAGTTATGTGAGCTCTCATCTAACTCCCATTCTTCATCCTTTCGAACCTCTGTGCTGCTTTTCATGCTGTCAGCCATGACATCCATCCTGGGGCCATTTGCTGGAGTCTCAAAGACCTGGCCACCATGGTTTTGCTCCCATCTGAGTCTTTTGGTTTTTTTGGCAGCATCCAGCAGAGAGAGAGGCTGGTCAGGGAGCTAGCCCTAAAATACCTGGGTTCTACTCCTCCCCCAGGGACTTCCTGTCTAACCCCAGGCCAGTGCTGTAAGGACCGAATTTCAAAGGTTTTTAAGCAGTCAAATATCTAGTGGGGTTTACAAAGCACCAAACCTCCCAAGTGTATTTGAAAATATCACTAGGTGCCTAAATACCTTTGAAAATCTGGCCTTTAGTCTGTGTGTGCCTCAGTGTCCCATCTGTACAATGGGGATAACAGCATTGCTGTACCTCACTGGGAGGATAAATAGGTTAGACATTGTGAGGCGCAGCCTCAGATACCATGGTGATGGGGCCACAATTATCACAGGTCGAGTGGGAACTTCTCCCTACACTGCTAGCCCTTCCCTGGGTTTGACCCCTTCTTTTAACCTATGCCCCCAAATCTCCCCCTTTTCTGAATGTAACCTAGGCTCAGTGCTTTGCTGTATTTTTTCTGAGTTCCCTGTGTCTAAAACAACCCCTCCTCTCTCTCCCCTCTCCACAGAGGGATTCCTCTTTTACAAGCTAAACCTCCATATCCTTAGTTTTATCACCCTGCCTCTGTTTGCAAAGAAAACACCAACTCTCTGCCCCAGGAGTACCTCTCTTCTGCAGAACTTACATTTCACACTAATGCTGTGCTGTAGCTAAGAGCTCCACCTGGGATCTTGACCACTGCCTGTTAATTTGGGGGGAGGGGGTGACTTCTACCCTCCCCCCATTGGCACCCTGACTGTAGGCACTGCTTTTTCACCTAGCATCAATACAGTCTCTGTGCTGAAGAGGTTGTTACACATTCTGATGCATACATAGTGAAAGGGTTAATGTCACTGCAATATTACCTGTAGCCTGGTAAATCCAGGGATGGGAGTGGGGAAAGTTGCAGGGACTTGATATAAATCATGGTAGCAGAGACCAACATGGAAAAAAACTAGACAAATCAGTAGCGTAGATCTGCATCAGTGATTTAAAACCTCACTTTGCTGGATTTACTGCTGAGGTTGTTAACTGCTGTGCTCAACTACAAAAAGTAATGAGACAATTAAGAGAAAAACTAAGGAAAGAGGGAGACAGCTTGGCTCTGATTATAATTTACAGCTTGTAAGTCCATTGTGAAACCGTTACTTTGAGTATTAAATAGCAGTGCTAAGTTCACTTACTGGTTTGGAATCTGCTAATTAACACAATACAATGGAAGGAGCTGCTAGTTAATGTAATGGAGTACTCGTCAGCTCCAAAAATTAAGAGCCTGATTTTCATTGGTGCTAAGGCCACTTTACACCACTGTAAAGGGCCACTGTAAAGGGGACTTAAAGTGTAGTATTGTAAATTAGCCTTAGCCTAAATCAGAAATGTTTAAAAATGTTTTGTATCCCTTTAAAAAAATTGCCTCCTTGGTTGTGTACAAGATGAACAATGCACATTTGTTTTAAGATTCCGAGGTGTAATGATCAAGACCTGGGCAGCCAGGCCTGATGGATAGAGTCAGGTGACGAGCTAAAGGTTAGAGCCAGCATCAGATGCCAAGCTAAAGCTCAGGGCCAGAGACAGCATCAAGTGAAGGAGCTGGAGTGAGGTTGGAAAGCTGGAACAGATGAGATCTGGGATAAGAACAGGGAGCAAGAACAGACAGAGAGGCAGGATCCAGGTAAGCGGGAGGAGACCATAGTAACAACTAGCCCTGGATTCTTGTAGTTACTCAAACAACTTCCTGTGCTTTCTAGCCAATCAGGAATGCAGATGTTTTCCCCAGTTGGCAACTTCAGGGTCAGGGCCCTTTGTAAATTAGCACTTCACAGGTTCCCTTCTCTGGTTGTTCAGGTAAGAATAATAGAATATCAGGGTTGGAAGGGACCTCTGGAGGTCAGCTAGTCCAAACCCCTGCTCAAAGCAGGACCAATCCCAACTAAATCATCCCAGCCAGGGCTTTGTCAAGCCTGACCTTAAAAACCTCTAAGGAAGGAAAAACCTCTAAACTGTGGGTGTGGGCTGAATACAGCCTCGGTTCAAAGCCTGTATTCCCTCACATCAGGTTTTTTTGTAAAATGCCCATAGTGAAGAGCATTCATTCTGCAATCAATATATTTTGTACCATTGCCCCTCTGCCAAGCAATAGTAAACATCCATGGCCTTGCAGGCTGGCTTTTCACAGAAGAAAAAGTCAGTAACAGGGGTCTCTGGGTGTATTCTAAGAATAATTTGCCTTTATTTACATTCACACCAGTCCTGGAATGAGATGGTCACAAACAGTATGCCAGGCAAGTCTTTCTTTCAGGAATCTCAGCCCAACACCAATGCCTAGTTCTCCGGGAACAACTCTGCCTGACGACCTGATGCTAATCAGGGACCAAGGTAGAGATCAAACTCTCCTGCAGCTCCTTTTCTGCCTTTCCAAGCAGCCTTGCATAAACAAAACTGACACCAATACCCAGCATGTCTTCCCAGGACTGATTGTTTGTTTTCCCTCCAAGACAAAGAACTTGGAAAGCTCCTCCTGGTGGCACTTGCCATAACAATGTCTGTTTATGAGTTCCTGCTGATGCAGCATTGTTCCCACTGGCTTAGGGGGAGCCAGGCATGGCAGGTTTGTAGAAATTTTGGTGATTCCCAGAATGCCCAAACTCTGCTCTCACCTGCCTAAGACTCTGGGAGGGAGTTTGGGTAGGGGGAGAAGGTCTGGGGTCTAGGCCCTGGGCTGGGGCAGGAGATTGGGGTGCAAGAGCAGTGCAGAAGGTGTAACAGGTTGAGCTCTGGGAGGCAGTTTGGGTGAGGTAGGGAGTCTGGGGTGCAGGCTCTGGGCTGGTGCAGGAGGAGGGCTTGAGGGGTGCTGGCTCTGAGGGGGAGTGAGGAGGGATGGGTGCAGGCTCTGGAAGGGAGCTTGGGGACAGGTGTGTGGGAAGGGGGTGCAGGATCTAGGAGGGGTGAAGGTGCGGTGCAGGCTCTGGGGGGAGTGGGGAGTGCGGTGCTTACCTGGGACGGCAGGGCAGGGCAGGTCTGGGGGCCTTCATGTGCTGCTACTCCCAGGCACCGCCCCTGTAGCTTCCCATTGGCCACAGGGGGGCTGGAATGGGAGCAGCCGCGTGGGCACAGACCCATCCTGCCAGGGGCTGCAGAAGCCGCTCAGCTCCGTTGCTCTGCCAGTGCTGGGTGGGGCCCAGGTCCCTTTTAAGTTGCCCAGGGGACCACAAGCTCTGTGGCATCAGACCTGGGAAGGGGGGACTGGAGAACAGACTAGCAGCATAACAGAGATAAGTGGTGTGAAGGTCTTTGGAATATGCTTGCTTGGAAACTAACCCCAGTAAACATCGTATTGTCTGCACTTCAGACTTCTGCTGCGTGACAAGAATCAGGAAGTGGGAAGGGGAAGGGAAAGCCCTCTAACAAAGTGTTCTTCCAAATGTCTAGATCAGGGGTCTCCAAACTACGGCCCGTGGGCCGGATGCGGCCCGCGAGGCCCTCTCATCCGGCCCGTGGAGATCTTTCGGCAGGGGTCGGGAACCAGCCACGGGGCCGGGACGCGCCACGTGCTCCGCAGCTGCCGCCGCCGGCCGGGACGCGCCGCGTGCTCCGCTGCCGCCGCCGGCCAGGGACGGCTCAGAGCTGGGGCCGGGACGCGCCGCACCGCCACCCAGTTACAGGCGGCGAAACAAGGAGCCACCCACTGCCAGGCGGCGAAACGGTCTGTGGGGAGAGACCAGGTTGAGCGGGTCAGTTGGGGGGGGGGGGAGGGAAGAGACCGGGTTGAGCGGGTCAGTTGGGGGGGGGAAGAGACCTGGCTGGGTGGGTCAGTTGGGGGTTGGAGGAAAGGAGGTTTGGGGGGGAGAGACCTGGCTGGGTGGGTCAGTTGGGGGTTGGAGGAAAGGAGGTTTTGGGGGGAGAGACCTGGCTGGGTGGGTCAGTTGGGGGGGGGGGGTTGGAGGAAAGGAGGTTTTGGGGGGAGAGACCTGGCTGGGTGGGTCAGTTGGGGGTTGGAGGAAAGGAGGTTTTGGGGGGAGAGACCTGGCTGGGTGGGTCAGTTGGGGGGGGGGGTTGGAGGAAAGGAGGTTTTGGGGGGAGAGACCTGGCTGGGTGGGTCAGTTGGGGGGGGGGGGGTTGGAGGAAAGGAGGTTTGGGGGGGAGAGACCTGGCTGGGTGGGTCAGTTGGGGGGTTGATGTGTAGTGTTCATGTGTAGTGAACAGGTGTTCATGTGTAGTGTTCAGGTGTAGTGAACAGGTGTTCATGTGTAGTGTTCAGGTGTAGTGTTCAGGTGTAGTGAACAGGTGTTCATGTGTAGTGTATCAATGTGTTATTAAATAATAACTGAATAAAATAATATTAAATAAATAATTAAAAACAACATCCATGTTTTGATTCTTTTTTATTTGGACCTCAAGTGTGTTGTCGGCCCCCGAACTGCTATTTGATAGTTAATGCGGCCCTCGGGCTGAAAAGTTTGGAGACCCCTGGTCTAGATTATCACTTCATTATAACAATATCATATTTTTGTTACTAGGAGGCACTCTGTTGGAGAGGTTGTGAGGAAGGGGAATATACTTGCACTTGTAGCAATTGTATCCAGGAATTAAACAGTTTGGGGAGGAAATTATTAAAGCAAGTCATCTTATAACAAAAGTGTCGGTTTCCCAGAGAACCCCATATCTGCTTACTTAATGCTCCTGTGAACAATCTGGATTTTAAATTGAATGACAAATTAATTTTTTTTTAGTTAGCAACAGGACTTTTTGTATTGCACATTACTGGAAAAATGTGACTTCTCCTAGGGAACTGTGATATAGTAAAATGTGGACTGACCTTATAAGGGAAAAGTTTTCACACCAAGTACATACACAAAAAAGGACCAAAAAGAGGATAGGTATTTAGAAATTTGGTCACCCTTTTTAGCATACTCAGGGTCTGGGCTGCCCAGAATCTTTTAGTAAGTCAGAAACTCTAGCCATGTTCGTTGAGTATTAACCTGATCCTGAATAAGTAATAAGAAATGTATAATGTAGTATGTTGCAATTTTGCCTTAATAAAAAGTTTCAAATAAATCAAATTGATTATATTTGTGAAGGACTCCCACACTGTTCCAGGCATGTTATATAGGACAGTAGATAAATACAATATAAATGCAATCAAACATTCCAAATACAATACAAATATCACTATAATATAATATATCTGCCTCCTAAACTGAAAATAAAAGATAAATAGAGATAGGGAGGTTCTGAAGCAGAAAAGATGAATTATCTAGTCACAAATGTAACAACATATCCAGGGAAAAGAATAGTCTGTCACCCATGCTTAAAGGGAATTTAGTTAGTGATAATCTGCTGCACAATGTTAGAGCTGCAATCTGAATGTGTCAGAATCTTTGGCAGTTATCCCATTTTACTCCTGCGTGTACAACAGTGTGGATAGAAAGTCTTTTCAGAAAGTTTGTTAATAAATAGGAAGTGGCAGGCTGTGTGGATGACTATATAGTTTATCTAACTGGAAAACATACTCAGGGAGAATGATTCATCAGAATTGTCACATACCATGGAAGTCCTTTGAGGAGCATACGCTATAAAAAAAATGCTTAGAGCCCAATTCTACAGGTTGTACTAAGCTCTCCAAGATTTCTCTGAGGATTGGGCCTTAAGCCGACCTGGTATAAGAACCACGGGCCTAGAACTGGTGTATGCAGGTGCAGAAGTTGCTTCTCTGTCACCACTAGAGGCTCTGGTAGGAGGAACTGGGAGGTTAAGTCCTGCCCAAAGGGACATGAGCAACAGCCCTCTGTTGTTTCCTGATTGGCTGGCACTCCCCATATAAAATTAAACCAGGAAACCATGCAGGACTCCAGTGTGCTTCTGCTTTAGCCCTTGCTTGCTATGATTTGCCGGGACTCCTGGCTCTGACCTTGGCTCAGCCCTCAACCCTGCTCCTGGTTTCCTGTCTCTGGTTTACGACTACTGCTGACCCCAGTGAAAGATCCTGGCCTAACCTAATCCTGATTCTTACCTCATGCTCTCAAATTGGTAAAAGACTCTGACTTTACTGCTTTGAGTTGGCCTGTCCCTGGATTGATCTCTGACCTTTGGGCCTGATACAGAACAGTTCACTCTATGCCAACAGGTTGCTCACAATCTGGCCCTGACACACAGATTATTTAGAGATGGACAAAACTGCCTTGAGAGAAATATAAATTTATAATTGTTAGATGAAGATCTAGTTCAGAGTCACTATTTAAACTGAGCTAAAATGCAGTTTTGCTGGGGGCATTTTGAAAGGGTCTGAAGAGCTGGGGAGATGAGGGGATGACATTTTGAAAGACTTGTGTTGACATTAGCAATTTGAATTTTGCATAGAAGTCAAAGTCACTGTTTGTAGGGATACTTTGCCATTCTTGGTTCAGCATATTAAATGGACTATTGGCAGTGCAAAGTAAGAATTAATTTACACTCTAGAGACCAAGGGTGGGCAAACTATGGCCCACAGGCCACATCAGGCCCACCAGCCGATTTAATCCAGCCCTCAAGCTCTCGCTGGGGAGTGGGGTCTGGGGCTTGCCCCACTCCTGTGCTCCAGCCAGGAAGTGTGGTCTGGAGCCACTCCATGCAGCTCCCGGAAGCAGCAGCATGTCTCCCCTCTGGCTTCTACATTTAGAGGAAGCCAGGAGGCTCTGTGCACTGCCCCCACCCCCACAGCTCTGATTGGTCAGGAACTGTGGCCAATGGGAGCTGCAGGGGCAGCACCCGTGGACAAGGTAGTACACAGAGCTACCTGGTTGTGCCTCCGCGGATGAGCCAGAGGGGAGACATGCTGCTGCTTCCAGGAGCTGCTTGAGGTAGGTGCTGCCTGGAGCCTGCACCCCTGAGCTTCTCCCATGCCCCAACCCCCCGCCCTCGCCTTTAGCCCCTCCCTCCCTCCAAATCCCTTGATCGCAGCCTGGAGCATCCTCCTACACCCCAAACACCTCATTCCCAGCCCCACCCCAGAACCTGCATCCCCAGTCAAAGCCCCCACCTCCATCCCTGACACCCTAACCCCCTGCCTCAGAGCCCTCACCCCGCAACCCAACCCCAATTTTGTGAGCATTTTTGGCCTGCCATATAATTTTCATACCCAGATACGGCCCTCAGGCCAAAAGGTTTGCCCATCTCGCTCTAGAGATGATACAAAGGGGTCTACTAAGAACAATTTTGCTGATATTGTATTATATGACTATTCAGATATAGATGTTAAGCTTAGGATATAGCCAATAAGTCATTTTTAAAAGGTTATGTACTATTCAGTTACAGTCTGTGGTTATGTTTTCTGGTGATTTTTAAATCTACTTCAGTTATAGTGCCCAATAGGCACTAATGGGAGAGATGCCTTTTAAGTTAAGATTTATAGCATGATTTCTATACCTCAGCTCAATTAAAAATAAATTGATTGATTTTAGTCTTAAAAAAAAAAGCTCTAGATAATGTGGAAAAAATGAAAAGAGCTTGTAAAATAGTTTGAGATTCGTCAATCATTTGGATGCACTCCCTCTGTTAAGCAAAAGACAATGCTAACTGGTATGTTGGACTGCACAGCCCAATAAGCAAGTACTATCTTCAAGTGCAGTTCTCTGAAAAGTAGCATGTAAAATGATACTTTTTATTCAGTAGAAACCTCATCCCCCTATATTTCAACAATCTGCTTTTTTTGTCTGGCTACCATAAGATTTTACTACTTTTTTTCTTAACTGCAGTTGCCTCTGCAGAGCCAACACAGCTCTGGAAGAGTGAGCTGGTCTGTTTGTGTTTATACAGCATCAGCAAAACTATTAAATAAATTCTGAATGCAGAGTTGGATTAGTCAGAAGAAATCTGATATGAAGTGTCATAAGATAGGTATATATAGGTAACCCACTGTATAGAAAACTAAGTACCGTATTTTTCGCCCTATAGGACGCTCCGGCGTATAAGACGCCCCCGAGTTTTTAAATAAAAAAGCCGGACAAAAAAAAAAAAAAAAACCACCACCACACACAAAAAGCGCCTCGCTCTCCCGTCCCCGCTGCGCGGGCGGGCTGCTGGGAGCGCGCCGCTCTCCCGTCCCCGCCGCGCGGGCGGGCTGCTGGGAGCGCGCCGCTCTCCCGTCCCCGCCGCGCGGGCGGGCGCTCCCAGGGGCCCCGGGGCCCGAGCTGCTCTCATTCCCCGCCGGCCCCGAACACATGCGGGTGGGCTCGGGGGGGAAGCGCCGCCCCGCCCCGCCCGCCGGGCCACCTGCAGCCGCCCCAGCTCCAGCTGCCCGGTGAGTGTTTCATATATTCGGCGTATAAGACGCCCCCCCTAATTTTGAGATTATTTTTGGGGGTTAAAAAGGCGTCTTATATGCCGAAAAATACGGTACTTCTGGAAACCAACCACTCTGCAGTGCAGTGCTACTACTGGATTGGTGAGTACCTGTATACTATTTTATACTTTAGTTATTTTATTGCATTCTAATTCTTTGAAAATTGATATTCCATTGGTAAACTATAACTCAGTTAACCAGAATCTATCTATATATATAAAAGTCAAGTGGTGTATGTATGTGTGTATGTATGTACGTATGACTGCGAACTCCTCCCGCACCGTTTGAGCCAGAGACTTGAAATTTGGTACAGTGAGGGGTCTTGGGGTCTAGATGCTGGTAAGGGTCGAAAAATTTTCGGATCTCACCTCTGACGCCCCCCAGGGGTGAAAGTCTTTCAGGGCCAATCACATCAGCTGGGCGGTTAGGTGGTGATGATGTCATAATACCCCCCTCCAACAGACACCTCACTCGCTCAGCTCACCCCTCCCTCCTCCAACGGAACCCCGGAGATCCCTCAGTTCTCTGCCCCTCCCCCCTCCCAACGGAACCCCGGAGATCCCTCCATTCTCTGCCCCTACCCCCTCCCAACGGAACCCCGGAGATCCCTCAGTTCTCTGCCCCTCCCCCCTCCCAACGGAACCCCGGAGATCCCTCCATTCTCTGCCCCTACCCCCTCCCAACGGAACCCCGGAGATCCCTCAGTTCTCTGCCCCTCCCCCCTCCCAACAGAACCCCGGAGAGCCCTCAGTTCTCTGCCCCTCCCCCCTCCCAACGGAACCCCGGAGAGCCCTCAGTTCTCTGCCCCTCCCCCCTCCCAACGGAACCCCGGAGAGCCCTCAGTTCTATGCCCCTCCCACCTCAACCCCGGACTCCATCAGCTCTGTGTCCCCCCCCCCCTGCGAAGGTCCCCGGAATCCCTCGGCTCTGGGCCCCCTCCCCCCCTGCGACGGATCTGAGTTGGGTTTGGTGGGACGGTAAGTGAGGTGGGGGTGTCGGGTTCGGTCGGGGGGTGAGGTGGGGGTGTTGGGGTTGGTGGGGGGGTGAGGTGGGGGTGTTGGGTTTGCTTGGGGGGGTGAGGTGGGGGTGTCGGGTTTGGTTGGGGGGTAAGTGAGCCGGGGGGGTGTCGGGGTTAGTCTGGGGGGTGGGAAGGTGTCGGGGGTGTGAGGGGTGTGGTGTGGGTGTTGGGTTTGGTCTGGGGGGGGAAGGTGTTGGGGTGGGTGCCCAGACCAAACCCGACACCCCCCCCCGGCTCACTTACCCCCCGACCAAACCCGACACCGCCACCTCACCCCCCCACCAACCGCAACACCCCCTGACCAACCCCAACACCCACCCCTCACCCCTCACCCACCCCAACACCTTCCCACCCCCCCAGACCAAACCCGACACCCCCTGGCTCACTTACCCCCCGACCGAACCTGACACCCCCACCTCACCCCCCCCCACACACCAATCGCAACACCCCCAGACCAAACCTGACACCCCCCGGCTCACTTACCCCCCGACCGAACCCGACACTCCCACCTCACCCCCCCAATCAAACCCGACACCCCCACCTCACCCCCCCCACCAACCGCAACACCCCCTGACCAACCCCAACACCCACACCTCACCCCTCACCCACCACGACACCTTCCCACCCCCCCAGACCAAACCCGACACCCCCCCGGCTCACTTACCCCCGAGCGAACCCGACACCCCTACCTCATCCCCCCAAGCAAACCTGACATCCCCACCTCAACCCCCCACCAACCGCAACACCCCCTGACCAACCGCAACACTCACCCCTCACCCACCCCAACACCTTCCCACCCCCCCAGACCAAACCCGACACCCCCCCGGCTCACTTACCCCCCGACCAAACCCGACAACCCCACCTGACCCCCCCCAAGCAAACCCAACACCCCCACCTGACCCCCCGACCAAACCCGACACCCTCCCCCCCGGCTCACGGTGCACTGTGTAGCACACAGATTATTAAATACACTGTTCGGTCGGGGGGTGAGGTGGGGGTGTCGGGTTTGCTCAGGGGGTGAGGTGGGGGTGTCGGGTTTGGTCGGGGGGTGAGGTGGGGGTGTTGGGTTTGTTTTGGGGGGTTAGGTGGGGTTGTCGGGTTTGGTCGGGGGGTAAGTGAGCCGGGGGGTCTTGGGGTTGGTCGGGGGGGGTGGGAAGGTGTCAGGGTGGGTGAAGGGTGGGTGTTGGGGTTGGTCAGGGGGTGTCAACTGTCTGCCCCCTCCCCACCTCCGACTGACCCGAGCAACGCCGGGCACTTATGCTAGTATTCAATAAACCGACACCCCCCATTCTCCCAACATGGTAGATAACAGAGATTTTCTTGTAAATACATTGTAGCATTATCAGAAAGACAGCTCTTGGATGGGTACAGTACATGGAAAGGGTACAGAAAAGCAGAGATTCGCTACAGTTTTCTCATCTAAGGTACTGTGAAATTAAATTTAGCGTCATCTTGAAAACATACCGCCCTAGCTTTAACTCCATTTCCATCAGAGGAGTCAGTGCCAAAAATGAATGTGGCCCATGCAGCCAAAGTCAGTTAGGGGAGGGAAATGACATAACATATCTTTATCAGTTATATTAACTTGTTTACAGGGTAACATTTTCAAAAACACCAAAGTGACTCAGGCAAGATTTTTAAAGCAATCAATTCCCATTGATTTAAATGGGAGTTAAGTGCCAAATCTATACAGGTATTTAGGCACCTAAGAGCCTAAATCCCATTGGTTATAAATGAATTTTAGGCTCCTAAATTCTCATCAGGCTTGAAAATAGAACTTAATCTATTAAGAACTCAGTTTGTTCTAATGTTATCCCTAGTTTCCTACTGACAATCTCAAGGCTTTTCCTTTTATTTGTTTGATAAATAAGGAAATGTGAGAATTGTAATAGGCCACAAAAATACAGTGCAGTTGAAAAGCCCAGTCCTGACTTTTCCAGAAATAAAACACTTATAACAGCTACAAGCCCAAGAAAATCATTCTGCTGTGAAAAATCTTTGATTCTTACAACACATGCAAGCCAGAGCTAAGCATAGCATAACCCACCCAAGTTGCTTAAAAAGAAAATGCTAAAAATGTAGAAAGTGAACAAGAGTAACTTGCCCCATTTTTATTAGTATTTGTAGAGTGAGTGTAAGTGTGCCTGGTGCTTTGCAAGCATGAAAAAGGACTGCTGGGGGTCCTTGTCCTAAAGAGCTTGCAGCCTTATTCAAACAGATGTCAAATACATGACAAAACATGAAGGAATGGAACAAGGCCACAGTAGTGTGGACAACAATATGAAGGTTTGACAGAAGCGAGTTTTGAAAAGAAATTTGAAGACAGAAAGGGAGAGCACATGAACACCTAGAAGGCAAGGCTGTTCTTATCATAGGGCAGCGACACACACACACACACACAGAGAGAGAGAGAAGAATTAGAGAGGACTTAACAGAAAGGACTGGAAAGGAATGTAAAGGAGTAGCAGCAGGAATGGGAGGAGAGATGAAGGCTACAGAAGGTCATGCAGAGCCCTGCTAAGTACTGCCAGGAAAATAGTAAGTAAATCAATAAAAGTCAATTCAAGGTCTTCTTGTCCATGTCCCAGAACCTTCTTGTGGAACTTGTAAAAAAATAATAATAATAAAAAAAAATTCTGAACCACTTATTTTGGTGTGTAAATGCTTCACATTTTCAGCCAGTTAAGATGATCTGTTATCATACTAGTTACCACCTAACAAACTCTGACCACACATTTATAGGTAGACAACTTATGTCACAACAAGTCCTCCCATTTATATAGTGCCTTTTCTCCTGAAAGTTTCACCTATGCCTTGTAAATTATCTACAGCTATAATTTTACACACCACCGATTTCATTAATATGTCTGATGCAAAATACAGCAGCTCTTTAATGGCACACAACAATGCTACGTAAAAATATAAGCCAACTAGGGGTGGTTGAAAATTTTCACCAGAATTGTTTTTTGATGAAAAATTGGATTTCTGGCTCAACAAACTGTCATAAAAAGTGTCTGCTTTTTGCAGAAAATTGTCTTTGTCCAAAAAACCCCCCCAAAAAACCCAAAACCCCAAAAACACAACAAACCACCTGAAAACTAAAACATTTCCATTTGGAAATGGCACTGCAGAGCCCCATGGAAGTTATACTTCAGCTTTTTTGTGCCCCCATTCTAATCTACAGTTTAAATTCCTCAGTAGGGCTACATCTCCCATGATGCACCATCATGCAAGGGGTATGGGAAACACTGTGATATATCATGGGAGATATAGTCTGGCTAGGGAGATTGGTCTATGGAGGAGAATGGGGGATGGCCATGAGGCACTCAAGTTACAACTCTCATGAGGCACAGGGGTGGCATTTTCCAATCAAAATGTTTCAGTTTTCAACTGAAATTTTTTGGTTTCAATTTTTTGCCAAAATGTTGAAATTATCCACAGGAAAAAATATTTTCTGATGAGCTTTAAAATCATCATAGCAACAATGCAAGTAAACAATTCAGTCAGGTTGAATACTTCCCCTCTTGGAGGAAAAGAGCAAGAGGACTTTTGATGACCATAGGTGGTCCGGATCCCAGGAATTCACCTCATCCAAAACATGGTACTTCCAGTACAAAGCACAAATGGCAGGGGTGTTAATTCAGACTTGAGTGAAGAATCATATAAACTAATAAATGGCTATTTTTGCCAAAGGTGTGCAAACCTTTGATTTCTTTCTCCAATCAGGGAAGGATTTATTATAAATAGCTTGTTCTCATTCCATATTAAGATAACTGTCTATCATGACAGACAAAAAACTTCTATGTCTGATTCCTAGTACTATCAACAGATTTCCCAGATCAACAGATCTGGATCAACAGATAAAATGAATATTTGTGACAGTGTGGCCAGGAATTTATACTAGAGCCAACTGAAGCAAAATCCTGATGCCCAGAAATGAGTGGAGCACAGGAAAGCAAAGGACTCTAGGGAGAACTCTAAATGGGTTCCTCAAACATCAGGAAACTAATTGTTAGATTTGTTGGCAGTTGTGAATTTTTAAAGCTAAAATCCAAGAGGGTGGACATTACCTAAGGGTCAGGTTGCAGCATCCTAATGAATCTTTCCCAGCCTCAGAATTGTTGCTGCACAATGGCTTCAGCATTAAGGACCCAACTTGTCTCTAAATGATTTTTTGATAGGCTCAGACAGTACATGAGGAGACTGATCAAAGAATGACATAGCTTTCACTAGGAAATGTCTAAAAGCAGTGAGAATAAAGCAGATCTCTTCAATTAGGCCCAAACCCACTCACCAGAACACTGTTCAAGTACCTAGCCTGGATGCTTAGTACTGGGGAGATGCATGAGGGAAGAGGAATCCCATCTCCAGCCAGTCCACAGAGAAGCTGTAGAGTTTATCTGCCATTCCTATTGCAATCCTGAAGGTGCGGTAACCCTGGCAGAGTATGGTTCATTGAGGCTCATTAAAGCAGGGATATAAACAGGAGCCAATGGATTGCCAAAGGAAAGGATTCTGTGTAGAAGAGGGAAAAGTACTTGCTTAGCCCAGGTAGTAAGGAGACCTAGGAAATGGAAGGGCCAGATACACTATTAAGGACTTTTGCAGTCAGAAACTCTTTGTCTTCCCTGCTGTCTGAAGGAAATCTAAGCTTGTTGAGGTTTATCTATTGCAAGCTGGTGAGGGCAGGATGGGCAGGGGGGGTGGGAGCCGCCGCTGCCGGCGTGTCCTCGCGAGTGGGGCTCGTGCCCAGAGCGCTCGACACGGTCCGTTCGGAACTGTCACGCCGTGCCGCGCGCCCCGGCCGCCCCACTTATAACTTCATCTCCCTCTGCTCCCCCGTCCCCGCCCTCCCGCCCAACCGAGCTCCGCGCCGGAACCAGTCGCACCCCCACCCCAGGTATGTCTGGTAGCCGGCGGGGAGGCCAGGCTGGACGGGCGGGGAGGGGGGCAGGAGACTAGGCTGGATGGGGTGGGCGAGGCGTGGGTGCAGGAGGGAAGGAGGTTTGGGTGGTTGGGAGGCTGAGCTGGGCGGGTCAGGCATGGGGGGCAGGAGGCTGGGTTGGGAGTGGGAGGGGGGAGGAGGTTAGGTTCGGTGGGATGGGCCGGGCCAGGCAGGGGTGGGGGAGGGAAGGTGGTTAGAGATGGGGGGAGGCTGGGCGGGGGTAAAGGAAGATCACCCCCAACAGCGGGGTGGGCCAGGCAGGGATGGGTGGGGAGGGGAGGAGGTTAGGCTGGGGGAGAAGATTAGGTTGGGTGGGCCGGGTGAGGCGGGGGTGGGGAAGGAGAATAGGCTGGGGGGGGAGGTGGGCCAGGCAGGGGTGGTGTGCTAGAGGCCACCCGACCGCGCCCGGTACCCCTACGACACAACACCCCCGCTATGCCCGACTGGCAAGGCAGTCCCACGTAGACCCGAGCGGGGCAGGGCGTGGGTGGCAGGAGACCGGCCGGGGTGGGGGGGCCCACAAACGATCAGAATAAGGGGCCCCAAAATTTCTGTCGCTGGCCCTGTTCCCTGCTACCCAGTGAAACCATTGAGAGCTGAAATTACTGCGCACTTTGCTAAGTGGTTGAATCTCAGAACACAGAAGTGATAGTGGGAGCCAAGTCACAACAGAAGTAACAACAATAGCAGCAGCAAGAAACCAGTTGCAAAGATGCTTGGCAGAAGCAGAGACCTTGCTTAACACCCACTCCATCTTTCAGGGATGGGAGGTGAACCCATGTGAATGCTCCTCTGAACCCTGGGTGTTCACCGACCAAGGCCAGCCAACTATGAGTGGGGTACAGTGGAAGAAAAGGGGAGTGGCATGTTAAAAGGGCATTCATTTGTCAGACTCTCACACCACAAGGTAGGAAACTGAGCCAAAGGATACTGCCCAACATACTGGGAGGTGGGTGTTTGCTTATGGTTACCGTATTTTTCGCCCTATAGGACGCTCCGGCCTATAAGACGCCCCCTCGTTTTTCAATAAAAAAGCCGGACCAAAAAAAAAAAAAAAAAAAAGCGCCTCGCTCTCCCGTCCCCGCCGCGCGGGGAGGGGGGAACCCCGGCAGCCCGCCCGCGGCGGGGAGGGGGGAACCGGGGCGCACATTCGCCCTATAAGACGCACCAACTTTCCCCCCCCCCCGTTTTGGGGAAGAAAAAGTGCGTCTTATAGGGCGAAAAATACGGTATGTGCTTTTGAATCACAGTTGTGGTGTTTTCACAAATTAATGCTGGGACCCCTTTCCCTTTTTTTGTTTTACACAGACTCAGTGCTTGTGAGTAGGGAAGTATTGCCTCTTAGAACCACCCAGGTGGTGGGTACTTTTCCCAGATTACTGGGTTAGGGCTTGAGCCCATTCTGTTTTGTAGTGTTAAGAGGAGTCCCTGGATATTGAACTTGGCCCTTGTTGCTCCCGGCAGCCCATGGCAAATGTTCTGCAGACATGCAGGTGTCTTAAAATGGCTGCATTATTTGGATTCCTTTAGCTTTACTTTTTCTCCTTTCCTTTTATCTACATCTACGGCATAGACTGTCCTACACTGGATAGAATTCACTATAGTTCAGCCCAGGCTTTTACAGAACTATTATGTGGATATAGAGCAAGGGTTTAAGTTTTTTAAAACATTTGTAAATATAAATTAACATGGGTTCAGGCATGGATAGAGCTAGGAAGGAGGTGGATGGGAAATATGAAGGAGACAGGGTGAGGTATGAAGTGGACTGACTAGGAGGGACATGGACTCGGGTAGAGGGAGGAGTGGCAGGGAGCTGTGCTGCCTTGTCAAATCTCACAATGTTTGGTCTAAAAGTTGCAGAAAGGAACCTTATTTTCACGGGCCTCATAAGATCTGCCAGAGTGGGACTCGCCTCCTACTAAATTAACACACCCACTGGATTAGCATGTTTAGTGCTCATTCAAGCCTCCTCTCCGTAAAAGGGAAATTCATTAAGAAAAAACCTTCCTTCTAAAAGCTAAGGTTGACAGTGTGTCCATATTACACCCACCCACACTGCATTACTTACACACACTACAGTGAAACCTCCATTTAACGGACTAATTCGGGCGAGGGGGTGTCTGTTAAATGAAAAAGTCCGTTATTTAATAATTAAAAAAAAACGAGCTGTCGGAGCAGCAGCCCGACCACCACAGGGTTGGGGCGGCAGCTCCGCAGCCCGCCCAGTGCCGGGACCCGGGTGGGAGCAGGCAGCCAGCCCTCCCGCTGCCGGGACCTGGGTGGCAGCTGGGAGCCGTCAGCCAGCCCGCCCGCTGGCGGGACTCGGGCGGGACCCGGGAGCCGGCAGCGAGCCCTCCCGCTGCCGGGACCCGGGCGGCAGCCGGGAGCAGGCAGCCAGCCCGCCTGCCAGCCAGATCTCCCGCTGCTGTGACCCGGGCGGGAGCCAGCAGCCAGCCCGCCCGCCAACCAGCCCTCCTGCTGCTGTGACCCGGGCGGCAGCTGGGAGCAGGCAGGCAGCCTGCCCGCCAGCCAGCCCTCCCGCTGCCGAGACCTGGGTGGCAGCCGGGAGCAGGCAGCCAGCTCGCCTGCCAGCCAGCCCTCCCGCTGCTGTGACCCGGGCGGGAGCCGGCAGCCAGCCCGCGAGAAATGGATTTGGGATGCATCAGACTTGCTCAGAAATTTTGTCCGTTGCATCCGAAGTCCGTTAAAATCGAGGTCCGTTAAATTGAGGTTTTACTGTACTCCCTTCTTGACAAAAATTCTACATTTAAAAAAAAAAACCCAAATGTTGGTCAGTCTGAAAGTGGAGTTAATAATCCCGATCCCTTTGAATTTTGAAAAGGAACAGTGACCTTTGAGAAGGCGAGGGGGTTAAATGTGTAGAATTTCCATAAAGAAAATACTGGCCTGGGACTTGACCCTGCACCCTCAAAGGGAATGGAATATTTGCAATTAACTACAAGGGGAGTAGGATCTAACCCTTTGAGTACTAGCTCCTCTAACGCAGTGTTTAGTCCTCTAGTGGAATTCTCTTTTTACAAGTAACAGAAAAATCAAACTGTGCATGGGTTGACCCTACAATAACAATCTACAGAACTTGGAGAGAAGTGGGAGGTATCTGTTTGGGTTTTTTCCCCCATAGTTGCAGGGGCATATCTAAATGTAATACACATATGCACATAACCCTTTGTTGCTGGGCCACTAGCAAGAGCAGGACACTTAAGCCAAATTGCTGGCTGGTTTTGAAATATATTATTGATATTGACTTCAGATCTTGCCTGACTTACTTTAATTTGAGCAGGGCCTCTACAGAAACCCGTTGCCTAGGTAACAAATGCTATACACCATAATAAGGCAAATTGCTGTTGAAATAAATAGTAATTATGGTCCTGCCTTTAAAACTATTATCTTTCCCTTTATTTTATACCATCCCCAGATAAGATTCTAAATACAAATCCACGGAAGATGGGGGAGGAGAAAACTTATTTGCACCTTTGTTCCTCCTTCTGCCTCTCCATAGCAGCTGTACTTGTATAAAACTAGATACTTTAAAAATCTTTATTTTCTCAAGGGTGCATCTTTGTATAAAATATACAGCGGGAAGAAGCAGGTGTTGAAATTATTCCTGTTTAATGTCACTTACGAGAATTGCTCACAGAAAAACATTTTTAAGTACAAGTACTTTCACAACTGGCTTACCCTAGATTTCTCTTCCTCCCCCCCCCCCCCCCCCCCCATGAAACCTACAGTCTTGTTCTGACAAGGGACCTTACATACCAATCCATGTTTATCAGAGATGGAATCTGTTCAGCATATACAGCTTTCCATATATTACTTCAATGATTTGCAGACAAGTATGAGCTTGAAAGTGGACAAGGAGTGCATAGCAATGTGATGGCAAATGCTTTAATATTGTTTACGAGTAATTGAACTAGAAAAGAAAATAAGGGGAAAGAATTGGGCTGACCTATGTGTAAATCTTAGCTCATAGTTGAAAAGGAATTGTGGTGGTCTCTTCCAGTGCCTACATCACAAAGTCACCCTTAGTTCTGGACTGAGCAAATGCCTTGGACCAAGCACTGGAATAGCAGAGGGGTTGAAATGGCAGAGCTGTGTGGGGAAGCATTGATTTGAATGAACGCCACTTCACTCATATTTTAAAAAGATGTAAGTTACAGGTATTTGGGACAGTCTGATTGGTATATAAAATCGTTCCATACTGAGTCCCAGGTTCAGTCTCTATCTGCAGATCTGTAGGGCCCAAAAAGGCAATGGAACCAGGTTTGTCCACTGCAGGGGTTCTCAAACTTCATTGGGTTCTTTTTCTGATAACAAAAATTACTAGGCAACCCCAGGAGGGGGAACCGAAGCCCTTCTCAAGCCCTGCCACCCTAGGCAGGGCCCCCCCCAAAAGCCCCATTACCCTGGTGGGAGGGGGGAAAGCTGAAGCCAAAGGCTGCAGGCCCTGTAACCTGAGTCCCATCACCAAAAGCTGAAGCCCTTGAGCTTCAGCTTTGGCCCCAGCTGGTGAACCTCGGGCTTCGGCTTCAGCCTGGGCCCCAACAAGTCTAATGCCAGCCCTGGCGAACCCATTACAACAGGGTCATGACCCCCAGTTTGAGAACCGCTGCCAGGAGATCACACAAGGGGTTCTGTATCCTGTCAAAGTGTCTGGAGTGACTCTGGAGCATGAATTCCAACCTCGGGGAAGACTGTTAAGAAGCAGGGCATACACCCCAAATGGGCTCTCAGTTCTACTTAAATTTCACCAGTCAGGTACCAGGTGTGAACTACTCAAGCACTGTCACAGCCTTAACATGGAGCCCCCAGGCAGTCCCGTTGAGTACTCCGGTCTGTTTTGCCCTCCCTTTTATAGGCAGTCCTTTACACCAAAAATCACAACATTCAGGTTATTCCAGGACATTCGCTCCTTAGATCCTACACCAAAGACAATGCTTGTAGCCAATCCTATAATAAACTAACAATTTATTAACAAAGAAATTAGTTTTTTTACAAGGTTAAAACAGGTAAACATACACACCCAAATGAGTAATAGTCTTAGGTATCAAAAGGTGATAGAAGTTGCTGTGATATGAAAGTTCTGTCCTTTAGGGCTAACCTGAGCTAAACACCGAGGGATCCCTTCCTTATGTTTAGAAATCTTTGCCCCTCAGAGTCCAAGCAGCAAAAAGAGAGCCAGTTTCTTCTTGTCAAACCACCCGAGGACCAAAGCAGCTGTCAGCAGGGAAACCAAGATGGAGAGAGAGTTGCTATGTCATGACTGGCCATAAGGAAGCATTCCAGTGGTGAGTCTTCTCTTTCACAGCGAGGTACAATCTGTTCCTGAGTATATTTACTAGCTGATCCTGAGAGAGATTTGTTCAATTCTAATGGAATAGAAACTAAAAATGCCAACCCAAAAAATGTTTGTTTTTCTTACTGGTCAGTTCTGAGGGATTGCTAGTGTTTGCAGGACATACTTCATCTTAACGTTTCAGCCTTTGATTTTTCTGGTACTTTTGTCTATCATACATTTACTTCCTAGTGAGTTTATAGCCATTCTACTGTCGTACTTCTGTACTTAATATCTCTAATATCACAGTACACAGGGAAGTAATGAATGTGGTATTTTTAAAAAAAAAATTTTATATTTTCTTTCTTTGCTGAGCTAGGGCCTCAGATCTTGCTGAGCTTTGCTTGGAGTGGGGTGGAGGCAAGGTGGATGTATACCACCTTTACACTTCTCTTATGATCCCAGTGCTAGCCACCAGTCAGTTCAGCCACCAGGCACAAGTTAGAGCAACCTCCGACACCACTCTTAAAACTTGGCTCTGAACACCATTCATTATTATATTAATTTCATATTTTCACTAATGACTTGGGTAATGGAGTGGAGAGTATACTTATAAAATTTGTAGATGACACCAAGTTGGGACGGGTTGCAAACACGTTGAAGGACAGGATTAGAATTCAAAGTAACCTTGACACATTAGAGAATTAGCCTGAAATCAACAAGATAAAATTAAATTAAGACAAGTGCAAAATGCTTCACTTAAGAAAGAAAAATCACAATACAATACAAATACAATACAAAATAGGGAATAACAGGCTAGGTGGTAGTATTGCGGAAAATAAACTGATGGTTGCAGCAGATCACCAAGTGGATCTGAGTCAATAATGTGATGCAGTTGACAAAAAGATTAATGTAATTCTGGGGTGCATTAACAGGAGTGTGATATGTAAGATACAGGAAATAATTGTCCATTCTCCTTGGCACTGGTGAGGCCTCAGCTGGAGTACTGTGTCCAATTCTGAGCACCATGCTTTAGGAAAGATGTGAATAATTGGAGACATTCCAGAAGAGAGTAACAAAAATGATAAAAGGTTTAGAAAATCAAAGCTATGAGGAAAGGTTTAAAAAAACTGGAGGCCTGTGATCAGTTGTTCTACAAATCCACTGAAGGAAGGACAAGAAGTACTGGGCTTAATCTGTAGCAGGGGAGATTTAGGTTTGATACTAAGAAATATTTTCTAACTATATGGTTTTTAAGCTCTGGAACAAGGAGGTTGCAGAATCCCTGTCATTGGAGGCTTTTAAAAACAGGTTGGACAAACACCTGTCAGGGATGGCCGACATTCACTTGCTCCTATGTCACTACAAGGGGCTGGACTTGATGACCTCTTGAGACCTTTTCCAGCCCTACATTTCTATGATTCTGTGTATTCCCAATGAGATTTGCAAACCTTCCCTTTGCAAAATTATCTGTGAGGGAGACAGAAGATGAATTTTTTACCAGTAAACTGAGTGGGAGAAGTGACTGTGCCTGCAGTGACCAGACAATGCCAAGAGAGAGAGATCATGCCTAGAAAGGAATCCTCATAGAGAGGGAAGGAAAGGAGTGATCTTGGAAAGCAAACTTTCCTGCCCCCTGTCCTGCCTCTCTGCTGACACTGACAACAGGGTGCAAATTTTGAAACACAGATTCACAAGGGAAAAAGAAATCTGTGTGTTTACAATCTACCAACATTTAATTGCCGAAAAAGACTGAAAAAACTCTTAACTTCTGTTGGGAACTGTGTTCACAAAATTTGCCACCACGACTAGTTCTTTTGTTTGCAGATTAATAGGGAGACCACTAGAGGACCAGCACAGCTGTCAGGAGGGGAATGGACATGGAGATTGAATAGCATTAGTATCCCTAAAGCCAAGGTGGTCTCTCTAGCTCACCATTGAGGTACATTTGCCAGGCAGTTTGGGGAAATTTACACTGCCATCGTCTTTGATGTACTGTTATTGCTTCTCTGCCTTTTGGCCAAGGAAGTATTATCTAAAGAGTTTCACTTTCCACAGCTATTGACCTAGCATCTTTCATGAGCTCTAAATTCACTTACAGTATGTGTAGGGAGGGGAATGGGAAGAGAATAGAGGTAATTGTAGTGACTTCTGATGTTAATTCAGAAAACAAAATCTATTTACCATTGAGGTTTATGCCACCACAGCCTTATCTAATTATTCACATTATTTTAACGATAGCATAATATTTCCTGTGTTATAATCTAAAAACCATCATCTATCTGTAGACAAGAAGCTTTCTGTTGTTTATTTCTGTTGAAACTCAAAGCCTACAGTCTAATCTGGCAGGAAGTTGTTAGTCTTCTTGAATTTTAAGATGTAAACTACAACACACAGAGCTTGGCACTTATTGTAAGCCAAGTTTTGTAGGTTTCAGCCTCTCGGAGTGCCAAAATCTGTCACCATCCTGACAGCGAAATATGCCTCATTCTATTGTTTTGCAAAAGGGCAGAAGTAATGTCATCCTCTATTCATCAGTGAGCAGGGGCAATTTTCATGATACTTTGCCCAAAGAGCTTCCTGGGATTGCCTGCTGTGATATGTACTTTGAATAATCTATAAAGTGTGATAGGTTCCAAGCTTTTTAAAATCTCTATCAATTAGGACACCTTTTAAAAGACAGGTGCTCCACAGTTCCAAGCCAAGTAATTATCCTGCTTTGTTCCATGCATATGAGCATGTTTTGGGGAGAGAAATTATAGCTTTGAGGGGATGAAAAATCATCTTCACAGGTACTTTACACCTCTGTAGTAGTTCCCTGATACTGATTCTTGTACTCCTAATATTTGTGTGGCTGAGTCTCTCAGCCACAGTTAGACTACTAAAAAGACGGAGTCAGATTCTGTTGCACTGTGCGGCCGGTTTACTGTACTGCTGGCAAAATCTGGCTGTAGAACTAGAATAACCAGCCCTAAAAGAATCACTCCAGTGCAAACGGGATACAGCAATGAAGAGGTTTTTATGACATCCAAATGTCCTGCTCCAGACATAGAAGGCATAGCTGGAGCAAAAGGGGTATGGCCAGGGTTTCCTTACACCCGACAAATCACCAGCTGGTGTTTTGGCCCTTTGCAGCCATTGCTAACAGGTGTAATTTACAATGGCTTTCAGGCTGCTTTATGCAAGCCGAGCACAGACTCATTCCAGGATCAGGGGAGTGCAAATGTGATCAGCAGGTCACCTTTGCATCCTTTTACACAAACTTCCACTGTGTGATCCTCCAATGTAGTGAAGGATCTGGCCCCTTTGTGTTGCTTGTGTCTGTGGATCCAAGATGCATGGTTTGGCTTTAACATTTTGTAAACATTACTTATTCTTCCTTTATTCATGCCAACTTGGGATCTGGTTGAAGTCAAAAGATCTGTGTAAGTCACTTTTTGTGGTAGACCTTTTACAGTCTCAAGGTTTGTCTCACATGTGATTCCATATTTTTAACTGTACAAGAAGTATATACTTTTTTTTTTTTTTGGTAAAACATTAAAGTGTTCATTCTGAGTGCAAATATTTGCACCTCTGCTCCTAAACATTATGGTATCTGATGTTGTTAGAAGCTCAATGTTAAACAGTGGTGCCAACGCAAGCTTTTGATTGTGGATCAATGCAAGCTTTTCTTCTTTGCTTTGCAAGTGACTTCAACCCATGCTTTTTTAGATAAGAAAATTCTTCTGTCTGACTCAGACAAGTTTGACTGCTCTTTCCTTTTTGTTGTCTTTCATAAATACATTGTATGAGGTAGAGCACACGTTTAACATGTTAGTAAATGGAGAGAAGGAACTATCTTTTGTCAGTCTTGTCTTGGTTTGTTAGAAGGGTTTGTGCATAATTATATAAAACAGCATATATGGTTAATTATTTATTTTAGTAAATCTTCTTAATCCAGACTTCCATGAGTAAATGGATTCAGCTTGACACCTTAGCTGCTCGGGCTTTTGCAGAAAACCACAGAGGAACTTCACAAGCTGCTCGATTCAGGTGCCCTTCAAATGGCCATGGACTGAGAAATGTCAGATGCTCCAAGCTGCTAGGTTTCCTCACCCACTATTGAACATAGTAGGGTCAAGATTTTTTTCAATAGCAAAATCATTGTGTGTCTTGTTGACTTTTGCACTGGACTATGACAAACACAGGGCATGACAAAGCCCTGGCTGGGATGATTTAGTTGGGTTAGTCCTGCTTTAAGTAGGGGGTTGGACTAGATGACCTCCTGAGGTCCCGTTCAACCCTGATATTCTATACATGGACTGAGAAATGTCAACAAGTTTTTAAATCATCTGATTAGCTGCCTGATACAGGCACCAATAATAGTCCACTCCAGTTTTGTTTTACCCTTTATCCTTCATGTAGATGCTTCCAATAAGGCATTAAGTGCAGTCTTATACCAACATCAGGACGGTAAACTGAGTCATAGATTATGGGTCAAAAATGCTAACTGCAGCTGAGAAAGTATCACCTTCTTCCCGGAAAGATGGCGTTTCCAGCTTTAAAATGGACTGTAACTGACAAATTCTGTAATTTACTTCTTCTACACACACAGGCAGATTAAGTTTTTGTGGAGTCCTGGGCCAGAGTAAGTTCGGGGCCCGTCCACACCCAATTCTGCCCCTTCCCCCATGGCCCCACCCCATTGCACCCATGGTCTGCCCCTTTCTGCTCCCTTCCCCACTGCAGTTTGCAACCAGTTTGCTCCTTTCTATCTCTTCCCCCTCCCCCCCCCAGCCCCTACTGCAGCCCCAAGACCAGAGAAGCTCTGTTTCCCTGCCCTGCCCCCTGCCATGGCCTCTGGGCCGCGGCGGGGAGTGAGAGTTACGGCAGGGAGCTAGACCTCCTTCAGTCCCAGGGCCTCAGCCAGTGTCTGACCAATTCCTTTGTTTTTCCTTTTATTTTCTTGATACATTTGCTCAAATATTATTGACCACATCATGGCTGCCATGTTTATGTACATAGCTACACTAGATCAGGGGACTCTTGAGCGTGAAAGCCCTGGAAAACCTTAGAAGCCAGTTATAGAACTCTGATCATGGTGCTGGCAAACCAGAGGCCAGCTCTTGACAAGAACCCTGCGTCTCAACTGAACACTAACAAATACATTGCTGGAATTAGTATGTCTCACATGTATGTTAGTATTGTTAAAATCGAGGTTACATTTGTAAGTATGTGTTTAGCATTTAGATTTTAGACTTTATGAAAGACTTGTAGGATGCTGCATGTAGTAATCTTATAACACCATACCCCATGTTATGAAGTAATAAATGTTTGCATTCTAATCTCTGTAATTGTGTAAGTCATCAAACAGGAAGGAAACATTAATTAATGTAAAATGCTAGCTTCCTACAGAAGGCCTTAGGTTTGTCCTACCAAGAAGGCCCTTTGATGTTTCACAGTGGCTCATTTGGTTTCAAAGAACAAAAACTTTGTTAATTGCATTCCTATACACACACACACACACACACACACACACACACACACCATAAAGAGGAGACGTGCTTGTGAACTTGTCCCATCACCGTGAACTCTGGAAAAGGGAATAAAAATCCCTAACAGGAAGAAACGATATCTCTGTGCTGCTTAGAGACACCAAGATTTCTAAGCATAAGCAAGGGATCACTAGCTGCTTAGCTCAGGTTAACCCTAAAGGACAGAGAAGCTACTGTATTATACAAGCTCTATATCATATTTTTAAACTTAAGACACTAACTTATTTGTGTGTATGTGTTTACCTGCTTTCCCTTGTAAATACCCAGAATTTTATTTTATTAGTTAATAAATCTTTAGATAATTTATTATAGAATTGGCTACAAGCTTTGTCTTTAGTGTAAGATCTAAAGTGCAATTGACCTGGGGTAAGTGACTGGTCCTTTGGGATTGGAAGTAACCGGAGTATTGATTGATTTATTTTTTGATGTAAGGGACCATCTATCACCCAATCAAGTTTTCTTAGGTGTCAAGATATACTGAGCACCAAAAGGGACTGTCAGTGATTCCATGGTTAGGCTGTTACAGTGCCTGAGGAGTTTACACTCCATACTTGGTTGGTGAAATCTAAGTATAGAACTTGCAGGCAGTTTGGGGTTTGTTAAAGGAGCAGGGCACAATCTGCCATGTGGTTGGTATTCCACCCCAGACAGCTTGACACTGGTTATATCATAAAGCCCCAGAGCTCCATGAGGCTATGCTCTCTGCTTCCTACATTCTACAACTTCTTGCTCTCAAGATCATCATTTATCCCAAACCCAATCTGCAGGAGTCACTGTTACCCTCGGGTTTGTGTTAACCTGGATTAATGGGATGTTGGGGTTGCATTACTATAGGAGTCACATGTAAACCAGTAGTGGTTTAAAAAAACATTACATAGAAGGGGACGTGTCACCTATTCAACTAATTAAAATAAATGGGAGTTATGCACCTCACCTGCTTAGGTGTCAACGAGTGGCTATCTAAAATATCTCAAACCTAGCCCTTGGAGTGGAAACTTCTCTGGGCAGAAACTGTGCTTTTGTATTTGTGTAAAGTGCCATGAACACATGTGTCACCATAGAAATAATAATAAATAATTGAAAAATACTATCTCAATATTGTAATAGAAACCACCAGATGGCAGTATCATAGTTATCTTGTTTTGTTATCATAGTTAACTCATTTCCTTGCTAAGAAACTGTATTTAAATGACACATTCATAGTATCCTTATCTTGAAAATTAGTTTTAAGAATGTTCAGGAAATATTTCCTGGTGCCTGGGTCCTTTTTATAGCCTGCCACTTATGCAAAGTTAGTTAAAACTAGAGATAAGGAAGTTTCATTGAACTAGTTGTGTAACTATATGAGGAGCTATGGCTTCTGGAAGATATCTTTCATTTCCCTAATTATCATGGGTTCAATACAGAAAGGTTCTAAGAGCACGGTGAAGAGTGCTGAATGCTTTCAATTGTCACTGACTTCAATGGCCTGAATTCAGCACCATCGTAAGATCCACCCACAACTGTGTCAAATGAAAACATGGTAATTCAAAACTCTATATAACCTATTTTGGGCCCAATCATGCTACATGTTCAGTATCTCTCAGATGTATAAATGCCCAGTGCTGTAAGATGCTGAGAGCCCTCAACTACCCTTGAAACTAAGTGAGTTATGGGTGCACAGAGCAACACAGGAGATCTCAGTACCTCACAGGAGCAGACCCTAAAATCAGCCAGTCCCCCAACCAGCACCCTGAATTTAGAGCTAGCCTGTTTGTCAATATCCTTCTAATAAAAGTCTTCTGGGATACAGGCTGTGCCAACTAATATGCTTTTAAAAAACATCTGTGTGGTACTTTCTTACAAATGATCAATGTGCAACAACTAACCTTCTTAAGGAAAAGATATCATCATCCCATACAAGCCCCCAACCATCAAAAATACATCCCCAGTGTGCATCCCATGAAAAATAAAAACTCAACTGTATAATGGGTACAAAGGTGCAAAGAAGCGTAAGAGAAAGAGGCCACAACAAGCCTCAGGACTGGAAAGACTCTCATTGACTACAACGGGCTTTGCCCAAGACCTATAAGAGGTGTGTGGCCACCGTGCTATGAGCCTGTCCAGGGAGGACAGGCATGGCAGCGCCACTGGTGAATCCAGTTAACAGGAATGCAGGTTGCATCTCCCCCAGGACGGGCAATGTTTAGGCTTAAATTTGAGAACAAATCATGACATCTCAAGGAGCGATTTCTTATCTGGAATGTCAAATTTTAAAAATTCCATTAGGTTCAATATAAAAGTAAGCACCAGTCATATCCTCACCGGAAGAGACACATGGCTCTTTCCTTACAAATATCAAAATGGAAACAATATAACCCTTAAACTAGCCATGTTATCTTCTAGAGCTCATTTAGGAACTATCTCCATATCCATTCTATCAGAAACAGATTAGGATTCCAACTGCATCCGATTAGCCCTGCCTTTAATAAAACTTGCTAACTAATCCATATCACAGGCAATGAAAATGTCCCCATCTATTTTCCCATACATTTACTAGTAAATAAACGAGAGAACTCTTCACTGTGATCTGAAATGTCTTCCTTTCATAGCAAGATTCAATATCTAGCATCTTCAGTCAAACTGGATAAGTCCAGACACTTTATCGTTTTTTGGTTTGTTTTTTGGGTGGGGTTGCCATACAACATGTTGTCCAACACTCAAATAATTTCTAATCCAGTCTTGATCATTGGAGATGATAAAGGTTACTAGCAATATTCCCTTTGACACTTAATCTTATTCAGGGGTTTATAAACTTCCACCTGCTGACATATGGCCAGTTGTTCTCCTCTTATTAGGTGGACAAGGTGCTAGCAAATGGAACTGGCTGAGGAATGGAAGCAGTGGCTCTGGTACATGCCCTTCGATGCTGAGGAGCCAGCCATGGAAGCCTCTCCACGCAAGGAAGATTGAAAAAATGGGTTTGTTTAGTCCGGAGAAGACATACCAATTTTCAGGTGCATAAAAGGTGGTTAGAAGGAGAAAGGAGAAAAATTGTTCTCCTTAATCTTTGAGGACATGACAAGTAGCAATAGGCTTAAACTGCAGCAAAAGTGATTTGGGTTGGACAGTAGGAAAAACTTCCTAACTTTCAGGGTGATTCAGCACTGGAATAAATTGCCTAGGGAGGTTGCAGAATCTCCATCATTGGAGATTTTTAAGAGCAGGTTGGACAAACACCTGTCAGGGATGGTCTAGATTAGTGGTCCTCAAACTGGGGTGCACACACCCCTTGGGGTGTGCAGGATCACCCACGGGGGTGCACGGCCCTGACCGGAGGAGCCAGGCACTGCTGTGTCACGAGGAGCCAAGCGGCTCCTCTGAAAGCGCCACGGTGATCCTGGCCGGAGGAGCTAGGCGCCGCAGCAGAGACCGGCCTCAGGAGCCAGGAGCCGCACCACGGCTGAGACCTGGTGCCGGGAGCCAGGGGCAGGGGCCACGCCGTGGCGGAGACCCGGCCCCAGGAGCCAGGCGCCATGACTGGAGACCTAGCCCCGGGAGCCGGGTGCCGCAGCAGGACCGGCCCTGGGGGGCAATTAGGGGACAAGGAGGGGTTGTTGTGAGGGGGACAGTCTGGTGGGAAGTGGAAGGGAGTGGATGGGGGCTGAGCTAGGGTGGAGCTTCCCCCGTGGGGGTACCTGCTCAAAAAAAAATTCTACTAGGGATGCAGGGTCAAAAAAGTTTGGAGTAGAGGGGTTATTTTACCTGTGTATCTGGTACTGGTGCAACTGCTGCTGGAATACTATGTCCAGTTCTGGTACCTACAATTCAAGAAGGAAATTGATAAGAACATAAATTGGAGAAGGTTCAGAGAAGAGTCACGAGAATGATTACGGGATTAGAAAACATGCCTTATAATGATAGACTCAGGGGCCCAGATCCACAAAGGTATTTAGGCTCCTAATGTCTATTGATTTCAAATTAATGGAAGCTAGGGGTCTAAATAACTGTGCATCCAGGCAAGAGTCTGTGCCTTAGATTCCCATCTGTAAAACAGGGATAATAGCACTTCCCTACCTCACAGAGGATAAATACATTACACAGTTTGAGATGCTTGATACTAGGTAATGGAAACCAGATGAGTACAAAAGAAAGGAATGACAAAACATTGTTATGGAGTCGGCACTTGGGAAGAAGTCAGAGGAGGGTAGTTCCAGCCTTTACAAGATCTTTAAATCTTCTGTCTAATAAAACAAAAATATTTCTGTATTAGAAGCATGCATAGATGCCAACTCCATTGGTGCTCCACAATTAGTGGGTGCTTAGCACCCACCTGCAGCCAGTTCCCTCTCCTTCCCCCCCCCCCAGCAACTCCCATCCACCAATCAACTCATCCCCAACCCTCCCAATGCCTCCTGCCAGCTGTGATCAGCTGTTCTGAAGTTTGCAGGAGGCGCTGGGGGAGAGGGAGGACTAGGGATCGTGAGCAGAACTGGCCAGGAAAAGGCCGGTGAGGGCAGAGCAGGGACAGGAAGAGGAGGGGCCGGAGCAGGGACGGGAACAGGAGGAGTGGGGTTGGGGCTTTGAGGAAAGGGGTGGAGTGGGTGCGAGGTCTGGGGCTGAGTGGGGGTCGAGCACCTCCGGGGAAAGGAGAAAGCCAACACCTGTGGAAGCATGCTATTAATAATCAAAAGTTCCTTGCCAGCAGCATTTTAAAACTGCCATCTTGCTACCTTTTAACTGGAGAATTTATGGTCTGTGCTGTTCATCTTTAATTATCTCCGTTCTGACTTGTTTATTGTCTCCTTTTCTTTTTACTGTAGACAATTAAATGAATGGTGTTGGTAAAAAAAAAGCCGAATGTTATAAAAACATAAATTTAAACGTGGAATTATGCTTCAAGGCTACTGGCATGTTAGTTCAAAGTCCAAACACCTTAACATGACAGACATAAAAAAGTGAAAACATAAAATTGCATTTCAAGACTAGTAACCAATGATCTGGCTTTAATTATATTTAGAAAGGGTTAAACATTTTCCATAATACTGTTTGGCTTGAATGAGTTCCCAAACACAACGTTAAACAATAAACTCTTCTGAGTCCCAGATAGCTTGTTAAGCCTAGCTCTCTAATGACTATTATGCTGCAATGTTTTGGACTGCATGACAGACTAGCACAACTGATATGTTAACACACAGAACTAGGGCAATTTGAAACTATTTAAGTGTGAAAAAATATATTGCTATTAGTATGTTAAGGGAACAAATGCTCCCTAAATGCAGGCTACACAATATGAGTGTGATCTTGCCTAACTGAAATCAATGGGAGTTTAATATTGACTTCACTCACAGTAGATTTAGATCCATTATCAGTGCATGTCTAATTAAATTATGCAAGTTATTAAAAGGAAATGTTTCCTGTAAAGATTCCTCTGACTAGTTTATATCCTATTTCTGCCTTATGAAGGAAAGCTTTTGGCAAATATTGTATAGTTACATCTGTGCAGAATCAATCATTTGTTTTAAAAGTTAACCCAAACAGTGTAGACAATTAAAAGATAATGAGCCAAATCCAGTCTTACACTTCATTGGTTCATTGCTGAATATGTCCCATTATCTTTTAAATTGCATCAAAATAGGTAATGCAGAGAACACACTCAATTGCATTTGGGAAATACGTAGTATTTATGATATAAAATAAAAAAAGCTAACCACCTTCTTTAGAGTTGTGCTCTTCTGACATGCACAAAAGTGTTGAAATATATTTTATATACTGATTAGTATCTAAAGGGACAGATCTTCCAGACAAACAAGGAACTTTTTGGTGCAAGATTATAAAGGTGAAAAAAGTCTGTGAAACTTGTTTACAGCTCCCCAAAACTGGAGAAGCAAGGCAAGTCCTCAGCATACATTTGAGCAGCCCAAAGGCTGCTGGTTGCCAACACCCTTCAGGGGCCATCTTGACAACAAGGGATTGCTTGGATATAAGGCCCTGATCATGCAAACACATATGCAAGTACTTAACTACATAGTCAAGCATAGGGTGCAGTGCAGCCACAGGGCCCAGTCCTGCAAACACTTACATATATGATCTGCTTTAGCAAAGTACTTATGCATGTGCCTAATTTAAGCACATGAGAAGTTACAATGAAGCTAGTGCCCCTTAATGTTAGGCAAGGAATACTTGTAGCACCTTAGAGACTAACCAGTTTATTTCAGCATAAGCTAATGTTAGGCATGTATCTTAATGGATCAGGGCTACAAATAGTCCCACTCATGCCCATGGGACTGCTCCTGTGTGCAGAGATTCAAAAGCATGTTCACACAGTGCTCGCCTCACTATGTGCAACAAAAGGGTTTGTGCATGTGTAACTGAGAACACAATCTGCCCCAAAGCTTTCAAATAGATTTGTTATTTCCAGCCTGGGCCATGATCTTTATGCAGGCTATGAACTCTGTAAACAAGCACAGCAAACTTTAAAAAAAAAATGCTGTCACCTGATCTTATGTATCAGACAAGAAAAGGTTCATGGAATAATTGTTTTAAAGATAATCTCAGAAAATAGGAAAGATCCTAATCAGAAAGACTTTAGCCCACAGCTCCATACAATCTGCCTTGTAGTGAAAATAGATACCAAAAAAATCCAGTGAAGAAAAGATGGCACTGAAAAAATGTCAAGGAATGGCCATATTTATCAGATCCTTTAAGACAAACCCAATCCAATGAAGATATAATATAAATTGCAGTATGCCTATAGCACATTCCAAACCCTGTATGTCATAAACATTTCCCTTCTGTTTATAACAACCTAATTTTAAGCTATGCAATGTATGCTTGAATTTACCTCTCCGACTAGGCGTGTATTTGGCATTATTTTGGTTTCTGACAAGTGCACTCTTCTGAATAATTTAATACCGTATACTTTCGAAAAGTAGCAGAGGTCACACCATTGCTTCTGTAGACTGAGCTCATTGCACATGCCATGGTTCCCTTGCATTCCTCCATTTCCTTCCACCAGTTCTTTGGATGCCACTCTCCCATCCCCCCTTTATTTCAGGGTCATATCTAAATAGTTACACTCATATCATTTTTAATATGTGAAATTATGTCTTTTCTTTCTATCTGGGAAGTAAGTCATTAAGGGTGTCAGTGTTTTACATTTGATTGGCAGGATGGACAGAGCGAAGATGGGAGGAGGGGTATGTTTGAAGGTGGTAATGGTTGCTGTCAACCAGTTATTTGCTCTATAGACAATTACAGAACTATTTAAAGTTGGTAGGTGTGCTGTCCGGATGCCAGGCGCACTCTGTGTCCCTGATCTCTCCCTTCCGGTTTACCAGTTTACTCAGAGTCCTACAACGTTCTCTAAAATATTGGAATTGATCATATGCAGTGTTCAAAAGTTATCATGTTACGTCCACAGTGACAGAGAGGCAGAGAAACGCCATCAAGGTGAGCGTAGGGCCTCACTTTGCTTAGCCAATGAAAACAGAAAAGATGACACTTACGATACACAGTGGTTACTTTGCATTCACTGGACACGTGTTAATTAAGTCATGTGCATTGTTCTACCGATCCCATCTGCAGGGCTCTGTTTTGAGGATTCCGGGGCCAAATTTGAAACTGAGGCCCCCAGCCTTCCGAAGAAACTATCCATGGAGACGAATGAATAATGAAATGACAGAAATCATGAGACCAAGAATGTAGAAACATCGAGAGAAGCCCTTGGGGAGAGGAGACTGGAGAGCAAGCCTGGCTTGCACTAACCCTGAAGCAGTGGCTCCTGTCCCATAGGACTGGACCCAGCTCTCCGCTCCAGGTGTTGAGACCTGGTGCAGGGGGCCACAGCACCATTCAGTTTTGGCCTGGCCACCCCTCCATCATGCTGGAGGTGTGGCTGGGCCAAACCAGAGGGGCATTATAACCTCATAAATCCTGTCCCAATGCTACTTGGTTTGTCCCTCTTCCCCCTTTCCTTCCCAATAGATGGTCCTGCCCATTTGGCTGGAGCTGAATTGCTCAGTGGGATTTAGGACTTAAAGCTGGGAACTTGAAACCAGGACTCATAATTTCTATTCCTGACTCTGCCGTGGACTTGCTATGTGATCTCTGGCAGGTCTGATAAACACTGTAGTACCTAGTCCCTTTTACATCTACTTTGCACAGGTCTAAATGACTAAACAAGGGTAGAGAGGATCGGGCCCTCTGTCTGCAGAAGATATAGTATGACATATTTTTATACAAATGTTCATAGCCAATTTCTAGCACTGAATGTAAGAATACAAAGTTAGGCAAGAAAAGCACTTAGGGCTGAATTCTGCTAGCTATGCTTATGTTAAATAATACCGTATTTTATAGTACTACTTGGAATGAATAAGGGTGGCTGAATTGGGCCCTTACAGGTACAGCAGTAGTAACTCAGAAATACATATTTTTGTATTTTTATTCTCTATCTTTGACCCTGGAAAGATCAGCTTGAAAATTCATATTTTGTAAGTCGTTTGTCTAATTATAAAATCCTGTTCTTTGGTCAGTGCTTATGCTTATCCATCCTACCTTTATCTTGAAGCAAGGATGGAAAACATGTAGCCAGGACTCTCTGACAGTACAATTTGTACATTCCACTTCTATTTGAATGGATTGCACTAGCTCATTATTGAACTGTTTTTCGGCGGGGACCAGCTTCCAAAATGCTCCACCCTATCATATCTATGCCAGCCTTCTTTACAAAGGGCAGCTGTGGACAGATGGCAAAAGTGAAATCATGAGAAGAACTTGAAATAAATGGGAATCAAGCTGAGGTCCTGCTTACCAAATTTTTGCTTCTGAAAGAGGTTTCAGCTTCCAGTTAAGGTGTTCATAAATCATCTCTTTGATTTTAGGATCAATATGTATCTGGGAACTGTTGATATCCTACTGTTCTTCAGCTTGTGTCTCATACTGCTAACCTAAAATAACATGGCATCAGCGGGGTAAAAAATGGAAAGGAAACATCTGTTTCTCGTTTTTATGCTGGGTGACAATCCATTTGTTAACTTTAGAATAGCACTGACTATAACATTAATAACAGTTTTGGTCTTGGCTATTATTCAGCCAAAGCAGGTGCATCAGGAACTAGAGGGCAGCCAAAGAGCATATGACTTGCTTTCTTGATCTGGGCTCTCCTTACATGTGGGTTATCATTAGATTGAATCCTTTTTCTTTTCCTTTTCCTTTTAAAAATAATAAGGAACTATCCAAGTCCGCTGTAGCTGTTTATACTTCTGCCCTATTAGTGCTGGATGGTGACTGGTCCTGCATGGGAGCACAAGGGGAATGCGGGGGGTGGGGGGGGAGGAGGACGAAGCAGCCTTCCACACTGGTTGGCAGAGGGCTGCACATACTGTACCTCCACAAAAGGAGTAGAAGGCATCTCTAATCACATTTTTCACTACCCCTGGAAGCATTGTGTCTGCCTGGGAGCACCACAGAATGCATCTGGGGACTGGCATTTGTTTGTTCTGCCTCCATATCCTCCTTGGAAGGCTGCTCCCTGTTCAGAGGCAATACTAGAGCCTTTAATCTGTATTAGTATTTTGAGCACTAATGAAGAGCCTCATCACATTTTGTTACAATATCAGGGCAGGTTCAAGAATAGCAGCCGTGTTAGTCTGTATCCGTAAAGAAAGCAAGGAATACTTGTAGCACCTTAGCCTCTAAGGTGCTACAAGTATTCCTCGCTAATATCAGGGCCTGATCCAAAGCCCACTGAAGTCAATTGACTGTGAAACAAATTATATCAGGCCCTGAATCAATCAAAATGATATCTTTAGTGTCGATTGTGTTTTGGGGGGGCAAAGGCTGTTTTTATTTTTGTTTTGCACAGCACCACACACTTGGTCAGCATTTATCAAATAATGAGACAACAAATAAAGATAATCCTTTAGTTGTCCTGTAGCCATAGGATTGTAGATTTTTCTTATTAAAATAATATGAATTCCTTTATGTTGTTTTTGGAAGTGCAAGATATTATAGTATGAGATTCCACAAATTAAACAGATATAAGGCTAAAATTCTGGTTTGATAACACATTTGCTTTTGGCAATGAATCATTTCCCATCTAGGTTACATGTCTCTATCACTAAAGCCAACAAGTTAGAGTGAAACACAGACATATAAGCAAATTGTGAAAGTGATGATGATGCATATTCGTGGTAGGTTGGCCGACTGCTTTATAAAAATAACCACTGGGTTAAAGATTATGAAGGAGTGCCTCTAGGCTTTGGGGGTCAGACTGTTATTGCAGTGATTTTTGTAGGCACTTAAAAGTCAAGTGTTGCAAAACTAAAGTCCCTTTGTAAAACTGGACCTTAATCTCTCTACACTGCAATGTAAACCCAGGACTCGTACAACTCAAGTTAGTAGATCCTGGGTTCACAGGGCTTGAGCATCTACAACCATTTGTAACCCCAGGAATTGTTGAACTCTGGCTCCCAATCCGGGACTCCAGCATTATGCAAACCACAGTCCAAACACCCATATCTCCAGGCCTTAAATTCTCACAGAGTATTTTTTAGAGCTCCTAGTCCCCCACCCCACTCAGGGCTTCAGGCTGAAGCTCAGGGCCCTACGCATCCCCAGAAACCAGCTTGCAGACACCCAGAGGGCTGCAGACCCTCAGTTTAGAACCAACAGAATCAGGCTTGAGTCAGAAAATATTTACCAGAGCTTTGCTCCAGATGGCTCCAACTGAATTTAAGCCCTGAAAATCTCAGACTTTCTAGCACCTTCACAAACTATAACTGCTCTGGCTTTTTATTCAGGGTGCAGTATGGGAAACCTTGACTGTCCACCAAATGTGACTGTCAAGAGGACAAAAAAGTCAGCCCATGGGAGTTTGGAATACTTCTGGCAGATTTAGAGCACAAATCCACTGGGGCTGTGTCTAAGTGCAAAACCATAAGGCTTGAAGCCTGGATCCCAGCTTCACTCAGGCTCAGCCCCTCCACCCCTGGGAACCCTGGGTGAGCACAATTTGTGTGTAGATGGGAAAGGGGGTTAGGCTTGAGAATGAATTCAAACCATGGGCTTAGATTGCTGTGTAGACATACCCTCAGACAGTGCCTCAGTTTCCCATCTGTAAAAATGGACAGGATACCCACCTTACAGAGATGTTGTGAAGATAAATCCCCAATAATTTGTACCTGAGCACTGCATGCATCTGACAAAGTGGATACTAGCCCACGAAAGCTTATGCTTCAATACTTTTGTTAGTCTTTAAGGTGCCACAGGACTCTTTGTTGCTTAGTATCCCTTCTGACTCACAGAGACTTTTACTGCTAAATGGCTATTTTATCAATATAAGATTATTTAAATCCATTTCCTAGAGGACAGATGTTCACAATACAATTCCCACCTCTGACACTTCCGGTGCTGACACTATGGACCAAATCAGTTCTCAGGACTGCCTGGTTTATGCTGTATGGGGCAGCATGGCATGGGCACTGGCACTGAGTTGCTGGTGGATACGAATTTAATATTTCTTCAGGTACCAACACTCTCAGGGAGTAACACTGGGAGAAAATCTGCTTTTAAATCCATTTTTTTTAAAGGCAGCATAAATAGCACATCCCTGTCTGAACAGATTTTATCTTCCGGCCTTAGAGGGGCCACCTCAGGGCTGGATCCTGCAAGTCCCTCCCCAATTTAGGGTGACCAGATGTCCCGATTTTATAGGGACAGTCCCGCTATTTGGGGCTTTTTAAAATACAGTAAACCCTCGATTTAACGGACCTCGATTTAACGGACTTCGGATGCAACGGACAAAATTTCTGAGCAAGTCTGATCCATCCGAAATCCATTTCTCTGCAGGCGGGCTGGCGGGCTCCTGCCTGCGGGTGGGCTGCCGGGCTGCCAGGCTGCCGCCTGCGGGTGGGCTGGCGGGCTGCCGCCCGGGTCCCGCCTGCGGGTGGGCTGGCTGCCGGGTCCCGGCTCCCGCCCGAGTCCCGCCAGCAGGCGGGCTGGCTGACGGTTCCCATCTGCCGCCCAGGTCCCAGCAGCGGGCAGGCTGCGGAGCTGCCGCCCTGACCCTGTGGGGGGCGGGCAGCTGCTCCGACAGCTCATGTTTTTTTTAATTATTAAATAACGGACTTTTTGATTTAACGGACACCCCCTCGCCCAAATTAGTCCGTTAAAAGGAGGTTTTACTGTATGGGCTCCTATTACCACCACTCCCACCCCCTGTCCTGATTTTTCATACCTGTTATCTGGTTACTCCACTCCCGGTGGGTCCCCCGGGGTTTGCTTGGGGGAAGTTACCCAACGAGGGGGAGGCAAAGAGCGGTAAGGGGGGGATCGCGATGGGTAGCAGGCCCTAAAAGGCCACTTGGGCTCTGCGGGGCTGGCCAGTTCGGATCCCCTCCCAGACCCCCACTGTCCGCTCCCTTGTCCCCGCTGAGTCCCGCTCGTCGCTTCTCGGTCCCAGGAAACTCCCCCCTTTTCACCGGGGAGGTTGGGGCGCGGGGGATGGAGCTGTGGGGCGGGAGGGGGGACACTCCACGTGGGCAGCGCCGCACCGGGAGAGGGGGGAGGGCCGCTTCCTCCGCGCTCCCGAGCCCCTGCGAGGCGGGCGGTGAGTCACGGGCAGGTCAGGACCGCGCGGGGCGGGGCCGGGGGGAGCCGAGGCCACCCGCCGATGTACCGCCGGGAGCCGCCTCGGGAGCGGCAGAGGCGCCGAGGGAAGCGCGCAGCGCCGGGTGACCGGCGCCTCCAGGTGCCTCGGGGAGCAGCGGGGCGGCGCCCACCCCCCCGCAGCGACGTCGCCTCCAGCTGGCGGGAGTCGGGGACCCCGATGCGGAGCAAGGTACAGACGGAGAGCGCGGGGACCGGCCTGTCCAGCCACCCGGGTTCACGCGTGTGGGAGCCCCCGCGCCCGGCAGCCTCGGGGGGGCGGGGAAGGGGCCGGATCCCGCCGCCCTCCGCCCGGGCGAGGACTGGAGGATCCGGCCCCGAACTCCCGCGAAAGTGACGGGACGCGGCGGCGGGCGCGGGGCGGGGAGGAGGGCTCCGTGCACTTGCAGCTGTCAGGAAGCCCGGGGGCGGCGCCGCGCGCTCCGGGGGCTGAGCCCCGGGGGAGCGCGAGGAGCAGCGGGACGGGGAGTGAGGGACTCCGCCGGGGGTGCGGCGCTTACAACCACCCTCGCTCTGACTCAGCCTGACGGCAGCGCCGGGGAAGCGGCCAAGCGGCGCGGTGGCCGCCTAACCGCGAGGAGCCCCCGCACCCTCCGGCGCCCAACGCGGACAGCCTGCAGGTGCACGTGCAGCTCCGCCGGTGTCCCTAGCGCCGCGCCTCTGAGGCGGCCTCTGCCCGCCCCCGTCCCCAAGGAGATGAGCCCGCTGCTCGGGAAGGGAGCGGGAGGCGTTGGGGTGCTGCTAGAAACCTCCAGAGCAGAGCCCGGCTGGAATCCCGCCCTGCCGGCTTTAGCAGAGACAGGTACCGTATGCACGTGGCACTGCCAGGGCGCGGGGGTCCCTTAATAAGGGGTTCAGATTAATTCAGACTAATGGGAACGTCAGCTCCACGCGGGGGTCTTCTGCAATCGCTGCTTTAAGCAGCTGGGAACTTCTTGAGTTGGAGATGTAACAATAAACCCCTTTATCACCCTCCTGTGTGCGCGGAGTGGCACCGAGTCCAATTTTGACAGGAGCGTGTCAGTTCTTCTAAACTTTCATCAGATTCTTTTTCATTTTTAAGATGTCCTAGTCAATTACTACTAGGGTAAATCTTCCAAACGGCATTAGAAAATGCTACACTTACAAAGCATTGTAAGAATCATCACATTGTATGACACAATATTTAGGCTTGTATTTCAGTCCCTAGGAGCCAGCCACCTACCGTACATATGTTACTTTTAACATGCACCTTGTCAACCACTGCATTACGCTTTCTCTTTGTGACTGTCTATTTGATCATATGGACCCTTAGCTGTGCTGTGGAGGCATAAGAGGTGCAGAGATGCAATGAAGTCAAAGGCTTTGGGTTATTCAGATGGTTTTGTCAAATTGAACTTGAAAGTTCAATTTAGAAAAAATGTGTTTTAAGTATTTGGCTATTGATAAATTCTTGCATAGTCAATCAGGCTTACATTAAGTTAAATAATTAAAAAAAAAAGACTATCTTCCAAATGACCAGATTAGTACTTTACTGATCTGGTGTATTTAAAATAGTTCTCGCTGTTATATTGTAATTTTTTTACTTTAAAGGTGAAATTTGTGCACCATTAGTAATAGTTTACACTCTGTAATGAAACTTGAGTAGTGTTCCCATATCAGCATTAAGTTAGATGGTCTCTTTATAAATATTTATGTATGTTCTAGAAATTGGAAGTATTTAGGTTAATCCTTACCCCCTAAAATGTTGAATAATATTTAAATAATACAAACACTTTAATAACTATTCAGTTCTTTGGAATTTGTTTCATTTATAATCTACAGGATAGATTTTGAGAAGCTGCAATGTATGGATGTTTTCAGTTTTCCCAATAAATCTTTGCATATTGTGGTAATTGGTTTGCTTTTGATATAGGGTGACCAGATGTCCTGATTTTATAGGAACAGTCCTGATTTTTGGGTATTTTTCTTATATAGGCTCCTATTACCCCCACCCCCTGTCCCGATTTTTCACATTTGCTATCTGGTCACCCTTTTTTGATATATCTCATTCAAAATGTCCTTTTGCATTGCTGGCAAGCAAAAACAGCTGGAAATCATATTTGAGATTCAAAAGGCACAAAATCATACTTAGGCAAGGTACAAAATGTCCCACTTCTCTATAAGAGCCGTTTAAATATTTACAGCTAATATTTACACTGTGTGTTATCCAATAAAGACCACAACACTGCTATTTTGCAAGTCACACATTAAAAACAAAATAACCCAAGAGAATAACTGCTCATTGTCCTTTGCACCCATTATCTCCCTAAATCTTCTGTCGCCATAGATAATTTGTAATACAGGTCTTTTAGTACACAATTGATAATTTGAAGAAAGATAAATACACCAAATTAGTTATGTACAACAATCCCTTTTAAATTCACATCGAAATCTATTTCCAGAGGGTTGCAGAAGTTTTGTCTTGTCTTTTGTCTTAGTGTTTTTCAGAATTTATGACCATTCCATAGCACGTGTTTCTCTTGACACAACACTGCAGATGCTCTTGTTAGAGAGTTGCTTTCCTTACAAAGGTCGTTCTGAAGACAGCCTATGGCTCACAGTTGATGGTAATGCAATGGGAAACAGAGTCATTTAAGGCCTAAACCAATTAGAAACCCACACTTAGCACAGGTTCATTGAGAGGTTCATGAACAAAGAATTGTTAGCAAATTTTGGCCTCTTACCTCACCAAATTTACAAGTCCCTAACGTCCTCTTTCCCTGTCCCTACTGGCTCTGAGGCCCTCCTTCATTTGTAATCTTCTGGGGATTTGCATGGTGACCTGCAACCCCCTTCTGCTGTGTCCAGTGCTGTTGGGGGGCCTAGTGGCTTTTCCTCATCCTACTGTGATCTGCCAGGTGGCTGCTCCACATTGTTTATCTCAGAGGGGAAAGGGGATGGCCTCTTCAGTCTGCTGCACCCCAAATCAGAGTAAAGACATTCTGGAGATCACCCCATCCAACTGGCAGCTGTGTAGCTGTAAACATGCCTGACTCCCAGCAGCCAAGGGAACCTAATGCCTGAAAGATACCTCAGAAATCTGGACTTCCCAGCTACTTTGCAGACTCCAGGGCAGTGTCCACACAAGGAATTCCGAGGTCTCTCTCAGGACCCAGGACCCCTTTGTAGTAGGCACCTATCTTAACTCTACTCACTCAAGAGAGTATGTTGGTACAGACACAGTGTCTTTGCATGTTTGTATGGTGCCTAGCACAATGGGATCCTGCCTGGGATCTCTGGGCACAATAGTAATACACATAATAAATATAAATAATAATACCAATGATAAAATGGGGAGATAAAAGAGTAGTCACCTGGTATCCTTTGACGATCCCAGGACCAAGACACGAAACACTGGCCTCAGGGAGCCTTAAGGATCCCAGTTCCAAGGTATATTGGTGGGAAAGGAAGAGAGCGGGGAATTCTCAGGGGTATTTGCCACCTGATGCTCTGAACAAATGCATATGGGTTTCTTGTCTGCAAACCAGCTCCCCTAGCTTTAGTTCATGAAACCCATGTGACCAGGTTTCCCACAATTCTGGCCATTACCTCTTTGAAGCATTGGCACACAAACCAAATGTTTAACAGCCCATTGCCAGTTAGTGGAGGCATCATCTTTTGCATATTGTCTGTAATTGCTACAGTCTATGATTACAAACTATATGAAGGAGGCAGACACTGAATTCACAGGTTTCAGATTCTAGCCATGCTGTGTCTAGTTCCCTAGTCTGCCCAAACTTCTCCATTCCCATGTACTTCTATGCAGTCAGCCACTGTGGATTTGAGCTGACCACAGTGTAAAGTGTTGATCTGCATGGTTTGCCCATCCCCCACTGTGCAGCCAAACTATCAGGGTTTTGTTTTGTCAGGCTTTCTTTCTAAAGAATGTATTTATTTTAGCAATGGGTTTAACTAATCTATACCTCATCCAAAGCAGCTAACACAGGCATGTTAGCAGAAACCATCTTTAAAGCAGTTTTGTCATCCAGGGGAAATGCAGTGTAGACAGGGCTTAAAGAAAGGAATAATTAGGTGACCTCTGTCCCCTGGAACATTGTTTTACGTAGAGCTATTTGAAATCCCAGAAATTCTCATTACTCTTAGAATCGCTAACCTTGTGTTGCTTTCCTTGTTTCAAATACCTTTTAGAAAATGAAATCAGAGTTGCAATCTAATTTCTAAAGGCATTCACACACGTGGTATGTGTGCTAACTTGTTTCCTTTAGCATTAACACATCTCCCAAATTGTCAAGCTATTTGCCTTCTGGAATACTATTATGTTGTACAGGAAGGCAGAGCATTTTTCCTGTAATTTTAAATATGAATAAAAAGAAAAGGTAAAATTACTGGGCCAGATTCATCCAGGGTGTAATGCCTGTGAAGAAAAAGGTATTGTTTTAAGGATGAATATTGCTTAAGGAGATGGAGAGCCATTTCTTGTTTTGTTTTAAAACTACACTATGATATTGTTATGCCACCTCAGGTGATCAGATAGTGCTTGATACAAAGCCCATTGCAGTCTGTCCTGTTGACTCCTGTCCTGGTGGCTACTGTTTGCACTGATATTTGCGTTGAGACATGAAACTGAAGCAAGAGAATTTGGAGGCAGTCGGTAGTTACTCCAGGAGAAATTCTGCATCACTGCGTGTGCTCAGAATTCATGCCCCCCAAGGTTTCTTTGGTTCTCAGCAGAAAAATGACTTCTGACGGGGAAGCAAGGGGAAATTCTAAGACTGGTCATGTGCCTACTTCCTGACAGGCAGGCAGATTGGTATGGGCACCCACAGCAGCCAATAGAGATGTAAATCACCACTGGGGGAGGGTGGCGGGGCTGGTAGTCATGCATGTGAGAGTTCTTTCATCTGTTGTTGCAGCATGCTCGGCGTGGAGGGGCAGGGCTTTGGGGGGTTTCTGAAGAGGGAGACGGGCAGACTTTGATCCCTCAGGCAGAGCAGAATGTAGCAGCCTGCCTGCTTAGTGAATTGTTCCCATTGTTTTTATTGAATTCCCCCAGGAGTATAAAACAGGTGTAAAAAATTTTACATTTTAAATTTACATTTTACACTCCTTTTACATCGCCAGAGTGATGTAAAGGAGCCTTATTGTAGAGGACAGTATGGCTTTAGAAATGTGTTTGGTGCTTTAGTGCTTAGAACTGGTCTAAATTTTTGGACTGAAAAAAATTCCTATCAAAATGTGCTCCATGAGCTGTTTGCTACTGATCTTTTTTGGAGATGGTCAGTAGCCAGTATAAATTGTGAGTCCCCAGCCCTCACTTGCTCTTCAGTTGCTTATGATGTAACACTAAGCATATGAATGCATCTATTTGTTGACTAATAACTTGAAGTAAATGGTCAATACTAGCTACATTACCATTAAGCTGAGGGGGTTTGGTGATTTCCTCCAGTGTTCCCCACTCCCATTCTCCATCCATTGTATAATAGTTTCAATAAATTACAAAAATAATTGAATCCAGCTGGATTATATTGCATTATTTTGACCAAAAAATATGCAGAATTTTATCTTTTCGGCACAGAATTCCTCCAGGAGTAGGTAGTGTACAGTTTTGCTAGAAGATTTTAATAATAATGGTTTTCATAACATACCGATATCAGGAGTTCTCTAACTTCATTGCACCGTGACCCCCTTCTGACAACAAAAATTACTACATGACTCCAGGAGGGGGGACTGAAGACTGAGCCCACCCGAGCCCCACTTCCCAAGATGGGGACCCAAAGCCTCAGCCCCTCCACCCTGTGCAGGTGGAGCGGGGGAGGGAGGCAAAACTGAAGCTGAAGGGCTTCAGCCCCAGGCAGGGGGCTTGTAACCTAAGCCCTGTCACCCAGGACTGAAGCCCTCTGGCTCTGGCCCCAGATGGTGAGGTTCGGGCTTCAGCTTTGGCCCTGTGTTCCAGCAAGTCTAAGCCAGCCCTGGAAACCCCACTAAAATGGGGTTGTGACCCACTTTGGGGTCCCGACCCACAGTCTGAGAACTGCTGCAATATGTAATAGTTACAGAAGAACTTCAACAGAGAGCCTTTGAAGCATGTTTTACAGTTGTATGATACAGCTTCTTCTATTAGCCCTAGGGAAATCAACATGAAATATTGTAGATTTTTTTTTTGTAGGGGAGGCAATCCTGGAATTCATCAAACTCAGATGAAACCTTATGTGAAATGAAAAATATTGAAATCCTGTGCCTTCAAAGAATTACTATTTTATTCAGGTTCTTATATCATGCCCATCATTGTGGTATTTGATTCCCAGCAGCATTCTGTTGTGTATGCCACAGCTGCAATTCTTGTCTTATGAGCTATGTCTGCATAATTTTTCTTCCTATATGGTAAGGTACAAATAAGGATTCATATCTTAGTCACTCTTCTCTACTATAGCTCCTTCATATTAATGCCTATCCTACTAAACAGCATCCAACTCTTTTTGACATGTGCTGGCATAATTTCTGCTAAGGATCAGTGATCTAGCTTGATAAATTAAAAAAAATAAGGCATAGAACTAAATATATGACATTTATTGAAATTCATTTTTTACCACGAAGCTACTTCATTTCAAATATATTGAGAATAGTAAAGGATTGCAGATGCAATTTGATTAAATCTGCAGTTGTTACCATTTGCCTTCTGAAAATTGATTTTTCCCCCTCCCCCAGAGCTTGACATGCTCACTGATTAAAAACCATGCACAGACTAAGACAGGTTTCATTTGTTTGTGTTTGTATGCCAGCCATGCAAGTTCTAACAGGTTGTGAAATGTACTGTAAGTCTGGTATACTCAGAATCTACTGGAACGGGTGACCTTACTTAGCAATAGCCATTTTTGTGTTAAACAACATGATGACACATCTTTAAATTCTATTGTGTAAAGAAAAACACCTTCTTACTGTGGAGAGATTTCCTGTTTGTGCCTGTTCACTAGAACTAAACCTTCCCCTGTGTGTTGACCAAACTTTTCTGCATAATCCAAAATGGTAGTTACAAGCTATCCTACGAGCTTACTTTTTTGGACAGGATATAGTATTTATTTTTACAAAATAACTGTGCATTTGGAGTTAGGGTAGACTCTCGATTATCCAGGATTGGGGGAATGGATTAACCAGAATGTGGATTAACCAGGATGTCAAAAAAAAATATGCGTAACTCACAGGGCCGGCTCTGGCTTTGTTGCCGCCCCAAGAGCAAACAAAAAAAACCCCACCAGGGTGCAGGGCAGCCAGTGAACCAACGCCCCCTCCCCTGGCACAGAGTGGCTGGTGAACCAACCCTCCCTCCCCATGTTTCCTATGGATGGTGATTATCCAGGATTTTATTTAACAGGATTAATTTTTTCCCTATCATCCTGGATAATCGAGAGTCTACTGTATTGACAAAGTATAGGGGCCAAATTATGCCGTTGGTTACACTCCTGCAACCTGACTGCGCTTATTAAGGTTGCACAGGTGTAAATCAAGATAGATTTAGGTCGCTGTCTTTTATTGATACAGCAACACATTGTAAGTTTCTCATCTCCCATACACATAGCTATTGACTGAAGACAAATACTAATGATCCATAATATGTTCTTCCAATGTTTCACTGGGGCTAGGGTTGCCAAATTGTAATTGTACAAAATAATAAATAGCTATAACCATAACTTTGCCTGTGACTAGAAAGTCACTCTACAAAACATACAGAAACTTTTCACTTTTTTATATATATTATACTTATTTTATATATTAAATATATTTTATGGGCATTTGGTTCCCTTCAAATGATGTTTGAAACAACTCTCTGGGAGTGGGGGAACCAAGCCTGATGGGTTCTGTGCTCATTGCACCATGACTGTTTTAAACTAATGGTCACAGTGTCCGAAGTGTGCGGTTCTGGAACCATGCTGTGCATGGCTGAGTCCAGAGTAGAGCCCCGCAGCGGGGCTAGGATTCTGCCCACTGCCATAATAGTGGGAGCAGGTCAAATGTACTTTGTTGTGGCAGGATTGAGTAGGCAAAAACTCTACCAACTGTGGTAGTAGGTATTGCGGGGCAGGACCAGGAGCAGGTGGGAGTGGGTATTGCGGGGCAGGAGCAGGATTCAAAAAATAGTCCAGCACAAGACTCTAGTCCAGAGTCTGTCTTGATCTGCTTTCTCCTTACCACAATTCCCCCCTAATGACTCATTGACCCTGTTAGAGCAGAAAGGTTAAAACTTGACTTTTACTCATTGATTTTTGCTCACTAGCAAGTGGTTTGTAGGATTGGGTCTAACAGCTCTCATTCAGTGCTGAGAATTTTGGGCAACCCCTCCACCATCGAGCCCCATTGGCTCCAGCTTTTGTGGGTAAATAATTATTGTAATTGTTTCTATATAATAAATAGACATAACTTTGGGAAATATGTATCTGTAAAATATCTCTAAATATGTATTTTATCCAATGTGCAGCAGCTGTGTCATATCTTTTGAGAGGCAATAAATAGGCTATCACCCTCTATTTTTTTATATCCTTCTTTAACACTGATATGCCTCTAAAAAATGAGCCAATTTAATCCCGGCTGAGTTGAGCAGCAGATGGGAATAGCTGACACTTTTCTGTATAATAGCATTATCTCCCTTTGACCAGAGCAGTTGCCAAAATTTGGGGTCCTATGAGTTGTTTCTGTTAGGAAGACATAAGAATTGCAAGAATGGCTCAGACCAATGGTCTTTGTAGCCCAATATCCTGTCTTCTGACAGTGGCCAGTGCCAGGTGCTTCAGAGGGAATGAACTGAATAGGCAATCAGAGTTATCTATCTATCCCCTGTTGTCCATTCCCAGCTTCTGGCAATCAAAGGCTAGGGATACCTAGAACAAGGAGTTGCATCCCTGATCATCTTGGCTAATAGAAATAGGAGAAATTGTTGGAGTCCGGAATATACAAGGTTCTGTTTCCCTGGACACAGTAGGAATCAAACAGGATAGAGTTCTTTGCTTGCAGTTCCAAGCCTCTCTCAGCCAGCTCTCTCTAGGCTTTTTTTCCCTCGGGGCCACTCTCCCAATGTGGGCTCCGTCATCCATTTAAAGGGCCCCGGGCAGTAGAGGCAGCGGGAGCCCTGGGTCCTTTAAATAGCTGCTGAAGCCCTGCCACTGCTAACCCAGGGCTCCAGCGGCGGGGCTCTGGCGGCAATTTAAAGGGCCTGGGGCTCCCGCTGCCTCTACTGCCCGGGGCCCTTTAAATAGATGCCGGAGCCTGGCCACCACTACCCCAGGCCCTTTAAATAGCTGCCTGGGGAAGCTGGTCCGCCCTGATACAGCGCACCGGCTCTTGCCGGTATGCTGTAGCGAGGCATACCTCATTACTTTCACTTCTGTCCCTATCTATTTAAGACTTGAGATTTCTCCGAAGAGAATCTCTGCTTTGAAAAACACAGTTACCAGATATATTTTTATATAATGCCCCTCCCCCCGCCTCTGATAAAAATCAGTTTCTGTAAATCAGTTTAGAGAAAGTATGATAAATACCAGGGGAATTTAATTAAAGACAATGAAAGGTGACAGTACTTGAATATATGTCATAAGTTGATTAATTACCTCTCCAAAATGTTATTGAAAATGATAAATGAATTACTGGACTAGTATTGAGGCTTCCTGGCAAATTGTAAATGGATTTTAATTTTCAATACTACATAATACTATGATGCAAATCCCTTGTTTAAAATCTTTAGATTCTTTTGCATTTTTCCTAAAAACCAGAGCTCCATATCTTGTTGAAAAAAAGTTGTTTGTAATTAACGCTTTGTGTTTGGTGGCACCATAAGTCTCATCGTTCCGGATGTCCCAAAAACTATGGTTTTAAACTAATACAATCAAACACTAATATTGTTTATGTACATTTAGTGCTCACAATATTGGGCCCTGATCTTTTAATGAGGCCTTCACAGGCATCCTTGGGATACCCGTCAGTCTGTCTAAAGCTAATTGCAACATTGCAGACTTTGAAATCCAATAGATCTCCTGCAATCAGAGACTACAAATAAGATGGGCAGGGGAATGTAGCATTTCTTCAAGCTATGTTGACATTTCTTCAAGCTATGTTAGACCCTCCAATCACAGAAGTGGAGAGTATAAGGATCAAGCAGTTCCTTGCCTGTGGAGGCCAAGCTCTGCAACATTGCTCTCTCTTCTCCTGAGCCCACCATAGTCTCTCTTTGAGGTCTCCAACCAGGCTTCCTGTATGGAAAAATCCTATAGAATTAAATGTTAAGTTAGAACCTTTCTATAGGTTTTTTGAGTGGCCCATATAGAATTTAATAGCGAATTATATTTTTGCTACATAATACTATAGATTGAAAACAACCCCCCCCTCCTCCCTCCCACACTGTACTATGGTTAACTCTTCTATTCAACTCCATGGAACCTCATGGGTTTCATGTTTCTCAAACTCTATAGGATTATTCCATAAGGGTCAGGATCTTCTGTGCAGGGGGGTGGCAAATTGCTGGATATGTGTCAGAGTGAGGAGAAGGAAGATCATAAAAGCAGCAGTGTCCCCACCCTCCCAATCAGTCCCTTAGAACTTTTATGGGTAAGTTAATGCAGCCCCTGCTCGCAGTAACTTATGGGGTTTTCCCCTCAATTATGTAGAATCCTAAGTAGGAGGAGGTTTCATAGGAGTCATGCTGAGAAGAGTCTGGAAATCTGGAAGTCAGTGTGGAGATGTATAATCCTCACATAGTGCTGGGTCATTATCTGTCTGAAGGACTACTAATTCCTTTAGTATTAGCAGCTGTGTTAGTCTGTATCCGTAAATAAAACGAGGAAGACTTTGTAGCGCCTTAGAGACTAACCAGTTTATTTCAGCATAAGCTTTCGTGGGCTATAGCCCACTTCATCGGATGCATAGAATGGAACATCAGTAAGATGCATTTATACACACAGAAAGAAAGAAAAAGTTGCATACCAATTAGCATACCAATTCTCTGAGGCTGTTTAATTTAGATGGGCCATTATCAGTAGGAGAAAAAAATACCTTTTGAAATGGATATCTGTCAGGCAGGAGATAACACTTATTGAAGGTAAATTAACAAGGGAAATACAATCAATTAGTGTAATGCGAGAACCATTCACAAGCTTGGTTAGTCCCTAAGGTGCTACAAAGTCTTCCTCATTTTATTTACTAATTCCTTGTGAATCTTGGTCATTTTAGTTTTTCTGAGAACGTGCATAGAAGATTAATCACGTGACTTTGTTTCATAAACCTTAAGATGTCATAATAAAATCTGCTTGTGAGTAGTTCAGTGTCATGTTTGCTGCTTCCAGAGAAAATAACTCTTTTTTTTTTTAACGAGGATTTTTTTTTGCTTAACATGCTTTCAAAAAATGTACTTTTCAAAAAGTAACACCACACTACTTTCAAACTAAATGTAATTTGGGCCAAACTGCCTTCAGATAAGCACATACAACTTCCATTGGCTTTGGTGGGAGTTCTTCCTGCTTATCTGAGAGCAATGTTTGCCTTGAAGTTCCTTCTGGCTACAACAGAAGCTAATACAAGTGAATTGTTTCTATAGTACAAAACCTCCTTCAGGAAACAACACTGAACAGTAAGAGACCTGTTTCCTTACTACTTATTGGTGAATCTTTAGAATTTTTCAAATTTAATTCTGAACATGTTATTGACTGAGAAATGCATGTTTATTATTAATGGGGCTAAAAGCCAATCTCATGGGCTAAAAGCCAATACAAGTCTCTGACAAGCCAGTGTATTTATAGGTAAGGCTACGTTTTAGTTGGATATTTTTAGTAAAAGTCATGGACAGGTCACGGGCAGTAAACAAAAATTCACGGCCCATGACCTGTCCTGACTTATCCTACATACCCCTGACTAAAACTTTGGGTTTTTTTGGTGGTGGTGGTGGGGGGTGGCTTGGGAGTGTGGCCCTTGGGGTGTGGTGGGTGCTAGGGAGGGGGATGTGGCCTGGGGATGCTGTGGATGCTGGCCCAGGAGGCACTGCAGGTGCTTCCGGTGGGGGAGTCATGGCCCGGGAACACCACAGGTGCTCAGAGTGGGAGTTGCAGCCTGAGGGGTACTGCAAGTGCTGCAGAGGAAGGGGGGTTGATGGGTCTGGGGCAGGGGCAGGCTCCCTACGCAGCTTCTGGGAAGCGGCGACTCCACCTCCTAGCTCCATGTGCTGGCTCTGCTCCAAACCCAGGTTCTGGAGCTCCCATTGGCTGTGAACCGCAGCCAATTGGAGCTGTGTGGATGGTGCCTGTTGGCAGAGGCAGCATGTAGAGCTAGGAACTGGGGGAGGGGAGTTGCTGTTGCCCTTCCAGGGAGCCCTCATCCCCCAAGAACTCCCTCCCCCCCAGCCCTGAGCCCCCTCATACCCAGACTCCTGCTGCTGAGGGGAAGAGGGGTCCAAGACTGCCCAGCAGTAGCTGCTGCACCTGCCCCCAGTGGCTGCCTCAACTGCTCAGGCGGCCCCTGGGCCAGGCGCACTGGCCGCTGGAGAAGTCACAGAGACCACGGAAAGTCATGGAACCCGTGACCTCTGTGACAAACCCGGAGTCTTATTTATAGGGAATTCAAAGATATTTGAAAAGACAAGGCAATGTCCATTAATTAAGGTTACTGGGAAATAATGATTTTTTCACTCATTCATTAGAGAATAATTAATTTCATTAAAAATGTGTAAGATTTTTAAAGATTTATTGTTTTACTCTCTATCATCCTTTTGACTTATGCCCTGCACATCTCATTGTTTGTCATGTATCAAGTGTTGCTCATTTTAAATGAGGAAGTATTGAGATTTTGTTATCTTAAAAGTTCTTCTACCTCTTAGGATGTTTAAGGGCCCAGTTCTCCAGTCCTTACTCAGCTAAACTCTTACTGGAATCAATGAGAATGTTGTCTGAGTAAAGGCTTCAGGGATGGGCCTTTAGTTACTTGTAAAAGGTGGCACATTCACAATAAAGGGGTGTTCCTTGCCCAGACAAGCATGTTGTTTACTTCCAACCAGGTTTTAATACAAATATCCATGTGCATAGTAACTTAGACCTGCCACTCTCCCATTCCTGGCAGCTGTATCCTGTGCAAGTTAAAAGCCCAATTCTGAACCCTTATTCTAGTGAGTAATTCTTAGTCACACAAGTAGTCCAATTTAGGATAAAGGTCTGATTCACAGGAGTGAAGGCAAGAAACTTCAGCTTGATTTCCTGACCCCAGTTCAGGGCCGGCGACAGAAATTTGGGGGCCCCCTACTCTAATAGTTTGGGGGCCCCCCCAGCCCAGCCGACATCGGCTGGGGGCCGCCCAGCCCAGCCGACAGTGGCTGGGGGCCCCCCCAGCCCAGCCTGGCCCCCCCCCAGCCCAGCCAACAGCGGCTGGGGGGCCCCCAGCCCAGCCGCCCCCCCCAGCCCAACCGGTGCTCCCCCCCCTCAGCTGACAGCGGCTGGGGGGCCCCCAGCCCAGCCAGCGCTCCCCCACCCCCAGCTGACAGCGGCTGGGGGCTCCCCAGCCCAGCCACCCCCCCTCCCCAGCCCAGCCGGCGCTCCCCCCACCAGCTGGCAGCAGCGAGACCGGAGAGCCGGGGAGCAGCGAGAGCCTCCCTTGCTGCTCCCTCCCTCCCTCCCTCCCCCGGACTGAGCCGCTGCCGCTGGCCGGGCTCTGCTCCGGCCGGGGACAGGCGCTCGTCTGGGGGAGAGCCGCCCCGGATCAGGGCCAGCAACAGGGGCGTACTACGGGTAGAGCTGTACCGGGCCCCCCGACTTTAGGGGGGCCCCGGTACAGCTCTACCCGTAGTCATCCGGGGCGGCTCTCCCCCAGACGAGCGCCTGTCCCCGGCCGGAGCAGAGCCCGGCCAGCGGCAGCGGCTCAGTCCGGGGGAGGGAGGGAGGGAGCAGCAAGGGAGGCTCTCGCTGCTCCCCGGCCTCGCTGCTGCCAGCTGGTGGGGGGAGCGCCGGCTGGGCGGGGGAGGGGGGGCGGCTGGGCTGGGGAGCCCCCAGCCGCTGTCAGCTGGGGGTGGGGGAGCGCCGGCTGGGCTGGGGGCCCCCCAGCCGCTGTCAGCTGGGGGGGGAGCGCCGGCTGGGTTGGGGGGGGGGGCTGGGCTGGGGCAGCCGCTGTTGGCTGGGCTGAGGGGGGGCCCGGCTGGGCTGGGCTGGGGGGCCCCCAGCCGATGTCGGCTGGGCTGGGGGACCCTGGCTGGGCTGGGGGGGCCCCCAAACTATTAGAGTAGGGGGCCCCCAAATTTCTGTCGCCGGCCCTGCCCCGGATGACTACGGGTAGAGCTGTACCGGGCCCCCCCTAAAGTCGGGGGGCCCGGTACAGCTCTACCCGTAGTACCCCCCTGTCGCCGGCCCTGCCCCAGTTACATGATCTAGGTCAGGGATCCAAAAGTCAATACTCTTGTTAGATGACAGAGTTCACTGACTGATGCCAGAGGCTGCTATTAAAGCATTGAATTCAGTGGTGTTACTTATTTGAGCAAGCATCACTCACAGGAGCCAAATAAGCATCTGCTAGTTTTACCCCGTCACTTTATTTTGCTTTCAAGTTAGCAGGTCAAGTTAAAGACTGAGGGCTGGTCTACCCTGAAAACTTACATCAGCATAGCTATGTCACTCAGGGATGTGAAAAATCCATCCCCCTGAAAGAAGTAATTGTGCCGAACCAACCTCCTGTACAGACAGTGCTAGAATTCTTCTGTCGGCCAAGCTACAGTCTCTCAGGGAGGTGGATTAACTACAGACATGGGAGAACCCATCTCATCACTGGAGTGAGTGTCTACACTGAAGCACTACAACAGTGCTGCTGCAATACTGCAGCTATGCCGCTGTAGCATTTCAAGTGTAGACATAACATAAGGGGGAGCTTTGTCTCTAACTTGTCTTTCCCTGCTCATGTGAAAACTACAAACTGCCTTGGCTTCATTAGGATTTTGCTTTCAAGGTAGTTAAACCTTTTTTCTTTTCTTTCTAGTGAAGGTGCAACCTTATTTTATGAAAGCTGAGATTCTGGAGCACAAGTTAGCAATCTGGGGTAGGTACTGTTATGTTGTAGTGTCACACACCGGCCCATTCCAAACCCTTTCTGGGGACTCACCCATACTTTTTGTAATCTGTTTATATAAATGCAAAATTGTGCAGATCCCTGTGGTTTGTAGGACTCTGTTAATCAATAACCACCTGCATGTCTGTGGCAGGATTTATCACGTTAGTTCATTGCACCCAAATAGAGAACAGACTTCATAATTAATGAAGGTATGTAAAATATCCTTCTAATCAAGACTAACAGCAACTGAAACACATTACACACCTATATAGGTGCAATCCAAGCCCAATATAAGGTAGGCATTGGCCACCTCTTGCAACCGAGAAGCAGTCTCCGTGCTGACAGAGTGCTTTTGGTGGAAAACCCTCAACTCTGGAATGTTTAGTTCAGTAGGGTCAGAGTTTATTAGCCCTTCAACTCACACTGCTGGGCCTGTCTGTTCATTTTTGGAATGGGTAAAATCAAGGCCGTCATGTTGAAGTTTTTAAATTGATTGTACATGCAATATTTTTTTATAGAAACTATGCTTAAGGCTAATCTCTGCCATCAGATCCAAGGCTACTCCGTTATTTTTACTTTTAAGTAGTAATACTTAGCACCTTATATTTTCAAAGCATTTTGCAAGCATGAACTTACTTATCCTCATGTCACCCTTATGTGAAAGATAAATGATCTGAAGCCTGGAAGTAGCTTCTTTGCTTATCTTACAAACTCTGGGAATCTGCTTTCCAGATCCAAAAAGGTCTCCAAAAGCAGGCATGTTTTGGCCTAAAGAGTAAGTCTGAACAAGTCTGAAATTAAGTGAAAATCATTTTTAAAATGACCCTTAGACTATTGGTTGTGCATTTTAACCTTTTCAGATATCTACCCAATGGAACTGTCCGGCTTCAAGTCTTTCTTCACAGTTCAAGCAGTATCGGGAGCAAATATTTTGTTTATTTCAGTTTTACTACTTAATAGACACCTATTCCAAGTGCCAGGCACTCAGATAAGAGCTTTAAACTGATCCAAAATGGAGAGAGAAGAATAAACAAAATGACAGCAGATCCCATCCAACACACAGCCAGACACTTTGCATGAAAATAATCCCACCCCTGCACTCTGACCACTCAGCCTCCCAAAACTGCACCAAACAAATGGGCTTTTCAGATGATCGTAGGGTGACCAGATATCCTGATTTTTTAGGGACAGTCCTAATATTTGGGGCTTTTTCTTATATAGGCACCTACTATCCCCCACTCCATGTTCCAATTTTTCACACTTGCAATTTGGTCTCCCTAGCCGGTCCTGAAATAGGAGATTGGGGGCTTTCAGAATAAAGGTGGGAATTAATTTTATAGTTGATGGACCCCTAAGAGAAAACCCTGCCAACAAGAACCAAGTTAGCTCCAGCTTAGCCATCTCCACTGATTGTAACAATGTTGAACAGGAAAGAGCTGGCCCATCGGATAGTCTAGTCCCAGTCAATTTAAGGATGTATAAATCATCACCAATACTGTACTGATCTGTTTTGCAAGACTTCAAGCACCGGTGTCATGCTCAGAACGAGCTATTTTGCTTCACAAATGGGTCAACAGTAGCTGAGCTTCTTAACTGAGTTAAGGTTTGTGACCCTGTCTAGAGTACATTGTAATAATCTAATCTTGTTGTGAGAAAGGAAAAGTTAGCAATCAAAAGAGAAGGTCACAAGTGCTGAGCTTAAACACAGATAGAAAAAACATTGCACCTATCTGATCATCCAAAAGCTACTGAGAATCTATCCAGACACTCAAATTATTAATTTTGGTAACATATGATGGATATACACGACCAACCAACAGTGTGTAGAAGATGGTAATTCTGTTTTTGAGAAGGATTTAGCAATTTCAGCATTTGGCTTTGTTCTGAATCAAAACAAAAACCTGGAAGTTTTATGATGGAAAATTCAAGGGGAGGGGGGAACCATGTTGGGGCAATCAAAAGGTTTTGTTTCAACAAAATAACTTTTTATTTCAACTTTATTTTGTATTATACAGAATTTTAAAATATTCAAAACAAAAAGTTATATCCAAATGAAAAATTTTAAATATTTAATTTTTCAAAATGTCAAACTGGGACGTTTCACTATTGTGTGTTGTCTCACTGAATTATTTGCTACAGAGGCAGGTCTTGAGCTTGTGGTAGAATTGGATTAATTTCAGTGCTCCTGGTGGTGAAGAGCTACAAGAGCACCACAGATTTTCTCATAATTCAAAATGATCTGGACAAACTGGAAAAATGGTCTGAAGTAAATAGGATGAAATTCAATAAGGACAAATGCAAAGTACTCCACTTAGGAAGGAACAATCGGTTGCACACATACAAAATGGGAAATTACTGCCTAGGAAGAAGTGCTGTGGAAAGGAATCCTGAGGGTCATAGTGGACCATAAGCTAAATACAGTTCAACAGTGTAATGCTGTTGCAAAAAAAAGTTAACATCCTTCTGGGATGTATTAGCACGAGTGTTGTAAGGAAGACGTGAGGAGTAATTCTTCCATTGTACTCCTTACTGATTAGGCCTCATCTGGAGTATTGTATCCAGTTCTAGGCACCACATTTCAGGAAAGATGTAGACAAATTGGAGAGAGTCCAGAGAAGAGACACAAAAATGATTAAAAGTCTAGAAAACATGACCTATGAAGGAAGAGAAGACTGAGAGGGAACATGAGAACAGTTTTCAAGTACGTAAAAGGTTGTTACAAGAAGGAGGGAGAATTGTTTTTCTTAACCTCTGAGGATAGGACGACAAGGGTGGTTTAGGTTGGACATCAGGGAAAACTTCCTAATGGTCAAGGTGATTAAGCACTGGAATAAATTGCCTAGGGAGGTAGTGGAGTCTCCATCACTGGAGATTTTTAAGAGCAGGTTAGACAAACACCAGTCAGGAATAGTCTAGATCAGGGGTAGGCAACCTATGGCACATGTGCAAAAGGCAGCATGCAAGCTGATTTTCAGTGGCACTCATACTGCCGAGGTCCTGGCCACCGGTCCGGGGCACTCTGCATTTTACTTTAATTTTCAATGAAGCTTCTTAAACATTTAAAAAACTTTATTTACCATAGATACAACAATAATTTATTTTTTATATATTATAGACCTATAGAAAAAGACCTTCTAAAAATGTTAAAATGTATCACTGGCACATGAAACCTTATATTAGAGTGAATAAATGAAGACTCAGCACATCACTTCTGAAAGGTTGCCGACCCCTGGTCTAGATAATACTTAGTCCTGCCATGAGTGCTGGGAACTGGACTAGATGACCTCTTGAGGTCCCTTCCAGTTCTATAATTCTATGATAATGAACTTCAGCAAATGCTGACTAGTATATTCCAAATAAATGCTGTTCAAAGTCTGTCATCAACTAATAACATCTTTAAAAAGAAAAGCCATGTCCTCGTACATCAGGATGTGGAAAACACTACTCTTGACAAGTCCCAGTTCATCTGGAAATGTTAGCAGTATCACAGACTAACAGTATGGACTCTCCATTCTTGTGTGATTGTCTTGTTTTTCAATTATTCTTTCAATACTTTCAGCATCTTTCTGATCTTTTCTCATTATGGGTTTGTCTCTGCAACCCTTAGACTGAGTAGCACTTCCTCACGCAAGTAGTCCCAGTGAATCTCAACAAACGCTGAATTCCAAATTAGCCCTTTTTGAACAATGTAACACTATCAATCTGCTCCATTCATTTGGAATGTACCGATCAGCTCTGTCATTATGAGAGCACCTCTACTGCCATTGTAGTCCGTTACTAGCAGATGTAATTAAAAACAAAAATTGTGCCACAGACTCAAGACCTGCCTTGTCCTTAGGATGTTAAGAACGACAGGAGGTTTCAAAAGAAATGCTGGGATTTGTATTGCACTGCAATATAATTTACAGTAAATTAATGTTAAACAAGTAAAAGAATATATATTTCTCCCTATCAAAGAATAAATTGATTGTCTTGTGTTCTAGTGTGTGTTAAAAATAAACCTGGCAAAACAATGAACACTCTTTTTACTGTAAACAACAGTAAATGACAATAATGTATTGGACTTGTTAATGGACTGTGCATATTAATTAATATATCTTATGCATTGAGTTTATACATTTTTCTGATTTCTACTGTACTAGAGTTTCATGGTGGAATGAATACAGTAAAGAGCTTTCAGATCAGCCCAACAGGCTAATGAATTCATCTCTTGGAAAGCCATTGCAGATATTGTCAGTATTGTTCAGATTAGCATTTCACTTTTAGCATAAAGCAGGATACTGATTGATTCCCTATACTTTTCTTTCAGTGTATATAATAAATGTGCTTGTCAAATGTTCTTGGATACTTGCACATCAATTATATAAGCAGTAGTTGGACCAAGGTTCAGCAAACGAAACCTTTCCAAATCTTTTCAATGAAACCCCTCTTACCAGCAGGGAGAAACTAGTTAATGGTTTTCTACTGGCTGAAAAGCAGGCACATTTACAGATACCATTACCTTGACCCCAGTTTTGCTTGCTACTTATCAGTTATTTATGAAAAAAATCAGAAGTAAATAGTTCCCAGAATCTGAAACTGAAGTGAATGCCAGTCTCAGTATAGACAGCAATGGCAGAATACATCTTAATGTTATTGCCTTCACTTGAGTCTAAACTTGCTTCATAAATGAAGAAAAATTTATTTGACAAGAGTGAGATCTCACTAATTTGCACTAATTACTCAAATATGTTGAAAACTATTTCAATTTGAAAATTGGCAAGTAAGGACGGAAGTCCAAAATCATCTCCCATTAAAGTCAACAGAGAGTTGAGTTGGACCATAATGTTTTATTTAAGCAGTTTGGGCTGAAGCTGTGTAGATCTGCAGTGGGAAAGGGGAGAGCATCCTTGTAACAGGGCAGACACTCACCCCTGCGGTGCCCCCTGCTGGTCTTGTCTGGGAATTAGCACTCCAGCATCTGGAGTGCCCTCTGCAGGCTGATGTCCCGCACCTGTCCTGGCCCCGTGTCCCTCCCCGGACCCCGGTGCCCTCTTACCAAGGGTGCTGTGCCCCCACAGTACCCCCACAGGTGATAGGGTCTCCTCTCCCTGGGGAACCCTCCACCCACTATCCCCACCTTGCCTCAGACTTGCCCACTGCCAGTCACCATTTGCCCCTGCTCACTGGGGCAGATTGCAGTATCATGGCCTCTCATCACCAGCAAGGGGGGTTGGCCTGCTGCTTCTAGCTTTAGCCCTGGGCTGCCCCCTGCAACCCCAGTACCCCTGGGTCAGGCCTTCTGCCAGGCCCCGCAGCCTGGGGCTCTCAGGCTAGAGCCCCCCCAGCTCCCTCTGCCTTGCCCCAGCCCTGCCCTAATCCAGGTACCTGGCTTAAGCCCCAGCAGCTAGGCCTGTCTGCCTCTGCCTACAGAGGAGACTCTCTCTCCTTCACCAAACTGAGCCCTTTTATCAGGGTCAGCTGGGCTTCACTTGAACCAGCCACACCTGTGGCTGCTAGGCCTAATTAGCCTGGGAGCTGTTTGCCCCCAGCTCTAGCCCTTGCTACAGCCTTTTGCAGGGCTGTTCTAGGCCTTTCCATGGGAGTGGGGCAGCGGCCCCACTACAATCCTCCTTCCCCAAATTCATGGAGAAGTTCCACAGCCATTCCAAGAAGGTTGCTTCAGCCTAATGACTGAAGTAAACCTGCACTTCTCTAACATACTCCCTTTGAGGACACACACACATATGCACAACACAGAGGACTGAACATTTAGCATGTCCATCCTCCAGCCTTGGCCTTACCGCTGCCCAGCCCACCTTTGCTCCATCACCCCATTTATTTTGCCCTGTATGGAGCTTGCGCACACACAAACCTGTCTTACCCAGCTCTCACCTTACCACAGAACCGGTTCTATTGCTAACTGATGCTCCACAGTTGGGTTGGAAGGGCTGTATTTGCCCTCAGAGTAGGTCTACATTAAAAAAAATGTGTCATATTAGAAAACAGTTAGCAAGCACAACCACCTAACACATTTCTTAATATCACTGTCTATGATTATCTACACCGGACATGTCCTCATTGTACTTTTGTACCTCAAATTAATTGGCAATTAACTCAAGGTACAGAAGTTAGCAAAGAGGAGCCCACTAAGAGCTAAGTCATGTTTAACATTCCGCTGGTTAACATGTTACAGTGCACTTTCCCCAAGTGAATAAACAATATAAAAAGCAAGAATCCTGCAGCACAAAACATTCTTTGTCACTTGCCAGGGTAGAGCTCACTTAATCATTTCTCTTACAATGCAGAGGCCTCAAGTACTAGTGCAGCTGAGTCCCTTCTATTCTCTGCCTGTGCTACATAATCATTTAATCTCCTGTGGGTTTGTAGTACTTGGTCTAATTGTGGTTGTTCAGGTTGGTGTGCAAGTGCTGAGTGGTGTTGGAGACCTTTGATGTGCAAGGAGTTGGACTGAGGGTATGTCTTCACTACCCACCACGGCCACGGCGGTCAGCGATCGATCTATTGGCGATTGATTTATCGCATCTTGTCAAGACGCAATAAATTGATCACCAAAGGCACTGCCATCAACTCCAGAACTCCAGCTCGCCAAAAGGCGCAAGCTGGAGTCAACGGTGGAGCCCACTGCTGACCGCTGCCACCGTGAGGATGGCAGGTAAGTTGGCCTAAGATGTGCTGACTTCAGCTACGTGAATAACGTAGCTGAAGTTGCGTATCTTAGGTCGAATCCTCCCCCTAGTGTAGACCAAGCCTAAGTGATCGGGTGGCTGTAAATTTTATGACTCTATCTCTAGTTTATTTGCCAAGTGCAGTTTTGATTTGACTATTTATGACAGTACTTCGCCGTGCTTTCTGTTAACTGCTCTGCACTGTATTTTGTAGAAATCATGGTGTCTTAGTAACGTGAGACACAACTAATAAGATCTACAATCTCATAATTAATAACTGTAGTGCTGTACTATTAAATCTTAGCTAAAAATGGGAAGAAGCAATCATTTTTGTGTGGTAATAATAGGGTTTGTAGATTAGTGAAGTGTGAATTACCACAGTTCTGCTATATCCCTCTGGAAAGGACCTATTTTAAGACCTTGGTTGCACTTGCAAGTTATACCTCAGTAGAGCCTCCCAGAGCGTTCTACCTCACTCCCCGACCATGCTGGCAAGGCATGTAGAGTGCTCTCATTACTGCGCTCTGATTGACCTCCAGAAACATCCCATAATCCCCTTAAGTTAAATGGCCACTTCTCATTGTTATGAAATGGAACTTTGAAATGTCAATTTCTGACACTTGGCTTGCTTATCTGCTCTGAGACAAAGCAAGCATTTACTGAGGAATTTTGTTTGCTTTGAGTGAGTGAGGGTCTGAACTTAGAAGGCAGCATGCTGGCACATTCTCAGCACCCCAAAAATCCACTCTCTTTCCCCCCACAAACACATAACACACTCACTGTCACATTCCACTCCACGCACTGCATTTGAAAAGCATGTTGCAGCCACTTGAATGCTAGGATAGATGCCCATAATGCATCGCTCCCAATGTAGCTGCAAGTGCCGCAAATGTGGCCATGCCAGTGCACTTGCAGCTGTCAATGTGGACAGACTGGAGCACTTTCCCTAGTGCGCTCTCCAAAGGTCTGGTTTAACCCAAAGCATTCACTATTTGCAAGTGTAGCCAAGGGCTAAGAATATGTTTTCTAGTGTAAACATGCCATTAACAACATAAGAATGGCCATACTGGATCAGACCAATGGTCCATCTAGCCCAGTATCTCGACAGTGGCTTCAGAGTCTCAGTCCCAACTTCTGGGCACTACTATGTTTGTATATGACACAAATAGGCCCCATACCATTTCAAATAGGCCCCATATAATTTCAGATAGGCCCCTATCATTTCAAATAGGCCCCATATCATTGTGTATATGACACAAATAGGCCCCTATCATTTCTTATCAAGGAAAATTGAGATGTGCCAAATATCATACAAAAGCCTGGATTTTCAGGTTAAACAGTATCATTCTCTCTGAGGTTTCATGAAGTTCACTGTGATCAAACCAAAAAGGAAGAGAAATTGTTAACATTAATGCTAGAAGACCAAGCACAGCTATGGTATTTGGCTTTCTCACATGTTGCTGATTTGACATTACCTAGCAACCAGCGCTGGTCTGGAATATCACCGCAATAAAAGCAACATCCTAATGACCATCAAGAAAAGGTATTGCCCTTGTATTCTTACAAATGATGACACAGTGTGAATGAGACTTGTCAATGGAAAAAAGCTATCAAGTTCCCAGTGATGGATGTTAGTCACTAGCACACAAACTCCAAGTACCAAATATGTATGAGAAGCATCGACCACAGCACTTACACTGCCAGCACCACTGGCTGACCAAAACCCAATTTCTCATGGGTTATATGAGCTATTGTCTGCTGAGGGATGGAAAAAGGGGGGCATTGTGACACGACCTTTGAAAATATCCACTCACAAAACACAGACTCCATCCACAGAATTAGCTTAATAGGAAGCACCACAAGTCAAAATAAGTTAAGGCTACTAGACAGATGACGCAGATGGGGATAAACTGATCAAAGGGAGGTCACTAAAATGTAACATAGAAACAAACAAATTTAGGTTTTTTGCCTTAGCAACAGAAAGTTATTAGCTACTACCTTGACCTGTACCAAGAAGAGAAAATGTAGCATGTCTATAACCTGGGAAATAGGGCACTGATTTAGCAAAGGACCTAGCCATGTGCTAAAGTCCCACTGAAATCAAATTGTGTACCAAATGACTGGAGGATACTAATGTGATGCCAATTTTTAAAAAGGGCTCCAGAGGTGACCCTGGCAACAGGCCAGTAATCCTCACTTCAGTACCCGGAAAATTGATTGAAACTATCATAAAGAACATAAAGAAACTATCGTAAAGAAAATTGTCAGATACATAGATCAACATAATTTGTAGGGAAATAGTCAACATGGTTTTTGTAAAGGGAAATCATGCCTCACCAATCTACTAGAATTCTTTGAGGGGGTCAACAAGCATGCAGACAAAGGCGATCCAGTGGACATTGTGTATATAGATTTTCAGAAAGCCTTTGACAAGGTCCCTCACCAAGGCTCTTAAGCAAAGTAAGCAGTCATGGCATAAGAAGGAAGGGAAATTCTCTCATGGATTGGTAACTGGTTAAAAGATAGGAAATAAAGGGTAGAAATAAATGCAAAATAATGCATATTGGAAAACATAATCCTAACTATACATATACAATGAAGGGGTCTATATTAGCTGTTACCACTCAAGAAAGAGCTCTTGGAGTCTGTGGATAGTTCTCTGAAATCATCCACTCAATGTCAAAAAAGCAAATAGAATGTTGGGATAATAAGACAGAAAATATCATGTTGTCTCTATCTAAATCCATGGTACACCCACACCTTGAATACTGCGTGCAGATGTGGTCACCTCATCTCGAAAAAGATATGTTGGAATTGGAAAAGCTTCAGAAAAGGGCAACAAAAATTATTAGGAGTATAGAACAGCTTCCATATGAGGAGAGATTAATAAGACTGGGACTTTTCAGCTTGGAAAAGAGGCAACTAAGGAGAAATATGATAGAGGTTTATAAAATTATGAGTGGTACAGTATAGAGAAGTAAGTAAGGAAGTGTTATTTACTCCTTCTCATAATACAAGAACAAGGGGCCACCAAATGAAATTAATAGGTAGCCGGTTTAAAACAAACACAACAAAGTATTTTTTCACTCAGTGCACTGTCAACCTGTGGAATTCCTTGCCAGAGGGTGTTGTGAAGGCCAATACTATAATGGGGTTCAAAAGGGAGGTAAATAGATTCATGGAAGATCGGTCTATCAATGGCTATTAGCCAAGATGGACAGGAATGGTGTCCCTAGCTTCTGTTTGCCAGAAGCTGGTATTGGGTGACAGGGCATGGATAACTTAATGATTACCTGTCTATTCATTCCCTTTGGGGCACCTGCCACTGGCCACTGTCAGAGGACAGAATACTGGGCTAGATGGACCTTTGGTCTGACCCAGTATAGCAGTTCTTATGTTCTTAAGGAAAATGTCTGTCTATATGTTCTGCCAGGAGCCAGTACTCTGTAGATTCTACAGCTAAATATTAAATCAAATTGTCACTATTTTATAATGATAACATCCCTACTTCCCCCCCATCAAGTTGTTTTTCTTCTCAGTATTCTGCTACTGTATTGCTAATTAATAGCAGAAAATGGCAGTTGCTTAAAAATAATACTCATTACTCACTATCATGAGTGGATTGTCTTTCATAACAGTTTTTCAGAGACTGTTGCTGATAGTCTTTGATTTTTTTCTCCATTCTTGATCATGATTCTTGACAGACTGTTGAGAGGTCTTTGGACAGGGGACAATTCTCTTGTTTGCAAACACAATGTGTATAGACTAATGATGTAAGCCACAGAAAGAATGCAATGTATATTGAAAAAAATATCTGAAAGAATACAGCAGAATTATTTGTGTTGTTTGCATCAGTCTAATGAAAATATAAAGATTATATATTTGTTTTATAAAATTTCCAGTGACTTGTAAAATTCTGTCATTTTAGCAAAAATTTTGCTTTTTTTTTTTTAAAAAAAAGGCAGGACAGAACTCCTGATTATTATATTTTGTATTTTCTTGTCTGTATTTAGGTCTCTAGAAACACAGTGTCCTTGTGAGCATTTGTCTATCAGAAACAATTGTTTAACTATAGCCAAATTACAAGCAATTTTTTCCATAAAATCTTCTAAACAGCATGTAATCATATTTCTTTTAGAAAGTATAATTGTTTTCTCCATAAGGAAACCAAATTGAGCTTAGCAATTGTGGCAAGATATTAAGAGACCAGTGTCTGGTATGATTTATGATATAATGTAGACACTTCACCAAAATACACGCCAACCACAATTCATGTACTTGGTCAAATGAGAGGGTTTTAAATATCACACTAGTCATGGGCTTTTGATTTTTAAAGCCACATCAAATAAATGGGGAAAATAAGTAAGAAAGAAATGTGCTAGATTTGTTGATTTCATCACTTTATGGCTCTAATTCATTTGATATCTCTTTGTTTACAACACAGTGCTTTTCTTGTATCTTCTGAAGGTTCTCCCTAGTGACTTATTGCTGTGGTACAGGGCCTAAAATTAAACTTGCACATGTCAAGAACCACAAAAAGCATAAAATGTTTTAAGGATATATTATGCCTTGTCTACATGAGAGAAAATGACCATTCCAAGAACTAGAACTGGTTGAATTCTTTTCAGACAAAACGTTTTTTGCCTTTTATGGAATTTGCAGGGGAAAACAGAATGGTTTTCTGGTATAAAAAATTTCATTAACCATTTCAGTAATGATTTTGATAAAAATGTTGTGAAATACTGAGAAAAAAACAAAATGAGTCCACTTAAATGCAATCACCAACATTTTTTGTGATTTTTTTTTTGTGAGCAGCTGTATTAAAAACCACTCCAACCCCTAGGTGCGGCAGAACATCTCACTTCCACACAAAAATTTCCAGCCACTTTATATGTGTTTCAAGAACTGCTTTGATGAGAATTGCTTTCAGAATATTTAAGGAGTGGGTTGATCTAAACCATTTCAATCTAAACTGTTTTAGCATCAATGTGGAATTAGAATAGCTAATATTATCAGTTCCCCACTACTATCCCACAGTGCACCAGTGGAAAGTGTGCTGGGAGCTTTGCGATAGGTACCCATTAGACATTGTAATGGCAACAGTTTAGAACAGGACACAGAGCAAAACTGTTCTCAAACTGGGTTAGAATGGCTAATACACATACAGCATAGAAGCAGATCTCTGATAATTGGTAAACTGAAGCTTTATTATATGAAATATAAACACTATTTATTTAAATATATTTTGACAGGTTACATTTATAACAATGAAGACTGCTGCTGTGTTTACTTCTGGGATTATTGTATTGCTGTTTTCTTTGGTGCAAAGGATCAATGGACAATGTAAAGAAGCAGCTATAAAGTCAGAGATGAATGTGAGCATCAATTATCATCTTCCTCATTTTATCACAGAAACGCCAATACAGAATATAGTTTTATATAAGCATCATATCTATATCGGAGCAGTCAACAAGATCTATGTCTTAAATGAAAACCTCCAGAATATTTCTGTGTACAAGACTGGACCCGTGCTGGAGAATCCTGACTGTGCACCATGTGACGATTGCAAGGAGAGAGCCAATTTATCCAACAGTGTTTGGAAGAATAATGTCAACATGGCTCTGCTCCTAGAAACGTACTATGATGATCAGCTCATCAGCTGTGGTAGTGTAACTCGAGGTGTATGCCAACGTCACATCATTCACCCCGACAACCCTGCAGACATAGAAAGTGAAGTGCACTGCATGTACTCAAAGCAGAGGGATGGCGAGTCAGACAGCTGTCCTGACTGTGTTGTAAGCACTTTAGGAACCAAAGTTTTGGTGACCGAAAAGGACAGATTTGTAAACTTTTTTGTTGGGAATACTGTGAATTCTGCATTTCAACCACAGCGTGCACTACATTCAGTGTCGGTTAGAAGGTTAAAAGAAACCCAGGATGGTTTTGAGTTTCTCACAGATCATTCTTATATGGACATTCTCCCACAGTTCAGGGACTCTTATCCCATTAAGTATGTCCATGCCTTTGAAAATGACCACTTTGTGTACTTCCTGACAGTCCAGCGTGAATCTCTTGACTCCCAGGCTTTTCACACAAGAATCATCCGTTTCTGCTCTTTTGATTCCGAGTTGCGCTCTTACATGGAGATGCCTCTTGAGTGCATTTTCACTGAAAAGCGGAGGAAGAGGTCGATTCGAAATGAGATATTTAATGTTCTGCAGGCTGCATATGTCAGTAAGCCGGGTGCAGTTCTGGCCCATGAAATGGGGCTTAGCGTGAACGATGACATTCTGTATGGTGTCTTTGCACAAAGCAAGCCAGACTCTTCAGAACCAACAAACAGATCTGCTGTCTGTGCAGTCTCTGTCCGAACAATCAATGAATTCTTCAACAAGATTGTAGACAAGCAAAACATGAAATGTCTTCAGCACTTTTATGGGAAAGATCACAAACACTGTTTGAAAAGGGTAAGTGAAAATTACTTTGTCACATATAAATTTAGTATGGATTCTACCACCCGTTACATTGACTACTCCATTACTGTGTGATTGTCCCATTGATTGCAAGAAGTGAGATGCAAATCTTTGCTGACCAAGGCCCCTAATCATTTACAGGTTATTTGAGTTGTCTATTTAAATAAGCAATGATTAGCACTAGTTCCGGTCAGCTTTGCCAATGATTCATTTTTGCAAGAAGCAGTTACTGTAAATTGACTGCAGGAGTCAATGAGGGGCTGACGGAGATAAAATAAAATATTAAAGGGATTGAAACAGCTCTTTTAAAAACGGCAAATTTGTTTTTTGGTTTTGGGTTCTCTTGTTTCTAAGCATCATTAGGCCATAGATGGAACAATGAGGGAATTATATCTCCTGCTGTTATTAAAAGAGATTCAATAATATCAGTCCCCTTATGCATTGAGTACCCTAAAACTAAAACTCACAGAGAATGTTAAAGGTGAAATAAAGACTTTCTTTTTTAAAAAAAAATCATAATATAAATCATCAAGGGCCAGATTGTGGTACCCTTACTCATGTTTCATACACAAGCAGTCCCAATGAAGTCATTTTAGTTAATTCAGTCCGTGGGATTTCTTGTGGAGTGAGGTGCTGAATCTCACCTTACCCAAATTCAGTCTCACTTCTGCAGTGAGAACTAAGCAAATGTACTATTGTCTCTGCAAATTTCTCTGCAAAGGATTGGGCCCTAAAGAAGTAACCTAGAAGCTCACTTTTTCTGGGTGCAATGTAGGGTTTATTAGATAAATGGGAATCTGGGTAAGAGGAATTTTTTGTGGTAAATATTGTCTACCAAAAGATGCAACCTGAATTCAGATAATGAAGGGTTCCATATGTTTACATCTGAGCTTTTGCAAATCTACTAACTATTGAGGGTTTCCCCAGTGGTGCTGGTGGTATCCCAAGCAATTAGAACAACAAAGAGGAAACAAAAGAAAAAGCCCTCCGTCTGCTCTATTGAGCGGTCTGTGGTGATGTCAGTGGAAATACGGAATCCTGTATTCAGGACTGGACAAGAAGGATTTTACAAACAAAATGTATTTAAAACGTAAACGTATTTGTTTGTAACATATTCTGTTAAGGACCTGAGACCTTCTAGGTTTTGCACAGTCCCTCCCAGATGGCAGCAGATGTTAGGCATTCATCACCAGGATGGGGTGAAGGTCACACTGGGCAAATTTATCCCTGCACAGATCCACTAGCATTTCCCTTGTGGGAGAGGCATCCTTCACCGTGGAGAGTGGCCTAGCCATTAGGCTAGAATAATCTCTAAATACGCTCCATTATGATCCTGCAGCCTTCTTTGCCAGAGATTCCCAGAGCTGAGCTGAGATACTGGAGTTGCCACTCAGTGCTGGCACTGTGAACATGTCTGTGACAGGGCACACACTCACCTCTGCGGCGCCTCCCACTGGTCGATCCGGGGAATCAGCTCCTCCAGCGTCTGCAGGTTGATGCCCTGCTTCTTTCCTGGCCCCGTGTCCCTCCCGGACCCCTGTGCCCTCTAACTGCGGGTACTACACCCCTGCAGTACCCCCTTTGGTGTGAGGGTCTCCCCTCCCTGGAGGAATCCTCTACCCCCTATCCCCACCTCACCTCAGAATGTGCCACTGTCAGTCACCACTTGCCCCCGCTCACTGGGACAGATTGCAGTATCATGGCCTCTCATCACAGGCAAGGAGGGTTGGCCTGCTGCTGCTATCTCTAGCCCTAGGCTGCCCCCTGCAACCCTGGTACTCCTAGGTCGGGCCTTGTGTCAGGCCCGGTGCTCTCTGGCTAGAGCCTGCCCAGCTCCCTCTGCCCTGCCCCATCTCTGCCCTAACCCAGGTACCTGGCTTCAACTCCTGCAGCTAGGCCGGTCTCCCTTTGGGTACAGAGGAGACTGACTCTCTTTAGGCCCCTGCCTCTCAGCCTTTATACACTGGCCTGTGTTTGGGGCGTGGCCACCCAGCTGGGTCTACTCCCCAATCAGGCCTGGAAGCCTGCATGCTCCTGGCCTTAACCCCTTCCTGGGCTATTTCCAGCCCCCTCCGGTAGGGGACGGGTGGTCACCCCGCCACAATGTCACATTCTATATTTTGCTCCTTTTCTTCCTAATTTTCAGGAAAATAAATACAGTTTAGAAAATTCTTAAAATAGTACCTTTTGCTATCTTTTTCTAGTGTCTTGTCCTTGTCTTTTCTTAGACCTTAATATTCCATCTTCATTTTTCATTTTATGTTTCACTCTGAGTATTCATTTTTATTCTTTGAAAATACTTTCCTTCCTTATGCTCGGATTATTTGTGTGTGTGTGTGTATGTATGAGTGTGTATGGGGGTATTAAGATCCTTTTGTCCTTTAACTTATCTCATTTTCCTGTTACCCAGCAAAATCTCTTTAATAAGATGGTCTTTTCACAGCAAAGTGTCCCTTTAATATATTGATGGAATAATTTGTGAGTTTTCACACACTAAGAATTTTTTTCCTGCTTCAAAATGCTTTCTAGGCTCTGCCACTGTTTTGCATATCTGAGCTGAATGTATCATGGCTACAGAGGGTTTATTACACTTGCACGTTTCTAAGAAATGTCATCAGAATTGCAGATTTCTGCTCTTACTTCAGCTATATAACATTGATAAAGGATTGCTTCAAAGGGAGGAAAATGGGTATGTGCCTTTTGTGTGCCGTTATTTTGTACAAAGGAGGCTTGAATGTACTTCTGATAGATTTTTACCATGGAAATATCAAAACTGTTAAGATTGACATTCTTTTCTTGGTGGAGAACTCATTGGAAGGCTTAAATATCTATTGTGAGCATTCTCGGCCTCGGATTGAAGAGGTAGATGATTGGCAAAGGATTTTTTAAAACTGTGAGCATGCCCTTTCATTGCTTCGTTATGATGTATAAAGAAGACATAAAAGATTTTGGTTTGATTTTGGGAGGGAAGTAAATGTCTTGTCTTTTCTTTTAATCTTAGAAATATCAAGAATGTCAAATCTCAGATTTTGCTGGAGAACCTCTAGGTGGTTTTAGGGATGTTTACTGTGAACTTCAACACCCTAACTGAGGAGATTGGGAGTTTGAATATTTATCTCAAGGTTTCCTTTATTCAGAGTGTTCTTTAATCACAAATTCAATAGGAGATTATAAAAACAAACCAAAATCAAAGAGGTTTAAACAATCTAACTGAAAATCTCTTCCTCTGTCAATTACTCAGCTTTCATTTTTTTGACTCTTATAATGTTACCATTTCACATATTTTTCCAGTCTAAAAGGATGTAAATTTCTAATATAAAAAAGAAACAGGGAAAAAAATTCCTTTTAAAAACTGATTAAACAGAAGCACTTTTCGGGCATTCTTTATGTGTCATAGTGAAGTTTAAAAGGCCACAACCCAACTTTTCCTTTTGTGGGTCACCTTTCACTTGATATAAAACTCTGTGTAAACTATGGCAATTTGTCATAGCTTATTGGCAGAATCAGAATGTTATTTTATGTAATTTAACCAAAATGATGTCTCTCTTTAATGTTATGAGAGATGCAAACCACAGTCCCCTGGTGCAAGAGAAAATGTGCCGACTTCTACAGGATTAAGTAATAAGAGAATTCAAACAGTACTACAGTAATGAAAGTGTCATGTTAGCAACATCCAAACCAAATGCTGCGTCTTTGGCACTGTTTTCAAGGCAATCCTATAATATTTGATCATTTACAGTTAAAGGCTGATAGGTGAAGGACAAATCACATTAGGAGAAAGAGTTGCAAGACCACATTGCCTTTGTTTCTGATACACTAACAGATAAACACTTTGAATGACTATTCCTCAGTACTTCTGTTGTTTCGTTTGAAGCAGCTGAAGCTAGATATGGGCCCAAGCCAGAACAAATTATCTGAAACTTTCCCTCTACCCCCTTTCCCTAATTTGGGTATTTGGGTGAAAATGCTTCAACTCACCTCAGTTTGGTTGATAAAACAAGTTTTGGTTGTAAAAACTGACACGTTTTTTACAAAACATGAATCAAAACTGGCTCTAGTTTTCCGTGTCTTTCTGAGAAGCTCATACAAGACTTTAGCGTCAGGGAGCAGATCCACAGCTGGTGGTATAAACTGTCATAGCCCCATTTAAGTCAATGGAAATATGACAGTGTACACCAGATGAGGATCTGCTCCAGTTTTGACATTGATTTCAATGGGAATAAGACAGCAATTCGAATCAGCTTTAAATCAGAAATCAAAAAAGTGGAGTAAAACTAAGGGTTTTCTAGTAACTAAGCAAGGGCAAAAAGAGTGATGTGAAGTGGTTGCAAATCTCTCCTGGAGGTTTTTGAATCATTGCTCTGGCATCTCCTCACCCACACCCTTATGAAAACTGGGTGTCGGTTTTAGTGGATTGAGCCTTAGTCACTGGTTCAAAATTAGTCATGTTCAGCTACTAAAATAGATGAAGATTCAGATCAAGAGCCAAATCCTACTTGCCTATTCTCACTTATGCACATAGTCCCAAGGTGCCCATCTCAGTTCTGACTTCAGTGGGACTCCTTAGGTGGGTGAGATGAGCAGGATTTGGGCTCAACAGGTACAGATGTATTATTGAGCAGTAAGTTTAGGATTTTTTTATTTACAGTTTTTCCACATTGTTTTTTTTTTTTAATGTAGTAAACAATTGTGAGCCAATTTGGCTCTCAGTTACGTGGATCCAATTCCCATGGAGGCGTGCAAGCAGAATTCAGCTCTAGATTTCCTGTGGCACAGGGATTCCTTTTGTTTTTGTTTTTCCTGTGAGTTTTCACATCCAAAGTTACTCCATACAGTTTGATCCAAAGCAGTTTGCAACCAAACAGCGAAACCTTAGGCTGTTCTTTGTCACCAAGTACCCTGGGATGTGGCCAGACAAACTGGATCACAAACAGATAAAAATACTTTTGAAGGAAGGTGAAATGAAAACAAAGTGAAAAATACAGTAAAATAAACATGCAGTGATGTTTCTTTATTACTGTTGCAAAGATGATAGATGAGTTAAATTGGGTTATGCTTATATTATAATGGAAGAAAATAATTGCAACCTTCCATCAGGAAACCACAAAGACCCTTATTGATCTGTCATCCTCAGGGTATGTCTAGTAATATTTCATAAAATAAACAGAGACAAATAACTCTTTAGAGGCCCTGCAATCTCCCACACCATTTGGATTACAAATTTTTGGCAGAATTAAAAATGGCCCCACATCTCTGTGATTATCAAGCTTTGGAGGGGCTCATTTAAACAATCTCACACAATAAAGGGAAAGGATTTTCTATTACAAGTAGACTACAATATGCTCTGAAATATTTCTCCTAAGAATCAGGCACTAGAATCTTGATATTTTCATTAGGTGATGGTTTTGGAAATGCTATATATTAAAAAACATAAAAATATCAGCTGAGATCATCGCTAAAAAGAACTTTGGGCATGTACCCTTCCTTAAGGTTGGTATGCCATAGTAATCCAAATGAAAAAGCCATAAAATTGTACCCACTACATCTCTGCATAGAGGGTACCAGCGTATGCTGCAGCATTCTCCCCTACCACCTTTACAGCATCTTTAGAGAATTCTCGGTAGGTCATCTGTTGGTAGGGTGACCAGACAGCAAGTGTGATAAATTGGGACGGAGTAGGGGGGGTTATAGGAGCCCATATAAGAAAAAAACCCCAAAATCAGGACTGTCCCTATAAAATCAGGACATCTGGTCACCCTATCTGTTGGATGCATAAACAGGCTGTGACGGGGCAGTGGGAAATGTTTGTTGTCCTCTAGGAAAACTCGTTTAGTTCACGGCAGAAAGATAATACAGTCTAAAGGTGTTTTATCTCTGTGTGATCACTCCATTGATGCCATTAAAAGGGAGATCCAGGGAAGGAACCAGGTATAGAACCCTGTCATGCCATTGGAACCACACAGGGAGTAGGAGGTGACTTTTGGAGACTTATGGTGCAGGAATGTCCTCCTGCTGATCACTGGGATCCATGGAGTTTGGGGCTGCCACTTGCTCCCCTGATGGGGAGAAAGCTCTGCACAGAGAACCTTGCTGAATTTCCCTCCTCCTGAAATCCCTGCTGGGGCTGGTTTCTGTTGATCTCCTACTCTGTTGTTCAGTGTGATGAGGATTTTTTTTTAGTAATTTTATTTCTGAAAATTGGCTTATTCTGTGAAACTGACATTTGTTCTCCTGTCATCTTCTGGCAAAGGTGCTGCTTTCTCAGGAAGGCCAGCTAATATCACTCACCTCCAGACTTTTAAATCAAATCCTTTGATTGAAGAGAAGGCTGCCCATTGATCACTAGTGTGGCAAGAGAGTGTAATGCATACTCTGAAAATGCACAGTCCAAACTTCTAGTAGCTCAATGAACAGTTTCTAGATGTTGACCAGTGGATTGAAATCATTTATTTTTTTAATATCTCAGATTTGTAAAATGCCTATAAATGTCTCTTGAACCATGTGGAAATTAATTAAATAACAAAATAACGGGGTTTTTTCATATTAGGCTGAAGCCCCAGCCAGTCTCCAACCTTGCAGCCTTCAGAGTTCCTCCCCAACCCCCTCCGTTCCACAAACGATGCCATTCTCTGTCCCACTCCTGCCTCTGACCCTCCTTCCAGTCCATCCCCTGTGCCTGGGACTCTCTGTCTAGGTCTGTTTCTAAAGTCACCTCCTTCTCCTCAGTGACATCCAGCCTAAAGCCCCACTTTTGCCATGTCACCTATGTGAAGCAAAACAAACATAATAACTCACTGCATGGTCCAAATGTGCACATGTGCCTTACTGCGTAACCACATTGTCCGAGTATACAGCCATAGAGTTGAAGGCCAGAGGAGACCACCAGTTCATTTAATCTGATCTCCTGTACATCACAGGGTACCCAAACCACCCAGAACCCGCATATTAAACCCAGCAACCAAAATTAGACTCAAATATTACATCACTCAGGAGACTAGACTATTATATGCCACAGGAAGAGAATATGAGGGATCAAGGTGCACCAGTGCCCAAGGACCCTGTGCTGTCTGGGGAATGATAAAGTGAAATATATACAGATAATCTTGGCAGATGACCAGGACCCACAGACTGTAGAGGAAGATGAAACCTCTCCTCAAGGTCACTGCCAATCTGACCTAGGATAAAATGCTTTCCCAACCCTACATATGGTGATCAGATAGACCCTGAACATGTGAGTAAGAACCAGCCCCCTGAGAGAGAGAAAGCTCACTCTCACCTCAGAGTCCTGGCTGTCCCCATCCACTGTATCCAGCCATAGACACTGTCTGTTCTGATACTATAGAGGAAGGAGACTGTAAAAAACCTACCCAGAATACATTGGAGGAGGGGAAAATCCCTTCCTGACCCCAGGTAACCAGCTAAGACCCTGAAACATGAGCTTTTAGAAACATAATTTATGGAAGCCCAGCCTTCTCCCGACACAAACAATCCCATCATACAATTGCACACATAATTGTTCAGCTCTCTCTTAAAACTATCTGTTGTTTGCCCCTACAACTCCCAGTGGGAGGCTATTCCAGAATCTCACCCCTCTGATGGTTGGCATTATAACCCATGTCCCTCCATGTCCCTGCAATTTGTCCATTGCAATTTGGCTTGCAGCAGGTGAGCAGAATGAATGGTTGTAGCAAAAAAAGTACTGAGGGAACAGAAGAAGAGATTGCAGCCACAAAAAAAGCCACCGACAGGAGGATGTAATATAAGATGTGTTCTGCCTCCTTTGTGTGTATGTTATTCTGCTTTTGAACGCTTACTGAATGGAAATAGGTACAAATTATACTACTTTACCCTTAAACTCATACCGATTTTCTGACCTACTTTCATCCCAAATGTCTCTTACACCACTGTTTAAGGTGGGGTAGACAACCTATGGCACGCGTGCTGAAGGCGGCACACGAGCTGATTTTTAGTGGCACTCGCACTGCCCAGGTCCTGGCCACCAGTCCTGGGGGCTCTGCATTTTAGTTTAATTTTAAATGAAGCTTCTTAAACATTTTAAAAACCTTATTTACCCTACATACAACAATAGTTTAGTTATATATTAAGGACTATGGGCTTGATTACACTGGCACTTTATAGTGCTATAAAGCCTCCAGGAGCGCTATAACCTCCTACCCGTCCACACTGGCGAGGCACGTAGAGTGCTATAAATCCACTTTTATACCCGTACTGGTAATCCTCCCTTTTCCAAGGATTAACAGCTACTGTGTATTGAGTGGTCCATATTATCTCCTGTGTGAATGGGTATTAGCAATACATCGCTTTGAGTGATTACTGGAAATGCCTCTAAGCCATTTAAGGCAATTGAAGGCAATTAAGCCTCTGTTTCCTTTGTTTTGAACTTGGCTGGAGGAATGCGGAAGTACGTTTTCAAAGCTTAGCTGTAACTCCGCAACTCAGCAATGCAAATGTTTACGGAGTGAGCCAATGTGAAACAGAAGAGTGAAATACGAAGCCGGCTAAGAACAGTGTGTTGACACACTCTCACCTGGAAAATCCACTCGTCTCTCCCTCTGCATACACACAACACGCTCTCCCTCACCTCCCTCATTTGAAAAGCACGTTGCATCCAGCTGAATGCTGGGATGGCTGCCCATAAATCACCACTCCCCGTGCCACTGCAAGTGCCGTAAATGTGGCCACACTATACTGCTGATGGGTCTCAGTGTGGACACACTATAGCGCTATCCCTATAGCTGAATACGAGGGCAGGTATAACCAAAACTGCTATAAAGCTGTAAGTGTAACCAAGCCCTTATAGAAAGAGACCTTCTAAAAACATTAAAATATATCACTGGCACGCGAAACCTTAAATTAGAGTGAATAAATGAAGACTCGGCACACCACTTCTGAAAGGTTGCTGACCCCTGGTTTAAGGGCTTCTCTAAACATGGAATTATTCCACAATAACTATTCCATTGTAAATTCACACCCTATCTTTTTCTGGAAAAACTTTCACAGACAAGCCATAAGTTACAAATGAATGCATCTTAGGTACTTCCATGGGAAATGCACTTGGTGACACCAAGTCTGTATTTGGCTCAGTGACTCTGGGATATTTTACCAACATCGCCTATGTCTTGTTTTTAATTCATTAAAAAGAATAATGAACCAACACCCCCACAATGATCATTTTTTGTACTGAGTGAAACGTCATAACATTAGTATAAAGAAAAAGGACAATTCAAAGATTGCATAGGTCCATTATATCTGACTGAATCAATAGTATTTACTTAGTGCTAATGCACTAACTAGATTACAAGAACTAATGCAACACTGGTCAATGACAAAAATAAATAACTCTTTGAATGATCTTGACAATAGAATGTGCAATGTTTTTAATTTGTATTAACTAATTACACTAATATGTATGTCTTTTCTACCTTATTACCTTAAGTAAAGTAACCAGTCTCACCTCTTTTTTTCTGTTATTCAGCAGTGAAATAGATCAAAGCAACTAGTATTAAGAGTTGATTGGAATGATGCTATTAATATGTGAAATGTACACCAGTAATTTTTTTCACAAAACTACCAGTTGATTAATTTAAATAGTCTCTCTATTGACTTCAGTGATTTGGGATCATGTCTTTAAAATGTAAAGTGTGTGTTAAATATAATATTTCCTTCCAAGCTTTTTGTTTTGCTTGTTTGTTTTGCTACAAGGTGTTCATTCTATGTGACTTTTTGCATGTGTAGTTGTGATTATAGGCAACACGTAGCATCACCTATAGCTAAGGTTGCCTAACCATTTCCTTTGTAAAGGATTCTTTTCAGTTGTTTATAGCTGTCTCAGAGATTTACCTTTGCAGCCAAAATAAGAGATTCTTGCTCTCAGAAAGGGAGTGTATATTTCCCCTGAAAGTTTTGTCAAAAACATTTGAATAATTTTCAAGCACAAAAGCAGTGGGGGGGGGGGATTGTGACAATTTTCTACTTTAAAAATATTGGAACTTTTTTATATTTTAAAAAAAAGCTCTAGTGCTTTAGTTGAAGCTTGTTAGAAACTTGATGTTTGAAAAAGGCAGAGGGTCCAATCCAATACATTGAAATCTGTAGGATTCTTTCATTGGCTTAAGTAAGTGCTGGATCAACCCCATTATTCTTCAGTCATAAATGGGCCTTTTCATTGGTTCACAGAAACTCAGATTTGACTTGTCCAAAGATAGTGGAAGATGCATCTGCTTATACCAAGGATTAATTTAGCCCAGTGGATTTGTTCAGGTGTATGAGAACAAAATCTGTCCCATTCTGCATATTTTTCTCTGTTTCACCAACTCGTTTGTCACAAGGAACAGGGCTGGGGGTAGGAGGCAAAAGGGGCAGTTTGCCCAGGCTCCCCATTTGAGAGAGTCCCCAACATTACAGAGGGGCCAAATTAGAGTGGGAAAGATTGCAACCTAGCACACTGGGTCACAGTGCCTCTCAGGTTTGGTGCCTGCCTACAATATTGTCTGGAGGGACACACCTGCCCTAGCGGAGCCCAGATCTCATCATGGTCACCACTGTGCAACAGAGGCAACACACCAGGCCAGGAACCCAGAGGCGGGAGCATGTTGGGGGATACTGGTCCCACCAGCAGTGGGGCCAGAGCTCAGGGACAAGCGTGCTACTGGCCACATGCAGGGTTGAGCCAAACCCATCCCCGGGAGGAGGGCAGCAACTCCACAGGCCTCGGCCCTCTTTGACTCCACTTCTCCCCCCCCCCCCCTTCTTAAACTCGTTCACCTCCAAGATAATTGTTTGTATGGGGGTAGGAGAACCTCAGATTCAGATTTTGACCCAGGCCTCCAAACGCCCCCTGTACAGCCCTGACAAAGAAGCGTGGGGCCTAATGCTGCTTTGTTGGAGACAAAGGAAAATATTAATGTAGTTTGAGCCCCATTTTGAAAATTTCTCTAATCCCAACAGACAGCCAATAAATTCTTCTTGGGTGGAATTCACCTATAATGGGGACTCATGCAGAACAATCAGATCCTGGATTGGAGCCTTAAGCAGAGGTGCTGGAGCTAGAGGTGGTGGGGGTGCATCAACACCTTATGGCTTGAAGTGGTTTTCATCATATACAGTAGACTCTCGATTATCCAGGATTGGGTTAACCAGAATGTGGATTAACCAGGATGCAAAAAAAATAAAATAAATGTGTAACTCGCAGGGCCGGCTCTGGCTTTGTCACCAGCCCAAGCACAAAAAAAAACCCCCAAACTCACCAGGGCGCAGGGCAGCTACCGTGTTTCCCCGAAAATAAGACAGTGTCTTATATTAATTTTTGCTCCCAAAATTACATTACATTATATTACAGCGAGAGGCAAAACTGGAAGTACGTCTTATTTTCGGGGGATGTCTTACTTTCGGGGAAACAGGGTAGTGAACCAACACCCTCCCCCCGGCGCAGGGTGGCTGGTGAACCAACCTCTCACCCCCCCGCTCCACTCCCCATATTTCCTATGGATGGTGATTATCCGGGATTTTATTAACCAGGATTAATTTTTTTCCTATCATCCTGGATAATGGAGAGTCTACTGTACAGGGTTTACTATTTTATTCAATGGCTCTCAGCACCCTCACCATACATATTGTTCCAGTACCCCTGGCTGTAAGTGCCTGGTGGCAAAAAGTCTGCCTGGCTGAGGGTGGGTACGACATGGCACAAGGCACCACTACTCCTACTTTGCCATGAGAATGAGCAATGGTCCAATGCTAACCCAAAACTAGGCAGCATCATTTGGTCATGTACTAATTCATTGAGTCCCCCAGACAGCCTATACTGGACAGGCTTCTGTGAAGTCTCTGCTGCAAATTAAACCTGCCCTCTCAAGCTGGGATACCCAGGGAGGTTAGCACCTGCCCTCCTTGATATTTAATCCCCACAGCAGCCCATCAGTGCAAGGAGGGTTCAATGTACCAATGGGCACGAATCAGTGCCTTTATTCATAATATTTTATCGAGAAAGCCAGATGGGAGAGTATGAACACGAAATTAGCACCAGCAATAACTTAGGTACCAACTAGTTACATTGTTCTTATCATGAGCATTTGCTCTGTGGATCAGTGAAAAACAAGCAAAACCCAAGTATTGTTAGTATGGCATTTCCTGCTTATTTACATGCAGCAGCTTTTCTTGGGAACACATCAACCTGTTCTGGGAACATGCATAAGTTGTTGTGCAATGTTTTACTAAGGAGCAGAACTAGAGTGGTTACATTATTGGATAAGTGGGAGGGTCTGCACAGGGCATGTGCCCTGGGCATGACATAAATGATGACTCATTAGGAGTCCTTTCCATGGCTGATATGAAGGGATGTAGCTCAGGGTTAGGATCAGGGAACCCAGCATTCCATGGATCCTCCTGTTAGCATAGGTTTCCCCCAGAGGTTCCATCAGCAATTGAGTTTTGCAATTCTTTTACGGCACAGGTAGGAAAATCTCTTGTCTCATTCCTCAGTGCATTTCACAAGTGCTTCACCCAGCTCCTTGGACTGGGTTCTGGATCTGAATGTGGCCTTGGGTGAGCATTTGCATACATTCTAGAAGAGGACCGTGCAGTTGCCTCTTCTGCTGCAGAATTTGCATGTCTCATTTATTTACTGTACTTATTTCTTGCAGTTTAGTCTATTGTACTGTAGATGTTTGTTCTATCTATAGAGGGTCCTTCTAATCTGCTTTTTTCCAAAGCAAATCATGTGAATTAGTCCTGTGAGTAACTTGAAAGGAATTCAGGCCATGAGTGCCAGTTTATATACCCGCAGAGGTAGAAAATCTTCAAGATTTTAAATAACATTTTGTCCAGTTTCACAAACATTCTGTACTACTTAATCATGCAGAAAAAAATTCACCCGTCAGCCTTTGAGAGATGAAAGGGGAAATCCATGTACATGTCTGCTTTACCTTTTTCCTTGTATTTTATTCATTTTGTCCAGCTGTGCCATGACACCACTAGGGAAGTGTAAAAGCAGATTCTTCAAGTTGTCCTTTGTTAAGGAAATAGGCCAGAGAAGGATGAAGCAAATAGGGTTTGTAATTGTGCCAGAAACAGGAAAGTTTGACATTGTTGTTTTCCCCCCTCTTCTCACTTGGTTGCAGAGTTATAACTACAAGAATCAAGTAGTTGTCTCTACCAGAGCCCAGAATTAAACAGCTTTGGTATGTGACAGAAGCGGAGATTTATGAGTTATGTGAAACCTCAGGAATAATTCCTTCCAAAGCTAGCAGTGACCAAAAGTCCAGTTCTTTTGGGCACTTTTGTAATGGGTTTTGGGTTCTGCACACGACCAGGAAACTGGAGATATGGGTTCTGTTCCCAGACTTCCAGTGTGACACTGTGCAAGTGATGTTAGCTCTGTGGGCGAAATCCTGGCCTCTCTGAAGTCCACAGGGCCAGGTTTTCATCCTTTGTGACTCGGTTTCCTCATGAAATAGGGGGGTAATACCATCTACCTCATTACAGGGTCGTGAAACTAAACTAATTAAATATTTGTATACTGCCTTGAAATCTCAGATGGAAGGCACTATAGGGGAGCAAAGTATTTGTATTTTATTAAAAATATACAAGACTGTTTAGAGAGGGGTACCGCCAGGGTTGCCCCATTTTCCCCTTATTTGCTCTTTCCCTTGAGACTGTGTTGATACATCTAAGGTTCCTATTTTTTCTTAACCGTATTTCATGAGGGCAGACACTCTTGAAAATTGTATTCTATGGGTGACAATACTATTTGTTTATCGCTAATCCTGATTCCTTGACCCCTGGAACTATAGAGACAAAACATTGTTTTGGAGAGTTGTCTCTACAGAGACCTTGGCCTTCTCCCTTCCAAATAGACTAGGAAATCAGTCCAATATCTATGGCTATCTATGCTGTGTACTTTACAACAAATTTATTTTTTGAATATTTATCCCATCATTGACAACTCTGGGAGAGCCTGTTTGTGGAGATGTTATTGTGGGACAGTACTTGAGTTTGATATATATTGCAAACGTTTCCTTGTTAAAAATATAGGCTTTGATTCAGCAAAGTGCTTAAGCACATTTATTTATTTATTTTACCATAGTGCAGAGTGCTTCTCAATCTGTGGCCCGTGACCAGTTGCAGCCCAATCAGCACACAACTACAGCCCATGTGACATCCTCAGTGCCATACGGGTAGTATATATATTGTGTGGATGCAGCCTATGCTATAAATACACAGCCCACAATGGCAAGTAGGTTGGGAACCACTGCCTTAGTTCCTAGGAGGCTCAGTCATGGGCCAGGAGCCCATTGTGCTAGGAGTTGTACAAAGAGAGAATAAAAAGGCAGTCCCTGCCTGAAGAGCACATGTTTAAGTCATCCCTAGTCAAGAAAGCATTTGAGAATGTGCTTAGTTGGATCATTCAATGGAACAAAATTCAATGGAACATAAAGAATCTGTTTTCCTGCATTGGGGCCTTAAAAAGAATTAAGCAAATGTTTCATTGTTTAGATCTTCAAAGACTACACTACCATTTCTGCTTGATGAAGCTGGCCTCAGGCTGCAGACTGCACAAAGATGCCATGTAACTGATTGGCTTTGTAATTTTAACCAATTTTAGTAAAATATATAGAAATATAAAGTCTTCATATCTGCCATGTTCTAATTGTTTTTGCCTCTTTTCAAAAATATTATTCCATTTCTCTCTACCAAATTAAAAACCGACTCGGATCTAAAACTCCCTATTATGTCAGAAAAAGCTCCAGATTTTTCTGATTCAAGTTTTACTCTGTGGAGATGCCTAAGTATCCAGAGGCAGAGGCCAGAAAAGACCATTATTGTTTGCAGCTTAGAACATAAGAACATACAAACAGCCATATTGGGTCAGACCAAAGGTCCATCTAGCCCAGTATCCTGTTTTCCAACAGTGGCCAATGACAGGTGTCCCAGAGGGAATAAACAGAAGAGGTAATCATCAAATGTCCATCCCCTGTTGCCCATTCCCAGCTTCTGGAAAACAGGGGCTGGGGACACCATCCTTGCCCTTCCTGTCGAATAGCCATTGATGGACCTATCCTCCATGAATTTATCTAGTTCTTTTTTGAACCCTGTCATAGTCTTGGCTTTCACAACATCCTCTGGCAAGAAGTTCCACAGGTTGACTGTGCATTGTGTGAAAAAATACTTCCTTTTGTTTGTTTTAAATCTGGTGCCTATTAATTTCATTTGGTGTCCCCTAGTTCTTGTGTTATGAGGAGGAGTAAATAATACATACTTTCTCCTCAACAGTCATGATTTTATAGACCTCTATCATATCCCCCCTTAGTCCTCTCTTTTCAAGCTGAAAAGTCCCAATCTTATTAATCTCTCCTCATATGGCAGCCGTTCCATACCCCTAATAATTTTTGTTGCCCTTTTCTGAACCTTTTTTAATTCCAATATATCTTTTTCAAGACGGCCATATTCAAGATGTGGGCGTACCATGGATTTATATAGAGGCAATATGATATTTTCTATCTTAGTATCTATCCCTTTCTTAATGATTCCCAACATTGTTTGCTTTTTTGACTGCCACCGCACATTGAGTGGATGCTTTTATAGAACTATCCACAATGACTCCAAGACCTTTTTCTTGAGTGGTAACATCTAATTTAGACCTCATCACTGTATATGTATAGTCATAGGTGCTGACTTCCCATCAACCCTGTGGGTGCTTGACTCTGCCCCCAACCCACCACTGGCCCTGCCCCTGCCTGTCCCTGCACCACCCTCTCTCCGCCCCAATTCCACCCCCTCCCTGCAAGTTCCCGCCTCTTCCCCACCTATTTGCTGTCTCCTCCCCCAAGTGCGCCACGTCCCCACATCTCCGCCTCCCTCCTGGGAACTCCTAAGCGCTGCCAAACAGCTGTTAGGTGGTGGGTGGGAAGTGCTGGGAGGGGGAGGAGTGGGGACGCAGCATGCTCGGAGAAGGAGAAGGCAAGGAGGATGGAGGCAAGGAGGGGGTGGAGGCGGAAGGAGCTTGGCTGCTGGTGGGTGCCAAGCACCCACTCATTTTTCCCCATAGGTGCTGCAGCCCCAGAGCACCCAGGGCATCAGTGCCTATGTGTATAGTTGAGATCATCTTTTCCTATGTGCATTACTTTGCATTTATCAACATTAAATTTCATCTGCCATTTTGTTCCCCAGTCACCCAGTGTTGTGAGAGCCTTTTGGAGCAATTTGCAGACTGCCTGGGACTTAATTATCTAGAATAGGGTGACCAGATGTCCCGATTTTATTGGGACAGTCCCGATTTTAGGGGACTTGTCCCGCGTCCCGACCTTGCATTGGTCGGGACTCCTTTTGTCCCGATATTTGGGACCAAGGGAAGTTCCAGGACGCAGGCACCATCAGGCAGTCACTGGCGGGACGCTCACTGCTGCTCTGCCTGCCGAAGCAGCTCCGGCAGGAGCTCGCAAATTGGCTCCAGGCGGTCACAGAGCCAGGCACATGCTGCAGGGGCGGCGCTTGCGAAGAGTCCCCGGCGTTGCCCCCCTGCCCACGAGGTAAGCACCACCTTCGCCTGTGCCTGCCCCGCAGCGGGAGGCTGCACCTGGAGCTGGGAGTGGGTCGGAGGAGTTCGCGCGGAACAGGGGGCGGGGGCTGTGCCGAGTGCCGACCTGCAACTAGGGGCGGGGGGGGGGGAGGCTGTGCCCGCCCCTGGAGGACCCGCGCCGCCGATCTATGGCAGGAGAGGGGGTGTTGCCCAGAACCAGAGCCACGTGGGAGCCCTGTGCTGCTGACCCACAGCAGGGGGGGAGCTGCGGCCGGGGGGGGGGGTATGTTCAAGCGGAGCCAGGTGTCCAATGGGGTGGGGAGCCTGTGGCTGCCCCTCCCCCTCATGTGTCCCGATATTTAGCTGTTGTCATCTGGTCACCCTAATCTAGAATAGTTTTGTATCATCTGCAAATTTTTCCCCTCACTGTTTACCCCATTTTCCAGATCATTTATGAATATGTTGAATAGGACTGGACCCAGTTCAGACTCTTGGGGATTGCAGGATCTGCAACTATTGCAGAGACTTAGTAAAAATCCTTAGCTAAAGCCTTTATTTCTCTCAGCCTGGTTTGTATTGGATATTTTGAATTATGATACTTGTCTAATTGGGTAGCTTTGTAAAAAGTCAATTTTGGAGGAGTTGGAGGGGTGTCAAATATTTTGAGGCCATCACATTTTGGACATTTGGTTTCAAATGTGTAACTTTATGTCAAGAAATTTTAATTTTATGTCAGCTAAATTGAATGTACAAGCAGCAGTTAATCTTCAGCCGTGACAGTTCTTGCTAGCCTAGCTCAGAGGCTTTTTTGACCAACTGGCAACATGTATTTTGCGGACCGAATCCCGGGCAAATTCCAAGTAGTTACAATTTCCCTTTTGAGCCCATACTGGATATGGGCAGAATTAAACACTTGCTTTCTACACCTCATCACATTCCAATGGCACACCTCTGTCACATTAACATTTTTCTTTCTGAGTCATATACACCACTTGCAGTCCTAGTCATTCATAAGAAACAATGTAACTAAACCCAAACACATACCAGCAGAGTCCCTGGTTATTTCAGTATTTGTGTGATTTGTCTCTAGGATTTGGCATAATATTGTAAATGCCTAACCCAGAGATCACTTATTTTCCATATTACCACAGAATACTTGGCAGAGTATTTTTGTTAGGAAGGTACTCGGTCTTCACAGGGTCAAAGGGTTAAAACAGCAGCACCTTCTTTCCCCAGTAGTATTTTGTGTTAGCTCAAACAGTGATTTACTTTAGGTTGCCTAGCAAGCGCTAAGAGAAATGGGTGAGACCATTTAAAACTTTCCATCCAACTCCTTGCTCTAGTTTTTGGGGTGGCCTTTTTGTTTCTCTGCTCCATTCAAAGAGCAGCTTTATGTTTATGCCATGCAGAGCCAGGATTTGTGGAAAGGCCTTGTGTTCAACATGTCTTTGGGGAGACATCCAAAACCAGGACATCTGGGAGGAAGGTCCGTAGGTCCCATCCGTCTTTAGGAGGATACAGGAAGGTGTGATCTGTTAGGAGCAGGGGGAAATAAAGGCTTGCTATTAACAAGGGATTGGAAAATGTTTAATGAGGACTGGCAGGGTGTTCAAATTGCAGAAGATGAGGTTTTGATGTACATTTTGTGCCCCAGAAGGGAAATCTTCAAAGGAGGTCAGCATCACAAATGCAGAGGAGTCCAAAGTTCCTCTCTCAATGTGGGGGGAGGGGGCGATCTCAGAGGCTGAGATGGATACATATTTCGAGGGGTTATGAGAGCTCTACCCCAAAAGTGCAAGGGTTGTGTATCTTTCTCTTCTGGAATTATTTGCACTCATTGCCACTCTGTGCAGATGTTTTGCAAACACTTCTAGATTGGCCAGACTAGGACTGCAAAATAACCCTGCATTCGAGGACAGAAGAGAAGAGGGGCTAAATTTGTTATGTATTAATCAAACACAAGTTCTAGAGGAAGTGAACATAGTGATAATTACCTAAAGTCATTACCCTCAGATGATTATTTGGTGGCCTATATGAAACGAGTTCTTTGTCCAAAACAGTTCTTAATGGGCAGGTGTCTGCATCACAATAACGGTCAGCACCAAAACCGATCCAGCAAAGCACTTCAAACATACAAACAGTCCCACTGAAATCAGTGCTAGACCAGATGGGAGGAATCAACAGCCTTGAGCCTGGGCCCGCATGTCCCCAGGCAGTGCTCAGACCATGGTCACTTGAATGACTGGAGAAAGAGGCCAGTGAAGCTCTAGCTTGCAACTGGCTCCGCCCCATAAAGCTCCTGATTGGGGGAGACATTCAGCCCCATTAATTGCTAGAAAGCTCTACTTAGGTCAGAAAGAGGCACAAGAAATTGTCTGAACAACTAGAGGAGTCCTTGGCTAATGGCTGCTATAGAGCCTGCCTACTTGACTCCTGAGCCCTACCTCCTAGACTGTTCTTGATTCCTCCTTATTCCAGACCCCCATCTGTTCCCAGTTCTTGATTTCCTGCCTCACTCCAGGTCCCTGCTCCTACACCTTACCCCTGATGCTGACTCAGGCATCAACCCCTGGCTTGGAGCCTGGCTTTCCAGCTCTGAACTTCAGTTTGGTACCTGACTGTGGCTCTTACTTTTGGCGTGGGGCCTGGTTCTGACCCTAACTCAGGTTCCAGGCTGCTGATGCTAACCATTAGGCATGACCTCCCATTCCCTATTCCCTACACCAGGCCTAATTTGGAACCCCTTCTTGGCAGTATTGCCATAGAGATGCTAGGGTGACCAGATCACCACAAGAAATTATCGGGACACATGGGGGGGGGGGGGTTTGAGGAGTGGGCCAGGCAGCCCCCCCCCACCGCCACGTGTCACCAGCACAGCTGCTCCCCCCCCCCCCAGTTGGTGGCTCAGAGACCCCCTCAACCCCCCCACAGGTCAGTGGCGTAGCCCCCCCCCGTGGCCTGGGGCAGCCCCCCCCCCGCCGCTGATCAGTGGCACAGCCCCCTCCCCCCAAGCTCCAGACACAGCCTTCCTGCTGCAGATCAGCGGCGCTGCCAGCGCATGCCCCCCTCCCCCAGTTCCAGGGCCGGGCACAGCACCCCCTGCCATGGTTCGGCAGCTCAGGGCCCCCGCCTGGCCTCCAGTGCCGGGCGAACCCCCCAGCGCTGCAGATTGCAGCGCAGCCGCGCAGAGCCCTTCACCCAACTCCGAGCGCCTACCTGGGGGGGGGGGGGGGAGCCAGGGACTGTTTTCAAGCCCCACCCCTGCAACATGAAGACCTCGCCGCCTCTGTGTCTGCCTGGGGCCAACTAGCAAGCTCCTGCTGGAGCTGCCCCAGGCAGAGAAGTGGTGAGCGGCGCCCTGAGTTCCCCGAACTTCCCTCGGTCCCAAATATCGGGACAAAGGGCGTCCCGACCGAGGTAAGGTCGGGACGCGGGACAAGACCCCTAAAATTGGGACATCTGGTCACCCTAAGAGATGCATACAGTTCTACATGCATAAACTACCTTCCATCACCCATATATATGGTTGTTTCTTCAGGTCACAGTTAAAACACATTACAGCAGGGGGAAGCTGACATTCCTACAGTTTGTGCTAGAATTGTTCCGAGGAACTTGACTTTCTAGTGCTGCCAATGGGGGTTCCTTCATTAACACTACAATTAATGAAACAATTGGGTAGGTTGGAAAAGGGCCTTAAATGCCTTTGACCATTTATCCATCACTGACTGATTGACAAGCCTCAAGGAACTAGTTTATTTACATATTTGGTTGCCTTCTCTTTTATAACATTCTGTTCATACGTAATATAAGGTAAATCATTTGCACCAGGAGAATTAGAATAACTACCGTATTTTTCGCCGTATAAGACGCACTTTTTCTTCCCCAAAACGGGGGGGGGGGGGAAAGTTGGTGCGTCTTATACGGCGAATATACACACTTTGCCGTTGCCCTTTGCGCGGGGGGGGGGGCGAGGCGAATGACACCAGGGACACAGAGGGGAGCGCCTGGCTAGTCCCGGCTGTACGTGAGGCGCCCGCAGCCCGGCCGGGGCGCGGCGCAGCGACCCACGCGGCTCCGCCAATTTTTTGAGCCTCGTGAGTCCGGTAACTGCCCCCGCGGCGCCCCCCTCACCCGGCCGCCCCGGCTCCCCTCGTCACCCAATGTCCCTTGGCCCGCGGCTCCCCCGCGCTGCCTTTCACCGGCTCCCCTCGCTTCCCTGTCACCAGACCCCGCTGTGTGCCTCCCCCCCCCCCCCCCAGTCAGCACTGCTTCCCCCATCCCCCCTCACCCGGCCGCCCCGGCGTCCCTCGTCACCAAATGTCCCTGGGGCTGCGGCTCCCCCGCGCTGCCTTTCACCGGCTCCCCTTGCTTCCCCCTCGCTGCCTTTCACCGGCTCCCCTCGCTTCCCCCGCGCTGCCTTTCACCGGCTCCCCTCGCTTCCCTGTCACCAGACCCCGCTGTGTGCCCCCCCCGTCAGCACCGCTCCCCCCGTCCCCCCTCACCGGCTCTCTGGTCCCCCACCCGGTCCTCCCCCCTCCGCTCCCACTCAGCAAATCTCCCTCCCCCGGGCTTCACCTCGCCAGGTCCCGCTCTCCGGCTCCCTCCCTCTGCTCCAGAGCCCCTACTCCTCGTTTTCCTTCTTCAGAACCTGAGCTCCCCCGTCACCAGACCCCACCCCCTCAGTTCCCCAGCCCACGCTCACCAGAACCCGTCACTCGAGTGCCGCCCGGGGCTTCCCCTTCTTCACTCCACAGTCTGTAGTTCCCCCATCCTCTGCCCCCCCCCCCCCCCGGTGCTCTCCCCTCCCCCAATACTCTGTGTCCTCCCATGGGATTCCCCCCCCCCACTCACCACAGCCTCTGTGTTCCCCCCAGGACTCTGTCGCTCCTCCCCAACAGACCCTCTGTGTCCTCCCCTCCACCCAACCCTCTGTGCCCCTTCTTGGGGCTTCCCCCTCCACTTGACCCTCTGTGCCTCACCCCTCCCCTGTCCTCCCAACCTGATCCTCTGTGACTCCCCTAGGGCACTGTCCCCTCCCCCATACCCAATCCTCTGTGCATCTGTGCCTTCCCCTGGGACTCTTTCCTCCTCCCACCAGACCCTCTGCACCCCTCTTGGGGTGCTCTTCCCCCCCCCCCCCGACTCTCCTTCCCACCCCAATCCTCTTCCCACCCCCCAGGCTCTCCTGTTCCCCTCACCGATCCTCTCTGCCAACCCCCTCCACTCCACCCGGACTCTCCCTTCCCCCTCATCCGATTCTCTGTGTCATCCCCCTTCGCCCCACTCTGTGACTTCCTTGCGCTCTGCCCCCCCAACCCTTTGTGCCCCCCAGTGCAAGAGGAATTCTTGGGGTTCTAATAATAACATTACAGCCTTATTTTTGTTACTTTCACTGTTTACTGACTTTACTGACTGTTAATGAGAGTAAAGATAGTTCTTAATATGTTACATAAAATTGAACATATGTTCACATAAAATTGTTCTTAAACTGCTGTTAACTTTATACAGTTGATATAAAATATTTTACTACAGTATTTGGTTCAGAATCTTTTTTTTCTAGATTTTCCTCCTTTAAAATTAGGTGCGTCTTATATGCCGGAGCGTCTTATATGGCGAAAAATACGGTATGCTATTCTGGCTTGCTATTTAGGGGCCTGATCCATACCTCACTGAAGTAAATGGAAATACTCTCACTGAAGTCAAAGGGTTATGGATCAAACTTTAATATCCCCCACAAAAATTGTTTTTTTAAAAATCAATAAACAAAAACTGAAAGAAAAAAACACAAGCTCAATACTGGTTTCAAAAGAAAGATCCATGATATTTTGCTTTCTTTTTACATGTAGTCGTAGAACATGTTACACTAGAAACATAGCTAGATTATTTCCAGTTTTAAAGTGGTTATAGATCTTTTAAGGGATCTCTGTTTATTATCTATATTATTTCACCAAAATGGAAGATGAAGCATCAATAGTAATGGAATTATCAGTTAATAGATTACTATTGAATTGTCAGTACCGTGTAGTTATCTTCTTTTCTAAAGATTAACCTAAAGTATATTGTTCAAGAATTTTTCCCAGTGAAAAGAAAAATCCATGTATCCATTAATAATCAGAAGAGAATTTTTTAACTCTGAAAATGCAGCATCTATTCTAATAATGTTCATGATAAATATAAAAGGAGATTGAAAAGAATAATGAATGAGCAGTAGATGATCAAAATAATCTCAGCCTAAGTAATTATATTGACCTGATTTTATTTTTAATCAGATTCAAGACAAGGGTTTTACCCATTTTATCTCTCTCACTTTCTCCCTTCTCCTTTCCCTCCCCCCGCGCCTTTTTTTAACTTTTTGTCACTGAAAAATGGGGAAGGATAAAAATGGGGAGGGAGTGAAGGAAAAATCAGGGTGAGAGGGTTGAAAATTTCAAAATGTTGTGCACATTCCTTCCCAATTTTTTCTGTATATTTTTGCAAAAGTTACTATAATTGGGCAGCTCTAAGTTTAAAGCATTTTTGAGACCTGCAGATGAAAAGTACTGTAAAATATATTATGTATGCTATACTACTTAATGTAAATGCTTACTTATATCTACTTGCTTAATAGAAAAAACATCATTATCTTCTGGGCATCCAGACAAAACATATTAAAACAAATGGGAAATATTCCCATAATATGAAGAAATCATTATCGTCTCAGTGGAATGTGATAACTGGTGAAACAATTACAGTTTGAAACCTCTAAGTACTTCTGATCAAATGCTTTTGTGTCCACTTGCCAAATGACTTTTTCTGACAAAGACTTTTTCCTGCCTGTTCCCTGCTGAAGAGACATATTCACGTCTACTTTGTTTTCTGACAGACATTTTCAAGAAATGCCTCGTACTGTGGAGCACAAGATGATGAATATCGTCTAGAGGTTACGACTCCTTTGCAGCGGGTTGACTTGTTTATGGGGCGATTCAACAGTGTCCTGCTAACTTCAATATCCATCTTCACCAAAGGGAATCTTACCATTGCTAATCTGGGAACGTCTGAGGGTCGCTTCATGCAGGTAAATATAACTGTGATATGAGTACACTTTAACGTGCGTGCAAAGAGTAAGCAAGATCAATTAAAACCATAAGAAGCCGATTATAGATAAATGAGTTTGGGAAAGAGTGGGGACAATATAGCCACAGATTAATGGAGTAATAGAATATCATGTGAGCTGAATAAATTGGAACATCTGTAAGTAAACATAAGAAAGAATACCCGATACAGCATCGCTGAAGGAAGTCAACTTTGAGTTCATCCCAAGACTCAAGGGTTCTGTGACTTTCTTATACTCAGCCCTCTAGCCAGGGTAGTAAGGTTAGTCTGTCCCCTTTCTGGTCTCACTGAGTGCACCCCCTTGGATCTTCGGCCTCTTGCTCTTACCTTTTTCTGTGTGGAATATTACAATTCTCCAGCTCTTAGACTGGGACCAGGGTCAGATTGCTCCACCTATATTAATCACTTAACACTCTGCAGGACTGACTGGATTTTAGGCACATGAGTTTCCTCCCTTCTGGAACCTGTGATCAGTATTATAGTGCTGATAGCTTCCTTAAAACAAAATATTCTTATTTAGCAGTCCGAACAAAGAATTAGAGGAAAAAAGGAGGTTAAAGCAAGAGAGAGCCTGTACCAATTATGACAACCTAGCCAGGTTTAGAGACACCCCCCCACAGGTTCCTGTGTCTGCATGTGTCTCAGTCAGTCAGGTTCCCTTTACAACCTAGAGAAAATGTCCTTTTAAACCCTGCCAGTGTTCTCTGTCAATTGTTGGTGGACTTTGGCACCTCCTGGTCAGATTAGTTCCATGGGCTGTCTGGGGACTGGACTGAGTCATCAGAGCTAATAGTTCTGGCATTTTCTCTTTACCATCCTGAAGTGGAAGCTGATCAGAGGAAGTGGAAATGGATCTTGAGCCATTTGCTCCTTCCTGTCTGACCCATTCCAGACCGTCCCCCTATTGGGAAGCATTTTAATCAAAGATATTTTTTTCAGGAAAAAAACCAAGCCAGAGCCAGGCCACAGGCATTATTAACAGATTGATACAGGGTAGCCATGTATGTGTCATATTTGCTATCCTGCCCCTCTCATGGGCTGAAGGAATCCCACCACCCTACTGATGTCTCCTGCAGGGGTGGATACTGCTGCTGCTTACCCCTCTCAGCCCTATGGGGGAGTGAATAGATGGTACACCCTGATGGCCCTTCAGAGAAGTGAAGTTGCTCCTGCTGGTCATCCTTTAAAGAGGGGATGGGAAGGGAGGTCTAGGAAATAACATACTAGAAAGGACACATGGGATGCTTTAGAGAAAAATCAGTGTGAATCTCAAATGTGAATTTAGCAAAATATGAGGTGATTACGCTGTAATTTTTACTAGAAGTCCCCAGGATGAACTTACTGCCTTAAGGATGGAGATTGGTTTCATACAGGGATGCCTAGTGTTTAGAGCAGAGTCCTGCAAGCCATGGGACCCAAATTCTATTCCTGAACATAACCACTGACTGACTGACTAATCCTGAGCAAGTAACTTACCCTCTCTGCCTCACTTTCCCATCTACAAGCATAGGCAATAATGTTTACTGCCCTCTATGTAGGGTTCACTGTGGGACTTCAGTGGGCTTTGAGTAAAGCCATTGGTGATCTCTGGAAGAAAATACAAAGCAGTATTTCTATTTATTATATTTTTATTATGCATTCATGTCTTGAACCAGACTTTCTATTCAGCATTTTGTCCATCTCCCAGAACGATAACAATTAAAATACTTCCAGTCTACATTTCTCATTCTAGGGGCAGCCATAGATGAAAAGAAAGGCTATTGTGTGAGCTGCATATTGCCATTAACAGAAATATTCACATCATTCAATTAGATTGGCTTGAGTTACAGGGGGAAGTTATCATGAAGATCATACTATAATAACACTCTAAGCCTTTCTTTATCCTGAACAGCCTTAGGGTCTAATACCTCCAACAGCATAGTGAACACTCAGACAGCCTTTAATGACTGGTAACAGCACATCTGGATAACCAAACTTAATATTTCTTGCCTTGAAAAAAGGTACCATGGCTCCAGGATATAGGAATTACAGCATTTTCCAGAATGTCATACACGCAAATTACATCTTTTTTTTAACCCACTAATAGTTGTCTAGGTATTACTTCCTAACATGTTCATTAGCAAATATTCAACTAAAGAAAAATTGCAATGGCATTTCTATAGTAATCTGTTTGCTATCTTCAATGAATAGAAATAAATTCACAGCATATGAGCCACTTATGTTAGTGTTGATGGGATGTAATTGCTAAAAATCAGGGTAACCTCACAATGAAACAATTCAGTGTATCACTCAACCTCCCAAATATTGTGTTCAAATTGTCTAGCTAAAAGCCCCATTTTATTATAGTAATTTTATTTACCATACCTACCATATGGGCTAAATTTGCAGTGGGCCTCAACTTGCCATGTCTTTGTACACATCCATATTTGCTCTCACATGTCATCTGCACTCATTTAGTGTACTAGCATTTGTGTATGTAAATTATTGAATTTATATACACAAAATTCATTTGTGATCAAGCGAATGGATTTTGCATATTAGGACCCTTTGATCCTGCAAATTGACTGTGATCATGCAGAGCCACTTTAACTTCAATGGGCAGTCAGCTGCAGGATCAAGGTCTAAAATTTCTACCCTTTGAGTGCACACAAACACAAGGCATGCATTCAAAATATGTCCCTATATACTATTTATCCAAATAAAATTTCAAGACAACTATTAATGGCAAAACAAAAAATTTCAAATGTAGATTCCTACTGTTGGGCCCCAATCCATAAAGGGATTTAGGCACCTATGCCCCACGAGGCTGCTGCCTAATCCTATATGTGCTTAAACTTGCTACATGGCTAAATTTCCACTGTAGAGTTTCCTAGGTGCCTAAGTTTCTGCCTCTGGGTCTGTGCACTGCTGCCTCACACTAGGCGTTCCAACACCAGTCTCCTTCCTAAAACACAATGCAATCCACAAACCACTAGGAGCTAGGCTTTCGCCTGCTTATCTTGCCTGCAGAGCCCTATCTAGTAGGCCTGCACCGAGCCCCATTCAAAAATCACAGATGAGAAAGTGCCTCCTTATAATTTTTAGCCCTGTGGTTAAAGCACTCACCTGGGATGTGTGAGTTCCCAGGTTCAATTCTCTCCTCTGTGTGTTGGGGAGAAAGGATCTGAACAGGGACCTCCTACCTCTCTGGTGAGTGCCCTAACCACCAGGCTGTGGGGTATTTTATGTGGGGGGAAGTGGTCTTCCTCAGCCTCTCCTGTAGAAACTGTTATACTTTGTATAAATATTAAAGAGTTATTGGATTGGGGAGAGAGGGAGAATGACTCTATAGTCCACTGATTACAGCACTCACATGGTAGACTCAATTTTAGTAGAACACTACTACAAAACAAATGTAATCCCTAACACACTGATTTAGTGGCCCGAATTACTATACAGTAGTGGTAGTGGTTGCGGCACATTTTTATTTAGGGATAGAATATGATACCCTTACTCACAAAGTACAGCACCTTACTTCACGAGTGGTTCCATTGAAGTCAATGGGATTACTTATGGAGTAAAGTGCTACTAAATCAGAGAAAGGGTATCGGAATGTAGTCATATTTTGTTTGTTTAACGGATACATCTGCACGTGGCACCAAAGCTTATATATTTTATTGAGTCAGTAAAAGATATCCCATTCTTTACCTCTGTGATTTTGTTTGAGGATTAACTGGTTGAAAAGGAGACACATTCTCTTGCACTAAATGTAGAAAGATGTGCATTTTTACTCAGCCAAGCTAAGATTCATTAAATTGATCTGTATGGTCTAGATACAGAAAACTCACAAGTTCTTTTAAAGCAAGTAATAGGGGAGGATGGAAATTCCGTGTTCTCCAACAGAAGTCGCAGCCCATTAATGCACTGTTAATGTTTTGATTGCATCAAAAGTGTTAAACCTGTGTTGGGCCATGAGTAGTTTGGACTTCATAGTTTACTAAATACTATGGAGTTTGTGTTACAAAACAGAACAGTAATAATTTTTCTAAGACAGCTGCCACGCATGAGAAGGAAAAGAAAAATGGTTTAACTTCCTTCCTAAGCTGGAGTCTCACAACCAGCTTTTTTTAACAGGTTTTTTTTTTCTGAGTGGTTGCAGCTGTTTCTGCCTTTCCTATTGTCCTTGTTTTGAGTGTGTGGCTGGGAACACAGGCCATAAGTACAGCTGTTGGGTGCAAAGTGAATCAGGTATTTCACAGTGGTTATTTGATTAGAAAGTAGGATACTGTCGCACTGGAGATGCTGTAGTTATGGAGCCAGATTCTTAGCTGGTGTAAAGCAGCATAGCTCCACTGAAATCAGAAGAATTACACCATCTTTCACCACCGGTAGATCTGGCTCATGACTGAAAGACTCTTTAATTATAAATAAGCGTGGCAGAATTTGATTTTCTTTGATGATATCCATAGAAATTATAAAATATTTATTTTTAGGCTTTTTTCCTATTTTTATCTATTTAACTTTTCAGTTGATAGACATTATGTGGCAGGGGGGCTCTCAGAGAATAATTTACTGTCCTTGGATATTGAGATTCAAAAAGTTAAAGCTTTATAACCATTAAAACATGTCAACATCACATGTCAAAATATAAATATCCTTAAATCAAACTCTGATGAGTTTCTTTGCCTGTTGGTAAATTCTGAGTAGTTTGTGTGTGTATGGTGATGTTTACCAACATTTACCAATAAAAATCGAATCATTCCAAGACTCATAATAAGCCTCTATTTTTAGGCAGTTAGAGCTTGTCACAAAAGTTACCATAATAAATTGGGCTGAAATTTTTGGAGCCCAAAGGGAAACTTTTTTCCCTTGAGTATGATCATGTTCTGTTTGGCCATTTTTGAGCTCTCAGTGTGAACAGTCCATTTCACTGATGGGTGATTTTGTTGATTTTGGGAGGCGTGAAGGAGGGTGTCAAAATGATTTATTTTTAAATGCTCAGTGTAGGCTGCTGGCCTGTTTCCCCAGCCCAGGAAGGAGTGACACCCTACCACGAGTCTAGTTCAGACTCTTAGCTTTATTTCCTCCAAATGAGACAAATTCAGCATATCAATCATCTCTTCCCTTGGACCCCAGGATCTCCTGCAGGAATCAGTCTGTTCCCAACAGATTGTTTCTCTACCAGCCACTTGCCTGAGAGTCACTCTGCTACAGAGCTACTCTACTTCCTTTCTCCTTCCCCTCCCTCCACTGCATCCTATCTCACCTCACCTCACCTCACCTCCCCTCCCCATTCCATGCCCCAGGATCTCCTGCAGGAGCTTTCCTGGTCCTTGCAGGTCTCTACTACAACTGTGCTACTTGCTATCTTTTAAACCACCTGGTCCCTAACTGATCAGACTCAGCTGAGAGGTAGCTCATCCATCACAAGTGAAGGATCAATCTTCCCATATAGGGCCAGCCATCCTGTGATACTCAGATTTGCAATGAACTTAATTGTCAGTGAGAGGAATTTGTCTTTGATGTGCCTGATGAGATCAGTTTTGGAAACAATGAGGTTCTCAGTGTTTGGAAATTGCACACATAGCACACTCACTATGAGTGAAATGGACCTCACCGGTGTGAAGCCCAGGAAAATGAGCTTCGCATAGGTGCCCTACATATGGAAGCACAAGATGGGAAACTTTTCCTTACAATTCATACAACCTCTCAGGGCAGGAGGAACAGCTGCAGTTCCCTATCCTCCCTCTATATGGGGCTTTGGCAGGGAAGCCATATCATTCATAGTTCTACTGACCTTTGCCCTGATGACAAATCCCACTCCATAGCATTGTAGACAGAACCACGGCAGAAACCTGCCCTCTGGTGGTCAGGGAAGGGAGAGCTCCTGACTGTGCAGCCTGACTGCATCCTGCCTGCTTCCCGCAGAGGAGAAGCAGCAGTGTGGTTACACAGTAAGCTCTCTGGGGCAAGGAACATATCTTCCTGTAGGTTTATCCAAAACCAAACACACTGGTGCCTTGACCCTCACTAGGGCCCCTCCGCCCTACTTTAATACAAATAGTTAATAATAATGGGCCCTGGGCAGTGCGGAATATTTTTTTATATACATTTTCCGCCACATTTTTGATAGCCAAACAAGAGAGGGAGTTTCCACATGCTGATCCCAGATCTGTTCATTTTCCATTCAAAGTGTGTGGCACTCTTGTTTGACAAAACCTTTTCCCAGGACACCAGCCTGAGTTAAAAACTAGCAAACAAATGAAAACCCCTACCACATGCAGGTCTTGCTCTGCATACCTGAGGAGCAGAGAATTGCTCTGGACATTGCATGCTTGTTTTCAGTGTTTAGATACCTACTTGCATGATAGATACTTCCGGAAGAAAGCTAGATAGAAATAATCACAACTGTGTTTAACTCAGTGATTACACCTGAGGCCTGGCCATGTATCCACTGAAGAATTCAATAGGAGCAGACCTGGGCCTTCAATGCTTAGCATCTCACAAGCTGTGATCTGATTACACTGAAGTTAGTCAGTGGCAAAACTGCCATTACTTCAGTGGTGAAGGATCAGGCCAATGGCATATATTCATAAAAGGCAATGATTCAGAATAATAGTGTACAGAGTCTTTCATCTTTAGGTCAGTTGCTTAAATCCAATGCATATCTAAAGACACAGGAAATCATGACCATCTTTTGGCTAATCAGTGGCCTTTGAGTTGGTGTTCTCCATTCATTTTCTACTGTTCAGGTGTATACATAACAAAATCCACCAGTATGAGTGGAAACCTTTGTTGGAAGCATCAGCAAAGAGACCAAGGAGTGAATGAAAACAGAATGTAACAACCGCAGCATCCCTAAAAGTGGTCCCTCCAGAAAGGGGTCAAGGCAGTTTGGTGGAGCCATGGAAAAACCTTCCCCTGCTCAAAGCCTGCTTCCTATATTATACCTGTTTGTTACACCATGTTTTGTGGTTAGAGGACTTGACTTTCCAGAGTTGGCAATCTGGCACGTGAAAAAATATAAAACATACATACAGTATATACATCTATGTGAATGTGCAATCAATCACAGTGCTTCTTTTCTTTCTCTGTTTTTAAACCAAAGAAATTAAATGCCATAATCTATATTAGCAAAGAGTATTAATATTTTTAAACTTACTTTTTAATATTTAATGGGTTTTTGAATAATAGTTCTTGTTTCTATGGTATAGAGCATGCCTAGATAATCCCGAAGTAAACCCAAATAGTAAGGGAAAAGAGAGGAAATCTTTAAACTGAAGTTTAAAATTAACACCTGGAACCAAGTTACTGTTTTGAGAGCGCACATGTTTTAATGTTCAGTTCCAGTAGAAAAGCTTATGCCTTTCAAAGTGGATCCATTATACTCAATGGATTACAATGATATATATACAGCATCTCAGAGAGCTACATGTGTGCCCTTTACAAGGCTATGCTGCATATCCTGGAGCGCTTGGGGGTTACATAATAACATTAACCCTGAACCTATTTCTGCTGGATAATGGCCTACACCTGCCAGACATCTAGGGAAAACTAACAATATGATACTGAGACTGGCTTGTTTTAAGCAGCCTCTGATTTTTGCTGAAGATATTCTGACATGCATAGAGTAACATTTGTAACTCAATCCTACTGACTAGCAGGACTGATCAGCAGAATGAGTAAAATATATATTACATGCATGCTTTTGTGTTGAAGTTGTTATGGTCTTAATATTCAAAGTTGTGTATAAATTAATCAAATGTCAAGGCTTCTGACTGAACATTGATTGGCTTGTGATAATGAAATAGAGTTTAAAAGAATGCAGCTGATATCCATGGACATAAAAATGATGATTCATTTCCAGTATAAAGGAGATACTAATTAATCTATTGACCTCCTGTCTTCAAAGCCTATCATCTCTAAAACCAGCATCACTGAAATACTCTGAGCCGTACTGGAAGGCTACTACATATATTTTCAGTGCTTATGGTTCCTTTTGAGTGGGTTTTTTAGATGTTGGAAGTAAAACATACCCACCTTCAAAGTTAGCAGCGTAAATTGAAGTCTATAGCTCAGTCCGTGTACTGGTGAATTATCCATATCCTTCAAGGATTGAGCGGATAAAATGTTATGTTTGTATTTGTTTTGAGAGAAATGCCAAGAATTGTGCTGCTTATTGTCTATGAACGTGCTTTTCTGGAAGGCAGCTGGCACACATGTTCTGCTCTATGTGTGCTCTGGAGAGATGTTTGATTTCTTATGAAAATGGCAAATGTGCCCCAGGAGAGAGACAATCAAATTTGTTATTTTTAGGGAGTAATCCTACTGTTCTACTACCCCACTTCCCGGGGTCATACCGCAGCCGCACCGCCCCTGTCCCACTGCATAGGAAGATAGGTGCTGAGTAACCGCACAGGAATACCATGCAACCCAGCTGCATCATGCAGAGCATGCCTTAGGAGTCTGTCTGTCTTCTTCTCTCTCTGTAGGATTAGGTAAGACAAGGTTTAGGCAGGCCAAGGAGTTGCTATCAGGTGGGTGCACAGCTGGGAGAAAGAAAGTACTCATAGAGTACTTATCAATTATTTGCTGTCAAACTGGGAGGATGTGTCTAGTGCTAGGTCAATCATGAGTCCAGTACTATTAAATATTTTCATTAATGACTTGGATATTGGAGAAGAGAGTATGTGTATAAAATTTGCAGATGACTCCAAGCTGGGAGAGGTTGCAAGAACTCTGGAGGACAGTATTAGAATTCAAAACACCCTTGACAAATTAAAGAATTGGTCTGAACTCAACAAGATGAAATTCAATAAAGTGCAAAGTACTTCACTTAAGAAGGAAAAATAAAATCCCCAACTACAAAATTGGGAATAACTGGCTAGGTAGTAGTACAGATGCTCTCCGGGTTATGCAAGACCTGACTTACTCAAATTCGCACTTACGGAAAAAGTTCCATAAGCCAGAAATAGGATTTTTGAGTTGTGGAAATTTTTGCGTAATGTACGGGTATACATTTCCAACTTATGCAAAATTCGAGTTATGCAAGGCTTTCTGGAATGGGACGATTGCATAAGTTGGGGGTCATCTGTACTGCTGAAAAAGATCTGGGACTTAAAGTGGATCACAATTGAATATGAGTCAACAATGTGATGCAGTTGCAAAAAATGCTAATATCATTCTGGGGTATATTAACACGAATGTTGCACTTAAGATATGGGAGATAATTATCCCTCTCTACTTGGCACTGATAAAGCCTCAGCTGGAGTACTGGATCCAATTCTGGTGCCACACTTTAGGAAAGATGTGGACAAAGCGGAGAGAGTCCAAAGGAGAGCAACACACACTATAAAAGGTTTAGAAACCCTTATCTATGAGGAAAGGTTAAAAGAACCTGGACATGTTTAGTCTTGAGAAAACAAGAATGAGGGGGGTCCTGATAACAGTCTTCAGTTATGTTAAGGGGTGTTATAAAGAGGATTGTGATCTATTATCCATGTCCACTGAAAGTAGGACAAGAAGCAGTGGGCTTAATCTGCAGCAAGAAAGCTTTAGGTTTGATGTTAGGAAATACTTTCTAACTATAAAGGTTTTGAAGCTTTGGAATAGGCTTTCAAGGGAGTTGTGGAATCCCCACCACTGGAGATTTTTAAGAACAGGTTGCATAAATGCCTGTCCTGGATGGTCAAGGTTTATTTGGTCCTGCCTTAGAACAGGGAGCTTGACTAGATGACCTCTTGAGGTCCCTTTCAGACCTACATTTCTTTGATTCTGTGGAATTGGCCAGTGAGACCACAAACTACACAGATACTTTGGCCCCCAAATTTTTATGTATTTATTTATTTTATTTTGAATCTCTTGACTATCTCTACAGTTCCTTAGTTACAGGCTTGCTCTGTGCTTAAAAGTTGCATCAGTTGGTGAGGAGTGTGAGGACAAACAAACCCCTGATTGACACAGCTGTGCCAACAAAACTCCCAGCGTAACTGCAGCTATGCCAATGGAAGAGTGCTTCTGTTGATGTAGCTAATGTCATCCAGTGATGTTCCTGCACCTGCAGAAAAACGCGAATGTATACTGAGGCACTAGAGGCAGTGGTGGCATAGCTATGTCAACATCGGCTCTGTAGTATAGATGTAGTCGTTGTGCTGGCTGTAGATCAGTTGCATGGGTATTTCACACCATAGTCCCAAGATGGGTGTGGGAGGGCAGGGGTTAATTCTATTTCTCCAACCTCAGATCACATCGCCAAGTAGAAAACCATTTTACTCAGGCTTTGAGCTGCTGATGTGAATTTTATCTGTGGTGAATCATTCAGTGTTTTAAATACCAAACATTCTCTAGAACCATAAAAACGGTGTATTAAGTGTACTTAGGATATGTCCATGTTTTGAGCTGGGGGGTAATTTCCAGCTCAAGGACACATACCTGCACTAGCTCTGATGGTGATAGAATGCTAAATCTAGAAGTGCATTCGTGGCAGTGCAAGTGGTGGGAGGGGTTAGCCTCCCGCGTACATTCCTAGCATCTCAGACAGGATCATACTGGGAGCAGCTAATCCCTCCGCCTCTCGCACTGCTTCAGCTACACTCTAATTTTAGTGTGCTAGCTTGATCAGAGCTATCTCCTCAAACCGGAAGTTACACCTTCAGCTCGAAGGGTAGACACGCCCGTAGACTGTAAGCCCTTGAGGCAGGGATTGTCTTTTTGTTCTGTGTTTGTACAGTGCGTAGCTTGCACAAACAAATCCTGGTCCATGACTAAAACGCTTCGGTGCTATCACAATACAGATATTTAATTACTATAATAATAATACCATTTCTTGTATTATTCTTTGGCTGAAACCCAGAAGTATTTAAGGGTTAACATTGTTGCTCAATCAGAAAGAATGTTTGGCAATAAGAAGAAGCCTGGATTAATGATAGAAAAGAATTCTTAGCATTTTATAGCAGTGGGTATTCGAGAGGGGACATGGCTAATGATCAACTAAAAAGGTATTTGCAGCTGTGGTGTTACCTCTGCTCGTATAATACTAACATTAATCAAGCTTTTCCATGCAGCTTTGCAGTTCATTCCATTTTTCACCCTGTGCTGCATATAAAAACAGAGCTCATCCTCTAATATATTGTGCCAAAGATCATAGCTCTGTGTCACAGAAAATCATCAAACCCTATTAATTTCTAAAAACTGCATTATTCTGTGCTGTGAATTAAACCTGAATGGCAGTTCTTCACCAAAAATAGCTTTACCTTAAAGGAAAACTTACCCTGTTATTTGTTTTCGCCCAAGAGTCTAAACATCCGCAGGGTGTAAAAAACACTTACCACCATGAATTAACTGGGAATATATTTTATTGAAGTTCTGAATTACAGAAAAGTGAGGATTTCTAAGGCTACTTCTGGAGTCGGCTATCTTGCTGAAAGACAATGGCAGTGTGGAAGGCCAATGAAATCCTCAAAACCCATGGCCTAGCTGTTTTAGGATTGGCTTAGCAGTCAGGTGAAAAACTTTTATAGTCACAAAATAAACAATTACCTACCTCTGACAGATATTTTTTACACGGTATCAGTTCTTTTACAGCTTGCCATGCCAATAGAGTCTCACTGAACTAACTGAGCTTGAGCTCAGATCATTGAGTTTCTTATTCTCTCTGTAAGGTGCTGTGCACACGTCTGGCACCATAAAGAAATGTTAAATATGGAAATTCTTGCTCTTCTTTTTCTTTTCTTTTACTATTTTCATGGGTTTTTTTAAGTGCAATATGTTTATGCAGTAAAATATGTACCAATTTAAATCCCAGGTTAGAAGTTGAGAGGGCCTTCGATATATTTTTTAAATATATAATATAGAGAGCAAATCTCAATTTTCAAACCAAAGAATTCAAAGGAAAACAAATAAAAATATCATTACCCTTCTAAAACACTTGTTGGTTTAATATGTTTTTAAATAGACCTTGTTGGCAAAATTCCTTTACTTTTCTCTTAAATGCAGGGAGGGTGATTAAATAGACACTGAATTTTTCACAATTGATTTAATAAACACCGGAAAGTTAAGGATCATGAAGCAAGGGATGATTCTTTCTCAGTGTTACAAATGTGATATATTATAAACGTCTTTCAGGCAGTCGTGAGATTGCTCTGTTTAAGCAAAGCATATGTTATAAAGATTGGCTTTATTGCTTCATAATGTATTTCAAAGGGTTTAGTGCAACAGTGCTGGTGAGTACTAACCATTGGACAGAGAAAATATTGGGAATGTGGGATCACTGTTCAATGTGCACGCAAGTAACACAAGCCTACTGATTTTGAGAGTTTTTCTTTTTTAGATAGTGGTTTCCCGTTCAGAAGCTACTCCTCCACATGTGAATTTTCCCCTAGATTCCCACTCCGTCTCCCCACAAGTTATTATTGACCATTCATTAGTAGCAGATGGCTATACTCTGGTTGTCACTGGAACGAAGGTGAGTGGTTCTTAATCTAATTGCACTTTGTATTATGTAAACCTACATTCATAGTATCAGCTTTACATGAGTAGTTATTCAGTACAGTATTTTGAGTTCTCATAACATGCAACCTTTGTATCGTTTCCAGTCTCTTGGGTATGTTGTTTGTTTCCTCAAAAGTTTTTTTCCCCCTTTTAAACCAACAAGTAAATTAACATTGAGAAATGTGCAAATAATGTGAGAATTGTGATAGAAACCGACAAAAAGCCAGGAAATGCAAATTTAAGGCTGACACCCTGTTCTTAATTCAAGCTCTTGTGAAGAAAAATACACAATGGCTTTAGTAAAGAATAGTGTTTAGAATTTCCTGGTCTTTGTAGATTGGTATTGTAACATTATAACACTATTTAAATAGAGGATTTGTGGGTGTTTAAAACCAGGGTCACAATTCATATTAAGATTACATTTAGCAATAGCTTGTCAAAGGTTAATGAATGATTGATTAATAGATTATATAAGTATGTTACAGGCATGAGTGCTATGTGTTATAAATGGTTGAAAGCATATTGGTAGAAGATGTTCTAGAATAGATGATTATAAGCCATGGTTATAGGCAACCTCTTGACCTGTTGAATTCTTTAACAATCTATAAGAATTGATTAACCATTTATTGAAATATCTATTAATCATTTACTAATCCTTTAAGAATTAGATATAAATATAACCTTATAACAAAGTTTGGTCAAAATAGGCTTCAATGTGGCATGGAAATATGGTGAAGTAACTGTATATTAGTGAAAGTCATAAAACCACTTGCAGAGCATCTTTGCTCTAAAGCTCTTAACATGAGTTACAGATAAGGAGTAAGCGTCACAACATACCTGTGAAGTAGGTATTATAACCATTTTACAAATGAGTAAACTGATTTACACTGACTGATTTTTCAAGTGAGTTAATGCAGAGCTGGGTGAAGAAACCAGGGGTTCTCCTGATACTCTGTCCAAGTTCTAATCACAAAAGGGTAACCCTTCTTTGTAAGCAACAGCTGTTTGTTGTGACTATAGATATTATCAGTATGGCTTTAGGGCTTAAGAGTGAATTTAGGAATGTGCCAATTAAATTACTTATCAGATCTCCTAATTACTGAACTAAACCTACAGTAGAGGAGTAATTTTCACATTTGAAACCAGAGTAATGTCATCATATGTTGCATAAATAAGAAGTTTCTCCTTGCTAGTTAAGATATATTTTTAAAGATCTGTGTATAATTCTCTTATCAACAGATAACCAAGATTCCCTTGAATGGACCAGGCTGTGATCACTTTAAGTCCTGCAGTCAGTGTCTTTCAGCACCTCCTTTCATGCAGTGTGGCTGGTGTAGTGATCAGTGTGTGAGGTCCTGGGAGTGTGTTAAAAGTACGTGGACCCAGGAAACATGTTTGCCGAGAGTTTATGAGGTAAATTCCCCAACCCCCACCCCCTAAATTTATCTCAGAGGTAGGACTGCACATGCTATTTCAAGCATACCTGTCCAACAGAATGTACCTCAGGCCCCCTTGAGCCTTCTGAGCCCTGGAGGTCTGCAGATGCTAGCTTTGCAGCTAGCCGGCCTATGCAGTAAAAAGGGCAAGCTGCCTTTTCCCCTTACAAAATCTCAGATATTTTCAAGACCAGGAGTCACAGAGCAATCTGTAATTAAGAGAATTTGTGTTAATGTCATTGTTTATTCCTGTTTATGCTGCATTACAACAGTATCAGGATTGGTGGTGTTATTGCGTTATGATCTGTATAAACAGGGGCAGCTCTAAGTTTTTTGCCTCCCCAAGCGCGGAAGTCCCGCAGCACGCCTGTGGTGATCCAGTGTCCCGCGGCCTTGTCGTCCCCACCGCCGAAATGCCACTGAATCTGCGGAGCCGCAGACCTCCCTCAAGCATGCTGCCGAAGACAGCCGGCAAACGTCAGGCTGCCCGCCGTGGCTTGCCACCCCAGGCACGTACTTGGAGCGCTGGAGCCTGGAGCTGGCCCTGTGTATAAACACATAGGAAGGCATGGCCCTGCTCCAAAGAGTTTACAGTGTTTGAATGCAAATTACACATGGATGGTGAGGGGAGAGGACTACAGCCAAATAGATACAATTTTAATATACATTTTTTTCTCTTTTTAAAATTATGATAAATAAAGTTTCCACTGTCTACCTTCCCCTCAGCGTCATTACTGTTAACGGGCTGCTGACCTCATGTAAATAAATTCCCCACATTCTGTGCTCCACAGCTCTCCCATTCTGATTTTGTCCCTGTGCCGGGGATCTGTGGAAGAAGCCTTGGTCTTCAATAACTACCATTTACTGTCTTAAATGTGGATTGCGATTTTAAAAATGGAAATTCCCTTCACCTAGTGGGGAGGAGGAGGGCAAGTCACCTCTCAAAGCCTTCCTCATAGGGAGAATGGGTAGGAAGAGATAGGAGAGAAAGGGAACGTCTTTGGCCTGATGGCATGCTCTCTCTTTCTTACCTACAGAGCTGCCAACCAAGGAGACATCTTTAGGCCAGGTGCTTTCTCAGACATCTCCCCAGCCTTGACAGGTTCTTGAGTGTCATTCTCATAGGCCTGGTTGTCATGTGCATGGCCCTGGGGCAGGACAGAGTATGTGGCTCTATCCTTGGGAGAAAGGACAGTTTAAGGCGGCTTTCAGGTGCAGAAGACCCCATAAATGTTAAAAAGTACACACGAGTAAAATTACAATGATAATCAAAGAGCCCAGTGGCTCATTGCTGTTTTCATTTAGCTATGGTTAAGGCAAGATTTGTACTGGCTGACTGTGCATTTAACCAAATCATTTTGTGTTAAGTGTGACACAATTATGAAGGCCTTGTTTCATGGAGCAGTTAATACACTAGTAAATGGAGCGGAGAACAAGCATAAAACCTTCTTATAGCCTTTATAGCTATTATTGTAGTGATGTATACAGTGCTGAATTCTTATTTCTTTTTGCACATCTGAACTTATAAATAGGGATGAAACTTAGAAACTTGAAAGACTAAGCACAAAGAGAGACACTTCTTAAAATAAATAATATTTCACTATACCCAGAGATAGATGATTTCACATGCTGCAACTGCTTAAACATAATATCCAAGAAAGCCTGCTGAAAGAAGTTTGAGTTTTGTTGATAACCTATAAAAAAATTTAAATGGTTGTTTTTCTTTTCTATGTGCATGTTTCAAATACAAAGTCACTCTGGGGGGTAAAGTAGGCAAAACCCAATCAACAAACAATGAAATGTTAATGGAAACCAAACCTACAAAAGTCTTATTTATGTTTATATTAGGATTGTGAATACCAAAATTATTATGGCACTGTCTTGTGTAGTCATTTACATCTGTACAAAGGGCTGTAAAATAAGAATGGGAATGTTTTACACTCAGTTTGTACAAGTGCACAACATTCTACGGCCTTTGTTATACACGCCAGACTAGATGATCAATGACCCTTCTGGCCTTAAAATCTATGAATTTGTGAATCACACATGTACATGGGTGCATAACACTGGAAACAAGGCAGTGGAGAATCAAGCCCAGAGAGCCTCCATTAAATATACACATATGATGCTTCTACAAGACCCAACTGTTCAAAGCTATATAACATAGCTTATTTTGTGCGTATGTTCTGATTTTCAGATATGCTGAGCACGTACATTGATTTCAATCAGATTTGAGTGTACTGAACCATTCTTAAAACCTGTCCTGTAGAGCCCAGTTCTGCAATCCTTATATTGAGTAGTGCTAACTCATGAGGGTAATCCCTTTGAGTTCAGTGCAATGATTCCTCTCAATAATATCTCAGTACAAGTGGGGATTGCAGGATTGGACCACTAGAATTTTAAAGAGAGCAAGATCTCATACATGTTTTCATGCTTATTTATAATTTAGTGCCCTGTGTTCAAATGTGTGTGTGTTTATATATTTTAAATTTCAGTAAATATGTGGCAGTGATTGGTCTTTAAAGTGACTCTCCTAAAGGTTTGCATTACAGCATGCACAAGTTTGTGAAACTTGTTTCTAGGAGGCTTGGAAGGAAAATAATGCAGCTAGGTGTTTCATTCCGTTTCCTGCGTGCTAGCTGTTAAGGCAAATTTCTTGCTCTTTGACCATGACATTTTAACATTATTACTGAAAAAAACATTTTAAACAGATTATTAATCTTTTTCTGTTCTGCCTTAAAACCCATGTGCATAAAATACAAAAGCTAAGCATGTTTTGTTCCTAACAAATGGAGGAAACCTGCTTTCCATGATATTTGACATTCAGTCCTAAAATCCCACAAAAAGTAAGCAAGATTTCGGGGAGGCAGAGGGTTTAAATATGTTATATGATATCTTTCACCTGAAGCAAATGCAAGAGATGCTTTGACAGCCTGATTCAAAGCCCAGTGAAGTCAATGGTAAGATTCTGCTGACTTTAGTGGGATTTGGATCAGGCTCTGAAAAAATCCTTCCCAGTATATTCCATAGCGTTTTATTCAGTGAAAAATTTACTAGGGGATTTTCTCCCTCTAGAGAGGAGGAAAGGAGTCTGATATTTTTCCACTGGAGCCTTGTAGATCTCCCAGTTGTTGCCCCCTTGCTTTAAATATCCCAGCTCTTTACTTGAAGTTTTGGGTCACAGTGACCATTCTCCCAGCTGGAGAGGTCTCAGCAGGATTCCTGCACTCCAAACTGCTTCTTTCCAAACATTCTCTAAATGGTAAAAGCAGACGGAATCCCTCCATCGTACCACATAGAAAAACACAGCTAGCTGTTGGTGAGACAAACAACTCCAGTTCTCACAGACAGGATTTCTTTGACCACTCGACTGTTTGGCACAGTACACCTATCCAAATGTTTTGCAATTATTGCTTATGCCAGCAAATAAGTGCATTTTCCATCCTGGAGACAATGCTAAATCAAATCTAGGAGTCTTGCATGGTCTCATCAGAGATAACTTGGTAATGGAACAAATTGCAATGCTCCATTTGTGGAATTCAGGTCACTGTGGCAGGTGAACTGCACGGAGAAAAAAATAGGGTTGTGTCCAATCTTGCTTGTTTACTGTGTATAAAGAGGCCCTGAGAGGTTTTGTTGTTGTTTTCAAACAGGCTTTTTATCTTAGAAATATCAAGAATGTGAGACCTTTTGTTTCCTGTTTAATACTCATTCAGGGTTGCAGATGTGCATTGTGAGATTTCTTGTCCATTAATTGAAAAGATGGAGATGTTGAATCTTTAACATCTTTTCTTCCAACAGTTTATAGGGCATTTGAGTTAAACACGGTGGCTGTTAAAACCAAGTGAAAAAAATGAGTTTTAAACTTTCTGTATAGAAATCACTTCTGCTCCCATTTAAGGCCTGATCCAAAGCCCAGGAAAGAAGATAGAAAGACCGCTTTTGATTTCAAAGGGCTTTGGATCAAGCCATGAATTGGGTTTAATTCATTGGTTCTCAAAGTGGGGGTCGGGACCCCTCAAGGGGTCGCAACCCGATTATGTGGGGGTTGCGAGCCCCTGCTGCTGGCAGCCAGCTCTGACCCCTGCCGGCGGCGCCCCGAGCCCCGGCCCCTGCTGCGGCGGGCTGCTGGCGGCCCCCTGGGCACTGTCCCGGGGGGTTGCTGGCACCCTCCCCTGAGCCTGGCCCCTGCCCCAGGGGGCTGGCACCCCTACACCCACACCAGCTCAGCCCTGCTGGCACACAACCCCCCTCGAGCCCAGACTCTGCCCTTGGGGGCTGCTGGCACACACACACACCCCAAGCCTGGCCCCGGCCCCGCCCCTGACCCCTAAGGGGGGTCGCGCTTAGAGGCCTGGTGTCCGAAAGGGGTCACCAATAGAAAAAGTTTGAGAACCACTGGTTTAATTGCTGTTATCTATGATGTTTTCTTACTCCGACTAGTTCTCCACTTGTTCCATAAATTCTTCTAACTAAGGGCTTGTCCTCACTGGGGGGGCGGGGGAGGATCGACGGCAGATACGCAACTTTAGCTACGTGAATCACGTAGCTGAAGTTTGCGTATCTGCCGCCGACTTACCTCTCGTCCCCACGGCGGCGGCAGTCGGCGGCGCGCTCCCCCGTCGACTCCAGCTTGCGCCTCCCGGCGAGCTGGAGTTCCGGAGTCGATGCGGGAGCTCCGGGTGATCAATTTATCGCGTCTTAGCGAGACGCGGTAAATCGATCGCCAGAAGATCGATTTCCAGCAGCGCTAGTGAAGACCAGCCCCTTAACAGGTAAACAAGTCCTGAATTTCAGACTGTTTATTTTTGTTTACTTTTGTTAACACCTAATTAATGCAAATGCACTATGAAGAGTTTGCAGAAAAGACCTGTTTGTTAAACACCCTTCAGAATGCTTACAATTCAGTTTCCGTGAGTTCTTCCAGAAAAAGTCTGGAAAACAAGGCTGAATCTTTTGATATACGTAAGCTGTAAAACAATCAGAATAAAAATAAATAAGTGAATTAAAATTCATTTCAGGCCTTTTTATTCAACAAAGAAACACAAAAGATCAGAAACTTTTTTTATTCTTTAATATCCACTTCTAAAATTTACCTTTTAAGCTTGTTTTGCAGGATGTAATGGCTAGATTTGTTGAATCATGTCATCTCCCAGCATACGTTATATAGCTGAGGTCACCCCCTACCTTTGAGGAATAAGGACATTTGGGAGGGGTCAGATAAGTCCCTTCGCTTACAATATTGCATAGTTTTGTAAAGTTTGCTTTTAATTTCCTTATTTGATAGCTATCTGGCTACAAATAAGGATATTCAAATGGTTCGGACCTGTCCATTATTGTTCAGATAATGGGATTTACCTCACCCCTACAAAACAATTTAATTCCTGGTCGGGCTCCATGGTGAGTGTTACCCCAGAGGCAGAGTGCATGCTGAGTTACATAGAGCAGAGGCAATGATCCAAAGTCAGTGTCAACTTTGGGGACCTAGAAACAGAAAACAAATAGGGAAAATGTAACTGAGAACCAGTGAACACAAACCCCTTAGGGGCTAGTGCCCCATACTGTAGAAGGTATAATACTGGCTGTTGTATAATGTGCTAAGTGGCTATGTGGACATCTCTGTTTTGCTCTAACTCCATTCCCCCAACCATTGGATAGGTCCCCTGTGCTTTACTCGGTCACAACCTGATCCAAAGCCTGTTGAAGTCAATGGAAAGTCTCCCACTGCTTTCAATAAGCTTCTTCTGGTTTTTGATGATAGTTGTAAATTTCACTGTAGAGAATATATGACATAATTCCTGTGAAGTATTTCTCAATAGCTTTTTACCTACAATTTCATTTGTGAGATTCTTCAAGTATAGCTACTGGGAGAGTTGAAAGGAAATGAGCCTGTCTTATGGATTTTAGATGAAATAATAGCCGCATAGTTCTTAAGCAGTTTTCTTTCAGCTTGAGAGTGCAGAAGTCGAGTTTATGAAAGGCACAATTGTATTGGATTTTAAGGGCAAATGTGCTATCATTCGGAACATTAAGCCAAAGACATCTGAGTACTATGATCACAAATGTAAGTTAAGTCTTTTGTTCCCTGTTGATTATCTGGTAGTGACTGGAATGTTTGCAAACTTAGGCAATATTGTTAAAAGCCCACATCAACCCTAAACTCCCCCCTCCCCACCCCTGTCTTTTAGACTTTTATTGGCAGTGCTTTGCTGAATACCTTAACTGAGATTTGTACAACTTCTATAGTGTTCCTACACTTTTCCCACCATTGTTCTATTTTACAAAACAATTTACAATATCCAGAAAAAAAAAGCATTTCCTTTCTAGATTGTCAGTATGTTGCTGAGAGGTAGTTTATTTTTAACTCAGAATTCGAAGCAACCAAATGTAACAGATTTTAGTCAAAGAATAGCAGAAGTCTTATTAACTTTGTAACAGCCAAAGTAATACCTGATTAAGATGGCTTTGAAGCTGCTCCATTGTGCATACCTGCCCTTTCATCATGCTAACAAAAAGGTTACATGGTCATTTTTGGACTCATTTTTGTTCAGCATTCAGCTTGTAATAAAATATATGTGTTATGTGTTTAACATACCAGATATGGGATGTAAAAGACAAGAGCAGAAGGATTAAAAGACTATTACAATGCACAGCTTGTTCAGTGCCCCTAAACACTATCCCTCAAAGCTTTCTAACAAAGGTTTTGTTATTTATTGCTACTGTCTAAGGAAGACCATAATGTGATGAATGAAAGGTGATGAACAATTAAGATAAATGGTAGGATACTGTCTCCCAGAAGAAGTGCTTCTATAAACCTATTCTTCTCCTTTGTACATTCTGTAAAATTCATCTGAAGTTCTAGCACAATTGATACAACAGTATATTTTTTTCTTATAGATTGTTCCAAGGAGTGCTCCTCTGGAAGGCGGAACAAGACTTACAGTGTGTGGCTGGGACTTTGGATTCAGCAAAAATAATAGATTCGACTTAAAAAATACAGCAGTTCTTATAGGAGGAATGCCTTGTACTCTGGAAGTAAAAGTTAGCAACAAAAACAAGTAAGATACATAAAATGCCCTGCATAGTAAATCCCTTAGAGTCTTCACTTGTTGGATTGTAGCCCTCCAACAGCAGCTGGCTTCCTCCAGTTCCCAGGTTTCAGACCCATCCAATAGTCTAGAAACAGCAATAGTCTTAGGCAACAACCTCCTCAGATAAGGGGAATCCCTTGAGGGCCTCCATGTTGAAGGTCTGATATCCTTGCTAAAGCTGATAGTTCTTTCGGTAGTCTTTACTGCGATTGACCATGAGGTGCGCTGCCACAGCTGTGGGACCTGGCAAAGGTGAAAGTTCTTCTTGCTATTGTTAGTGAGATCCAAGAAGGTGGTAATGGATAATTGTTCTTCATAACTAAGATGCCTTAGTCAAGGTCCCTGTCAGGGTTTACACCCCTGGGGGTTTGGACAGCACAGCCTAGTGGCCAGAGTCCATAGAGTCACCCCGAGTCACAGGGTAACATGGCCTAATGGCCAGAGTACATAGAGCCACCCCAAGTTACAGGGCAGCACGCGGTCACTGCCTCAGTGGGGAGATCCTACCAAAACACGCTGAGGTTTACCGGGGGGAGGGGACGGAGTACCACTCTGTTCCCCCACCCTGGGTCACTTCCTACCAGATTCACAGTTGGGGTCTCCTAGGCATCTTCGGATCCTTTGCGAGGAATTGGGTCAGACATCTCCTCTGGCTCCTCCAGCCTCGGTGTGCAAGCGAGTTGAGTGGCTCCAGCCGCTGGGGTAGTCGGTGGCTGTGGCTGGCCCTCCACAGGAGCTTCCCAGGCACATCCTTCTCCTACAGCTGTCAGCCCAGAATGAGCAGAGCTCCCTCCTTTTATACTCCCAAAGCACTTGGAGCATGCCCAGTACTGCTGGAGCGGGACTTCCGCTGCCAGTGCTACTGGCTTAATACTGTCTGGGCTAGTGCAGGTTGGCCAGCCCTGTCACAGTCCCATAGGGCTTGATTTTGCTGTCTCTCAAATTTGAGAAGCTGCTGGGGAGATGATGAGGGGATTACATGCATTATTGTCATCAATAGTCTGATGACTCTTTGTTATAGCTCTTTGTATAGCTCCTCTGCCTCAGACACTAACAAAACTGTTTCTGTATTTTCCCAATGTCTGGCAGAGGGACCAGGATGAAAGTCTTCGGCTCACTGTGGCCAAGACAGAGACATTGATTAGCATCTGGCAAATTCTATGAATGTTCTCTGTCAGCTGATGACATCTGTCAATATATTGATAAAGCAACCTGCTGTCTCAGGATCTTGCTAGATACATCACTACCTATCTAGTTCCAGATAGAAAATGCCATGTGTAGCCACTGTTGCTATCTTAAGCTACACAAAGATATGCTCTTTCCTTTCTAACAGAGATGTCACTACTATGCCATGATAACTCTCCTGAATAGTTTAACATGGCAAATAAAACAATTTAAGGAAAAGAAATTGACCATATAATTTATTGATGCACATTGCCATTACTTTCTAATTTATTTTTTCAGTAAGGTTTCAATTAAAACAAGAAGCTAATAGTTGTACAGTTTTTCTGCCTGACAAAATTCAGATGTAAAGGGAAATTTTAAAACAAAGTAACCATTAGATGTATAAGATGCATTGGTTTTCTGTCATATGCTCAGTGTTTTCAGAAATATAATATTTGATATATCAACATAATTTTCCCTGGTTAAATACAAACACTATAGTGATGTGAAGTTTAGTGTGATACTAAAGAACTACAGTTCATTAGAATAGATCATTATTTCTAAAGTATCCATCACTCGGATGGATTTATGATTTTTGTTTAGTATGAATGCTGTATTATTATTATGAGTTCATGTGACTCCATTTTCATATGAAATAGTCAGTCCAGAAAACAAACTAAAAACCATCTTGATCTTTGTTTTTCAAAGGCTAGAATGCACTGTTGCTGCTGCAAAGAATCCCAGGTTTAATATAACCAGCAGTGTTTCAAGTGGACATGGCACATCTTCGTTCAACACATTTTCCTATGTGGTAAGCACCCAGATTAAAATTATAGTGCCAAAATTAATTGAATTATTCATTAAAACAGGAGACAGAATACTGGACTAGATGGATCATGGATCTGACCCAGCACAGCAATTCCTACTTGTGTCATTGTTGCCTCATTGAAGTGCTAAGAATATTATGATTGCACAGTCTAATATCCTTTTTTAAAGATATTGAAGCACAATTTAACAAGGCAAATTATTATTTTTACCCCTACAGAATCCTGTAATAACGAGTATCTCTCCCACCTATGGTCCCAAGACTGGTGGAACATTATTAACATTATCAGGGAAACACTTAAAGAGTGGAAAAACCAGAAAGATTTCTGTTAACGGGAAACCATGCACCTTAAAAAGGTATTATAATCACAAGAGTGTGTTTGCTTTGTATTATAAACTTGGTTTGGTTAAATGTTTTGGACATACAAACGAAATGAACCCGTCCCCTAATGCTATGTAGAAGTGGCACTGTAGAGAGTACATGTGCAGAGTATTTGAATGTGCTAGCTTTCAGTTCTGGTGTAGTCCCTGTGCCCTACAGGTCAGGAGAAGATTTCACCTGTTCTGTAATATGTACATTCCTCTACAGCCCAAGAGAAAGCTAAAAGGTGATAAGTTGTGATGACAGCTCCTGACTGGCTAAGAATTACACACATCCTATTATTTTTATCTGCCGTCCCCCACGCCGACCCATTTGTTCCTTTGGTCCATCTTGTCTTTAAGACTGCAAGACCATTGAAGTATTTTCTATATATTTGTTCAGTATCTAACACAGTGGGGCCCTGACCCTCTTGAGGTCTCTAAGGCATCCCCCAACACCAAAGCTCAGTTGACCTGGGTTCTGAGACTGGCTGCTGCAGGTTTTGTTTTGCTGTGTAGACGTACCCTAAATGCTACATTGGTATAATTATTAAGTAATAGTAGCTGTTGGTCTTGGGCTGAGAAATGTCATGAAGTTGCCAGCTATTTTGCTAATCTACAATAATAATATTTGTATTATTGTAGTGCTTAGCCCCAGTCATGAACCCTGTTGTGCTAGGCGCTGTACAAACACTGATGTTGCATATATTGTGCCCAGTCCTATTCTTGGTTAAATGGGTGTGATGTGTACTTACGGTAATGGAAGTTGTATCCATTTTCTTTGGGGCAGAATTGATCTAAATTTTGAGTTTTTCCACATGGTTATGAAGAGACCTAATAGAAAAAACTCCCACTTCACATGAAAGAGCAATGGTCTATGTGCTAGTGTAGAGGACCCAAAGTCAGGGCTGGTGGAAGAGTATTTGGCGCCCTAGGCGAAACATCCACCTTGTGCCCCCGCCCACCGAACCCGGGGAGCCTGGCGGCAGCTCCCCACCCCCCCTTGTCCTGCGGCATCTCTCCCCCTGCTGCCCAGGGACCCCCCTCCCATCACTTGGGGAGCCCATATCCCCCTTCACCCTCTCCCCCGCTCGTGGTGTCCCTGCCTGCGGCGATGGCAGCTCCCTGCCATCCAGAGAGCGCCCCCACCCCCCCGAAATCAGCGCAGCAAGCCTTGGAGGGGATGAGAATTAGACCAGGCAGCGTGCTCAGGGAAGGAGTTGGAGCGCAGGTGTGCTGGGGTGGGGAGCGGTCCCCTGCCCGCACCCCCATTTCTTGTTGTGGGAGCCCTCCACAAGCCCCCCGCCGCCCCAGTTGACCTCTGCTCCACCGCTGTCCACAACCACTTGGCGCCCTAGGCAGCCGCCTAGTTTGCCTAGTGGTTGCACCGGCCCTGCCTCGAGTCAGGAGGGCTGTATTTCATTCCTGGCTCTGACGCTGATTTAATGTACGTTCTTGACCAAGTCATTTGAGCTCTCTGAAATTCCATTTCCCAGTCTGTAAAATGGAGATACTTATCTTGCAGGGAAACAATTGGGTTTAAGGTGCAACATATTATATTGTATCATAGATGTTTTTTGTAAATTATGAGAATCGCTCATGCAAAATAATGACATACCTCCTTTGCAAATGTGATTGCAGGAAGTATGAAAAACACTTCAAAATAATGAAAATATTGTTGCCCATTGAGAGCCTGTTTCAGTTTATTAAGGCAATGAGTTTAATTCTCCTAACACTTGTACTTGTTTTACATTAGTGTAACTCTACTGATTTTGGTTAAGTTACTCCTGAGTTTCAGTGGTGTAAGTCAGTGGTTCCCAAACTGGGGTTCGTGAATCCCTGGGAGTTCACAAAATGTAACAGGGGGTTCTTGGGGAAAAATTCCCCAATGGCGGATAGAACCATCCCTAGGAATCCTGGGCAGCACGGAGCTGGCAGCCTGGAGCCCTGGAGACTTCCAAGAGCTAGGCAGATCAAAGCATGCATCTCTGTCACACTGAGGAGATTTAAACTTCAAGACTCCTTATAAGAAATGGAAAGGGAGATGGGTATTTTTTGCTGTTTTTAAAATTAAATAGACAGCTAATATTGTTTTTAAATTATTATGAAGAACAAGTTTAAGCTTTGTTATAACTTGTGTTGTTTGCCTGGACTGCTCAAAACCTGGATGCTTGTGTAAGAAGAACTCTTTGAGGTGGCTTCTTAAATATCTTCCTGCTGTTTCACATCTGATACTCCTTGATGAACCATAGGAGCCTTGTCTTATAACAGGCTTAATCAAAGTGATACAAATACAAAAGTGAGATCTTGGAAGAGTTTCACCATTTTCATAATGTAATAAAAATACTGCAATGATCAATAATAATTCATAATCAATAGTGTGTAATAAGCATGCCATAAAAACAAATTTTATATTTCCAAGATCACTGCTTTTATAATTTATACTCAGGGAAAGGAGAAAATCCCTGGAAATATTCATTTTTAGGAGGGGGTTCTCGAGACTTGACATTTTAGTGAAAGGGGTTCATGGGTTGTTAAAGTTTGGGAACCACTGGTGTAAGTGAAAGTGACGAGCCTTAGATCCATTGATCTCTCAAACTACTGAATACATAAAGGCAAAAGTTGACTCTCACCTCCTCCCCAAAACAAACTGAGATAACCTCCCCTGCAGCCAAATCGCCACCATGCGATTACAATATGGTCTTTTGTCCTTATTTTTTTTTCAGTATTGACCTTTGTTCATTCTTCCTTCACCTTTTGAAAGGCCCTATGACCTGTGCTGGGTGACAAACAATCATCTTAGGCTACCTCTACATGTACAGTATTAGGTGATTTTCATAGCCTACCTAGTAAATGCCCTTTGCCTCATTATTAAAGGCTATGGGCCAGATCCTCAACTGATGTAAATCAGGAAAGCTTCATCAGCATCAGTGGATTTATTACAACTTACTACAGCTAAAGATCTGGCCTTGTATGGCCATATATATACAAGGTAGTTGGAATAGGCTTAAAATGCTAGCATTCACCAAGACAAAAATCCCAGTTTAACTTCACAGGGTCACTTTTTGGAGGGCCATGGTCTTTACAAAGATTGTACAATGTCAGTTTGTTCTCATCAGAGCAGGACTGGGATGACAAGGAAGCCACATTTCAAACACTGTTTAGCATAAATGATATTATTGTCTCATCCTCGTCTCATGTTTACCTTTGAGGCCCTGATCTTGCAATGTGAATTAATTCTTTGGACTCCAGTGGCAATTTATACTAGTGGATCTTCCTGCAAAATCAGGGCCTAAGTTAGGATTGTGTTTTAAACAGAGTATGTGTTTTGTGATTATTGCAAAACAAATTCCTTTCTTCTTCTGTAATTTCCTTTCAGTGAATCTGATAGTACTGTAGTGTGTTACACACCTGCACAAACAATTCCATCGGACTATCCTGTTCAAATGGAGATTGATTCAGCTAGACGAGAAGCTAAGGGTCATTTTACATACAAGGAAGACCCTATTGTTTTTAAAATTCATCCAGCTAAATCTTTTCTTAGGTGAGTAAAAGTGTCTCATAGATACAGGAAAGCAATGAATGAGAGAATGACACCACTGGACAAAAATCTATCAAGAGAAATTGGATGTTTTATCTCTGGCTGCCATGCCAATTGCTTCTATTATGGTTTGGTTGCAGAGGACAGATAATTTCCTTACAAAGGTGAAGTGGTGGATTTTTTTGCTCATTTTTTAACATGATTTAACTTAATTGCTGCTGAGTATACCTTCAACGTCCAGCTGAACGACATGCGTCCAGCTACTATGTTCAGACAGTCCATTGATTACAATGGTAAATAATTTTAACATGACAATTCAGTAAGATGCAGGGAAGTAAAGGGATTCTTAGGCAACACAACTCATGCATACATATGTTAATTCTGTTTTTGTGTATGCCTACCTATGCAATACAAACTTTGTGTCTGCATCTGATCTGTGATCCACAAACATGGTCCACAGATGTAAAGCACATAACCGCAAATTTGCAGGATTGTACATATATATATCTTATTATCTATCTTGAATGCAAACCATCTATCTGCAAACAAGTCAGCAGCGAGAATGACAGCCTCTTTTAAGCTGTGCTTTGAAAGCAATGTGTAAAATATGCTAGCAAATATTCTGGACATTTTTCTATCTTCCTTTAAAATGCACATTTCCTTTTTTTGTTCTGGTGTTTCAGAAATTAAATACAATTATTCAGTTTTTTAAATTATTTTTTTTCTTTTGTTCCTGTTTTTTATTATCATGAGTGTGAAAGAAACTTAATTCCCAGAAACAAATATCACTACTGTAAGCTATATTTCAGCTTGTATGTCCTATTCAGTTTGTATGTCCTTAATTTTGTTTTCATTCTGTAATTTGATCTAAAATATATTTGATTATATGGATTTTTTTAGAAAATACAATAGTAATGATTCATTTTTAATTTTTACCAGTGGTGGGAGCACTATCACAGTTCATGGAATCAACTTGAATTCAGTGTATCTTCCTCAGATGGTGATCACTGTACCTAAGCTAGGAAAGAACTTCACCATGGTGAGTCAGCCTCCTGGATGATAAAATATCATCTCATCATTATAACCTGAATGACTCTGTTCTCTTTGGTCAGCCTGGCTTGTTTGTATCTTGGGGGCTTGATCCTGTCCCCACTGGAGTCAACAGAAGTGTCAGAGGGGAATTGGACCTTGTGAGTAGAACTGGGCCCAGTGCCCTGTGTCAGAGCAGGTAAGATCAATTCAAGGGGGCTAGGCTACAAGTGGGCCTATAAAAGGCTGCCAGAGAGGAGAAAATGAGAGAGGGAAGAGAATGGGTGAGACAGGCTGTGTCTGGGTTCCTGGAGCAATGGGCCGGGTGCTCCAGGAAGCAGCCCTGGGGCAACTGCCCCTGGAAAGAAATAGAGGGGACTCAAATTGGGAAGCTGCCAGGGGAAGGAGGGACAGAGACCAGCGGAACCTGAAGCTGTGGGAAAAGGAGTGAGATAAAAAACTGTTTTCTATTCTGGTACTTGGTTGGGGTCAGAAAATGAGCCTTCCGAAAGGAGACTGGGCACAGTAGGGAGTGTTTGGGAGCTGGGGAGAAGCCCCTCCTTGTTAAGAGAGGTTTTCTATTGACTCCGTTGGAAACAGGATCAGACCCAGGTTTCATTATCTGCATAATTCTGATTGATTCCGCTACATGAAACAAAGCTCGGTGATCATTTGAAAATTAGATTTTTTAAAATCTGTTTAGCACTAATAATAATAATATCTTACAAAGACTGCTAGAGAGGAGTTTTGCAATTTGAGAGTAATAAAATAGTGCAAAATAAATAGTTAAAGAAATTATAGGGACAGATTATGCTCCAGTTGAAGCCAACTGCCAAACTGCCTTTGGCTTTAATGGTGTGGGACTGGACCTGTGCTTGAGATATGAGTGATGATTCAACCAAAATTAAATTGCAAGTGAAATTGCAAAGTGCAGTACAAAAAAGCAAACATAAATATAAGCAAAAATAAGAAATCACCTCACACTTTGTTTTTACATTTTAAAGTAAATCACTGAAGAAGAATAAAATGTTGGAGCCTATTGCTATGCTCCCTGGGTTTTTGTGCTTCTGTGCCGGCCTACCTCCTGTTGAGTTTCACTGCCAGTCATTCCTCTACTAGTCTCTGCCCCCATATTTATTCCTCAAGGCAGATTCCACATTGCAAAAGGAGAAGGGATGGGAGGGGGAGTTAATATTGACAGGGTCAGCACTCAGATCCTGCAGGGGTTGGTGGTGCAGAGTGGGCTTGGCTGATACCCTTAACTATGAGGAATGCCCAGAGAGGAGCAACCATAGTGTCAAGAGAAGGAGGAGATATTACTCTTCCTTCCATTTCCCTCAGCTAGGATCCAGAGCATCCAAGTGCCATGGATGTATAGGACATAGGGCACAGATCCATTATGGGCAATATGCATGCACAGAAGTCGACTTCCCCAGTGGGAGCTTCAGGAGATGTTGAGAAGCCTGACGCTTTAGAGAACACAGTAATTAGCCAGCTTTGGAGAGAGTTTGCTCTGCTCTTCTCATTCTCCTCAGCCTTTTGAAGAAGTTAGTGTTTGAGCTGGTCAAAAAAAAAATTAGCAGAATAGTTTTCCATCAGAAAATTCAGTTTACTCAAAATCAAAATGTTTCATGGCAAAATTTTTGACAGGAATCATTTAGGTTTTCTCATTTCTTTTTTATGCCAGAACATTTCGTTTCAATAACACAAAAGTGTTTCATTTCAACTTTATCATTTTGATTTATTTCACTTAGACTTTCCTATGTTCAAGTGTTAATTTTAATTTTATATATATTGTATTTACTGTTTTATATTAAAGATTATATAACAATTTGACATTATGAAAACAAAACATTTCCCCTTATTGTAATAAAATCATTCTGCATTATTGAAATGAAACATTCTGATATTTCCAAATTGAATTTTTTCAGAATTTCTGTTCTATGACATTGAAATTTTGACCCTTCCTTCCAAGTCAGATGGAAATCAGATTTTGAGAAGTCGAATGGAAATTCCATTTTCTGACCAGCTCTAGTTGGTTTCAAGAATAGCACTAGCTCTGCAGAGGCCTTGCATTCCCTGATGAAGAACTCTCTCAGGCCCCATCCCAGGCTGAGTATAGAAGGAGGAGAGAGGCTCCTTCTTTCTTGTGCAGTTATATAAAGGCTTTGTATAATCTGGCCTTGCCACCTGGAAACGAATTTTGAGCTCATGTGCCTGCCTGCAAAATGAAGTCCCTCTAACCTCTGCTGTAAGTCTTGTTAAGGGATCTCTTCTGTCCCTTAAGCATTTGAGGTCATTATTTTCTCTTTGAAAGCCTGTACTTTGCATTGATTCCCTAATAGCAAACAAGTGGTCATTTGGGAATCTTTTACTAAAGAGGTATGACCCACCCTCATTTCCATCCATTGATTTGGATAGTATATTCATACTCTTAACTTCTTCTATAAAGGAATGCCCTATGGTGTCTGAAATGCAAAATTAGGAAGTACCTAGATTTTTAGACAAAACCTCCTCTATCTCCACAGCCTGTAAAATATAGTCAGTTGTCATATCTATGATCCAATGTGGATTTGTTCTGTCATCAGGCCAGGTATTTTGTGGCTTTGGCATTGTAACAGCATAAGATCATCTCTTTTCTCATTATTTTTTCATTTCAAGCGTTTACAAAACTGGGCCCCACAATATCTAGCCCCTTCCATTGGATAGCGTTGAGAACCTATTAATTGCTCTCCTGTGATGCTGCTCTCTCTCTCTTCTATTCCCAATCACCTCCCACAAGATTAAAGAATAGTATAAAAGCTTTCTCAAATTTGGGATATCCTGAATCAATCCCTGTTTGTAGCACCCGTCAAACCCTAAAGCCTGGGATCATGCGGGTCGAGGGTAGATTTAAGAGATAATGTTGGAGGTACCTTTGCTGGTTTATTTCATTCCATAGAAATCACAGCAGCTTATCATTTCCTCTCTTGAAGAACTTTCTGCCTGCCCCTAACGGACACTGAGGGTCAGATTCTCTAGCTGGAATACCTCAGTCATACACAGCAGCTGTAAGCCTGCCATAAATGCCCCTCGTTGGAGGGAAACTCCCTGCAGATGCTCATGGGCCATACATCTCTCCTGGTAAAAGGACTGTCCGGAAGGGCAAAAGGGGGGAATGTTGAAGATACACCAATCCTCCAGTGATGTGGAGTCCATTAAAGACCCTAAGCCAGTGTTGGAACTGGTAGCAACTGAAATTTATATTGAGGCCAGGTCTGGCCTTCAGAACCAGGAAGCCAAAATCAGGTGAGGATGTAGCTCTATCTACTGTTGGTGTAGAAATCTGACAGGTTGCAGTTTGTACCATCTCGACCAGACACACTTTTTCTGTGTTTCATCCAATAAAATGACTAGAAGAGAAATAGGGGCAGATGCCACTGAATCATTAATACTCACTGGTGCACCAGCCTAAACAGCAGCATCTGTCCTTGCAAAGGCTGGTGCATTCTGTGACAGATCTTCATGATCAACAGTAACCAAGTAAGGTTACCTCTGATGTTCTCCGCAAGAGAAAAAGTCCTGTTGAGATGGGAGACTGCACTCCCCAAGCCAACCATTGAATTCCTATTTGGTCAGATTACTAAGAAATCACCCTTTGGACTCTGAGATACAGATATCTAGGGGAGCAGAGACAATATAAAAGTCTCCCAAATTGCCGTAGATCTTATCCATCTTTCATCATCATTGGAAAACTCCAAAAGTTTAGACTCTGTGTCAAAGGTGAAGTTCTCCTCTCTGTCCCTGCTGACTGTTTCAAATCACATTTGTCCTATGTTATCTGGGTCAGCTGCTGGATGACCCCTTAAATTTGGAGAAAGATTTCTGCTCTTTATCCTGTTTTTGAAAAAAATCAAACTGTAGACTGAAGTTCAGGTTTTGTAAATCAAGATTTCATCAGTGGCCTCAAGAGTCACATGTTATGAAGGCAAAAATACATACCTTTAAGTGGAGAGTCAAACGTATTAAGTGAAGGGTCATTATTCTCTGCTAGGTAAACTTATTTGCTACATTCTTGGGAAACACTCTACATTTTTGGCATCTTTTCTTCCTCATTTTCTTCTGATGCAGATTATAGTCACAAGCAAACCACAGGTTCAGCTTTTAAAGTAAATGTACTTTAAAACCTAATTAAATAAAAGTTAAAGGTGATGCCTGATAGGCAGTATCTTAATTGAGGAGGCAATTGATTGAATTATGATTCTTTCCTTATAGATTCTCAATCCAATATTTCTTGAAAACTAAACCATCATATTCTTCAAGTGCTAAAACCAATTTCAAGGTAAAAATGTCATGTCAAATCACGTAACAAAAAGGGCATTGCAAATAAGATTTATCTTGACCTCCCCAATCAGTCACATTGCATCACCTCTAAAGAGTATTATTAGATTTTTATCATTCTCTGAGAGCATCCCCTTCAGAGACCAGCCTGATAAAGTTGATGGCTTCGGAACCAATTCCTACAGATAGCCACAAACAAAGTTATGAATACCACTGCTATTGATTTAAAAGACATCACTGCTGTACAGTAGATAAGATGTGTAATGAATTCACATTAATCAAATAAGTATAATGATTACCTAAGATATGTTTATACAACCAAATACATGTATTTTAGTGATGACTTGCTGACCAGTACAATGCTATAGGAATCTTTAAAAAGAATAGTCATAAATAAGAAAAAAATAGCTTGATTCTACATTTTCATCATACATTTGTTATTAACACATTGACTCAAATTATCTTCCGGGTCCATTACACACAGTAAAACTTGAACTACAGTTTATGGCCCACCACTCAGCATTCAGAAGTAGACTTACCAGAGCACATCCTCAGCTGGAGTAAATTGCTATGACGATTTACATCAGCTCAGGATTTGCCCCCACCTTGTTTAATAGTTATTTTTAACAATTCATTTATACTAGGCTAGTCAGTTTAATATATCAGGGTGTGTTAGACCTGAGTTCATAGACCCGAGTTAAAAAGAGAATCCTACAACAATGTTCCATTGGGCCAAAGAAACTTGGTTATGTTGCAGGAGACGAGTGAGCTGTACTTGTTGGGGACCAGACAGAGATGGTAACCACTGGAGCAATTTACCCAGGGTCATGGTGGATTCTTCATCACTGACGATTTTTAAATCAGGATGGGAAGTTTTTCTAAAAGATCTGCTCTATGAATTCTTCTACTGCCCGTGTTATACAGGAGGTCAGACTAGATGATCATGATGGTTCCTTCTGGCCTTGGAATCTATGAATTATGAATTCTCTGAGTGCTCTTAGGCAGCTGAATTTGAAAAGTCATTACAGGGAGGAAGGCACCTGCATGTAGTTAGGTCCAAGGTGTTGTCAGTACTGACTTTTGGGCCTGTTCCTGCTCCCTTGAAGTCGATGAGAGTTTCACAGGCCCTTCGGTTAAAGCTTGACATGACAAGGGGAAAGGCCCACACCTAAATATCTGAATGGAGGCCCACAACAGCAATGAGAGAGAGAGAGAAGCACCCATTTATAATTTCTTCCTGTTATGTGTGTTCACATTAATCTTCAGCATCCCTGACTGTCTTAGCAGCAAATTTAGTTTTGAAATTCTGCTCTGCTTTAGACTGATCTATGAACCAGAAAGAAGGGGGTCTGAGCAGAATTTAAAACTCACATCTCCATTCACAGGAAAATGGACAATATAGCAACACTGAGACCAGCGCTGGTCAAAAAATAAGGGGCATTTAAAATGTATCCTGTTAAATTGTGAGCAGCTCTTATTGGGACATTTCTGCCACATGTTGGTTTTTCAGAAGGACACCAGGATAGTTCTTTAAAAATATCAAAGACACCTGTAACTACTAGAGAAACTGGGGCATTTCACTGCAGAACTGAAGTTCAATAAGTGTTATTCTGTTGGTTAAAATACAGTTTACTGCCAACAGTAATTACTTGGGTGCAATTACTTGGGTGCAATTCCCATTATCTTCAGTGAGAGCTGCAACAATTTAACTGAGAGCAGAACTGAGGCCATAGTCCAGTAAAACTTGTAGTTCAGATTTAAAACTCCAGTGCTCCTTTCCAGATCCTTCTAAAAATGTTTTGCTTGGCAGGTCTAAGATTTCACACTGTTATGTATGAAAACATGAATTATTGTGGTGATAAGAAAAAGTGCTGACTTGTAGACAGATAATTTAATCCCACTTTTCAAGATAATGTGAGTAAATAGCTTTAATCATTATTATACTAATTTGATATAGAGCTAAAATGTACTGCATTAACTTGGTATGAAAGAAACAAATGGAAATTAATTTCAAGGCAACATTCAGACTGGATTTTATAATGATTACCAATATAACTAAAAATGAGTATTTTGGCTCTATTTATATATACAGAGTTATTCAACAGTAATATTGGCTTTCTAGAGATTTTTTTTGGGGGGAAGAATACAGAACACTAGGGGTGGCTGTAAGGTGGTCAGATAGCAAGTGTGAAAGCTCGGGATATGGGGGGTAATGGGCACCTATATAATAGGGGGAGGGATAGCTCAGTGGTTTGAGCAGTAGCCTGCTAAACCCAGGGTTGTGGGTTCAATTCTTGAGGGGGTTATCTAGGGATATGGGGTAAAAATGGGATTGGTTCTGCTTTGAGCAGGGGGATGAATTAGATGATCTCCTGAGGTCCCTTCCAACTCTGTGATTCTATGATTTCAGCAAGACTAAGCCCTGAATAATGGGACTGTCTCTATAAAATCAGGACATCTGGTCACCCAACTGGTAGTGCTAAGAACCAACATTAATGCCCCAACTCTTTGACGAGCCAAAGTAATCCCATCTGCATGTGAGCTGCAGGCAGTAGAGGGAAGGAACTCACAGTAGAGAATACAGGCTTCTATAGGACTGACTCATATTAGAGCCTCGGAGACAGTCAGTCACTATGCCCTCTCAGTATGTTTACTGTAGATATAGTACATAGATATTCCTTGCTTCTTCTGCCTCTTAATTAGGCCAAGCAAAAACTGGGGGCTCTGAACTGAAGGAGTGCTATGTGAGACAGTAGGGTTGCCAGGTATCCAGTTTTCTACCAGAATGTCTGGTCGAAAAGGGAAACCGGCAAGGTCACTAAAAGTTTGATTATCTCCAGTAACTGGCCTCTGCTACTGGGGGGTGGAGCCAGAGTCGCCAGGTATTTTGTTAAGGTGAATATTGAAATAAATATTAAATGCTGTGCTTTAGGAATTCACATATTTCCTATCCTTTGCTTAGCTGACTTCTGTTTACACCCAACTGAGGTGCACAGCAGAGGAATGGAGATGAAGAGTCCAGAATAAGGGAAACATTGGTGGGGGGGGAAATGAGATTTCAGAATTTGTTTTCATCCCTCATTGGAAAGAAATTGTGACCTTTCAAAAAAAAATTGAAAGACCCACCCCAGAATAGCCAATAAGTCAGTGGCTAGGGACCCACCTAAACCCAGGTTCAAGTCTGCTCTGAACCTGTGGGCTATCATGGGGTGGGAGGTCTCTCTCTCTTTCTTTCTGACTGGAAAATTCCATCCTAGACCTGAGAAACCTTCCCAATGAATCAACGTGTTCCGATGAAAAAAGATTTCGTCAAAATATTCCTGACCAGCTCCAGTGGCAGCTCTACCATCCTCTCTAAACTTTTTTTTTTTTAAGGTAAAACCAAAGATACAACCCTTCAAAAGCTCATTGTGGTATCATTTTGTCTTAGCTGCTGTCAGGAAATACAGGTTGAAATGGATCCTGTAGCATACAACACACGGGCCGACTGCAGTGGTGCTCTGCATGGGCACATTAGTCCACCTGACCATTGTATGTTGCAGGACTGGAGCCTTAACTATATATTTTTTAAAAAAATACAGTAAAACCTCGATATAACGGACTAATTCGGGCGAGGGGGTGTCTGTTAAAGCTGAAAGTCCGTTATTTAATAATAATAAAAAAAAACGAGCAGCCCGCCCAAATTAGTCCCTTATATCGAGGTTTTACTGTATAATAAACTATCACGGGAGCCGTCAGCAGGCCCGCGCCGGGTCCCCGGCTGCTGGGACCCGGGCGGAAGCCGTCAGCCAGCCCGCCCAGGTCCCGGCTGCTGGGACCCAGGCAGCAGCCAGCAGCCGGGACCCAGGCGGGCGGGCTGGGTGACGGCTCCCACCCGGGTCCCAGCAGCCGGGACCCGGGCGGGCCTGCTGACGGCTCCCGCCTGGGTCCCAGCAGCCGGGACCAGGGCGGGCTGGCAGCGGGGAGCCGGCAGGCAGCCCGCCCGCTGCCTGGACCCGGGCGGCAGCGGGGAGCCGGCAGTCAGCCCGGCAGCTGCCTGGACCCGAAAAACGGATTTTGGATTCATCGGACTTGCTCATAAATTTTGTCCGTTGCATCCGAAGTCCGTTAAATTGGGGTCCGTTAAATCGGGGTTTTACTGTAGTGATTTTTTGGCACAGGTTCTCACAGTATTTTTGGTAACCATGTTCCGGTCACTTCATGTCACTTTGGCAGTATAAAGCACTCCAGCAGATTCCCACGTGGGAGTCCCTATGACAGAGACAGGTTATTTTGGGTTTTGGCTGTGTTGTGTCACTAGAGCAGTAACAAAGCAGCCAGAACATAGTATACTGATGATCCTTGGCTTTGAGATTTATTTTCCATTAATTATCTGCAAAATATTTGCCTAAAATGTGCACACTGATGCTAGGAAATATGTTTGCTAATATACTTCCTCAAAAGTGTATAAATGCCATCAAAGCAAAGTTTTTGCACTGATCACTCAGATCTAAGAAAAATGCTGCATAAGATGCATGAGAATTTTACTTTGATTTTTTTTATAGCAAGATACCTACTGCTCTGCAGCTTTTATAAACTTTGTTTGAAAAGAGTTGGCAATTGAAGAATATATTTTAATGTAAGTATTTGTATGGTGTTTGAAAATGTTTATGCACCTCCAGTATATTAAACACATCTCTCTATTCTGTACCCCTTTCTTATTACAGCCATGTAACCATCATTCTAATATAGAGATGATCTGTTGCAGAACTCCTTCACTGAAATCCTTCAATCTGCAACTACCCTTTGCAACAAAAGTGTTTTTCATTTTTGATGGAGTCAACAATCAATACTTTGATTTTGATTATGTGAATAATCCTGTATTTAAACCTTTTGAAAAGCCAGTGGTGATCTCAAGAGGCAATCATAATATAGTGGAAATTAAGGTAAGAAATGTTTGGATGGTCTTTTAAATCGTTGGCTTTGATCTATTAGACTTTACGCAGATAATTGGAAACACTATTCAGTAAACAATATTCTGTAACAATATTGCAGTTTATATCAGCAAATAGCTTGTGTTTTAATACCTATCTGTCATAAAACATATATGTAGTAGGGGACTGATGTTTACTGAAGGTCTGGAGAAAAGATCTAAAGAATCTGCAGAAAAATGTTCAGTAGGGAATATCTTGAGAGCATTGTTCTCTACTTGTAACACATTCTTCTGGAGTCCCAGTTGTCATGGAATATAAAGATCTGATTTCACAGTTATACACGGGGAACACTTGGCACACTGGGTGGGAATGCAAAGGGGATTTTCCTAGTTCTCCAGGGAGCCAGGGGCTAATTCAGCCCCAATGCAAGTTAGGGCAGCCTCAGGACTGTTCTAAATTGCACATCTTTTAACAGCCTATTACAGAAGCTGTTATACTAGAATGGATAATCCAGAATACTGCATGCTCCAGCAATATCTCCTTCCCACCATGAGCCCAGGAACACTTGGGGAATCTTCACCTGCACACTTAAGAATTAGCAGGAGTAAAGATCTAGCTCAGAATTTGAAATGGTTGATCTGAAGACTCATCTATTCCTCCTCTATGTTTTTGTGTCCTTTCCACTGGTGGAAAATAAAACTGCCTTAGAAGCACTGGCAATCTAGACCTTGGATGCAGGAATTACTGGGTGAAATTCTATAGCCTGTGTAATGCAGGAGGTCTAACAAGATGATCTTAATGATCCCTTATGGCCTTAAAAATTATGAAGGGCGCAAACTTGATCATGAGTGTATGTTCTGAGTAGTCAGGCTGTGTGCACTGAGGAATGGGATTCTTAGTCCCAACCCAGCATACAGGGTTAATGCAGGCTGCATGCTTGGAACTAGAGCTGGGCAAAGAAAGGTAATTCCACTGTGCAGAGGATTTCGATAGAGCAGAATCTGGTTTCATTCTGATTCAGAATGGAAACCAAAAATTTCAAAATTCTCCACAAAAGGGAGGTTGGGCTGAGCTGTGAGGCAGCTCACCTGCTAGACTGACCTGGAACCATGAACCCTGGAAGACCCAGGGTCCCTGACTCCATGACAATCCAGCAAGTAGACTGCCAAGGAGTCAGGTGAGGAAGCTGTCAGGAAATCAGGCAGGGTTCTGTCAGACCCATGCCTGGGCTCCATTGGAACTTCATCAAAATTGGACCATGTCCACAAAACATTTCGATTTTGACAAATCAGCAAATTCTGACAACAGAGCATTTCATTGCCATTTTCCCAACCCGCCTCACATGGAACCCCCGCCCACACAATCCTCTCTCCTCCAGCTGGAGAGACACAGCATTCAGCCATGCAGCATACAGAGAGAGCAAGGAATCTCTCTCTCTACCCAGCTTCTTCATGCAGAGGCAACATAGCATCGCCATTGCCCTCCAGGTCTTGCACTCTCACTGTGAGGGGGACAGGCTGCTGTTGTAGGTGAAGGTTTGGGATTTGGTGCTTCCCCATTCACTCCATGATTTCTTTTTCCCACCTAGATTAGTTCCCACAACTTTATTCACCATTTCCACCTCCAAGAGGGTGTCCTGTTTCTGCTTCATTGGAAGCAGTGATGATGGTACGGGAGTTTGGGTTAGGGCTGACTTACTGGAGGCTGACTGCAATGACACTTCAGCTCTGTTGGTTTACCTTGTAGTCATGGTGCCCTAGGCAACTGCCTTCTGAAGCCTAATGCCCAGATGATTTCCCAGCAACCAACTAGAGAATGTTAGTCGAAGCTGGTCTCCTAGAATAAAGCATGAGCAGGCAGCAATTTAACATCTTCCTCCAAATAAAATTAGTTATAGTGGGATGCTTCCATCTAAACACTGACGCTACTTTTAGAATTTATGTTCAGGAGCCAAAAGATCATTATAAGCCATACTGGCAACCTTTCCCCTACACACAGACAAAATCACACATACGTGAGTTTATGCCTTATGCTTATGGTCTTATTTTGAGCAATAATTAAGCAACCACAGCATGAAATTAAATGGCACCTTGCTTCAGTGAGCAAACTGTTCTACCAAACTAAAGTTCTTTTATCTTTTTCTTAATTAGTTTTAGAAGGGGGGAGAGCTTTTATCATGAGTTTTTCAGTCGGACTAATCTAGTGTGACACATTTGGCTTTCAACAAATGACTGGATACTGACTGAAAGGTTCTCTATGGTTTCCCTTGATGAGCACAAGATGTTTTATAAGAAAATATTGCTCAGAAAAACTATACTTATTCAACTGCTTTATCTAGGACTTTGTCCATCTGGGCATTGTATTCCTGGAGGGCCAGATGTTTTTTGTCTTTAGTGAAGGACTTCCAAAACTCCATATTACACTCTGTGTCAAGGGCCCTCATCACAGCCATCTTCCTTTGCCAAAAACATGGCTCTCTTTGAAGTCTATCAGTGCTACTCATAGGCTAGTCAGAGGGGTCGTGTCGAGGCACTCTCTTGGTCAATTCCCACCCAATGAACTGAGCACACTGATTCTGAAATGCTTCCATTTCCTGTCAGCCTGCAAAGCACATAAATTAGGATAAATCTTATTGTCTGTCAATCTGGGACAACCAAAAACTCAATCTGGACAAGAACTGTAATTACTTATTGCCTGCCAAAAGAAGTCAGTGACCCGTTCTTATGAACTTTGGGCCTGCTGACTGCCCAGTGCATCCTAGCTGCAAATGCAAAATGACCTCCTGTCCAACTTTGCTTGCAAACACCACCAAACTGCAGGAGGAATGGATGATCTGTCCACTTGGTGGGCTCCTTTTTTGAATTCCTTGTATGGCACTACTCAACTAATTGCCCCTCACCATACATACAGGCTAATCATACTTGTTTTCATCTTCCAACCTTCTAAATGCAATATCTGTCTGTCTATTCTTGGGTATTTCTGCCATCTATTATCATAATACGTAACTGCAGTCCAGTGGCATTCACAAGGAAGCCATAAGAACAGACCAGTGTTTGGTTTAAGCCTCTAGTTCAGGGGTGGGCAAAATTTTTGGCCCAAGGGCTACATCAGGTTTTCAAAATTATATGGAGGGCCAGGTAGGGAAGACCCCGGCCCCAATCCGGCCCCCTCCCACTTCTCGCCCCCTGACTGCCCCCTCAGAATCCCCAACCCACCCAACCCCCCTGACCTTGTCCCCTGATTGCCCCTTCCAGAGACCCCTAATCACCCCCCAGGACCTCACCTCCTACCCAATTCCCCTGCTCCCTATCCACTCTCCCGCCCCCTAACCACCACCCCATAATCCGACCCCCATCCAACCCACCCTGCTCTCTGACTGCCCTCTCCAGAGCCCCACCACCACCACCTTGGAACCCCCCCCCAACCCTCTCTGCCCCCTTACCATAGCTGCTCAGTGGGGCTCTGGGGAGGGGGGAGCACGCAGCTCCGGGAGAGGGGTTGGGGGCAGCCTCCCCGGCTGGGGGCCAGACCAGACAGTCTCGCAGGCTGGATCTGGCCTGTGAGCCGTCGTTTGCCCACCCCTGCTCTAGTTGATCATAATGGTCCCTTCTGACCTTAAAGTCTATGAGTCTATGAGTTGGACATGCCAGACGAGCAGAGCAAGAAGGAATTTTAACAGCCGATCAGATCAGGTCAGCAGCTTGTCCCAGCATGTAGGAAGAGATAGGCAAATACATAGATGTAGAAGAAACAGCTGCAACTGACTCCACAGCAGCTCTAGGTCAGAGTTATCAGTGAGACACTTCAACTTGTCTTAGCTCTGCATGTGATCATTATTTAAGATTCTCTTGAAAATGCCCATCAATGCTGTCCAGAGTCCGGGGCAGGCTATTTAATTAAATGCTACTACATCTTAGCCCCTACAAGATTGTGCAGAAGCGCACTACGCTGTCGAGCAGCTGTTCTACGGGGTCCTTCCACTTATTATTATTACTGCTACGAAACAAGTAGCAGTAATAATAATGATTCATCTTAAACTGGATGTAGTCAAGGTCAGCTTTCCTGGGTAAGGAGTGCAGAATGTGGTTCTTTTAATGCTGTCATTTTTACTGGTAAATGCTCATCTTTGGCTTATAGACATGTTTCTTTTTAGCCAATTTATTGACCATATTTCCTAAAGTTAAAACGAGATACCACGAGAGGCTGGCCCAAGCCCTCACCCTCCATGGAGCTGACCCAAGCCACCCTCCCCCTGCACAGGGGTGGCCTGAACCTCCTGGCATCACTGCTCGCCCAAGCCCTCCCACCTGGGGCTGGGGCTGGCAGCCTGAACCCTGGCACTTGGTGTTGCCACACAGCCCCCTGACTGTTCCTCTGCACTCTCCCTAGGGAGGTGCACCCTACTTTTTTGGCAAAACCGTGCATTTTTCCTGTTTGCTCTTGCCAACTGCTCATCAACAAATGCCTAATTTTGCCAAAAAAGTCAGACATCTGGGATAGGACTTAAAAAGGGGACTGTCCCAGACAAATTAGGATGGTCCTACAGTTTGCCCAATTCTATGAGAGCAATTCGCTGTCAAGTTTCACTCCCTTGTAACTTTAATGTATCTCCCCTCGCTACTTACAAAACAAAATGTTTGAGATGCCTACAATGTAGTGGATAACAGAATGCCAGTTTTGTATAAACAGGGCTATATAATGCTTCCTTTCTCATGTGAATTATGCAAAAATGTGAGACAGTAAAAAAACCCAGCAGAATATGTTCCTTGGATGTTTACATTTATAGAAATCATGTGGGTTGCATGAGTGTAACTGAGAACACAGCTTGGCCTTAAACATTTTACTTCCCTTTTTGTTTTTCTGCCAAACTGCCATTTACATTAACAGAAATTAAACGTGCACTGGCTGGGCAATAGAAGACTAATTGTATAGCATTTTGTTTGATTTCATAATTGTTGCTTTTTCTACTTTAAAATAACATTCTCTGAGTCAAGAGTAAAGCATCTCCTTAAGAATTATATTAAATTATTGTTAATATAATATTTTTTTTCTAGGGAAATCACATTGATTCAGAAGCTATTGAAGGCGAAGTGCTAAAAGTTGGAAATAGAAGTTGTGAGAACATCTACTTACAGTCTGAATCAGTTTTCTGTGTGATTCCCAGAGATCTGCTAAAATCACACAGTGAACTAAATATAGAGGTGGGATACTCTCACTCCATATATGATGTAGCTAATAATGATCCCACTAGAATTATGGTGCCTTCAAACTTAAAAAGCAACTCTAAAGTGTTGGTAGTGGTTTCAGTTCATGAACTTTTCCTTGTGTGTGTGTGTGTGGGGGGGGGGGGTGTAGGTCTTATTATTTCTAAGTTCCAGCTCTCTTAAGAAAAATGTGAATTCTTTTACGAGAAACATGATTATCATTTGTATTGTGGTAGCACTTAGGAGCTGCAGTCATGGACTCCATTGTACTAAGTGCTCTACAGACAAACAAAAAATGGTCCCTTCCCCCAAAGAGTTTGCAATCAAATTGCAAGACAAGAGACAACAGGTGGATGTGGACAGATAGATAGGGAAGCATGTGGAAACCATCAGGCAACAGTTTCGGTCCTGATCCTGCAAGCCTTCCTTGGAGTCAGTGGGATCAGGCACTTTGTGTAGAAAAAGAATGAAATAACCTGTTCTCCAGTTACAACATTCAGTTTTATTAGTTTGATAAAATGCAGATATTTAGGACAAGTACTTGAACGCAAATCCTTCACCCTCTATGAAACAAAACCTGGTCCCACTGAGTTACTCATGGGGTTGCCATTGATTTAAATAAGGCCAAGATTTGACCCTGTGTTGATTCATATGGCATTACAAGCATCTTTCAACATTGTTGAGAAAATTGTTGAGAAAAGACAAAAATCACAAATGATGCTCCTTTAAACTATGCAGCTTGTACCTTATGAGCCTTGCCCTGCTCCACTGAAATCAACAATTACTTTAGAGTGAACAGTACGACTTTCACTCAGCTCGGTGATCCCCAAACTTTTTATGTCATGGCCCCCACTTACCCATCATGTAATCTGTGCCAGGAGCAGGGCTGAGACCACAGCCAGAGCCACAGCCAGGAGTGAGAGCCACAGGCCGGAGTGGGGCCAGAGCTGGGAGCTGGGCCACGGATGGGGGCTGAGGCAAGGGCCAGGCTTCGGTCGAGGCCAGGAGCCAAAGCCAGGGCGTCGGTTGGGGGTGGGGCTGGAGCCGGAGCGGAGCTAGGAGGCTCCCTCTCTACTTCCTGTGGGGGCTGGCCCGAGCCTTGTCACGTCCCTCTTAATGTTCCTCTGTGTCCCCTGAAGGGGGTGCAGCCTGCAGTTTGAGGACCACTGATTTACATGGTGAGCTCCTGGGAGTAAGGACTGTTTGTTTGTTGTGTGTTCGTACAGCACTTATCACAATGTGGTCCCAGTCCATGACTGTGCCTGTTAGGTTCTTCCTCAGTACAAATAAAATAATGATAATAGACAATTTCTTTTAAAAGCACAGGTACTAATTCTTGGATATAGAGCTGACAAACTGTGAAATCAAAGGTTCTCCTCATGCTTTCCCTTTGAAAAATACATTTTCATAGAAGATTGAAAATGCCATGTCTCTCAGAATGTATTTATGTAGATATGATATTAAATACATGTGCACTTTTACATTTATGTTGTTGGTTATGTATCTTATTTAATCAGTTTTATTATGTCATATTTCCTTAACCCTTTGACTCCTAACAACCACAGGTGTAGCACATTCTACATGTGGAAGCAAAGAGTTCAGTAGTGAAGGGGTTAATCATGTTGTCTACTTGTTTATGGGCAAAAAGTCTTGGAAATTGCTGTCTGCCCAGCAAAGAAGAAATTTTGCACTTTTGATGGACAAATCCTTCATTACAGTACCCAAAGGACTGACATCCACACACAAGAAAGATGAAGGGTTGCCAAATGCATTCCAGTTGACTGAGAGAGTGCCACGTGTCCTAAAATAATTTTGCCCTGCTAGCTGGACAGTGTGTGTTGGCTTGTTTTTAAAAAACTTGTTGACTAAAAATTGACAAGGATAGACTCACATGACCTTGGGAACTGTACTACAGGACCTGCAGCATATTTCAGCCAGAAGGCCATGTACGAGGGCTGTTTTAAAATGAAAATACAGTGGATTTTCCTATAAACCCCCACTTTTGCCGGTGCAATTTGAATAAAAGGGGATTCACACAAAGTGGCAGATTAGATTGTCAGCACTTCAGAGCTGGGACTGTCGTCTTTGTTCTGTGTTTGGGCAGTGCCTATCACCATGGGCGGCAGGTATCATAGGCCAGCGAAGGCGAAGTGTCCCCTAACCCAGGCCTACCTACGCTCTTCCCCAAGGCCCCACCCTCACTTCCCCTGCTCCCTAAAGCCAGTGGTGGCTCTGCTGTCGCCAGCGGCTCGGGGCAGCTCAGTCCAGTCATTGGCCTAGCGCTCGAACCAGCCAGCAGTCTGGTGCTCGGGCCCACCACCATGGCTGAGACAGGTGGGGCAGGGCTCCTCCTGCTATGGGAGGCAGGGCAGGGCTCCTCCATCCATGGAGGGTGGAGCAGGGCTCTCCAGCTGCAGGGGGGTGGCTCGGGGCTCCAGCAGGCAAGGGAGGAGCCCCGAGCCACCACCCTGCAGAAGGGACAGGGCTGAGGGCGAGCCTCTCCAAAGGGGGGTTCACCTGCCGCCTATGCCTATCACAAAGGGATTCTGGTCTAGGCCTGAACCTCCTATGTGCTGTGTAATACAAAGCACAAAGTAAGTGTCTGTGTGTGCAAATGCTGAGTCTCATGCATACAATATCATTTTGGGGATGTGATGGCAACTTGGCTTCTTGAAAGGATGTGATAAACCGCAGAGGACCAGATTCCCATTCCCATCCCATTTCATTTCCATCCGTGTAAATTCACTACTCCAAACTTCTCTCTACGGTGGAGCCTTTCAGGCCAGGATTTACCCATAAAGGGTATTTCAGACTCACTATTTCAGTGCTAATCTGTATTATTGATTTTGGTGTTTTTTTATTTTAAATCTTCACAGTATTACAATATCTTTTTCTTTGTTTCTGTTAGTGGAAGCAAGAAGTTTTGTCAGCGCTTATTGGGAAAGTGATGATTCTGCAAGATCAGAATTTCACAGGACTGATTGCTGGAGTAGTCTCAACATCAGTGTTATTTTTATTGTTGTTGGCGGGGTTTTTATGGATGAAGAAGAAAAAACAAATTAAAGGTGCAGCACTGCTAATTTCATGAAGTAATTTTAAAAATATTTGGGTTATTTTAAAGCTTAAACTATTTTATGCACTGATTACATGTAATTTAATATCTTTCTCATTTATCCTGCCAGTAGAAATTGCAAAATATAGGTCCAATCTTCAGTTGCATTTCAGCTCCTTTTTGGTGCCAAGGCTGTGTGAAGGGCCAAAAAGCAGATCTGGCCAGCTGACAATTCCCCTGAGGTGGGGGAACTCTCAAGTGGGGCAGAACCCTACCCACTCCTCTCTCCCAGACAGCCTTGGCATAAGGGGCGGGAAGAGAGCATGGCTGGAGTGATCTGTACTTCATCTATACTGAACTCTTGTATGGTTGTGGGGTCCCCTTGTGGGGGACTGTAGCCAGCTGGTATAAATTAAAGCAGCCCCTAAGCTGCTCTAACTGTTGTTGAGGCTCAGGACAGCATATTTCCCTTAATTTCCCTGGTGGCCTCCCTTCTCAGTACAGCCAAAAATCTAGCTCCTATACATGTTCCAAATTAGGACTGATAACACTGTACATGAGTATTTGACACTGTTTTTTTCAAACCCCCTTTCAGATCTGGGTAGTGATTTAGTTTGTTATGATGGAAGAGTGCACACTCCTCATTTGGACAGGCTTGTGAGTGCAAGGAGCGTAAGTCCAACTACAGAAATGGTTTCTAGTGACTCTGTAGACTACAGATCAACGTTTCCAGAAGGTGCGTCTCTGTTGTTAATGTGAGCTATCTTCAAATGACCAACTATTTTGAAGTGTATCTTATTGCTCAATTTTTCATCAGATCTGTCTGTCTTTTGTTAGGGACCATCACCTGATGAAGTAGACTTTGGGGGTATTTCACTAGGTTAAACTGAGGGTTTGTTTTTTGACCTGGGCTGGGTCTCCCACATCCTTGGTGAGTGCCCTAACCAGTGGGCTAAAGGTACCACCACCTCCTCCTCCAACTGTTTGGTGAAGCTAACCCTTAATTTGCTTTGCTTTTATGTTTAGAAAATGTCCAGGAATGGCACCAAACAATTAGTTATGGGTCAAGACTGAAGACTTGCCTCAGTTACATAGTGATAATTGGATACATTCCCTACTTGTGCAGCATAAATGTGAGGGATTTGTATTTCTAAACATAACAGCATAGACTTAGCATCTGGAATCTAATGAATAATTTTAGCAATATCTGCATTTTATAATTTCAGGTAACATATCTATGTTCAATTCCTTTTTTTTTTCTCTAATAAAATAGCCTCATCTGTTAGGAGTTTTCTTTGACAATGGGCTAAATACTGCTCATTGACTCTGCTGGAATCATTCCATATATAACTTAAAGTAAAATTTGGCTCTTTGATTCTATTATACAAAACAGTAGTAACATGTTTAAGAAACAGTACAAAAAAAGTGAATGTTATATTGACTTAAACTATTACCAAATCATTTTCTATGCTAAACTGAAACATTGCAATTGCTGTAATTTAAAATCTGTTGACAAACTGTTTTTTGGTTTTTTTTCATGTTGCACCAACTGTATTATCTTTGGAAGCTACAGGATATGACTCACCTTTAGGCATTTCCCTAGTTGAATATTGACCATTAGATAAATATAGCTTGTCACAGGCAATTTGGGAATTTAATCAAATTTCATGAGATTGAAAGTTGCCTACCAAATTATAATCTGACAATAACCCAGAGTTTTGTATTTTGAATCCTACTACTTCCTTCTTACATCTGTGTTCTTCTCCAGTTTTACTCCTATCGCTGCATAGTCTAGATACACTACACACTTCCTTTTTTTTTTTTTTTTTTTTTTTTTTTTACATTGGCTAGAAATGGAAGGCCTGTTACTGTTCCCTCTGATGTAAGTGGCAGTTTTGCCATTTACCTCAAAAGAAGCAGGGTTGGGCCCAGAATACATTTCTGTCTTCTGTGATGCAGTTTACATGAGCTTTGGCAAGGCAGGTAGGTATAGTTTCCTTTTCCCTTTTGTGACAGAGTGTGTTGTAAAGCAGGCTAACTTCCAAACTGATTGAGTATAACGGACTTTGCACAAGTACCAGTGAAATACACCTCTTGATCTTCCAGTGAGCACAGCAGGAAGCTTAAAAGAATTAAAATAATTTCTGTTCATCTTGCAGATCAGTTTCCAAATTTGTCTCAGAATGGCTCATGCAGACCAGCACAGTATCCTCACACAGACCTATCATCCATTCTGTCTAGTGGGGACTCAGATTTAGCCAGTCCACTGCTGCAAACTAATGTCCACATTGACATCGGTGCCTTAAATCCAGACCTGGTCAAAGAAGTTCAGCATGTAGTCATTGGTGCTGACAGCCTGATTGTGCATTTTAGTGAGATAATAGGAAGAGGTAAGTATTTCAACTCTTATCTTGATAAATAACATTTTTGCACAGCCATTCATCATATTCCTTTCTGAAGGCAGCATTTTACAAATCACTGAAAGATACTGCAATCATTTAACTAGCCACAGTGGTTCTCAAACTTTTGTACTGCTGACCCCTTTCACATAGCAAGCCTCTGAGTGTGACTCCCCCCTCCCCATAAATGAAAAACACTTTTAAATATATTTAACACCATTATAAATACTGGAGGTAAAGCGGGTTTTGGGTTGGAGGCTGATAGACACCTCATGTAATAACCTCGTGATCCCCTGAGGGGTCCCAATCCCCAGTTTGAGAACCCCTGAACTAGAGGCTTGCACACATTGTTTTTATAGGTTGAGCACATTGCTCGTACCAGGGACATCTTGCATCCCTCCATATGCACCTCAACCTCCCTGTGTGCTACCCTCCATCCCCCGCTATTTCAGGGACTTCTTGCTTTATTCCCATGCCAGGGGCTCTGTCTCATCCTCTCCCACTCCACCATCTTCCATATGACATGGGCCCTGTGTCCACCATGTTCTTCTCTCCTCATTGCTTCCTTTATTCCTATGCCAGGGGCTCCGTTTGCCCCTCATTCTCCCTTCCCTCTATAATAATGCCCCAGTTCTTCCCCTGAATGTCAGAGGTTTTGTGTGCCTGACTCACCCCCATCTCCTCTTTCCCCCCCTCCCCCACACAAGGGTCCCCCATTCTTCCTGACTACCATGCCAAGGTCAATATATTTAGAGGTGTTCGCTAATTTCATGCACTTCAATATACCTGGACGACTTAAGTTAAGGCTCTGGGTTTTCAGCACCTCTCAAAATCAGATATAAAATGTTGCGCACACAAAAACTGAGGGGTAGAAAACCAGTGAACAATGATGGAAACTTGGCAGTAAACCATTTGTCCAATTTCTATCATGCAGGAAAATAATCACAATTCAAATAAACAGGCATTGTATCCCCCTCAGTGCATTACAGTTAGACTGAGAAGGATTGGGTTCTGAATTAATAAATATTGATTTCACCCTACCTCACAATATTTCCATTGATAATAATCAACATTTACAGATGAGAAAAATAAGAAAAATGCTGCTTAAGAACTTAATAGAGTTTGATTTAGGGATGTTTACTTTGTATATTTTGACATGTGATGTTGACAACGTGAGTTTTAATGGTTGTATAGCTTTGACTTTTTGAATCCCAATGTGTCATTAAATAATTGTTGTCTTATGCCCCCATAATTTCCCACAACTGTGAAAATTGAAATTGATAAAAATAAAAAATGCTTAAAAATAAAATATTGATATCCTTTGAAATTATTAAAAAATATTGAATTTTGCCGACCCTAGTTATAGATTATGTTTCCTTTAGCAAGAGCAGGGCATGATTTTTTCCCCAAATGAACAAAAAAAAGTCCCTACATTTTTTTAAATATTGGAAAACTGCCACAAAATGTCACTGATTTCATGTACTGTGCCCCTTTTATAGGTAGAAAGGGCCAAAACCAGAAAAATTTAACTGACCCATACTTGCAGGTTTGCATAAAATGTGCCCAGTTTCCAAGCTTGGGAAATTTGGGTTCTTTCGCAAAACAGACTCCTGGCCAGTTCCAGTTTGCAAGACCAAAGCCACCTTTGTTTTTGCCCAGAACTTGTGACTCTGGATCCTAAGTAGAATTCCTCAGCCTTCTTTTCTGCAGTGCTAATGCTTGAAAAACTGCTTTGGCTCTGTAACCGCAAATGTTATTATTAATTTTAAATGATCCTTTACCTCTCGTGACCAATGAATATCCATTCATGATGTCAGCAGGCAAACCCTATATTTCCAGTGTATTTAGATCTATTTAAGAACATGCAGCCTCATTTATTTGGATCCTCCAGGGTATCCATTTATATTAATTGTGATAAGTAAGTGTTCTCAGAAAATGCACAGCCCTGAAGCTCTAAGTTCTCTATTGATCCACACGGCAGTTAGCATGGGCTGTGACAGGGCATGCTTCTCCACGCTGCCCCTTCCTTAACCAAAGGCCCATTTCCAGGGATGGGAGAGGATTTCAATCTACTCTACATACCTATTCATTTCTCTGCTGAGACTGCCAGCAAAAAAGCAAATTGTGATTATCAGTTTTCGGTGACACACCATGTGGAAACTAGGGTCATGTTCCAAAGCCCACTGATGTCAATAGGAAGACTCCAACTGACTTCAGAGAGCTTTGAATTTGACCCTATGCAAGACGCCCGGTTTATTTCACAGAGACCTCTGATCATGCCATACTGACTGGATTTTTAACTGGTGAACTGCAGGTGAAATGCTCAGTTCCCTCTTATCACTCCCTTGAGACATCCAGTCCCCCCTCCAGAATACATCAAATAGCAGAATATGGGGGAAAGAAGGAATGCTGATTTTTTAAAATAGTCATTGCAAGAATATTAGACAGTTGTGGAGTTAGTCTTGTGTTATTTATTTGTATCTAAATCAAGAAATATCAATTATGCTTTATGTACTTGCAACTTAATGTGTTATAAACCATAAAATGCAACTATCTGAAATTAGGGTCTCTAATGACTATGTTATAGCATAATTGCTAGTCAGTAAAGTAAAAAGTAATATAAAGCTAACCTTACTTATCAAGATTGAGGTTAACATTACTCATTCTTCACACAGGGCATTTTGGGTGTGTGTACCATGGGACATTGTTGGATAATGATGGCAGGAAAATTCATTGTGCTGTGAAGTCCTTGAACAGTGAGTTACATTTTTTAATAGTGAGATATCATCATAGCTCATAAGGCAGCCAGAGTAACCCAAAATAGTAAATTGCACTGTAGAGTTCCACTTTCACCTATATAGGATTGACTTCAGCTGCAACTACTATGAGACAAATTCATCCCTGGGGTAATTCCACTGCTTTCAATTTAGCTACAGAAGAAATAAATTTGGCTCTGTAAATTTGTTTGTCAAAGAACATTCACACCTTCCCCAAATACAAACATGGGCGTAGGGGGAAGATATAGGGGAGGGGAAATGGCATTTTGCACACCATAAACTTGGCTTAGGTTTGGTTTTTATAGATGAAGTTCAAAGTTCGTACATAGTGTAGTAATGATTCATTCCTGGCTTTATCTTCAGGCATTACTTCTTTTAAAAAATTACTATAAAAAGGGGGGAATAAAAATAATAAAGTATTTGAGAGAGACAGATGATGGATTATTGAATATGTTCTATAACACAGTGTGCTTTGAATCTGACAGTGTTGAAAACTTACTGGACTATAAATATAAATATTAGTATGCAGTTCAAACTGAGCCCAAGCCTAAAGATACTCACACATGTGGATAACTTTGACCTCAACGAAGCTATTCACATGAGTAGTTCATGAGCAAAGTTAATGGTTCTCTAACTTTTGTATTGGTGACCCCTTTCACACAGCAAGCCTCTGAATTCAACCTCCTTTATAAATTAAAAACATACAGCAGACCCTCGCTAGAACGTGGGATTTGGGATCCATGCCAAATCCCACATTCTAGTGGGGACGGCGTTACAACAAAAATTGTATAATTGTGACCATTATATATTTGGGATCCATGACCACGTTCTATTGGAATTCGTGTTATATAGACATGCGTTCTAGCGAGGGTCCAGTGTATTTTTAAATATTTAACACTACAGTGGAGCCCCGGTATAACGCGCCCCACTATAACACGACTTCGGTTATAGCACGATTATACTCCCAAGTCCTTGCTCTCTGTCCCTGGCAGGTGGGGGGGGGGGGGGGGCAGAGCTTCTCACCCCTGCTGGGCAGCGTGGAGAGAAGCTGCAGCCTCCCCTGCCAGAGACAGAGAACTGAGGACTGCAGACTGCAGTCCGGGAGTTCCCGGTGGAAGCTGCGGCTCAGCGCCTGCCCGGACAGGGGCACACCGGGGCTGCCAGATTCCCCGTCCTGGCAAGCGCGGAGCCGTGGCTTCCCTTGAAGCTGCTGCCCCTGCCACACTGGGACAGGGAGACTCCGGCAGCCCCAGAGTCCCCCTGTCCCGGGAGGTGCGGAGAGAAGCCGCTGGGAGAAGCCGCAGCCCCACCCCTGCCGGGACAGGGGACACCGGGGCTGCAGGCACCAGTGGTCCCTGCCTACAGCAGGCGCAGGGGCAGTGGCTTCCACAGAGAACTCCCGGGCTGCAGTCTGCAGCCCAGGAGTTCTCAGTCCCGAGCAGACGCACGGCAGCAGCTTCTCTCCCCTGCTGGGCAGCAGGGAGAGAAGCTGCAGCCCCGGGCCTGCCGGGAATGGAATCCCACTACAGCGCCACCCCGCATTTAGTGAGATGGGATTTTTTTGATCCCATCGGTCGCATTATAGCGGGATTCCACTATATTATAAATGCTGAAGACGAAGCAGGGTTTGGGGATGGAGGCTGACAATTCATGACTCCCACAAAATAATCTTGTGACCCCTGGAGGGGTTGCCACTCCCAGTTTGAGAATCTCTGATTTATGGGATCAGGTCCGCTGACTTCAATGTGAACCATGTGTCGAACTCCACAATCAGATTTGGATCATTGTTTCAACTGGTACCTCCCTGATTTGGGAGGGAGAGAAAATGGCCAGTTTTCAAAATTATATCTGTCTCCTCTAGTTTCTGGCAAATTAGAATTTATTGCACCTGAGATGTATTGTAGTTTGATTTCTCTCTCTTTCTCTCTCTCTCCCCACTCCCCCAACCACCCCGGATCTCTCAGGAATTACAGACCTAGAAGAAGTAGCTCAGTTTCTCAAAGAAGGGATCATCATGAAAGATTTCACTCATCCCAATGTCCTGTCACTACTGGGAATCTGCTTGCCCAGTGAGGGGTCTCCTTTGGTGGTACTTCCATATATGAAACATGGAGATCTTCGAAACTTCATTAGGAACGAGACTCATGTAAGTATGTTATCAGATCTGTTACGTGGTGACTTTTGAGCACTCCCTATAACAGTATTATAGGTTACAAGATCTGACAGCTACATTCTGTTTATAAAATGGTATTATTTCTGTATATTAACCACTGTTCTGACCATCTTGACAATAAAGATTTACCATTGCCATCCATAAGCCCCTTGTTATAAACAAATTTGGTTTCTTAGATTAAAGTTGGTGTGCGAGACCATCCGATGGTGTAAATTGGCACAGTTCCATTAACTTCAAGGGAGCTGTGCTGTTTACACCTGCTGCAGATCTGGCTCTGGGCGTTTGATGCAAAGGGACTATCAAGAATCAGAGAGGTAGCTGAGTTAGTCTGGAATAGCAGAAGTAACTGTGGCACCTTAAAGGCTAAAGTATTGAAGCATAAGCTTTCGTGGGCTAATACCCACTTCGTCTGATGCAAGCAGTGTCCCTGGATACTTCCACTGCTTGCATCCGACGAAGTGGGTATTAACCCACGAAAGCTTATGCTTCAATACTTAAAGGGACTATCGTATCCAGCTGCTATTGTCAGTGCCATGCTCACAACAAAGTCTATGTGATGTTTTTGATTTTTTTTAAGAAATGAGAAAACAGAGCAATGGTTGGCACAAGTTCAAAACTCTCAGATTTGCACTAAGAGTACCAGGTAGTAGAATGTGTTTTAGTGCTTTTACCAGGTCTAAGATAATGGACCTGATTCTCTGTTCTATTAAAGCTCCTTTACACAGCTGTGGTGCATTTTCGCCAACTTACAGCAGTGTAATGGAGCCTTTGGGTAGGCTGTATATGTGTAGCAAGATAGTTAGTAAATATTCAGTTAAACAAATGATGCACTAGAATGGTCATCTCTTTGCGGCAGAGACTGTCTGGTTGCTCTGTGTTTATACAGCAGCTAGTGCAGTGAAGCCCTGGACCATGCCTGGGGCTCTTAGGGGACATGGTAATACAAATGATGATATAATAAAGAAACAAAAGCCAGTGGAACAGTATTGTTTCGCGGAAAGAACTGTCCAGAGAAAGTTTAACCTCCTAGAAACCTGGAGGATGTTATAGTTGTATAACAAATAGTCAAGCAGCCAGATACAGAATTTACACATTGGTATTAAATTTCGGAGTCTATTTTAAGAGTAGCAGCCATGTTAGTCTGTATCCGTAAAGAAAACGAGGAATACTTGTGGCACCTTAGAGACTAACCACTTTATTTCAGCATAAGCTTTCGTGGGCTACAGCCCACTTCATCGGATGCACGAAAGCTTATGCTGAAATAAATTGGTTAGTCTCCAAGGTGCCACAAGTATTCCTTGTTTTCTTTTCTGAGTCTATGTAATTTCTGATTGAATACATTGGATTGTTGGCCTTGGGCATCAGGTCTGTCTAGACAATATGTTCAGACTGGACTGAAAATAATGACTCCAGCAGTCCTGGCTAAGTCCCCCTAGTGGATGGTCACTAGTCTGCTGCATCAGTTCCAACCTCTGGATCCCACATACTTCGAGGCCAGCTGGGTCTGGGCAGTGTCCAGATACTGTTGCTAGGTCTAGTCTTCAAGGCACACTCCCAGAGTGCATACTCCCGATCTGGTACCCTCCTTGAGATGTGGGACCCTGCAGTCCAACTGCCCCAGGCCCTGAAACCAGTGCTGAACCTAAGCCTTCCCAGTCATTTATGCAGACTCTCCCCCACCCGAGCTCTCCCCCCCATGGGCACGCTGGTGTATACTTTAACTCCTTGTGAACACATCGCAGGTAAAGTAAGGAACACAGGCTTTGCACAGGAACTTCTTTAACACACACACTTTACTCTCAGCATAGGAGCAATACTCCTGTAGGCAACTCTAGGCAAAACAACATCTTGAATGCACCTCCACACCCCAGGGCCTTATCATTCCTGAGTCTTGTTGAGATTTGGTCAGTTGGCTTTAGCATTGGGGGAATGTCAGATCCTACTGTCCCCTCTCTTCCAGCCATGTCATGTTTCCCTGCTTGGAATGACTCTCCTTGCTTGGAGAGCATGTCATTTTAAAAGCTGCAGGTGAAGCCTTTTCTCTTCCCTTCCAGTGAGTATTCTCCATGCTCCAACCCTCACTGGAATTACTCTGGCAGAGTCATTAGAAGTCAATGGTTGTGTCAGAGCAACTCCCTTGTTCTGCCATGGCTGAACTATTCAGTTGTCCATGGGCCTCTTTCAGTCTCCCAGCTATAGTCTGTTCCTGACCCCAAAACAGAGGTTCTAATCCACACTGAAGGTTGCAATCATAGTAGTTGTTCATAAAACAGAAAAGAATTCATAAATTGAGACAGTCACTGTGACAGGGAACAAAAGATCGTAATGACTGTGCGGGTGATATTGGAAGTGAGTGTGTAAAGAGAATGGACCAAAAGCTGCTCTCTTACTGATGTGAACTTTAAATTTAATCTGCTACCTTGGAATCCCTTGTAGAGTTGCCATAGTAACTCCATGTGACCCCAGCCCCAGCATTGAGGCTGGTAAGGACAAGTGTGAGTCCTCTGAACTCTGGTGACCTCCAATTGCTGGGATGATCCTTTGGGACCATGGCAGCCAGGTGTAATTTAGTGCAGCCTAAATGCTGCTTGAAATTATACTAGGGATCAAAATGACCCCCTGCCAGCCTTTGTCTAACCTATCCCCTTGGTACTATGCTTAGCTTGACTAGGCCAGGGGTTCTGGTCCATTATATTATATGTTCCGAGAACCCACAGACTGGAAGTTTTTCTGATTTTACCTGCTGCTTCTTATGTTGTCTTCCTATTAAGATAAAAGTTGGGTTCAGCTGCTATTAACTGGAGCCTGATCTAAGTTTGTTCCTGGTTTCGTTGCCAACTTCTGCCTCTCCCGGGGAGTTTTTAATACAAATTGAAGGCAGGATACAAAGCCCCAAAACATTAAGGTCATGGCAAAAAGTGACAGTCTAGATGGCCAACTGCATTCCCAATCAGTACTCCCCATAATTTACTATATTCCTTTAACGATTGTAAATGTCCATGTTTTACAGAACCCAACAGTTAAAGATTTGATTGGATTTGGCCTTCAAGTAGCAAAAGGTATGAAATACCTTGCAAGCAAAAAGTTTGTCCATAGAGACTTGGCTGCAAGAAATTGTATGTAAGTACAATAATCTAATTCCATGCCACATTATCACATTACTGTGGGGAGAGTAATCCTGTGGTAAATGTAAAGCTTGCTGGACTATATATTGTAACAGAAATGTATTTTTTATGTTATACTGATACTATTAATCTCATGTACAAATGAGCTCCTTTAGCATGCTAAAGATTCAAGGTTACACATAAGTGTATTGTGTGCAGGCAGAAGGAAAAGAAAAGGGAGGATGCAAGCTCTCAAAGTTCAGCTCCCAGAGAATTAAAAAGGAATATTTTGAGGGACTTTAAACTGCGTTGTCTCAACTTGCCTTTTTTAACGCTGTGCTTTCACCCATGCCACCCATAAACTGCCTTTCTGTGCTGCCTCACTGGCAGTAAGGAGATAAATGCAATGCAACTTTGTGGAACACAAAACGGGAAAAACAAAGAAACAGTAACAATGAGACTGCTTGACAGTGAGTCTTTCTTTGAATGTTCTTGACGCTATTTTGGCTTGATTCTGTACAAAAGTGAATGAAACAAAATTATGCAAAGAATCTTATTAGTGGCTGGGTGACCAGACAGCTTAGTTCGCACAATGACTGACATAGTACTTGCTTATATTATGCTGATTCACAGTAGGAATTACTGTGCTACAGTATTAATCATTAGAATTTACTTTCTGTACGTGCGAGGACATGGAGCCCTGGTAGCAAAAAGGTTATTCACCCTTGCTAGATAATATTTTTAAGTGTGCCTGCTGTGGAAAGCATCTCCTAATTCAGTTACCCTGCAGATCCAGGGATCTGTAATGAAGAGTGAGGGGTTACATATTTTTCAGGCTTTATATGAACAAAGAAATTGACAGATTGGATCAGACCCAGTGATCCATGTAGTACAGTGTTCTGTCTCTAGTGCCAGATGCTTCAGAGGGATGTTCAAGAAACCCCACTTTCAGCAGATATAGGATAATTTGCTCCATGAAGGTCTCATCCCAATCACTAATAATTAGAGACTTGTTCAAGCACTGAGCATGAGGTTTAATGTCCCTTCCAATACTCCTTTTTTAGCATTATCTATTAGAATTCTGGATGTTTTTGTTATCTCTATAAATGTTCAATCCCTCTTTGAATCTTACTAGCAAGATCCCTCAGTGATATCATGTGTCAGTGAGTTCCGCTGTCTAAGTAATCATGTGTTGTGTGAAAAATAATTTCGTTTGGTCAGTTTTTAATTTACCATGGTTGCGTTTTATCGAATGTTCCCTTGTTCTTTATGAGGAAGGAAGTACAGAACTTCCTCTGTTACATGCATTAGTTTACATACTTCTATTTTCTTCCTTCTGATAGGACTTCTTCTTAGGCAAACAAACAATCTCAAGTTTACTCCAAAAATTGATTTTAGTTACAGTGTAAGGGCTAAAATGTCACCCTTCATCCAGGTGGCCGGGTGTGGTGTAGGACTGTCCTACTGGGGCTTGGGTGGAAACACCCATCTCCCACGGATTTTTCTGCCGCTCATCCACCTCTATTCCATACAGAGTAATGGCCAGTGACTCTTCTCAGCAGCTGGTGGGTCCACCTTCACCCCAAATCCTTCCCTACCCCAAGCCCTGCTTTATGGATAACCTGGGAGCCCACATAGAGCTGGGCTTCACAGCACACAGAAAACAGGAACCCCCTATGTGGGCTCCCCAAATGCTGCCTTCCCACCCCATAAAACCACACCAATAATACTGTGTCTGGGACCCTCCAAAGCCAGGAAGGAAGGGGGAAGGATTTGCCCTTATAGGCCTTTTTCCATCTAGTATTACTTATTTATTAAATAACAAAAATACACCAACCAATGGATCAGCTCTGTGTATTTTAATATGTACACCTAATACCTCCTTTCCTATGGACTATCATCAAACTGAACTATTAGTGTGATAAAGAAGAGTTGTATAGTCTAAACTATCAGTGAATGGGAAAGGTGGTATCAATATGAAAACTATTAGATTTCCAGGTAGATGGAAGAAGAAGCAACTATATAAGAAATGTTGCCGCATTCACTGTCTGGATGTACACGGCAGTATTAGAGACTTTTTTTATGATGCAGCTGTTTTTAAAGAATTGTAATTTGAATGATCAGGGCAATATCAGTAAGATTCTTGAGTTCATTCAGTTTTTTAAATGGGTATCATGTGTCTTTTGTTTCCATTTAGCGTGAGTTAATAGGTGCAAGATAGAGTGCTGGCTTCGAAAGTTGCGGTCTCAAACACACAAGTCACTTACTATAATTTAGAGAATATTCACAGTCATTGTAAATCCTGTCTACTCAGTTACAGATAATAATTTTTGTCATTTTCATAGGCTGGATGAAAAATTCACTGTCAAGGTTGCTGATTTTGGTCTTGCTAGAGATGTCTATGATAAAGAATACTACAGCGTGCACAATAAAACAGGAGCTAAGCTGCCAGTGAAATGGATGGCTTTAGAAAGTTTGCAAACTCAGAAGTTCACTACCAAATCAGATGTGGTAATGTACAGCCTATTTATGGATATTTATTAAATTTTCTCATTTAAAAACACCCTTAGAAATGCCACCAAAGGTGTCTTTATGGCATGTGATTAATGCACTAAGAATATATGTTCAAGCCCAGACTAAGGTGGAATCCTACTCCAGCTCACAAAAGAATATGAAATGGTGTTATCCAAGTGCACAGGGGACATTTGTGCTCATCACGAAGCGAAAGCAGTTTGGCATGTTTGTCAGTCGATGCTCAGGAAAGAAACGGAGGCCTAATCACACTCCCAGTGAAATGGAGGATAAATCTGTCACTGAGTTTACTGAGAGCAGGACTGGTTCCTAGGTCTGCAAGTATAGAAAACACAAAGTTCAGTTTCACATTCTTAAAAGATAACTGCTCTTAAAGAGACTTTATTTGCTTTATAAATATTTTGACCATTTTGACCAAATGTTACCTGGCTACATATGAAGAAAAAAGGTTACTAGCTGAAGTCACTAGTTGGCTGCATCACTTTGTATTTTAGCCTAAATTCAATTCAGATTAGTCTGATGTATTGAATTTCAGCCATTTGTATTCTCCAATATGTGTTTATATACCAGGGATCGGCAACCTTGACACGCAGCCCTGCAGAGTAAGCACCCTTGGCAGGCCCAGCCGGTTTACCTGCCGCATCCGCAGGTTCGGCCAGTCGTGGCTCCCACTGGCTGCAGTTCGCCACTCCAGTCCAATTGGAGCTGCTGGAAGTGGCACAGTGCTGGCCGCCGCTTCCCGCAGTCCCCATTAGACTGGAGCAGCGGACAGCCAGTGGGAACCGCGATCGGCCAAACATGCGAATATGGCAGGTAAACAAACTGGCCAGGCCCACCAAGGTTGCCGATCCCTGTTGTATACCATTAGTCCAGTCCTCAGCTGCTGTAAATTGGTGGAGTTCCGTTGACCGCAAAGGAGCTCTGCCAACTTCACCAGCTGAGTAGCTGACCCACAGATTTTTATTTTTCTTTAACTTACTTATTAGTTCAGTTTCTCTGGTTCTAATTTAAGTGGTTCCTCAATTCTTTGCAGCATTATTAGTTGCGTGCCGTAAAATAACTTGTTTCACAGGGAAAATGGATACAATCAAATCTATCAGAACATATTCTACAAGTGGAGTTCAAAATCCTTTCTCCCCTGTGATTTACTATTGGTTTGTTTTATTAGTGGTCCTTTGGTGTGTTGTTGTGGGAGCTTATGACGCGAGGAGCACCACCCTACCCTGATGTGAATTCTTTTGATATAACTGTTTACTTATTACAAGGAAGAAGGCTATTGCAACCGGAATACTGCCCTGATCCACTGTAAGTAAATAGTTTGCAATATATGCTGAAAATGTTATTGATTCTGGGTTGTTGGATTTATTTTACATATTTAATAGATAAGCACTTACTGTCTTTTTATTTCAATGGCAGGTATGAAGTCATGCTAAAGTGTTGGCATCCAAAACCTGAAATGCGCCCAGCATTTTCTGAACTGGTTTCAAATATATCAACAATCTTCTCCACTTTTATTGGAGAGCACTATGTTCATGTCAATGCTACATATGTCAATGTGAAATGCGTTGCTCCCTATCCTTCTCTTCTGTCATCGCAAGATAACATAGACAGGGATGTGGATACATGACCAAGTTTGTCTACAGTACAATGCCAGAGAGAAATCCATCCGTAGTAGTATGAACAAAAGTAAATGTTTTGTCCACTACTTTTTCACTGCCCAGTTTTTGTGAAAACACTGTTGCACATGTTCGATGTTGTCCAAACTGCCCTGTTGATGAGATGATATATTGTTTATAGCTACGGGATTCTACACACTACAGTGATAAATCCCAAATATTTGGGGTGGCTGTATCTATTTACCAGACTACATCTACCACCATCTAGTGCTAGTACCTACCAGCTCTCATTCATTTGTGAAATGAATGTGCTCACCATTTGCAGCCTGGGTTCTCTTGTAGTTTAGAGCATGTACAACAGAATGAGAGGCGAGCAGCAGGGATGTACAAAGACTCACGATTAACGCAAAGAAGGGAAAAGCTAGAGTACCGCTCACTCAAGCTTGATGTACCATTCCTGTTGTGTGTACTATTGGGCAGTGGGCAGTGCAGTAACGGTTTTCACACAAAGACCAGGCCAGATAATGAGAATTCCAAGACTTTATAATGTCTCCTGTTGTATAAAGTAGACTCTACCTTTGTTCTTTGTTTGCCCGTTATATCAATGAGGTTTTTAGAACCAGTCTCATGGCAAGTTTCTAGAATAATAGTCAACATTCCAAAATGCCATGAAATAAAATGAGTTTGTCAGCTTTTGAGGAGCAGTATATTTATGCTGTACATAAAATGTAAGGGAACACACCCGGGAAAAAGCTATCTCAATGTCCATGTCAATTCTCAGTGTTAATTCAATCGTTCCTTTGAGAAAGAATTTGTATGTAGAGATTTCTTATTGAAATTTGTGAGGCTTCTCTTCTGTCAATAAAGCGTTTTAACTGTTTCATGAGAGTAAACATTTAAGGAGTCCATATTAACTAGTAGGCTAAACCCTAGGATGCAGCAGTTTTGGAAGCACCATTTGGAGAGGTTGTCAAGTATACAGTGGAGCAGTAACAGTGCGAGGAGCCAAGCAACCCTGAGGAGCTGCTGGCTGGTATGACCACATGTTTAGTAGCTGCAACAATGCCAGCCAACTACACAAAGGAGCTGCAGCACAGTGTGGGTAAGGAAGGGTGACCAGATGTTCCGATTTTATAGGGAAATTCCCAATTTTGGGGTCTTTTTCTTGTTTAGGCTCCTATTACTTCCCACCCCGTCCCGATTTTTCATATTTGCTGCTGGTCACCCTAGTGTAAGAGGTTGAAAAGAGATTCTGAACCAGCTGAGGAAAGCCGACTCTGAACCAAAAAGGCTGCAATGTGGTGGGATTGCTACCAACTTTCGCATGCCAGTACTGAAATATTTAAGAAAATTGAACAAAAAAAGAAACATTTTTTAGTGCCCATAGGTGCTCCTTGAGTTAATCCAGCCCAGTGAGTTATGATCCATAGTATATTCCTAAATCATGACCAGAAGTGATTTTCAAAAGCGATACTAATTAAAATTTTTGTCATGCAGGGAAGGGTACTGTAGCTTTAGGGCAAGCATCATGTGTCATTTCTGTTCCTGTGGAATTTTGTGCGTATTACTGTATAGCTTGTTGGGTGTAGGATATAACTGGTTGTTAGTATAAACACTTAAAGTATTCTATTTTTATAAAAAAAATGTTTATTTTTAATGACATATACCAGGTTTGGTCAGGCCACAAAATACTGCACTGTGAACGTTTCAGAAAGTGTATGTCAATGTTTGAGTCATACATTGTAGCAAGGTTAAAAATGACTGTGTAAATATTAAGGAGGAAAAGAACTTGTGGATATTCCACCCTAACGATAATATAACCATTGCTGGAAGTCGTTAACATGTGCAAGGTGAGGTAGTGTTTAGAATGGAGCTGATTAGGTGGGAGATTCATTGTTCTTGAGGAAGAGTGAAACTGAAAGGTTTCTAATGAGGGTGGAGTGTGTAGGCAAACTATGAGCTGATAATACTGTATTGTATTACAGCACCACTTTCATTTCAGATGCAAATTTCATGTGTGCTGAGAGCAATACTAACTGTAAATTGCTAAAGAACAAAAGGTTCTACTGCAGGGGGAAAAATCATCTCTATGGTCATTACAATGACTAAGAAAGTTTATGACACAGAGATTTGGGGAGGATACTCCAAAGCCGTACGTACATCCATGCTCGAGGAAGGCTGCAATGTGGGGGAAAAAAAACATTTTTACTATTTATGAATTTTGCTTAATATAGTTAATGTTGTGTCTGGGACACCTGTAAGAGTATGTGATTCTGGTAAGGATTTGATGTTTGACAATTCATTCATTTGCAAATGAACTGAATGGTACTTATGGTGATAGTTGTTGGTGTGACCTAATAAAAGTTATTAAAATGAAGTATTGTAACATTCTGTGTGCTGATAATTCATGTTACTGCTGTTTGTATTTGACTTTTAAGCTGGCATAGGCTTTTATATCCCCTTTTACTAACATGAACAGGGGGCTTGGAAACTTGTGGAACTGGGACTGAGGGAGCAGACGGGAGGGAACAGTTTAGAAACACAAAAACATAGGGATTGCCACAGTGGACCAGACAAATGATTTGTCTAGTCCAGTATCCAGTCCTTGGGAATGGCCAGTAGTATATGCTTTAAAGCAGGGCTCTCAAACAAGCAGCCTGCGGGCCGCGTGCGGCCCACCTGGCTCCTTTCTGCATCCCACCACGCTCCCCGCCCCCTCCCTCACTCCCCCCTCCGACTTACCTAGAGCAACTCCAGCCCCGCACAGGCAGGAGGCAGCTCCAGGAAGCAGCCGAAAACACATGGCTGCAGCCAGTGGGGGCGGGAGAGAGGCACAGAGCTCTCTTTCAGGCACTGCCCCTCTCCGCTCCCATTGGCTGGAAACTGGGAATCGCAGCCAATGGGAGCTTTAGGGAGGTATCTGGAGACGCGGCCATGGCAACACAGAGTCCCGCCTCCTCCCTCCCTCCCTCCTCCAGGTTTCAGCCGCCGAAGCGGGACAAAGTTCCAGCCGCTTGGGGGGAACAAGGCAGGCAAGCAGGGAGCCTGTCCTGCCCCACCCCCCCTCCTGCAGCTCAGCCTCTTGCCCTGAGCCCCACTCTGCATCCCTCCTGCACCCTGGCCCCCTGCCGAGTCCCCTGCTACACCCCACACCCCTCCTGCAGCCCAGCTCCCTGCCCTGAGCCCCATGCTGCATCCTGTATCCCTCACCTCTCCTGCACCTTGACCCCCTGCCTTGAGTCCCCGGCCACACCCCACACCCCGCCTGCAATCCAGCTCCCTGCCACATTCTGCACATCAACTCCCTGCCCTGAACCCTTGCCACACCCCTCCTGCACCTCCTCGGAATAGAAAGAGGGTGGAGTTGAGGTGGGGAGTTTGGGAAAGGGGTTGGAATGGGGACAAGGAAGAGGGGGGGCAGGGCCTCATGGAAAGGGAGAAGTGGGGGCAGGGGCATGGTGTCTGTGATGCGGCCCTCAGGCCAATGTGCTAGTCCTCATGGTCATTTGAGTTTGAGACCCCTGCTTTAAAGTAAGGCACAAGATTCCCTATAATGGACAACTCTGGCACAGCCTGTCCATTCGTATGTCTCTTCCAGACAGCAGGAATTTGGTGCTCAGCTTCCGTTCTGGGGCAAGAAGGTTTGTATCCTTTTTACGTTTTTATCCTATTTAATGTAACCAGATTTCTCTAGTCCTGAATCCTTCTAAGCTCCAGGTCTCAATGACAATGTGTCAGGGAGTGCCATAGGTTAGTAGATTGTAGGTCAGGGGGAAGGATTTTTGGGCTGCATTTCTCCCCGTCCACACAGAAATGCTCCATCCCAAGTAAATGAGAGCTCTGTGAGGTGGGAGGAAGGTAGTGACAGAGGGAGGGCCACATTAGCATTACACTTTCTAGCATGCTCCTTTCTAAACTAGGTGGCTATTTGAGTGGGAGTTCATTCTGCTCCAAGATGGGTGAAATACGCTGTCGTGCTGTCAGATGCACAAAGCAGAGAACAAAATGTTTTTCCCCTTAGATTTCTCCCCGTTACAGCAATCTCCAGGGTGACTGGGAGCATGGGCAGGAATGCAATACTCAGCGAGAGGGAAGTGCCTTAGTCACTAATTCGGTGGCATTGATTCTGGTTCTGATCTCATGTATGTGGTGATGAAAGTGCTAGTACTGATAAGGCACTAGTAGCTGCCAATGTTTACCACTATGTTGTGTAGATTTGATGCAACAGTGCCTGAGATGCCGGTGTTCCCTTGGCCTGTCTATTCTATGTGCACCTACCAATGCTGGAGCAGAGCTGGTGATAGTGGTGGTGGGAAATGTTTGACAAAAGCAAAGGCTGGGATTGAGACATTCAAGGGGGAGACATTAGGAAGCTCTTTACGTGCTATGTGGCTTGCTCTGATGGGGCAGAGCTTGCCTGAGGCTTGCAAAATCCATATTTGCCTCCACAACCATAGAGTGCTCACAGGCTGTAGATGGAGTCAAGGCCAGAATTTCGTCCTATAACCTATAAAACTGGATATCGGATCTGAGCCTGATCAATAATGAATAAGACAGGCAGGGAGAGAACATACAGTCTGTGGTGCTGCGCACTGATTTCATTTCTTAATATACTCCTTCTTTCTAAAACATTCCTACTATCTAGCTCTATCCTAAGTATTTACATGGCCCCATTACCACAGGCTCTGAGCTCTTCACAATCTTCAGTGTGTTTTTCCTCACAAAACCCATGTGAGGTAAGGAATTACCATTAAAGTACTAGATACCATTATACAAATGGGAAACTGAAGTACAGAGAGACTAAGAGCTAGTCTATATGGCAAAGCAATGATACTCAGACTGAGACTCACCAGCTGCAAGTGGCTCTTTAATGTGTCTACTGCGGCTCTTTGCAGCACATGATATTAAAACACTGTGTGATTTAATTATTAGCCAATTAGGCTGCTTTTACTATGTTGTTAACCAACTGAAGAATACTTGGTCAGTCATATTGCTGTGATAGCTAGATATAGATATTGCTACAAGAGAGACAGAGTACGTAAATGAAACAATTCACACTACTCTGGCTCTTGGACAATGTTGCTCGCTAATTTGACTCCTGAACCACTGAGCTCTGAATATCACAGCTGCAAAGGTTCTGCTGTTAGAGCTGGTTATATACTGTTATTTCTATACTGGCAAAGCCCCCTAGTGGAGCTGCAGCGTATACCGTATTTTTCGTCTTATAGGACGCTCCGTCCTATAAGACGCCCCCTCATTTTTAAATAAAAAATCCGGGGGGAAAAAAAAAAAAAAGCGCCTCGCTCTCCCGTCCCCGCCGCGCGGGCGGGCTGCCGAGGTTCCCCCCTCCCCGCCGCGGGCGGGCTGCCGGGAGCGCGCCCGCGGCGGGGAGGGGGGAACCGGGACTCTCCCGGCAGCCCGCCCGCGCGGCGGGGACGGGAGAGCGAGTCGGCGCTTTTTTTTTTTTTTTTTTGTCCGGCGGGGAGGGGGGAACCTCGGCAGCCCGCCCGCGGCGGGGAGGGGGGAACCTCGGCAGCCCGCCCGCGCGGCGGGGACGGGAGAGCGAGGCGCTTTTTTTTTTTTTTTTTTTTTTTTTTTGCATTCGCCCTATAAGACGCACCAACTTTTTCCCCCCCGTTTTGGGGAAGAAAAAGTGCGTCTTATAGGGCGAAAAATACGGTACTTGCCAAGGGAGTGCTTTGGACAGTAAAGTTAAACCATAAACCACCTTCCCACACAACATGTGCTGTGCCAGGCTCTTTTGCCTGTATAAGATGCGTCTACACGGGGGCTTTGCCACATAGCTGATTCTCTTATTTTCCACATCCTTTACCAGCATAGTGTCAAGTATCAGGGAGTAGCCATGTTAGTCTGTATCCACAAAAACAACAAGGTGTCCGGTGGCACCTTGAAGACTAACAGATTTATTTGGGCATAAGCTTTTGTGGGTAAAAACCTCACTTCTTCAGATTCTGTTAGTCTTTAAAGTGTCACCAAGACTCCTTGTTGTTTTTACCAGCATAGTTATGCTTGCAGACCTGGCCTAAGTGACTTGCCTACATTTAAAATCCAAACTATTTTTGAGTTAACTAAGTGGGATTAAAAATCAATGTCCAATTGGTTGAAAACAACATTTTTGTGCTCTAACTAGGAAATAGCTGAAGAGTTTGTATGGAGAAAATCTGACTTGTTTATTCTTGTCCTCAGTCAACAACTTCAACCCCAAAGGTAATTTTGAAAATAAAATTATTGAAAATAAGGGCTTAGAATGAAAGTGCACTTTTGTCATGTCATAAGCCCAATACAACTAATAGTGTTGCCATTTTTAATATCAGTGAATTATTCTCCATCTTACATGTTGGCATTGAGGATTGCACTGGAAAAAGTCATCTAAAACTTCTCGGTGAACCTGGAGATTTTACTGCAGTCAAAAATCAGTTGCATTACAACAGGGGTCTCAAACACATGCCCTCACTCCCCCGCTCGGAGTATTTCCTGCAGACCGCCAAGCTCCCCTGCCCCTGCTCCCTTTCCCCCAAGTGCCTTGCGTCCCCACTGCTCTGCTTACCTCCAGGTGCTTCCCACCACCAAACAGCTGTTTGGTGGCACTTTCCAGGAGAGAGGGGGAGGAGTGGGGAGCCGCGCACTTGGGAGGAGGTGGAGAACAGGCGGGGCAGGGGTTTGGGGAAGGGATTGGAATGGGAGCGGGAAGGGGTGGGAAGAGACAGGGAAGGGGTGGGGCCTCATGGAAGGGTTGGAGTGGGGGGGCCATGGCTAGGGGCAGTGGGGGTGGAGGTGTTGGTGATGCGGCCCTCAGGCCAATGTACTAGTCCTCATGTGGCCCTCCTGGTGATTCAGATTTGAGATCCCTGCATTACAGTGTATAGCAGAATGAAGTACTTAGCTGAAATACCAGATTTGTAATGCATTCCTCTGCTTCCTTCCCATGATTTGTTAAGACTTGCAGTTTGCTGCGCTGCTAAAAGGACTCCAGAATCACAAGACTAACACACTTGGTTATGTTTTCTAGTAACTTTCTTTATATAATGCACATAACATAGTGGGGCAGATCTTCCGCTGGCCTAAATTGGCATAGCTCCATTAAAGTTAATACCATCTGCAGTTCTGGCACATTAGTGCAGCAGCTAACATGAAAGCAACACTAACGTTTGAGAAATAAACCCACAAAAGCCAAGAGGTTAGAATTCAAGGGGTGAAATCCTCACCACAGGGAAGTTTTGCCATTGACTTTAATGATGCCAGAATTTCCCCCATGTTTTTAATATAATATTTACTCAGCCCTTTTAAAGTTTTATATTTTACAGCAGACACTTAAACGAAATAAAAATACAATAAAGTTTCTACTAAAACAAAGGAACCAGCGATACTCTACCACTACACTGACCAGGAGTTGCACACTTGTATTTCTCTCCCTCCCACTGGTATTCTTGCAGGTTTATTATTGTTGAAATATCAATCTGATAATATCACTCTAATTGCCATATATAACTTAATTTATGTAAGAATGCATGCCAACTTTTCTATTATAGTATCAGAGAGGTAGCCGTGTTAGTCTGGATCTGCTAAAGCAACAAAGAGACCTGTGGCAACTTATAGACTGTATAAGGTGCCACAGGACTCTGTCACTTTTCTATTATAGTTTTCTTGATTAATAAGGCTCAGGAATCTTTTAAAACAGCTTCAAAAGAATTAAATCTATATGACAAATTCTATCCTCAGAAATCATAAGAGTAACTCAGGGTGAAATTTGTCCCCATCTCTGTAAATCAGGAAAAGATAAAAATCATAGGTGTTTAAGGATTTAAGCTATCTGAGGAGAATGTGGCCAGAGGCTGAGGTGGAAGTTGCACTTTGTGTGGTCTTGGATGTAACATAACATTAAAAAAAAAGAAGAAAAAAAAAGGTGAAACCCCAGAGAAGGAGTTTTGTGAACTTTCTCTTTAGTGGCAAGGTCCTAGACCCTGCCACAGCCTTTCAGGGAAACTCTTGTGGGACTAAAAGGCCATGTGGAATCATGGGTCTCTGGGCTACTGTGCCATGATCTGGCTTCAGTGATGTGTGAGGGATCCGTATATTCTTTAGTTTGTACCTCCTATCAATTCCGGGATGGGAGCCAGTCCCAATAGCATGATACACAGGAAATTCCATGAGTGACATAACCTAGATAGGAATGATTTGACCCTAAATCCCTTCCTCCTTAAGACCAAGAGTAGAGCTAACATGTCTGATTATGGCAATTTGACAAGAGATTCAAATTTGCCAGTTTTAATTATCAAGTACATATGAACCCCTCCTCAGAATAAATGAGATTTGAAAATTCTCCCCTAGAATGTAGTAAGTACTACTGTCAAAAACTTTAGTGTGCAGGCCTGTGCCAAAAGGAATGCTTTGTACACATCGACAGAGGGCTTTACTAGCTTATTAAGCCACAAAAAAGTACTTCAGCCTAGGGAGGCCTCTACTCGCTCATCCCACTTACGGCTCTAAAACTGAAGCACAATTTAAATAAGAAAGCTGAGTGGAAGTTTGTAATAATAGTGTGGAGACCATATGAACTTAAAGGTAAATAAACATGTACATTATTATAAACCTATAGCCACTGACAGCAAAACTGGTCATAATGGAAGTCACATCAAGTTCTAGCAAACTAGTAGATGGTTCTCCAAAGCCTGGGATGTTATTGTGGTGCTTCCCAGGGGTATCTAGGGTTGTAAGGCCCCTCACTACCACTTGCCCTTAGTGTGCGGAAGTCGATGGGTCAGCTCCAAGACTCCACCAGCCTCTGGCAACACAAGCCCTACCTTCCAGGCCTCGCTATCCGTACAAGTTAGCAACAGGCACACACCAACTCTCGCGTCCTCCGAACGTCCCTCTTGCACTGACTGCTCACAGAACTCTCAGCTTCTCTACTCCCAAAGGAATAATACTCACCAGCTTACTCGTTTCACCTCAGACTCACCACTGCACTTAACACACAGAACTTAGATATAATGAAAACAAGAATGAAGTTTATGAAAGCAAATGATAGTAACTCAGACTACTGAAAACAAGGAGTTACATATAAAACAAACTCATGACACTCAGTCGATAGCCTAAAAGTAACACACAAAACATTCCTCTGTCTCCTACTGGCTAGCTTATCCCAAGTCTTTTTCCTAGCGTTCTCAACCAGGATGGCTGAGACACTTCTTTCATAAGATCAAGCCTGCTGACAGCATCTCTTCCCACACCAAAGGATGAAATCTCATCCCCTCTCCACTTCTCTTATGCAGTTATAGAACATAGTCCCTTACCCCAGAAGGTCCCCACTTCAGAGACTCATCTTGGGGTTCCTTTGTCTTTATAAATCCTCAGGTCTGTACCTGGCCCAGACAGCAAACAGCCTGTCTCCAAGAACAGCCATTGTTTTTACCCTGATTGACTTACAATACACGGAGGTCTGCCAGACAGATAAGGGTTTACTAACCCCTTCCTGCCTTGAATCTGTTTCTCACTTAGTTACCAGTCTTAATTTACCTACTTTAAAACCATAATTTTCAGTAGACATACATAACTCCTTACACATTATCTGCATATGCACTTCACAAGGATCATGATTAAAGCTACAATTTAGTTACAAGTAGTTTTAGTAAATACGGCTAAACCACCCTGAACACGTCTGATCTTGGAATCTAAGCAGGGTTGGGCCTGGCTAGTACTTGGATGGGAGACCTCCTGGGAATACCAGGTGCTGTAGGCTTAACATGGATGTGGGGCTAGCAACTCCACCCTGTAAGGGAACCAATTGCTACTGAAACACCAACACCAGTTGGTGGCCCATACCCTGGCTGGGGGGTGACTGGCAAAGAGAGAGACTTCTAGTAAAAGTCATGGACAGGTCATGGGCAATACACAAAAATTAATGGTCCATGACTTTTACTAAAAATACTAACTCTTGGGTGGGGATTACGGGAGCACTGCTGGTGGGGCACTCAGGGCCAGCAGCACCAGCTGCCTGGGGCTGCTCCGGCCAGCTGGGGACCACCGCCTGGGGCCACTGGAGCAGCAGCTGGTGTGACTGTCCCCGGGGCCGCTCCAGCAGCAACCGATGTAGCTGGCCCCTGCAGCCAACTGCTTGAGCTGCAGAAGTCACAGCGGTCACAGAACCGCAATCTCCGTAACAGACACGGAGCCCTAATCACAACGCATGCTTTAAATAGAGACCTTACTGAACCTCTTTTGGTGCACCCAGGGGATCCTTGTGCCTTGGCACCAGGAGGTTTCTGGGTCTCAGGTATTAATTATTAATCCAGGCCTGCCCCTCCATAAACACAAATCCCCAGCTCTGCATAGGAGTTATTTGTGCCAAAGCATCTTACCCCAGCCATGGGTCTCCTGCTAGAATCACAGGATTTTCTCTCTCTCTGTAGAGAATTATTTGGTCCTATATTTTGCAGAATAAAACCCTAAGGAGATTAAAATAATAATAATAATAATACTTTCATGTTATGGAAAATGAATGTCCATTAGGGGTTAATGGCCCATGGTAACAATACACTAGAAAATGTCCATGATTTATGCAATGCTTAGTTTAGATAATATCTGTAATATTTATGTGCTTGTTCTGCCCAGTAGACATTATAAAACAGACTCATTCATAACATGTGGCATATGCTGGCAATGTAATCATGGTGATATTTTTTTCAGCATGAATTCAGTTTGTAGAGTTGTTTCATTTGAGTGAAAACTAGACCTCCCCTTTTTTAAATGCCTGACTGATGATACAGAATCTTTGTTCATTGTTCACACATTCAGTCACAATCAGGAAATTGCAGAAGATGAGATCAGAGGTTTTCACTGCTTGAGATGGCCGATATCTTTTGTAGTTTAATATTGTTACTTTTTTCTATTGTGTATTTATTTACCATCACTAATGTTTAGGTCCCAGTGGTCCCATACTGACACACTAATGGCACCAACTATAAAGGCTGCTGGAGGAACATTATCTTTGGAGAATGCACTGATGCATTGGATGCTATGTTTGTAATGCCTATGTGATGGTGTTTTTAAATGTACACCAAAGGCACTCAGAGGATGAGTGTGAGGCATGTAGAGTGCCTTTTAGCATTCCCCTCAATATCTGAATAAATAAATAAAACTTCTTGAGGAGCAGGGCATCATTGGTTCTGCCAGTAATGACATGCTCGAGCATGGTGGCTATCTGCAGGTGTGTCTGTGATCTATAGCTAATCACAGACCACTCTGAAGCTGATGGGAATTCTAGCCACCATTTGGACAAGATAATGGATCAAGGATAACTACCCATGGGTGCGTGGGACACTTAAGGAAATGGAAGCTCAGGTGATTTTCAGCAGAATGCTTCCAGTCCCTAGGAAAGGAGGGTGAAAGCATGATAAGACAATGAAGAGCCAAGGATGGTGCTATGAGAAAAGTTTGGTATGATCGATCATTGTGAAGCATTTTCAGAAAGAAGACTTCTTAACTGATAGGCTCCACTTGAGTACCTGGGCTACTAATCTTTTGGGCTCAAGTCTGGCATGATTGATCAGGTCTTTAAACTAGGAGATGAAGGGAGAAGTTTGGGAGAGACTCATGAACTCTACTTCTACCATCAATACACATGAAGAGGAAAATCAAGTAAATGAAGCTATAGTAAAAGACAATTGAATACCTGGACAGCACGGAGAAATAAAATATGAATACTGATTGGACAAGTAGTCACAGTTAGTGAAAGGACTTCATCTAACCCAGCTAGAAAACAAGGGAAACAATGTACACAAATGCAAAGTCAATGCAATAAAATGGAGGAACTGGAACTACTGGTGCAAGAGGTCAACCAGATATTATAGGGATTACAGAAGCCTGGGGGAATAGCACCAAGTACTGAATGGTATGTGCTGTTAAAGAAAAAAAGAAAAAGGTAGGTAACGGTGAATGAGTAACGTATATCAATGATACAATAAACTGTAAAGAAATAAGCAATAGTATGGATAAAATAATACCTGTTTGAGTCAAAATCACTGTAGCAAAGGATTATAAAATATGTTCTAGTGTGCTAATGCTAGGGGTCTGCTATAGGCCCCCATCCCAGGATCAGACCCAGATATGGATAGAGATCTCTTTAATGTCATTAGAGAGAGAAGTACCACTAGAAATTGTGTCATAATGGGAGACTTTAACTTCCCATCTATAGATTCGAGGCTATATGCTATTAAGGCTTGACAACGCCCTGGCTGGGATGATTTAGTTGGGGTTAGTCCTGCTTTGAGCAGGGAGTTGGAGTAGATGACTCCTGAGGTCCCTTCCAACCCTGATATTCTATGATTGTATGAATACCGATAGGGCCCAGTTATTCTTGGATGAGACAGATGACAGTTTTCTTCATCAAATTGTCAACAACTCAGCAAGAGGTGATGCAATTTTAGACTTGGTTTTGATAAGTAGTGAGGACATCATAGATGAGCCAGTAGCAGAAAATAACCTCGGATTGAGTTCATCCAGTTTAAATTAAATGGAAGGATAATCAAAACCAGGTTGTCAGCTATGGTCTATTTAATTCAAAATGGCAGACTTTGGAAAACGAAGGAAATTAGTTAAAGAAGTCAACTGGACTGAAAAGCTCAAGGACTTAAAAGCAGAGAAAGCTTTGAATTTCTTCAAATCAGCTATACTAAAACTATCTGAAATTTGCATCCAAGCAAGTGGGGGGTGGGGGGATGGGAGGGAACATGTAGGGAAAAGCTCCTGACCAAGCTGGATAAATAGCCACCTGAAAAAGCTTACTAGGAGTAAGAAGTGAGCCCCCAGAGACTGGGGAAAGGGACTGGTCAGCAAAGAATACTGTGAAGGTTAGAAAATATAGGAATAAAGTGAAAATTGCTAAAAGGCAAACAGAATTAGCTCTTGCCAAGGAAATTAAAATAAATAAGAGGTATAGTATATAAATAAAAAGACACTTGCAAAGGATGAGGCTGGGCCACTGTACAATGTGGATGGGAAGGAGATTAAAGATAATCTAGGTATGGCCCCAAAACTAAATGGGTGTATCTCACTTGATCATTATAGGGATCTCAGGCACAGAGGCGGATTAAGGTTTTGTGAGATCCTAAACCACAGCAAGTGGGGGCCTCTCCCCACTTCTTTTGTCTACAGGCTCACTCCCAACCCTTAGCCCCTCCTCCTGGCACTTCCGTCAGGGAAATGGGGTCAGGGTGAGAGGGCTTACCCTGCCTGTCTGGTGCTCCTACCTGGGAGCGGGGTCCCCGCTCCGCCCGCCTGGGGCTCCTACCAGGGAGTGGGGTCGTGGCGTGAGCCATAACACTATTAGAATAGCCTGAATGCAACTTGTAGGTGGTGAGATTTTTAGGATAAAGAATCCCTTTCAAACCCAGAGTCTGTGCTGGAGGAGGGGTGTCTCAGTGCCAGGGGGCTACAGTTCTGCTTGAGGGGCCTTGTAACCCCGTGAACAGCAAGAGAGAAGGATGGACTCTCCAGCAGCGAGGGAGGGGAGCAGCCCTGCTCTGACCTGGCCTCCTGGCAGGGACTGGCTGACTTCTGGGCTTCCTGCCGGAGGAGGGGGGGTCACTGTCCTCCCCAAGCTTCTAGTAAGGGCACAGCTGCTGGGGCTGGCAATCGGAGGAGGGCTGGAGCCGGGTTCTGATAGGGACCACTCCCAGCTGGACTTGCAGCAATGCGGGCAGCGGCGATGGGACGTATCCTCAGCGGACAGGAGACCAAATAGGAGCAGGCCCCCAGCAGGGATAGGCGGCCTCACACTTGATGTGGTGGGGCACTGGCTGCAAAGCACAGAGATGCAATGGGCTGACACTGGAGAGGGGTTACCATACCTATGCTGTGCTAAGGGGATGGGGCAAGATGCACTGGCTGCTGCAGCTCCACCAGGGTACTGGAGGGGAGCGGGGGTAGGAGTGTGCCAGCCCCCTAGTGGGTCTGAGTCCTGCACATGGACCAAGGGGTTCCTACTGCAGCTGGATGCCACCTGGACAAGCAGGTGCAGCGGGCTCCCTGCTGGTGGCTGGAGCCTGCTCTGTGCCGCCCCCCACCAGAGGATGCTCACCCGTCCTTGTGAGGGCTTGCCAGGGGAAGTCCTTGCAAGGGAAGGCCTCGCTCCCCAGCAGGAGTGCTGAATGGGTGGAGTAGGGCAAGCCCCCACGCCCCACCCGGCAGAAGCACTGGGCGGAGTTGGGTGGGGAAAGCCCCCACACTCTGACCCCGCACTCCACCAGAGTGCTGGGCAGGCGAGGGGAGTGGGCTCAGGGCACGGGGTCACCCATTTTTCCAGGGTCCCACAATTGGTCAAGGCTTCTGGGCCCGGGCCCTGGTGGCCCAATGGTTAATCTACCATTGCTCAGGCACTGGTGCACTTCAGTGCCTCCTATTCTCTTTCTGGGGCATATAATAGTCTAGTATCCTGTGAGCTGTAATACTTCAGTCTAAATTTCTTACCCCTCATCTCTGTGCTCTTGGGGAACCAACGTGTAGTATCCATCCTGTCTGACTCACGAAAGACATTCCTCCCCTCTTCCACCCAGCCTCTGCTTGAAACAAAGACTATCAGAAGAGAGATGTACAAAAAGCAATGAAAAGGCAATGAGAGGCCCATCTAAACCTCTCTGGACAAGGGTGACAGGATTCAGGAAACTCCCCTAACTCCATTTGCATCGAAGATGGAGAGAGGCATCTCCATTAGCATACAGAATGGAGAACAGAGATTCCAAGGCAAGAACTACATAGCACTCTGGGACCAGAAAAGCAGGGAAGCACTGCATCATGGGGGATCTCTGCTCCAGGTGTTAATGAACCCACACCCGCACACACCCAGCTCCGCAGTTTTCAGACCAATTCTAGTAATAAATCCTTTATTGGTATCCAAAATAGTGAAACTGCCTAATTGCATTGCGAGCTCCCTCCAAGGAACGCTGCCCAAAGCCAGGAATGATCAGCTCCTATTGTCTAGCCTGAACAAAACAACTTTGGTATAATTCCCTTGAGCCATCAGTTTACACATAAACAAATCTAGTGTTCTCCCTTGAACCATTGTTCTTTCTCTACAAAAACCCCCCACACACTCAAGTAAGTGTCCTGATGCCTGAATCCAAAATCTGTATCAGTTCCATTGGGACTTCATCTTTTCCCGACTGATCGTGCTCGGGGATCTGCCTGTCTCCAGCACTCGGGACCCTCAGCTACCACCACCCCCTGGGATCCCTGATCGAGTCAAGCTTCACGGAGCAGTGAGAGCCTAACTCTCTCTCTAGGTATAGCCCTCTGACCCTTGCAGATGTTCTCTGTTAATACCTGTGTGCATGTTAATCTGATTCTAGGGCTGGAAGAACCCTACCCTGGGGAACCTAGGTCCTGCAGGATAGTTCCCTTGGGAGGGAACTTGCTGAAGGGAGAAGTAGAGCTCTGTATGAGATCACAAGTGACAGAAGGACATTGATAGAATTACTGACCCCCACCCCACTAAATGAGCATACCCCCAAAATCACAGTACATCTGACAACAAACCCCTGGTCACAGGCCCTAGTGGCCCAGTGGCTAGTCCACCACTGCTCAGGCGCTGGTGCACTTCAGTCTCTCCTATTCTCTTCCTAGAATACTAGTCTGGTATTCTGTGATTTGTAATACTTTGGTCTAATTTTGGTTGTGGGGGTTAGAGGGGGGTGCTGGGTGGTGTTGAGGGCCTGTGAAATATAGAATATCAAACTAGATGATCTGGAGGTCCCGCTGGCCTTAAACTCTACAAAGTAATTAAATTCTTGTATGGAATAAGTCAAGATAACAGAAACAATAGACATCGCTGCTCAAGAAACTAGGCTGCATGCAAGGCTGATCAGAAGATGGGCTATGTGATCAGAGGGGTTTCCCTGGGAACTGATTGCAAACAGGGCAGCAGCGTGTGCCTGAGTGTGAAAGAAGCAGAAAAACAACTAGAGAAAGCCAGGAGACAGTGAGAGAAACACTGGTAATTGGGCACTAAAAACAACTTGAGAGAGAGAGAGAATGTGATTCTTTTAGCTAGAATGCTGGTTGGAAAGAGGTTTGAATTACTGAGAAAGGAGACTGCATCCTATTGTTTGTTCCTACTGTGTCAAGGAAACAGGACTTTTTATACATTCTTGGTAAATAAGCACCCAAGAAATAATCAATTCCTCCTCCTAACAAAAACTGCCAACAAAGTCTCAAATATTGGTTAGCTGCTCAGGCCTAAAGGGATAACAATAATTTTAATTTATTGATAAGGAGAAATTTATAAGAATATTTTAAAATAGTCAAATCCATGCTGTTTCTGGTATCAGCTAAGATCACATGAACACATCCAGCATGAAGGCATCATCCAAGAACAATGTCTAAGGAAGTGGAGATCAAAATTGTCTGTGAAATGCTGAGCTTCGAGAAGTAAAGGTAGAACTCCCAAGGTAATTAGGGGACATCTGGATAATATGATGAACAAAGACTCTTCCACTTCCTCCAATTAATACTCCTGACCAGACTCTCCTTTGTGTAAATGTTGACACAAGTGTGACAGGTATGGCAATTTCCCGCAATAACCTGGACAAACTGTATTGAATTAAATTAATGTATCATTGTGGATCAAGGGTTAAGTAGTTGCTTAGGGGAGGATAACCATGGCTCCTTCAGGAACTAAGAAACCAGTGCGGGTGGTTAGGAAAATTCACTCGCACTGTAACACCTCCAGAGAGATGCTACCTCCTGGGAATGTTCTCCTATACTGGTTCAAACTGGATTCTTCAGAAGACAACAGACACAGAAAGGACTTTTGGATAAATAGCCTGAATGTAAACTGACCCAGGGCCTTCTATCTCATCCAGCAAATGGACAGGACCATCTCTCCAACAGGAAGGGCCCAATCCTTAGGGAAGGGTTGGAAGAACTCACTCCTACCTGAACACTTGTTGGAATTGGAGTGATCGCTGGTAAGCTTATTAGCATGCATGGATGTTCTTTTATTGTTTTTAATATGGTTTTTTTTTCCGTAATCCTTTTACCTCAAGAATAAATGTGCTGTCTTAAAACAAGCTGTATGGAAACTTAAAACCATGGGCAATGATGCTGTTTACATCTTCTGACGAGAAGACCAAACAGGCCATCTTAGGCAATCTGCCTTTCTGAGGAGTAATGCAATGTTGTTGGAGCTGTGTCAGTCCCAGGATATTAGAGAGACAAGGTGGGTGAGGTAAAAGCTTTTATTGGACCAGCTTCTGTTGGTGAGAGAGACAAGCTTCTAAGCATACATAGAGCTCTTTTTCAGGTCTGGGAAACTTACTCTGAGTGTCACAACTAAATACAAGAGATTAAAGATGATGAGAACAGAGTGCAGGCCCTGACACCTGACAGGAAGTAGACCGTTGGAGCCCATGGCATGAGTCGTTTCAATATAATGGAGAGAAGATCTAGAGAGAACTAGAAGAGAAGTCAATAGCCCATTCGTTGTTACATAGTTAACTCATCACCAGTGTCCGGGTGTAATGTTGCAGGGGTTTTCATCTGTGGGGCAGGCCACCTGTCTTTGTTCACCACTCAACCCTTTAGCTGACTAACAAATGTCCAGGTATGGTCCAAAGTCCCAAGGAATCATCCTGTCCTCTGAGCACTGTGTTCAACGCTTTCCTGGGCTTCCTCTGCCTTTCCCCAGCTCAGGTGTCAAGAACTGTCATGCCTAACCAAAGTCTTCCTGCGACCTACAGCCTCCGTCTCTGGCTCTTCAGCCTTTCATAGAAGCAAGCAAACCTGTCTCCTCCCTGTGGTTTCTCCCTTCAGACTGAATTCTCTCTTTTTGATAGATCCCCTAAGGTATCATCCAATCTTTCCTTAATTCTTGTGGCTAATTTTAGTACACCCACTGCACCTGTTCTAAAATGAACTTTTAACCCATTTTCAGCCCATGATGCACATCACCCCATCATACATCTCTCCCCCACTTCCCTCTCCAGACAGTACCCAATTGGCAGGCCTTCTTGGAGTCCAGAGAGGCCCAGGCCACTTCCAGTTTTTGAGCCCCCTAGCTATAATGCATGGTCTAACCTTGTGCCATCAGAACCAATATATTTTATTAATATTTATGAACGTTTTTAACTCTTTAATATGACAAAATCTATATCGGTTAACAAAATAATTATGTCTTTTACCAAATCACATCTCTTATTTGCTTAAATTTGCAGATCTAAACTGAGAGAGTGTCACATTTTGGTCTGATAGGGCTGCGCATAAAAACAAGTTGCGAAACATATCAAATGCCAAAAAATTAACAAGTGTCTAAATTTGAGGCCCCCTTTGAGCTTGAGGCTCAGGCCAAATGGCCCTCCTGCCCCCGCCCCTGATTGGCCCTGCCAACTGGGTACTCTTCAGGGTACCTCGTCAGGTGGTCCAAACCACTATTCCAGCTTCCAGTTCATGCACCCACATAAACCACAGGTCTTTTCCCTCCAGGATCTCTTGCTGTATTCCTCCAGCCATTCTTTTTCTTGTGTGGCCATTCCTAGGGCCTGACTGGAAGACACCAACCTAATTGTTACACCTCAGATCAGAGCCCGCTTAACCCACTCCATCTCAATATGTTATTAGTGAAAACAAGTGAAAGTTTATTCAACCAGGTATAGAGATTCAAGTGACAGCGAGTAGAAATATTAGAAACAAATGGATACTTATAAAGTAAAATCATAACACACATTTAGACCTTGACTCATTTAGCTAGATATTTTCATGTCTTAATGAGAAAAGCTCACTCACAATCCATCCAGTGTTTTTCAGCCAGACTTGGCTCTGATCTTCCATTCATGAGACAAGTCATGCTGTCAGCTGCTTCCTAGGTGAAATATCCAGGGTGTCCTTAGGTATATAAGAACAGTCCTTTTTCATAAACAGGTCAACCCCATTGCTATTTTTTCCTCCTGTGGCCTCCCTCTCTTGTTGACTTTGCAACATTTAATCAGATCTGGTTCCATGTGCAAATAGGCATATATTGTGAGACACACAATACACAATGACCAGACGGAGAGATAAGTGCCTACTACTGCATGCCAAAACAGAACCTGACCAACACGGAGAACATAGCTTTCAAAATAGATCAAATTTAAGAAGTTATGTATCTGTACATTCACTTGGCAATGATTATAAGAACATAACAATTGCCTTACTGGGTGAAACCAAAGGTCCATCTAGCCCAGCACACTGTCTTCTGACGGTGGCCAGTTCCAGGTGCCCCAGAGGGAATGAACAGAACAGGTGATCCATCCCCTGTTGCTCATTCCCAGCTTCTGGCAAACAGAGGTTAAGGAAACCATTTCTGCCCATCCTGACTAATAGCCATTGATGGACCTATCCTCCATGAATTTATCTAGTTATTTTTTGAATCCTGTTATAGTTTTGGCCTTCACGACATCCTCTGGCAAGGAGTTCCACAGGCTGACTGTGCATTGTGTGAAGAAATACTTCCTTTCATTTGTTTTAAACCTTCTGCCTATTAATTTCATTTGGTGACCCCTAGTTCTTGTGTTAAGAGAAATAGTAAACAACACTTCCTTATCTACTTTCTCTACACCAGTCATGATTTTATAGGCCTCAATCATATCTCACCTTAGCCGTCTCTTTTCCAAGCTGAAAAGTGCCAGGCTTATTAATCTCTCCTCATAAGTAAGCCATTCCATACCCTTAATATTTTTTGTTGCCCTTTTCTGAACCTTTTCCAATTCCAATGTATGCTTTTAGAGATGGATTGACCACATCCACACACACTACTCGAGATATGAGCATACCATGGATTTATATAGAGGCAACATGATATTTTCTGTCCTGTTATTTATCCCTTTCTTAATTATTTCCAGAATTCCATTTACTTTTTTGACTGCTGCTGCACATTGAGTGGATGTTTTCAGAGAACTATCCACAATGACTCCAAGATCTCTTTCTTGAGTGGTAACAGCTAATTTAGACCCCATCATTGTATATGTATAGTTGGGATTATGCTTTCCAATGTGCATTACTTTGCATTTATCAATATTACATTTCATCTGCCATTTTGTTCCCCAGTCACCCAGTTTTGAGAGATCATTTTGTAGCTCTTCGCAGTCTGCTTGGGTCTTAACTATCTTTAGTAATTTTGTATCATCTTTAAATTTTGCCATCTCACTGTTTACCCCTTTTTCCAGATCATTTATGAATACGTTGGATAGGACTGGTCCCAGAACAGACTCCTAAGGGACACCATTATTTACCTCTCTCCATTCTGAAAACTGACCATTTATACCTACCCTTTGTTGCATCCGATGAAGTGGGCTGTAGCCTAGGGAAGCTTATACTTAAATACATTTGTTAGTCTCTAAGGTGCCACAAGTACTCCTGTTCTTTTATCTTTTAACCAGTTACCAGTCCATGAGAGCACCTTCCCTGTTATCCCGTGGCAGCTTACTTTGCGTAAGAGCCTTTGGTGAGGACCTTGTCAAAGGCTTTCTGAAAATCTAAGTACACTATATCTCCTTGGTCCATATGCTTGTTGACCCCCTCAAAGAATTCTAGTAGATTGGTAAGTCATGATTTCCCTTTACTAAAATCATGTTGAGTCTTCCTCAGCAAATTATGTTCATTTATATGTCTGACAATATTGTTCTTTATTATAGTTTCAACCAGTCTGCCCGGCACTGAAATCTGGTTTACAGTCCTGTAATTGCCGGGATCACCTCTGGAGCCTTTTTTAAAAATTGGTGTCACATTAGCTATCCTCCAGTCATTTGGTACAGAAGCTGATTTAAATGATAGGTTACAAATGACAGTTAGTAGTTCTGCAATTTCACATTTGAGTTCCTTCAGAACTCTTGGGTTAATACCATCTGGTTCTGGTGATTTATTGCTGTTTAATTTATCAGTTTGTTCTAAAACCTCTGATACCTCAATCTGAGAAAATTCCTCAAATCTGTCACCTAAAAAGAATGACTCAGGTTTGGGAATTTCCCTCACATCCTCAGCCATGAAAACCGATGTAAAGAATTCATTTAGTTTCTTTGCAAGGGCCTTATTGTACTTGAGTGCTCCTTTAGCATCTCGATCATTCCATGACCCCATTGCTTGTTTAGCAGGCTTTCTGCTTCTGATGTACTTAAACAAAATTGCTATTACAGTGGAACCCCGCTATAGCGCGAATCCGCTTATAGCGCGGGGCTCCCGATGGCCGCAGCGCACGGCACTTTGATGTGGCATGACCCCGCAATAGCACAACCCCGTGTTTACCGCAATCGGGTATTTTTGGATCCCAATCATCGCGGTATTGCGGGGTCCGACTGTACTTTTTGAGTCTTTGGCTAAGTGTTCCTCAAATTCTTTTTGGCCTTCCTAATTGTATTTTTACACCTCATTTGCCAGTGTTTATGCACCTTTCTATTTTTCTCACTAGGATTTAACTTTCACTTTTTAAAGGATGCCTTTTTGCCTCTCACTGCTTCTTTAACTTTGTTGTTTAGTCATGGTGGCTCTTTTTTGGTTCTCTTACTATGTTTTTTTAATTTGGAATGTGCATGTAAGTTGAGTATCTATTATAGTGTCTTTAAAATTATGATGGCTCTTAGCAGAGAGCTTACATGACACCCTTTTGTGAATTGTTGTGCATATTTGGCCTAGTGGATCCCTGTAAGACTCTATGCCCCCCTTGGCACAGAGAAGTGACTGGGTTGCACCAAGCCCTTTGCTACTCAGTTCCATAGTCTTGTGATGGGGATTGACCCCTATTATGGGAGTCTCCCCACCCACAAACTTGGCTGTCCTAGCACCCCAGAGAGCTGTATTCCATAAGGCAGCAGATAAGGCTGACCACAGCAGAAACAGACCACATAGTGTTCCTGGTTGCCCTCTGATGGTCCCTTGCAGGTCTGTAGGTATGTTGGAGTGTTTTTAGCAGCTCCATCTTCCTTACCCTCTGGAATTTGGAGTTCTCCTCCATCCCACCTCCCTTGGTAAAATATCCTTAATTTAGGCCATTGCTCAGGCTGTTTTATGACATTGACTTCTAGATAGGTCTTTGTCCTCTCTACAGCCGGTTTGGTGGATTGTGGTTGAAATCTTCAGACCCAATTTTAGTCTGCAACTGGCAGGACTACAAAATCCAGCACTTTATCCAATGAATTCATTTCTGGACACCTGTTTTGGCAGGTTCTGTAGGTGCTGAGCCACCATTTGGGAACATCCCATGGGAAAAGCTTTACTCTCAAGAAGAGTTTTGTAGCTTTCTACAGTTAGTCTCCTTTCTGATAACATATGATTTTTCTTGTTCATCTGAGAGGGCACAGGAAGTGGCTAGTGCCTCTCCTGAGAGAAACAGGACACCTGGGCTGCGCACTGCTTAGGCCCGATCTGACACTACTGCCACTCATTTGAAAGCTTATAAAAATGTTTCCATGTCGTCTCCAGGGCCTACTTTAGATGGGATCAGGACTGGCCTACTAGGGTCCTCTTCCCATAGAGCCACCCATCTGTCAGTTCCCCATATCTAAAGGCACCGAAGAAAATGTTCTTGCTGTAACTGTTGGGCCTCTTACTGCTTCTGCTGTCCTCGTGACTGTCATAAACACATGTGAGTCTGCTCCTGTTGTGCAGCCAACATGAGGATGTTTTTCTCCATTTGGCTGGCTACCTTTGACACTAATAATAATAAAACCCTTACTCTGTCTCTCTTTCCTCCTTTTTCAGAGGGGCGAATGGTTAATCCCACTTTTGATATCATGTATTACATAGCTGCTCACCCCCAGGGCTCCCCTTTGCATTTTGGTGTGATGTTGCAGGGTTTTTTGGCACTCGTTGCAGGCTGTCTACCTTTACATGCCAATCAGCCCTCTAGCTGAGAAGCAGCTAAACCAAGTGCTTTCCTGAGTAACAAATGTCCAAGTATAGTCCAAAGTCCGATGGAATTACCCTGTCCTCTGGGGCCTGAATTCAGCAATTTCCTGGTGTTCCACTGTCTTTCCCTGATTCTGGAACCATCAAGCACCGTCCTGCTCAACCAAAGTCTTCCTGAGGCCTCCAGCTGTCTCTGGCTCTTTAGTCTTTAACAGGAGCCAGCCTGTCTGCCTGCTCCCTTTGGCTTCTCCCAGATTGAATTCTCTCCCCTTTTATTTGGCCCAGGTGTCTGTTAAGTTCCCATTTGATTTTTCCTTAGTCCCCATGGTTAATTAGGTATACCTCTTGCACTTCTTGCATCATTAACTACTAACCCTTTTTGAGTTCATAATGGGTTCTACCCGATCATAGGCCCCTTCATTGATCTTAGCGATGAACGGGAAAAGGGAGAAAAGGTAATTGGATAAATAAGTGGAGTTGTGGATTACTGGATTTTTGTTTGTTTGATTATGAGAAATTCTAGAGCATGCTTGAATGCTAAAGAAAAGGAGCCAGGGGACTGGAAGAGGATAGGGATGAAGACAAGAGGGGGGAATGAGAATAGGAGCAAGGGAGATCAACAGAAAGGACATGACAAAGTCAAGGAGCCAGATGGGACAGAAGGAAGCAGGGAATAATCAAGAAACCTCAAAATAGGGACTGGGATTATTGGGAAAGAATGGGTGAAAAGGAGGGGGGACTTGATTAAGTTAAGGTGGCATAGTATGTTAGAGGTATTCCATCACTATACTCACAAGCACCAACTCTCTTCTTTCTGGGTGGATGCTCCCACTCTCCCCTGAGGCCCTGCCAACACTCCGCCATATAGCAGCTGTATTACAGTAACTTTATCAGTATTGCAGCACCCAAACATTAATCTGAATTTGTTCTAATAATGTTTGTTTAAGGTTAGCTCCACAATTTCAAAGCACAGGGTCTTGTGTAATCCGAACAACTAACTGCAAACTCCTTTTTCAGCTAATCAGTATCTTTGCTTCAAAAGAAATTAAACTGTCTCCACCCCGTGTCTCCACTGGCATTTGATCTGCAATTGGATTGAAGCTAAAAATTAATTATTCTTCCGACATATTGATTACATGACTATAAACATAAAAGCAGCAGCCCAGAACAATGTACACTGACCTTCTGTTGAAACACCATGTTTGTTTTCCAAAGGAAGCTAATTAAAGTTTCAAATAGACCAGTTCTTTCTAGCAGAGGAGAAAGTCGTAGTTAAACTAAAACCAACAGTGCCATCTAGTGCCTCAACATTTTCTTAAATAACAAACAAACCTCCTATGTATTAGGGTATTCACTACAGCAGTCTTCACTACAGCAGTAGGTCTTCACTACAGCAGTAGGTCGATTTCCCTTAAGTCGATTTTCTAAAGCAGACTGCATAAAGTCGACTAAGTGCGTCCCCACAAAGCACAGCAGGTCGACGGTGTCTGTCCTTACAACTTTTGCAAGGGTTGACATAGTGAGCATTGCACTGTGGGTACATATCCCATCGTGCCGGGAGTCCCCAGCAGGCACCACCTTTCGGGGCAGCCGGGCACGCTCCCCAGGGGACCAGCCACCAGTCCGGGCAGGTCCGTGGCCCCCCGTGCCCGCCCGAGCAGCTCCGCGCCGGCTCCCCCCCACCCCCCCGCCTGCCCGAGCAGGTCTGCGGACCCCCGTGCCTGCCTGAGCAGCTCCGTGCCGGCTCCCCCCCCGCCCGCCCAAGCAGCTAGCTCCATGGCATCTTCCCCCCCCCCCCTGCCCGAGCAGCTCCGCGAACCCCTGCTTGGGCGGGCACAGGGGTCCGCGGAGCTGCTCGGGCAGGGGGGGGAGCAGAGCTGCTCGGGCGGGCACGGGGGTCCGCGGACCTGCTCAGGTGGGCGGGGGGGGGGGGAGCTGGCGCGGAGCTGCTTGGGCGGGCACGGGGGGCTGCGGAGCTGCTCGGACTGGTGGCTGGTCCCCTGGGGAGCAAACAGGCATTGTGGCAGGTCGGAGGCTTAATGTCACATGCATCCTCACTAACTGACAATCGACCCAGAGAGGTCGATTTCAGCGCTACTCCTCTCGTTAGGGAGGAGTACAGAAGTCGATTTTGAGGTCCCTCTAAATCGACTTTAATGGCATGCATGTGAGGACAGGTAAATGTTTATATCGACTTAATGTCGCTAAAGTTGACGTTAAGCCCTAGTGGGAACCAGCCCTTAGATTCTACATTTCAGGTGGTGCGCCTAATACTAAAGAAATGGCTAATGCCATAAATGACAATGACTCAGTGGGCTTAAAGTCCCCTCCAAAGTCCTTCCAACATAAAATAAATGGTTCTAGAGTGACAAAATCTTTGGTTTTGTATTATTAATAATAGCTCTTATAAGAATATAATGACTGGTCTATTTGATTATTACTGCAGCTGTGAATTAACTGCTATAGTTAACAACTCTACATTAACAATAACTTTTCAGCCAATTGGATTACATCTTTACATAAAGCTGAAATTTAACTACTCCTTGTCTATTTTGGATAGTATTTTGATATGACAGTGAACTATTTATTCTGCATTGCAGTACTATCAGTTGGAGTTTTATGACTGGGGTCCCACTAAGACTCCTATGATATGGAGATGTGTATCTTGAGAGGCTATCCCAGGGAGTAAAAATAGCAAGGGAAAAAGGAAGGCAACATTTCCTTATCAGTACTGTAGTTCAGTGGATATTGGGAACTGTTAGACAGATTTGCCTTTTGATCCTATTCTCTAGCTATTATCATAGGGTTTTTATGGGCCAATCTAAATTAGACAAAATTAAGTAATTAAATAAAATTATTTTATTTTATATCAAATAAATATTATAGATTTTATAGAGTTTAAGGCCAAAAGGGACCATTAGATCATCTAATCTGAACTCTATATAGCACAGGCCATTAAATGTCACCCAGATACTCCTAAATTGAGCCCTATAACTTTGGTTAAACCAAAACAGTGTTGATAAAAATGATAGGGCCCAATCCTGCATTTAGTCATGTGCACAGTCTCATTGACTGACTCATGTGAAGGGCCACATGCATGAATAACAGGTTTGCAGGACTGCACTCTTGTCTTTTGTTGTTGTTTTTGTTTTATACTGTTTATTGTTCGAATGACTAATTCAAGGTAACTTCTATTCTAAGAACATTGCCTTTCCAGAACACTGGACACTACTGTTGCTTCCCTTTCCCTATGTTCTGCAGTTCTCATGAAGCACAACATGGAGATTATATTTGGCGCCTCACACTAGCCTAAGATATATATTTATTGTCTATTGTTAACTTAGAGTGACTGTACCATAAAAAGGAGCTCAAGGTAAAGGTTTTAAATCCTGTAACAGGAAGAGAAAGATTATAATCTTGATGCCAGTTGCCTCAGATTCCTTTCTACTATGAGGAGTCATATTTCAAGTATTTTTTATCATCGTTCTTGACTTTACTAATCTTATGCCCATAAGCAATAGGTAAGGTAAGAGTCAAATCAAACATATTGCTGTATATGGCATATAACAAGAAGAAGAGTCAATTGTGCATTATTTAAGTTTCATATTTTATTCTCAGGCAAGATTGCAATTCAAGTCTCTCAACCCTTATGTCTCTAAGGCTATAAGGCTATATCTACACTTACATTAGCATATAGAATACAGACACTCCACACCCGCCTAGCAATGTAGATGGTGAGGCAAGCAGAGTAAATATATTCCAGAACCTTAAAGTATATATCAGGGTGGCCAAACTTACTGCCCTCTGAGCTGGATACAACAATCCTCAGAAGTTCGAGAGCTGGGACACACTTGCCAAGGCTTGGGGCTTCAGCAGAAGTGGGGATAAAGTCCTTACCCCCGGCAGGTGCTTCCCACAGAGCTGAAACCCCAAGACCCACTTCCCAGGTAGTCAGAGGCAATGCATGGGGAGACACATGGGGTCATGTGCCTCCCCCATTTTTTTCAGGGTTTGCTGGCCCTGTTCAGTCAGATGGTGCCTCTGAGCTGGAGCCAACAAGCTGGGAACTGTGGCCATGGGGAGAGACAGCGGCAAACAGTTGAGAGCTGCAGGGAAAGCTGCTGCTTTTGCTGCTGCCTCTCCCTGCAGAGCTAACACCTGGGAGTTGTAGGGAGGGACCACTGAGGATAAGAGGGGGTCCTGCCTCAGGGGGCCTGACTCAAGCTGTGGGAGGGCCCAAACCTTTAAATTGTGTTCCCCCCAGGCTCAGCAGGCACCAGACATCTCTGGCCAAAGCCTGTAGCCCCCCCCCACCTTTGCCCCCCCCCCCCAGTCTGGTAGGTGGAGAATGTGGCGGGGAGAGGGGGGGGCCATGAGGGTGCTCCATGAGCCACACTTTAACTGTAAAAGAGCCACATGCTGCTCACGAGCTGTGGTTTGGCCACCCAGTATATATCCTAAGTAGCTCTGTAGATGCCCAAACAGTGCCTCCCTCATCTACATGGCTGTTTTCACACTGCATTGATCCAAATCCATTTAACAGAGCACTGAAAAGAAGTCATTACCTGCCCCCAAAGTTTGAGGACATACTGCCTGAGCTAACCAGGGCACAAGTATTCACCATTTGTGGTGTCAAAAATGGGTTCTGGCATATTGAACTTCATGAGCAGGCACTGCTGGTATGGATGCCTATGGGCATCAGCCCAGCTGCAGAGGTGTTCCGGTGTAAACTCAACCAGACACTAGAGGGTCTCTCAGGCTGATGTAGCTGATGATGTTCTTATTGTAGGAGAAGCAGATGACAAAGGAGAGGCAATCCAGGAACATGACACCAAGCTATGACAATTCCTAAGCACGTGCCAGGAGTCAAATAATAGGCTGAATCCAGACAGGCTGAAGCTGAGGAGAATTGTAGTACATTGGATATCTGTTAGCTTCTGAGAGACTCCAGATGGACCCTGAGAAACTAGGAGACTGTGATGGGGTGTACAAACCCCACACTGGGTAACAAAGGGTTAAGGAACTACTCTAGGCCCAGCCAGACTCACCTCACCATACTTGTAGGAAATGCTTCAACTAGAGGAGGAGCTAAAAGGCAGAGGAACCGCTCATTTGGTGATAGACCAGGGATAGATCAGACCTGCAACCTGAAGGTCCAGCAGAGGAGAATGGAGGGAAGGGAAAATCCCTTTCTAAGACAACTGCCCAAAGATCCCTCCCCGAGGGAAGGGAGGACTACCACAGAGACAGCTAGAGAGGGAAGACTTCCCCTCTCCCCCTCATATGAACTCTGATAATCCCCTCCTCTATACTTTTTGTTTGGACTATCCCAGGGATCGGCAACGTTGACATGCGGGACCGCAGGGTAAGCACCCTTAGCGGGGCCCGCCGCTTTGTTTACCTGGCGTTTCACCGACTGCGGCTCCCACTGTCTGCGGTTCACTGTCCCAGTCCAATGGGGGCTGCGGGAAGCGGTGTCCAGCACCTCGCCGCTTCCCGCAGCCTCTGTTGGACCGGGACAGCAAAGCCCCAAACAGCTGCACCAAGCCCCAAACAGCTGCACCTGGATCCTCACCTCCACTGAGCCCCACTCCTCCAACATTTGGACCCCCACTGAACCCCACACACCCAGACTTCCCTGCTGAGCTCTGTCCCCCAACACTGAGCCCCAACCACCATTGCCTGGACCCCCATGCAGAGTCCCATTACCATTGGCCCCAGAACTCCCAACAAGCCCTTTTGCAGATCCCCCACGCACCCGGATTCTACACTGAGCCACCCACACCCAGATTACTCCACACAAAACCCTCACCTGGATCCCCCCCTGCCCACTAAGCTCCTCCACACTTGGATCCTGCCTGTCCACACCTGGTGCACCTGGCAGGGAGGGAAAAGGCACTAGGATATTCTGGGGCAGGCCTGGTCCTTGCGCTATGTCAGGGTTGGGTGCAGCCTCACTGCTGAGTCTGTGTCCCAGGGTGCACATTCATCTCCCACTTCTGTGCAGCCAATACCATGCTGGAGCCTTCACATTAATTTGACAAATAAAAATGGCAGAATTTTAAAATATTGTGCACTGAATTTTTAATTTTTTGGTGTGGCAGACCCTCAGGAGTAGGTGACGGTTTTCAGACTGTGGGGTGCATCCCACTAGGGATGTGAACCTCAGCATTTGAAAATCTCTGGGCTAACTAGAAAGCAGAAATCAGGGGATGGGGGGACTGCGCATGACCACCCCTCACATGTCATGTGCAGGGGACTCAAATATGCTTGGTCACCCCAGGTGCTAAAATGCTTAGTTGTAGCATTTATTGTACCAACTTCTGTTGGAGAGAGAGAGAGAGAGAGAGAGAGATCACTATTAGTAAAGTTTATTCAGTGCTGAAACTCGGAATGTCACTACATCATCATCTGCAGGAGTTCAGATAAGCAATCTGAGGAAAAAAGAAATCAAAAGGTTGTAAAGAATTAAGGAACTAATTTATAGTAATTGTAGATTATAACTTCATTCCTTTGTCAAGATGTATAAGACATTGAAGTTAAAAAAATATTGATGAATAGTCCAATGAGTTGTTGAAAGTCTCTGGTGCGACTATTGGTACCCCCAAAATAGAAAATCCCAGCACCTGGATTTTTTTGTCTGACAGCCCAAACAAGATGCTATTATAGGGTTACAAAGAGGAAAATTTCAATGATTCTTGCTAGAATAGCTTTAAGGATTGTTCCTGTGTGCATTCTTATAGCAGGAAGAAAGAAGCAAAACCAACACAATTTGACCTTTAATCTAGTGTTGTATTTGCTCTGAGCTATCCTCCTTAATAAAAAGTCTGTGTTCTTGGCAGAACTGTAATGAGATTTATTTCCCCTTGGTTTGCATGAGACCTTGGTCAATTGCTCTATGTTCCTTTTAGGAGCTAGGGAGAAATTTAGATTACAATCCCAACACCAAAGTTTACCAGAACTAAAAACCATCACTTTTCTTCTCTTTAATCCTTCCACTGGCAATAGGATGGATTATAACCTTAATGAAAACTCTGTCCTGATATATATAATCATTATTGGAAATGCCTTTAGAGCTGCTAAAGTAAAACAGTAAAGAGCTGTCAACATGAAAGCTACAAAACAAATCAGAATGAAGCACCACTCAGGTACAGCATGGAGTGGACAATTCTTGCAGCTGGCCTTTTCTTTTTTACTTGTGGGTCTGGGATGGGTCTAGGCCTGCCCCAAACTAAAGACCTACCCAGTTAGCTCAGGAGGAGGAATCACTAAGCCCAGGCCACAAGTAAATACCTGAGTCAACAAACAAAAAAACAGGAATGGGAGTGAGGTCAAAGGTTGAAAATCAAGGAACCAGAAGAGGACAACAAGCAGAGAACCCCAGACAGTGCCCACCATTCCTCAGAGATATCTAAGGAGTCAGTGGACCCTGCCCAGGGGAGACATGATCAAACAAGGAAATGGAAATAGGCCCCACAGTCACAGAGAAGCCTCTCCTCCATCTTCCTCCTGATATGATGGATGGCCATCTCGGCCAGCAACAAGAGGAAGTTGACAAGAGGTCCCGCAACTATGTGGGACCACAGATGGGGTGTGCATTGATGAGGAGATGCAGGGAAGAGAAGTCAGAAGTGGAGATGCCACTATTGCACCCCCATAGATGTGTGCCAGAGTATCCCTCTCATCTCAGAAAAGGCAGGTGTCAGGGGAGTTCATGAACTGCACTAGGTACATATTCATGCTCACAGCTCTGTGGAGGAACTGCCAACTAATATCCTCACCAGGCGTGGAACCAGAATACAAGCTGGCTCACCAGGGTTTCTTGCCCACCTCTTGTGGCAGCAGGACTCATCACTTGGTGTAAGAGCGGGACACAAGGGTGAGGAAGTGTTTTGTATTAAACGCAGGATAATGAAATGTTGTTATATTACTGAATGATAGCAGAAGTGTACCTAACACGCCCTGACTAAGGTAACCCTACTTTGAACCTCAGGTGCTAAGTAGCAGGTAAGGTGGAGATTGGACGTCTAACATTAGTGAATGCAAGTGAAAATGGAGGTAGGATCGCAGTCTAAAATAGGGAAAGAACCAGTCAAAAATTACTTAGACAAGTTAGATGTCTTATAATCACCAGGGCCTGATGAAATGCATCCTAGAATACTAAAGGAGCTGACTGAGGAGATATCTGAGCCATTAGCAATTATCTTTGAAAAGTCATGGAAGCTGGGAGACATTCCAGAAGACTGGGAAAGGGAAATATAGCCCCCATCTATAAAAAGGGAAATAAGGACAACCCAGGGATTGAGAGAGCAGTCAGCTTAACTTCTATACCCAGAAAGATAATGGAGCTAATAATTAAGCAATCAATTTGCAAACACCTAGAAAATAATGAGGTGATAAGTAACAGTCAGCATGGATTTGTCAAGAACAAATTGTGTCAAACCACCCTGATGGCTTTCTTTGACAGGGCAACAAGCCTTGTGGATAGAGGGAAGCAGTATATGTGGTATATCTTGACTTTAGTAAGGCTTTTGATATGGTCTTGCATGACCTTCTCATAAATAAACTAGAGAAATGCACCCTAGTTAGAGCTACCATAAGGTGGATGCATAACTGATTGGAAAATCGTTCCCAGAGAGTAGTTATCAGTGATTCACAGTCATGCTGGAAGGGCATAACGAGTGGCGTCCCATAGGGATCAGTTGTGGGTCCGGTTCTGGTCAATATCATCATCAATGATTAGATAATGGCATAGAGAGAACACTTATAAAGTCTGCGGATGATACCACTCTGGGAGGGGTCGCAAGTGCTTTGGAGGGTAGGATTAAAATTAAAAATAATCTGGACAAACTGGAGAAATGGTCCGAAGTAAATAGGATGAAATTCAATAAGGACAAATGCAAAGTAGTCCACTTAGGAAGGAACAATCAGTTGCTCACATACAAAATCGGAAATGACTGCCTAGGAAGGAGTATTGCAGAAAGGGATTTGGGGCATAGGACTAACAGCCAAATTCAGCATTGTTCTTTCTCCTGTCCACTGGTCCTTCTGCCTCTCTTGGGCTGTTTTCCCTTTTCTCCTTGATCCTGTTTCCCCAGCCTTTGGTTACTTCTCCTCCTGATCCCTTCTTGGATCTTTCTTCTTGTCACTGAATGCTCTGTTTCATGCATACACCCCTTGGATACTTCTCCAACGTTCCGTTGGATTCTTCCCCTATCCTGTTCCATTCCCACCTTCCATTGGTAGCTATACTGGGGAAAGGGAGAACCCCAAAATGCTCAGGCTACCACCTCTGAATAGCTGGTGTGATGGAGTCAGCCCAGAAGGATATAAGAGAGTGCTGGAAGGCAGGTATATCAGCCTCAAGATGTGCAGGTCCCTGTTCCCTGGATAGTCAAACAAAGGCTACTCCAGACCAATCAAGACACCTGACGCCAATTAACCAGTTAAGGTCATTAGGCTAATGCTGGCACCTGATCCCAATTAACTGCAAAAGGTCAGTTAAGACAGCTAGGTTAATGAAGACAGGCGGAGCCAATCAAGGGCTCACTCAGACTGTTTTAAAGCTCTCTTTTCCAGTTCCCTCAGAGGGGATCCAAGGAGAAAGGAGCTGGAAGCTTTGCTGCAACCTGAGGTAAGGGAAAAGCTAGGAAGAGGCCCAGTGAATCAAAACAGCATTAGTGGTGGAGGGAAAGCCACCAACAGCTGCTACCATTAGGGTCCCTGGGCTGAAACCTGGAGTAGAGGGGTGGGTCTGGGTTCTCCCCCTCCCCCCCCCCCCATCTCCCTCCATACTCTACAGAAATCCTCTTGAGAGGAGAAGTGAGACTCAATTCATTCAGGAAACTGAACTGTGCTTACTGAGCTCTACAGAGCAACAAAGATTGTGAGGTATTCCTCCTTTTCCACCTTCCATACTGGCCTGTGATGAAGGTAACTCACTAGGCAGTGACCCTTCCAATTATACTGAGAAAGGGAGGTCACTCTGGGGCCTAGATGAGTTTCTGAGGCCCCTAAATCTGCCAGGAAGCACAGGACCCACAAGTACAGACTTGGCGCTTTGTCACACTGCGTATACAATACATCTCTAATAGGCCTTCTATTTTCTATTGTATTTTCTATTGTACTAGGGCACATTGCCATCATCTCATTCACTTCAAAATACCTGTCCTTGTCAGAAAGGCCAAAGCCCATATTAGCAAGTTTTCAGTAAGGCACAGTGAGCAATTCTCATATTAGTGGGAAAGTTTCCAACAGTCTTCCCCTTAGTCCAGATAACACTGGTGCTGGAATTTCAAGCCTTATCATTTCTCAATACAAGCAAGCATATCTTAATCAAACTACCTTGTAATGATCTCAGAACTCATTTTTATTACACTGGAGTTCCTCAGGCTTCAAAAAGAAAAGACAACTGGTGCAGCTTTGAAACTAAATACACCATAAATCTCTGCTAATCTCTCTTTGCCTTGTAAATGAGATATGAGAGCATTGTGTTTTTCCCCGGCGGAAATCGAATATTTCATCAAAGAGTTTTGGACTAAGATTATTTTGCACATTTGACATGTTATCAACTGTTAAACTCCAAACTTGAGGCATGTGGCTGATGAGAGGAAGGCAGCTGGGAGACTAAGGGAGTGAGCCAGCTGGAGCTATCGAGGGGGAGCACTACTACTTTATTGCTATTGAATAACTTTAGGAAGGCAAAAGAGGAACACTTTCTGTGCTGGGAACCTGCCATCGAGTTTGGTAGGGCTCTGGGCTGGTTGGTGTGATTGCTGTGTTTTGAAATCTCAACTTGGTTGCTGGCTGGCAGGGCTAGGTTGACCTTCAGTTAGGTGAGTAAGCGCCTTGCTTTCAGCAAGGTTCCTTGAAGTGAGAGCCATGCAGTTTCTGATTGGATAAGCCAGTGATTCAAGGCAGCTGAGCAACAGGGGTTGAGTTACCCATTCCAGCTGTGTGTGGAGCCCAGGCTTTAAAAATCACACAGGCTCTCAGTGGCTGTTAAGATGGGTTGTTGATGACATGCAGCCAGCTGGGAGAGGAAGGAAGTTCAACAGCAGAGGAAGGCAGGGAGGTAGGGCTGGGTGTGTTTCTTTTCCTTACTTTAACCTGCAGGTATACTAAAAGAAAGAGCAACAATGGGAGGGAAATTGTTTGTAGCCATCACCACTTCTAGCTTTTCCTCTACTTGCGCCTGGGGGGAGGGAGGGCTCAACCAGAGAGGCATCCTGACCCTAGAGGCTTCCACCCAGGTCCTGGTCTTGACTTTGCTCGCCTATCTGCACTGATAAAAGCCAAGCAGGGGGAGCCACCTGGTTTGGGAGATGTTTGCTGATGGGTTCCTTCAGAAAAGAGGTAAGATAGCTGCAGGTGGAGGTGGCTTGTTGGCACAGCATTTGGGAGCATGAGGACTTCATCGACAGGATGCAGGTGGAAACATCTGGGATGGAGGATACTAGCCAGTTACAGATGATTACAGCATCACCCGAGGAAGAAGGAGAGAACTGACTGCTCTATGGGGAGGAGATCAACTGCTGGCCCTCTTGGGCAGTAGAAAATGCTCCTACACCATTTTGAGATGAAAATGGGAGATGAGGAGCAGATCCTAATGGCAGAAAAGACGGAGATGCCTATCTCAAAGGCTGGTAGGCTTATGGCCAATCAGTCCAAGAGTAGGAGGATAGGGTATTTGTGGTCGGGGACTTCCTTCTGAGGGGAAAAGAGGCATCCATCTCCTGACCTGATATGATGCCCCAGGATATGTGGTGCCTGCTTGGAGCCCATGTCTGAGACCTTATGGAAAAGATGCTGAGGCTCATCTGACTACTCCCTCATGCTACTCATAGATGTGGGCACTAATAACACTGCCACGTATGGCCCTAAGCAGATCAACAGTAAACACAGGGCTCTGAGAGCAAGGATGAAAGACTCGGGGGCAAAGGTTGTGTTCTTGTCCATCATTCCAGTTGGGTTTAAGGGCCCAGGCAGGGACCCAGACATCCTGGAGATGAATGCATGGCAGCACAGATGGTGTCAATGGGAAGGCTTCAGCTTCTTCAGCCATGGGATGCTGTTCCAGGAAGGTCTGATGGAAAGAGTTGAGGTCAACCTGACCAAGAAGGGGAAGAGCATCTTCTCAGTTGGTTGGTGAGTCAGTGTGAGAAGGGATTTAAACTACTTTCAAAGAGGCCAAGTGACAAAAGCCCATACGTGAGCATAAAAAAGGTGACCTTAGTAAAAGGCGAAATGTTGGGTGGAACATGGAAAATTACAATGAGGCCATAGAAGCAACAAAAGGGAAATCAGTAGGGAATCTGCTCCAATTTAGATGTTTATATGCAAATATAAGGAGTATGGGAAATAAACCGGAAGATTCAGAAATATTAATATACAGTCTAAATTATGACAATTGGCATTATGGAAATTTGGTGAGAAGTCTCATGACTGCAATATTGGTATAGAGGGGTATAGCTTGTTCAGGAAGGACATGCAGGGTAAAAAGGGAGAACACATCAAGATTATATATCTTGATCTGAGGACCAGAAGGAGGTGAATGAAACATCAGTTGAAAGTCTCTGGGTAAAGATAAAAGGAGTAAAAAAAAAAAAAAAAAAAAAAAAAAAAAATTAGGGGTGGTGTCTTGGTAGGGATTTACTACAGAACACCAAATCAGGAAGAGGAGTGGATGAGGCATTTCTAGAAAAAACAAAAAATATCCAAAACACAAGATCTGGTAGTAAATGGGAGACTTTAGCTACCCAGATATGTGAGGGAAAAGAAACATGGCAAACAACAATTTTTCCAATAAGTTCTTGGAATGTATTGGGGACACATTTTTGAAGTGGAAGAAGAAGCCACCAGGACAGCCATTTTAGACTTGATTCTCAGCAACAGGGAGGAATTGGTAACAAATCTGAAGGTGGAAGGCAATTTAGGTGCAAGTGGTCATGAAATGCTAGATTTCATGATTCTAAGGAAAGGAAGCAGTGAGAACAGCATATAAGGATAATGAACTTCAAAAAAGCAGATTTTAACACACAAAGGTCCCTGGGAAGAAAATGGAGTTCAGGAGAGCTGGCAGGCTCTCGAGGGGACAGTATTAAAAGCACAACTGCAAAGTAGCCTGATGTAAAGGAAAGATAAGAAGAATAGTAAAAGGCCAATATGACTCCATCAAGAGCTCTTAATGACCTGAAAATTAAAAAGAAATCCTACAAAAAGTGGAAACATGGACTTGCTAAAGAAGAATCCAAAAAATAGCACAAACATGTAGTGACAAAATTGGAACGGCTATGTCACAATATGCATTAAACCTAGCAAGAAACATAAAAGCCAATAAGAAGGTGTTCTTTCAATACATTTGGAGGAAGATGAAGGAAAGTGTAGGTCCTCTACTTAGTGAGGAAGGAGAGCTAATAACTAATGACATCAAGAAGGCAGAGGTTCAATGCCTGTTTTGCTTCAGTTGTCACTATAAAGGTTAATGGTGACCAGATACTCAATACAATTAATATTAACAATAAGGGGGAAGGAATGCAACCCGAAAAAGGTAACTAACAGGTTAAGGAATATTTAGATAAATTAGGTGTATTCAAGTCAGCAGGATCTGATGTCATTCATGTTGCAGTACTTAAGGAACTAATTGAAGCAATCTGAGAAAGATTAGAAATTATATTCAAGAACTCAAGTAGGACAGGTGATGTCCAGAGGCTTGGAGAAAGGCAAACTGTAACCCTTCTGCCAGGTAGAGCCAGCAGCAACCAGGGCTGGGTTCAACAGCTAGGGGTGTCCTTCCATTGATACAACACAGAACTGGTTCAAGCCTCCACCCAGTAACCTGGATAAATTATACACCACCCCTGCATGCTCTGAGAGGCAATACTTCCCCACTTGCAAACACAGAGTGTAGAAAAGAAACTTTTAATAAAAGGAGGGAAGTAACTTGGCATTAATTTGGGAAAACACCGCAAACAAGGTTCATAAACATAAACCATGAGCAAAAGACTCAGCCCCAAGTAAGTTGGGCTGTGTCCTTTTCCCCTCCAGTTCTTAAGTCCAGCAACCCAAAAGTCACTTTAATGTGCCTGTCCCTTCTCTGCAACCCACCCACAGTTTCTGTCCTTGGTCAGTGAAGACCCAGAGTTCAAAGGTGCATCTGCAGAGTTCTCATCTCCCCCTCCCCCAACCAGCCACTCTTTCACCAGCCGACTGTCAGTCACCTTCTTCTGCCACTTGCCTAGCTGCTGTGACCTCTGCACATCAGTCTCAGTAATTTTCAGCTCTTTGCAGGCTGGACAGGAACACTGCCCCTATCTCAAGTGAGTTCAGCTCAGTGATTTTTAGCTTTTAGTAGCCTGGGCAGGAACATAGTCCCACCGAAAGTGATTTTAGCTATGATTGACCATGAAAGGCTACTAATTAAACCTATTTAGCTATTTGAACAGTGTAGGGGGAGGATTAGAGAACTGTTAAACCAGTCTAGGGAGGACCCTTTTCAAGCCCCTGACTTAATGAGGTCTTTTCAGCTGAGGGTGATCCCCATGGTTTGGGACAGGTTAAGCACAGTCCCGTTTTTTGTATTCATACAGTAGTGAAAACAACATTGAAACAGCATTTCACTGCCTCTGCATTCAGTACTAAAGTGATTTGTAGCCCAACACATGTCAAAGTTTATCACTTTGAGCAACAGTGCTCTATCTGCTAGATATCTAGGCAAAGTAGGTGTGTTCAGGTAAATAGTGTTTTCTCCTAAAGCCTCTCCCTCTCCTAGCTAACTGTAAGGGGAATTCATTCAGATCCTGCTTACATATCTTTAAAAGGGGGAACAAAGAGGAACAATGGAATTATAGACCAGTTTAATACCTGGAAAGCTACTGGAACAAATTATTAAACAATCAGTTTGTAAGTACACATCAGATAATCTATATATATAAAAGTCAAATGGTGTATGTGCGGATGTATGCTTACTCCTTCCACACCGTTTGAGCTAGAGACTTGAAATTTGGTACAGTTAGAGGTCTTGGGGTCCTAATGACCGTAAGAGTCGAAAATTTTTCAAATCTCACCTCTGACGCCCCCCAGGGGTGAAATTCTTTAAAGGCCAATCACATCAGCTGGGCAGCTGCTCTTCTCTGTGACATAGTTCTGATGTCATAATACCCCCTCCAACAGACACCGCACTCACTCAGCTCTCTTCCCCCTCCCCCCTCCAATGGGACCCCAGAATCCCTGAGCTCTCTGCTCCCTCCCCCCTCCGACGGACCCCGGAATCCCTCAGCTCTCTGCCCCCTCCCCACCTCCGATGGACCCGAGTTGGGTTTGGTCGGAGGGTAAGTGAGGTAGGGGTGTCAGGTTTGGTCGGGGGGTAAGTGAGCCGGGGTTGTTGGGTTTGGTCTGGGGGGGTGGGGTGGGAAGGTGTCTGGGTGGGTGAGGGGTGGGTGTTGGGGTTGGTCAGGGGGTATTGGGGTTGGTAGGGGGTGATGTGGGGGTGTTGGGTTTGGGTGGGGGGGTGAAAATGTGAGTCGGGGTTGGTCGAGGGGTAAGTGAGGTGGGGGTGTCAGGTTTGGTCGGGGGGTGAGGTGGGGGTGTCAGGTTTGCTCTCTGCCCCCTCCAACGGACCCCGCACTCGCTCAGCTCTCTGCCCCCTCCCCACCTCCGACTGACCCGAGCAACGCCGGGTATTTTTGCTAGTAGGGTTATAAAGAATAGCCAGCCAAACCAACCTAATTACACTGGAGATCTTTCCCCTCCCTGTCTCAGGAGCTGAGGGCTCCATGTTACTATTGGGATGAAGCTGCATACTCTACAAAGGTAATGGAAATGAATACTGAAAATAAATTGTGTGAGGTGTTTTAACTCTCCAAGCAATTTGTGGGCTAAAAAGTAGATAGAGTTGTTAAGTAAAATAGCAAGTCCTACTCACCTCTCCAGCACCCGAGTCTGTGCGGAGTTGGTATAGGGCTCACAAACTGTCAGAGACCACGTTACACAGACACAGATTCGTTGATCAGTGGGCTCACATTACTCCTAGCTCAAAAGCTTCAGAGTAAGTGTGGCAACTTTATTAGGGGTAAGCATCAATATTTATACACAGAAGTAAACAAAGTAATTAACAGGTCATAATGGTCATGCATAGTCAATCAAGATATTGCTGGGTATAACCGGTTAAAACCAGCGTTACAGTTGCTCAAAAAATGTAAATCCTAAAGACAAAGGGGAGATGGCTACTTAAGGGGGGGGGGGGTCAGGGGCTGTTTGTAGGTCAGAGCCTTGGTCAAAAGTTCAGACAGAGCCATCAAGCCAGGGTAAAGTTCAAACTCAACAGAATCACATCTGCCTTGCTACAAATGGATATTGGTTTCAATACAGTATTTTCAAAAGCTTGAATGAGCCAAAATTTGCAGTTTGGGTGATGTGCTGGATTTGGAACTGCCTGTGATAACTTATTAATATTGAAAGCCTGGTTACTGGAATATTTGTATACTTGCCTAGCTAAATAGGGGGCTATCTGAAATAAAATTGGTTAAAACAGTCACCTCAGAAAACACTAGTTGCTAAGGAATGTCAGTTCTATTAGCTTTGATGATTTTTGCCTCTGTCTCCAGCCAACCTACAAAACTGGTTTTGACCAGGACAACAACAGAAAGAAAGTAGTTGTTTGGGGGGAACCAGATTCAGTGAGACACAGGACCTTGCTAGGGGTGTCTGAATACAGAAAGCCTGTCTGGGTTATCATCAGGGTGTAATAAGACTTTAGGTAAATTAGATATGCATGAAGACGGTTTCTTTTAAAGTTCTTTTTTCTGTAATCTTTGTGCTTACTGCAAAAATAAACAATACTTTTGCTTTTAGAGAGCTGTTTTGTTGCTATATACTACTGGTCACAGACTCTCCAAGGTAAGAACCACTGCAGCCTGAATTCAAGTCATACCTGCAGGGTGAGAATTGTTGATCCCACAAAGTACTGTAGTTCTGCTCCTGGTCTAAGAGTGGGAGAATTGCAAAAATCCACCCAGGACAGCTAAGGGCATGAGGCTCAGTAGCTGAAGGGGTATACTCAAAGAGACCATAAGAGGTCAGGGGTGCAGCTAGCCCCAGGACAGGTGGTTAAAAGGAGGTTTTGGAGCCTCAGGACTGTTATGGCATTTTTGAAAAGGGAGATAAGCAGTTGCAATAGGCACTGTACAACCCAGCAGACACGGGGAACAAAAGTGTTAGATGTGGTGTGATTAAATATTTGGCTGCTTGTTTTAAATTTCAGAAGGGATGTCACGTTTTTACTGGAAATGAAATGTTTATGGAGGCTTCCCTGCATATCACATTAAGGATTGACTTTCATAAACAACAGAGCAGTCTTCCTGTTTGTAAAACAACATTGTTTCTGTGCTCTGAACACAGTGGTGTCAACACTTATAACTTCATTGCAGGTCTTGCATCATTTGGTGTTTTTTTTCTTGAAGACCCAGCTCCCAGATTCATGTGACTACATGAGAATCTCACTTCCTTTTTTTTTTTTTTTAAAGTTAAATTTCTAGTGAATATGGAGAAAAGCTTGAAAACACAACCCAAGTGCAACCTAAAAGACTCAAAAACCAGAAAGCAAACAAAAAGTACCCATATTTAATCAGGGCCGGCGACAGGGGGGTACTACGGGTAGAGCTGTACCGGGCCCCGGACTTAAGGGGGGCCCCCTTAAGTCCGGGGCCCGGTACACAGGGGGCGGCGTGAGACGGTTCCCGGGGATTCCCTGCTCGCGCCGCTGCCATGGGTGAGCCGCTGCCGCTGCGAGCTAGTGAGGGCGGGAGGGGCCTGGGCCAGGCTGCTCGGCTCCGTCGCTGCCTGTGGGTGCCCGGGGCTGCTCTGCTGCTGCCTGGGCTGGGAGCGCCTCTTTGTGTCTCTGCGCTCTCCCCGCCGCCGCTCTGGGCATGTCAGCCAGCTGCAGCCGCAGGGGCAATTCCTTCCCCGCTGCCTCCCCTGCCGGTGCTCAGTGGGGTACGCAGCGTGCAGTGAGGGGGCCCCAGGGAGCTCGGAGCGGGATCAGCCTTACCCTGCCGCTGCTTTGGGGCTTCTCCCACTGGCCCCTTAGGAGCTGGGGTCTCAGCCTGCTTCCAGCCTGGGTGTAGGAAACCCAGGCTGGCAGCGGGCTGAGACCTGGGCTGGCAGGAGCCTGGGGGGAAAGCCCAAAGCGGCAGCAGGTTGGGTGCTGAGCCCGCCGCCGCTTTGGGCTCTCTCCCCAGGCTCCTGCCACCTGCCCCACTCAGCTCCCGCTGACAGCCTGGGTGCAGGGAACCCAGGCTGACAGCGGGAGCAGACTGGGGCAGGAGGCAGGACCCCGGCTGGCAAGGGGCCAGCGGGGGGAACCCCAAAGTGGCGGTGGTCTGAGCACTAAGCCTGCCGCTGCTTTGGGGTTTCCCTTGCTGGCCCCTTGCCAGCTGGGGTCTCAGCCTGCAGCCAGCCTGGGGGTAGGAAGCCCAGGCTGGCAGCAGGAGCTGAGACCCCAGCTAGCAGGAACCTGCGGGGAAACTCTAAAACAGCAGCGGGTTGAGAGCTCGGCCGCTGCTGCCGCTGCTCAGCTCTGCCGCTTTAGACTTTCCCCGCAGGCTCCTGTCAACGGGGGGGTCTCAGCTCCCGCTGCGAGCCTGGGCTTCCTACACCCAGGCTGGCAGCAGGAGCTGACTGGAGCAGGCAGCAGAACCCCGGCTGGCATGAGCCTGGGGAGACAGCCCAAAGCGGAGGAGGGTTGAGCAGTCAGCCTGCCACCGCTTTGGGGTTTCCCCTGGTGGATCCTTGCCAGCCGGGGTCTCAACTTGCTGCCAGCCTGGCTGTAGGAAGCGCCTGAGCTCCCAGTGGGGAAGGCTGCTTCTGGCCCCTCCCCCGCCTTCCCCACTCTCCCAGAGCCTCAGCGTGTCCCGCGCTCCTCTGGGAGCACAGTGCAGCCTGTTTAGTTCCCGCCTAGCCGCCAGCGTGGTAAGGGGCCTGGGTCGGGCTGGGGGGGGGGTGATTAAAGCACAGGGGGGCCCAGGGGCAGTCAGGGGGCTGTTGGATGGGGCTCTTGCGCTCCTGCGGCTGGTCACAGCAGCGGCGTCTCCATCACCAGCCGCAGGGTCTCGCATGGGGCCGGGGGGTGGGGGGGAGGAGCAAGGGCGGCTCGTGCCTCTCTGGGGCTCTCGGGCCGCGGCTCACGCTCCTGCAGGACCTCGCCGGGCACAAGAGCGCAGCAAAGGGCGAGCGCCAGCAGCGAGCGCCCAGGCAGTGGCAATGCTCGGAGGCTCGCACTGCCCCCAGCCGCTGTCAGCTGTGGGGGGCGGGGGAGGGAAGCACTGGCTGGGCTGGCCCCCCCCCCAAACGATCAGAGTAGGGGGCCCCAAAATTTCTGTCACCGGCCCTGCCTGGGGGGGCAGGGGTCCCAGGAGGGAGCAGTCAGGGAATAAGGAGGGAGGGTTCTGAGGGGGCGGGAAGGGGGAGGGAGTGGATGGAGGGGGGGGGCTAGGGCAGGGCTAAGGAGGGATTTCCCCTACGGGGGTGCAGCCTCAAAAAAAAGTTTCTACTAGGGGTGCATGCACAAAAAAGTTTGGCGACCCTGCCCTAGAGCATCGGGCCGCTGCTGTGGCCTATGGGACGATGGGACACTGGCTAATGGACCGTAGGTCGGAGGCAGCGTGGCCACTCTCGGGGCTGGTAGCCAGGGTGCTGGAAAGAGGGGGCTCTGCGCCTGAAGCATCCGAGCCATCGCCATTATCCCCGCTCAGACAAGGAGCCGAGGGGGGAGCGCGGAGGACCCCCCGCCCCACCCCACCCCACCCCACCCATGTGTCCAAGAGGCAGCGGTGTGTGAAATCTACCCCAGAGGGCTCGTTTTTAACCCCTCCCCCCTGCACTGACAGGCCTTCATCCCCCGCACGAGGCGCACAACCGTGACGCGCCACGCACGCAGCTAGCGCCAGAGGGGAGAACCCCGCAGCTCCCCGCGGCCGCGGCCGCGGCGCTAACACTGGGCGGGGACCGCGGCTTCTCCTCACGCCGCCAGAACACGCTCTGCGGAGCGCGCATGCGCGTGCGCGCGCACACCGGCAGTTGGCCGCAGGCGTAGCCCCGCCCCCTCGGGGCCGCGCGGGGGGCGGGGTGCCGGGGACACACACGAGAGCGGCCCCGCCTTTCCTGCCGGAGGGAGCTGTTCGTGGTCGGACGGGAAGATGGCGAACCTGGAGGAGCCGCTCTCGGATGAGGAGAAGGTAACGCGGGCCGGGGCCGGCGGCGGGGCTCGGGACCGGGCGGGGCTCTCGCCGGCTGTGCTGGCGGCGTTTGTGTTCTTAGCGTCTTCCCTCCCCGGCGCTGTCAGGCCGCGGGGCCGGCCAGGAGCCTCTCCCGCCGCGCCTTGTACGGTCCGAGGGCTGAAAATAGGCCCCAGGCGCCGGGTTGGGGGGCAGGATCCGGTGTCCGAGGGATGCGGCGCCCCGCCCTGCCCAGGGAGCTCGGCCGCAGGCGCTGCCAGTTTCCTCCTCCCTTCGCCCTGCCCCCCACCCCGCTTTCCGGGGCTCGCCCGATCCGCGCCCTGCGGCGGCTGCTGCCTATTGACCGAGGGCGTGGGGAGAGCGAGCCTGGTGGCGGGGTCTCGGAGACGGGCCCTTCCCCTCGGGCCACGCCGGCGCCTGCCTGGGAGCTGCCTGTCCCCAGAGCTCCTTGCAGGCCGGGGTGCAAGAGCTGAGTTCAGTGGGTTCCCCCACCCCAATTGTAGGGGGGGAGACTAACGGGGCTGGTTTCTGGGCGGTGTCTGTAGTGGCTCCCCTCACTTCCGGGGGTAAAATAAAGGGCGGCTTCTCGCAGGTTGGAGGAGAGTTTTTGGATGGGGTGTGTCACCTACCCCCATTGATAGGGGAAGAGTGGGTAGGGAATTCAGATCCCATCCTTGGAGATGAATTATAAGGACAGATCTTAAATACCCTCCCAGGAGACAGAGTTGGGGCTGGGTGAGATGTTTATAATCTTTCCCCAGCTGTGTGAAATTTGTCTTTGCTTACTTGGTCTCTGTGGCTTGAAAATAGCTTCCTAAAATGGTGCTTCAGGGAAGGGTCAGTTTGTAAAACCCAAGTGTTAAAGTTGCTCCTCTTCCTTTCGTGCCTGTCCTTCCTCTGTTGAACGAGGCTCATTGCAGTTGCCTGTGAAAAGGAGGCTTCAGAGGCAGGGTGTGGAGATGTGTCAACATGATGGTGATGTACAGCTTCAGGTCTTTATGTAACTGTCACTCATCTCTAATATATGTAAGTTTTCAGGGCTGCTGAAGCTGTGGAGGTAACTCAAGTATGGGGGATTTTAAGGAATTGAGAGAGGTCTTGCATTTCCTTGAAATTAAAGGGGAGACTGAAAATGCCTTCACGTTAATTGTAAATGTGGGAATCTTCCTTCATAGCTGAGGCCTACTAGGACCGAATTTCAGAAGCAGGTGACTAAATGAAAAGTCACTATGAGTTGTGAGAAGTATAGTAGTTTAACAGCAGAGCATAGGGTGGATCATTGTTCCTCAGGATGAAGACTTTAAGGCTGTAGTTTATCCTTTTAATTCATTGAGTACTGCTCCTATTTGTGATGTCAAAAACAGCAGAATAGGTAAGATTAGCTATGAGGAACACTAAAAGACACATTTGTTGTTGGATATGCTGGTGCAAACCTTGTCTGGAAAAGTTGCTTTAAAAATATAGGGAAATAAAAATAACATTAAACAAAGAAACTGACATCCTCTGTGTAGAAAGGTTGCCAATTTTGGTTGGAGGTATTCCTGGAGGTTTCATCACATGACCTCTCTAATTAAAGATTAATCTGTAATGGAGATTTGAGGTCATTCCTGTAGGGTTGGCAACCTTATATTCACATACCATACCTAGGGATAAACTCGGAAACAATATCTACTTATCTGCCTGAAAAGTACTCATTGCTACTTGCCATTACATTGCCATATTTTTGCTCTGTTACAGTATTAAATTCTGTCCCTCAAATCATTAGATTAGTGGTAAAAGGGAAAAGAGCCTAGACTCCATTAGCTGGAGTGAAAGTCAGATGAAGTTCCTGCAATTCTGATTTCTTTTCCTTTTCCCCCAAAAGTATACAAATGAATTCTGGACTCTCTCCTTTCTTCTCAGTAATAAATTATAGGCTCCCCACTACTATAAGTAAGGCTCAGATTTTGTCATGGATATTTTAAGTAAAAGTCAGACAGGTCATGGGCAATAAAGAAAAATTCACACAAGCCATGACCTGTCCATCACTTTTACAAAAAATATCTGACAAAATGGGGATCCACAAGTCCATGCACCACCTGCAGCTGGACAGCCGTGCAGTGGCTGGGAGTGGCACAGCCCCTGCCGTATGTAGCAGCTGAGGGCTTTAGGGCACTCCTGCCACCTGCAGCTCCAGTTCCTGCAGCAGCTAGGAGCTCTGAGGTGCTCCCACTGTGACAATCTTCCACTGTTGGTGATGCTTACGGTTCTGGGCACCCCCACTGCCCAGGGTGGCAATCCCCCATGAGTGGCAGGGGACCTTGCAGCTTCCAGTTGCCACTAGCTGAAGTCCTTGAGGTCACTGGAAGTCACAGATTCCGTGACTTTCAATGACCTCCACGACAACTTATAGCTAAGGGTACAATTTAAATACGGGGCCTCAATGTAGGGCTCATCTGGGACTATATAGCTTCAGTGCATGAAGAAGCCCTGTGCCTCCCACTAAGTCTCTTCAGATGTGTTAACCCTTTTCCTTGTTCTAGCCTTGGCTCAAGTCACTTTGCCCCGGTCTTTAAAGAGAAGTGGTGCACCATCAGTGCTTTTGTGCCCTCCTAAAATAAGCTAGCAGCTTAGAGGCTGTCTGCTTCCTGTTTCTCTCCCTTCCTTTTAAAGAAGTGAGGTATGAGTGTCTTTTTTTTTTTTCTTGCGAAGTTGGAGGCAGTAACTTCCTGGTACCCGGCTCAACCTTATCACCTGTGCAAAATTCTGATTGTCCTAGGTGAGTGTGTGTTTTCTGTGCTCTGGAGTTTGGTTTGATATTACAAAAAAAGGGAACTATTGCAAGTTGTTTACAAAAGTAGGCTGGTGTGAGTGCAAAGTGCTGAGATGTTTGAAAGTTTTCAGTTTGTGTAAAGGAGGCACATTCATCAGTTAGGACAAATCAAGCTGTTTGATAAGATTCCTTGGGTGTAATCAGATATTGTCTGACCTGCATTTGTCTTTTCCAAAGCAGCAGTGTCCAGTACACACTATAATCCACTTTAGTTTCCATGAGTATTCTGTTGAAAGATTAGGCCACATTGATTCTTCCCCAACATATTCTGGATGACTTCACATTAAATCTCTATGGAAGTATTTGAGTACTGTAAGCGGTGTGCCACTCATGAAGCTAATTATTCTTACATTATTACATTTAAATGATTGCTGAATGATTTTATGCTTTGAGTAGATTGAGCAGAAGACAAATATTCATATTTTACAGCAAAGGTGTACCACCAGATGGTTTTATCTTGATTAAACAAAGAGCATATTTTAAGCCAGCAATTTATTCAAATAGAATTTGTACTGTTTGTGATCCCTAGGACAAGATTTAGGAGTAAGTTTTTTAAATGGATGTGGACATGTTTAGTCAAATTCATCTCTCATTGGCACTTACTATGGATGTCAGAACAAGTTTTCTTTTTCTAAGCTAAAATATGACCAGCTAACCAGCTTCAGCCTTGTTAGCCTGCTGCTGAGCAGTGTGGTAGGGGGGTTGCATAATGGGCAGGGAGTCCCGGGGGGCACGGGGTTGGGTGGGGCGTGGGAGTCAGAAGTGGGTTGGATTTTGGGGTGGGGGGGGTCTCTGTTCTTAGCGGTGGTGGGATAAGCGAGCTGTGGCAGGGCTAGGCCTTGGGCAGAGGTTTGGATAGGGGGCAGAGGGTCTTGGGGGGCAATGAATTGCATGGTGCGTGGGAGTCCCAGGGGGCCTGTTGGGGGACGGGGGTGTGGCCAGGGAGCAGGGGGGTTGGATGGGGGTAGGGTCCTGGGGCATGATTAGGGGGCAGAGGGTCTCTGGAGGGGGGCAGTCAGGGGAAAGGAGTAGGCGCTTGGGGGAGGGTGTTGGGGGGATGATTAGGGGTAGGGAGTCTATGGAGGAGGTAGTCAGGGGACAAGGAGCAGGGGGGCTTAGATGGGGGTGGGGCCCTGGGGGGGCAGGTAGAGTGGCGGGGTCGATCAGGGGACAAGGAGCAGGGGTTGGAAAGGTGGTTGGTTCTGAGGGGGGCAGTCAGGGGTGGAAAGTGGGAGGGGGGCTGGGTTGGGGGTGGGGCCATATAATTTGAAAATCCAATGTGGCCCTCGGGCCAAAAAGTTTGCCCATCCCTGGACTAGTGGGACAGGTGCTATATGCAGAAGTATAGGCATAAGCCTGGTAAAGAGGGCAGAAATGCAAAGAAGTAAGAAGGGAGTAATACCAGGCCCTGTACTGGATTTTATGATATCCAAGTGCCTCTTTGCCTGGCATATAAATGAGAGAGCCTGGGTGGCCTAGTGACAGTACCAATTCAGAAAGAATAATGCTTGATTTATTGTTCCATGTATTAGTGGTGACTGGAAGTGCTGCCAAGGCTGAATTCATGAGAAAAGGATATGCCTTATTTGCTCTCCAATAGCCACTTCAGGATGACTAAAAAGGTAGTATCAGTAAGCTCTGAAACAATTCAGATTAAGACCTCAGGTGGTTCACACAATGTGTAGGACAAGAAGGTGGCAGACAGTTTTCCTTTGCATTGTTGCCACCCAGATCCTGTTCCTCATGCCATTGCCTGCTGTCCAGGGGAAGTGAGAGTGGGATAGGGCAATGGAAGCAGCCAGAGCTAGTGAGGGGATAGTAAGCAGCCTATCCCTGCCCGTGTCCTGGAGGTGCTTCCTCTGCCCTGTAACTGCTGCCCAGATCCTTCTCTGTACACTGCTGCCTGCTACACAGGAGATGTGAATATGGGGGAGGGATTGTCTCTGGGACATGCATCACCCACCTAGACCTCTTCCCTAATTTGGGGAAAACTTCTAAATAAATTGACTGAAGCTTATTGGGAAACTATCTCTTTCTGAGGGCTGACTTTCCATAGATGCTAATCCACATACTTTTGATCTGTTTAACACTTATATGGGAGTGGAAAAACAACATTCAGGAAATAACCCTACATTTTATGAAAGAGACACATCTCTTCTTAAAGGCTGCACTTGCTGATGAGGGAATACTGGATTCAGGCAGAAGTTATCAGTAGATAAGCTTTCATTTAACGTGAGTAATTAGAATTTCTATCCTTATAAGAAACGTATAATTTTTGTATATGATCATAAGAGACACACTTAGGACATTAATATTGACTGAAAGTATCTCTTGGAATAGAGGGTGGTTTCATAACCTCTTGTGATTATAACTCTTGACACAAGCAGTTAGGATCTGTTTTAAGTACTAAATTTATTCCTGGCACTGACAGGGAAATTCAGGTAATTACTAATCCTAATATTTTTTTTTCCCATGAAATGACTTTTGAGTCATAAGCATCCTACTGCAGTGACAGTGGGGGACATTTTTAAATTTTGCTCTTTTGATGAAAGATTTGTCCATTGAATCTGGTCTATCTTGTCTACCAAACGTAGTCTATCAAGATTATATGCTCTGCACTGGTCATTTGGGATGAGACATTGAGACAGCGGACAAGTAAGAATGGAGTGAACTGCAGTTATTAAACAGGATTTGAAAAATATATTAGCCAGAATGTCACTTGGAGTTTAAAGGATTATAACAGATTTTGTATGTTCATAGTTATAGGTAACACTGTCAATTTTTTAGTTAATTAACAATTACAGTTTACTAAATATCTTGTTATAAAGCAAGATGGACCTAAATTCTGCTGAATAACTCTTGAAATTCTGGAAATTTATGGCCGTGTCAGATAAAGCAAAAATGTAAAATTAAATAACCTAGTCTGTCTTTTTGTTAAATTCAGTTTGTTGCTCATCTGCATATTTTCACTGGAAATGCCTAACTGTGTCAAAATTTGGGGGAGGAGATAGTGGAAGCTGAATATTTTGGCAGGGAATATGGGACAGTTTGTTTTTGGCACATGAAAAGGTGTGGAAGGTTGTTCAGAAATGTAGGATAAACACATTGGCTTGGTTTAAACACTATTCAGATTGCAGTTAATCCCTTAATATGGATGAGGCAATTCTCAACAGTTACCGTATTTTTCGTCTTATAGGACGCTCCGGCCTATAAGACGCCCCCTCGTTTTTTAATAAAAAATCCGGACCAAAAAAAAAAAAAAAAAAAAAAAGCGCCTCGCTCTCCCATCCCTGCCGCCGCGGGCGGGCTACCGAGGTTCCCCCCTCCCCACCGCGGGCGGGCTGCCGAGGTTCCCCCCCTCCCCGCCGGACCAAAAAAAAAATGTGCGCCCCGGTTCCCCCCCTCCCCGCCGGACCAAAAAAAAAATGTGCGCCCCGGTTCCCCCCCTCCCCGCCGGACCAAAAAAAAAAAAAAAAAAGCGCCTCGCTCTCCCGTCCCCGCCGCGCGGGGAGGGGGGAACCGGGACGCTCCCGGCAGCCCGCCCGCGCGGCGGGGACGGGAGAGCGAGGCGCTTTTTTTTTTTTTGTGGTCAGGCGGGGAGGGGGGAACCTCGGCAGCCCGCCCACGCGGCGGGGACGGGAGAGCGAGGCGCTTTTTTTTTTTTTTTTTTTTTTTTTTTGCCCTATAAGACATTCGCCCTATAAGACGCACCAACTTTTTCCCCCCCGTTTTGGGGAAGAAAAAGTGCGTCTTATAGGGCGAAAAATACGGTATGTCAGGCAGTATGTAGACTCAGGAAGACAGCATTGCATAACTTTCAGAATTGAGATTACACTGTTTGCGTAAAACCTTAGCATGTTGAAATTTTGTAATCTGGAGGATTGTTCAGTCTATGGATCCTTAAAGAAAAGATGTGTTTGAAGGCTTGATGAAGAGAGATCTTTTGCCATCCGTGTATTAGGGAATGGCAGAAGTATCTGTGTTTCACCAGTTGGCTGAAAAGTTGCTGATAGTTCCAGTATCATCAGATTAACTCGGGGAAGGGGAGTATTTTCCAATTGATTCTAAGAGGTATAATTGTCTGAGTTCTGACCAGTCCAAGAAATTGCTGTTTAAATTCTAAAGTTTGAAGATAAAAAACTTACCATTGCAACCACACTTGAAAGAAAACAAATGTTTTTTTAAAAAATAAATTATAGTTTACGGTTTCCTATGCAGTTAATAGTCTTTCAAGTGATTAGAAGTTCATTTGTGACTAATAAATTATACAGATTAGTATGTTTATTACAGTAGCACAGCGGTTCTCAAACTGGGGGTCATGGGGCGATTGCAGGGGGGGTAGCGAGCTCCCATTGCATTCGGCAGCACTTTGGCGGATGCTCCAAAAGTGGGAGTGTGTCCGCCAAAACACTGCTGAGTTGAACTCTTCCGCTTTTGGCTGTGTTTCGACAGAGACACACAAACGCTGTATGTCTGCCGAAATGCTGCGGTAACCAGGAGAGTTCAATTCAGTGGCCATACCCAGGGTGGCAGTGGACATGGTATAGCAGAAAGGGGTCTTGAATTTAAGAAGTTTGAGAACCCCTGCAGTAGCAACTAAAATCCTCAGAGGGGTCTATTTGTGTCTCTGCTTTTACAGACCTACCACAATCACTAGCCCCCCCTCGCCCCAGTATCTTATTATTTAAATAGACAAGAAATAGACAGAAGGTCGGAGGGGAACTAGAGGAGGTCAGAGGCAGAATGAGAGCCAGGAGACCTTAGCTGTACATCAGTGCCTGTTCACTAAGTCACACTGCATATTTTAACTGAAATTAATCAAAGAATATAAATCTACTTTGAAATACCATCTTGGGTTGATTTAATATTAGCAATAAACACTGAGTAGGAGAGGAAGTCAAGTTAGACAGCAAAACTTAGCAATTTTTCTTTTTACCATGAGCTACGTAGAGTGCCAAATTGTAACTTAACATATAGAATCAAGGTTATACAAGCATAAAAAGTATGGGAGTGAACTTCCTGTATGCTGAAGCAATTTTTGTTTTTAACTTTACAAATGGAACATTTTCAAAATACCTCATTTTCAAATTTGACAACAATAAAAATCTCAACCCAAAAGGTTGGGGAAGAGTTTATAAGCCATGTTGGGTGGAAAAAAAAGTTCTTATTAAGAGAGCACTCTTAGTTGCACTAATGATGATGCTACAGCTGCACTCTGTAATCAAAAAATTGTTCACAGATAACAAGCTCTGATTTCTCCCACTCCTGGGCCCAGGCTTACTGTGAGGGCTTGAAACGTGCCACATGCAATCAACTTCTGCACAGTCTGAGCTTTCATTAAAAAAAATCCTAGCCCTCATGGTTGTCAGACACATAGAAGAGCATAAATTGTTGGGCAAAAGTCAACATGGTTTCTGCAAAGGGAAATCGTGTCTTACTAATCTATTAGAGTTCTTTGAAGGGGTCAGCAAACATGTGGACAAGGGGGATCCGGTGGACATAGTGTACTTAGATTTCCAGAAAGCCTTTGACAAGGTCCCTCACCAAAGGCTCTTACGTAAATTAAGCTGCCATGGGATAAGAGGGAAGATCCTCTCATGGATTGAAAACTGGTTAAAAGACAGGGAACAAAGGGTAGGGATAAATGGAATTTTTTCAGAATGGAGAGGGGTAACTAGTGGTGTTCCCCAAGGGTCAGTCCTGGGGCCGATCCTATTCAACTTATTTATAAATGATTTGGAGGAAGGGGTAAACAGTGATGTGGCAAAGTTTGCAGATGATACTAAACTGCTCAAAGTAGTAAGGACCAAAGCAGACTGTGAAGAACTTCAAAAAGATCTCACTAAACTAAGTGATTGGGCAACAAAATGGCAAATGAAATTTAATGTGGATAAATGTAAAGTAATGCACATTGGAAAAAATAACCCCAACTATACATACAATATGATGGGGGCTAATTTAGCTACAACCAATCAGGAAAAAGACCTGGGAGTCATTGTGGATAGTTCTCTGAAGGCATCCACGCAGTGTGCAGCGGCAGTCAAAAAAGCAAACAGGATGTTAGGAATCATTAAAAAAGGGATAGAGAATAAGTCGGAGAATATCTTATTGCCCTTATACAAATCCATGGTGCGCCCACATCTTGAATACTGCGTACAAATGTGGTCTCCTCATCTCAAAAAGGATATACTGGCACTAGAAAAGGTTCAGAGAAGGGCAACTAAAATGATTAGGGGTTTGGAACGGGTCCCATATGAAGAGAGATTAAGGAGGCTAGGACTTTTTAGCTTGGAAAAGAGGAGACTAAGGGGGGATATGATAGAGGTATATAAAATTATGAGTGGAGTGGAGGAAGTGAATAAGGAAAAGTTATTTACTTGTTCCCAAAATAGAAGAACTAGGGGCCATTCAATGAAATTGGTGTGCAGCAGGTTTAAAACAAATAAAAGGAAGTTCTTCTTCACACAGCGCACAGTCAACCTGTGGAACTCCTTACCTGAGGAGGCTGTGAAGGCTAGGACTATAACAGGGTTTAAAAGAGAGCTGGATAAATTCATGGAGGCTAAGTCCATAAATGGCTATTAGCCGGGATGGGTAATGAATGGTGTCCCTAGCCTCTGTCTGTCAGAGGGGGGTGATGGATGGCAGGAGAGAGATCGCTCGATCATACCTGTTAGGTTCACTCACTCCGGGGCACCTGGCACTGGCCACTGTCGGTAGACAGGATGCTGGGCTAGATGGACCTTTGGTCTGACCCAGTATGGCCATTCTTATGTTCTTATGTGAAGAAAATCTTTCATGTCAACCAAGTGGCTCATTGCAGTCATCTTAACTGTGTGGAGATGTCTTCACTAATGCTATTGTTATGAGGGAGGAGAGTCAAGCTATGATACTGTATGAGTAGGGTGCCTGAGGGAATGCCTGGCTAATCAGAAAATTTGTATTCCTGAGCCAGTATGGCTACAGAACGTTCGGCTTTCTAGGTCATAATGGCAGAAAATTTCTAATTTCATAGCTTTTTATTGATGATGGACATGGAATTAGACAGATGCATATCCTGCAGAAGTTAAAGTTTAAATAGCTAGATGGTAGCAGAATATTATGCAAAATAACCAAGATAAATTTTGTCTTAAAGTTTTTTTACATGGTCTAATTAGTTATGTGCTCCATCACTGATGTGTGACAACTTTGTATCCTGTTCTTCCTTGCCTATTATATCTGTCTTGCCATCTGTCTCTGATCTAACCCTCTTTAAACAGAACCCACTTTCTTTCCTTTGTACTGATTATGGATGCATTACAGCAAAAAATTATTAGCTGATCATGAGAGTTCCTCAATAGCCCAAGTGCCTGTCAGTAGCCAAGATAATCTGTGATACGCAACAACCTGCTCCGGGTGTCCCTATACCTCCAATTGCTGGAAGCATCTGGCACTGGCCACTGTCAGATACAGGATATTGGGCGAGATGGAACTTCTAATGGCTTTTTTTTCCCCCTTGTGGCTAAATTCACTGGTATAGAATTTTCTGGGTGTGAGGACAGGTCCCTCTCTGCTTCTCCATAAGCTGTGTTTAGTCCATTTAAAAAGAAATACTGACTCTAGAGTGCTCCCATCCTTTTCTTGCAAGAAGGATTCTAAGGTTGCATTCTTCCATGTAAAGTAGTGAGACACTATTAAATCAATAGCTCAATATGTTTTTTGCTAAAGCGCTCATTGCTGTGATATCTAGCTGCTGCTGTTGAAGTCTTCAGTCTTAAAATTAAGGTTCTGACCAGTTGTGGTCTTGAAAGAGCTTATGGTTAATTTCATAAAAAGATGGTAAGTATCACTTTTTAATCTAAATTCTATCTAACAAGTGCATTCTTTTTTATCTAAATGCCTCTTGAAATTCTTGGCTGGATGGTATATTTGCTTTTTGTCTTAACCTGTTAAGTACTAGAACTCATGTGTGCTGTTAAATCTTTACAGTAGTCCATTGAGAGGTGAATCTTATTGGTGGGTGATAGCTCACTGTCCTTTACAGCTGTGGCTCTCAACAAGAGTTACACAGAGGCCTTCCAGGCAATATATCAACTCATCTAGATATTTTCCTAGTTTTACAACTGGCTGCATAAAAAGCACTTGTGAAGTCACCAGAGACTAACATTTCATGCAGATAATGACTTGTTTACACTACTATTTATAGTACACATTGAAATGTAATTACAATATTTATATTTCATTAGATGTATTTTATAATTATATGGTAAATATGAGAAAGTAAGCAATTTTGCAGTAATAGTATGCTGTGCCACTTTTGACTTTTTGTCTGACTTTGTAAGCACATAGTTTTTAAGCGAGGTGTAACTTGGAGATATGCAAGACAAATCAGACTCCTGAAAGGAGTATAGTAGTCTGGAAAGACTCAGAGCACCTAAAGCAGGGGTTCTCATCACCGCTTTTTCTTCCTTCAATTCTTGTACTTTCATTCAAAGATATTTTTTTTCTAGCTCCTCAGGTTGCAGAGATTATACTTTATTCACACCTTTGAGGCTAACAGTTGCATTAATGTCTGAGGCCTGGTCTACACTGGCAAGTTTCTGTGCACTAAAGCAGCTTTCTGTGTTGTAACTGCCAAGATGTACATACTGCCAAGCTACTTAGTGCACTGAAACTGCACAGTTGCTGCACTGTAAAAAAAACCCCACCCCTACGAGAGGCGTACAGCTTTCTGCACCAGGGCTACAGAGTGGCGGTGCCGGTGTAACACCATAGTCCAGTGCTTCTCAAATAGTGGGGCGCGCCCCCCAGGGGGGGCGCGAGGCTCCGTAAAGGGGGGCTCGGGCGGCCGCGGCGCGTGGCACACCGGGAATGGTAGTCCCTGCGCTCCCCGCCGGGCCCGTTCATTGCGGGTGGCAGGACTCTGTTTCCCGGCGTGCCGCGGGGCGCTGGGCGTGTCCGGGCGGGGCGGGGAGCGCGAGGGAAGGCGGCTCAGTGGGTTCAGGCCGCGCTCGGTGCCGCTGCCATCGTGGGAGCCGCGCGGTAAGTGCGGGCCCAGGTAGGCGGGCCGGGCAGGGGAGCGGAGCCGCGGGCCGGAGCTGGCCTTGGCGCGGCCGGTGGGAGCGGGAGCCGGCCCGTCGCTGCCGCCCGCTGCGCCCTGACACGAGGGGAGGGGGTCGCAGGGCAGCGCGGTGACTCGCCCCAGCAGAGGTGTACTTATAACAATTTTATACTTTTACTTATAACTTTATACTATTTATTACTTTATACTATTACTTTATACTATTTACTATATTTATTACTTTATACTATACTTTATACTATTTATTACTTTATACTATACTATTATACTATTTATTACTTTATACTATTACTTATTACTTATATTTTATATTTGTACTTATAACAAGAGGTGTACTTATAACAATTTTATAGACAAATGATACTATTTACAGTCGCGGGGGGGGGCGCGAAATGTTTTCTTCTTCCTAGGGGGGGCATGACAGAAAATACTTGAGAAGCACTGCCATAGTCGATTATAGCACTGCGATTGGCCTCTGGGAGGTGTCCCATGGTGCCTGTTCTCACCTCTCTGGTCATCAGTTTGAACTCTACTGCCCTGCTCTCAGGTGAGCAACCAACCATGAGTTCCACCACTTAAATTCCAGTTCCCTTCCTGTTTGCTCAGCGACATGTGCAGTGGTCTCCGTGTATCATTCCAGGTGACCATGACTGCTCCATGACCCAGGTAGTTCCTCTTTTGGAGCAGTGCTGAGCTGCTGAACGTAATCAGCATTTGGGAGAGGAGGCTGTCAAGGCCCAGCTGCATTCCAGCTGGAGGAATTACGATACCTATGGACAGACTTCATGATGCCCGACAGGGGCCATGACTGCGACACTGCAGTGCATGGTCAAAGTGAAGGAGTTTCAGAACACCACAAGGCGCGGGAGGCAAACTGTCACTCTGGTGCAGGGCCCATGAGCTGCCATTTCTACAAAGAGCTGGACACGATACTCGGTGGTGACCCCACCTCCTCCTGCTGCAAGACAAGCCCAAGAAAGAAAACAGAACACCACTGGCCATCACCTACAGTCCTCGGTTAAAACCTCTCCAACGCAGCATCAGTAATCTACAACCCATCCTGGACAATAATCCCTCACTTTCACAGGCCTTGGGAGGCAGACCAGTTCTGGCCCACAGACAACCTGACAACCTTAAGCAGATTCTCACCAGCAACAGCACACCGCACCATGATAACTCCAACTCAGGAACCAATCCATGCAACAAACCTCAATGCCAACTCTGCCCACATATCTACACCAGCAACACCATCACAGGACCTAACCAGATTAGCCACACCATCACTGGTTCATTCACCTGCACATCTACCAATGTCATATATGCCACCAGTGTCCCTTTGCTATCTACATCGGCCAAACTGGACAGTCCCTACGAAAAAGGATAAATGGATACAAATCAGAGATCAGGAATGGCAATATACAAAAGCCTGTAGGAGAACACTTCAACCTCCCTGCACACACAATTATAGATTTAAGTCACCATATTGCAGAAAAAAAATTCAAGACCAGACTGCAAAGAGAAACTGCAGAGCTGCAATTCATTTGCAAATGTGATTCAATCAATCTGGGATTGAACAAAGATTTTGAATGGCTTGCTAATTACAAAAGCAGCTTCTCCTCTCTGAGTTCACACCTCCAGTTCAGTTGCTGGAGGAATACCTCACCGTCCCTGATTTGAGATGATAAACTGGTTCAGCCTGATTGGACTACTGATTGTTACCTCCTACCTGGTTCTTGCCTACTTATCTATATCTGCCCCTGGACACTTCCACTGCTTGCATCTGACGAAGTGGGTATTAGCCCACGAAATCTTATGCTTCAATACTTTAGTTAGTCTTTAAGGTGCTACCAGGGCTCTTTGTTACTTCTGCTATTCCAGACATACATGTCTACCTCTCTGATTCTTGACAATAGGAATATTGTCATCGGCCAGGTCCTGCCTCCCATATAGGCAGCGCCAGTAGATCTTCAAATGGCCAAAAGCACACTCAACAGTCATTTTGCACTTGTTCAGCCTGTTGTTGGTCCACTCCTTGCTATTGTTAAGGTGCCCCATGTATGGCTTCATAAGCCACCACATTAAGAAGTAGGTAGGGTCTCCCAGGATCACAGTGGGCATTTCAACTTCCACTACAGCGATCTTCTGGTCCAGGAAGATAGTCCTAGTTTACAGCTTCCTGAACAGGCTCATTAATGTCCACGAAACCCCCATGGTGATCCACAAGCACCTGAAAAACCATTGAGAAATGCCCCTTCCAATTAATTTACTCAGTGGCCTAATATGTCATCTATTGCCCCACCGCAGTTAAGGAAGCCCATTTGTGCAAAGCCATCCACAATATCGTGGACGTTGCCCAGAGTCAGTCTTTCGGAGCAGGATGCGATTAATGGCCCAGCACACTTCGTCAACACAAGTCCAACAGTCGACTTTCCCACTCTAAACTGGTTAGCAACTGGTAGCAGTCTGGAGTAGCCAGCTTCCACAGTGCAATTGCCACGCGCCTCTCTAATGACAGGGCACCTCTCATTCTCGTGTCCTTGTGCCACAGAGCTGGAGTGAGCTCATCAGTGTGTCATGAATGTTACTTTCCTCTTCCGAAAGTTCTGCAGTCACTGCTCATCATGCCAGATGTGGCTGACAATGTGATCCCACCACCAGTGCTTCTTTCTCGAATCCAAAAGCAGCGCTGCACTGTGGTCAGCACCTCCGTGAATGCCACAGGCAATCAAACTCCTCTTGTCTTTGTAGTTTGTGACGTGTTTAGTGAGAGCAAGCAGCTTATTGGTCAACAGTGCAGGATCCATTCCTGCAGACCAAAGAGGCAGATCACGCAGTACACAAACCCTTGAAAGATGGCGCCAGATGCAGACAGAAGCACAGGGATTGGAGGGATGTGAAGCAATGTATTACAGGGGGTTGGGATAAGACTCAGCATGCCCCACAACCTCTCCGCCTTTCCACAGCTCTTAGCAGCAGAAGAGGAAGAGATGCTCTGTGGTTAGGTGCCCAGAGCAAACCTCTCTGAATATCGGTGCAAGTGTGAACACTATCGCACAGGCAGCTGACAGTGTGAACACACAATAGTGGTTTCCTTTCAGTGTGCTCTGAGAAGGTCTGTAACTCTGCCAGTGTAGACACCCTATATGCGAAGACCGCATAAAACAGTAAGTGTGATTTGTTCCGTTTATCTCAGTTGAGGGCTTGCGAACAGTTATTCGGTGGCCATAAAATCTGGCATTTTTTCTAGTATTCCCCAGTTTTCCATGTGGGGTTTTTGTTCTGTTTTTGTGTTTTTTGCCGGAGGATTTGAATTTTGCTGTTTTTGTTTGCCCGATTGGGACCACTCCAGTTTTCCCCAGAAGAGAAAGTTAATTGGAGTATATGCTTCGTGCTGTGTGCCATTGAGCCAGGCACCATAGCAGTCATGACCACTCTGTTGCTTAGCCTTTCTTCCTTCTGTGGAGTCAGTACTTGTAGCCTCTCCTGCGGGCTCGGCCCAATACATATATCAGTATGGTTCTTAGCTACTGTCTCTTAAGGGATTTGGTGCAGCAGTTGGTGAAAGATTCTGGCATGTGCCTATAGCTATTAAAATGAAGAAGCAGAGCTACTGATGATAATTCAATGGGCTTACAAATGAAGCCCACTGAATTATTCAAGCAAAAAGCTTATGACCTTACAAATTAAAGACTATTTTATGATTTATATATAGTGTAAACACAAAAGCTCTCCATCACTGCGAATGTTTGGTTTGGATTGGTTTAGCTGTGTTGATTATTTGCATTAATGAATGGCAAACTCTGACAAGAAAACGCAGAGCATCATTTTATCTACTATTGTTTCTTTCATCTCTAACTCTTGTGGAAGGCGTTGTCAGAATACCATATAATGTAGAGTCTTCAGAAAAAGTTTGGCTTAAGTCTTTTACATTTTCTATAAACAAGTTCTGTTTTTAAGTTTTGCAGCCTTTTTTGTTTTTGTAGCTGAATGTTAGTTGATTAACAGGAGTAATATATTTTATAGTTGGTACTGTAGTTCGACTTTCTCAGAGTTGCTGGTAATAGCGTTTTTGCTTGCACATACTCATTACCTTATATGGGCATGTAAATTGCAGATGGTCTGGCCTTTCAACCAATGTCAGTTTCCGATGTGGCTAGAAACAGGAAGAGTAGTGGTTTGGAGCATCTCATCTTATAAAAAAGAAAAAATTCTGTATAAGTAGTTGAAGAGGAAATAGAGCATTGGGCTCAGCTAGTGCATTTCTGGTTGATTAATAGCATGCCTGAGAGGAGAGTTGGTGGGTGGAGTGAAGACATAAGTCTGAAAACAGCATTTCTAACACCATGTCTATATTACAAAATTAAGTGACTTAATTTAGTTGGCATACAGGCACCATAGTAATTACATCTCTTGTGTGTGTCTACACTTTGCTCCTTGTGTCAGCGGTGTGCATCCTCACTGGGAGTGCTTGTATTGATTGTACCGTTGGTGTAGGGCAAGGGGACAGCTCCTGAAAGCCAGTAATAGTCAACGTAACCAATGCAGTGTCTACGTTAACACTGGCGACCTAACTGTTAGGTGTTTGGCCTCATGTTCTTTTTGCATGCAGTACTGATGTTGTCCAGATAGCCTGTACAGCAGACTCCGAACAAACTACCCAGTAAATCCAGACTCTGTTCGTAGCAAAGGCATTTGGTCAGATTTATTGTCAACGAAGCACAGTCCTAATGTCCCAGCTCAATGGTTACAGGTACACTAATGTATACCTATTGCAATGGACTAGCTGTTAATGGAGGGACTTTCCATTATCCCTTAGGCCAGCCAAAGACACTCCCTTTAGATATCTTTTTATATGTTAATACAAACAAGTTGCTTGCTGTCCCTCTAATGTAGTTAGTTGCCACCCTCTGTCATAGTCAGTTGCCATACATTGTAATAAATAAAAATGTATAAGGTACTGTCCTTCTGATCTTATTTTTAGGATGGTCTTCATGTTTATCTTTGGAGATTGTGTTGGTATTGACCCCCCACCCACTTCCCGTCTCCTGACTGTCCCCTTCAAAGCCTCCAACCCCCTGCTCCTTGTCCCCTGACTGCCCCCCTCCCCCGAACCTCTGCCCCATTCAACTTCCCCCTTGCTCCCTGTCCCTGCTGATCACCCCCTGGGATATCCTGCCCCCTTATCGAACCCCCTAACCCCTTACTATGCCCTGCAGGAGCACGCAGTGCCACCGAAGCCACCAGCAGGAGCTATGGGCCAGAGCACTGCCCGTGTGGCGCACTGAGGCTGCAGGGGTGGGGAGACAGCGGGGCAAGGGCCATGGAGAGCCTCCCCAGTTGGGAGCTTAGGGAGGAGGGGCCCGCGGGCCGTAGTTTGCTCACTCCCGTGCTACACTAACTACCTTGGCTCTATCCTGCTTATGGAGGTGGAGTTAAGTCGACATAGGGCAACTATGTCGCCTGGAGCAAAATTTAAATTTAGACATTTCTGTTAAGATGCCTTGTGTCAACCTAACTTTGTAGTATAGACAAGAACTAATATAGCAATACCACAGTCTTTGAACTGCTGGCTTATTGCTAGTATGAAATGGAATTTGCAGATAGTGAAATCTAGCTATTTTTTTGATATATGTCAATCAACTCTGGGTGAAGGGAGTCTTCAGCTACTTTGTAATAAACAGAACATCTCCAGTGTATAGAAGTCGAGCTTCGTTGAAATTCTTGACATTTAATATATGTACTCCCCTTTCTTTCTCTCTCTCTCTCTCTCTCTCTCTCTATCAAGTTTCAGTTTGAATGCTGTATATATTTCAATTTTAAAATCACAGAACTTTCAGATTATCGCATGCATTGGAAATTAGGCTGAGGTATAGCCTCTGTCTTTGTCTACACTGAGGTAGTCAATAGGCATACCACAATTCAAATCCAGACTGCCAGAAGCTTTTCAGTGGGACGCAGAGGCAATGCGTGGGTGGGGCATTCAGGATCACATGTCTTTACTGCCTCCGCCCCAATTTCTCCAGAAACTTCTAGAGCCCAGAAGCAAGGAGGCAGTGTAGTCAGTGCGTCTGTGCAGCAAAGGGAGAGACTAGGGCTGCTGACTGAGCTCCTCCTCTTGTTCCCCTCCTTCCCACCCCGGGCTGCTTTGCCTTCCCTTCTGCTGGAGTGTCACAGTGCTGCTGCCTGCTTTCCAGACCATCTACAGGTGAGAGAGAGTCAATGTATGAGACAGCAGCAGAGGAGGCAAAGCAGCTTCATGGGGGTGGAGCTGGAGGAGCTCAACCAGCTGCCCTGCTGCTTCCTCCCTCCCCATGCTGCACAGAGGGATGCATGGAGAGTGCTTCTGGCAAGGGGAGTGCTGCCTCCTTGCTTCTGGGAGTCCTGCAAAATCAGGGGGGGCATGTGATTAGTTTAGGGAAATAGTCACCTTAGTCTCTGGGCTGGGTGCGGGGGTAATCCGGGGTTAGGGTGGGGTTGCCGGCTATCCGGTTTTTGGCTGGAATGTCCGGTCGAAAAGGGAAACTGGCAGCATCCAATCAGCATAGGTAAAGTCCAGTGACTTGCAGTAACTGTTCTCTGCCACCAAGGTGTGGGAAGTGCAGCTGCTGCTGGAGCCTGGATGAGCCGCTCTGTTTAGCAGCTGTTGCTCTTCCCACCCCCAAGCCTGCCAGAGAGAACTGGCTGGCTACTGGACTAGGCTCCAAAGTGGATATCAGTGCCATCCTGGGATGGGTGTGTGTCTGTGTAACATTGCTGTGCCCTGATTTCCCTGGCCCCTCGCTCCAGGGATTGCTCCCCCGCATTTTTCTCACCCTGGCCCTTTGCTCCACCACCCCCCCCGTGCCCTTATTTTCCCATCGCAACCCCTTGTTTCAGGGACCCCACCCCAGCACCTCGTTCTGGGGGCTGACCCCTGCCTTGCCCCACTCTGCCCTGATTGGGTAGGCAGGCAGCCTCCATGTTGGCTCCTCCCAGCCTGGCAGTATGGGTGGCAGGTGAGTCCTGGAGGATGGGGGAGCAAGCAGTAGGGATGGTGGTGGAGTTCGGGTGTTTCGCAAAGTATATTTGGGTTAGCCTGTTTAACTTAACTTAAAAGCATTAGTGTGTGCATGGTTGAAAATACACTTATGGTAAAACCTGCAGGGTCTGTTTCTGAAAAACAATTTTCTCCTGTGAATTTATACGGTGATTGCTGTCTCTTAGTGCCATCATTTTTGCCTAACTTTTTTATAACATTAGTTCACGTATAAGCTGTAAGATTGTCTCAAAAGCCAAGGAATTCTTAGTTTTTAAACATGAGATGTGTTTAAAAATGAAGACACAAGTGTAATCTTAAAAATTCCTTAACTTTAATTACAAAATTTGTTTTAAAAAAAATCTTAAGAATTTATTATCTAGACAAATTTTATGCAAAGTGGGACTGAAAGAAATTAAATCAGTTTGAGTTGCAAGTTTTTTAAAAAGTGCATTTGTTCTGAGTGACTTTTACTCTTCTAAAAGTATTTGTAATCAATTTAAGAAATTCTAAGCCAACTCTTAACCAGTCTCTTCTGTTAAATAACCAGGCTCTTCTGAATTGTGGAACTTCTGCTAATTTTAAATGGCGTCTTTAAACTTTATTTTACATTGTCTAGAGTAATAGAACATAATTCTGTGTAACCATAAATATTTAATTCCAACTAAATTGTAAAAAGTCAGCATTTGAGTTTATAATTTATACTGATTTGCATCATACAAATAGAAAAAAAATCAAAGCAAAGCATAACTAGCTGTGCCTCTGAGGCTAGGTCCACACAACCCACCGAATCTGTGGATTGGGATAGATTCCTTAGCGCTCTCTGTCAACTCTAGGGGCTGGTCTCCACTACGGGGGGGGGATCGACTGCAGATATGCAACTTCAGCTACGTGAATCACGTAGCTGAAGTTTGTGTATCTGCAGCCGACTTACTGTCCATCCTCATGGCGGCGGCGGTGAGCGGCACGCTCCCCCGTCGACTCCAGCTTGTGCCTCCTGGCAAGCTGGAGTTACGCAGTCGATGAGGGAGCCGCAAGCGATCGATTTCTCGCGTCCTCATCAGACGCGAGAAATCGATCGCCAGAAGATCGATGGCTACCCGCCGATTCGGCGGGTAGTGAAGACATACCCTAGAACTCCTCCACCCTCAGAGGCAGAGGCGGAGTCGACAGTGGAGCAACTCCGCACTGTGAAGACTCCGAGGTAAGTCAACCTGAATACGTCAACTTCAGCTATGTTATTCACATAGCTGAAGTTCCGTATGTTAGGTTGATTTCCCCCTCTCCCCCAGTGTAGACCAAGGCTTAGTTTGTATCCTTTCCTTTAGACTTTTTTGGTAAAGTCATTCAAAAAAACTGTTCAAATGGCTATACTTACTTCCTGTTTTAATTTACATCTCCCAGTGAGATCTGTGCTAGGAAAACCATTAAAATGGCAGGTCTTTCTAAATATCTATAAAAACAATTATTAGTACTACTACTACCACCCTGTTTAATCTGAGTGCTTTCAATGTAAAATCAATAGCAAAGTCCCAGTTGACTTCACTCAGTGAACAAGGACTGAATGTTTAAATTCTTATTTTGGTGTTAACTTCCAACAGGCCTTTTTTTTGTCTTTATGCTTAGTAAATACTTAGTTTTCTATGATATTACAATAAGTTAATGGTATACTTAAATACCTATTTATAAAATTATTCTGTTCTTGAATGGGTGACTGTTATGAAAGATTTGATAGCCTATTTTCAGACTTTTTCTAAGACTTGCTTTACTCAGCAAAACAAAAAAACTTTATTTGATTTTGAGGAATACTGATTAGTTTTCTAGTAAAACTGTTACGCCAAATAAGGGAGTACCATCTGTCCTGGAAAGAATAAAAAGGACCATTACATTCTGGGAAGCAAGTGTAATTGGTACTGGAAATTCCTCTTTAGTAATGATAAAACTAGTTCTTTTCAGTGACAAGATAACTAATGTACCTGTTTATTGACCTCTGGCAAACTGTATAATTAATTATTCTGGTAATGAAAAATTTAAACTAGAAAGTACTATCCATGTTATAACTATAGCATACATCTTGTTAGCTAACTTTGAACGCTTTGGACTATTTTAAGCCTAGTTATTCTAAAAAACCACTTCCAGGTAAACATTTATTCAGAAGCCTAGTCAGAGTTTGAGTTAATGAATGTTGTTGTTTCTTTTTGTTTGGTTTTTTAATGCTATGAAACAACTCAGCTTTTTCAAGGATTGGAAATCTGTATGTTATATTTCATACCATTGTTTGTGAGAGAATCTCTCACTTGTGTCCTGGAGTAATGTCAGATCCTTGAAGAGTTGGTCTTGTGGTGGATTAGTGGATCAGGACAGAGATTGAATTAGTGCAGCTGCATGGCTAAAACAGCATAAGTCATCAGTTGAGCCCCTTAATGTTAGCTTTGATTTGTGTGAAGACTGTCAGATTTTTAAAAACTAGAAAATTGCAGCATGAGTACAGATTGGGGTGAAGTGACCTATATTCATTTCAGTCAGGTTGATGCTTTGTAAAACTTGTGATTTTACTATTCTAGTTTCAATTTATAATGCAACTCTATATCAAACATTAATTTTGTTTAAATGCCACTACTGGTAGGATATCTTATTTGACTTCTACAAAACTGCTATAGGCAAAAATCAAAATATTGAAAATTTCTGCAGGATCACACCCTTTAAGCAGGTATGTAATTTTACTCACATGAATAATTCCACTGATGTAAATGGGACTAAAGTGCTTTGCCGCATCAGGAGCCAACACTATTTTTATTTTAAATATATGCTCTTAGTGGAATCAACATGTCATATCAAAACAAAATTGCTTCAGTGTTAACAAGTTTAGACTTTCAGTGAACTAAGTTATTTTGACATTTTTTCACATCTATACAGTCCAATTTTTTCAGAAATTGGTGCTTGGCTATATTGAAACTAGAAGTGCTTTCCTGATAAAAGAATAGCAGTATACCATACTGGCAAAACTGTGCTTTATGCGAGTATAGTAAAACCACCAACACAAACAAAAGATATGCCAGTATAACTGCACATACACTGCGGGCTTCTGCTGGCACAGCTGTCGGTCAGGGATCATACTAGAGCCCTATGCGGGACTTTTTTAAAAATCCCACTCCTGTCCCACAATACCCAGTCCCACCTGCTCCTACATTTTCTTGCATTTTTATCCTGCTCCCACCTGCAAAAAACCTTAGATTTCTCCCTTGCTAGTAAAAACCCAAAAAGTCGGCTACTATATAATTTTTATATATAAACAGAAATCAGACATGATTTTTACCACTAAAAGAATAAAACAAATCTTGTATAAACCATGTGAAAAATACTTTAACATCAAATCTTTCTACCCTTGCTTCAATTTAAGTATTAAAAACTTTATTACAAAACAAAGGAAAACGTGCTTTGCTAAAATTCTATTATTGACACATTTATGAAAGATTTAATGTTTTCCCACAAATTACTGCAGTGTTCTCTTCTCCCCCCTTCCCCCCCCCCCCCCCCACCTGCCAATTACACCTGCAACAAAGTACATTTTTCTGCTACTGTGGGAGTGGTTCCTGCAGGATCCCAGTCCCGCTTCACGGCTCTAAATCAGCAATTCTCAAACTTCGTTGCACTGTTACCCCACCCCCCTCTAACAACAAAAAATACTACATGATCCCATGCCACATGGGGCCCCATGAACTGCTAAGCTGCTCAAGCTTGGGCTTCAGCCCCATGTGGCGGGGCTCAATCTTTGGCAAGGCTGCCATTAGACTCACTGGGGCCCATGGCCAGAAGACCTTGACCGAAGTGCAGGGCTGAAGCCTGAGCTCATGGGAACAAGGATTTCAGGCTTTGGCTTCAGCCCCTCATGGCAAGACTTGGGCTTTGGGTTTCTGCCTTGGGTCCCAGCAAATGTAACACCAGGCCTGGCGACCCCATTAAAATGAACTCGTGACCCACTTTGGGGTCCTGACCCATAGTTTGAGAACCACTGTTAGAGACAGACAGAGAACACTGGTCAATAATTGGTAGAAGTCTGTAGTGTAGACACTCTTAGGCTCCTAAGCTTGTTTTTAGGTGGGATCTAAAAAACATTTAAGTGACCTGCAAGCACCAGGGCTATTGACTTGAAACTGCAAACCCTGATGGAATATAGTCTGAAGCATTTCAGCTTTCTTGATTTGTGAAAATTCAGTATAGTGGTGTTCTATAGTTCACATAGCACAGGCACAATTTTATGTTTGAGTTTGTGGTGGTCTCACAATAATGATAATGAGGTCTTGGCTTTGTCTGTTTTGGCATAGATGAGCTTTAAGTGTGAAGCTTCTTTGTATAAAAAAATCTGAAATTCTGGTAATTAAAGAAACAAGTACAAAACATCCACTTCAGTTTAATATAAAATGGAACAAATACCGCTCTCTGTTAGGTTTTGTACAGACAAATAAGACAGCCCTCTCCATAGGCAGCTTCCAGTGTAGAGACTTGATTCTGTTAGCGCTCTCTCTCTCTCACTCTCTCTCACTCTCTCTCTCTCTCTCTCTCTCTCTCTCTCTCTCTCTCTCTCTCTCTCTCTCTCTCGTTCCCCTGCTGTGGCATTACAAAGGGACCTTATAGTGACTGCAAATTAGGATATGAATTGCAAGCTCTACAACTTTGGGTCTTGTTACTTATTGTATCCCTTCTCTCCTCCTCTCTCTTACATATGATGGACTCCTCCATGTTGTCACCTGTGCTTAGAAACAACTCCTAGTCCCTGTTCCTGGTATGTCCAGAGACGAAAAATAGTTTTGGGAATGTGGATTGTATTGAATAGTGGGATTTGGAGAACTTCGTGTTAAAAATATAAAAACCATACTAAGTAGAATTGATTTGTTTTGTGTGGATGGACACTGAGTTTTGGAAGACTTGGTTTTTACATATTTTTATTTCTTTTGAAGTACAGTTATACAAGAATATATGTTGTTTTTTTTTATTTAAGGTGCGCATAGCAGCGAAGTTCATCATTCATGCTCCTCCTGGGGAATTTAATGAGGTGTTTAATGGTGAGTATCCTTGTGCTTCCCTGCTCTGGATCTAACTTCAGATATCGTGTGTGTGTGTGTGTGTGTATGTATGTATGTGTGTGTATATATGTGTGTGTATATATATATATATATATATATATATATATATATATATATATATATATATATATATATATATATATATATATATATATATATATATATATATATATATATATATATATATATATATATATAAATATAAAAATAATATAACATACCTATAAATAAATTATCGGAGATTAGACGTACATTGTTTTGTTTTTTCACCCTTCTGTCATTTCATGCTGTTTATCTTCAGTCACTACTTTGCTTCTGAAGTACTATGAAATACTTTCAAAGCTTGGGTTGGTGAGTTTCAAACTAATCTTAAATTTCCAGACTGCCTTCTGACTGCAAAAGGAAAAACTTTTTTCTTAGGGCATGTCTTCACTAGGACTTAACGTCGACTTTAACGACGTTAAGTCGAACTAAACGTGTACCTGTCTTCACCTGCATGCCCTTAAAGTCGATTTAAAGGGCACTCAAAATCGACTTTATAACTCCTGCTTGACGAGAGAAGTAAGGCTAAAATCTACTTCTCTACTTCTATTGTCAGTAAGTGAAGAGGCATCTGATGTTAAGCCTCCGACCTCCGAGCAGCCCCGCGCCGGACCCCCGCCCGCCCAAACAGCTCCGTGAACCCCCCCCGCCCGCCCGAGCAGCCCCGCGGACCCCCCCACTCGCACAAGCAGCCCGGCGCCGGCGCCCCCCCCCCCCTCGGGCGGGGGGTCCGGTGCGGAGCTGTTTGGGTGAGCGGGGGGGTTCGCGGGGCTGCTTGGGCGGGGGGGGGGGTCCGGCACACATTGCACTGTGGGCTACCTACCCACAGTGCAATGCGGGCTATGTCGACCCCTGCAAAAGTTCTAGGACAGACAGTGTCGACCTGCTGTCCTGGTGGGGACACACTGATTCGATTTTCTAAAATCGAGTTTAGAAAATTGAATTAAGGGAAATCGACCTAGTCCTGTAGTGAAGACATACCCTTAGTGTGAGGATGAGACTATGCTTTACCACTATTGCCAATTCTGCAGTACTGACCACTGCTAACTCTGTTTGATATGATGAAAAGGAGACTTCAGTTAACTGCTTATGCTTTGATATGAGGCCAGATAATGCAGGTTTTTTTACCTTGCTGAAAAATGCATTATAGTATATTGGGTGTGGTTAGTTGGAGGCAGGTGGGGAAGGGTTTAAGAGCTTGTTGGAGGTTTTTTTAAGTGTATAAAATGCAGTTTCAAAGTGTTTGTATGTGTTCAAAGTACAAATTATTCATGTTAAACTGCTCTTGTGCTGATATTTTTTTAGACTTCATTAATATTGCTGTTGCAGGGATAAGGGCTGTATCTGGGAAAGCATGAAGTGGGAGGCTATGAGATCAAGGGGAAATGTAATGAATTAAGAGTTTTAGGGTTGGGGGAAGGTGAAATGGGTGGGGAGCAGGGAGGAGTGATACTGATCTGTATTCCTCTATTTTGGAATGAGATGGCTCTGAGGTCTGTGTGCCCAACGTATGGTGATGGGGTACAGGAAATGTTGGGGATCTAGAGGAAGGAGGCAGGGAGTACATAAGGGGACGGCCTAAGAAGTGTGTCGAGGAGGGTGTATTGGGAGATGGGGGAGGGCATGGAAGAGGGCTGGAGCTGGGAGAGCATGATATTGGGGGTAGGGCACAGGGATAGAAAGGAGTAATTGAAAGGACAGTTATAAATGATGGTATAGGTGGGAGGTGTAGATGTGACCACGATGGGACATAAAGATGGAGACATAGAAAAGTATGCAAAGGACCAGGGGAAAGGAACAAGCAGCCCCCCGTTGTCATTTAAAAAGCTAAACTTACTTTTTAGGTATAAAACTTGGAGTTTTTGATGTGGATAAATCTCCCATGTTTCTTCCTTCCCACAAGCCTCATGAATTTGCTAATGTTTATAGAAATACCCAGCATAGAGCCATGATTGAGAGGGCTCTCCTTCAGACACTATACACCAACTAAAGTTTTTATGTACAGTGGAAAAACAAATTCCAAAATCTGTTAAATAATTTAATTTAAGTACACAAAGATTCCATCTCCTCTTTTAGGTATCATTTTCTGATAATCTGATCATTTTGGTCCTTGTGTATGTGTGTATACACACAAGGAACAAACATTTATATATTCTTATAAATGGGTGAAAGGAGAGAATATTAAGGGTTAGGTGGCATGCTAGGAACATTAGTCATTCAGATGAGGACATATTTTAACTTGTTCTTTTAAATTAAAATCTGAATTTCAAATTTGCAGATGGGGGCATATATATTAGGTTTTATTTTCAATTTGGACGCTAAACCAGCCTTTTACATTTCTATTGAACAGTATTGTGATTAAATCTGCATATAGATATTTCACATGAAACCATTCAGAGTGGTGATTTATCAGGTTAGGATTTTACTGGCATAGGAAGATGGGTTCTCTTTGTCTAAAAATAATTCTTAATATTGATTTAAGAATATAAGAAGTCAGTTGCAACTCCATTTCTGATCCATCTGCAGACTAGACTGAAATAAATCTAGACTGAAATATATATTCAGATTAGTAAAGTCATCTAGGAGATTGGAACAGGGGCAGGGAAAATTTTCATTTATTGTATTAACTCTGTATACAACACTAATCACCACTGTCAAAAACTCTACTTAAAGTCTATGGCTAGGCTGCTATATGATGACCTTTAGTAATCTTTGAACACTTGTCCGTAGACCAGTGGAGCCATTACACAGCTCTTGTGGCTATTTTGGCACAGTTTCCTAGATTGTTGACCATGCATCCTCTATAGTATAGCTTATATCTAGGGCCCTACCAAATTCATAGTCTATTTTGGTCATTTTCATGGTCATATGATTTTTAAAATAATAAATTTAATAATTTCAGATATTTAATTGTAATTGATGGGGTCCTGACCCAAAAAAGGAGTTGTGGAGGAATAGCAAGGTGGTTATAGGAGGGGTTGCGGTACTGCTACCCCTAGGTCTATACTGCTGATGATGGTGGCACTGCCTTCAGAGCTGGGCTCCTGGCAGGCAGCTGCTGCTTTCCATCTGCCCAGCTCTAAAGGCAGAGCCGCCGCAGCCATCAATGCAGAAGTAAGGATGGCATGGTATGGTATTACCAACCTTACTTCTCTGCTCCTTCCTGCAGAACTGAGTGCCCGGCCAAAAGGCGCCGCTTGCTGACCACCCAGATCTAAAGGCCGTGCAGAAGTAAGGGTGGCAATACTGCTGACACCCCACGCCCCAAATAATCTTGTGACACCCCTGAAACTCCCTTTTTTGTCAGACCCTCCAATTTGAGAAATGCTGGTCTCCCACTGTGAAATCCGTATAATATAGGGTAAAAGCACACCAAAGACCAGCTTTCATGGTCCTTGGCATTTTTTTGTGGCCATGAATTTGTTAGAGCCCTACTTATGTCTGCTTACCTACTTGCTGGGGGAATACATTTTAGTCATCTGTTTTGCATCCAATTACTGTGCAGTCATGATGGTGTATCTATTATTTAATTGGGTTGCTACCTACTCCCCCCCCCCCCATTTTCTTGGGGAATAAGTTACATTTGATACTATGTAAATTAAAATTATTTTACGGGCTAATAAAAATACTAAGTATTCTTCTAACATCTTGAAAATAGTGTTAAGACTTAAATATTTTCTTTCAGATGTTCGGTTACTGCTTAATAACGATAATCTTCTCAGGGAAGGAGCAGCCCAGTAAGTACCACATACTACACTTAGCACCTAAACACTTTCAATCTATCACATTCTATTTAAAGTTTTGTTACCAACAAGTGATCAAAGTGATCTGATTTGTTAATTTTTGCACTTGTAACTCTGGCTGTGTTCATCAGAACTAATAAACCAAATTGTTAGCGTTTGGTCAATAGATGGATTGGAGAGGTCCAAGGAAAACTCAGGAGTTGCAGAAATAGTGTCAATGACTGTGCAGTGCTCTGTCAATACTGAATCTGCCCTTTGAATATAGAAACCACGTTGTAACAGTTTTCTAAAGAGAGCAGTGCTCCTGCAAGTGCTGTCTCTTTGGATAAAGCATAAGCAGCCCTCTGCATAGGGTGACCAGATAGCAACTGTGAAGAAAACGGGACAGAAGTAGGTGGTAATAGCACCTATACAAGAAAAAGTCCCAGAAATTGGGACTGTCCCTATAAAAACAGGACATCTGGTCATCCTGCCTCTGTCTTGTGTTCACTAAAGATTCCAGAGCACTTTTCTGCGGGGGTGTTAGTTAATATGCCTATATATATTTGGGTGACTTTACATCATTTACAAATCCCCTTCCAGTATTTTAGAGGTATTCTTCCCTTCTTGTTGTAAAAAGTTGTATAGTGTTGCAGTGGTTGGCAAAGTGATCACTACAAAGTAAATTGTTTGGTAAGTTTGAGCCTATTTGGGACTCTTGAATGAAAGATTATGTGTAAATATAAGTTCCCAAAGATGGTAGAATGGGTGGGGGTGGTTCCCATGCTGTGGACCACATTTAGTGAACTTATAATTATCTTCATAAGTTGGAAATTTTTACTCAAAAGGTTTCAGCTATTGCACTCTGATAATACATAGCGCTATATAGCACTTTTAATCTGTAGGGCTCAAAGCTCTTAAGAAAGGAGGGGAGTGATCCCTATTTTACAGATGGGGGAAACTGAAGCACATAGTGACAAAGTGACTTGTCCAAGGTCACCTAGCAAGGGAGTGGCTGAATAGAACCTAGGTCTCCTGAGTCTCCGTGCTCCTTCTGTTAGGCAACACCATATCTCTAAACTGGTGCTTAACCCTGTCAAGATTTTTGAATAGTTAATACTCATGTCCTCTATGCTAAAAGTTTTCTGTATATGTAGCAGTGCTATATATTAAAACTTCAAAAATAGATTCCACCTTAGAGGACAGAAATTTTTGTTCTCATTTGGAATAAACAGACTACTTGGATTCTGCACACATCTCTCTCTCTCTCTCTCTCTCTCTCTCTGTGTGTGTGTGTGTGTGTGTGTGTGTGTGTGTGTGTGTGTGTGTGTGTGTACGCTCTATGTCAGTGTATATATGCTGGGCACTTCAGTGTACTTAACTAATACACTATTCTGTAAAATGTCTTTACTGTGCTATGGCATAGAAATGTATTGCAAAACAGGTGATCTGGTAAACTTTATACAATTTTTCTCCCCTTTTAGTGCATTTGCACAGTACAATCTGGATCAGTTTACTCCTGTGAAAATTGAAGGTTATGATGAACAGGTATGGATACAATGAAGTATTAACTCCATAACAGGATCATGCTAGGATACTAGAATTTTTGCCTTTATTTTCTTGCAAAAATATGCATTGACTAATGTTCTAAGTTAATAACCTGTTTATAATGTGAACCATAAAGAGTTACCATATAAGCAATGTGGGGACACATGGCCTCTAATCCTGTAAAATGCAGAGTAAAGTCCCCTAAGCAATCTTAACTCTGCCCTATAGTTATATCATGAACAAAAACCCCTATCTTTGAACAATTAGATTAATCTAGGTTTTGAAATATTATTATGAACCAATTTTATGGACATTGCAAGACCTCATTTAATGTGTGAATTCTACATTTGCTACAATGGGGAGTGAACTAGATGAGAACTCAAGGTTTGCTGCTGTTTAATGTCTGTTATATCCCCCCCTCTTTGCTGCTGTTGCTACTGTTCATGAACTTAGTTCACATCTTGAGTTTTTTAAAGAAGAGGTGGGCAAACTACAGCTCATGGGCTGGATCCAGCCCGCAAGCTCCTCCTAACTGGCCCCCGAGCTGTGGCTGGTGAGGCTGCTCCAGCCCCTCCCCTGCTGTTCCCTCTGCGCGAGCAGCGCTCTGGGGGGCATGGCTGGCTCCAGGCCAGACATGCTGTTCTGAGCAGGACAGCGGTGGCATGGTAAGAGGGCTGAGGGTGGGGGTTGGATAAGGGGCAGAGGGTCTCGGGTGGTGGTCAGGGGACAGGGAATGGGGGCATTGGATAGGGCGTGGGGTTCTGGGGGTGACCAGAAGGTGGGGGGGGGTGTCTGGAGGGGGTAGCCGGGGGACAAGGAGCGGGGGTCTTCGATGGGGGTGCAGTCCCGGGGGGAGTGGTTCAGGTGGGGGTTCTCGAGAAAGGGCAGTCAGAGGACAAAGAGCAGGGGGGCTTAGATGGGGGTGGGGTCCTTGGGGGGACAGAGTGGGGGGCTCTCTGGAGGGGGTGATCGGGGGAGAAGGAGCAGGGGGATTCGATGGCTCTGGAGTTCTGAGGGAGGCAGTCAGGGAGCAGAAAGTGGGAGGAGGGTCAGCTAAGGGGCGGGACCAGGCTGTTTGGGGCGGCACAGCCTTCCCTACCTGGCCCTCCACACAATTTTGAATCCCAATGTGGCCCTGGGCCAAAAAGATTGCCCACCCCTTTAAAAAAAAAAAAAGAGCATGAGATTTGGATGAGCTTCACTTCGGTACAGTTTAGTCTTTCCTTTGTTTGGTGAGGTTACATAGTACTGATTGATGTAATGTCAAGACCAAAGTGTGTGTGTGTGTGTGTGAAATCATTTTAAATTAAAATAGGTTACAACTACAACTTTGTAATGCAGGTATTGATAACAGAACATGGTGATTTGGGCAATGGAAAATTTTTGGATCCAAAAAACAAGATAGCTTTTAAATTTGATCACTTAAGAAAGGAGGCTACTGATCCTAGGCCTCATGAAGTTGAAAATGCGGTTGAGTCCTGGAGAAATTCAGTAGAGACTGCACTGAGAGCCTATGTGAAAGAACACTACCCCAGTGGTGTCTGCACAGTAAGTACTAGACAGCTATGAAATGATGGAGGATTGAAGCCTCCCTTGTCTGCTTATCTTTTTGTCTGCAGGAGAATATCGGTACCTGAAATACAAGATAATGTAAATACAAAGTAAAGTCTAGTATAGACATTCCCTTAGTCATAGGTGGGAATGTCTTAGGTTTTAGTGCTCTCATTACACACCACTCTGCACCATCTAATGTCCTACAATTATGTCTTTTCTTTCTCTCCTTGTCCCCGACAGCATGCTCCTGAAACATCTGGGGGTACTGATTGTGCTGCGTCGGACACTCACTAGTCTCTTGAGACTCAGTGGTATCTCTTGTATTGCTCCAAGATCAGTGTGAGAACTTAGAGTAGTCCCAAATCCTGTTCTGCTTGTGACAGCAGAGATACCTGACTGGCTAATGTTTGATGATGATATTGATTGATATTTGTTTTTCTAAATCATTTTAATATTATTACTTGAATTGTTGAAAACATTTTAGGCATTGTTCTTGAAGACAGTCTCTGCCTTGAGTTGCTATTTAAAATCTAGTTGCCTGAATTTTGCATGGTGATTTACTTTTACCCTTATTTACACCTGCAATTATCTCAACTGGAAGAAAAGGCCAATTTGAAATCACAGTTAAATGTAATTTGGATGTGGAGTCTTGCAGGAGTTTGGGAACGGGGAGAGAACTCTTCAGCATCAGCGATTCTCTTTATAAAATGAAAGCGGTGCTGCAGCAACAGTTCCTTCTCTTCTTCAATTTCACATTTGTAAGGTTCCAAACATGAAGGAACTAGACTCTGAAGTACCATATATTTTAGCTAACAGTGATTTGCTACATCTTCTCTAGAGAATGTATTATTGGTAAGAAAACACAGTTAATTATGGGAGGGGGGGAGTAAGCAGGGATTGAAGTTTCACTGTGGACTAAGTGAACTCTGAGGGGAGTTAGAGATAAGGGCAAGAGACAAGGTTTGTAAGCTCGAAAGCTTGTGTCTCTCTCTCCCCAACAGAAATCGGTCCAGTAGAAGATTTTAGAAAGACAGGGTGGGTGAGGTAATATCTTTTATTGGATCAACTTCTGTTGGTGAGAAAGAGAAGCTTTCAAGCTCACCCATCTTTTGTCTCCTATCCTGGGACCAACATGGCTACACCACTACTGCAAACAATAAAGGAGAGATTCAGTTTGGAAGTGCAGTTGCTACAAAACTGCTGGGGGTAGGCCAAGTTACTATGGCTGCAATCATCTATCTGTAAGCAAAGTGAAGAGGAGTTGACTTTTTTTTAAAAAAAATGTATTTATTATAAGGTTTTATGTTTAATATTTAATGCCTCTTGTAGACTGGTGTGAACAAATCTTGTCTTTGGTGTTACTCTAAGAATATATTAAGTGTATTCATGGCTTTTTTTTGGGCTGCTTCGGAGACACAAAATACAAAGTCTTAGGTATAGCATTTAAAGATAAAGGAAGAGAAAGCCCTTTGTCCCATCCACAGCACTTCAAAGCAAAAGTGGGTAATGGTGGCTTCACAAAAATACACTTTCTTTGTTATGAATCAGACTAGCACTTGATTCTGATATCAGTCACGTTAGATGCTTTACGATTTCATTTCCTTAGATTTTTAGATATATATATATTTTTTTGGTAGCATTGTTTGCAGAGGTCAAATACTGAGGCATAGACATACTGAAGCAAATATATGCCTTTTTGTTGTATATTTGGTGTCTAACTGCTCTGTTTTCCTCTCCCTTAGTAAAAAGTTAAAAATATCCAGTTAGACAAAGAATAGTCTGAAACCCAGCCACTGTTTAATTGTTCTTGAAACCTCTTATATGACCACTCATAGTTAAGTGGTTAAAATCCCTAGTTGCTGAGACATCTAGTTTGTTGCTAACCTGAGTTTTATGTACTGCAGCATCTGCATTTTTGTTTGAACAGGTTTAATGATAATCCAAATACTGTGCGCTTAAATTTTCCTCCTTTTGTGATTCATACAAGCACTCAGGGCATGGTTTAAAGCTAATTTATTGACTGCTTTTGTTTATGCATAGAAATAATGGAAAGTGGTTATAATAAAATACGGTAGTGTAATTATAGTACAATACAAGAACTAAGTATCTTTTTAAAAAATCTGTCTGGCATAAGGTACTTGTAATTTGGTTAAGGAATTCATTCAAAACTTGGCATGACTTTACTCTTTCATTTGCAATTAAGGTGTATGGTAAAACAATTGATGGACAGCAAACCATTATTGCATGCATAGAGAGCCATCAGTTCCAAGCAAAAAATTTTTGGTAAGTTCTTCACTGATCCTGTATTTGTTATATTTCACTATATTTAAGTAACACTATCTATCACAATCATATCCACTCATCCTCACTATAGGATAGTGCTCCCCTTTTGATGGGAAGAAGTTCCAGATCTGTTGTATGTGACTTTGAAGCTTCTATAAGGAGCAGTACAAAAAACTTTGCTTCTAAAATGGCAGGCTACCAATCTGTTGTTTTGCAGAGCATTTGGGAAATTCCCACCCATGCTTTTGCCCCGACTTTCCAGTGATTTTCTTACTTGACAATTGTTTCAGTTATTTTTAGCTTTAAAACTGTCCTTTTCTCTTAGCTGTAAGATGTCAACAAAGAAAAGCAAATTGAGGACCAGGAAACGTACAGCTATTTTCCACTGGCAGAGGAAGAAATGTCAAAGGAGACTTTCACTTTCTATTTCTCCTAGCCAGTCTCAGAAGCAGTCCTTTCACAGATGTAGGAGTATCCTAGGTTCACTCAGGCAACCAGTGGGGATCGGAAGCCCATTATATCAATAGCTAAGGCCTCAGTTACCCCAGAATTACTAATGGTTCCTTTTTGTCAGAAGGGAGAGAAGATTCTTTCAGTAGTAATATTTAGCCTCTGCTTTCACTCAACAGCTCCTTGGTCATGAGTCATTCACCACCAATTCCTCACAAGGCAAAGGGAAGAATAATCAGTGAACCTGATCAGTGATCAAAATACCCTCCCAGAGTCGCATCTTATAATGCCAGGCAAAACACAATTCTGTGCCTCCCACCCCCCATTAGTTCAGGAAAAAGTGGGAAATTGGGAGGGGAGGGGAGTTAGACAAGCCATGACTTCTGGAAATCTGTATCCAAGCTCCTTGAGAGAGTTCTTGCTAGTAGTAACACACAGCTTTTTTAGAAATGCCTTGTTAGGGCTTTTTCTTCATGAGTTCTCTTGGCCAGATCAGTCTCTATCCTAGAGCAACACATGTCAAAAGAACAAGGTGTGGTGGCTAAGAAACTTCACCAGTCTTTCAAATTCTCTAGCTCTTAAAACTTTCCAGGAATTTGTTACGCCAGGTAATGGGAAAACCAGCTCCCCTCCCAAGTCAACCCCCTGCCCACCCACACAATTAAAGGAGCTATTAAAAAAGGTGAAAAATTCATTAGATTTAACTTCTCCAAAAGAGCATATCAAATGAGAACAAGAAAACTGTTTCAGAAACTCAAGCAAAACACTTGATAAAAAATGTCATCATTTACTGTTTCCCACTTTTCACAGTAGGAAAGATTTAAGTGAGAAACTCAGAGCAGATATTTTCCCATCAGGGTCAGAAGCTTTTTAATTCTTCTGTACAACTCCCTGGAATTTTTCCCATCAGAGTAGTACGCTTATTGCTTTAGATATAGATGTTCAAACCTAATGACTAAACCTTAGAGAGCCTAAAGTCTGAGAGCCAGGGAATTTCCAACCTCTGTCATGTTATGAAGATGAGATCCAAGAGTGGAATCTTGTATAATGTCCTCAAGCATTAAAAATGATTAACTTTTCCTTGTGGCTTTATAGGTTTTTTTTAATGTATATAAAATACACACAATATAGTGTGTGTGTGTGTTCCCTCCTGTTCATTTGTTGTTCTTCAGTATGAAGTCCCATATTGAGGATTTGTGGATGTGACTGGCAAAGAATGGAAAATGCTAGCATTTTAACTCATTTTCTCTGAATAGTCACATGCAGTGGGCCTTTCTTTACCCACCAGATTTTGGCAAACAGTAAACTCTTGTATAAGTTGGAATGCTTTGGATAGGTGAACGGTTTCTCTTTTTTTTGCTCTGTAAGAGTTTATTTGGTTACTAACTAAAATCAAATCACTCACAATTGTGTGAAGACTGTTTTGCAACAATGGAAGGGAATTTCTGAATAGCTTCCGAAGGAGCTGGGTCTGAGTTGCATGCAATGGTCAGCTATTATTGTTAAGAAAGAGAGTGTTCCATAGTTTGTGGATTTAATTGTTCACTATTTTTTACCTCTCCCTCGTGCTATGCCCTCTTTGGTAACATAATATCCATGCACATCTTTCCATTCCCATCTACAATGAGAGGTCTTGCGTCATTAGTTCAGGAAGCCAATATTAGATATGCCTAATTTATTCCAGTATGCACCTGTATCAGCCAGTGAGATGATTTGGTGTTATCCAATATAATACCTTGAAGTCTGTTCACTTAACCAGCAGAGCTGATAAAATGTAAAATGCCAGTGCTTTTGAAGTTCTGACTTACGGTGACTAGCTTATAAATGTGAATTATTTTGATTTTAATGTATCTTTGGTTAGAATATATTTACATAACATTGATTTTAATCCAAAAATATAAGTAACTTTTAAAGTCCAAATGGCTGTTTGAGTTTTTTCTCTTAAAAGGAGAAATGGATACACAGTATAAACAAAATTGACAAGGCTCGCTAAGGTGGTCAGAACTCCAGCTACTGAAAAGCTGGGAGCCTGGAAGCCCTGATAGGTATATGGTTTGCGTTGGGGCTTCAAGGGATGCTGTGCTTCCTGCTGTAGATCAGGGAAACTAGAGGTTCTTGGAGCCTGAGTTACCAGGCTCTCCCAGCTGCATAGCAGCCAAGCTGGCAGAAAAACAGGCAGTCCTGCCTAGTCGAAGAACCAATGAAATTGACACATTCCTGTGAAATGCGTTTTGATTTTTACCAATGGAAAATTCTGCTGAAAAGCAGCTGACAGCTACTAAATAAAATAGATAAGTTAGTAAAGACACATTACATAAAATCATTTTTGAAAACAGTTGAAAGCCTTTGGTATGTTTGCAACAAGCTTCTAGAAATCCTTGGTTCAGCAATGATTACACAGTAATGGTTATGACTTAAATTATGATAATGCCTTTCATACTGAAGGATGACAAAGGACTTTACACAAACCATTGACATGACTTATTTTTTCACTAAAATGTAGGCTCTGCTGGAGGAAAATATTGCAGTCATTTAAAGACCTGTAGCATACTAGTTACCATCCTGTAACTGTTCAGGAAGTGAAGAATACGTTCTTCACATTGAAACAAGAAGAATCTTAGGTATGCAGAATGTAGTAACACATAGTTTAGTTAGGGCATTTGCGGCTAACATCTATTTATAAAGGATCCTGGCACTTGTAGCTGCAACATGTCAGAACCTCAGTGTTGCGGCACTTGTAGCATTATAGTGCCATCTAGCAGCCTAGCTGGGAAACTAGTGAACCAACAGCTTCTACAGTACCTAACGCTCTTCAACCCACCCAAAGATAGCTAAGTACTTGTCAAACCCTACCTTGCTTGGACTTTGAGTTCTGAAATTATCCATTATGTTATGGATTTGGGCATTAACGTGTCATCTGAAATATATTCAGTGGAGCATTTTTGTATTTATTTGTGTGAATTAATTATTTGGTAATCTTAAACTGCTTTTTTTCTCAGTATTGTTCTCTCCTGAAAGGGAATAAAATCTGTAGCTAATCTTCTTGTGGGAAGTGAGTTTATGCTGTACCCAAACTGTTTGCTAAATGCATGCACGGAGTAGAAATTGTGACAGCCCAGAAACTGTCCTAATATAGCTCTTTTTCCTGCCAGAATGATACACATCTGAAAAAGGTTAGTGGATGCCTTGCAAGGAGGCGAAGTTTGAAATGTAGCCTACCTGTATTTCAGACACCTGGAAAGATATAATTTCCCCTTGAGTGGTTTGGGAAGACTATTTCCTTCCTTTGTAATGGAAGGAATACCTACAGTTCTGGAGCTTTGTTTCTGTCAGAGCAGTCCAAAGCCTTAGCTACAGTTAATATTGTAGTATTTGTGGGTGTTTTGGTATATTTTAAATAGAAATGCAAAGATTCTAAAGCAAGTGGGCTGCAAAAAGGTGACGTTGCTGGAAATCATCCAGTTGTCTTCCTTTGCTCTAAACAGTACTCCAGCTACACATGCCCAATTGGCAAATAATTAATAAGGAGCATTTTTAGAGACAAAGAAAAAGTTCCTGTCTGTGTGAATAAATAATCTTGCTCCATATCCAAAAGCAGCAATAATGTTCCCACAGAGTCCCAGTTTTTCTCAACCGTTTGTGTCTTAAAATCATGAGTGATTTTCTTTTGTAAGAATACTGTGTTTTTTCCATACTACCTCCCTTAACTATCTCAAATTAAATAAGTTTGGCACTAGTAGTGCAAAATGAGGTGTTTGAAATTCAACATTTTATTCAAATTATTTTCCCTGCCTTATTTATAGCTGCTGTTTTTATTTTTAAGGAATGGCCGTTGGAGGTCAGAATGGAAGTTTGCAATCACCCCTTCAACCACTCAGGTGGCTGGCATCTTGAAAATTCAGGTAGGCTTATCATAAACTAGCAAAAATACCTGGCGTTGCTCGGGGTATTTGTAATTGGAAACTGGGATGTAAAAAGACTACAATTTTTTTTTATGAATACAAATTTTGTTCAGAAGTCTCATTTTGTCTAATTTCATTCTCTTGCATTTAGATGTGGGGAGGAGGAGAGAGAGAGCTGAGCGAGTGCGGGGGCCATTGGAGGTGGGGAGGGGGGTGAGATTTAAAAAATTTTCTATTCTTACGTGAGGGGGGGAGAGAGCTGCGCGAGTGCGGGGGCCGTTGGAGGGGAGGGGGGAGAGAGCTGCGCGAGTGCGGGGGCCGTTGGAGGGGAGGGGGGAGAGAGCTGAGCAAGCGCGGGGGCCGTTGGAGTGGGGGGGGAGGGGGGAGAGAGCTGAGCGAGCGCGGGGGCCGTTGGAGTGGGGGGGGAGGGGGGAGAGAGCTGAGCGAGCGCGGGGGCCGTTGGGGGGGGGGAGGGGAGGAAGAGCTGAGCGAGCGCGGGGGCCGTTGGGGGGGGGGGGGAGGGGAGGAAGAGCTGAGCGAGCGCGGGGGCCGTTGGGGGGGGGAGGGGAGGAAGAGCTGAGCGAGCGCGGGGGCCGTTGGAGGGGGGAGGAGAGCTGAGCGAGCGCGGGGGCCGTTGGAGGGGGGAGGAGAGCTGAGCGAGCGCAGGGGCCGTTGGAGGGGGGGGGAGAGCTGAGCGAGCGCGGGGGCCGTTGGTGGGGGGGAGAGCTGAGCGAGCGCGGGGGCCGTTGGGGGGGGGAGAGCTGAGCGAGCGCGGGGGCCATTGGGGGGGGGGGAGAGCTGAGCGAGCGCGGGGGCCGTTGGAGGGGGGGGGGAGAGCTGAGCGAGCGTGGGGGCCGATGGAGGGGGGGCAGAGAGCTGAGCGAGTGCTGGGGCCATTGGAGGGGGGTATTATTACATCATAACTATGTCACAGAGAACAGCAGGTGTTAACCTGCTGCCCAGCTGATGTTAATGGGCTTTAAAGAATTTCACCCCTAGGGGGTGTAAGAGGTGAGATTTGAAAAATTTTCGATTCTTACCCTGATTAGGACCCTAAAGCCTATAACTACCAAATTTCAAGTCTCTAGCTCTATAGATATAGATAGATTGTATACTTCAGCGTTTAGTAGGTCTCGTTGTTTTTTTTAACTAGGGGAATCTCCTGGTGATATAGCAACAATAATTGTGGTACAAGAAAAAATAGAAACACATTTCATTAATCATTCTGCAGGATTTTAAAATAAACTGGCATTAATTCTGTCTATAATTATTCATTCATGGGGGTTTTGTTCTGGGGTTGCTTTTTTGTTGGCTCTCTTGTTTTCTGTATCAAAAGGATTGGTGTCTAGTCAAAGAAGACTGGATACAGTTTTAGGCTATTTTCCCTTGAGGGCATAGGATGAGAGGAATATGCTCTTTGTTCCAGGAGTTTTATGCTGCTTCTACAGTGCATATGGGAACACTTTTTCTAAAAAAGGATTAAGAATCAACGTTTACATTGTCAAAAAAAGTCAAACATTTCCATGAATACCTTACCAGACTCCTTACAAGAGCAGCCAAATTAATGAATACATATATACATTAAAAGTCAACAACATACCTCCTCACCAGTCCCTATGGCAGGGGTGGGCAAACCTTTTGGCCCAAGGGGCACATTGGGGTTCAAAATTGTGTGAAGGGACGGATAGGGAAGGCTGTACCTCCCCAAACTGACTGTCCCCCTCAGAACCCCTGACCTCCCCCCCCTTACTTGTCCCCTAATTACCCCCTCCAGAGACCCCCCCCACTCTTAACTGCCCTGAGGGCCCCACCCCTTATCTAAGCCCCCCTGCTCTTTGTTCCCTTATTGCCCCCTCCCAACACCACACCCACCCCCAGGGATCCTACCCTCTATTTAAGCCCCCCTGCTCTCTGTTCCCTGACTGCCACCTCCGAGGTGCCCCCCCCCACCCTAACCCCTGGGACCCAACCACTTTAGCCGCCGTGCACCCGCGCCCCGCCCTTGCTTACCTTGCTCCGCTGTGTGTGGGCCCACGGCTCCCCATGCTCAGCTGGGCAGGGAACGCGCCTCCCTGCGCTCCTCCCAGCAGTCGGAGCGAGGAATGCGGGGCCCCGCGCTTCGCCTGGCACCCTGGGTGCGGAATGCAGGGCCCCATGGCTCCCTGCACTCCACCCGGCATCCCAGGTGGGGAGCGCAGGGCTCCACTGCTCGCAGCTTTCCCGTGTGGCCCCCAGACTTCCCACACTCAGCTAGTCCCTGGGCAGGGAGCCCTTCGTGGGCCGGATAAAAATGGCCGGCAGGCCACATGTGTGTGGCCCATGGGCCTTAGTTTGGCCCACCACTGCCCTATGGGAAGGCAGAAAATCAGCTTTTCCCCAAAAGAGCGATTGTTGGAGCCTTTACTAGAGGAATCCTGCTGCTTGTGTTTTATGATTTGCTGTGCATCATGGGGCAGAGTCTGTCTCTCTTTCAAAAAACATTTCTTCAACTGTATTAAATTCTCATTTTCTGATGATGGCACCTTTTCATCTGTTTAGAGGGGTAACAAATAGAATTGATTTCATTCTCTGTAAATTCCACCGTGCATGAATGGTGTCTATTTTTGCTACAACTGGTAAACAGATGTTCTTACACTTGGAAAACAAATTCTCCTCCTCTGTTTCATTTATATTTATATAGTGCCATTAATGTATCTCTTTGAAAGTCTTAAAAAAGTAATCATAGGTGGGCATATCGTACAATTTACAGTTCAGCTGCCCCTTTTTTAATCCGTGAACTCTAGGGCTACAAGTAAAAAAAAAACCTGATTTTCTGTTTCAAGGGTCAGTTCCAAGACCTTTCTCTCCGTTGCAAGTGCATGTGCATCATAATTTCCTTTTGATTCTGAAGTAAAGGCCAAAATCCTCTTAGCTTTAGCATTTTCCAAAGATTCCAGTTTAAATTATAAAGCTATTGATTACTCTTCAATACCATGTTGTTGTGAATAATCTTGCATCTAAGTGCTTGAGGTGTACCTCCTTAATTTCCCATTAGTGTTTAAGTGTCCCACATAGAAACCAGTGTTCAGTATTCTAATCCTATATTTTCAGCGTCTTCAAATCGCTCCAGTTTATAACTCATTGAATTTATTAAGATTAGTTTTAATACCTTTAAAGAATCTAAGACTAAGACTGTAAATGGAGGGTGGAGAGGGGAGTACAGTAAACCTTTGTGGGGCGAGATCAAGAGGTTTCCAATCTTATTCTGCTTTATCTACTAGTTAGGTTACTAACATTATTGTGCAGGGAGAATTCTTATTAGAAAGATCACCTGGGCTTGCTTAATACAAGATGTCACACTGCCTCCAGCAAATAGTCTGGGTGAGCAAGAGGACAGCAACACACTGCATCCTGAAGCTTTGCCAAAACTCTCCTTCAACAAAGTCAATCCTCACTACATGAGCAGCTTTCAAAAAGTCTCCTAAACTAAGAACACCACCTCTCTGCTGCTGCAAGTAGCTTGAATAAAATGAACTGTTAATTGCTAAAGAAATTCCTTGACTAAGGTTGGCATTTTATCACCCTGCTGATTCAATATCTGAATACTGATAACATTTATTGTTTTACTTTTGCTTAGGTTCACTATTATGAAGATGGTAATGTTCAGCTAGTGAGCCATAAAGACATACAAGATTCACTAACAGTGTCTGTAAGTTATCTTTTTACAATAACTCATATGTTAAAGTGACACATTTTTGGTGTAGATTTTGCATTTCATATTTAATATGACACTGTTAAGACTTTAATCCTCAGCACTGTAAGTGTTTTTTCTTGTATTCTACACAATAGTGCTGATTAAACATTCTGACATAAGATCCTTTCACCATTTAGAAATAGGTGAATAAAATTGTACATGCAAGTACATAGCTAATATTTTAAGTTGTGTGTACATTTAGGTATAGGTGTCTGTTGTCATCTATGAATTCCTCCAGAATACTGTAATTTGGATTTGCTGCATGACTTTTTTTGTTGTTGTTTGTTTTTGCTTGTGACTTTAAGAAACAAGACAGATTAATTTTAGTTGTGAGATTAATTATTTGCACTTACTCTAACTCTTGTTAAACTGTTAATTGTAGGTGGATGTGTGGCTTATGGAATTAGATTTTGAATGTGTATCAGTTTGGTCTGAAGTAGCACCTGCTGAACACATTCTCCTTCCCTTCCCAATTATTGCTATTTAATTGGCAGTGTTTGCTTAGGAGAAGATGAGGGCTCTAAAAATAGTGTGTTGGGGGAGAACTCCATAACTAGTTAGCTTGAACTGGTATAGCCTATCTGTAACCAGTGATGTCAGGTCTTTGCATTCATAGACATTTAAATCCATTTCAGAGGCGGAGACAAAATTTCACATATTCTAAGTTGAGAGGCTCCATGCTTACTGGATATAGGCCTTATTTCTTCTTAGCTATCCCTTCTTGATAGAGGTTATTGTGCATTAGGGAGGAGATGCCTAAAAATAGCCCTTTGTGTGGAAACAACAGTTGCATCCTAACACTTGTTCAGTGCAGGGACTGGTGCTGTCTGAGTGCAGCATGAACCAGTAATTGTTCTATGGAAGCAGTTCTTGCAGATCTAGAGGCTGCCACCTTCTAGGCATATCCCTCAAGGAGTTGGCTTAATTATCTCCCATACGATCAAATTCTGACTGCAGACTCCTGGTAGAAGAAAAGGGGAGAGGATTGCCCATTTTTTTTAAAGATGGGACTCTTGGCCAAGGCTCTCTGCTCGTCTATTTAAAAATGATGGAATTAGGATGTGCTGCTCCAGATGCACCCTTATCTCCAAGTCTTCTAAAAATGTGCAAGCTACACCCCCAAAGTTCCACTATTCCTTATGTCTCAGCTCGACTCAGCAGTAGCCTCTTGCTTGAAACCCTCTTGGATCTCTGATCAATTGGTCATATTCTGCAGGTTGCCCTATGTAAACTGAGTTTTGTGGCAGATTAAACATTTGAACACCCTTGTAAAATATTTTTAGAGACTTGTTTCATTTTTATTGAATAATCAAATATAATGTTATAGTATGAGTACTTTCAAATGCATCTGTTTGACAATCTAATAATTTTGACAAAAATAACTGGGGAAGGACTCAATAGTATCTTTGTTTTGGTATGTACTATCCTTAGCTGGTATAAATGGCGCTCTATTCACTTGCCCACAGGTATCTAATAGCCTTGGCTTCCATAAATGGTTATATAATGACTTGCCTACAAGTAACTAAACAGTGATACTGCTGCAGTTTCTCCTAAGATTCTCTAGATTTTCCTTTTTCCAGTAATGAGCTTAGTTTATACTTATGGACTATATTTAGAGAAATGCAGCACCAAGGCATAATTCAGGCATTCAAAATATAGTACCAAAGAGAAAATGGAGCTACTCAGGCATTAGGAAGCACAACGTTTTTCAAATTGAGTCTTGAACTGAATAACACTTGTTATGAGAGCTCAATTAATCTATTATAGATTTTCTGCCTAATGGATGCTACTTTAAGCATCTTATATTTTCAGTAGAAGTAGGATTGACAGCTTTTTAGGGTTGTAACATTTTAGTTACTTAATTTGAAAACAAATCCTTTCTTTCCTAGAACGAAGCCCAAACAGCTAAGGAATTTATAAAAATTGTAGAGGCTGCAGAAAATGAGTATCAGGTATGACTTCTGAAACATCCAAAATATATTACTCGTATGTAAAACCATGCTTAATTTTGCCTAATATTGTGTACACTTCGGCTGAGCCCAAAACTCATGTAATATTACTGAAGTAGGAAAACTGGCTTTTGTAATTGAATGCAGTTTTGGTATTTCATTTCAATTTTAAGGATTATTGCTATAATACTGTTCATTTTATAACTGCAAGAAACAGTCAAGACAGTCTAATTGTGCAGATAACCTTTAGTTCTGCATGCTAGCTATCTCTGTTACCCTCATTTATCACACCCCCAGTCCTTCTGGTTGTTCCATCACCTAGTTGCGTCTTATCTTTAATTAGACTGAGCTTTTTAAGGACAGATTTTTTTTGTCAGTACAGTACAGCATGATGGGATCCTGATTTTTCACTAGGGTTTCTAGGCACAACTATAATGCACATTATTTCATTTCAGGAGTGCACAACCTCTTATGAAAGGCCAGTCCACAGTTAAATACTCTGACTGGATGGACACATCTTGATATGTAGATAAAATTTCACCAGAGCAAGAAATTAACATTTTGGTGGAAATTTCCATCCAGTCAAAACAAGACCTCACTTTATTTGGGGTTTTTTTCTAGCAACTTTGGTAGATGTATGGCTAAGACAGGCATTTCAAATGGACGGGGTTTATAAAGTTTGCAAAATATAACTGTTCTAGGAGTCATCTGTGGAAATTTGAGTTCCATGTTCATTAAACCTTCGAGCTAAGAGATCACTTTCAGGCATGAAATTATATCCTGCTCATGTTAATTTGCTAAGAAGCACTGTACGCTTTAAATTCATATGACTGAAAGTGTTACTTTGTTGTAGAGCTTACACGTATTTAGGCTTGGAGAGATTCAATTTTTATCATTAAGCATTGATTTCACAAACAAACAAATATTTCCATCAATAATTTAATGCTAGGCAAAAGACGAATAATGCTGTTTGAGAATTTGAGTTTGATTTAAAGATATTTACTTTGCATATTTTTGATGTGATGTAAGCAATTTGTTTTTAACAGTTGTAAAGCTTTAATTTTTGAATCGCCCCATTTGCTATCATTAATTTCCCACAACTGAATATTTAAATCAACATTTAAAATGATTTAAAATATACATTGATATTATCAGTTTGAATGTTTTAAATTTTGCCAACAGTAAATTTACTACATGTGCAAACTGATCATCCCCATAGGAAAAAAACAGTGAAAGGTTATGCTCTGTGATAATACTGTTCGCTCTCAAAACCTATACTTAACTTTCTAAGCCAAGACAGAGTTTGAGCTCCCATTTGACATCTTACTGTAAACAAGTGTGATATTAATTTTTTAGACTGCATAATTTTAGTAAGATTTAAGAACAGGAGGCAACAGGTTATATATTATCCTGTGATTATTTGAATGATCTCTATATGTATGCCACTGTTTCAGTTCTTTTCTTATTTCCAGTGTAGTTTTTGAATAATTCTAACTCTTTGCTCTCTTTAACAGACTGCTATCAGTGAGAATTATCAAACTATGTCAGACACTACTTTCAAGGCCTTACGTCGACAATTGCCAGTTACCCGCACTAAGATTGACTGGAACAAGATCCTTAGCTACAAGATTGGAAAAGAGATGCAGAATGCTTAAGACAAACATTGCATGACTGGATACTTTGTGTTCTTGTATACGAATAAAAATTATTACAGAAGTATTTGGAACTGTTGTCACCCAGTCAGCATGAGCTTTTGCCATTGAAAAATCACTGTAAGTAGTTTTGGTTGGAGCACAAAGCTTGACTAATCAAACTCTTTTCCCCCCCCCCCCCACCCCCCATTTGTTTCCGTTTTCTCGGAGGGTCACAAAATTGATATAGCTGAAAACTTTCTTCTAGTTTCTGTTGTACCTTTACTTTTTTTATATAATGAAAAGACCATGCCTTTAGATTTCAATTTAAAATTAAGAAAGGTTTGAAAAATATTTTTGCATACAATAACGGTGTCTTGCTTTCATATGAAGTGAGCAACTTCTTAAATTTGCTGGATTCCTTGAAGATTTCAGTAGTGTACATTTCTAGTTCAAGGCTCATGATGGATTTAGCCATATGTGTTGCTGTAGAAATCATCTAGCCCTCCATTGGATGTAAGATTGGGTAAAGCATTTTCTATTTTAAGTATGTTAAAATCTTTCAAAATACTTATTCAGCTGGCACAGTGTTAACTAAACTTTTTAAAACAAGACCAAGGTCTTATGCTGTTTGAATAATGAGATTTTGAAATTAAATAAAGTACTTATTTCAGAAATGCACTTAATGCTTTATTCCTGACTGTTACTTGATGAGTTCAGATTCCATCTGCCAGAGTTATTTTTTATCATACAGCCACAAATGTAATATAACAAGGCATATTGTAATATATAATCCTGTACTCATTACCATGTCTGTTAATTTTTTTTTCTTGAATTGAAATGTACTAAAATTCAATGTGACATTAAAATGCAGATTTTCTATTTATTTGAGTAGCAAATCAATTCCTAATCCTGTTGTGTGGTGTTTTTAAAAATGTGGACACTGCTTAAAACTGATATTTTTACTTTGAAACTTGGTCACTTACTGGTTGCAATTAGAAATGCTGGGTACATATATAGTTTGCTGTGATAGCACATTTCTCCATCTCCCCATTTGTAAGATGCATGCTCAGAATGTTACTCTCTACTAAGGACTGCTTGAAGTTCTTAGCTTATAGTAACCTACTGTTTGCTGTAGGAAGAGATTTAGGTGCCTGTAAAGACCAAAATGAATCTGTCTGCTAGAGGGGAATCCTTTCCTTGTGTGCTGTAATTGTTTTAGGATTGAGATTTTTTTTAGGTTAAAAAAAGAAACCTGCAAAGAACAATGTACACAGTGAAACATTTCAATAGTTTTAAAATATATAGGGTTTCTTTTTAAAAATCTGCATAAAAAGAATCTTGCTTTTTGAAAAAGGCGGTGCTGTGTCAAGAATGGTATGTCAAAAATCTAACTTTTTAAACACTGTTAGAAATAGCTATAAAAATCCAACTGTTAAGCTTTACTTAAGTTGTGAGAACTCTTGAAGAGAATAAGTGTGGTGTGAATTAATGAACTTCTGGAAGACGCTCAGATATGAACACAGTATCCAAACCTGAACAGAATTCTATATTTACAGCATTATCCAGTCACTTCTGTTTAAGTTGTAATTCATGGCATAGTAAGAGAAGGATGATGAACATAGGCTTATGCAAACTTTGTTTATATTTTATACTGTACAAATACAAAATCATTTTACTAATCACATCAATGATTAATCTGGCGCACCTTATTTGTCTTTCTGTGGAAGGGTATATAACGGTTAGTAACTTCAAGAATTCAAGCTCTGCCACTCTACAGTATTGAGACTGTAGAAGAGCTGATTTTTCTCAGCTGCATAGTCTTTCAAAACTTAACTGATTAGTCACTTTTTTTTAGTGTTCTGCCTATCTGAATACTGTACTGAAAATATATTGCAAACTAGCAATATTGCTCAATATACACTGGCAGAATACTAGCTTATAGCAGCTGCAACTGAACAATTATTTATTGTACTGTATAACAAATCTGCAATCCTTTTTAAAGATCTGTATACAAATTTTATAGCATTTTTTTTTTCCTGACATACTTGCTGATTAGAAGAACCAGCGAAGAGGAGAATGGGGAGGTGACTGGATGGTTCAGGGGAATTGTTAGGCTCCAGGCTGTTATTTTTCATTTCTCGGTCATTGGTTTGTGCGGTCTAGTTCAGTGATTTTCAAACTGCAGGTCACAACCTAGTACTGGGTTATGGAATGTAAAGCAGTGGGTCGTGGCGGCTCCGGTCAGCACTGCTGACTGGGCCGTTAAAAGTCCTGTTGGCGGTGCTGTCGGCTAAGGCAGGCTAGTACCTACCTGTTCTGACACCGTGCTGCACCCTGGAAGCGGCCAGCAGCAGGTCTGGCTCCTAAGCGGGAGGCCATGGGTCTCCACGCGCTGCCTAAGCACTGGCTCCGCACTCCCATTGGCAGTTCCCTGCCAATGGGAGCTGGGGGGAGGGGCAGTCCTGCGGGTGAAAGCTGCGCAAAGCTGCTTGCGCACCTCCACCTAGGATCCAGATCTGCTGCTGACTGCTTCTGGGGTGCAGCGCGGCCTGCAGTGCAAAGACATGCAGGAAGTCTGCCTTAGCACCCGTCTGCAATGCTGGTTGGGAGCCACCTGAAGTAAGCCCAGGCCCCAATTCCCAGCCCTAAGCCTCTCCAAACCTGGGGCTCCTTTCTGCACCCCCCTCCTGTACCCCAACCTCCTGCTCCAGCCCAGAACCTCCTCCCACACCCTAAACCCCTCATTCCCAGCCCTCACCCACACACACTCCAACCCACTTCCCCAACCCTAATCTCATTGAAAATGGGTAGTAATTAGGTGCAGGAGTTACAAAATAGAGGCTAATTGATCATTCTCCTTCAAATATCCTCTCATTGTTCTGTGAGGGGTGCAGGGAAGGAAGTAGTTTTCTTCACCTCAGAAAAGCACACAAAATGAAACAACAATTCCCTAGCAGTGTGGTGGCTCTTTGGCAGTGGTAGCACTGATCATGTGGATACTCCATATGTGGAGAGGCTTCTAAGTTTTGGTGGTGGGGGAACAGTGTCACACAGGTCCCTGTCCATATGATAATTAGTAGGATGGGCAGAGTATGATCAGAGCCAAGTGTTATGGGACAAACCTGTACTTCAGACAAGCTTAAGTGAGGCTGAGGAGACTGGGGGGAAAATGTGCTAATTACATTCTTGGCTATGAATTTATATCTATAACTTAGTTTATTCAGATAAAGAAACACAATTTAAAGTATATTAATGGCTTTTCTCACACTTGTCTTTCCATGCTAAGCTGAAACTATGCAGCTGCAAGTCCATTCTTGTGGTTTTCCCCCAACTGCTTGGGTCCAGAGGAGCATGCAAGATTTAGAATCTCAACCGTTCTATTTGAAATAACTCAGTGAAAAGAAGTCAAATAATTTTCAACTAACCTGTAGCTTGTAAATCTGTTGACAGAAGCAATGTTCATACTAAAAAAAAATCTGAATGCAAAGTATGATGACACGTAAAATCATGGTGTCCAGTAGATTTGTAGTATTTTACTACAAAAAGAAATGAGCATTTCTGTTGTGTATGGAATATTGTTAGAGCTCATTACCGTTGCAATTCTTTAAGTTTCTAGATACTAGTAAGAATCACTAAGAATGCCTTTTGTTTTGAAATGTTGTCTCCATATTGAAATGTATAAATATTACTTTTTAATTTTAGTAATGTTACCATATATTTAAGATAGACTAAAATGACTGTTGAAACAAAATGAGAATTATGTCCCAAATGAAGTAAACCATCATTGTGAGATGATCAGCTAGCAAGAAATAAGCCATAACCTACAGTTCGCTTGTGCTCGTGACTTGATCTTTAAGGGAGTAGAAATTGAAGTATAATATGGGGAGGACTGTTTTGTTGAACCAGCAGTCTGTCAAAGTTGAGGCTCGCTGTGGGTTAAGGACAAATGAACAGCAGAAGAATTTGGCTGTTGGTGTGTCTCTTACTGACCTCTCATCCGCCTCCTCTTCAGTCCTCAACGACAACAGAAGAAAGATGACAAAGTCAGAAACTTTTTCTGCTCAGAGGTATAAAAGTGATATTTGCCGTCAGTCTCCTAGACAAAAATATTTGATCTGAGTAACTCAGTTATCCTGCATCAAATTAGATGGTACAAAAGTGAGGTAGGCCCCTGCAACAATACTTTAGGAAGCCTTTGGCTGGAGCAATTTTCTTATGATGGTGGTTGGATGAAACATCATTGAAGATGGTGGCGTAATAACTGCCCTTCATACAAGATAAACATAAGCTGTTTAAGCTACTTTTGAACTAAGAGAGCTGAAACAATAGGAGCCATTACCCAAAACACAGCCCATGCAAGACCAATTAGGAGCTAAGCTCAGTAGCGGAGGAGTTTCTCTGAGAGATGAGCACTTGTAATGTGATCTTGAGAGAAAGCTGAGAAACAACTTTTTGGATAGTATGCTGGCTGGAAAAAGAGACATGGAATATTAAGCAAGGAAACTGCTGTTTGATTCCTACTGTGTTTAGGGAAACAGGACTTTGTGTATATTTGGTCTACATTACAGTTAGGTAGACTCAAGGCAACTTATGTCGACCTAAGTGTCTATACTAAAAATTTGCTCCTGTTGATATAACTGCCCCGCTACACCATCTTAACTCCATCTCCATGAGAGGTGTGGAGTCAGTAGCTAGGTTGGTGTAGTTAGGTCGATGCAGGGTCAGTATGGACTTAGATTGACTGTTACTAGCTTTCAGAAGCCATCGCACAATGCCCTGCCACTTCTTCTGGCTATTTTGTGTGGAGTGAAGCAAGTGCCTAACTTATTCCCTTAAAGTGTTTCTTGAGGGAATGTCTTCACTACAGCAGTAGGTCGATTTTCTAAAGCAGACTTTATAAAGTCGACTTAGTGCGTCCCCACAAAGCACACCAGGTCAACAGTGTCTGTCCTTACAACTTTTGCAAGCGTCGACATAGTGAGCATTGCACTATGGGTACCTATCCCACAGTTCCCGGAGCCCCCATCAGGCACCATTTCGAGTGCTGCACCGTGGGTAGACATGTAATCATTCCGTGCCCTTTTTTTTTGTGACGCCGACACCATTTTGAGTGCTGCACTGTGGGTAGGCATGTCATCATTCCGTGCCCTTTTTTTCCACTGACACCGTTTCGAGCTGTGCACTCGTGGGTAGGCATCCCATGATTCGAGCCCCATCCCCGCGCTGTGCTAACACCATAGCAGTGCAAGCTTGGAGCCCCCAGATGCCATCACTGCAGCACTGGCCGTTGTGAAGACCTCCCGCCTTGTTCTGGATTTTATGCTGCATCGTCTGCAGAGGAATGCGATCCGGAGACAACCACTTTCTGGAAGCTGATGACAGTGAGGAGGAGGAGGAGGACATGGACCTGGACATGCATTGCAGGGACAGGGACACTGCGTTTTTTGGAAGCAGGGCGACCGACAATCTGGCAAATTTGGTGGCAATGGGGCAGGCTCATGCCATGAAACGCCGATTCTGGGCCAGGGAAACGAGCACTGACTGGAGGGATCGCATAGTGCTGCAGGTCTGGGGTGACTCCCAGTGGCTCAGAAACTTCCGCATGCGAAAGGGCACGTTCATGGAACTTTGTGACTTGCTTTCCCCGGCCCTCCGGTGCAAGAATACCAAAATGAGGGCGGCCCTCACAGTTGAGAAGCGAGTGGCGATAGCCCTCTGGAAGCTTGCAACGCCAGACTGCTACTGGTCAGTCGCAAATCAGTTTGGGGTGGGTAAATCTACAGTGGGCTCTGCTGTGATGCAAATAAGCAGGGCAATCGTCGAGCAGCTGCTACCCAGGGTTATAAACCTTGGAAACCTGCAAGCTACAATAGATGGCTTTGCCTCCATGGGATTCCCTAACTGTGGTGGGGCTATAGATGGGACTCATATCCCTATCCTGGCACCAGACAATGAGGTCGCAGAGTACAGAAACTGGAAGGGATATTATTCTATGGTCATGCAAGCAGTGGTTGACCACAAGGGACGTTTCACCGACCTGTACGTGGGGTGGCCGGGAAAAGTTCATGACGCTCGTGTTTTCAGGAACTCTATGATTTTTAGACAGCTGCAGCAAGGGATTTTCTTCCCCGACCAGAAAATTTCCATGGGGGGGGGGGTGGAAATGCCCATCATTCTCATTGGGGACCCAGCCTACCCCTTAATGCCCTGGCTTATGAAGCCCAACACAGGAGCCCTGGACAGGGGTCAGGAGCTGTTCAATTACAGGCTGAGCAAGTGCAGGATGGCAGTAGAGTGCAATTGGCCGTCTGAAGGGGAGATGGCGTTCCTTACTGATTCGCTCAGACATCAGCGAGAGAAATATCCCCATTGTTATTGCTGCTTGCTCTGTGCTCCACAGTGTCTGTGAGCAAGGGGGAAACGTTTATGGCGGGCTGGGAGGCAGAGGCAAATTTACTGTCTGCTGCTTACCAGCAGCCAGACAGCAGGGAAAGTAGAAGAGCACACCGTGAGGCCCTGCGCCTCAGGGACACCTTGAAAACCAGTTTCATGAGTGCCCAAGATGACGTTTGACAACCCGGTCTCTTGCTCTGCTCAGCCCTAAGCCTGCCGTCCTTGCACCCTCTTTCCCTCCCCCCTCCCGATGCTTGCAGAGGAAATAAATACACTGTTTTAAAAATCACGGTTTCTTTATTGGTTCATCACAAATTCGGGTTGGGGTGGGGAGGGGGGAGGGAAACCAGCAGTCGCAGTGGTGGAGGAGCGGGTGGGGGGAAGGGGTTAGGGTGGCCCAGACTCAGCAGCTTTTAAAAGTTTTCGGATACACTCATCCTGCTGCTGCTTGTGCTGGCTTGTGATGTAGAGTGGGTTGGTCCCCGGAGCTTCCCCCACTGGGTTCTCACCACGCGTTTGGGTGGGGAAGCTATGGGACTTGAGGAGGGGGAGAGGTGGTTATACAGAGGCTGTAGAGGCGATCTTTGGTTCTGCTCTACCAGACACCTGAGCATATCGCTTTGGTACTCCATTATCCGGATCAAAGCATCCATCCGCCTTTCTTTGCGTGCCTCTCGTCTTTCCTCACGCTCCAGCCGTTGTTCTTCACGCACCAGCCATTGCTCTTCACGCTTTTCTGCTGCAGCTCTTGATTCCTGTCTTGACTGTAGCAATTTTGCCCTCCATTCAGTCTGCCGTGCGGCCTCAGCGTTGGAGTTCAAGAGTAGTTCATTAAACATGTCATCACGCTTTTTCTTTTTACGCTTCCGTATCTGCGATAGACGGCGAGAGGGGCAGTTGGGCGGATTCTGAGATAACTGTGCAGCTGTGGGCAAAGAAAGGCACAAGTTTGAGACAGAAACATTCATGGATCACAATGGGAGTACTATGCTACGGGGAACCACATTATTCAACCGCCTATTATGAGTATATTCCGCACCTAAAAAGTTACTGGATGCCTCACACAAGTCACAGAAGCATCTCACATACAGCCTCAACACAACACGGCTACTGTAATCACCATGCAGTGGGCCATGTTAACCTTAAGCCATACTTGGATATTCCAGAGTAACCTCTCCCTCCCCCACATGGATCCCTCCTCCAGCACACCGCATGGGGCTCACCGCGAACTTCAAAACAAAACCGGGCTGTGTACAGGCTCCCTGTTGGGAGTGGGGGGGCGCATGTGCAGACTGGCGGGGGGGATGGGTGGGGGTGCAGCGTGGCGGGGGGAGGGAGTGTGGATTGATTTCAGGCGCCCTGCACCGGGACATTTAAAAAGCAAAAGAAAACCACGGGCTGTGTACGGGCTACCTGTTGGGAGTGTGTGTGTGTGGGGGGGGGGTTGTGCAGACTGGCGGGGGGGGGACGGGGGGGCGGTTGTGCAGACCGGCGGGGGGGGGGACGGGGGGCGGTTGTGCAGACTGGCGGGGGGAAGGAGGGGTGCAAAAAAAGACCACTCACCAGAGGATCCTTCGTGGGCTGGGGTACCCCCTTTGGCTGGTCTCCTGTGCTGCTGAACTCTGCATGGTGGCTTGGGCTGCTGATTTCTATGAATGGCGACTGAGCTGTGCAGATGCGCTGGCCACGCTGACCAAACAGGAAGCTATTCAAATGTTCCCGGGTCTTTTCCTGTCTACTTGGCCAGAGCAGCAAGTTGAGAGCGCTGTCCAGAGCGGTCACAGTGGAGCAGTGAGGCAGTCCAGAACGGTCAGAGTGGAGCATTGTGGGACAGCCTTTGGAGGCTAGTAATGTCACTTGAGTCCTCACTAGTCCACAATCGACCTAGAGAGGTCAATTTTAGCGCTACGCCTCTCGTTAGGGAGAAGTACAGAAGTCGATTTTAAGGTCCCTTTAAATTGACTCTAATGGCATGCATGTGAGGACGGGTACATGTTTATATCGACTTAAGTCGCTAAAGTCGACGTTAAGCCCTAGTGGGGACCAGCCCTTAGTGCCTAAGCTGCCTGATTCCATAAGATGGGTTCCTGTTTGTAGATCCCTGACAGAGATAGGTGCCTCCCTGCAGCCTGGAATTAGGTGCCTCTCAGGTGTGGATCGGGAGTGCTTTGACATTATCTCCCAATGTATGTGTTGAGGTAAGTGCTGTATGTGTTGATTGCAGAATTTTGGAATTAAAAGTCCAGTGGGAAACATGCTTCACTATAGGTGTACTAAAGAAACTAGCAAGGCTTCACTAACTGAATAACCACACTGAACATATTATTCCTCCCAAAAGGATGAAATATTTAATGCCCAGAAAAGTCAGTGTCTCTTCTACATTCCCCATCCTCAGATTTTTTCAGGAAAGTAAACTTTGGCTTCTCTCAAAGGCAAGGGTTTGAGAGGCTGATTTATTGTCTTTCCCCTCAACCTAAAATGGGGAGGGAGAAAACACTTGTTTCCTTTCCAGTCTTTCAGCCATCTGTCTCTGCCTCCTTTTTCCTACAGCCTCATTTGCCTTTAGGGATGCACTGAACATGTGTGGAGATGCCAAATTCTGACTTGCCAAGAGCTCTTTTTGACAAAGGCCAACCTTGCTTTCATTACTTCTTTATTGGTCATAAGCACATACATCCTGATTGGCTCCATACAACTCCTGAGTTTCATGGAGGGAACAAGGTTTCTTCATAAAATACTCCACAGAATATATGGCTCAACATAATTGACAGGAAGTATGTAAATGCTGCTGGCTAATATTTTGATGGAAGGCTTTCAAGAAAAATTCAGTGTGCTTTAAGTAGTGTGTGTGTGGGAGGGGGTGTTCATTGGTTGGCAGACCACCTACAGTTGACTGGAGAAATATGAGTGCCCCAAGTGAAATTCCCACTTGGTTCTAACAAAGAAAAAAAGATGAAAATATTATAATGTACATTTTAGCCTGAAAGGTAAAGAAAAAAGCAAAACAAGTGTAATTATTTTTTCTGATTTAAAGGTAACCTTACACTGCCTGAAAATATTTTACTCTATTTTGAACTTTAACTGCTCATTCTAATAACTCGTTTGTGTTTGAATTGATTATTTTACCAATATAGGAGCTGGATTGAATTTCATTTTCCTGTTTTTTTTTCCTGGTATCTTTTCAATAAAGATTTAAAGCATAAGGCTTTCTTTCCCCTGCACCTTTCCTAACCTTTGAAGTGCACTCTTGCTCACCTTCTTTAGCAAGGTCTTTAGTGACCTGGAAAGCCTTCAGTCAGTGTTTTGGTGGAGATTGGTCTACTGTTCACTTTCTCCATCCTCCTCCAATTTAAACATGTCTTCAGGAAGTTAGGGATTGGACAGTCTCTCACTCTGTCTCTATTATCAGTCCAAATGCTGGGGATAAGATTGGCAACACTGCACTCTCCATTTGCTGAGTTCTTTGTCAGATCAATATCATTACTCTGGGCTGCTTGAGAAGTAGGGAATGAGCACAATTCTCCCTTGTTACGGTCTTCTCTGAAATGTGGCACTCTAGGTATGTAAAAGCTCCCTTTGAATGAATATAGACATGTTTTTTTATTACTATCCTCCTTTCCTAAAGCTTGAGATTAGGCCTGAAGAGCCATGAATGAGTTTAAGAAATCTGTACTACAGCTGTCAAGCAATTAAAAAAATTGTGTGATTAATTGTACTGTTAATAGAATACCATTTATTTAAATACTTTTAGGTGCTTTCTACATTTTCAAATATATTTATTTCAATTACAACACAGAATACAAAGTGTACAGTACTCACTTTATTTATTTTTTATTACAAGTACTTACACTATAAAAAAAACTAAAGTGAATTGAAAAATACTATTTCAAGTACTGTAGTATAATCTTTTTATCATGAAAGTTGAACATACAAATGTAGAATTATGTACAAAAAAATAACTGCATTCAAAAATAAACCTATGTAAAGCTTCAGAGTCTGCAAGTCCACTCAGTCTTACTTCTTATTCAGCCAATTGCTCAGACAAACACATTTGTTTACATTTGCAGGAGATAATGCTGCCCACTTCTTATGTATAGTGTCACCTGAAAATGAGAACAGGTGTTCTCATGGCACTGTTGTAGCTGGCATCATAAGATATTTGTGTCAGATGTGCTACACATTCATATGTGCCTTCATGCCTCAACCACTGTTCTGCTCGATGATAATCCAAAACAGTTCAGACTAACACATGTTCATTTTCATCATCGGAGTCAGATGCCACCAGCAGAAGGTTAATTTTCTCTTTTGGTGGTTTGGGTTCTGTAGTTTCTTCATTCGAATGTTGCTCTTTTAAGATTTCTGAAAGCATGCACCACACTTTGTCTCTCTCAGACTTTGGAAGGCACTACTTAAACCTTGGGTCGAGTGCTGTAGCTATCTTTCCAAATTTCACATTGATACTTTCTTTGTGTTTTGTCAGATTTGCAGTGAAAGTGTTCTTGCAATAACAACATGTGTTGGGTCATCATCCGAGACTGCTATAACATGAAATATATGGCAGAATGTGGGTATACTCCCCCTCAAGGAGTTCAGTCAAAAATGTAATTAAACACATTTTTTTAACGAGCATCACCAGCATGGAATGGTGGCTGAAGCATGAAGGAGCCTATGAATGTTTAGCATAGCTGTAGGGTGACCAGATGTCCCAATTTTATAAGGACAATTCTGATTTTTGGGTCTTTTTCTTATACAGGCTCCTATTACTCCCCATCTCGTCTGATTTTTCATACGTGCTGTCTGGTTACCCTATATATATCTGGCACATAAATACCTTGCAATGCCAGCTACAAAAGTACCATGCAAATGCCTGTCCTCACTTTTTGGTGATGTAAATAAGAAGAGGGCACCATTATCTCCTGTAAATGTAAACAAATGTGTTTGTCTTAGCGATTGGCTGAACAAGAAGTAGGACCGAGTGCACTTCTGGGCTCTGAAGTTTTTACATTTTTTTTGTTTTTTAGTGCAGTTTTGTAACAAAAAAAAATCTACATTTGTAAATTGCACTAAAGTACTTGTATGAGGGGAATTAAAAAATACTCGTTTTTCAGTGCAAATATTTGTAATTAAGAATTATACACTGATTTCAATTACAATACAATAAATATGAAAATTTAGAAAAACATGCAAACTATATCAAATTTCTATTTGGTATTCAATTGTTTAACAGTAAAACTGCAATTAATGGGAATTTTTGTAATGGTGATTAATTTGAGTTGATCACATCTGTCAACTGCAATTAACCGACAGCCCTAATCTGCACATTTAAACACTTTTCAACTTACTTTGTTTTAGCTCAGCAAAAATCCATTAAAAACTCAGCACTAAGTTTAATCTTCAGTCTATATCAGCATATTTTAAATTCCTTGGATAATGGCCAAGATGTGCATATTCTAGTCCACACACAGACTTTTGTGTCTTTTGATATCAGACATTTGATTGATATGAGCTGAAAACTACTGGTTTCATTACTCTATTAACTTTCCTCAAATGCTTGCGTGACGGGTTTGGTCACAGAGACCCCTTTGGGACTGTCACTTGATGTGCTGACACTACCACTGAGCCCGTTTTCCCTGTCAGCTTGGACTCCAGAACCATATCTTGTTGAGCCAGATACGCAAGCCTGCTGCACCATAGAACCAGGGTCCGAACTATGTTCCCGAAGCTGCAGGCTTTAACTGAAAAACCACTCAGCAGGTACTGTCTCCAGCACCCAGCGGGATCCAAACCCTAAATAAATGTTTTGTGCTGTACAAAGCTTACACAGGGTAAACTCATAAATTGTTTGCCCTCTATAACACTAATAGAGATGCACAGCTGTTTGCTCCCCTAGATATTAATTACTTTGGGTTCAATAATTGATTTTATTAAGAATAAAAAGTAGGATTTAAGTAGTTCCAAGTAATAAAAGTCAGAACAAAGCAAGTTACCAAGCAAAATAAAACAAAGCACGGAAGTCTAAGCCTAATATATTGAAGAAATTGAATACCAGTAAATCTCACCCTCAGAGATGTTCCAAGAAGCTTCTTTCACAGACTAGACTCCTTTTTAGTCTAGGCCCAATCCTTTCCTCTGCTACAGTCCTTGTTCCAGCTCAGGTGGGAGTTAGGGGATTTCTCATGACTGTTGCCTTTGTTCTATTCCACCCCCTTTCATAACTTTGGCCCAAGGTGGAAAGTTTTTGTCTTTCTCTGGGTTCCCCACCCATCCTTCTAAATGGAAAAGCACCAGGTTTAAGATGGATTCCAGTACCAGTGACATGCTCCTGTGTCACTGTAAAATCTCATTCTCCCTTTTTTAAGAGTTGGCCTGGATGTACAGGGGAAGGTTTGCAAGTAAACATCCATTTACCACCAATCGTCCTGTTTAATGGGAGCCTTCAAGATTCCAAGCCATTATTAATGGCCCACTCTTTGCATACTTACTATAGGACTTTAGAATAATAAATATTTCTAGCTTTAAATACAAGAATGATATATACATACAAATAGGATGAACACAGTAGATTATAAGATTTGTAATGATACCTTACAAGAGACCTTCAGAAAGAGCATATTCCGGTTACATTATATTCATGTTCATTAGCATATTTCCATAAAACATATGACATGCAACATCACAGCCTGAACTCCATTTAGGATGATTTTAACAAACCATCAGAGCTTCCGCTGTCAGACTGTCTGCTCCCGCTCACCCACTGATCCTTAATTGTTTGATTTGTATCTACATTAGATTAAAAAGTCATTGGGAGCAGACATCACTTACATATTTGTACAGTGCCATGTGGCATTAAATGCTATAAATATTTACTAACCTTATTTATCAAGGTAATTGCTATGGGTAGATGAAAAATTAGGAGACCATTTCTTTTTTAGTAATTCTAACCATAGTACTACAGTTAATGGGCCATGTAACTCTTGCCCTAGACATGATCAAGAATCGATATAAATGTAAAGGTGAGCATCAAGATATATTGATCCAGGAAGACCATTCCTGATGTTCACTGACACACAAAGTCAATGTATATGTTCTTTTCAGACATTCCAAACACCACCCTCAGACTTATCTGGCAATCTCTCTGTTCTGGCCAAGAATTTTCTTAAGTGTCACATTTTTTAAAATGTGACATTCTAATGAGGCTATAAATTAGAGGCCCCCAAAAAGCTATTGCCTCTGAGCCGAGCAGAGACTTCAAGGTTTACTGAAATGTTTGTAAAATAATTTAAAACACTGTTTAATATCCTGAATCATTAACAGAATACATGAGTAGACTTAAACTACACATTTATTTTAAAGTAACATTTGACAACTTTTTTCTTACATGCCATGACCTGAGTTTAAGATTCAGTATTTCTGCTGAAAGACCTGCTGACATCACTAACACCTAAATTGGACAAGGAAACTTTAAATTTCTGCCCTGTTTTAGCCATTACAAAGATCATCAACAATTTCAGGAGAAACAAAAACTCCTGAATTTAGGTTATGGCAAATAAACTAGAAGTAGTTGGGGTATAAACTGCTTGGGGCTGGAACTGGTGCATTTTCTGGTTATGTACAGCATAAAGAAGTCTATTAGCCCTTAAAATATTGGCTAATTTGGGTCTTACTAGATAAGTAAAAAAATCTTTGTTTATTTTTAAAGTATTTATTTTGTAATGAAGACTACAATTGTATTTTGTTATAGTCTGACTGCCTCAATCACTTGGCTTCTGAACAATTTGTTTTTGCTATTTAAAATGTCTATTCATTATTGGGATCCCTTCTTCAATGGAATACACAATGGAAAAATTGTGCATGTAAGGAAAGAATAGGAACTGACAATTCAAGGTGTTTCTAAATAGCATTTTAGTTCACCTTTTAATGCAAAAATGCTCAGAATCATGGGATACAGTCATTTGCACACACTATTATCTAACGCAGTGCTCCCCAACCGGTGTGCCGTGGCACACTGGTGTGCCGTGAGGCCATGCCAAGTGTGCCGCGGCAAAAGCTCGCGTCATATCCAGAACGGCCTGCCGCCCACCGAATGCTAGATTTTGCCCAGCAACGTTTTGTTGCATTCGATGTGCGGCTGCGGCGCTACAGCTCTGAGTCCGAGAAGTTCTATCCCCCCCCCCCCTTTCCCCCGCTCACAATTGTCCTGATCAGCGGTCGCCAACCGGTGGTCCGCGAGAAAAATTGGGTGGTCCGCGGAGCCGTAGCAGAGGGGCGGGGTCAGTAAGAGGCGGGGGGGGAGAAGAGCGGAGGCGGAGCCGGGGCAGGAGGCAAGGCGAGGCAAGGCAAGCCGAGCGGGGGAGGAGAGCGTGGCAGGAGCGGGGGGCGAGAGGGAAGAACAGAGAACGCGGCAGGAGCGGGGGGCGAGAGGGAAGAACAGCGAGAACGTGGCAGGAGCGGGGGGCGAGAGGGAAGAACAGAGAACGCGGCAGGAGCGGGGGGCGAGAGGGAAGAACAGCGAGAACGTGGCAGGAGCGGGGGGGCGAGAGGGAAGAACAGAGAACGCGGCAGGAGCGGGGGGGAGAGGGAAGAACAGCGAGAACGCGGCAGGAGTGGGAGGGCGAGAGGGAAGAACAGAGAATGTGGCAGGAGCGGGGGGGAGAGGGAAGAACAGCGAGAACGCGGCAGGAGCGGGGGGGCGAGAGGGAAGAACAGAGAACGCGGCAGGAGCGGGGGGGAGAGGGAAGAACAGCGAGAACGCGGCAGGAGCGGGGGGGGCCAGAGGGAAGAAGAGCGAGAACGCGGCTGGAGGCGGGGGGGGGGGGGGAGCCCGAGCTGCGCCGTGCTGCTGGAGCCGGGGCGAGCCGCGCCGCTGGAGGGGGGGGGGTGAGCCGCGCCGCTGGAGCCGGGGGGGGGGGGGCGAGCCACGCTGCTGAGGCCGGGGGGGGGCCGAGTCGAGCGGGGGGGGGCAGTCGAGCCTGGGGGGGGCCCCGCGCCAAGCAACTTTAGTGGTCCATGAGGACCAAAAGGTTGGCGACCACTGGTCCTGATCACAAGTCTACAGGGCCTGGACAGAGCAGTGTTCTTTATTAGGTATTACCTATCTGTGGTTTTCTGCACTGTGTTCTAATTTTTAAGTTCGCGTAGTTAAACTTAGAAAATCGGTATATGAATTATATTTATTTTGTACGGCTTCAAATATGGACAAGTTTTTGCGAAAAGAACGTCCAACTTCACCGACAATTGATGATGAAACCAGCACGAGCGATATTGCAAAAAAACAGAAGATTACGAAAAGGCAGTACAACGAAGAATATATTCAATATGGATTTTCGTGGTGTGGTGAAGAAACGGCTCCAAAACCAGAATGCGTAATTTGCAGGGAAAAGCTGTCTAACGAGGCAATGGTTCCAAGTAAACTGATTTGCCATCTAAAATCGAAACATCCTAGTTGCGCCAACAAGAACATACAATATTTTCAACGGCTTTTGAGTCAAAATGCTAAACAGATACAATTTATGAAGTCATCAGTCACAGTTTCTGACAAAGCGTTAGAAGCTAGTTTTTCTATTGCAAATTTAATTGCACGTCAGAAAAAAGCACATACAATTGGCGAAACCCTCATTAAACCAGCATGCATGGAAATCATTCGAATAATGTTTGGACCTGGTGCAGTTAAGGAAGTAGAAAATGTTCCGTTGTCAGGTAATACTGTAAAAAGACGTATTGACGATATGTCTAGCGATATTCTGAAAACAGTAATTACCAAATTAAAAGCAGCTGGAAATTTTTCACTCCAAATTGATGAAACAACTGATATTAAGAACCAAGCACAGCTAATTTGTATTGTCCGTTTCGTTGATGAGGGCGCTATAAAAGAGCATTATTTATTTTGCAAAGTGCTTCCAGAGCGGACTACCGGTGAGGCAATTTTTCGTGCTACAAATGATTTCTTCGATACTTATGACATTAAATGGAGTAATTGCATAAGTATTTTACGGATGGCGCCGCCGCAATGATGGGCAATAAAAAAGGTTTTGTCTCATGTGTAAAACAACAAAATGCGGAAATACAAATTACCCATTGCTGCATACATCGAGAAGCGTTGATGGCGAAAAACTTGCCAGATGAACTATTGCAAATGATGAACGAATGCGTGAAAATCATAAACATCATTAAAACAAGGGCCCTGAATACGCAAATTTTTGAAATACTCTGCGAAGAAATGGGATCAGAATATCAGTCATTATTGTTTTACACTGAAATACGTTGGCTATCCCGAGGAAAAGTTCTGGCAAGATTATTTGAGCTTCGCAACGAGGTGAGCCATTTTTTATTGAAGCAAAACATGTTCGAACTACACCAGCTCCTCGAGGATGATCACTGGATTACAAAACTAGCATACATGGCTGACATATTCGAGCACCTGAATGAACTCAATAAAAGGATGCAAGGTCGGAATGAAAATGTATTAACGTGCTCTGACAAATTAAATGGATTCAAAGAGAAACTGGAACTTTGGCAAACGGAGTTAGGACGTGGATCACTAGAAATGTACAAAAGAACAAACCAGATTAAAATTGAAAATAATAAGCAGTTCATAATAAATTTAGCTCAACGACATTTAACATTGCTCTTAGAGAAGTTTGATCATTACTTTCATACAATCAATACGGAGCAATACGATTGGGTTCGAAATCCTTTTGCAACGATTGCCAAAAATTCTACCGAAGTACTTTCCCTTCAGATTCGAGAGGACTTTCTTGAATTGAGGAATGACGGGTCATTAAAAATAAAATTCGCTCAAGTTCCGTTGGATGTGTTCTGGATTGGGATTGAGGAAGAATATCCCCATATCTCCAAGAAGGCTGTCGAAATTCTGTTACCATTTGCAACCACATATATATGTGAACAAAGTTTTTCAGCGTTAGTCCAAATAAAAAATGACAAGCGGTCATGCTTGAAGGGCATCGATCAAGAACTTTGGGTTGCTCTGTCCAGTATTAAACCGAACATCAAATCTCTGTGTTCATTAAAACAAGCGCAGGTGTCGCATTAGTTATAAGTTGTTAGAGAACAGTTAGAATATAGAGTTATGAATTGATGGATGTGTTACAAGTACCTACCTAATTATCAAATAAAATAATAAATCAAGTAATTCTGTTATGCCCAGTTTGACATTCCTATACTATTATACTCTTCAAAACGATATTTTGAAGATTATATTTGTTTTTTATCCAATTTTTGTATGTGGTATGCCGTGGAATTTTGGGAGAGGCTATGGTGTGCCGAGGGTGACAAAAGGTTGGGGAGCACTGATCTAACGAGTAAACTTTCTCCAAACCTCTGTTATTGGCAATAGTGATGTATTGATTTGTTCACGATTGTTTTCAGTCAGTCATGATTGAGCATAACTTATAGGTATGTGAACTTAAAATGTAAGAAGTTTAGCTATTTTATACATATGGGTAGACATAATACTTGTCTTTGTTTCTTGTTTACCTTTCTAATTAATATATATACACGAGCTAGGGGAGAGCATGCTACCAGGAGTCTGAAAAGCTAGCTTCTGGGGCTATCTCTGGCTCACCCACTGACAGCTTATGCAAGCCACTTAACCAGTCTGGTTCATTTCCCCCCTCTTTAAAACAGTTACTGCATTATAATCTTATTCACCTCATTGTAAAGATATTTGAGATTGCAGTCATGTCATGCTATTTATTCCAAGAAAGTATTAATTATTAATATAGTTCTGGTGGAAATAGAAATGGTCATACATAATTAAGTAGGAAACAAGGTAAAAGACTTATTAAAATTCATGCTTTAAATGGATAAGGCTTAAAATGTTTCTATGTTCTGGCCTTCTTGGTGTTATGGAGAAAACAGAACTGAATGACCTAAAGAAGCCAAAACAATTCACTCTAATTTTCAACTATACGAATTAGAAAGATCAGAGGTTGATGTAGACACATTTTTAAATTCTTTACAATTAATCCTGACTAAAATCTTGGAATAATATCAGATAGAGTTCTGCATTATAGGGTAGAAAGCAATGATAGATAGTAAGGCATATCTAGTGGGGTCCACCCAGGGTCTGTACTATTCATTATTTTCATTAATGACTTTGATAATGAAATGGCGATTAGGCTTATAAAATCCACGGATGACACCAAATTGGAAGTGACTGCAAGTGCTCTGGGGGGCAGGATTAAAATTCAAAACAACCTGGAAAAATTAGACAACTGATCTGAAATCAAGAAGATGAAATTCAATAAAGACAAGTGCCAAGTACTTTATGTAGGAAGGAAAAAATAAATGTACAACTACAAAATGGGGAACAATTTGCTAGATCAGGGGTAAGCAACCTATGGCAGGCATGCCAAAGGCGGCACGTGAGCTGATTTTCTGTGGCACTCACACTGTCCGTGTCCTGGCCACCAGTCTGTGAGGGCTCTGCATTTTAATTTAATTTTAAATGAAGCTTCTTAAACATTTTAAAAAAATTATTTACTTAGTTTAGTTATATATTAATGACCTAGAAAGAGACCTAAAAATGTTAAAATGTATCACTGGCATGTGAAACCTTAAATTAGAGTGAATAAATGAAGACTCAACACATCGCTTCTGAAAGGTTGCAACCCCTGGGCTAGATGGTTGTATAGCTGAAAATGATCTGGGGGTTATAGTGGGCACAAACTGAACAGGAGTTAATGTGATGCAGTTGCAAAAAGATAATATTCTGGGCTGTATTCGCAGGATTGTCATATGTAAGACATGAAGGTAATTATCCTACTCTACTAGTACCACTGAGGCCTCAGCTCGAGAACTATGTCCAATACTGAGTGCCACACTTTAGGAAAGATGTGGACAAACTGCAGAGTTCAGCAAACAGCAACCAAAATGATAAAAGATTTAGAAAACCTGATCTATAAGACGAGATTAAAAAAATGGCACAGGTTTTCTTGAGAAATGAAGATAACAATCTTCAAAAATGTTAAGGGCTGATATAAAGAGACGGTGATCATCTTCATGTCCACCGTTAAGAATTGGCTTAATCTGCAGCAAGGGAGATTTAAGTTAGATATTAAGAAAAACGGACTTCCCAGGGACATTGTGGAACCCCATCAGTTTTTAAGATCAGATTGGACAAACACCTGTCAGGGATGGTCTAGGCTTACTTGGTTCTGCCTCAGCGCAGGGAACTGAACTTGATAACTTCTTGAGATCCCTTTCATCCCTATATTTATGATCCTATGTTTAGTTTGGTAATACAAAGAATAATAGTTTCAAGGCTAAACTATGTAGGGGAAATTTGGTTTAGTCAGAGTGCACTGTCTTATATGATTACAGAGAGGACTGAGGTTTATTGCCACAAATTAAGAAATTACTGTGCTATTGGAATAACACGGATATTAGTTTGCAGATAAGATTGCGGTGCCTTAATATTCCCTTCCTTTTTTAAAACCAAGAAAGAGAAGCTCAAACATTCAAAATGCAGTGCTATTTTGTATATAGATGATTGCTTTTCATTTTCTTACTATACTCTAACTATAAATGTGAATGTTGTAACAGACCTTTCCAAATTGATCCTATTTTCTGATTAATGGTTATGGTGATTCATTTAGTGCCACCCATCCCTCTGAATCACTGTCTTACCAATGCTCCGGTAGTTTGATTTGGGTCATCATGTGACATTGAAGCACCATTTTTGGATGAGACATAAAGATGACAACCCAAATCCTTGTCATTGATTAAAAATCCCACAGCACTGTTTGAAAAAATAGAGGTGTTAACCTTGATGTCTTGTTTTAACAGGCTGGCTTGACATGAGTAATGAAATATGAAGGAGGCTTTATTTATTGGAAGACAGGATTACGGAAATAAATAGATCAGCAGCTTGAAAACAGAATATTTGTACTAAGATAGGTAAATGGGTCTGAGCTAGAAGACAGAACCTCTAAACCAGATAAGGGGAGGGATCAACCAGGGAACTACTTAAAAAAACCAAAATAATTGCCAAGATAAGGGAGGAATGTAAAAAAGAGGTAAAGAGTAGGTTGAATGTGGACAGCGAGTGGACAAAGCACTCTATACAGGGACTACAGTAGCCGAGCCAATCCCAAAACGTGTAAAACAATGAATTGTGTAAATGTATATTAAGAGGGTTTCTGTGTAATTTTGGATCTATAATGTACCCTGCATTCTCCTCCTGCATTTTCATCTGATTGATTACTGTAGCATTGCTGTATGGCAAATAAAAATACCTGAGGGACAAAGTCTGGAGTCTGAGTTCTCCGGTAGCTGAGTGGAAAGAAAATCTCAACACAAGGTTTGTGAGCTAACAGCAATCTATTTACCAAAGCTTTATGCAGTTTTATTGGCCACTGAAGTATTCATAACCTACTGTCTTGAATTTTTCTGTAACTTTTCTATGTGCTGTTGGAGTTGTCACTTTTCACCCATGATGACCATATTTCAGTGGTAAGTACATAAAGTAAACCCTGAGTACGTTGGTATATCAGTTTACTTGTAAAATTCTATGATTATTTCTATTCTGATATTGCCCATATTGTACCAGGCACTGTTCCAACTCCAAGGTAGACATCATCCTAATACAAAGGCGTTAGTCTAATAAAACAAGCAATATACAGAGGAAAGGAGGAAAATCATAAATACAGTAGACTCTCAATTATCCAGGATGATAGGGAAAAATTAATCCTGGTTAATAAAATCCCGGATATCACCATCCATAGGAAATATGGGGGCGGGGGTTGGTTCACGAGCCACCCTGCACCAGGAGGGAGGGGGTGTTGGTTCACTGGCTGCCCTGCACCCTGGGGGGTGGGGGTGGGGGTTGTGTGTGTGCTTGGGGCGGCAACAAAGCAAGAGCTGGCCCTGTGAGTTACACATTTTTTTTTTTGTTGCCATCCTGGTTAATCCATATCCTGGTTAATCCAGTCCTAAATAATCGAGAGTCTACTGTACATGCACACTAATAATTCCTAGCTCTTATATGATTCTCAAACTTTTGTACTGGTGGCCCCCTTTACATAGCAAGCCTCTGAGTGTGCCACCCCCTTATAAATTAAAAAACACTTTTAAATATATTTAACACCATTATAAATGCTGGATGTAAAGTGGGGTCTGAAGTGGAAGCTGAAACTCGCAACCCTCCATGTAATAACCTCATGACCCCCTGAGGGATCCCGCCAAACCCAATTTGAGAACCGGTCTTATATGTATTACATACATCTTTTTAAAAAATAAGAATCAATTATGCCCAACAGTCCCTGCATTCTGCCAGCACTACTAGTAGTAATTTCTTGTGTCATGGCAGAAATGTCTTAAGGAGACAAAAGGGATGAGAAATGCACTTTATTAATGTAAATAACTATTATTACTGTAGGATTATGCTTGATCTACACCTTTATAAAACTCATTTATTTTTACTGTGGTAATGCCTAAAGACTAGAGATTCTTATGGATCAAGCCAATTGGGCATTATCTAGACCAGGAAACAAGTAACAATGCATTTTTATTTTGATATTATTAATGGGGCTCAAGGACTTAGCAATAGGGCTGTGCAAACAGTTTGCAAAGAACCTGATCCCATGTGAAATCATGGTGGGTCCCAAGGCTCCTCAAAATCTGAGCCTTGGGAGGGCCTTTCCCTTTCTGGAGAGCTTAGGCTCTCCTCCCTCTCCCTAGTGTGGAAAGTGGTGGTGGAGAGAAAATCCCTAAAGAGGTTAATTCTTGAGAGGTTCAAATCAGGTCTGTGCAGAATCCAAACCATTACGGCCAGTCTGCTACTAACACCTGCAAAAAGACCCCAGAGGCTGTTCAGTTAAACTGGAGCCCTTCAGGCACAGAGGGAAAGAGGCAGACAGAGTTGGGGTGGGGCGATTTTGTGTACGTAGGGTTTTCAAATATATTTTCTTCATTATGTTGCGGCTGGAAGAGATGCCTGTATGGAAACCCTCGGGGAGGGGGAGTCTACTTTGGGAGGCATGAATCATCCCATAAATACACACTGAGAGGTTGTGGCAGCAGAGAGCAGGGTTGGCTTTTTTTTTTCTTTCTTTCCCTTCTTCAAAAACATGGCTGAAGCTGGGGCAGGCTTTCTGGAGCAGCTCAAGTCCTGCATCGTCTGGTCGTGGACTTACCTCTGGACCCTGTGGTTCTTCATCATGCTTTTCCTGGTCTACATCCTGCGGGTGCCTTTGAAGATCAATGACAATCTCACCACAGGTAAACCCCGCTCTCCGCGGAAACCTCGCGGGCGCTTCCCCGCAGCCCCCTCCACCCTTCCCCCAAGTGAGTGTAACTCGGGCGGGAGAGAGACACGTCTGCAGGCAGAGCCCGTCCGCGAGCCGCGTGTGTGTGGGGGGGGGTTATATTGGAGTGTTGACCCCCCCCCCCCAGTTCAGACTCCCGCTTTCCCTTTGCAGCCTGGCACATGAGCCCTGGATTCGCCCCGCCACCCCCCTCGCCTGTTGCAGGCTCCTCAGGTGCCCGTGGGCTGCTGGGGCGGGGGAGCGAGTGGGCTGCCCGCTGTCTAGACCTCGCCCCCCCCCCCCCGCAGCTGCTGCTGCTGCTGCTCCCCCGCCTAGGCCAGGCGGCAGAGACGCGGGGCAGCCCTCGTGCTGCGTCTGTGCACGGAGTAGGGGCAGTTTATTGCCCTGCTCCGCCCGCCACGACCGGGTTGTGCAACTGGCTGAGAGCCGAGGAAGAGACGCTGCCCCCCCCCCCTCGGGCGGAGCAGGGGGCGCCGCTAGGGTTCAGAACAGCCCCCCCCGGGCTGCCCGCAAGCCCCCTGCCCCTCCCCCGCGTCTGCTGGCGGCTGTAGCTCGCTTCTCTAGTCCCTGCGTCTCCTTCACTCCGCCGGGGGTCGGGCAAGCGCGCCCGGGGCGGCCCGCGGGGGCGTGGGAGTATCCGCCAGCGGTGCACAGCTGGGGAATAGCCGGGGGGCGGAGAGCAGAGCACAGGCGGGGTCCCTCCGGGGCACAGGTGGGTGGGTGTGAGTGTGTCAGTCAGGGGCATGGCTAGGTGCTTATGGGGCTGCCTCTCCAGCCAGGGCAGCGTTCAGATATTTATTCAACCCTGAGATTTTGCCCCGGAGAAGTGCAACAGCCCGGGTTCCCCTTGCAGGCGGGGGCTGCTTTTAGCGGCTGGCTGCGCGGAGTGAGGATCTGTGGGAGTCGGCCTCCCTAACATTGCGGTGTAGTGCACTGGTGAGCCACACAGCTCGGGGCTGATGGCATCCCAAAGGCACTTTTAAAAATAAACTCCAAATCAGGTGCTCAGGCTGCTGACCATTGCAGATCCTGTTCTAAAAGATCCCGTTACAAATGTTCTGATGAGCCAGAACACAGTTCTAATCATGGTGGCTTTCCTCCTATTTTGTTAAAGAAATTCATGGCTGTGGTGAGGCGATTTGGTTTAGCAGAGGAAAAAGTTTGGCCCGGTGGCTGATCCAGCACAAGGTTCATCATTTGCATGTGTGGAGTGGTGTGTATGAATCCTTAGTGGCGCCCACTTCCTGCCTGCCAACTAGCAGTTAATCCCCCCAAATCCTGTGTGAATTGTGAGATCACTCCCAGAATATGGGGCATTGTGCAGTGCGAGGAAAAATGAAAAGTGAGCATTGGAGTCAAGAGGCTGTGTAAGTGACATAACATTTAAGTGGGTACTGTAGCACTGCAATAAGTTTAGCCATAATTTCAGAAACTCTGGTAAAGCATATCATGTAGCCGTCATTACTAAGGAAGTCCAAAACTGTGTATCAGTAAGGTCCTATTAAATGTGTTAAAATAACTTCCATGGCTTACAATAGTATAAATGTACTGGAAAAATTGACCTAATAAAATAATAGTGTTGTTATATACACTAGAGTTATAGACCTGACCCAGTGCTTGGATGCAACTGGGGCCGGGATGAGAGCTAGTTGGCTGAAACTCAGTCTAGAGTTGCTGGTAGCTTGGGGGGAGCAATGAGAAGCTATAGTGAGGATTTGATCCACCCTTTGTCTTGATAGTGTGTCCACTTTTCACAGTCTGGGGTCTTGGATCTTGGTTCTCCAGTTGCTGTTAAATTGTCATCCCATAACAATTTTGTGGACAGCTTTTTTTCCCTTCTTCGCCTGGCTAGGAGATTGCATTCATTTCTTTCACATGTGAACCTGGGTTACTGTGATCCATCCTTTTCCCACTTCAATATTAGTTTACTGTAAAGCTACACTTTAAATCACTACTGAAACTGAAGCTGGTGCAGAATGTGGTAGTCAGTTTATTAGGTTATACAAGCTGCAAGCACACCACCAGTGGTCCATAATCAGCAAGGGCTGCCCGGTGGAGTTTAAAGTGCTCGTTTATGAAGGCAAAATGGCCAGGAATTTACCTACGTGAGAGACTTATTCTCCCCATGCCATATTGCTTGCAACATTTCCCATTACTGGATGTATTTGAGCTGAAAATCTGTACGTATTAGACTGGGAGTTCTGGCAGAGCATTCATCATGAGAGGCCCTCCACTTTGCAGCCTACCATCTTTCCTGTTTCTCCTCACCCCTCTTGTCTGCAGTAGCCTGAATTGGTTGAACTAATGGGCTTGCTGCAAGGCCTATTTATTTACCCAGGTTGTTGAGGAGGGTATAATGATGACTGAGATGTTGGAGGGAGGAGGCTATTGGTTGGGCTTGATTTCCTGTAGTTGGTTATTTTATTTTTTGGTTTGAGGTAAGGAACAATTGTTGATTTTATTTTTTATTTGATTGTATTTTTTATTTTTGGCAATGGTGCCTGCCCTGGATAGGCTCTTTTTGGTGTATATATTTGGTGTTTGTTATAAATCAAAATACATTAAAATGTATAGTATCAGCAGTGTGCTAGGCATTTACAGATATGGTCTCTGCTTTCAAGAGCTTACAGTGCTTGAAGAATCAGGTCTAAGGTGTAAAAGCAGTCTGATTGAATGGTGATATTTTACATACCGCATGTTAGGACTTGTTTGGAGAGGAGGGGGATGTGGGGTTCTAACCTTTTATTATTTAACTTTCCTCCCCAGTCTGTGACTGTGGGGCAGTCCCAGAGAATAATTCATGAGATGGAAGAGTGCCCAACCTGACATCTGGAGGGTGGTCCACCATGTGTATGTAGCCTCCTTTCGTGCAGACCACATCTTCTGGTTACGGAACCAGGCATCGAGCTCTGATGTCTGCATACAAGAGAGCGTTCTAACTTCTCACCACCTCTGTAAAATGGACTTAAGGATATAGCCAGAGAAAATCTTTTAAGAACTAAATGGAGAGTTTACTCTCAGTTCATAGGCATAGGAACACTGAGTAGCTGTGGTGCTCCAAGAGCAGACTGAAGCCGTGTCTACACTGCCGGCTACGTCGGCGGGTAGAGATCCATCTATTGCAGATCGATTTACCACATCACGTCAAGACGCGATAAATCGATCCCAAAGTCAACGCCAGAACTCCAGCTCGCCAAAAGGTGCAAGGCAGAGTTGACAGGGGAGCCCGCTGGTGACCGCTGCCACCCTGAGGTTGGCAGGTAAGTCGACCTAAGATGCATCAACTTAAGTTGCGTATGTTAGGTCGACCCTCCATACTGACCCACAGACTGTTCAGGGGATTATAGGGGGTACCCATTATGATCTTGCTCCAAGTGAAAAATACTACATTTATTTTAGAAAACAGCAAAACCCTCTGAAAGTGTGTACTTTTTTTTTTTTTAAAAAAAGAGAAGACCTATTTAATTAGATTGAAAGATCTTTTGGATGTGGACTGTCTTTTGGTTATACGCGGGCACATAGTTGCTACCGCTGTACAAAAAACAAATAACATATAAATCTGATGTAAAAAGGCAATATTTGTTCTGTACTACTATTTCGAAGAACTTGGGATGCAGAGCCTTGCACCTCTTTCTAATTTACTGGCCTAAATCTATATTGGCCAAAAGCCATTGACTTCTGATGGATGGCTGGTCTCAAGCAGCCTTGCTGACCTTTCTGCTGATGATATTGTCAAGAATTGAATGGTTTTAGCGACTGAGCAGTTCTCTGATCCAGAGACACTGCTCCTGGTTGGAATTGGGTCCCAGTTTTTGGGCAGCATTGGGAAGCTTTCCCCTACTGCCCATCCTGTATGTATTCTGTGGATAAATAAGAAACTAAAGTTCCAGGGCTATTGATCCTTAACCCTTGGATCATATGACTAATTGGTGGCATATTCAGGGATGGGGGAATTCAAAAGGAAAATATATCTTTGAAAAATTGTTAGTTTCTTTGAGAGAAGCAGACTGGGCACTGTGGCAAGGTTGAAATCTTTGCCTTGATGTAAATTGTACAAATAAAAATAAATTATGTGTGCATATATATAAGGGTTCTTAGCACTTTACAAATGCTAGTCAACATTTTCGGCAGTCCTCAGGCAAATATTGGAAAGCACCTCATTCTTTTGAATGAAAATGAGAAGTAAAAGAGAACAGAAAAGTTTCTAGAAGATCATCATTGTAGCAGAGGGCTCCCTGCCTATTCTGTTAAGCCTGGTGTATGCCAAAAATCCCATTAGCTTACTGAACCAGCAGTAATTTACATGGTGTTAGCCAGTGTGAACTGGGGAGTCTTACCCATATTAAAGATAAAGTTGTATCTTTTCCCCCTTCAACTCGATCAACTGTGACTCATTTATTTTTCCTGTATTTGAGGAAGGTAATTGTCTTTGGCTTGAGAAGGAAATACATTCAGATCTGTCTTGATCCAAGGACTCCTACCTGCACACAATAGATTCAAACCGCTATAGATTTCACATCATGGTGGACAGTAAACAGGATTTAAAAAACATTAATAACTCATTAAGATTGCATGCATGTTGAAGTGCTGAATTTAGGCTGTTTGTTTTTTGGACACTTGCATTGTATTATTCTAATTATTTCATTATTTTATTCTTGTTCATGTATTTATAATGTTGGCAGAATTTGTTTTTTATTTATTTATAATTTCAACTGATAATATTGATGTTTATTATGCATATTTTGTTTATTTAAAAGTTCACAGTTGCACAAAACTATGGGGTCTGAGCATCTATATTTTATTTTTATAGCTGTAAGTTTCCACAGCTGTGGGAAGTTATATGGGTATCAGGCAACGGGGTGTCAGACAGTAATGACAGTAGATGTTGAAATTCAAAAAGTTAAAGCTTTATAACTATGAAAACTTAAATTTTTAACACCACATGTCTAAATATACAAAATAAATATCCTTAAATCAAATTCTAATATGCTGCCAAACAGCATTTTTCTTCTTTGCATATCTAAAATTTTAATTATTCATAGAAATATTTTATCAGTTTGTGTAAGGTGAAATCTACATTTACTGATAAAAATCTAATCCTCCCTAACCTACAACGGTAACATGTATAAGATAGACTGAACCAGCTAGCAGTATCCAGCAGATATGTTTGAACACTTTTTATAGCATCTTCTCCATTTGGGAAAACTGGGGAGTCCATATGAGAACTAGCCAAATGTGTGGTGCCACTACTTTTTTTCTGGGATTGAAATATCTCATTCACTGTTCTACTGTTTCAGTTGAAATACATTATTATAGCAGCCTCCAGATGAGTCATTGTGTTTCTCATTGAAATGACCGAGACACAGCTGATGTGCTAGGATGAAGGCTAAAAATGGAAAAAGCCTTTCACAGCTGTGGCTTTTAAAGAACCCTCTGCAGCCACAAGCAATTCCTAAACTTTGCAATGAAAATTAGTTACAGTGGGAGAAATGTGGCTTTTATACTTTCTGTTCCCATATAGTACCGCATAGCATTCTGATTACAATATTAGCACAATACATTACACTATCAGTAAAGTGTATGTTAAATAGATTAAAAACTGGCTAATTTGCGGATCTCAAAATGTAGTCAGTTATCAATCGGGAACCATCATCAAATGGGAGTACTAGATTGGTACTAGAGCTGATACTTCCTCATTTTCATCAGTGATCTGAAAGTAAATATGAAAACACTTGCACAATAGGACCATATAAGGAAAAAAAATTAAGGACATATCTCCAATATGGAGAACTGTACTCTGGGAAGAAGTGACTCTAAAAAGAATTTAGGGGTCATAGTGGACAAGCAACTCAATATGAGTTCCCAATGCAAAGCTGTGGCAAAACGGGCTAATGTGATCCTTGGATGGATAAATGGGAGTAGGGAGATTATTTTTTTCATTTTACCTCTGTATACAGCATTGGTGAGTCTGATAGTAGACTACTGTGTCCGCTGTTCCAATGTCCACAGTTTAAAAATAATGTTGAAAAATTGGAGAAGGTACAGAAAACAGCCATAAAATGATTCAAGGGCTGGAGAATATACCTGCCAGTGAGAGACTTAGAGAGCTCAGTTTGTTTAGTTGATCAAACAGAAGACTGAGAAGTATCTTGATTACAATGTACAAGTTCTTCTAAGTGGAGAATATACAGAATACTAAAGAGCTCCTTAATCTATGGGAGAAAGGCATAGCAAGAATTTGTGGCAGAAAGTTGAAGTCAGACACATTCAAACTGGAAATAAGGCATACATGTTTAAGAGTGAAGGCAATTAAGCCAGTGGTTCCCAAATTTTTCAGGGTTGCACCCTCCATACCTCTGTCCACCTCCCACCATCCCCGATACGGAACAGACAGGAGCAGGGCCATGGTTCCTGGTGGGTGGGGAAGATGCGGGGGATGCAAACAGAAATAAGGGGAATGAGGCTGGTCTGGGGCCGGGAGAAGAGTCCTGGCTGGGGGCAAGCCAGAGCAGAACTGGGGGCCACGCAGGGCTGAATGGCGCTCCCTTCCCACTCCTCGTGGGGGCTGGCCTGGGCTCAGCTGTGCCCCCTCTGAATGTTCCACTGTGCCCTCCTAGAGGGGTGCGCCCCACAGTTTTGGGGGAGAAAGCACTGAAACAAACCATGAAGGAAAGTGATGGATTCTCCATCTTTTGAGGTCTTCAGATCATAGAATGATAGAATATCAGAGTTGGAAGGGACTTCAGGAAGTCATCTAGTCCAACCCCCTGCTCAAAGCAGGACCAACCCCAACTAAATCAAGACTGGGTGTCTTTCTGAAAGATATGCTTTAATGAAATACAAGTTATTGGGCTCAATCCAGGTGTAACCCGATGAAATGTAATGACCTGTGATATACAGGAGATCAGACTAGATGAACTGATGGTCCCTTCTGGCTTTACACTCTATGAATCTATGGAGTGTGGGATTATTTTCCTTTTGATGTGTATATATTAGTACTCCTACCATTCTGTGGTTCTGTTAGGGCTGGCATTTAAATTAGTAGGAAGTGCAATCTATGAATCCATGTAAGGCCTGATAGTCCTCTCAATTACACCATTTTACATCAGTGCAACTTCAGTATCTTCAGTGGAGTTACTTCTTACTGCGGAAGTCAGTCCCGTGATATAACACTACACCCATTCCATTTGAGCTCAGTAAAATTTAAAAAACAAAATGCCAAAGTTAGATTTTTAAATTAATCAACAGTAACCTTTGAACTACTGTAACCATGACATCCTTTTAACCAGAAAACAATACAGCATATTCAGGCTAGAATACTAAAAATAAAACAAGCATTTAAATAAGGAATGTGATGTTGTCTTAGTCCAAAATAAATAGAATACACTTTATTATTTTTATAAATAGTTTCCCTTCAAGTCAGTAGCTACAATCAACATCAGTACGAATTGGATTGGGACACACCTTTTGTACAAATGTACAACTGTTTTTCCCCCTCCCTGCTATAACAGTTCTCCCCTTATTAATTTTCTGAAATAAATAGTGTTTAACTTTTGAGACTCAGTTACTGATTACTTACATTTCCTTTTGAGGGTACAAGAAAGATAGATTTAATTACTAGGGCTTTAAAGATCATGTGTTGCACTTGGCTCGTGACAGGGCCGATAAGCAGACTTTTCAGAGGCTTTTGTGAGTCACTGAACGTAGAGAAGTCTAGAGATCTGACTCCTAAAAGGGACATAACTATAGACATTTTTCAATTTAATTGTTCCACCTCCCCACTAATCTAATATTTTGTCTGCATCTTATTACTGGGTACCTATTTCCATCCCAGCAGAATGGAGGGAAAAACTCTAACCAGTGGAGAGCACTGTTACCTAGTTCAGCATCCAGCCATGAGACTGCTTCATAATCCCAGCCATATAGGGAAAGGGAAATTGTATACTTGTGAGGTCAGAGGGAACCAGGCTTATGGGAGGGAGACAGAAGATGCTTGTATGCAGAGGCTGCAGCCTGGAAGGAAAGGTCAGGCTGCCTAGACAACTGGGTTACGAATGGCTAAGTAATTTGCATTGGGTTTTTGCATCCTTTGATTCTGGCAGCATACACGGAATCTGAATATTCATAGGATTCCACCAAAGGCAACTGCCTAATGTTTGGAGCATCTGGAGGGAACCCGTCCACCTGAACACTTATCGCAACACCATGCAGTAGATGGGTTGGTTACTGGAGGGTTTAAAAACAACAATAATAAAAGCCCTGTCATGAGAGTTCTCCCATATTTAGGCCAGATTCAGCAATCAGAGCATTAGCCTGGGACTTGGAAACCATAGTTTCGATACAGACTTCCTGTGTGCGCTTGGCAAAGTCACTTAGGGTGGAGTTCTGCCTCATTGAAGTCAATGGGAGTATTCCCGCTGACTTCAGTGTGCAGCTAGGATTTCAGCGTCTATTTGTGTCTTCACTGCAGAGTGAACTCAGACTGTTATTCAGGTGTTGTCCCTAATCCCCCTTCCATCCACACACACAACCCTTTCACCTGAGTCTGGTGGTGCTTTCAGCCCAGGCTATCTGCCCCATCTGGGGTATAGGTTAGGGCCTAGGTTCTGCTTTAAGTCAGGCTGGTAACCCACCCACTTTGCAGTGAGGATAAGGCTAACTCCCTTGAGTGCTCATAGTCTTCCAACGTCTGTCCAGAAGGATAGGCAGGCTCTCCAACAGTTCACTGAGAGAGAATCATAGTGACTCATCTTGCAACAGTGCAAAGAACCATGGGATATGCCCCCAGTATTGCTAGTAACACACTCAGGGGACTGCAGCACCAGTGAGGACTCAGTAATTTGGGTAGGGTTTTGCAGTGACTTCTCACCCCTGGGATAGGCTAACCTGCATGTTTGGAGCCAATCACCCCCCGGGTTAAGTTTGCGTGAACACATAATCTAAAATGTTCAGTGCCTCAGTTCTCCATTTGTGAAATGGTGATAAGGGTTCTTCCCTACATCACAGGGGTGTTGTAAGGATAAATACACTGAGTGATGCACACTGACACTATGGTGTTGGGGTGCACCCAAGATAGATTCACTGGTATGATCAGCTATTGGTTGAGTAGCTGGAGCATATCACTGGGATTGATTCACTGGTATGGCTCTGGTTGAGTAGCTGGAGCATATCCATGAATCTATCCCTTTAAGTGTTCATGTTAAATAATAAATCCATTAAAAAAAGAAAGAAAACCAATTGTCTCTGATTCTACAAGCGGTAATGTTGTGGGAGGAGCATGTGGGCAAAATGGAGCCCTCCCCACAGTTTCTGAAAGCAAGAATATACTGATTTTTGGGGCCTTGTTTCTGAGTGAAAAATGGCAGTTTCTAATTTCTGTCTCCAAGATTTATAGTCCATAAAGGAAGGGTCAGCATAACAGAACACATAGTGGGTAGTGGTACCCAAATGGGTTGACCCAAAGAAGAACCGTGTGTAGCTCAAAATCTGGTCTTTTTCACCAATAGAAATTGGTCCAATAAAAGATACTCCTTCACCCACTTGACACCCAGTAATCAGTCTTATTATACAAGACTACAATGTATAGTAGAAAATATAATTTATATCTACTTCTAAAACTACCTTAAACTAGTGGCCACTTCATGTCATTGACTGTGGGTAGAGTTGCCAATTTTGGTTGGCTCTATTCCTGGAGATTTTGTTACATGACATAATCTCTAATTCAAGATTAATCTTTAATTCCTGGAGACTCCAGGCCAATCCTGGAGGGTTGGAAACCCTAACTGTGGGTGTTTGGGGGCCCTGGATCTACATAAGTGAAGATCCAGGGTGACATCCTGATTCCATTGAAGTCAATGGAGATTTCGTTGTTATCATAAATGGGGTCAGAATTTCATTCTAACAGAGCTCCTTGCCTAGTCCAAGAATGAGTCCCTCTAGGCAGTGTTTTAGAATTTAGAGAGCCCATTGCAAAGCTCAGTATCAATGTGGACACAAGAACAAATGGATATAACCTGGCCATCAGGAAGTTTGGACTTGAAATTAGATGAAGGTTTCTAACTATTAGAGGAGTGAAGTTCTGGAACAGTCTTCCAAGGGAAGCAGTGGGGTCAAAAGACATATCTGGCTTCAAGATTAAGCTTGATAAATTTATGAAGGGGATGGTATGACGGGATAGCCTAATTTTACCAATTAATTCATCTTTGACTACTAGCGGTAAATATGCCCGTTGGCCTGTGATGGGATATTAGATGGGATGGGATCTGAGTAACTACGGAGAATTCTTTCCTAGGTATCTGAGTCTTGCCCACGTGCTCAGAGTTTAGCTGATCACCATATTTGGGGTAGGTAAGGATTTTTCCTCCGTGCAGATTCACAGAGGCCCTGGCGATTTTTCGCTTTTGTCTGCAGCATGGGGCATGAGTCACTTGCTGGAGGACTCGCTGCACCTTGAAGTCTTTAAACCAGCGGTTCTCAAACTTGTTGAGACCGCGACCCCTTTTTGTGCTCTGGCGGCCCCTCGCGACCCCTCCGCGGAAAAGCCGCAGAATTTTTTTTTAAAAAAAAAGCGCTGACCCCCCTGCGCCCAAGTCCCCCCCCCCCGCGCACCCCTCTCCCCCGCCGGGCTGCCGGCTGCACCCCGCACCTAGTCCCCGCGGCTGGGGGCGGGCTTCAGGGTCCGCCTGGCCCCCAGTCCCCGCGGCTGGGGGCGGGCTTCCGGGTCCGCCCGGCCCCCAGTCCCCGCTGCTGCGGGCGGGCTGCCGGGTGCGCGCCGCCCCCCGTCTCCGCCGCGGGCGGGCTGCCAGGTGTGCGCCAGCCCGCCCTCTGGGGGGAATGGGGGCCACCGCACAGCCGGGAGCCCACCCGCTGCGGGGACTGGGGGCCGGGGCGCAGCTGGCAGCCCTAGTTGCCGCGAGTTGCGGCGGCAGGAGCTCGCGACCCCCCGGGGGAGCACTCGGCGACTCCCCGGGGGGTCGCGACCCCCAGTTTGAGAAACCCTGCTTTAAACCATGATTGGAGGACTTCAATAGCTCAGACATAGGTTAGGGGTTTATTTCAGGACTGGGTGGGTGAGATTCTGTGGCCTGCATTGTGCAGGAGGTCAGACTAGATGATCATAATGGTCCCTTTTGACCTTAAAGTCTGTGAGTCTCTCTGTGTGTGGGGATGCGTGGGAGGGGAAGGACAACAGAAACTACTCTGCTCACAGTACCTTCATGGAGAGGTAAGGCAGGGTTTTAGTGGTATAGAAGGCCATCTGCTCTTGATCCAAATAAATTTTGAATTTTTGACTGCATCAAAAAGGTGTCTTGACTGTGTGGACAGTGATTATTCCTGCTTATTCCACTTCAAGAAAATTAATAATTAGAATTTGAAACCATTAGTTTGAAAAAGCACAAGGGAAAGGACTTTCAGTTTTGTCTAACTTAAAAAAATAGGATCACGAGCAGCCTGTTTTCCTTTGGGAGAGGATTGGGGGCTTTTGTTTCTATATTGACTAATAATTTAGCCCAGTTCCAAAGCCTGCTTTCTTTTATGGTCTTGTTTTCACAATATTGTTTATTGTGTGAATTATGGAAATGTGCATATTATTGCAACAATAACAGCAAATCTGGGGTGATATCCTGATAACATTAAAGTCAATGGAAGAACTCCCATTGATTTCAGTGGGGCCACATTTCACCCCAACAATGCATTGGTTGTTTTTCTTTTTTAAATTGAATTGCTTAATGTGAAGAGTTAACAATAGCTAAGGGTCCTTTGTCATGGATTCCATGACCTCCCTGACTTCTGGAGAGGCTGGTGTGCCTGGCCTGGGGCCAGCCGCACTGGCAGCTGCTGAGGCAGTCTCGGGCTCCCCCGCCATAGGACTTTGGGTATGGGGGAATTCATGGCTGGGGGTTGAGGTATGAGGCAGTGCTTACCTGGGGAAGGAGGCTTCTCAGAAGGGCGACAGCAATTCCCCTCCCTCAGCTTCTAGCTCCATGGTCTACCTGTGCCCTCAGGCAATGCCCCCACAGCTTCCATTGGCCTCGGTTCCCAGGAAACGGGAATAGCAGAACTGGGGCTTGGGATGGAGCAGAGGCAGCATGTGGAGCTAGGAGCTGGAGTCCCCACTTCCCAGGAGTCCCCACTTCCCTGGGTAGGGAACCTGCTCCAGGCCCACCAACGCTTCCACCCCCAGGCCATGCCCGCCTCCCCAGCACCTGGGGCGGTCTTCTGGGCCACCCTCCTGAGCTTCCCCCCCACCCCCAGTTTTAGTCAGGGGTATATAGGAAAAGTCATGGACAGGTCACGGGCCATGATTTATTTTTTTTTACTGCCCATGACTTTTTCTAAATTGCCCCTGACTAAAACGTAGCCTTAACGATAGCACCACTTTGACTATATCAATTTTAATCCTGCATAGAGAGCTTTTAAAAACAACAAATCAAATCCATTTTTATCTAGATTTTATTTGTAATCTTGGCTCAGTTTTTTTTTTGCAGATTGCATACATCTGATAGTACAGAAGTGGACAAACTATGACCCGTGGGCCACATCCGGGCCACAGGACCTTCCTGCCCAGCCCCCGAAGCTCCCCCGGCCCCATCTCCTCCATCCATCCCCTCCCCTGGAGCCTCAGCGTGCTGCGCAGGCAGCCCTCTAAGGGGGCCAGGGTGCGCGCTCCGTCGGGGCAGTGTGGAGTCAGACATGCTGCTTTGAGCAGCATGGTAAGGGGGCCAGTTCCAGGGCGTTGGGGTAAGGGGCAGGTGGTTGTTGGATGGGGAGGAGGTTTGGGGGGGCGGTTAGGGGATGGGGAAGGGGGGGTTGGGTAAGCATAGAAGTCCTGAGGATGTCGAGGGGGGTGGACAGGGGTCAGGGCAGTTGGGACAGGGAACAGTGAGGTTTCACTGGGGTCATGGGGGGGCAGTTAGGGTGGGGGAGATATTGGGAGGGGGCAGTCGGGACAAGGAGCAGGGGGGATTAGATGGGGAGGTCCCAGAGGGGTGGTTAGGGGTGGGGAGTGTCTGAGGGGATGGTCAGCAAACAAGGAGCGGCGGGGGTTGGATGGGTCAGGGATTCTGAGGGGGCAGTTAGAGGGCGGGAAGTAGGAGGAGGTCAGATAGGGGTGGGGCCAGACTGTTTGGGGAGGCATCGCTTTCTCTACCCAACCCTCCATACAATTTTTCAACCCCAGTGTGGCCCTCGGGACAGAAAGTTTGCCCACCCCTGTGATAGTACATGCAGCTAGTTTTAAATAACCCTATTAATTACTTTCCTTTAATTTTGTTGTTTGTAATATTTTTATTAAAATGAAAATTGTTTTTTCTTTTTAAATAAACACTGATTTTATTTTTTCTGCATTTCTAATTCATCTGAAACAAACATCTTTTTGTTTATTGTTCACCACCATCTTCATTTATGCCAGTTACAGCTCTGGGAAGTGTTAGCTGTGCTGCAGAGCCTGTAAGCGGTGTTTGCATATTAGGGGTTTTTGTTTGCTTGTCTTTGGCCTGCAAAAATGGTGGCAATTAGGATTGTTAATATTAAGTATCGATTAAGATTCAAGTGGATACTGCACACCAGATTTTAACAATTTTAAGGTATGGTATGTAAAAGTTTGGGCATGATCTATTTGGAAAGTGCCCTTTTTAAGTTTTAAAGGAGAGACTATTGCGTGCAGAAATGTAGCATACTATTTGCAACATAGATTTCTGTTTCAAAGACTTCAGATTAGGTCTACCTTAAAAGAAAAACAAATGAGAATGAAAATTTGTTGTCATAATGTCTGATAAGTGGAGCATGTAGTGGTATAGTAGAAGGCTTCTGACCTAGAAATTTAAATATTTCCTTTGAGTTTGTTTGTTTTAACTCAGAAATATAGTTTTCACAGTCATTTGGCAAAACATTTTCAGATTAAAGCAGCTGTTAATGAAGTTCAAATTTAATACAAAGATAGCAAAAATATTTTAAGGTGTTAAGAATAAACTGTCTTTTTTCCAGAGGGGTTTTAATACGTTGAACTGTCAACGTCAGAGGAAACATGCAAAGGCTCTGTGAAGCACTGGATGATAAAATCTTGACCAAATCTACTCTGGACTAGTCCTGACTGGTGTACAAACGCTGAATTATACTGTAAACTCTTAACTAAACTGCAAGATCATGTGCACAGCGACCTTTGTTCAAATTTTCAGAGTTGTCTAAACCCCCTTTTGAAAACCGACTTAGGCATGTGGATCATATGTAAAAGGTATTTAGGCACCTAAAGATGCAGATCGGTGCCCAGTAAGATTTTCAAAAGCTGCTATGCACCTAACTCCCATTTCTTTGAAAATTCCACAAGATTCCTATCTCTTTCTTGAGGTGCCGGCATATTTTTGATTCTCAATGGGACCTAGGCCCCTAAGTGTTTAAGTCAATTTTGAAAATGTCATTTAGGTGCTTCTGAAAAGTTTACTCCTTATCTTTTGGTAGATGTTTAAAAATTGAATATGGCCTTATTTGCATAGATCAAGGAAAAGTGATAGCTTTGCATAAATCGATACAGGAACTTTGCATCTACGGAAGAAACAATAGTTAACAGTGCCCATTTACAGTGAATATTCAGGAAAGTCCTTGAGACTTTTTGTATGGAATATATAATTCCATACAAAAGCTTTCTACATTAAGGAAATTACCAAAAAGGCCTAACATGATACTTGAATGCATTAATACGAATATTAGTAGGAACAGGAGTAGGTAGCTAATATCACTTCTGCATACAGCACTGGTGAGGTCATTCCTGGAATACTATGTCCTGTTCTGGTGTCCACACTTTACAAAGGATGTTTTAAAGTTGGAGAGGGTACAGAGAAGAGCCATGAAAATGATTCAAGGGTTGGAAAACAAACCATACAGAGACTAATGGAGTTCAATCTATTTAGTTAATCAAATAAATGGTTGAGGCCACTTGACTACAGTGTATAATTACCCACACAGGGAGACAATATCCGATAGCAGACGATTCTTTAATCTAGCAGGCAAAGGCATAACAAGAACCAATAGCTGGAAGCTTAAGACAGCAAAGTTCAAACTGGAAACAAGGCTCACACTTTTTAACAACAAGCATAATCAGCTGTTGGACCAATCACCAAAGGATATGGCAAACTCTCCAGCCCTTGGAGTCTTTAAATCATGACTGGATGTCTCTCTGAACATATGCTGTAGTTTAACCACAAGTTGTTGGGGTGGAGTTTGGAGTCACTAAGTGAAATATGGCCTATGTTATGCAGATGGTGCGACTAGATTATCATTATTTTTGGCCTTGCTGTCTCTGCATTTATGCAACATTAAGGCCCTGACCATGAAGGCACTTAAGAACATTCTTAACTTGAGCACAAGGTATGTCACTCACTCTAGTACCCACATGCTTAAAACTGAGAACTTCTATAAGAGTTTATAGGATTGGGGCCTCCGGTTACAACATGATTTGAGGGGTGGGGAAAATGCCATACTTAATGAGCTCAATCTGTTTCATTTAACACAAAATGGAGAGATGACTTGATTTCAGTGCATAAATACTTCCAAATGGAGAAAATCCTGGTTTTTAGAGAGGGCTCTGTACTCTAGCAGATTAAGGCATAACAAGAACCAATGGCTGGAAGCTGAAGCCAGAAAAAGTCAAATAAGAAATAATGATGAGGGTGATTCACCATTGGAACGCAACACCAGGGGTAGTGGTGGCTTCTCCATCTATTAAAGTCTTCAAATCAAGACTGAATGCCTTTCTGAAAGTTACGTGTTAGCCAAGCACAAGTCATGCTTTAGTGAAACAAGTTTCTGGGCTCAATATAAGGTAATGGAGGGAAATTTAATGGCCTGTGACATGCAAGAGACATGCAAGAATCCGACTAGACAGCTAATGATTCCTTCTGGCCTTAAACTATATGAACATGGACTAATTTAAAGTCAAACCGCCACAAAATTATGGTAGTCTATGCACCAATCACAGCCTTGAGGTTGCTACTGTGGATGACAAGAAAAAAGTTGAGCACATCATAAAACAGTTTATTCTGAAAGAGATTTTCAAATGTAACTATCTAAATCTCAACTCCAAGCATCTGCCAATACCTTTCATACAACAGAGAGCTATATGGGAGGCATTTACTATGTGCATTAGATCTCTAACTAAGCCAGAATATTGAAGACAATGGTCAAAAAATATCACTTGGCTAGCACCCATTTGGAAACACACTGAAGAAATGGAGGCATAGAGAAATGAAGACTGTGGTCCTGCAAATGTTTGTACATCTGCTTGACTTTACACATGAGTCAATGGGACTAAGTTAATATTAGGAATATACATAAGTATTTGCAGGAGTGGAGCTTAAATCATTTTCAGGATTGGGGAAACCTGTGACATAGAACCCAGATCTCCTGAGTCCCAAGACCATATTTCCCTACATTTTTCTGCTTGCCATCTCTAACCCCCGTTGTCCTCTCAAAGGGGTTTCAGTATTTGATGAAGAATTTTGATGAAAATGTAGCTTGATTTCTCTAGCCAAGCTATGATCCACTTGTGGAATATTATTACTCTGTTATTTGTTAGTGTAGTTTTGAAGCCTTCTTCCACCTGTTTTTAAATGAGCTCTCTGTGGCATTGGAAGCCTCCATTGAAAGATTGTGTTATAAGCTCTAGCTTGTCTTTTCATGTCTAAGTGCCATGTGGATCAATGGTACTGAATAAATACTAATGAATTACTGTTGCATTGTAAATTACCAGCAGAGACTAATTGGATTTTTTGTTTTGTTTGTTTCTTGGTACAGTATTGCAGATTTTTAACACTGAAAAAATTAAGCTTAAACATGGATAATGCATTTAATGGGAATGGTGCCACACTTTCAAAAGACAGAACTAACAAGTTGTTACTGTTAAGCCTGAGGAAAGGATAAAAATTCAAAGTCCGAATCAAAACTGGCCAGCTGCTAAGAGAAGACAAGATTTATTATTGCTTCATCTAAAGTGAAGATTTATCACTATGGTCGATTCAGTGCTTAGGTGATTAAGTGCATTTAAATATAGCAATTAGAAGGATCAGAGTAACAGGAAAAATGAAATTGTTTATAGTTGTCATAAGCAAGATTCCTTTTCTGCAAAGCTCCGCCAACTGCTACTGTACAGTGTTGTAATTTCCAGCTCACTTTCTAGAAGTAAACTTGGCTTTGGAGTGAAATAGGCTATTGGATTGTTCTGTTAGTTAGTATTCTCAGCAGCAAAATGCCAAGAGAGCAAGTTAAAGGGTGGAATAGCACTTGAAGTATATGTATATTTTCTTTTTTAATTATTTTTTTAAATCTTGTAAGTTGTCTGTTTCTTGTTTCTCTTTAAAATGTGCTGGTAATGTGAGAATGCTGCAGATGTTTGTGTTCACGTTTCCAAATGGTTTGGTGTCACTGTGGATATGTTTCATGCTGAGGATTGACATTTTTTTATACTACAGGCTGGCCTGGCACATGTTTATCTGATCTACTAACACGTGCCACCTTCCATGTGATAGCGACCATTGCTATATTTAAATAACAAAATTAACATGATAGTATTGATCCTAATCAGAGAGCTCCAACACAAATTGCCATTTAATACATAAGGCTTGGTTTGCCCTTCTTCTTCCACAAATGAAGGGTAAAGCAGATCTTGGTTGGGAAGCATGGAAGGGGAAGATTTAAGATTAGCAGCTGTGTTAGTCTGTATCCGTAAATAAAACGAGGAAGACTTTGTAGCACCTGTGGCAGGGTGACCACCCGCCCCCTACCAGCAGGGGCTTGGAAAAGCCCCAAAAGGGGTTTGAAGCTGGGAGCCAGCAGGCTTTTCAGGCCTGATTGGGCATGAGGCCCAGCTGGGCGGCCACGCCCCAAACACTCCCAGCCAGGATATAAGGGCTGGGAGGCTGAGAGGCAGTCTCCTCTGTAAGCAGAGATCCATTTCAAAAGGTATTTTTTTCTCCTACTGATAATGGCCCATCTAAATTTAACAGCCTCTTAGAATTGGTATGCTAATGTACAACTTTTCTTTTCCCTTTCTTTCTGTGTGTATAAATGCATCTAACTTCTGTTCCATTCTGTGCATCCAATGAAGCGAGCTATAGCCCACAAAAGCTTATGCTGAAATAAACTGGTTAGTCTCTAAGGTGCTACAAAGTCTTCCTTGTTTTATTTCTAGAAGGGGAAGAGTACCAGGACTTCAGTATACTAGTTTCTCCCCCCCTACACATAAAAACCCAGTTGTGGGTGTTCTGTGGATTAAGATAGGGCAGATCTGGGTGGGGTACAGGAAAGACTTCTGTTCTCTGTAGCAGTAGGCCTTATCCTCCCTCTCTTCCTCATACACCACTGTCCAAAAAGCCCTGTAAAGAATACTGGGGTTGATGTATTGGTGACATCAGGTAAACCGCAATGACAGCTAGACATCTTTGGAGTGTGTCTGAGAGAGAGAGGGAGCATCAACCTGTGGAGAGGCATCATTGGAAGCATGGCTTTTGAAGAAGCCATACTCTCCTACCGAGCATGAAACAGTAAGAGATGCACAGGACCCACTGTGTAAAATCTTGGCCCCCATTGAAGTTTTGCCTTTGACTTCAGTGGAGCCAGGATTTCATCCCTGATGTCCATGGATTAACCTTCCTTCCCCAAGGTAATGATACTCTGAAAACTCAGTGAGAGGGACACCATTAAGTATACAGTGCCCTGAGGGATTTTACCAGCACAGAACTAGTATGCCCCTAACTATTTGAGTCTAAGATTGCCATGTATGGAACATAGACTCATTTTCCACTTCTTCTAGAACACTTCAGGATGAAATTGTGGTCCCACTGAAGGCAGTGTCAGAACTCCTATTGAGTACAATAGGCTCAGGATTTCATCCCCAGAACCTTTCATTATCGGAGAGCCCAGTATGTGCAGAGATAACCGTGCAATGTCATTTTGATCTGTGTTTTTTAAAACCAACTACTAGAACATGACCGTATAGAAAAGTGTATAGAACATGTATAGAAAAGTGGCTGAATTTGGTGTTAAAAATTGAAAGTTCATTTAAATAAAGAAAACCCACTTTTTTTCAGTGGACACAGTTGCTCATATTGGAGGATATTTAGCTTAAACCCCAACACTTTTTAAACTAAGAATATGCCTATTTAGTCTGTATCTAATCTTTCTGAATGCATCTGGAGAATACGGTTGTGAAGAAACTGAAAACTGGAAGCAATGCTGAATGTGTGGTCTCTGTTTCTTAAGTACCATATGCTGAAAGAGCTGACTCGTTGACAACTAAACCACAAAGTTTCTCTTTCTTATCCTTCCTAAGGGATTTCATAATCAGTGACTTCCCATATGGCACTTGAAACACTCATTCTCTTTTAAGATAAATTATCGTATCAGGTTCAGCTGATACAGCAAGCTTATTGTTGAGACCAGTAGTTATTGGTGTTGGTGTATATTGCATAAAGTTTCTAATATTGTTGGAAAGCAACACACCCTCAGCTAAAACACATTTTTGTGAGTGCTTCAAATACTCTCTCTAGTTCTGCTCTTGAGCTATCTGCTAAAGTACAAATAAATCTGTGGTTTCCAGCTATGATGAAACTCTAAGTCAAGCCGGCACTGGTGGATTCTGAATAGAATAACCCCTCATTAAATAATTAGTTTTATTTAAACTTCTGGATTCTTATACATCTTAGAAGTGACAAACACAAATTCCAGACTAACATGGCTACCTCTCTGATTCTTATACATCTTAGGTACCTATGTGTCTCCCATCATCCTAGTATCTAAGGGCTTCATAATCTTTAATATATTTACCCTTCCAGTAACCCTGTGAGATAGGGTTATCTCCATTTTGCACACAACACCCCAGTGTGTGCAACTTCTGTATCCCCATGGGTTAAGGTGTTCAGGGATGTAACTCAAAATACGAACATTAGTCATCCTTGACAGACAGCATTCTCATACTGCTATGTACATCGGCCAAACTGGACAGTCCCTACGAAAAAGGATAAATGCACACAAATCAGATATTAGGAATGGCAATATACAAAAACCTGTAGGGGAACACTTCAACCTGCCTGGACACACTATTACAGATTTAAAAGTCACCATACTGCAGAAAGGGAACTTCAGATCCAGACTGCAAAGGGAGACTGCAGAGCTTCAATTCATTTGCAAATTCAGCACACACACTTTGGGATTGAACCGAGATCTACAATGGTTGGCTCATTACAGACATTGTTTCTCGTCTCTCCATGTTCACACACCCCATTCAAATGCTAGACGAATAATCCACACTCCCTGATCGGAGATAACAAGCTGGCTCAGCTTAATTGGACTAACCTTTTCACCTCCCACCTGGCTCTTACCTACTTTTCTATAACTGCCTGTTTGTGATCACTTCCACTGCCTGCATCCGACGAAGTGGGTATTAGCCCACGAAAGCTCATGCTTCAAAACTTTATAGTTAGTCTTTAAGGTGCCACAGGACTTTGTTAACTCAGCATTCTCATAGGTGTTTGTGTTCTTTATGGAACACTTGCAGACTACTTGATCCTTTGAGCGAGTCTCCACCCCTCAGCCTCCCACCCATCGGTAAAGCTTTCCCCCTTGCTCACTCAAATATTGTGCAAAACCCAACATGCAGTGATAGTGGTTGGAACATTTTTTTCCTCTTTCTTCCAACCTATTCTGTAAGCAGTGCTATCTGCCTTTCAAATGGCCAAATGCACGCTTGACTACCATTCTGAAACTACTCAGGCAACATGTTCATTCCTTCTGTCCCAATGGCCTGTGTATGGCTTCATTAGCCAGAGTATCAGGCAATAAGCCGAGTGTCCCAGAATAGCTGGACCAGCCTCCACACCATGAATATCTGCAGTGCTCCTGGGGACAAACAGTACTTTCTTCATTAATTTAAATAATACTGAGTTCCAAAAGATCTTAGCATCATGGACCCTTCCAGGTCACCTTGCATTTATGTGTGTAAACCTGCTGCGGTGATCCACCAGTCCTTGCAGTACGTTGGAGAAATACCTCTTTTTGTTTATAAATGCTGTGCCCTGGCAGGGCAAATAATAAGCACATGGGTTCCATTAGTTACCCCAATAGAGTCTGGAATCCACATGCATTCGAAGACATCAGTAATTTCCTGAGTATTACCAGCTTTGTGACCTGGTTAGGTAGCACCTTATCAATAGCATAGCAGAGAGTGGCCCAAACAGTTGGTCTCCCCATGGTAAATTGGGTGGCTACAGACTATTAATGTTCTGGGGTTACCAACTTCCAGAAGGCAATTGTGACCCATTTCTCCACAGGCATGCTGGTATGCTGAATCCAGAATCAGTTCTGCATAGCTCTTAAAAAGATCTTCCTCCTGAAGTTTTCTCGCCACTGTTGGTTATCGCAGCTCTTCAGAATGATCCTCTCCTACCAATCCACATTGGGTTCCCGGGTCCAGAAATGGCATTAAACACTGCGTAGGTGATCCAGGAACCAGTTCTCTTCTTCCAACAGCTTTGCACCCTCCTCATCCTCTGTCTTGTCCTGCTGCCACTGCTGCAGAGTATCCTCTTGCTGCTGGAGGAGCTGCTGCTCCTGCCATAGAATATTCTCCTGCTCCCGCCTCATCTGCTCGGTGGAGCGATAGGCAAAGTCAGGTGCAGAAGTTGTCCAACGCTGAATGCTGTAATACAGCCCAAGCAACCTGTGTACATTCACGCTTGTCACTGTAGCAGCATGGAGCATTGAGTCCATGCTAGCTGACAGCAATTCAAAAACCGTGTGAGCCAGTCCAGTAAGGAAGTATGGGGTGGGGACACAGGAATCATGGGATATTTTTAAAAAATGGAACCCACTTAGCTTCCCACAATTCACAGCAAAAACAATCCCAGGATTCATGCTGCTCAGCAAAACAACAAAGAATCACTGGCTACCTCTGGAGAATGCTATGCGCTTGGCTCACAGTAAATTGCCACTTCGTGTTCACAAGATGAAAACTGAAAATGGAACAGGTGTTTTGCATGGATGCTATTAATGTGATTTGCGGACTGTGAATTACTTGACCCATCAGCACACCGCGCCATAATAACTCCAACTCAGGAACCAATCCATGCAACAAACCTCGATGCTAACTCTGCCCACATATCTACACCAGCAACACCATCACAGTACCTAACCAGATCAGGCACACCATCACTGGTTCATTCACCTGCACATCTACCAATGTCATATATGCCATTATATGCCACCAATGTCCCTCTGCTATGTACGTCGGCCAAACTGGACAGTCCCTATGAAAAAGGATAAATGGACACAAATCAGATATCGGGAATGGCAATATACAAAAACCTGTAGGAGAACACTTCAGTCTGCCTGGACACACAATTACAGATTTAAAAGTCACCATACTGCAGCAAAAAAACTTCAAGACCAGACTGCAAAGAGAAACTGCAGAGCTGCAGTTCATTTGCAAGTTTGATACAATCAATCTAGGATTGAACAAGGATCTTGAATGGCTTGCTAATTACAAAAACAGCTTCTCCTCTCTCCGAGTTCACACCTCCAATTCAGCTGCTAGATAGAAGAATACCTCACCCTCCCTGATTGGAGATAACAAGCTGGTTCAGCCTGATTGGACTAACCTTGTTACCTCCTACCTGGTTCTTGCCTACTTATCTATACCTGCCCCTGGACACTTCCTCTGCTTGCATCCAACGAAGTGGGTATTAGCCCACGAAGGCTTATGCTTCAAAACTTCATAGTTAGTCTTTAAGGTGCCACAGGACTTTGTTACCTCTGCTATTCCAGACTAACACGGCTACCTCTCTGATTCCTGACCCATCAAAACGCTTTAGATTAAACTCTCTCTATAGACACAAGGAGACAGACAAGGTGACTTGCCCAGAGATGCACAGCATGTTTGTGGTGGAAGAGGAATTGAATTCTGGTGTCCTAAAGTCCAGGCTAGCACTCTGAGCACTAGGCTATCCTTCCCTCTGGTGTCCTCTCCAAGATATTTCCATCACTATGGTACTGGGTGCCAGATCCACAATGGAGAGTTAGATTCACTGTTACAATGCCTAATGCAGGGGTCTGCAACCTTTACCACTCAAAGAGCCATTTGGACCCGTTTCCCACAGTAAAGAAAACACTGGGAGCCACAAAACCCTTTTGACATTTAAAATGAAATAACACTGCATATAACGTTTTTTTTTGCCTTTATGCTATGTATAAACAAACTATAATGTGTTGCATTTATGAAATCAATGAACGACTGCAGAGAAAACAAAATTACATTTCTGCATGCAACAAAACATTTTGAGCTCCGAAAAAAAGACGTTCCTTCCCTCCCTCCCCCCCTCCGGCCGTGCTCTCGCTCTTCTTCCTCCCCCCCCTTCCTCCCCCCCGCTCCGGCCGTGCTCTCACTCTTCTTCCCTCCCCCTCCCCTCCAGCCGTGCTCTCGCTCTTCTTCCCTCCCTCCCCCCCCTCCGGCCGTGCTCTCGCTCTTCTTCCTCCCCCCCTTCCTCCCCCCCCGCTCCCCCCCGCTCCGGCCGTGCTCTCGCTCTTCTTCCTCCCCCCCCCGGCCGTGCTTTCACTCCCCCCCTCCCCCAGCTTGCCTTGCCTTGCCTCGTGCCCCGGCCCCGGCTCGCTCTTATCCGCCGGCTCCGCCGCGCTTCGCCTCCTGCCCCGGCCCGACTCGCACTTCTCCGCCGGCTCCGCCTCGCCTCGTGCCCCGGCCCCGGCTCCGCCTCCGTTCTTCTCCCCCCCCCCCCGCCGCTCGCCTCTTATTGACCCTGCCCCTCTCTTTCGGCTGCGGCTCCGCGCACTGGTTGGACAGTGCTGGCGGGCCGCATAGAAAACAGTCTGCGGGCCGGTTAAAATTAGAACACACAGGGAGCCGCATCGGAGGGATGAAAGAGCCGCATGCGGCTCCGGAGCCGCGGGTTGCAGACCCCTGGCCTAATGTTTAGGTGTCCTGCTGTCCAGTGGAATCCACAACTCTGGTAGGTGCCCAGGCTCTCTGTACAATGGATGGGGAGAGTCAAGTGCCTAAGAAAGGGATTTACAGAAGCAAGTTGAGCAGGGAGCTGTCTTAGCAGGCGAGTAGGAAATGCCAAGAGGGGTGAGGTCCAAGCCTCTCCCTCAAAGGGAATTAGACGCCTAACTCTGGGCCACAGAGAAGTGCCTTTCGAGCCATGAACCCTCTCGTGGAGTTAGGCACCTAAAATAGGTCAGCTACTTCTCACAAAACAATCCAAGGAGGCAGAGGCAGTCCTCTTATGCCTAATAACCCAGTGGTCAGAGCACTCACTCAGAATGTGGGAGAGGCAGGTTCAAATCCCCACTTTGCCTAATGTGGAGCAAAGACTTGAACCCAGGTCTCCTACTTCCTAAGAGTGCCCTAACCACTGGGGTATAAGATATGCTAGGGTGGGTATCTTCAACCATTCCCATAAAAACTGTTCCATTTTGTATGAAACACTTCATTGGAGTAGGGACTAGAGCCTGCATCTCCTGAGGTTAGTGCACTGGTCTATAGACTCATACTCATGCTCTCTGACCCAATGAGAAGTCTCTGAGCAGCCCCCTGGGTCATGCCTCTCAGGTAAGGTAGGCAGGGAAATGGCTAGTTTGAGGAACCTGTTCTGAGCTCAGTGTCAGTACTTGGGCAGCTTGTGGATGCCCAAAGGCAGGAACTTAGGAGAGTCTACCAGCAGAAATGGAGGTGCTTAGGAGTTTTAGGTGATTTCTGGGTTTGATGGGGGGTTTTGAGAGTTTAAATTTTGGACTTAAAACACCTAAATGCCATTGTGAATCTAGCCCCGAGTGCCTAGATGTATAAATATATTGGTAGCACTTTATGGCTGCTTCACAAACCCTCTGTCATTCTCTGGTACAATGTAAATAATGTGCATGCTGAGCTATAATACTTGCATATTCATTCTTTAACTGATTTTGTAATACCTTACAGGATTGGGGTTTTCCCCCTTAAATACTCTCTTGCTTATGGATCAGTTTGCTCACCTTTGAGTCTGGAGAAGTTTCACTAAGCACAAGACCCAATATGAGGTGATTAATCACGGCTTTACATGCCTTTTTTGTACTTCATGGATCCTGGGACCAGTTAAAAGCAATTGGAATCCTGGTTGAAATTAGAGCAGCCACAGAGATGCTCTAGGTTACTGTGGCTGCTTTGTCACTCAGTGTCAATTCACCAGTCCAAGATCAGGTACAGTGCAATAGCACCCCTGCCATGCTGCCTTTCTTAGCCACGTTTTGGTATGCTGTTAGGGGTGGCTCTACACTACCCTGGGGAATCCTCCAAGCTGGGGGTAAATTCCCGGGTAGCTGTTTAAGCCAGCACTATGGCCAGTTTGCATCAGTGCCGCAGTGTAATAGTCTCACAGTGGAATCCTAGAGTTCTCCTAGTGTGTGCAGCGCAGGACTGTATAACGACTCATGAAGAACTGAAGTAGCTGGTTTTCCTCCTTGGATACACAATGCTTAGCTTGAAAACATAGATTAGATAGTTCTCTTTTAATGTGCAATCTGCATATATAGGCACTGAATCGATACCACTGAAACAGGCAGACATGAATAATAAATGTCAACCCAAAATATACTTGGTTTCATTTGTGCTGTTTTTTTCCAAGGTGACAGAGCAGCATTTAGGGAAAATGTTGCCAGAAGCAATGCAATTTTATGAAGCTCTTCTCACAAACATCTTTGTATTAATACCACAGCAAATTCTGTTGGTGGTAGGAAACTGTGACGCCTGCTCATGGGCCTCCCCCTAAAGAAATTTCACAACGCAGCAACTGAAAATGTTGGCTTATCTGATAAAAAACCTTCATAACATTTATGTGCTCTGTACTTAATGTAATAAAGTAGAAACCTGCTGGCATTAAAGTATTTCTTTAGCAGGTCATTTGCTAAATTTGTTCTGATGTTCTATGAAATGTATTTTGGTTTGAGACACAGAAACAATATACTACAGTTCTGTTTCTTATCTGGTTGCTTTGAAGTTTTTTTAAATCCGCATTTTACCCTAGGATCATTGGAAATTTATGTGTTTACTTTTTTTAGATATCTTTTAAGTGGGATTAATGATACTTCTGTAAACTTTATCTTTTGACACGCTAATTCATTTATAGGACTATAACATTCCTGTAATTGGTATATTAAATCTAACTAGTTATTTATTACTTGGATTACTTGGATCCAACTTGTCCTCGTTACACGGTGTCTTGATTCCGCCATGAACGCAAATCAATACCGCTCCACCTTTGCCTATCTTGCGCAAGTCGATGCCATCTCTGCCCGAACATCTTGACCATAGGATCCTCCCAGCGTCATCGAGGGCAACCACGTTGGCGCGGTTGTCCTCGTGGAATCCATTCTGTTAATCGTACGGTCCATCTGTTGTCCTGGAGTCGCGCTACGTGACCAGCCCACCTAGTTATGTATAGACACTAGTTAGAACTATAAAGATAACATTTTAGAAAGTGCATAAGTGATTTAGTGACCTCTGAAAATGGGACCGCCACTTGCAAATTTTATGCATAATTACTAAGTGTATATGTTTAGTGTGTGTGTGATTTATGTAAAAACTGTGTGTGTGTGTATATATATTTCTATATATAAAAGTCAAATGGTGTGTGCGTGCGTGCGTTTATGTACGTTCCCTTACTCCTTCTACACCATTTGAGCTAGAGACTTGAAATTTGGTACAGTTATAGGCTTTAGGGTCATAATCAGGGTAAGAATAGGAAATTTTTCAAATCTCACCTCTGACACCCCCTAGGGGTGAAATTCTTTAAAGCCCATTAACTTAAGCTGGGCAGCAGGTTAACACCTGCTGTTCTCTGTGACATAGTTATGATGTAATAATACCCCCCTCCAATGGCCCCCGCACTCGCTCAGCTCTCTCCCCCCTCCAACGGCCCCCCCCAGTCGCTCAGCTCTCTTCCCCCCTCAGGTAAGAATCGAATTTTTTTAAAATCTCCCCCCCTCCAACGGCCCCCACACTCGCTCAGCTCTCTCCCCCCTCCAACGGCCCCCGCACTCGCTCAGCTCTCTCCCCCCTCAGGTAAGAATCGAAATTTTTTAAAATCTCAGCCCCCTCCCCCCCTCCAACATCCCTCCACACTCGCTCAGCTCTCTCATCCCCCTCCCCCCCTCCAACGGACCCCGCACTCGCTCAGCTCTCTCCTCCCTCCCCCCCTCCAACGGACCCGAGCAATGCGGGGTATTTTTGCTAGTGTGTGTGTGTGTGTGTGTGTATACAATCTCAGGTCAGAATTATAGTCAGCACTGATGATGCATTCTAAGTAGAGGTGAGTGAATACTGCAATGAGACAGTAATGCACTAAAATATTTAAAATTTTTAAACAAATTTTCTTGTACTCTGTTCCCTTTCTGTGAATATTCTGGTTCATTGGGAAGATTACTTGCTGATTCAGGTAACAAATGCTAAGCTCATATTACAGAATATGAATGACTGAAAATGAATTAAGACTGATTAATTAGGAGTATTCATATCTGAGCCTGACTCTTAAGAGTTACACTCATCAGTTAAGGGACTGAAACAATGCGTGACCTCTGTCAAATCAAAGTAGCTTGCTTTTTGATACTTACCCCAAATTGCTTGTGAAGAAGCTACAACCCAAAGCTTATTCTCAGAAATTATTTGTTGATGACATGAATTTGTTCAAATAAATTATTCATTACAGTGATTCACCCTTTTCTGAACATGAACCAGATAAAATTAAAGTATCAATTCTGCAGATGTTTTGACCATGTACAATGATAGTTAAAACCCAGATCAAACATTTTTAGTTACTTTCAGTTCCAAATGATTGTTGTACAGACATGAACCTTAATATAAAGCTTTGTGTTGGTTTTAGGGGTGTTTCTTGTCTTTGCCCAATTCCCTTCAAAATCTTTGGCTCACACTGCAGGTTACATGCACATAGTCTGGTTTATCTCATCTTAAAGAGAGATTTTACAGTTAACATTCAATTGTGTGAACAAAAATGGTCATGTTTATATCTGTTGTGAACGCTAGAGGGCAACCTTTAAAAGATTCATATATAGTAGTCAACATGATTGACTCTTGCAGTCTTTAAGAGGAAGGATTGTGAGAGGCTTAGTTTAAAAAAACAAGATTGTGTTCCGACACAATAAAATTAGAAGCACAGATAATGAAAACAAGCAATGGAGATAGAGGGGATTTGCCATTCCATCTTCAGTTGTCATTTCCGACTGAGTCAGAATACTGCTGGTGAGCGGATGATGGTGGCTATGCTGATTTCTGAGAAGAGCATGTAAAAGGAGAGAAATTCTTGATTTTTCATTTTGAATATCACCAAAAAATCAAAGCTGCTGGGGTGGGCATCTAATTAAACAGTGACCAGGATCTAGTTAGTGTTGTGATTCTAACTCTGGAAGAAGGTAAAGTGAGAAAAGACCTGGTGGAACTGCAAGAACTTCTGAGAAAAGAGCATTTTTAATGCTTCACAACGGTATATTTACAAATGCCATAATGATCAGCCAACAGCAAGCGGTACCTGCGTTCTGAGAGAGAAAATCCATTGGGCCTGAGCCTCAGCTGCTGAAAATGTGTGTAGCTCCCTTGACTCCAATGTAGCTATACTGGTTTACTTTAGCTGAGGATTTGGCCCATAAAAGGCACACCCAAGATTAATGGATTTGACTTTTAAACTAAACGGATCTTCTCTACAATAAGCACAGCCAATAAAGAGAATCTGCTATGTCCGACAATCTGACCTATTCCACCCTTTAGAGAGCAGTCAACAGTACATTGTTTGTTTTATAGTATTTTATTTATTATCTGTATTACAATAGCATTTAGGAGCACTAGTTGTAGACCAGCACCCCATCCTGGCTGCTGCTGTACACTTTATTACCATCTTTACAAAGAAACTTGTATCCATTAACTGCTTACTTCTGATAACATTTTTGTCATGGGCTGAGATAGAAACCAGTTGCCCTGCCATGATATTGATGATATATATCTTACTAAAACTTACTGGGCATTCTGAAGGAGGGAAACCGAGGTAGGCAAGGCTGTTGCAGATAGTCTCTGTACAAATGTGTAATAAATCATTGTTTTTTGAAAGAGAAACATTATGTACAAGAAAAAACAATGCCAAATAACTTTTATTGTATTAGGTTTAAGAATAGCAGCCGTGTTAGTCTGTATCCGTAAAGAAAACGAGGAATATTTGTAGCACCTTAGAGACTAACCAGTTTATTTCAGCATAAGCTTTCGTGGGCTATAGCCCACTTCATTGGATGCATAGAATGGAACACACAGAAGTAAGATGCATTTATACACACAGAAAGCAAAAAAAAGTTGTAAATTACCATACCAGTTCTTAGAGGCTGTTAAATTTGGATGGGCCATTATCAGCAGGAGGAAAAAAACCTTTTGTAGTGAAAATTTACAGTTTCTTATCTGTCTAACAGTTGATAAATGCATCTTACTTCTGTGTGTTCCATTCTATGCATCCGATGAAGTGGGCTATAGCCCACGAAAGCGTATGCTGAAATAAACTGGTTAGTCCCTAAGGTGCTACAAGTATTCCTCGTTTTCTTATTGTATTGATACACATCCTGGGTCTTATCAAAGCCTCCTTCACTAACACACTTCCACAGGTTTTTGAAACACGTATGAAACTGCCAACTCTCACTCATTCCTCTTCAGAGGTAGTATTGGGGAGCTAGTGTGTCAGCTTAAGACTTCAGCCTCTTCTGAGACTATTCAGGCTGTCTCAGTTTTTCCCAAACACTTGTTCTACTACTCAAGTTCCAATATAATATCTCTCAAACTTTGACTTGATCTCCAGTTTTCAAATGATTCCTTATGTTGGTTATCTCTCCCAAAATATAAAAAGGGTCCATTAAATTTACTTTTCTAGTAATGAGTGGGAAAACAATAATAAAAGGATTTTGTATTACTTGTAAATTGCACTATTGACATTTTAAAAGAATAACGTAAATATAAAGCCATAATCCTTGGGTTTGCAGAAAGTGTGAGGATACATGGTTGCTTGTGATCATGAAAAAGCTATTACAAATAATTTAAAATGCATTGCGTCTTTGAGGGCATTTGCTATATAATCTATTTTTATGGTATCTGGAATTTGGGTTTCTGTTTCATGGAAAGGGTGTTTTTATTTAAGATACATAGGCAGGAAGGTTGGGTTTTAATCTCCATTCAAGTTAGTATCTGGTAATTAACTATAATGTCAGTTGGTGTTGCATAACCTGGGGTAATGGTGCTTTTGAAGTCAATGAGAAGTAGCCAACAATGCTTACTGAAGCTTTGTTTTCATTGCCAGAAAAGGTGTTTTTACCCTGGGATAACTAAGGCCTTGGTTACACTGGCACTTTATAGTGCTATAAAGCCTCCAGGAGTGCTGTAACTTACTACCCATCCAGACTGGGGAGGCATGTAGAGTGCTATAAATCCACAGTTATACCACTCCTGGTAATCCTCCCTTCCCCGAGGATTAACAGGTATTGCATATTCAGTGCTCTGTATTATCTCAGGTGTGAATGGGTATTAAGATTACAACGCTTTAAGTGATCTCTGGAGACCCCCCATAGCCATTTAAGGCAATTGACGTCTCTTCCCTTTGTTTTGAGGAATGCGGAAGTACATTTTCAGAGTTACTCTCTTAACTTGGCAGATAAGCAGTGCAAATGGTTATGGAGGGAGCTGTGTGGCTGCGAAAACTAGCAAGCTATGAATTTCAAAGGACACTCACTGACAGACTCTCAGCATGAAGAAAATCCACTCACTCTCTCCCTCCGCATAAACACAACACATGCCCCCTGACCTTGCTCCTTTGAAAAGCACGTTGCACACAGCTGAATGCTGGGATAGCTGCTCATAATGCACCACTCCCCATGCCGCTGCAAGTGCCACAAATGTGGCCACGCTATACTGCTGGCGGGTGTCAGTGTGGACATGATATAGCGCTATCCCTATAGCTGTATACGAGGACAGGTATAACCAAAACCGCTATAAAGCTGTAAGTGTAACCAAGCCCTAACTTGCATTGGCTATCCTGCTGTAAAATCCTAGTGGAGACAAGGTACAAATAGATTTTATCAGGAGGTAACTAGGCAAGATCAACCACAGGCAAGTGTATAGTACAATAGTTGCTTGTCTCCACTAGGATATTGCAGTGGGATTGCTAAACACACATTTGTTAGCCTGCTTTAAAAACAACCCCACCTTTTGCAGTGAAGATATGTCTGCTTCTCCCCAATATAGGCTATAAGTAGTTGCACAGAATGCTGTAGGACAAGATTTGAAGGTAAGCTGGTTGCCCTCCTGCCATGATAACTGGAAAAAGGTCTTAACTACACCATATGTATATCTTGTTTGGTTTTATTTTAAAACCTGGAACAAAACTGGCCTTTTCCCAATGGTGAGAATACAGCATGTTACTAGATGTAGCTCAATTATTTCAGATTCTATAAGGGAAAATGCAGAATCTTTCCTTCAGTGTAACAATGCCATTATTGCTATTTTGAAGACCATCTCCAACCACTTAAGTCTCTTGCACTTCACAGTATGACAGGAAGAGAAGTGGGAGGTGAAAAGAACATCATAATGGTCAATCAAAATTCAAGTAGAGTGTTTTAAAATAAATAACAATGTTTCTTTCACCAACATTTGTTGCCTTGTCATCCTGGCAGATGCACACTATTACTATTTTTATCGTTATTACTTTTACTCTGTGTTATGTCCTGGATGGAATTTTATTTTTTTACTTTTTGCATAGCACCTTTTACATTAAGTTCAGTTGCTCTTAGTGGAATTCTTAGGAATTTGGTGTAATACCTGGAAAAATGGTGACCACCAAATTGGCCTCTTTTCAACAATTAGATTTTGTGGACAAATCTTAATCTAAAGAAAGCTGAGCCAGATCCACAGCTGCTGTGAGTCACCATAGCTTCAATGAAGTCGGATGCTGATTTATTCAAACTGAGGATTAGGTCTCCTAGGGCAGATCCTCTGGATGGTGTTAACAGTCATAGCACTATATACTGCAATGAAGCTAAGGGCTGGTCTTCACTAGCGCTGCCAGAGATCGATCTTCTGGCGATCGATTTATCGCGTCTCGCTAAGACGCGATAAATCGATCGCCCCAGGCTCCCCCGTCGACTCCGGAACTCCAGCTCGCCGGGAGGCGCAAGCTGGAGTTGACGGGGGAGCGCGCCGCCGACTGCCGCCGCCGTGGGGACGAGCGGAAAGTCGGCGGCAGATACGCAAACTTCAGCTACGTGATTCACGTAGCTGAAGTTGCATATCTGCCGTCGATTTCCCCCCCCCCCCCCAGTGAGGACAAGCCCTAGGATAGTCTACATCCGCTGAGGATTGTGCCCCTTCCTTGTCTTTAAGGAGGGTGAAGAATTGTTTAGATATTTGTTCACTTTCTAACCACAAGAATAACATATTTTCAGGGACCAGGAAGAAAAAGATAATTTAATTTTTCTTGGGGAAGGTTAAGTTCTAATAGCAGTTAGACTTTCAAATGTATCTGTGGTAGAATTTAGTTACTTTTCTGACCAAAATGTCAAACTAAAGCACTAGATATCTGGGTTGGAATGATTCTCCTGATACTGTCCTAGTTTGCAACTGCAAAAAGATAGAATTACCATTGTGGAAGCCTTTCTTCCCTGTTCAGAATGTTTCCCCTGCACAAGTGTCAAAGAGTCTTGTAGCACCTTATAAACTAACAGATTTTAGGGATCATGAGCTTTCGTGGGCTAAGACCCACTTCATCAGATGAATGTTGTGGTAATCTCCAGAGGCAGGTATAAATATGTAGGCAAGAAAGTAAGGGGTGGTGGGGGGTGAGGCCCACTTCCAGCAGGTGATTTGGAGGTGTGAACACCCAGATGGTAGACATCTAAGAATAGATGAATCTTAAAAGTGTGATTAGGACATGGTCCTAACTCTACTGCTAGTGGCCTTTTCTGTACATTTCAGGATTCTCAACATATTTCAGTCTTGATAATCTTACATCAAGAAAGAAAACATTGGTGAATATCTCAACGAGGGCAGAGATGCTGTTACTGCAGTGAATAACTCCTCTTCATTAGCCTCCCATCATGGTAAAGAACTATTGGTTAAGGTTGCATAGATGGAATAATAAAAATGAATTATTGTGCTGATTTTAGAACAAGTTTGATATTGGAGGAAGAAGTTACAGACATTATGTAATATATCTTTAATTCCTGCAGGGGAATCTGGAAGCTGTTTTCAGCTCTTTTCTGTATCTGAAGCAGAGGATGTGTGCTTTGGCAGAGGAAGTCAGTATTCCTGGTATTTTTGGCTAGTGGATGCATTTTGTATATATCAGGAGACTTGTGTTTAGGAAACTATCCATAGGAACCTAGGAATAGTTATCCTGTAGTAAACCCAAGGTCTGTCTTGTCCTGGTATCCTGTCTTCAACAATGGCTACCACCAAATGCTGTAATGTTCTGTAATATCATTTTTAAGAGAGGGAGACCAGTACAGCACACAGAACACTTGGTCAGGCCACGTCATCAATTTATATAATGGCATCATAATATCTTCCATCTCTTTCCTTATGCCTCCTAATATCTTGTTTGCTTTTATGACCACAGCTGCACAATGAGCAAAGGTCTTTGTTAAGCCGTGTACAATGATGCTCAGGTCCCTTTCCCGAGTTGACATGGTTAACTGAGAACCATGTAAGATGTATGAATAGTTGATGTTTTTAAAAACGTGTATTGAAATGCTTGATCCTTTGTTATATATGTAAAACCAAGATGAAAATGTTGATGTCATTTTAAAATTTAAGGCATAATAATTTTACATGCTTACTATGGCACTATTCTGATTGCAAAGAAATCATATTGTTTAGAAATGTTTGACCTGAGAGTGTAATTCTATTCCAAAATTAGAACAGGATGAAGAGCCTTTGGGAAAGAAAATAGGGTCCAACTTTTGCATTCTTAACCATAAAAGGAAAAACAGAGGCCAGAGATTTTAATCCTACAACTCTTCTAGCCAAGATAAAAGATTATTTCCTAAAAATTGTGTCAGATTTAGTTATTTTCCCATACATTAAAGTGGAGATTCTTTTAGCACTCCATAGGTGTCCCAGACAGTCCCAGATATCTGATGTTGTTATGGAAAGTAGATACTGCAGAAAGATTAATATGAATAGTTGCTATTTGTATTCTGGTATGAAAGAATGAGACAATCCACTATGACTGGTGGTGAGAAAGTAAGAATACCCTGTTGTTTTTGCTGACCGCAAGTTGAGAATCTTTTCCACTTGGCAGAATTCTCTTTACCCAAATTGCTGATTGTATTGAAGCCAACTGCAGGATATTTAAAGCACAGTCTGATGAATTATAGGTCTTCCTCAGCAGCCAGGCTGTTGAGAGAGCAACAAATTATAATACGATGGACAACTGGTTACTTGAACTGCAACAGAGCTTTCTCCTACCTTGCTGGGGGGAAAATGTACAGCTAATTTCTTTAGCTGTAGATCCTCAGCTAGTGCAAATAAACCTTGTTTCATTGACTTAACTGGACCTCACCAATTTACACCCGCTGATGATCTGACTGACCCATTGCTACCTGACCATTTTAAGATTTGCTCACCTTGGCAAGTGTAGGAGAAATGAGGAGTGGGTGACTCTATTTGATTTAGGATTGCTGTGATGTGAAGATTTGTGTAATAGAATATTAGTAAACATTCTGTTTTATGTACTACCTTCTCATTCGATTGCCTCATTCTGATAAGAAGTGGGAATTTGTCTCCCCTGACTCCTTTCCTTCATGTACAATATGGCAACTGTTTGTATTAGGGCTTGTCTACACTACAAAATTAAGTCGAGTTTATCTAATTCAGTCTCGAGCCTCTGAATTAATTAAGTCAGTTGTGCATAATCACACCATGCTCATTGTCTTGATGGAGGACATCCTCATTAGTCTGCATCAGTGCACAAAGCAGTGCACTATGGGTCACTATCCCAAATTGCAACTTGCCACTGTCTGTTTTGGGAAGTTTGCACAATGCCTCATGGGATCACAATATTGTCGTTGGGAGAATGGGAACATTGCGTCGGCATCCTATGAGGCACTGTACTCGATGGCAAACAACCAAGTGGTTTTCACTTAAAACCACCCTGCGTACATCATAACCCAGAAGCCTGGGGCCTGCTCAGTTGTGCACTCTTGCTGTGAGCATCTCAAACACCTCATGCCTTCTCCAGTAGTATTTCCAGAGCTGAAGGAGGGTCCCCCACGCAGAACATAGCAATGTCCTGCAAGCAGCCCTCCTACAAGCCATCAAAAAAAAAATTCACAGTTGCTGATGGCAGTCGCAGAGCAGCAGCACTCTGTTGAGCACCGTTTCTGGTCCTGTGAAAAAAGCACTGACTGGTGGGACTGCCTCATTTTGCAGGTATGGAATGATGAGCAGTGACCAGTGTAGTGTAGACCAGGCCTTAGACATCACTTGGGAAATGGAAAAGGGTCTTCTTAACTTTGAATTTTAACAGGCATATAAAGTATGTAAGGATTTGAGTTCTGTAACCTCATTCTGAAACCAGTCTCTTCCACATAATCTCAATGGGATGCTGAATTATATTTTGATAGTGCCATTAAATTTGAGGTGCTTCTAGATCCGGGGTAGGCAACCTATGGCACGCAAGCTGATTTTCAGTGGCACTCACACAGCCTGGGTCCTGGCCACCAGTCTGCGGGGAGGTGGGGGAAGGAGGTCTGCATTTTAATTTACAGGAATTCCTCGCTTAACGTTGTAGTTATGTTCCTGGAAAATATGACTTTAAGCGAGACTATGTTAAGCGAATCCAATTTCTCCATAAGAATGAATGTAAACTGGGGAAGTTAAGTTCCATGGACATTTTTTTTCACCAGAAAAAAAACCTATATATATTATTCATATATATATATATGAACTACAGGGCAGGGGAGTTATAGAAAGAGACCTTCTAAAAATGCTAAAATGTATTCCTGGCACGCGAAACCTTAAATTAGAGTGAATAAATGAAGACTCGGCACACTATTTCTGAAAGGTTGCCGACCCCTGTTCTAGATTTCAAAATTTTGTGGCGTTGGGAGCTAATACTGGGAGTGTTTCACCCTTAACAATAAATAATAGGTCTGATATATGTAGATTCACTGTGAAACTCAAAATGTATAGTTTGCTATGAAACCAATTTAAGATTTTTTTTCTGCTTTGTTTGCTAGTTGTATAAGGGCCACACAACGGTGAGACATGAGCCACTGAAAATATATATATATATATTTAAACGTCCTATTTTCTTAAGTTAAAACTATACCAAAGCTATGTACATTTATTGGAGACATCATGAACTGTGGGGAAAACGATGCAGCCAAGAATTTTCCTAAGTAGGTGGCCCAGGTTATATGCTGGGTAGCAGAGGTCACTACCAAATGTGAAAGGGGGCTAAAAGACTATCTTTGTACACATGTTAATAGAATATTAAAGTACAAAATCAAGGCGTCAGTGTGTACGTGCAAAGGTGTGGATCACATTCTCTGCCAACGTGGGCCAACTGTGATGCACTGCCAGTAGTGCTAATCAAGTGAGCTGATTTTCTCTGGTGCTTGAGCACATAGAGCTCTTAATTCTCCAGAGAGTGCTGAAAGATCTATCTGGTATCGTAGCTGATACAAGCCGTGTTGCCACAATTCTCAGTAGATGGGGGGATAATAGGATAAATTGAGTCATTACAGTGCCCCAGTGTTTTGATTGCATTTGGTGGCATTTTTTCTACTGTAATGTTTGCCCATTGTAGGCTCAATCTGTCTACTTCAGCAGCAACCACAGCAGTCTATGCCACATCCAACAGATACATGCACAATAAAACAAAATGATTGTCACCATCTTCATCACTTCTGTAAAATTAGGTATTCCTCTGTGGTCCTAATTCCTGGGAATATATGCTTTAACAAAGCCCATTTGCAAGTTAAGAACACTACCCCGTAAAACACACTACGTAATTTCATACTTGAACTAATTCCATTAGTGATTTGTCAGAATAGTCATCCGGGTATTTGAGAGATGCAGAAAACATTGGTGGATCAACGTTTTCTGCATCTCTCACATAAATCTGCAATATGGCTGGTCAGTTCAGCAATCACAAAGTTTTCAGCTGTCACAAAGTTGAGATATGGTACAAAGATTGATTGTCAGTAGAAATCTTCTTGGTTTTCTGTAGAGTAGTTGCTGTGATGTCTCTGTCCATATGCTCACCTTGGAGTTGTTATAGGAATGTTCGGCTGTTCACAGATGTTAACTGATGTGCTAAAGGTGGATATAAACATGGATTCATGGTCATCTTGTTGGTTTTTTTAATATACGGAGAACTCTGTTCAGCAAAATGTCCAGATTTGTTTACTGTGATACTTTGGACATGGACAGGACAACATTGAAACAATTTCCATGACAATAATAATTTGAATGCTGCTCATGGCATAGAACAATGTTTGCACTTTGAGTGCAGCCTTCTTATGTGCCATGATTTGTATTACCTCTTGGGCATCGGTAACACCTGGAAGTACATATAACTGCTCCATCATGGCACTTCACCCACTGGGTTTCACAAATGAGTCTGAGTCCCATGTGGACCACAGCTGGAGTTACTGATTTGATTGTCTTTTGTGTAAAATGTCTATTGCTGAGCAGATCGTGGGTGGGGAGTAAGTTTCCTGCATTGTGCCAATAGTGCTGCAGATTATTGGAAGTGTCGCAGCACTTCTGATCAACAAATTTAAGACATGATCACAGCATTGTGTGTACAGTAGACTCTCCATTATCCAGGATGATAGGGAAAAAATTAATCCTGGTTAATAAAATCCTGGATCATCACCAGCCATAGGAAATATGGGGCGGGGGGGTTGGTTCACCAGCCACCCTGCGCCAGGGGGAGGGGGAGTTGGTTCACTGGCTGCCTTGCCCCCTGATGGGTTTTTTTTGTGTGTGTGCTTGGGGCAGCAACAAAGCCAGAGTCGGCCCTGTGAGTTATGCGTATTTTTTTTGTCATCCTGGTTAACGCAATTCTGGATAATTGAGAGTTTACTGTACATAGCTAGTGGATATTTCTCTGACTTTTGCTTGAACACCACGGTAAATGCCACTCATCCTTGCTCCCTCATAGTTTTGTCTGTTACTTAGGTTTATCTGAATCCAGAGCTATGGTAACTAATCTGTTTTCCAGACAGTGTCAGGAAATAAATCAGTGGGGGGACACAACACCACAGTCTGATAAATGATTGGTACATGCAAGAAAAGAATACTTCCACTCAAAAATTCTTTCTCGCTATGTGATGTCCTTGCTCCCAGTTTATGATGACTAAGTGCACATGATGACTATGGGCTATATCAAGTCCAGTTCTCTCCTAACATGTCCAGAGAGAAATTCCAATCTGAGTCCAGGTTTTGCCAGCTAAAGAATTACAGAAGCTAAACAGGAGCTGGTTGTATCCTCAACATTGATGTAGATTAGAAAAACTTGAACTAGGATATTGTAGCAAACAGCACACAGAGACACTTAGCGGTTCCTTCTGGACTCTGGTGGCTGTTTCATCAACAAGCACTGCAAAGATCTCAGCTCTCAAAACTTTGGCAGTAATTCGTGGTTGAATTTGATGTGATTAATCGCAATTAATTTCTTTAATCATTTGACAGCCCTAGTTATAAATCATCAGTTTTGAACAGGTGTTTCCCCTCTGAGTTCAGCCAAGCAACCAAAGAGGCATAAAGAAGATTTGAAGAAGGCTGGAGTCCATTTTTACTATGTAGAGACAAAATTAGTCAGGAGCATGTGCTGGATCAGATGTGACTCACCTAGTGCTCTGTCTCCATTAGGGGCAGTACCAGATGTGTCAGAGGAAGGTGTGATAATAATCCCTTTGATTTCTTCAAGAGGATTTAGGGTGACCAGATGTCCCAATTTTATAGTGACAGGAGCCTATATAAGAAAAAGACCCCAAAATTGGTCCTATTACCCCCACCCCATCCTGATTTTTCACATTTGCTATCTGGTCACCCTCTGAGGAGTTGAAGAAAAAAATATTTTGAAGGTTCTCTCAGAGTGGTAGACCATTTTGTGACAATATATTTACTTTCTCTGTTGTTTTACTGTCCTTTCCTTTAGTTTAATATGGGACTGAAAATATTCTCTTGAACCAGAAGAACAGGCGCTAATCTTTTCCCCGGAGGTGGGCTATACCGAAATCAAGCTACACAGATATCCAGCATGGCTCCTGCTACCTGCCTTTCAACTGTGGTGACGCATCGTGGGTGCAGATCCAAATCAGATGTAGAAATGGTAAATGACCCCCGGTGCTTGGGCTTTGATTTGGACCAAGCCCGTGGCCAAATCCTATTCAGCCATGGTCAAATAGTATCAAATGCTGCTCAGTTATAGCCAGAGGGCTAACGTAATTAAATAGGGTCATTTGGCTTCAAGGTGATATTAAACAGTGTCTTCAATTAACTCAGGACTGAAACTTCTTATGGAGTCCCATCAAAAAGACACAATAAGGGATGCTGTTTACAGGGCAGAAGTATAATAGCCCTGTAATCTGATTGTGATGACTCTCCAGATACACATGACCTGCTGTAAATGGATACCTGTTATGCTAGTTGATGAGAGAGCTTTAAGCAAACAAATAATTTGTATCAGAGGGGCTGTAAATCCTATGGCCTGTTGTGATTAAAGGGAGATATGTCTGCCCTGCTTACATTTATGTTAAGCAAGAAAGGGGAGACTTCAAAGAGTAAGGGAAGGCTTCTGTGTTGTGAAAGAGCTTTGCTAAGTTGTCCTGGCTGTCTGATCAGAGTGCGAACTCTTTGGGCATCTATCCAAGTAGATCATAAACAGTGTGGGCTAGCCCTTAAACTGTGTAAATTATCGATACTAAGATTGCTCAGTGCTCTGGGAAAATGGTGTCTTCACCTTTTTTCCCCTTCTCTTGCTTGGTTTCCTGGTCTCATTTATTTTTTCTCCTTTTCCATTCTTAACTACACGCCGTCTTGTAGACCTGACTTTAAAACACCAGGAAAGGTGTCTGCAGTGCACTTAAAAAGAAAGATAAGACTTATTGAGAATAACAGACCAGGAACTTTTTTATGAACTAAAGAACATTCCAAAGGATGGCAAAGGCCTGGCATTGTTCCTGCAGGAAAGATGAGCCTGAGAAGCCCCAAACTGCTAACTAGACTTGTGGCTCCTAGTACATGTGAAAGCTGCTGACTCGCTTGATGGCCATGAAAATGAGGAGAGGAGAAAAAAAAGATGGAATTTATCTAATTGTTCCTCCTTTTATTCTTTTCCTTTCTCTTCTTTCTTGAGATGTTTTTCTGTTCCTTTGCCCGAGAATTAATTGTAATAGGGTAGGACCTTAGAGTTGCGGACACCTCGGGAATGAAGCTTGTTCGTAGCTCCAAACAAAGCGTTTGGGATGCTCCTCAGGGTAGACTGAATGGAGTGGGGGGCTCACAGCTGCGCCTGCAAACTTCAGCGACTTCACCTCCTACCTGTAAGTGGCTGCCTGAGGAGTGGGGGTGGGGACAGGCAGCTGGTTCTAGCCCCCTGGCTTCCAGGGTGATGAGTGAGGACCATAGGGCATTTGGGTGTCGGTGGGCACGCAGTGCAGACTATGGCTCTTTTAAAACTGAGCTGATCCTCCAGAGTGCAGCATGCAGGCAGGAGCTTGGGCTCCAGCAGCTCCTGGTCCAGGCCAGGTTCAGTAGGAGCTCAGGAAGTTTCTTTCCTGGGTGGGCAGGGAGGGGGAACTGTGCACCTGCCTTACAAGCTGCAAACCCCAGCACTGCTCCTGCTCCGCCTGCTCAGGGGCTCACAGTTGTGCCTGTCAAGCTCAGTGTCTTCATCTCCTACCTGTTAGTGGCTGCCTGGGAGGGGGGACGGGTGGACAGACAAGCAGCCCAGACGTGCCTACCTTTAAGATGCAATACAGGCACTGAACAGTATTTGCTGCTTCTTTTTGGGCGCGGGAGGGGCCTCCGCTGCTGCCTGGTTGCTTACTTAGGGGCTGACCAGTCAACCGAACTCTGGTGTTTGTATCTTTGAGGTTCTACTGTAGTGATAAACAATCTAAACGAAAGAGAGTTTCTCTAGTTAAATTGTGGCGGACTATATATGTTTTCAGTCTATCGGACTGGGAAAGGAATTAAAGTTCAACATCGAAATAAACTGTGCTTAGAGAACGCTAAAAGCCAGTGACTGTATGATCCAATTTTTTGTCTAGTAAAATACTGTATCACCAATTAACTGGAAGTCCTCAGCACTCAAATGAAGAGGTGTTTAGTGGCTCTGAGGAGAGAAGACTACTGAAAACAAAGCCAAAACATACAGTTTCTCAGTTTCTTTCACCGCTTTTAGATGCCAGGAACTCCTGTGAGTTGTCCAGAGTACTTCCGAAATAAAATTGTGTTGAGTCTTATTAAGTATATCTTTATCTTTTCCCTTGTTAAGTACGCTCTCTCCTAGCATGCCTATGTCCTCCTAGGTTAGATTTTCAAAAGCATCTAAGGGATTGAGGATCTCACATCCCATTTGAAAGTCAGTGAGACTTACGCTCTTAGATTTCCTAGGTGCTTTTGGGAAATCTCCCCCTTATTTCATATTTATTCATTTTGAGTCTTGTAAATAATGAAAATAAATATCATGGTACTAATCTTCTTTAGCTCAAACAAATATTAAGGGACATCAGACTTTTCGAGCCTCTTGGAGATATGTTACCACAGAGAATCCATTACAAATGGCACTGTGTTGCTCCCATTCACTCTGATTCTACAATCTAAGCCATGCTGATGAATCCCCACCCCGGTGTCCCCAGAACACCATAGGGACAAAGGGGTCTGCTGCACTGATCAGATTGCAGAATCGGGGCCCAGGACAGTGCCAGTGTTTGGGTCACAATACCAAAGCCTTAAGCAAACCCCTTCTTTCCTGAGAAAAGCTAGGAAGATTGCACACTTGTGGTTTCCAGTCAAGATTGCAAGGTGTCACTTGTAGTCTGACACAGAATGAATTGAGGCATCTGAAAACAAAGGCTCTCACACTACAGAAATATTTGTTCTCTGAAAGACTTTAAAACATATTTTAAAAACCCTAAGCACCTCACTATACATATTTTAGCAGCATGCCCTCTTAGATTAAGAAAACTTTCCATTTCCCCCTATATATATATATATATATATATATATATATATATATATATATATATATATATATATATATATATATATATATATATATATATATATATATATATATATATATATATATATATATATATATATATATATATATATATATATATATATATATATATATATAATGAAATCATTGCTATTTGTACTAATAGGTATGATACTCCTTTTATATTTACTTAGACTGAGAATTAATATGAATTTAATTTGTCTTAAAAAATGTTTTCTTACCACACACAGTTTGTTCATGGATCAATCAATGTGGATTTATTATTATTATGTTTTAATTCTTGTTATGTATCTAGATAGGCTATTCTAAGTCAGTGTTTCTCCCATTACTGGTTCATGGACTGGCACTGCTCCCTGAGATCTCCCTGACAGAGTTTAGGAAGTCAGCAAGTTGGTCCCTGGTATCAAAAAGGTTGAAAAAAAGCTGTTCTAAGTTACTTTGCAAACTTATGTTGTTATATTTTAAAATGTATACTTCTTAGAGCTTTGTGGGGTAGAGGCTGTCTTTGAGCTGTCAGTCTGTAGAGTGCTTAATAGGGTTGGGTCCTCATCTCTGTTTGAGGTCCTTATGTGCTATCACAATAGATGTAATAATAATTGGTTCTTTTTAATGTAATATCACAGTTGGTTGTGTGTTTTAGTGGCTGTCTTTATGTGTCTGATACTACAAAGATATTGGGTACCCCATGTTCATGCACAGATCCGAGATTTCTGTACGCAAACTTTGTAAATTCAATTCCTCAGCTCATACGTATCTCGTGGGAGTATCCCTAGGTTTGCAATATAAAGAAATGTTTAAAAGATGAACTATTAAATTCAGATATTTCCCACATTGAGAACAAAGCTTTAGAATCAGAGCATATTTTAAATGGACTATGGATAATAGTATGTACAAGTACATCCACAGAAGCATTCTTAATTAAATGACCACTGTGACAAGTATTGCAACCCTTTGCAGTATCTTTGGGGCCCACTGTTCTAATCCAAGTGGGAGGGTTACCACACCTCCAGTAACTAAGAACAGTGGATGGCGATTAAGGCAAATAAGCCAGGCTGTTAACCCTGCCCCCATCAGCATCCCTCCTGCCCCCCGAGAAATACCACCTCTTGGGGAGACTCACATATTCTTGTTTGTTCAATTCTCCAGAATCAACAAACAAAGAAAAGACTCTTGGATAAATAGCCTGAGTTTAAATGGTCTCAGGGCCTTCTTTTTTATTCAGCAAATGGACAGGACCTTCTATTTGGGGAGTGGGGTCAATCCTTGTGGAAGGATCAGAGGGACTTGCCCTACTTGGGCTCCATAAGGCTGATGGGTGACCTCTGGTAAGCTGTTAGTTTATATGGGTTTTTATATTTTTTCTATTGGGACGCTTGTACCTTAAGAATAACGGTGCTTGCTTAGAAGCAGTTGTCTGGTAATTTATACCTGCAGGCAATACACTGGTCATAGCTTTGGAGAGAAAGCAAAGTGCATGCACTGGTCTGCTTAGGCAATCTGGCTTGCTGGGGATATCACAGTGTAAATCCAGGGAGTTGTGAAGCCTAATATTCCTGGTCAGGAGGGCGTGAGATGTGGGTCTCGGCCCAAGAATGGTGACAGCTGTGAGCTAGACACCTTTAAATGGATGCCCTGGAGGGATTACAAGAGATGTGAATACAGGTGCAGTTACCCTGCAACTGTGAAATATATGGTGGTAGTAGTGGGATCTATAGCAATCTGAATTGTCGTAAGTGCCAATGGCCATGAAAGTAAGTACTGTTAAAAGGGAAAAGCACTGAGAAAAATTCACTATTTTTAAGGAAGGAATAGTGAAAAGAGAGACAAGGAAAATGAGTTATGAACAGTTAAAGAAAGGTCATGATCACTTTCACCCAAATTACCTTCCACCTTCAGATTTGCAAACAATTCCTCCTTGTTAGTTAGAATCAAGTCTAAATATGGCTGTTCCCTGAGTTACTTCCTCCACTGTCAAAAACAAAATGTTGTTCCCAATTTCCATTCAGAATTCTGCTGTAGAAATCAGTTTCCTAGACTGTGGCTTTGACCATTTCACTCCCACCCCCCTCGCCTTTTTTTAATCATCCATTGACTCCCCCTTCTGTACTGTATCAACCATAAACTCCTTGAACTCACTTTCAAGGTCTTTCATGGCCAGTTGCCATCTATCCTGTCTCTCATTCATGAGTGTACCATCAAATCTAGCTTCCAATTGGCCAATACTTCCAGCCTCCATTGTTAAATTTTTAAACAAGCACCTTCATGACTTTTCCTTGTGCTGCACCTCATGCTTTGTAAACATCCACAAAGATACCTTGCTATCCTCCTTCCAATCCCTCCTTGTTCTGTGTTCGTAGTGTGCGTAGTACCTTAGCATCCTGGCCATGACTGAGTAACTACAGTAACACAAATAAATAATACTAATAATTAATGAGAGCAAGGCAGAGTGAAAGGTTATCCCAAGGGTTGTTCTCTGGAATACTTGAATCTATGGGGTCAGTTTCTGAACCTCTCTACAAAGCTGCAAAGTCTTCCCCTTTTGAAATGAGCATGCCAGGGGATTCTTGCAGAATGTATGGAATAATTTTCCTTTCCCACAGTTTCTCCTTTGGAAAAGGAGCATTGGGCTCAAAAGGAAATGATTCCCTGGTGAAAAGAACTAGATCACAATTTCCTGCTTGCGCTGTTTTGAGAGAAAAATGATTAAACAAAGGAAAAACTTTGCAGAACGCTAATATTTTGCTATCCAACTTGTTTATTAAAAGCATGAGTGGGTAAATTGTGTTACATGCAGATTTAAAGTAAAATAAAAGAGTGTATTATCCTTCTGTAGTGATAACTGGAGAAATAGAAAATATCTGCCGATTCTTCTTTAAGGATGGGCTGTGAAAGCGGAGTATTTCCCTTTCTCTAAATAATGTGTGAGTGACAAAGAGCTGTGTCCCCTCCGATATTTAACATAGGCTCTTGGAGAAATTTATTGGAGTTTATCAATATTGTAAAAAACCAAGTGGTTGCACCTAGCACTTGATGGGCACTACCAGAAGCAAATGAGAGTGCTAAGAATTGCAAAAGCTTTCATTTGAGAGTCCAAGACCTCATTGCAAATATTAATTTAGACTCAAACACCTTTGTAAGGCAGGTAAGTATTGTAGCAGGAACTTTAAATAATGTACCCAGAATGAATAAATGGCAAAACTGGAAATAGAAACCAGGAGTTCTTAATCCCATAAACTGCTAAATCTGACTACTAGATTACATCCCTATAAAAGCAGTAAATGGTGAACACAACTCAGAATGTTTTTTTAAAAAGTCAACCCGTTACACAGGGTTTCTCCAACCGGGGGTCACTGGGAGCTCCCAGTGGGGTCACGAGCTCCCGGCGCCGCTTAAAAGCCACCGAACAAATTACTTCTGCATTCGGCGGCTTTTTGGCGGACATACCGAGCTATTTCGTGAGTGCTCAGCATGTCCGCCGAAAATAGCCGCCGAATGTGGAAGTAATTTATTTGGCGGCTTTTTGGCAGACATGCAAGGGTCCACCGCTGCTGTCAATGTGTGCAAAAGGGGTCGCGGTTCTCAAAAGTTTGAGAACCGCTGCGTTAAGTTAAGCTTCAGAGGTAGTCTTTAGCAGTCTGTCACATCAGACAGTTCACTCAGTAGCGACAAAGAGTCCTGTAGCACTTTATAGACTATATCTTAGTCTATAAAAGATCTTAGTCTAGAAGGTGCTGCAAGACTCTGTCGCTTTTGCAGATCCAGACTAACACGGCTACCCCTCTGATATTAGTTCACTCAGAGTTACTAGTCACCATGTCAGTCTAACTCTGACCTAATAATATTGTATGGAATATTATCATTTTTACCATATGGGGCTGTTGGTGTTTCACCCATAATATATACATCAATGGAATGAGGCCTCAAAGGGGTGTTGCAAGGGCTCAAATGAGATCATTGGAAGGGTCTGATACATTATTTAGGTTTTGCTTCTTTGTTCAATATAATAGTGTGGAACAATCCACCTTCGTCATGGGTGCAAAAATATTTGTTAAAAGCCATTATATGTCAACATGACAAAATATTTTGCTCATGTTAAGAGAAAGGAATAGATCTGAATTTAGAGGAATCAGGAGATCTGAATTCTGTGCCTCATTCTGGTGTGACACACACTTTCTCTGTGAACTTGGCCCAGGCACTTAGCCACAATTTTCACACTTGGGTGCCTAAAGTGAGGCACCTAAATCCATATTTAGGCCTGGTCTACACCCAGTTTTGTATAAACTGGCCATGAATTAATTTATGCTGGAAATTCGGAGACGGCTACCAGAGGAGTGAGGTTCTGAAACAGCCTTTCAATAGGAGTTATGGGGGTGAACAACCTGACTGGTTTTAAGATGGAGCTTAGTAAATTTATGAATGGGGATTGTATAAATTGGTTGTCTGCAACAGTAAGAGACTGGACGCAGGAGGTCCCTTCCCGTCCTACGTTCCTATGTTTCAGTTAGGGCTGTGAGCATGTTATTAAATTAGCTATGCTGGCATGACTCCACCCTAGTATGAATGTAGTTATAGGCTAAAACGGTATCTTATACCACTTATCTTATTCCCTTCCCATACGGGAATTATGCCAATATAAGCACCTTTATACATGACATGGCTGCATCCACATGAGGGGTGTTGAACTGCTTTAACTATACTGTCTTGGTTAAAATGGTGCCACTGTGCAAGTGGGAAAGGAATGGATTGAGCTTTGGCTCTGGCTCCCCCAATGTGCTGGCCGTATGCTGCATGGCTGGGACCATACGCTGTGTGAGATAGGACTGGAGCAGGATACGTTTCCCTCTGGAGCAGGGGGAAATTGGGATGCAGCTTGTGACTCTCTAGATCATAAATTGCTTCCCAGCCTGTTCCTGGGGCAGCGCAGCCCAATACGACCGGCTTCTGGCAAAGCAAAAATTGGCACCATCATATTTTTAAGCATGTTGAGTTTCTCTGATGGAAGGCTCAATGTGTGCCCAATATTATTATTGTTCCTCTGTTTCCCATTGTCTAAAACCGGCTGTTCACAGTGACATTTTATATGTTACAAATCGACTGAGGATACTTAGGCTCTGGGAATGATTAGTAACATTTAATTTGCAAATGCTCAGAAATGATATTTTAAATCTTTTTAAAGTGCTTTATGTAACGGGTGCCGTTGTATTTCCTTTTATTCTTTGTCACTGGCAACACTTTTCAGTCTTTGCTGGGTTTGCAGCTGCATGGGCTTGCTCAATGAGAGCCATTAAAAATGTTCTCCCCTTTGCCCCCTCCGGATAGCCATTTTTCACCCTCATGCCTACTAGATTCAAACCCATCAACTTACTGCTTCACTGCTCTCCCTAACACAGGCACTTTAGCTTGGCTTTGGAGAATTCTATAGCAAGCCTTTTGTCTGCAGTGAGATTATTAACACTCAGTTTTGGTCTTTTTTTTTTTTCACTATCATTTTTTTCCCCTAAGTTGTTGAGTTGTTCCAGAAAGGAGTAATTTTAAATATTGGGAAGGGTTTGAAGTCCTAAATCTGGATACTTTAAATAAATAAAGTGAAGTTGGAGGGGAAGGAAAAAAAATTGCTCCCTTTGTTGCTATCTTGGTTTTGCCGCAGAAGAGCAACAAAATTTTGGTTTTTCATTTTTATACGTGTGACTTCTTTGTTGTGGTTAGATCACTGCTGCAGCATACGATGAGAGTAGCATCTAATAAAATTATTGAACACTTGATTACCAATCTTAAATCGAAATGATATGTGAAGTTTAGGTTAATTCCCGAGTTTAATCCTTCTGATATGGAGAAGACAATTTTGAGAGTTCATTTCTGATGGAAATACATTTTTTCATTCTTTCTTAAGTACCATGCAATATATCTGGTGGGATGTTTGTCCCAGGAATCTTCATTCTATATGATGTACTTGGAAGAAAACACTTTGGATTTGCAAAGTTAGTAAATTCAACACAGAGATATTTTAATGTTCCTGTTAAATTATGGAGTCGTGGTTTTTTTTATCCTCGGGAAGGGAAATATATGTCTGGTTCTTTGTCTTCTGCATTTTGTGACAAAGGCAGCATTCCCATTTGAATTGCTCTGCTCTATTCAAGCCCCCTCTGAGCCTCTGGTTAACAGCAGTCAGTCTTTGCAGTGTCCTGACGTCATCTAGTGTATGCATAAGCTATGCTATTGTCTTACTGAGAGCAGGGGCTGTGGATTGCAGTATCTGGTGTCTGCTACCTAGTTCTGCCTCACTGCATCGCAGAAGGGACACTGACCTTCCCTTACCTCTTGGATTTAAAACAGCAGCTCCTGATTTTTGCTTCCTGAAGAAGACCTTCGCTTTGGTGGCAAGGAAAAGCTATCTGCAGTGTGAAGCTTAGGAGAAGAGAATCTGGCAGCTTGACTTGGACTGCATTGTCTGGCTTCATGACCCCTGCTGTGTAGCAGTCTCATCCTGCTCTCTCACACTCCCTCTATCTCTCACTCTTTTTTCCTTTTTCCTTCTTTAAATAGCAGCATCTGGGGCCAGCCATGTTTGGCACTGAATCTTCATGTAAGTAAATTCATCCCACTTACATCCTTTTCTGTTTAGACCAGGGCTGCTTGTATCAACATCGCATCCACAGTAGATGCATTCCCTTTGCTGTAGGTTGTTAGCAAAAAGCGGGGGTTCTCGCCTGTTTACAAAGGGGCTAAAGATGCTGGGGGAAAGCATCTGCCAGTTCTGTGTGTGCATCTTTGAGGCCAGCAGCGAGTCAGCATAGGGCTGTCAGTGTTATTGAATCCAGATCGCTGGAAGATGCAGAGAAAAATGCAGTTTCACTTGAACGTGTTAATTGATAAGATCCCATTCTTCAATGATCTATTGAGGCAAAACCCATAATGAATGATACTCAGCTGATAATGGGCATGTCTGAGGGAGTGAGAGGATGCTACAGGATTAGATCAGAAAGGGCTGAGAATAACAATTTAACCCAGGGAAAGACGCTGGTGGTGGAATTTTTCTCTGTATTTTCTTTTCTTTGGGGGGGGGGGGGGGTGTTGTGGAAAAGGAGGCTTTCTTAAATTATTTTGAAATACAAGAAACCAAAACTGAATGGGCAGTTTGGGAGGAGGGCAAGAATTCTGAATCTGGAGTTAACGTTTCAAAATAATGGGGGGATCTGTTTGTTTGTTTCTAACCTCGGTGCTGGAAAGTTGGAATTGTGTCTTGTGCGTATAAAAGTGGAGACACATGTCACTGAAAACAAGCTAGATGTGTTTCAATGTAAAGAACAACCGGTAACCTAGCAAAACGGAAGGAAGATTGCTACTAGGATCTGCTTTATAATATTATTGGTGACAGACAGTGCAGTTACATAAAGACCTCCGGGTATCTAGTGATTGTCCTCTGGTTAATAAAAATATGCTTCACCGTATACTGCATATTTAATATTAATCTACACACTGTGTATCAAAAGCATATCTAATTTAGCTAATTTAGATAATAACCGTAGTTCATTTTGAGTTTCATTTATTCTTAATATACAGTGCGCTGCATTGCCAGTGTAGTTAGCACAGAATCCTGTTTGCAGCTGGCCATTAATCAGACTGGTAACATGCTGGGCTACCTGGTGATCATGCAGTCTTAACCCTAAAGAACTTCATTCTTTCTGAGGGTTAATTGGTCCTGTTGATTCACTGTGGCAGCTTCCCACCTCCTCTGATACAATCCCTGATAGGTCAGGAAAGAAAAAAACAACCTGAATTTGCTCTTTGATTTCTTATGTTTTTCAAGTAATTTCCCCTGTATTACTGATTTTAGTTTCTGTTGCTGACAGGATGACCAGATGTCCCCATTTTTGGTGCTTTCTGTTAGATAGACAACCCCATCCCAGTTTTTCACACTTGCTATCTAGTGTTGCTGTATGCTATTTGGAGATCCCAATCACAGGTATAGAAACAAAATGCCTAATGTTTTAGTTGAGTGTAATCACAGCAGGCCAGGAATTCAGAGGCACAACTTGTGTGTGTCCAAATATACACATTATCATACGTTACCAAAAAAATCTGTGGTGTTTTGGTATTTTCTTTCAGAGAATGTGTGCTGCATAGTTGGAAATTCAGCAGTAAATCCTATTATTCATTTTGATGGGCCTCTCTTGTTTTATAAAGTATATAATAAATGACTAGCTTATTATCTGTTCTACAGGACTTTTGGATAAAATTGCCCATGTGCTATCTGGTTTGTTCTGACAACAGCTGTGGTTGCTTTTGTTTCCATGGTGCCCAGATTACTGAGTGTAAAAAAGGGTGACTTGAGCTAGTATAACAACCACCATCCTGTCCGGGCTGACGTATATTACTTGTCTAAAATAAAAACATTAAAAATGGGTCGTTCCAGTGAAGGCTGCAGAGCTGAACCGGGGTTATGCATTGCCCCACCCCTGCTAGGATAGGTGCCACAAAGTGCACTCAGCAGCTGGTGACTTACAGAATTAAAGCCAATCAAGTCAGGCATTGTGGGGTCTTTCATCCATCTCTCCTTACTGAGCCATCATCTTCCTTTTGTTGAAATCTCTTCCTTTTCCCCTGTGTGTTTCTGTCTTTGGCCTTCTCTGCATCAGGGCACAAGGATCTTTCACAAAGGGGAAGGTTTGAGACATCAGTGTTATGGTTGGAACTGGAAAGGACCTACGATCACCTAGTCTAAGCTCCTGAATCAGGTGGAGGATAGTTCAGATGATTCCTGAAGCATCCCCAGCGGTTGACTGTGCAGTGTAGCCTTGTATAATGGGTGTTTGGTCGTGTTGTTACCACGAATAGTAATAATCATAGAACCATTTAAAAAAAAATTACTGAAGACTAATTTTTAAAAGTACAATTTAACCAAATATCCTATTAGGCCTTTTTTGCCTTTGATTTTTCTTCCTGAATCCTAAAGTCAGTGAGTGACATCAGTCTAGCTATCAGACTATAGAATTTTCTATCTTGATAGAACAATATTGTTTGTTCATTATTCTTGCATTATGAGTTAAAAATTAAACACCTCCACAACCTTGAGAACAATACAGGAACAAGCCCCGCCAGCTGTCCAAAAAGCATGAAATTGATAGTAAGATTTTTATCACAGCTCTATAAATGGTAATAGAGCTAAGACTGATAGCTTTCATATTTCATCTTGATAACACGATTCTCTCTCTCTTTTTTTTTTAATATTGAGGATTTTATTTTAACAAATATGTATATAAGAAGCAGACTCTGTGCTTTAAAACCCTCATTCTGTCCACATTCAATATGATTCTTTTGGTGTTTAAAGTGAAATGTAATGACCTATTCTGTGATTTCTGACAGCAGTCAGCAGCTCAATAAAAGACGATATGAGCATAATTGGAGAAACGCAGGCATGTTCTTATCTGCTCATGGAGGAAGGAAGAGAAAGACAAACATAAGGCTATGCTGATTATGTTGCTTGTAAAGATGGGAACAACCACGTAATAACAATTATTATTAGTTATATAAAGTACAGCATTAAGCAAAAATCAAACAACCGGCCCACGCAAACAGTTTAAAAATATTTTAACGTGAGCACCATATTCTCCTTGCAGTTGTTCTCACTATTTCGCATTAGTTGCCTTGAATGCTTTGTGTTTATCTGTTTTCAGCCATGTGGCACCAGGTTATTATATACAGCAGGGGTGCAAACTCCCATCCTGTGACCCTATCCAGCCCACTGTATGGATTTATCTGGTGGGTGTTGTTTGTTTATCAGTATTGCCATGACTGTTTCAGATTTTGCAGAATGCAAAATGTTCTTTGATAAAAGTTAATGTTAGTCCTGTTGCTATGAATAGGATCTTTTTATACATGAAATGAAGTGGTGTTGTTATAGACCAGGGGTCTCAAACTCAAATGACCACGAGGGCCGCATGAGGACTAGTGCACTGGCTCGAGGGCCGCACCACTGACACACACCCTGCCCTTGCTGCCCCGGCTCCGCCCCCACTCCACCCCTTCCATGAGGTCCCACCCCCTGCCCCACCTCCTCCTCTGAGCATGCAGCTCCCCATTCGCTCCTGGAAAGCACTAGGCACCACCAACAGCTGTTTGGCAAACAAAAGCAAGAGTAATCTAGGAAGTCCAGAGCTAGAAACACACGCGGCCTAGCCAGGCAGCAGAGAAGCCTCCACTTCTGGCCCCTCCGTCCTGCAAACTGCTATGGGGGGACCGGGGGGGTGGAGGGGGGTGCCAGGAAGCTTGGCGGGCCGCAGGGAAGGGCTTTGCGGGCCGCATGTGGCCCCCGGGCCGCATGTTTGAGACCCCTGTTATAGACAGAATTACCTCTGAAAATTTGTGAACAGCTCAGTTGATATCAATCAACTCTGAAACCTAAGTGACCTATTAAGAGACAGCGTTTCCAATAACATAGCTATGCAATAGTGTGTCTGATTTGCAGATGCAGAAGCTACACTTGTGCATGCAAATAAAATAACTACACAGTTGAAAATAGACAAATAAGGAAAGGACAGTAATAGCAGTGGCCCTAACTTGCCCTATATAATTTTCCCTCGCTGCAGGGTACTGAATGTAACAGTAACTTTACTAAGTAAAACATTAGCTCCCACTCTTACCCCATGGACGATCCCCCTCTGCACATGGTTCATTACCATTCCTAAGCAGAAGGAGTGGGGCCAGCTGGCTTTGCAGCAGCAGTCCGCACATTTCCCCTGAGATGAGCTGTTTGGTGAGGGGGAGCAGGCAACTCCCTAGCTTGCAGAGTAATACTTTCCCCCATCCCCTTGGGGGGGAGGGGGCGTGGCGGCAGGGGCTCAGATTGAGTGCAGCTGCAGCCAGGGGAGGCCCTGACAACATGGCTCAGTTGACTCTGTGCTGTAAGGGGAAAGAGTGGGATGATGAGGCCTTAGGACCAGCACAGAGGCACTGGGATACCTGGAATCTGCATCATGTGTGAGCCAGACACTCTAGGCAGAACAGTTAAGGAGTAAAATTCATAAAGAGAATCTTAAAACCACCTCCCGCTTCAGCCCTCTTCCAGGGGTTCTCATGTTGGGAGGGGTTGATCAAGCCCTTAGTTATATATCAGAGAGGCCACATTCTAGACCCAGTCTTCCAGCCATCTTCTCGTTGTCATCAGTGGGAGATTCGCTGTGGATGGAGGGTAATATAGGTCACTAACTTTGTAATCCCAGCCCATAGACCTTAATCAAATATGAACTTTGGAACTCTTCACAAAATGTATTTGACTTCCCTGATCTTTGACTAATATGTATACTATCTGGAGCTGTAATGCAAGGGAGCTCATTCAGATTTACAAAGACAATATTTGGACATCAAGCTTGCTGTAAAATAAAACTATCCTTTATTGTGAAACTGATGGGAAATAGAGACACAAAGGAGTCAAACTTTCCTTTCAGATGCAAGTTAAATACCATCCATTAAATTTGCCATACAGAGTTTATATAAATCTGAGAAATGTGTCTGTAGTCACAAAACTGTAGGTACGGGGTGACTTGTAACTGAGAACTTTCAATATTCTACACTCAAGTATTCATTCATTTTCATTTTAAGAGCCAAAAGACTCCACACATGGTTGTGGAAGGAAGAGACCGTATTTTCAGTTCTGGTGTTGCTTTATGGTGGTAGTGATACTATAACTTATTGGTCACGCTACACTGAGTGTTTTGTAGAAATTATAATGGAAAGTTATCGTTCCAAATTGAACCATGGAGGGAAAAGTTCATCGTGGCTCCCCATATGGCCGACAGTAGCAGCTCCACTCTGGAATAGAGACAGGAAAGCTGACCTGCGAAATGAAGGCATGAGACACATAGACTAAGTGTGTGAGGATATGACTGGTTCTTCCAGCATGACCGGGGAATTTTTCCTTTCTTGGGTAAACTGCTGGACTTGGGTAAACTTGCATTCAGAGAAGCAAACCCCAAGGGGGGTGAGGACAGATCAAAGCTGGGAAGAGGTCTGAGAACACAGGAAAGTTTTGTGCAGGGAAGTTTAAGAGCACTAGGAGAAGTTGCTGTGACGTTGAGTTTTATTGTAATCAAGTTCTCAATTCAGTATTTCTGTGCATTCATTCCTCTCTTCCCATCAGAGTGCAGTAAGTGTGGAAGTTCCACTGAGATAATTGATTTTCTAGGTAGACTCTCATAAGAAAGAACCAATGACAAACAAACAGGAGACCTTACTGTTAGATATGAAGCGAGGTCTTTATCACCTTAAAATGGACAATCTACATGAAGTTGTCAAATATCCGGGAGGAGGAAAACCAAGACATACTCTAATTAGATGGCGAGTTGATCACTTAGGGCTTGTCTACCTTTACCGGGGAATCGTTGAGCGGTGACCGATGCATCAGCAGTTGATTTAGCGGGTCTAGTGAAGACCCACTAAATCGACTGCAGATCGCTCTCCTGTCAACTCTGGACTCCACCAGATGGAGAAGAGTAGGGAGTGTCAACGGGAGAGTTTCTCCTGACAACATTGCGTAGTGTGGACCCTGCAGTAAGTAGATCTAAGCTACATCAATTTGAATTACACTATTCATGTAACTCAAATTGCATAGCTTAGAGATCAAATTTCCCCTTTAGTGTAGACAAGGCCTTAGTAGAGAGAGAGAGGACACTACTCAGCTGGAAGATGATGGAATGTCCCTGTTCTTGAGCTTAAATTGTCAGCTGCATTCCTAGCTGACTAACACCAGTGACAGTTGCCAGTATTAGTCCCTTACATCAGAGACAACAAAGCCACAATTTCAGGGTGGTACCGAATTTGGAGATACACTAACAGTGTGTTCTCAGATAACTGTAAGTGAAAAGGAGGTGGCAGAAGGTAGCAGCAGCTGTAACCTTAGCTGGAAATTCAGCTATTAAGATACCCAGTGTTACCTCTGGAGTTCAGAGTTGTTAGACAAATTGGAAAACCAGGTGAGAGGGCTTGTCTCAACTACAGCAGCTTCAGACATAATTTAAAATGGTTTATGAAAGGGTCCTCAGGGCTTGTCTACATGGAGCAGTCATGTGGACTACTGGGGTGTGATTTCTAAAACCCACTAACATGATCTGCATTAATTGATTCATGTCGACCCTTCTGGTGAGCACTAAAGGTTCCCTTGTGCTCTTCAACATAGTGCTGTTTGAGATGGTACTTCATTAACATGCACTAGAGAACATTACAAGGAGATTGCTCATTATGGTATATACTATGCAGAGCCTGAGATTGTGGAAGCTGTAGTAAGGTCCGTAAACCCAATATTAAAATTGCATAGTTAGTTAACCGGAAAATACAGTCTTAGCTTTATTCCCCTGCAGCAGATTTTGAGGACCCATTAAGCAGAAAAGAATGGCTTTGTTTGTATTTTTGTTTATATCAGTGTGTGAGCAGAGTGGTTCAGGGGCCCAGAGAAACCCCTTTAGATGTATTACTGCACCTGATGGATCTGCAGCAAAGTATCCTTTCTTCATCTGACCGAGCCAAGTCAGTTGTGATGTATCATCCACAGCTAAATTTTACAGGCAATAACAACAGGACTATGGAGTGATAATACAGTCAGACCCCACATACCATGACTATCGGTATCCAAAAAAAATCGATCGCCATAAACACAGGGTCGCAGTATTGCGGGGTTCTGCTGCATCAAAGCAGTTACTGCCGCCGACATCGGGAGCCAGCCGCACCCCGGGCTATAAACGGAGTCGTGCTATCACAGGGCATGGTATTCAGGGGTCTGACTGTATCTGGGCTGAAAAGAGGCAATAATTGGAAGTTGACGTGCTCAGATGCTGGGGTGATGGGCCTCAAAATAAGACTCAAGATAGGTGGATTTATAGAAGACACTAAAGGTAGTCAGGCTTCTTGCTGGAGTGCATGGACCTTGTTCATGTTAATGAGCTAGAACATCAGCAAAAGATGGGATGCTCAGGCAGAGCCCATTCAGAAAAATGAGTGCTGTTCAGAGTGAGTCAGGCAGCCTGGGCAGTCCTGAGCCAGCCACATCACAGGAAGGGGAAGCAGGGAAGGAAGAGAAAACAGGGCTTTGGAGACTAGAAGACAGGAAAAGTGCCATTCTGGAGCCAGCCACTCCAGTGGCCTCAGATCTATCTAGGTACATATTTGGCCCACTTCACAATGATATCTGAGTCATGCCTCCAACTAATGACTGTTGATTCTTGCAGTGCCCCTGTGAGGCAGTGAGTATTAGCCCTGTTTTATGGACAGGGAACTGAGGCACATAGTAACTTGCCCAAGGTCACTAAGAAGTCTGTGGCTGAGCCAGGAACTGAACCCACTCTCCTGGTTCCCAGGGCAGAACCCTGTCCACTACTAGACCATCCTTCTCTCATTGGTAAAGATAGTCCAGTGCCAAGGGTTGCTGGGAGGTGGTTGAAGGGATATTACCTCTCTGTCAATTATCACCACTTGTTAAACTTCTGGGAATGGAAACAAACCTCAACTTGCAGGAAGTGAATGGGATCAAGATTTTTTTTTTTTTTTTTTTTTTTAAAGCTAGGGCCTGAAGTGCAGCTCAGTTCGCCCAATCATAGTACGTGGTTTGTGTCATCAGATAGCATTCCTTGTAAGGAAATAGCTACTGGAGAGGCCTGTAATTTGTTTAAATGTCATGAAAGAAGTTATGCACTTAGAGAATGAAAGAGAACCATTTCCAGTCCATCTTCATATGTTCCAAGTGTAGGAGGAGCACTTAATGCACAGAATCAAACAGTCGTAAACACTGGTCTGTTTAATCTGCAGAAGCAGAAAAGGGGGATAGATCTTTTAGCCTGAGAACAGGCAGGCGGATATTATAGTCCCTTTGAGCTGCATGACCCAGATAGAATGTGCAGTACATACAAGGCTTTCGTCACCCTGTCTGAGCCAGGAGTGGAAGCAAAGGGGATTCGTGTAATTTCAGAACAATTATTAGCTCTGTACCCAGCTAATAATATTGCCACAGAACCTTCCAAACCCTCTGCTGTCTCTGAGCTGGAATACCCTGCTTGACCTCTCTTACTTGATCCTGGAGCGGCAAGGGACAGCTTCACAAAATGCTGTGAGAAGAGCATACAGCACTTGTGAATCAAACGAAGGGAATATATGAGGATGGACATAAAATGAGCAGATATCGACACAGGTTACTGGAACTACTGTTATAATGTCATTTCTTTGACCCCAGTCTGGGAAGGTCAAAAGCTATAATAGAAATCCTTTCCTGATAGGATAAAACCATGTGCTCCCAGTAATTTGTGGACCAAAAGAGCATAGGACATTGAGACACTACATTGATTTATAGAGAGTTAATTTATAAAACTATATAGATAGACATTTTCTACTCAGAATCCAATTTAGGTCAGTGTAAAATGAATGGCTTTTCTGTACTTGATCAAGGTAAAGCTTAGCTCTAGGAGTTTGAGTGAAGATGCTCATAAGCATTTGTAACATCACAGGAAAGAATTGTGGACTTTTCCATTCCCTTTGAGTTGATAAATGCTCTCTATCTGCTTTCCAGGATTGCATGGACAAGTATTTGGTGGTTTCCAAGGTGATCTATGAATCCCATTTTTAGAGGACATTCTAGTGTACAGCAAGAGTATTGAGCAATATATGAGAAATTAAAGGAAAGTGCTTATCAGATTGCAGGACTGTGGAGTAAAATTAAAACCTGGTACGTATGACCCCTTTGAGAGAGGCCTAGTAGCTAGGAAGATTACTATTGCATGAAGGGTACTGAGGTGATTCTCAAGGCATGGCTGCAGTTCTGTTTGAAGCAGAAGAAACCAGAAGCAGTGCAAAAGATACAAAACCCTGTGAGTTTCCTGAGAGAATGTTGTGCGTTCATTGGGGACTCTTCTCATATTGTGCAGCCCTTGTGCCACTTTTGCAAAGGACCTAATGAATAGAGAAAGAGGCAGAAGAGAGAGAGAAAATGGACTCTTGTCACTTGCCTTCTGCACAGAAAGTCTATAGACCAGAAAGCCATCAGGAGGTTTTGAAGAGATTATTGCACAATTTGTCTATCCTCTGGTGCTAACCTATTCCATCTTCAACCAGCTATTCATTTGCCACATTGACGCTTTGGCCTAAGTGTCAGAGCCATATTATATTGTGAATAATTGCCTCTGGGTCATGATATCAGGCAGAAAAGAATTACCACTTACGTTCATGGAAGTAAGAACTGCCAGGGGCTGCTCCAGTCCATGGGGGGTATATAGCTTCAGTGCTCAGGAGACTGAATTATATGGACAGGAGCAGCTATCAGTGATTAGGTATTGGAGAGAGCAGTGCCACAAGAAATGGGCATTCAGAGGTCTTTACCTAGTGCCTGATTGGGAGTTCTGTTCGTGGATGTGGATTGCCTGCCTGGGCTCCTGGGTTATACTAGCTGAGCCGGACTGCTAGTGCATGTGTCTTTTATTTGGAGATTACTAGTCACAGCATGCAGTATTTTATCTGAATCTAAGAAGATTTCACCTTGATCAAGATGGTGCATTGCATGCTTGACAATGACTGCAGGCTCTGTGGGCCCCAATTCTGTTAGAGATGCAAGTGGCTGCAGGTGGCTTTGGTCACCCCTATTGTAGGATTTACAATGAATTGAGCTGCTGGCGTTTAGTTATTTGTTAGCTCCAATTAATTATTTCCTTTGTAAAAGTCAATGCACTAAGGAAAAAAACTAGGTTACAATTTGGTTCTACCATCTTTATGGGTATCCCATTAAACATAGTCTTCCTGTGGACACAAATAAATCAGACTTTTATAATCCAGGATGTCAAATCAGTCACCTCAATGTTTGAGAAAGTCAGTTCTACTAGCCACAGAGATTCAGATGCAAATGTCTACATTCTTACTCTACATGGGTGAAAACAACATATTCCTTTATCCACCTCTAGGCCACTGGTTCAAAACCGTTCCAGGTTAAAGTTGTGACTGTGTCTTCACTAAGAAACTCTGTAGGATTAACATCCACCACCTAACCTGGGTCAAAACTGCAACAGATTTATCTTCACTAGGATTGTAACAGAGTTTAATTAACATGGGTTAAAAGTACACCATTTTCCCAAGGGAAGGTGAAGCCTGTAAATCACTGCCTTGTGGTACACTATTATACGACTGATGTGAAATGTGGGTCTGAGCTGCTTTCCTACAAATATCCACTAGACAAAACCAACCTCTCTCTGGCAATCCTTGCTATCCGCCTATGTAGAGGCGCCAAGGATTTGAATGCACGTGAGAATGAACTACCCACTCATCTCTAGAAGTGCTCTTTTCAGAATGAGTTGAGGCATGTTGTCCGCAACATGAGGAGGCAGATATTGCTACCCATGCAGTACCTGTTCTGTAGTTAAAGTTCAGAACCTCTCGTGAGCTGGAACATAATTTTTAAAAGTCAGGTTTTATTGGTGACCAGTTGATCAATAATCCTGACAGTGTCAATGATTGGACTAATCTGTGCTCACTGGCTGAAATTTGACAACTAATCCCATTTCTGCTTCAGAAGTCAAAGAAGTAACTTCTTAATGGGAAGAGAAAAATAACTCATGCCTTAGACTCAGACCAGTGTTGGGCCATGCTCCTTCTGGTGCATTATATATGAGAGTCCTTAGAAGCAATTTGATCTGTTGAAAGAGGAGAATGAAGAAACTCAGTGAAGTAATAGCAGATTTTATCTATGAATATATTTCAAAGTGAAAACTAATCTGTACAAAATTGTGATTGACAATCATCCAAACACTTTTTATTTATATCCATCCACATGGATATAAATAAAGAATGGATAGCTAGGCAGAAATCTGAGGTGTGACGAAAGCATGTTAGGTCACTTATGTGGGATGGTGGGATAGCTGCTTGGGATCTGAATAGTCCAACTTGTTTAATTCTTTTGTGTTCGCAGTTTTTTTTTTTAAAAAGGGAGTGGAACACTAGCCCATTGGTTCTCAAAGTGGGGGGTCGGGACCCAGTTCTGTGGGGGTCACGAGCCTCTGCTGCCAGCAGCCGGCCCCGAACAATGCTGCGGGCTGCTGGCATCCAGCCCCTACTGCTGCAGGCAGCCCATGCCCCTGCTGCAGTGGGCTGCCGGCGCCCCCATAAGGCCGCTCCCGGCCACGGCTCCTGCCACGGCGGGCTGCTGGTGGCCCTGCGAGCCTGGTCCAGGCCCTGACTCCTGCTGCGGCGGGCTGTCGGCACTGCCAAGTGCCAGACCTGGCCCTAGCCCCTTCAGAGGTGGGCTTCCTGCGCCCCCGTGAGCCCAGCCCCTTCCGTGGTGGGCTGCTGGCACCTCCATGGGGCTGCTGGAACCCCCCTCACTGACCTTGGGGGGCTGCTGGACCCCCCCTCAATCCTGACCCCTGCCCTGGGGGGCTGCTGGAACCCCCCCATCCCAGCCCCTGCCGCAGTGGGCTGCAGGCACGCCGCCCCCCGGGTCGCGCTTAGAGGCCCAGTGTGGGAAAGGGGTCACCACTACAAAAAGTTTGAGAACCACTGACCTAGCCACTAGCACAAGTAGAATAAGCTTTTTCTTTTCTTTAAAAGCCTGTTTTTTCTAAGCCTTTGCATATCAGCCAAGTTAAATGATGTTGGGCTGAAGTCTGTGAATGTTTTCAACTTTCATACACATTATTTCACACAAATTACTGCAAAATGCTGTACCTACGGTAAAGATCAGCAGGCAGATTTAGGTGTGACTGATGTAGTACAGTGAAACCTGTCCTAAGAGCACAACAAGGTTCAACAAAAATTGGTTGAGTAGCAGACAATCTTCTCATAAGAGTGGAATAGAATTGTACTCCATGGATGTGGTGATTTTTTGGGCTGGTCTCTTAAGACAGGAGGTTGACTAAGAAGGTTCGTCTCTTCTATAGGTTTCACTATCATTCCCATTGTCTTAAACACTGTCTGAGCTCACTATGGGCCAGTCTGCATGCAGAGCTGCACTAGTTAACAGAAGGTGAGACTTTAAACCAATATAGTTAAACTAGCGCCAAAAACTGTATGGACACTTTAAACCAGATTTATCTTAAATTGACCAGGAAAAGGTTTAAACTGAACCCTAATAAGCCACTCAAACTGAAATAAGAGCGGCCACAGAAGGGATTTCCCTAGTTTAACTATAACACTGTTCCAAAGAATAGACTCCAGTTAACTTCAATGGGATTTGGATCAAGCCCTGATTCACTTGCACTGACAGTGAGCCAGGAGATGAACCTGCCTTCCACTAGCCAAATCCACCTTGGTCAAGACCAAACCCTAACTAAAGAGTTCTTGTAGAAACACTTCCTTTCTTTAAACCTAAATTAAATCAGTTGAACGGGGATCCTATTTCTCTGACCCTTGAATTCCACTAAGTGCATTCCAAACAGCTTTTTTTCTGGAGGGAGCAGCAAGCAGAAGCTTCTGTACAAGGCTGGAAAATGTGGAGGAAAATATAGCAACTTCTTTTTTGTTCATATGTTTTACTCAAAGAGTAATTAATGAAAGGCAGAACAACTTCCAATACCATGGTGCCTACAAGGAAAATGGAAATTGCCTTACTGTTTCTTGGAGCAAATCAGAACACATACTAAAAACACTGAGAGTGAGGCAAACGGGATTATAGATGCTTTTTGTAAATTGCTTGTGGATATCTTCAGTGGCTATTTCACAAGTACAGTAAAACCTCGATTTAACGGACTTCGGATGCAACGGACAAAATTTGTAAGAAAGTCTGATGCATCCGAAATCCGTTTGTCGAGGGCTCCGCCGGGATTTGAGCTGGGGGCGGGCTACCGCCCACCCCCTGGCAGCAGGCAGCTGGCTGGAGTGTCCCGGGAGCTGGGACCGTGCGGGCTGGCTGCCAGCTCCCCGCTGCCTCCCCGATCCAGGCAGCGGGCAGGCTGCCTGCTGGCTCCCTGCTGCCAACCCGCCCGGGTCCCGGCTGCTGGGACCCGGGCGGGAGCTGTCAGCCCGCCAGGCTGCTGGGACCCGGCTGCCGCCTGGCTGGTCAGACCCGGGCGGCAGCTAGCAGCCCGCCCGCCCGGTCCCCGCTGCTGAGACCCGGGCGGGAGCTGTCAACCCGCCCGGCTGCTCGGACCCGGGCGGCAGCTAGCAGCCTGCCCGCCCGCCCGCCCGGGTCCCCGGCTGCTGGGACCCGGGCGGGCGGGCGGCAGCTAGCAGCCTGCCCGCCCGCCCGCCCGGGTCCCCGGCTGCTGGGACCCGGGCGGGAGCCGTCAACCCGCCGGCCCGGGTCCCCGCTGCTGGGACCCGGGCTGGAGCTGTCAGCCCGCCCGGCTGCTGGGACCCGGCTGCCGCCCGGCTGCTCAGGCCCACCCGCCCGGGTCCCCGGCAGCCGGGGACGCGGGCGGGCGGGCTGCTAGCTGCCACCCGGGTCTGAGCAGCCGGGCGGCAGCCGGGTCCCAGCAGCCGGGCGGGCTGACAGCTCCCGCCCCGGTCCCAGCAGCCGGGACCCGGGCGGGCGGGTTTACGGCTCCTGCCCGGGTCCCAGCAGCCGGGACCCCGGCGGGGTGACTCCCGGCTCCTGTGCTAAGTAAAACCTCGATATAAGGGACTAATTTGGGCGAGGGGGTGTCCGTTAAAGCCGAAAGTCCTGTTATTTAATAATTTTTTAAAAAATATTAAATAACGGACTTTCGGCTTTAACGGACACCCCCTCGCCCGAATTAGTCCATTATATCGAGGTTTTACTGTAATTGAAGACTCTGGGAGGTGTTCTGAGTGAGTCATGTTGAGTTTTCTATTCTCTGGTCTATGTAAAAATAACAGCACAGATTTACTATTTGCTCATTTCTGAAAAAACTTTGTGAGATGCGAGTGCATCTTTCACTGATAAAACACCAGTTTCCTAACTCCTATTATAGCGTCATACATTCAAAACAAAACAGCAGCTTGTGTTGTTACTCTCTTTTGTGTTCCTTCACACGCAAGGCCACGTTTATATCTGTCTGGTACCTTTGATAGAAACATGTGGTTTTGTTGCAAAAACTGCTTCGTCCCTTTGGAGGCTTATCCCAATATTACCCTCAAAGGACAGGCATGACTCAGTAGACTTCTGCAAACAGGTTTATTGCTAGCAAAAAGGAGCCAAAGGGGTTAACACCCAAAACAACTGGCTCAACTCTATACATGGTTGAGGCCTTTTTATACTCCAGTGTGGAAAAGGGAGGGGGGCTTTCAATACACTTACATGAGTGAGAACACTTAATGGCTATCACACCCTTTGTTTGGTATTAATCTATTCCATTTACCTGTCTGGAACTCTTTAAACACAGGACATGCAGACATTATGGCTTTTATCATTGTGAAAGACAATGGGGGCAGGAAGGTGTGAGGCAAGGCAGGGGAATTTGAAATACATACATGAGAAAGGTCAGGAGTGCAGGACACAAGAGGCCAGAAAACCATATTTTACACTATATTTGTAATACTGTTACTTATAAACTTGATTCTTCTAACAGTTTGAAATGCATATCTACCAAAGATGAGCTACATTTTCTAAGCACGACAAAGCAATTTAAATCAATTTTGATTTCTTTAGTCTTGTGGCTTGAAGTCAGGCCTTTGATGTTACTTGCGCAGAGTTAAGCTTATTTATTTAGAGCACACGGTAGAAAAGATTTCCAAGATTGATGGAAATTCATTTGAATTTCTCCAGCAATGAACGTGGAGTTTCTTCTCTCAGGAGCTAGTGCATGGAATGACACCAGTTAGTTTTCTATCGGTCCACCATTACAGGTACAGCTGGCTGTGTTTACACTATGTCCCCAGAAGACTACTGTTATTATTACTTCTTTGTATTGTGGTGGCACCAGGGAATCCTAGTCATGAACCAGGACCCCATTGTGCTGGGCACTGTACAAACACAGAACAGATGGTCTCTGCCCCAGAGATCTTGCAATCTATGTACTGTGTTGTATATAATTGTCAAACTAGAGCTGGTTTGGAAACCTTTACACTTCTGGTGAAAATGGGGAAAAATCACACAAAAAATACTTTCTGGCAAGTTCTAAAACCAAACCAAAAAATACCAGTGAGCTGCAGGCAACTGAGCGGTGGAGACTTAAGTAGGAGAGCAAGTTCACACTGGAGAAGGGGCAGCAGAGTGAGGGATCTACATACCTGGAGACTCCTCTGCAGGCCTGAGCAGGGGCATTTAGAATTTGGTAGACCTGGCCTCAGTGCGGCTGAACAGGCTGTAAAGCTGTGGGCATATTCAAGAGGGGGTGAGAGGAGGAGTGGTAAGAGGGGCAGGCACAAGTATGGTTGATGGTGGTGTTCTTGACCCTCTCTTGGTGAAAAGACCCCTATAAACATTTTAAATGCTTATAAATTTAAAGAAAAAATAGTGCCAGAGATACTACTGAAAGGACATTAATCAGTTTTTGAAAGAAAATTCAAGTTGGTTTTGCCCCTTTCCTAAAGGTATGGATGTATATGGAATAGTATTTGCCACAGTAAATGTTGTCCAATCTCCCTAGATGATTTGATTGAACAAGTGGGGCGAGCTCCTTGAAAGCAAATGGCTCTGTAAAGCCACCTCGCAATCCAGTGTACGGTGTCTACAGAGGAGGCTTGCTTGTCTGCAAAGCAGGCAGGGATTCTCTTTGCACTTCGGGGTCAGAACACGGGGTGCTATTGGAGTGGAGCAAAGGAAACAAGAGTGAGGTAGCCACCTAGCCAATGGTGTGGGGGAGGAGTTGTAACGATGACACCAACACCACCTATCCATATTATCTTCTCACAGCTTGGGTGGGGCTCCTCGCCTCCGTCCTTCATTTTATGCTCACTGATTTCCTTGTTTTACACATCTCTCCCTATCATGACTGTCCTCTGTATTCAACTAAAAGCACCAATTCAAGTGTCTCACATTTTCTTTTTCACCCAGATGGTATCCTCTTCGCAACTGGGAACAATCTGTGCTAAAAATGAACGGGCACAAGCCAAAGACTGTAGACTCACTCGCAAGATGATCCTCCTCCTGTGTTACTTCAAACTAAATTCATATTGGGGCATACGTTTGCATTAGAATAAGCATAGCCGAATGGAATTGCAGAATAAGATAAAAAAGAAATGTCCTGGTGATGTTTTGTTTTAGCCTGGCTTGCTCTTAATCCTGGTAGCCATTCAGCCTGGATGGTAACAGTAAGCCTGAGTACCAGCTGTGCTTTGCCATGTGCTGCTGTGTTATTTCCAGCTCCTATGAAAACGAAGTATTTCCATTTAATTTGCATTTTTCTCTTTTTATCGACCAAACAAATGAGCACAGCAAATGCATTTATGTCTCCATTAGTGATGCCTCCCCTCCGTTCAGCTACATATACTGTATGACCTCTTTCAATCCATTGCTTTCTTTACATTTGCTAACATCGTGTACTTAAAAGAAAATGACTAGACATCCTGTAGTCAATGGAATATCCCCCCTTATTGATTAGATCTCCCGCTGTTTTCAGCTGTGCTTTTGGCTTTTGTGTTCTGAATGCAGATTCTCGGTCACAACCCCATTCACCAATCCAGGGGCGCTGCTGGGAAGTGGATCTACTAAACACTAAGACAGCTCTGCTGGAAAGTGTCTTTGGCACAAAAAAATCCTTGTAAATATCCTTAAATATGTATTAGGAATTTATCAAAAGATCCCAGTATTTTGGTTTACCCTTGTTTTTGCCCAGCACTTTACGTTTAAGGGACTAGTGCATTTTGCCCTCTGAAACATGTTACCCTTCCCTTACTGTGATACGGTCAAACTGCTGGAGGTTTCCTGCCTAATCTTTTATTCTTTTCCCTTCTTCTCCCTTTGGTGCTACCAAAGACGTGGTGGCTTCACTGCATTCATTGAGAATATCAGCTCCTACTTGTGAATACATGCAGCTTCCCGTTACCCATCTTCATATCCTTCAGCAGGGAATGTATCCAGATAGCATCCAGATAGCTATGCTCCTCACAGATGAATCTGATGGTGGTGTTCTTTCTCTTTCTGTCTCACGTACCTTGTGAAGCCGTTCCTAGTAGTTTCAGTCATGCCCTTGAGAACTTCCTGCCAAGTTTGATTTCTTCACGTCACAGGACAGCAGAGAACTCCCAAAATAGTGCTTTCCCCTATTGAGAGAGACTGGCATAGAAAGCAGATACTTCCCCCGCCCTCAGTGGTCTGATACCATGATATAGACTTCCTTCCTTTTACTCTTTTAGCTAAGTCCTCAACGAAAATCAAGACAGATCAGCCCAGTGATCTTGGCAGCATCACAGCAGTTTGGTTTCCCCATCTTTGAGAGATTTCAGCCTGCAGACTATGGATGCACTGTGTGTGGAGGATCTTCTCATTCACTAACTGATTTAGGGGGCCAAAGACAGCAAATCAACACTACCATCCTGGAGACTGTACAAAAGGAACATTCTCTAAAACTCTGCTAGCTGCTCACAGAAGCCGGGAAACCTTCCACTTACTTCATACTGGAAGAGGTTCTACACCTAGAGTGTGAAGAACCTTGTCCCAAGAATGTAACTTTCCAGATACAAATCTGAAGAAACTTTCAGTTGTGAACTACCTAGACTTTCCTGTTCACTAGCTTTTGCAAGGTCTTACATCTTAACTCCAAATGGCAGAATTTGATGTTCTCTAAGATATCTAGGGGAGAAGGTCACCATCTGATTATTTCCATATTCTTAAGATCAGTTTCCAGGCTCAGACTGTGTTCCAAATTCTAGTTGTAATATTATATTTTTATTCTGGACTTTTTTGCATCGTGCCTTTCAATCTGTAAGAATCTTGGTGCTCTATTTTCTGTTACAACCAATGTTGCATGCCAGATAAGTCACCTTGGTATGAAGAGATATTACTAAAAGGATGGTAACATGAAGAGCGAGGCTAATTAAGTGAAATAACTATGAAGGAGAAAATTTTCCAGCTTATGGTGGACTAAGTGACAGCAACCAAACCTATGGAAAAGACCAATTCAGTTATCTGTTTGACTCAAAAAGCATCTTTATGCTTGTGATTGAAGTATAGACACCCCATGGAATGCAACTTCATTTTCTGGATGGTGGGTGGGTTTGCAAGTATTTCCTGAGTCTAACTGAACCTATTCAGAAATTAGATGCCTTATCTGCATTGAGCCCCCTGTCCTTGTCTAGAGCCACTGGCAAGGAACTAGAGCCATGAAAATAAGTATATCTCATTGAATAAGGCGACTATTTCAGAAGCTTAGAGAAAAGCCAATAAAACTCTTTCCAAGCCCACTGTATGGGTTGCATGGTAGAACTCTGGGCAGAGGGAAGTTTCATTTTATGATGCGATCTGCAGAGCAATCATTTGGCTAGTGCAATCTTCTGTACGTGACCAGATAGAGATGTACTTGTCAACTGAGGTTGCTTTGGTAATCTGCTTTTGCAGGCTCCGTCACTCATATTTTATATCTTTAATCCACTCATTTCTAATCTAGTCCATTTGCTACTTCCCAGTAGTGCTGCCGAACTGGTTAGTGAGGCTACATATGTTGGACATTTTAGTTTCTTACTTGAAAATTAGTCGTCTTATAGCATCTCCCAAGTCTGGAGGATCCATCTCTTGTTAGTATAGCTCTCTAGTTTTGATAGTTACAGGTAGGTAGATATGTAAGTACATTTGCTTTGAAATAATTTTTTGGATTATTTTGCCAGGGATCTGGCGTAAGAGTTTTTGGCTTCATTAGAAGTTTTCAGCAAAGCTTGTCTCTATTTTCAGTAGATGGTTAGAATTTATTAGTAGGGCTTCTAGATTACTGGGGAGTGCACTAGCAGAAAATAACTTTCAAGGGTAAGAAATAGAATTGCCATCTTTATTATCATTTCATTACTAGAAGCTCTTTAGCCTAAATAAATTTCTGTCCAATGCAATGTTTCTTCCAATTCCAGTAAGAAGTTCCTTCTGCTTAGAACGGGGGTGGGCAAACTACGCCTCCATCAGGGCTTTGGATCCGGCCCATGGGATTGCCACCCCTGTGGTGCAATGGGGCTAAGGCAGGCTCCCTGCCTGCTTTGGCCCTGCTCCATGCCTGAAAGTGGCTGGCATCATGTCCCTGCGGCCTCTGGGGAAGAGGAAGGAACAGGGGGTTCCTTGTGCTGCCAACACCTGCAGGCACCACCCCCTGCAGCTCCCATTGGCCAGGAACGGGGAACCGTGGCTAATGGCAGCTTCAGGGGAGGTACCTGCAGGCGAGGGACGTGTGCAGAGCCCTCTGCTCCTCTCCCCGTCCCCCCTGGGGCTGCAGGGACGTGGCATTGGCTGCTTCCAGGAGCAGGGAGTCTCTTAGCCCTGCTGTGTACCACTGCCACCCTGAAGCCACTCAAGGTAAGCGGTGCCAGGCCGGAGCCTGCACCCTGAACCCCTCCTACACCCTGCACACCAACCCTCAGCCCTGAGCCCCTAACCTCCTGCTGCACCCCACACCCCAACCCCCCACATTGAGCCCCCTGTCGCACCCCGCACCTCTCCTGCACCTCAACTCTCTGCTCTGAGCCCACAACCTCATGCCCTGAGCCCCATGCTGAACCCCACACTCCCTCCTGCACCCCGACACGGGGCCCCAGCCCTACAATCATGGTCCTGCATGCAATTTCCCCACCCAGATGTGGCCCTTGGGCCAACAAGATTTAAAAGCTGTTTAGGAACAACTACCTACCTTGAGCTATAGCAGCAATGGCAAAATATAGCTGCTCTGCCTGTGGTTTTCCATGGGGAGCCAAAGCCATGGCAAGGTTTTATGCTGCAGTTATTTATATAACTATTTGTGATGATAGTGACTGTATCATTCAGGAATAAGATCCCATCCACATTTTGATTTAAAAATAAAATCTCTTACCTGTTATGTGATATCTTATTACATTATACTATCAAAACATTTCAGAGAGGGTCAACTGTAAACTGAAAGGAAAAGAAAGTTTTTATGGTGTTATATAAAGAGAAGAGTTGAGTTAACTGTACAGATTTGGGTACATTTAAATAGAAAGAAGGGGTCCTGCCATAAGTAGTTTTTCAAACAAATATGTGTTAGGTTTAAGTCCACCAAATTTTGGTTCCAGAGCAATCAGTACACATTTTTATTTTGATTAGTTATCCTTTCATATTTAAGGACAAATTTCCTTCTGTCGTTGATTTGGTTCTAGTATTTCAAGAGAAAAGCGTGTTTTTATTTTGTTTTTAATTGCATGAATTTGTCTTAAATTTATACTTTTCATTTTTGAAATCTATTGAGCCTACATTTAACAAACATGTATATTTTATATTCTTTGACAAAATTCTTCCTCAGCATTAAATGATTTGAAAACAATCTAACTCATTAAACAGCCTGTGTGCGGTGTCTTAGTTCAAATTATAGTTCTAAATGACATAATAAATTTTATATATTTGCATTAGGTATAGGCCTGAAATATAATATCTCACCTCTTCCTTGTCAGACAGCTGGGCTAAGGAAAAGAAATATCTCCTGAATGAAATTAGTCAGAGTTACTTCCTGGAAAGCTGTTAATGAGGCAAAAAATGTTGGTTGTGCTGCCTGATAATTATTCACTTTTCCATTGGATTATTAATGCCCAGACTAACGGGCTAAATTTATCCCTGGCATAATTTCACTGATTTCAGTGGAGTTATTTCAGGGATGAATTTGTCCCCATTTGTGTTTTTCCTCAAGCCCATTGTTATGCTGCCATATTCCATTCAGCTGAACGCTGCTGTTGGAATCTATAAAGCAATTTAACTGTGTGTATAGCCCTGACAATTTGAAGTAACGAAACGTTATCCTTCAAGGTGATAAGGAACCTTGACCCCACCTACATCTTTGTTCAGACATGGAACATTTTGTCCTAGGCATGATTTAAATTTGTCTTCTGTATGTGTTTTTTTCGCCCTTGAGAAAAGAACAATACTGTTATCTTCATAGGAATCATAGCATAGTCATATAGATGCCATTATAGTCAAGATCCTTTGAAGGTGGGTGCCTATAATTCTGTTTAATATATAGGTTCTTTTGTATGATTTACATGGAATTGATTGGAGTTGCTCTTTGTAATTTCTGCAGAACTTTTTACAATACGAGACTTGGCACTTTACTATAAAAAGGAAGATAGTGGACTAGATCCTATCCGCTCAAAGAGCTTCACCTTTCTACATAGGACTTAATGTGGCTGCATCTGCCACATTTTACATCTTTCCTTGTACTGTCACTTCTTATACTTTACTCACCCAACATAACTGTCCTTTTCACTGTTTTACTCTCTCTTATAAATTTGTAGAATGTGATCAATATGTTAAACAGTAGGACATATTGGAATGCAGTGAGCCAAATTTTGAGCCCCAGTTTCACAGATGTAAATCCGAAGCTTCAGAGGAGCTAACCTAGATTGATATTTGGTTTGGAGTACTAGATTATAAATGAGAAAGGGCTCTGTGATCAAGAGTCTGACCTCCTGTATAACACAGACCAGAAGACGTCCCTGAATTAATTTGTGTTTGACGTCGAGCATCTATTTAAGAAAAACATCCCGTCTTGATTTAACAAATGCCAGTTATGGAGAATCCACCCCCCACCCCTCTTAGGAAGGTATTCCAAATCCTAATTATCCTCAATGTTAAAAATGTGCGCCTTATTTCCAGTGTAACTAAGAATGGAATCTGGCCTCTTGTCTTCTTTTTTTTATCATTACTACAGATATTATGGAGATTAAAAGGATCTAATAGTGAATGTTACATATACTCAATGAACCATGGAGGGGGTGTTTAATTTTTCATGGTTTTAAGCCCACTTGCCATCATAAGATGGTTCCATTTATGTAATCTGATGGCTTTTAAATAAAAGTCTGTTCTTCTCAAGTGACCATTTTATTTTTCCAGCCTGGGTCAGAAGGTACTATTATAGGTTTTTGGGCCTTATGTAGTGTGTTGTAGGGGTAGGACAGAAGAATTTCTGCTGGATCAAAGAAACTATATAACAAGGGAATCTGAATGTGTTACTACCAATGGGAGATTTTGAATACAGTAGACTCTCGATTATCCAAGATGATAGGAAAAAAATTAATCCTGGTTAATAAAATCCTGGATAATCACCATCCATAGGAAATATGGGGAGAGTGGGGTTGGGTCACCAGCCACCCCGCACTGGAGGAGATGGGGTGTTGGTTCACTGGCTGCCTGCGCCCTGGTGGGGTTGGGTTTTTTTGTGTGCTTGGGGCAGCAACAAAGTCAGACCCGGCCCTGCGAGTTATGCATATATTTTTTGACGTCCTGGTTAATCCACATCCTGGTTAACCCAATGCTGGATAATCGAGAGTCTACTGTATTTATATGGGAATAGAAGGCTTCTGTGCTGAACACTCACCGGTAAGAGAGTGTCTCAATGTTGCCATGGATATAGCAGCAACAGATGTAGTCATGGACATTATTGCCAAGAAGCTTAACAGGAGAAAGGGAAGGGGATGAGCTTGGAAAAATAGTGTCATCTAGTTAAGGTCATATGAAGAACACCTGAGAACGCAGTCTCTTTCCTCTCACAAAAGACAAAGACTTGTACTGGTTATGCCAATTTTCCAGTATAATTGTAAACAACTACAAATGCTATAGCGATATTTATAGCTAAATGCCATGCTGTAGCAGCACAAAAATCACAGAAAACACTAACCCAACAAAAGCCACAAAACCAGCCATAGAGGAAAGAAATCAGTAGGGTTGTTTAATACTCTGTTGTTTTACAGCCAAGCAGACACCCAAGCTAATACTTTCACATTTTTGTATCTAGCGAGCAGAAGTGTTTACCTTTTCCCTATCCCCAATTGTATACAGCAGTCATAGGAATGTCTCTAAGTCAGTTTGCTAGAGTACATTGTGTCCTACAAGCACAGAGTCAGTGCTGATTAGCAAAGGGTGTTAATGAGTGGAACCATTGACAGACACTTCTTGTCAGAGTCCAGATTTATCATCTCCGTGACATGTGATATCTACAGTTCCATGGAGCAAAAATTCTGCAGTTAATCAAGAACCTGAAACTCCCAGAGTATTTTATGCTGCTGAAGAGTTACTGGACTAATTCCCCATTGTTTACCTAAGCTATCCCCTTATGATCACCTTTTTTAGTGCACTTCTTTTGAACTGTGCTTTGTTTAATTTTTGCGGCCTGGAAAATAAAAAACTAGAAAATGTGTCAGCATTATTATTAAAAGTCATGGCTGTGGCTACAGGTGGAGATGATGCAAAGTCGTCTTAACAGCCATCAGGAATAGACATTTTTATGTGTCTTTTTAGTGAAAGTAGACATTGAGGACATTCATCCAAGGGAGCTTCCAAGTCACTTTGGTGAGTGCAGGTTCCAGCTTGGAAATAAAACTAGATGTGACATTATGTGGATCAGGCCTGATATGATTTGGATATAGGCCTCAGTAGATTTAACATTCAACTGTTACTTCTGATAGTCATCAGACAGTACTGTACGTTTCATTCTGGAAAGTTTAGGATAAGATATGAGATTTAAAAGGTTGAGGGTGAAATCCTTGTTCCATTGAAGTCCATGAGCTTTTTGTCATTGACTTAAAGGAGCCAAGATTTCACCCTAGGTCTCTTAGCATGTTATATTTGTCTCTACTTAATTATCTATTTAAGGGGTTTTGTGAGATGCTGGCTGTGTAATGATTTAGTTGCTTTTTTTGTTTCATGCAGTGTACAAGTATTGGATTTTGATTTTTAGTATTTTACTTATTGGGTGCTCAACCTGAAACCGTAAAGGGGCTGCATATTATGATGGTGTGACCACTCCACATCACTTTCTGAAAATCAAGCCTTTTTAAGGTGTCTTAGTTTGAGTTTCCAAAATCACTAGTTACTTTTGAAAATCTTGGCTCATATTTTTCACTTACTGAACTTAGAAGAAATATTTTCTCATCAAAACTTGCTATTGAACTTGCCCTGTTAATAATTTATTTAGCAAACTATATTTTTATGTCCAATTTATATTGTTCCAGATTGCAGCAAAGTTATAAACGCAGGCAGCTTTAGTAAATATTGACTTGGCATTTCCCTGTTTCCAGGGCCCCCACTCACCATTGGCAGCACTGCAGAGCTGAGCGGTTTCCGCTGTACTCACTCCATGGGGCTGCCGGGCCCCTCCCTGCAGCCCCTGGTGGGGGTCTGAAGATTCACCACAAAAAGAAAATCACTTCCACGGGGGACATACAGCTCTTCCCCATGATGGTTTTGCGGTGATGTGCCAGTGAAGACACGTTCTTCCTGTTTACACAGCTTTTCACCTCCACAGGATATCCCACAGTGCCTAGGTGACCACTCTGGCCAGCAGCTCTGCTGCTCTGATGCCAGGTAAACAGACATCCACCCTCCCCCGGTAAAGCCCTGGGAACTTGGAAACTCCCCTTCCTGCTTTCTTGGCAAGTGCTCACATTTCATCTGGCCAGGTGACAATACCTGCTCCACGAAGCAAATGATCCCTTGCTTGGAGCAATGGAGGCTGTGCACGGACTAGGGTGACCAGACAGCAAATGTGAAAAATCATGACGGGGGTTTGGGATAATAGGAGGTTATATAAGACCGACCCCAAAATCGGGACTGTGTCTATAAAATCGGGACACCTGGTCACCCTAGTAGGGACCCATAATCACACACAACCCCTTCCTGCAAGACCTCTCAACAAAATTGAGAGGGCTGCACTGTGGGATAGCTGCCCTCAGTGCACTGCTCTCCTCTGCGATGGAAGTGCTGCATATGTAAACACTCTCTGATGCCTGTGGAAGTGAGTGAGTACACAAACCAGCACTTTTCTTTCACCGGTTCACTATCACCGTTGAAACTGACAGGCAAAACTCTGGAAATGTAGGCGTAGCCAAAGGGACAGTGCTTTTTGTAAGATCAGGCGTATCTGATGTGCTGAGCTCAGACAATGGTCCACAGGACATGGCAGCACAGTTCAAACATTTCATTGCCAAATGAGGATTTGAGTGCAAGACGTGTTCCTTGGGAGTCCACAAAGCATTGGGAAGGCAGAGTCAGCAGTAAAAACAGGCAACTGACTGATGACAAAAGAAAAACAGACAGAAAGGAATCACTATCTGGCATTGTTGGACCATTGTAATTCACTTTCCCAGGATCTGGATAGCTCAGTACAGGGACTGATGGGCTAGAGCTAGGACTCTGCTTCCCATGAGGAGTAGTTTGCTGCAGCTAGTGGAAGAACAATGTACAGTAAAACCTCGATTTAACGGACCTTGATTTACCGGACTTCGGATGCAACGGACAAAATTTCTGATCCATATCCGACCGTGACCCCTTCCTGCTGCGGCCCCGGTCCCGCCAGCGGGCAGGCTGGCTGCCGGCTCCCGGCTGCCGCCCGGGTCCCGCCAGCGGGCGGGCTGGCTGCCGGTTCCCGGCTGCCGCCCGGGTCCCGCAGCAGGCAGACTGCCTGCTGGCTCCCACCCAGATCCCGGTAGCAGGCGGGCTGGCTGCCAGGTCACGGCTGCCGCCCAGGTCCCGGCAGCAGGTGGGCTGCAGAGCTGCCGCCCCGACCCTGTGGTGGGCGGGCTGCTGCTCCAACAGCTCGGGTTTTTTTTTTAATTAAATAACGGACTTTTTGATTTAACGGACACCCCCTCGCCCGAATTAGTCCGTTAAATGGAGGTTTTACTGTACTGTACGCAGAAGCATTTAGGAGACCACCAAGGTACACATGCAGCTCACTAAAACAAAGGAGCCAAGTTTTCAGATGACACCAAGCTGGGAGGGGTTGCAAGTGCTTTGGAGGACAGAATTATAATTCAAAATGATCTGGACAAACTGGAGAAATGGTCTGAAGTAAATAGGATGAAATTCAATAAGGACAAATGCAAAGTTCTCTAATTAGGAAGGAACAATCAGTTGCACACATACAAAATGGGAAATGACTGCCTAGGAAGGAGTTCTGCGGAAAAGGATCTTGGGGGTCATAGTGGATCACAAGTTAAATATGAGTCAACAGTGTAACACGGTTGCAAAAAAAGGATGTATTAGCAGGAGTGTTGTAAGCAAGTCACAAGAAGTAATAATAATAATAAAGTCACAAGAAGTAATAATAATAATAATAGTAAATTCTTCTGTTCTACTCTGTGCTGATTAGGCCTCAACTGGAATATTGTGTCCAGTTCTGGGGACTGCATTTCAGGCAAGATGTGGACAGATTGAAGAAAGTCCAAAGAAAAGCAACAAAAATGATTAAAGGTCTAGAAAACATGACCTATGAGGGAAGATTGAAAAAAATTGTGTTTGTTTAGTCTGGAGAAGAGAAAGCGGAGGGGGTGGGAACATAAGTTTTCGAGAACATAAAGGGTTAAAAGGAGGAGGGAGAAAAAATGTTCTTAACCTCTGAGGATAGGACAAGAAGCAAGGGCCTAAATTGCAGCAAGAGGGGTTTAGGTTGAACATTTGGAAAAACTTCCTGTCGGTGATTAAGCACTGGAATAAATTGTCTACAGAGGCTGTAGAATCTCCATTACTGGAGATTTTTAAGAGCAAGTTAGTGTCTTCCAGTCCCTCAAGGTCCCTTTTCAGTCCTATGATTCTCTAAGCATGGAGCTCTGAGCACTTTTAATAAGGTGCCTTGGAAAAAGCTATGGAGTGAATGGCCGGTTCCCTGTAGTTGCAGTGTAATAAAAAATGGTTTGGAAAAGGCAGCGAAATACACAATTAATTAGTTCAGAAAATGATTTTTTTAAGATGACCATTTAATCAGTAAAATATACTGCTAGAGCAGTGCTTTAAAATCAAACCGAATTCAACAAGATGATCTAGAATGTGATGTAAACAATGGAATCAGTCCTGAAACCGGTTTGACTGTCAGTTCTCTGTGTATGGTTGCTATAGGATTATTATTGTCAAGCAGCAGTTCTTGGATGATGATCTCTGTTGTGTTGATGTGTATATTAAACTGCTAATTGTAATTACTGTGCGGGAGAAAAAGATAGAATCCAACGACTGGGTATTTGGCTGGAACCATTTAATTACCCTGATGTATGTCTTACTATTAAATGATAACAAAATACCAGAAATGTGATTGCTGAAATGGCTTTACCTAGTATGAGGATTATCTTGTAAATACTATACAGTCATAGCCAAGGAAATTGAACTAACAGCAGACTTGGAATCAGCAGACATAGGGTGAAATCCTGGCCCCTTTGAAATCAATGGAAAAAACTCCCCTTGACAATAGTGAAGCTAGGATTTCACCCCTGGTTTCTACTCTTAGATCAGCCAGCAATAATTCAGTGTCAGCAAGTCCTTTTGTATGTCTCAGATCCCTCCTCTAAACTTGGGGATGTTGGTGCATACACACCTCTGTAAAGTGCTAGGAGGAGCACTCTAAATGCCAAGCTGTATTATTATTCATGTAGGAAAGTCAGCAGTACCTTGAGAGAACAAAGTTTAATTGGAAAAAAGTGCCCCTGGGGAGAAGTTGTGATCAGAACCATTCATACTTCCTGGACTACCTGGTTTACTCAGACTACCTGGACTGTGCTCAGTCTATGCAGGCATCTGCTTTGCTTTTTGAATCTCATTCCTTTGTATTAGATGAGGTGCCACCAATCACATGAACCAGTAGAAGTATTGGGGGGTAGAGAGGTAAGAGTTAAAAACAGATTTAAAATGGACTTCAAATGAAAAAAAGGAGGCATTAATCAAGCAAGCAATGAGAGGTTTTGGTTGGCAAGCATTAGTGAGTTCCATCCATTCCCATGTGGTGTTTCTATTCCTGTCTTGTGATAAAAATACAAGCTATCCATGTGCTTCAGTCCCAGTGAACAAACAATGCATTCTGTTTTGCATCAATATTGCATGCAGTATGATGAAGTGAAAGAAGAAAACCCGTACACATTAGGCATATCTAGTGATTCCCAAGAGTTTGCCAGACTCACTTTGCAAGGCATATGTTACTTTCCCTGCCTTTGCTGGTAAAGTGCCTTTTATAAATTACCAATAGTTATTGGACTTGTAACACTGAAACCACTGTCATTAGGCAGTGTCCTGGCTGTTGCTGTGAATCCAACATTTCAGGTTTCCAGCCAAACTCAAAACTTTTGTTTTGATGGGTAAAGTTAGAAAATAAAATACTGTAATCTAAACCTCAGACCTGGAAGCCAGGAGTTCAGGCTTCTATTCCCAACTTGTCACTTAACATCTCTGTGTCTTTATTTCAAAATGGACTGGATCTCAAGTTGGTAAGAGGTTTAATTAATATTTGTAAAGTGCTTTGAGAGCTTATGATGGAAGGTGTTTTAGGGTGCAAAGTATGGCATAGTATTGATAGCATTAGTCAGAATGCGGTCCTGTGATGTGTGTTTTACAATCTTGGGCCCTGTAATCCAGTTTCAGTATACAAATGATTCTGCTGAATGACTAGCAATGCAGAACTGATTTTCACACTGTGGCCCTGTAACCACAAATAGCTTCAAAGCCCTTCCTAGTTTCTAATTGTCCACAATATTAAACTCTGTTAGTCCCAAGCCAAGATGAAGGAATTAGAGGTTGGGTAGGGAGCGAGGTGCATGAACATTTCTCAGTTCTAGAAGAGGCCTGGAGAATGGAAACTTTGGACTATGGGGCTATTTTATATATGAAATATATATAAATAAAAATTAGGCATCTAAGATCTGATCCTGCAAGGTATTGAGCACCCTCTGCCACTGATGTCAAGGGGAGTTGAGGGCATTCAGCACCTCAAAAGAGCAGTCTTAGAGCCCAGTTCTAACCCCATTTTTAGTCCATGGTTTGACACTGATTTCAAAGGGAACAAAATTGGACCCTTAAAGGGATATTGTTCATTTGAAATCTAGTCAATTTAGAAAATAGAGAAAAGTAGTAGCCGGTCTTACCCCTGCCCACGAGTGCCACTCCTAGCTTTTGATGTCTTACAGTTAGGCTTTATCTCCCAGTTGCTGTATGAAAGACCCAAACAAACGGGGGGAACTCATCTGCAGACTGTACAGGAGGAAACATTGAAACTGTGCATTATAGATGTGCAAAGGAAACAGACCGAAAAAGCGAATGAAAAATAGTCTTCAGTCTTCTTCATTTATAGTTATCATAGGGGTTACTTGCACAAAATAGTACAGCAAGTAAAAAGCTCTTCAAACAGAGGTGTAACTTTTAAAATGACAATGCACATTAACTTGGAAAAGTAGAAAAGCACTGAGGAGTTCTTGTGGTACTTTAGAGGCTGGTGCCACAAGGACTCCTTGTTTTTGCTGATACAGACTAACACGGCCACCATTCTGAAACTTGGAAAAGTACAGTAAGTCATCATGCAGTCACTCATGCTATTCTTCAGAGATGTTTAACTTATTTAAACAAAATAGAGCCTCTCACGTGTATAAAATAACCAATATTTGTAAGTCAGGCCTATATATTTACCTTGTACCAGCTCTCAATGCTCTGTTGTTGGTTTGAATTAAAACAAGCAAACAACATAAAATGGGAACCCTGAGCTTAAACTAACATTGTTCAGTGCTGGGCACAGGGATTTAGTTGCTCAGCTGTCGTTACCATTAATTGGAATTGGATAGCTAAATCCCTGGGCTGAAAATCTGCTCCCCAGAATCTGCCTTATCACTCACCATCCAGGAAACTCTGTCCCTAGGACTACCCTCGACTGCATCCCCAGGAGAATTGTGTTAAAGATGGCGAAGGAGTGGGGGAGATAAGGGATGAATGTCATTTTAAAAAATGTTTTAATTATCATTCTTTTGGGATTAGAAAATGGATTAGTGTAAACCCTGCTGTGTTTCATTCATTGAATCATATGTGACAAAAAATAACTTGCATAACGTGTAGCAATTCTTTTATCACTGTGGTGTTTGCAAAATGAACTGTTTCAATGCAGTTGTATGTTCTGAGGGCTGGATTCTGATGTCTCGAGTCTGATTGGTTACTCCATAGGTAATCTCTCTGAAGTGAACAAGACTACGTGGGGACTAAGGTCCTGTACAACGTATGTTAGGGTAGCAGAATTGGACCTCCAGTCCCCTTTTCCCCCTGCCTCTCATCCTGCTTTCTAATGAAAGAACAGGTTCTGGTTACTCCCAGATTCTATCTAGCACAGCTGAGAAACTGAATTGCATGTTGCTGGGCTGTAGAAATGTCCTTGTTACAATTTCATGGAAAGGTAATGCACATTTAAATACTCCATGGCCGGACTAAACAAAGAAGGAATACATCTCTAAATCAATGCATCTGGAAATTAAGTGAAGGCAAATAAAAAGATGGTCTTCACTGCTAATAAAGTTTTTTCAATCACATGATTTTTCAGTTCCTATTAATCTTTAATGTGTTTCCGGAGCTCACTGACATGAGACCATAAAATATTGCCATTTAAAAAAAATACCACCTTGCTTGCAGCACTGTCTTGGCTGTGTCGTACTTGGGTTAATTGGCTGTTACTGGGAACTGCTGCGGGGAGTGACTAGGCTTTCTAGCATCCAGGACTGGAAAGTCAATGCCAGCCATGTCATTTTTAATTATTGTTTCTCAATTCTACTTCTCAGTGATCCCTATTCTTTATTTTTAACGACAGGGTTTGCAATGTGTAGCGACTCCTCTGAATGATTGGCTGGAACAGCTGCTCTTGCCTTCCACATTCCCCTTCCTGTTCAGTAACCAGTTAAGCAGACTTGAGTGTGAAGCCAATCAAGCCTTTCAGAATCAATTACACATTTTCTTTTGCACAAAAGCAATTATTTCCCTGCATGATTAAATAGTGGCAATTTTTCTTTCTCCTTAAAACAAAGAAAACAGCTCCCTTTCCCACCCCGAAAATAAAATCTAACCATTCATCTCACTGCTTTGCTCTAGTTCGTTTCTTGCCTTTTGTGAGGAATCAAAGGAAACTTCGTTAGGAGCAGCTTTGAAAAATATTTAATTGAGAAACAATGAATTATTCTGTATCTGTATCATGGGTTGTCTTATGTTCTCTGTAGATAAGCTTATTTACATGAAAACAAGATCAGTGTTTGTTAAGAGTTCACCTACTTTTGCAGCTCCTCTATTTGAAGTCATGGTATCAATCTAGGCAGGTACACGGAGTTGTCCCTACTTGTGCTAGCTGTTCATTGAGTCCAAAATTTTCTAGATGATTGTCACATATAGAGAAAGGACTCTGAATAAGGCATCAGGGCAGATGATAATGAATCGTTATGAAACAGAGGCTCTTTACTTCTATGTTTTTGGTTCTAAAATACATACAGAAATTTTGCATTCTAGTCTTATGTTTTCCTTCGGCTGTGCACATTGCATTTAGGAAGAATTGGAGAATATTTTCAATCTGTTCTGTTGTTTAAATTACACTGAGAAGTGAATCTAAATTGAAGCAGATGACAGCCAGAATGAATAATTTAGAATGCAGGGCAGAGGCTGTGGAAGGAACTTTAATGGAGAAAAGCAAGTGGGTTTATGTCAGAGACACAGGCAAGAAGGGCCATAATAAACCGTGAAGTATTGGAGAAAACGGTTACAGTATGTACAAGGATTTTTTGTTTGGAAAATAAAACTCATTCATATAACTTACACATTATAGATTTGCCCTAAGGAGAAGTTGGTACAAATTTGTGGGTTTTAGCAGACAAATACCCTACTGTGTGGAAGATGATCCAGTTTTCAACAAACAGGCTGTTGCAGAACATCTAAATCAGTTCAATATGGGTCAAAGCCTGGAGCGCTGCCTTTGCCATGCTCACTCAGCTGTTTGGTATTAAGAACTGGATACAGTAGCAAGGAAAATAGATTTATCTATTCAGAGAGCAAGAGGAAGAGAGTCAGGGGTTGACGCTAAAAGAAAATTAGAAAGTAATAACTATAAAACAAGAGCCCTGGGGGTTGGTTTTCTTGATTCAAACTCCTTTGTAGGGATCTGGAGGAAATCGCTTGATACCATAACAAGAAAATAGCACAATAAAATAATTGTCACTTTAATTTCCAACCAAATGAACCTGTGAATTTGCTTGTTGGTGAGTCCCAAACACATATAACATTGAGGATTTATCTGGCCACTTTAGTGAGGAGGCTCCTCCTTACAGTCTCTGCTGCTGGTCCTTGGTGCACCATGAACTTGATTAGGTTTCTTGGAAGGAAGTGTGACTTTCCCTCCAACTGCCCCAAATCCATGTACTCAGACTGCTGTAACTCAGAAGAATGTTGTATTTAAATTATTCACAGCATTTCTGTGCTGTATGTGTATCTGTAGTTTAGCCTCATGTCATTCATTTATTTTCTACCTTCCCCTGCAACACACATTGAGGGGACACTATTATACATTTGCTATTTTCAATGTGCGAAAAAACATTGCTACATTTTCATTGTGTGAGATCCTGGCACCCTAACATATTCAGATGTATTTGGCTTTACTTCTCTGCCCAGTGGTATCAGAGTTTCAGCCTTGTTAACATTAGCACAGAATACAGTAATGTAGACAGTTTTTCTTTCCTAATTCATATTCTGTCACCGTAAATAAGCTTTTTGTTTGTGTTTCTGTTTTTCCTCTCAGTAAAATTAGCATAATTTCCTCTCTGTAAAACATAAAATGGAAAAAAAAGCATATCTAATTTTTGAAAATCAATAAATAATTTAGTATCATGGAGAACAAGATAATTGCAAAACTGCTGTTAGATTTCCGGCTGTGGTTTGCAGTGCAAACTATTCAAGACTAAATTAACCTGGGAAAACTCCCAGGTGAAAAAACTTGCTTGAGGGAAGAGCTAATGACTCCCTGTTTAGATAATAATCCTTAGTGCACTTCCAGTAGCAACAAGGCTGAAATAGTTTGTACAGATGATGATTTCTCAGCAGACTAAAAACAACATTTTGGAGAAGGAAGTCTACAAAACCCTTGCAGGAGTCTCTGATTGAAGAGATTCATTTTCCTGGCATAGGCACTTTGCTAAAGCTGTCAAAATAGAAAAGGGAAGAATGTATTTAATTAGTTTAGAAAGTATGGCCCTGATCATTTAAGGATTTATGCAAGGAAAAATTACTGAGGAGAAAAATGAATCATGGGTAATCTTTGAAAGGAATTACTGCAATATTTTTTCTCTTATCAGCGTGTGTTTGCAGGAGTAAGCAAATCTTTCCGCATTTCATGCCAGCTAAATATATTTTGAATACAGCTATAAAACAGTAATTGTCTCTTGATTCTGTTTCAAGCCTGCAAAGCATCTCATCTGACTCCTTTTGGCTCCTGCTGTTGACACTGGCATTCTCTCCACTGTAGCTCTCTTATGAGCCTCAGCCCATATACAGAACCAATGTTATATATGTACGCAATGCCCCTCTGCCATGTACATTGGCCAAACCGGACAGTCTCTACACAGAAGAATAAAAGGACACAAATCTGACGTCAGGAATTAGAACATTCAAAAACCAGCAGGAGAAACTTCAGTCTCCCTGGTCACTCAATTACAGACCTAAAAGTGTCAATTCTTCAACACAAAAACTTCAAGAACAGACTCCAATGTGAGACTGCAGAACTGGAATTAATTTGCAAACCGGACACCATCACATTAGGCCTGAATAAAGGCTGGGAATGGTTCGGTCATTATAAAACCTAAGCCTGATTTCTCCCATACTAATTTTCCCCTAATGTTACTCACAACTTCTTGTCAACTGTTTGAAATGGGCCACTCTCATTACTAAGTCAAAAGTTATTTTTCCTCCTTTGGTATCCTGCTGTTAATTGAATTGTCTCATTAGACTGACCTCCCACTTGTAAGGCAACTCCCATCTTTTCATGTGCTGTGTACTTCTACCTACTATTGAATTTCCGCTCCCTGCATCTGATGAAGTGGGTTCTAGCCCACGAAAGCTTATGCCCAAATAAATTTGTTAGTCTCTAAGGTGCCACAGGGACTCCTCATTGTTTTTACTCTTTCCTTGGGCTCTTTCAGGTTAAGTTCCTTTCAGGTAGCATGACTTTAGCAAGCTGAGAAGATCTTTAGCACTATCTTCTCCCTGCTGATGACATCACATGTGTTTGAATACTCACACTGGGATCCTCCTACTGAATTGCAATTCTCTGTGAGGTGGGAAAAAAAGAAATGTCACATGCAATCTGAGTAGCTCTTTCACCGTCTCCATTTCTCCTTGATAGGGCAAGTCCTTTTTGGATCTCAGACAAATGTGTGCCTACTTCTCAAGTCTAGTTTCAGCTCTTTAAAAAAAAAATTCTTCAATGAGTAACAAGATAGTGTAATAGGGTCCTTTGAAAGAGACCCAGACCTTATATAGTTTGTTACAGGTAGATTTTACTGTTCTTTCTCTTCAGCTCTTCAGGGCTATTTAGATCTGAAAAATGGTGTTAGCTGCTTTCAAAGCAGGTTTCCACCCAAATCACTTTCACATGTCCTCTAGTTCCTTTTTCCTCCCCCTAACTTAACCCAGACCAGCAAGCTTTCTTCATAGAGCACCATGGAGTAGGCTATCCTGCCCCTGGGGCACATAGGAATTATCTATTTAGAAGTGCTGATTGAAATATCAGTCTTTGAATACAATCAACTGTTTTCTGTTTTACATTATGAGAGATTCATCTCCTTGGGATTGGAAGAGGTAATACTTGGAAGATTTTCCTTCTCCAGGTTTTATGAAAATGCAGTCAAGGTGCACAAACAAGCCCAAAGCTTCCTTTTTTGTTGACTATATACTAATCATTAGCTCCTCTCCTCAAGCCCTTTACACAGGAGGTAAGTATAGGTCTCATTTTGCTAACAGGTAAACTGAGTCACAGAATGGCAAATGGACTAGCCTGGGAGTGGGCTCTGTCTGAGGTTATCTGCTCGGTGTCCCTGTGAGGTTTTCTTCATTTTTCCCTTTGACCTCACTCCTGTCCCTGTTCTTTCATTAGTTGTCCCCCCCAGAATCATTTGGTTTCCAGGTCCTGTGGATGCTCCCCTTAGGCTGAGGGGAGGCCCTTTAGCAGTGGGTGGATGGAAGCTTCTGGATCCCAATAGGATCACACAGCAGGTCAATGCTGAAGTTGGGAATAGAGCCCAGGGTCTCCCATCTCCCCTTCCAGAAGCCATGTTACCTCACTGGGAGCATATTGAAGTGTGGCTCTTTATAATGGAAAGTAAACTCTCCTTTTGTTGCTATTTCTGTGTTCTGAGTAATGAGCAATAATGGTTTTGTGGGTCACTTAAATGTCAGAATGCAGAGCACTTAGACACACTTAGCAAGTCCCAGTATTTCTGAGCAGACTGGCAGTCTGAAAAGCATTCAGCATAGGGCAGGGGTCTGCAACCTTTACCGCTCAAAGAGCCATTTGGACCCGTTTCCCACAGTAAAGAAAACACTGGGAGCCACAAAACCCTTTTGACATTTAAAATGAAATAACACTCTCTTCTTCCCTCCCCCTTCTTCCCTCCCCCACCCTCTTCTTCCCTCCCCCTCCCCTCCAGCCGTGCTCTCGCTCTTCTTCTTCCCCCCCTTCCTCCCCCCCCGCTCCCCCCCCTTCCTCCCCCCCGCTCCGGCCGTGCTCTCGCTCTTCTTCCCTCCCCCTCCCCTCCAGCCGTGCTCTCGCTCTTCTTCCTCCCGCCCCCTCCCCCAGCTTGCCTTGCCTTGCCTTGCCTTGCCTTGCCTTGTGCCCCGGCCCCGGCCCCGGCCCCGGCCCCGGCTCGCTCTTATCCGCCGGCTCCGCCTCCGGCCCCGGCCCCGGCCCGACTCGCACTTCTCCGCCGGCTCCGCCTCTCCTCGTGCCCCGGCCCCGGCTCCGCCTCCGTTCTTCTCCCCCCCCCCCGCCGCTCGCCTCTTATTGACCCCGCCCCTCTCTTTCGGCTGCGGCTCCGCGCACTGGTTGGACAGTGCTGGCGGGCCGCATAGAAAACAGTCTGCGGGACGGTTAAAATTAGCACACACAGGGAGCCGCATCGGAGGGATGAAAGAGCCGCATGCGGCTCCGGAGCCGCGGGTTGCCGACCCCTGGCATAGGGTTTGCTTTCATATTGGCCTTTCAGAAGGGCCCATTAGGACGGGAGCCTCTGAACAGTTATTTTGGGAAAGGTGTGTGTGAGAGAGAGGTGGGGGTTCTCCGCTTTTCAAAATGGCTGACGGGTTTTTCCCTCGGAGTTCCCAGCAACATTCACCTCTGCGCTGAGACCAAATGTGGGAAGTTTTAACCTCAAAGAGAATTTTTCAGAAGGTTCTGAGTATGTAAACACCAAGGGCAGAAGAAGAAGGGAGATTATAGCGGAAATCCCAGGTCAGTTGTTACTATAAGTGGTCACTAGCAAGGGCAGACTCAAACAGACTGATGGAGGCCATCCGCAGTGCAATCAAAGAAGAGGTCCTCTGACCTGATGTTTTTGTGGTACTAACTTTCATGGCCCGTTTTCCGAACAGATGGGCACCTGCAGCTCCCATTAGCTTCGCTTGGTGTTGTGGGTGCTCAGTACTTATGAAAATCAAGCCCCCTAGGGACTGGCAGTCAGTTCTCCTGGGTTTTATTCCGATCTCTGCCACTGACTCACCGTATGACTTGGCACATTTTCAAACGTGTGCACTAATTTTAGGCACCCAATTTGAGGCATCGTGGGCCTGATTTTTAAGAAGCTCTGAGCTCCCACAGCTGCTCAAGTCAGGGTCCAAGGAGGCTGCACAGGAGCATGTGGGCAGGTTTTACTCCCACTTGTGTTCCCTGCTCGCCCATACAGCTCTTAGTGTTGGTAAGCTCTTTGGGTTCCTACATGGAAGATACTATTGAAGTGCAAATGCTTATTACTAGTCAAACATTACAGTGGAATGCGCCATATCGAAATTACTGAATATTTTCAGCAACTAGTGCAAGAATGACAGGCATCTAGTTGCCGATCTCACAGAAACATTCTAAGAAAAATCAGTTTTCCACGCTGCAAACCTGTGTTTCAGCTATAATCAGTGATCTGCAGCCTGGTATGGAATGCCATGCAGAACATTTCCCTGCTGCTTGATTTGTAACAGGTGGTATGTACAGAAATACTGGTTATAATTAGTCCTCTAACATTTATATTCATGGCACATGACTCTCACCTTACCTACTGCCAGTGCCCGGTTTGCTTAACTAATATGGCATTGCATGTTTTGTTTCTGTATCCGAGCTATTCAGCTGGAGAAGGAGAGGGAGAGAAAAGCTGAAAGAATAATTGGTGGATAATACTAAGTGCTTGGATTAGCACATCTGTGCAGCATTTCTCTGAAACTGACATTTGATGGAGGCAGAGTGAGAATTCTGCGTGGTGCTGAGAGAGCCCTATCTAGGTATCCTCTTGTTCTGTGGCTGCTTAGCAGCTTTCTGTTCCTCCTCGCATTCAAAACGTCAGCTGCCTCTGAAGACATTCAGTAATTTTTAAAAAGAAAAGGAAAATTGAACAGGACATTCAGTATTGCACTCAGCCCTCTCCTGAATTTAACCAGGATTTATTTTTAGAACAAAAACATCAAATATTCAGTAAGCAAAAAAGTGTCTGTATTCGGCTGCCTTTTCCTCCGCAAGATTACTGAAGTCTAAATCTGAAAGCTAAATCAAAATCTTTATTGTTAATATTTATAAGCAACCTCCCCTATCATTTAAATAATGCAATGAGGAAGTGCACTTGATATATTTTCCCCTCCGTTGTGTGATAGTATGGTTCCAATATTTAGGCAGGGCTTTTTTATACCAATGTGCTTTAAGGATGATGGCCCTGGTCCTGGAATGAGCTCCCATGTAGGAATCCACTCACATACAGCTCATTGCAAGATTGGGGCCTACATCAAAAGGTCATTTCATCCATCACTGAAATGCAGGCAGAAGAACGTGTAATTACCCAAGTTGGCACTTGCCCATGAGACTCTATAGTTAGTAACCTTCTTACAATGAGAAATGTAGGTTCTTTGAGTGTGTTGTCAGTGTGGCGCCCCCTGAAGATGGACGTATACTTAGTGCAAGGCTGGGTGTTTTTTGACTAGCAATGCGTAGCAGGGTAACATGTGCCCTGAGCCTCTTCTGTTTCCTGCACAATTTAGGGCTCTCTCACCCCCTACCTTCTCTTTTGGTAGTCAGGAAGTAAGGGATCCAACTTTACCCCTTCATGGGCTCAGGGCTAACACCCCATCCCAGTGGCTGCAGGGCTCTACAAGTCTGCGGGGCCTTTTCCTAGTGAAAGACCCTTCCACAGGAATATTAAGAGTTATCAGTACAGAATACGCACACGAAACGTACAGTGCACACCACTCCTAAGCGTGCAGGCAATCATCCTCCTACTGGCCAGGCAAGCTGGTCATGCAGAGTATTCTGGCAGCTTGGATCTTGAGCTGTGTGGGGTCCTGGACGTGAGTGCGCTCTCATTTCTTCTTGGACCCCAATTTTTATAATGTAACTTGAGTCCTGCCTATTGTATGTTAACCAGTCATGTTTACTAAAGTACTGTATTATGAAACAATTTACCCAGTCCTAACATATTGTGAAACAATTCTTTAATCCGTCAGACCCCCACCACTTTAGTTGATTCAAATCTTGCAAAATTAGTTATGCAACAGACAGAAACAATTAGACTCAGAGACCATAGAGATAAACAATAGAGAAGTAGGGACCATAAAGGCAAAACAATAGAGACGTATAAATTTTGCAATCACAACGGTTGATAAGTGGTTTCTTTCCAGACAGTGTGTTATCAAACAAAGTTTTCTTTAAACATTTTAAAATCTGTTTCTTTATCTGGTGATGGTGGGTACTATAAATCAAGAGTGCCTTCTTAACAGACCAATATTACATTGTTTGTGTGCAATTTAGATGAAACGTGAGGATGTGACTCTCTGCAACTTATCCTATGGCTGCTGTTTCTACTGCAGAAAAAGGCCCCAACCTTACACATCACGGTACCATATGGGGGCATAAAAGGCAAGGCAGCTGCAGCCCTCCCTCAGTTCCCTCTTATTACCCATGACAGAAAGACAACCATGGGAATCTCCAGCCACTAGTTCTTAGGCTAATCTTCAAAACCTTCTGCAAATCACCAGAACAGTTTATGATCTCTTGCTTCAGTTGCCAGGAACCAATCATTGGGTGTCTGAACTAAAACAGCATTGGCCAACCCCTTTATACAGGACTTCTCTAATAGTGGCCTCCAAGCCTGCGGGCTTCAAGTCCTTTCCATCCTGTCATGGACTAAGCCCTCAGACGGATGGACATAGTAAGAGTCTCTTGTATCTAAGGGAATCGCACATTCCAAGCAGATGCTTGGTCTGTTTATCCTTCTCCACAAGGACTCACTTCATGGGAAACAAAGCTGAAATGTCACTTTTTGGAACAGATCATGAAGGTCTCATGAAAAAAACTGGTTGTTTGGCTTCTTCTTCTTCTTCTTTGTGCATTTGAGAGTACTTTGTGTGGGGTCAGTTTTATTGATCCCCTTCCACAGTCAGTGTTCCCCCTTGTTCCTGTGAGTCCTTCACACAACAACAGGTGAGAATTAAAGATTTTTTAAAATGGGAATATGTAATTAATGCAAAAACCACAAAAATTGACTTATGGGCAGGGATACCACTTTTCACTCATTTTTTAAATGAACTGGATTTTAAGTTGGTGGGTTTTGGTGCCCATGGGTAATCAGGAGCGAAGAATTGGTGCCCCCAAACTCCATTACTGACCGAAAGGGAAGAATGTCACTTATTGAATCACCAACTTCACTTAATGCATCACTGTAGTGCAGGTGTTTGTTGGAGGTCCCCACTCAACAACTACCTCACCCAGTTCTGATAAAATGGTTTGATCCAGCTAGATTATAGAACAAGTGGAATTGCTGCAAGCTGAATTTGTAGGGTGGAAAAATGTTACACTCTTCACAAGAGAAACTCCTGTTCCTTTTTATCTCCCCCACCATCCAGTCTGGGTGTGTAACTATATCTTTCTATCTATTCTATATGATTATTACTGTGTTAGAATTATAAAACAATACCGGGATGGTCAGGGCTTGAATACTCACTTCAAATAGATTGCAGTGTTGTAAGTGTCATTTATTCACACTTTTGCAGGGAGGTATTTGCAGTTTGTGTCCTGTTGAGCCTTCCACTATATCTTTTTATAGTGTCATAAATTCTAAGGCCAGAAGGGACCATTGTGATTGTGGAGTATTTCTTCCTATATAGACTGTAGTGCAGGCTGTAAAATTTCCCAAAAATAATTCTTACAGCAGATCTCTGAGAAAAAACATCCAATCTTGATTTTAAAATTGTCAGAGCTGGAGAATCCACCATGAACGTTGGTAAATTGTTCCAATAATTAATTACTCTTAGTGTTAAAAATGTAACCTTATTTTCACTGTGAATTTATCTAGCTTCAGCTTCCAGCCATTGGACTGTGTTATATATCTCTCTTCTAGATTCAATTATGATTTAAATATTAAATATTTGTTCCCCATGTAGGTCTCCTATTGATTGTAATCAAATCATCCCCATGTGTTCTCTTTGTCCTGGTCTACACTGGGGTGGGAGTTCAACCTAAGATATGCAACTTCAGCTAGAAGTCGACATATCTTAAGTCGACTTACCTGGCTGTCCTCATGGCAGCGAGTTGACCGCTGCTTCTCCTCCATCAACTCCGCTTCCACCTCTTGCAGAGGTGGAGTTCCAGAGTCAATGGGGAGAGCACTTGGGAATCACTTTATCACGTCTACACTAGATGCGATAAATCAGTTCCCAATAGATCAGTCACTACCCACCGATCCAACAGGTAGTGTAGACGTACCCTTTGTTAAGCTAAATAGATAGACTCAAGGAGATCAATCATTATAAGGCAGGTTTTCTAATCCTTTAATAGTCTTGTGGCTCTTCTCTCCAATTTATCAACATCCTTTGGGCATCAGAATTGGACACAGTATTCCAGCAGTCACTCCAGCGCCACATAAAGAGGTAAAATAATCTCTTTACTCCTATTAAACATTTCCCTATTTATGCATCCCAGGATCTCATTAGTTCTTTCTGGCCACTGCATCACACCGGGAGCTCATATTAAGCTGATTACCCACTCCTACCCCCAAATCGTTTTCAGAGTCACTGCTTCCCAGGATAGAGTCTACCATCCTGTAAGTGTGCTGTGTAGTGAAGCTACGACTTGCTGGTGCAGCGCCTCCTGCTGGTCATCTGGGAATTAGCTCTTTTCTAACATACGGCACACCCTCTGCAGGCCAGTGTCTCGCCTGCCACTGGCACTGATGTCCCTCCTGGATGCTGGTGCCCTTTACCTTGGGGTTCTGCCCCAGAAGTACCCACACTCTGAGTCTCCCCTCCTAGGGGAACCCCCAACCCTCTAGGCCCAGCTTGCCTCAGTGGCTACTGCCAGTAAGCATCTAGCCCCCGCTCACTTGGGCCACTATAATGGCAAGGGGGTAGGATCTGCTGCCTTTGCCTATCCCTGGGCTGCCCCTCTGTAGCCCCAGTACCTTCTGGAGAACTTCCACAAGGCCTGCAGGTTTACCAGGCTGGTGCTCCCCAGCTCCCTTTGCCCTTTTCCTGCATTGCTCTGCTTCAGGCACCTTGCTCCCAGGCAGCTAGAGTGAGACTCCTCTCCAGCTTCTGGCCCACAACCCTCTTATCAGTACCAGCTGGGCCCTAACTGAACTGGCCACAGCTGTGGCTGCTTCCTCAATCAGCCTAGGTGTGCTGTTTTAACCCCTGTTCTCCAGGAGTGGGGCAGCCACCCCATTACAGGCCTACACATTTTCCCCCAGATGTACACCTTTACATTTAGCCATATTAAAACATGTATTGTTTAAAGCACATTGCAGTTTACAAAGCTTTCAATTAGATATCCCGTATGTGTACTGCACTTACCCATATCTCTGTTACACAAAACAGGATTGCCATCAGGACTCGAGGGCAAACTTCAATAATATCTTCAGAGCTACAATAGAAACCTCCCAATCATCAAAAGCTTTTGATACCCTTGAAACCTCCAGATAACCTATGTTGTATTGTCATGGCCAAACTTAGTGCTAAACCTTCCCTGAAAATTCGCAGGAATGCAGGGAATGTGGTAATAGATTTCCTCATACTGTAGCACCTTTCTATTTGGTACAAATTGCTATATGAGTGACTCAATAGAGTATCTTAAAGATGGGGAGTTAATTATAGGACTAATGAATCACACTTGATGAAAAAATAATTTTCCCACTTTCAATGACATATTACTCAGAGCACCAATTATTGAAAAAATATTACAGTGCTTTCCTGATCTAGTCAGTTTTACAGGTAACTTAACACAGAAAAGTGGTGTGATTGTTTCTCTTAATTTCTTCCACAAACTCATTATATTGGAATTCAGTGTTCTTTCTCTGTCCAATGTTGTATCATTGCACCTCTAGAACGGTATCAAGAATTGTCCAGCATTTGTCAGTGACAGAATCATAGCTTTCTTTACAGTGTTACTACAAAAATGAGCTTAAATAAACACTTTCCTTTCTCACCCCCCATAAAATCCATTTTCTTTCACTTATCTTTCTCATAACAAACAGAAGACATTATGTAAGCAGGAAGCACAGATACTGTATATTTTCAGTAATAGGATAATGACATTAGCTAATATGCATCCTGAGCAAGTCTTCATGAACTTGCTGCCTCTTATCATTCTAATGTTGTTCACAAGCATCTCACAATTGCTTAGATACCAAGGTAAATAGCATCTTTCCAGTTCCTAAAATATAGAGGTTTGATACAGCCAATGCAAGGAGACACCTAATATTGATCAGACACAGCCTATCTTAGCTGCTATATTGATACTGTCAGTTGAGTGGATCAAGATTTTTCATTTAAGATTTTGACATTTTTTTTTTTTTTTTTTTTTTACAAAAAATGGCTTTTCAGTCAAAACAGACATTTTCTGTTTTGGAATATCTGTTTTTGATAAAATGTGTAGATTTTTTTTTTAAACCAGCAAAATATTCTAATTTTTTGGCAACTGAAAAATTTGGAGCAGACAGGTGACGCTTTTCAGTTAAACCAAAAATGTATGTTTGACTAGCTGAAAGCTTTCAGTTTTTGGTTGCTGAAAACACAACAATTTTCAGTGTTTGTTTTTATGATGAATAGCTGAAACATTTTGTAGAAAAAATTCAACAACAATGAAAAATGTTTTGTTTTCATCAACATTTTTTTGGAGGGATAGAGAATCCCTAACCAGTTCCAGTTCTGAGCCAGATAGTAGATCACCACACAGTTTGGGGTGGAAGGAGTAGATGAGGGGAGAAATCTCAGGCTCTTTCCCCCTTTCTCTAAACCAGCGGTTCTCAAACTTGTTGAGACCGCGACCCCTTTTTGTGCTCTGGCGGCCCCTCGCGACCCCGCCGCGGAAAAGCCGCAGAATTTTTTTTTTTAAAAAAAAGCACCGACCCCCCTGCGCCCAAGTCCGTCCCCCCCCCCCCGCACCCCCTCCTCCCCCGCCGGGCTGCCGGGTGCACCCCGGATCTAGTCCCCGCGGCTGGGGGCGGGATTCAGGGTCCGCCTGGCCCCCAGTCCCCGCCGCCACGGGCGGGCTGCCGGGTGTGCACCAGCCCGCCCTCTGGGGGGACTGAGGGCCGGGGCGCAGCTGGCAGCCCTAGTCGCCGCGAGTTGCGGCGGCAGGAGCTCACGACCCCCCCGTGGAGCGCTCGGCGACCCCCCGGGGGGTTGTGACCCCCAGTTTGAGAAACCCTGCTCTAAACCATTTCACTAAGGCCTGGGCTACACTGGCGCGGGGGAGGGGAGTTGAACTAAGATACGCAACTTCAGCTACTCTATTTGCGTAGCTGAAGTCAAAGTATCTTCGTTCGACTTACCTGGCCATCCTCACGGCAGCGAGTCGATTGCAACGGCTCCCCCGTCGACTCCGCGTCTTCCTTTTGCAGAGCTGGAGTTCTGGAGTTGACAGGGAGCGCGTTCGGGGATCGATTTATCGTGTCTAGAGACGAGACACGATAAATCGATCCCCGATACATCGAACACTACCCGCCGATCCGGTGGGTAGTATAGATGTACCCTAAGATTTTGCAGCAGGAATACAGGGGTGAGACGGCTTTTTCTGGGAGTTAAGACTTCACCTACTAGTGACTAATTAGTTGCTTCCCAGATGATTTGTTTGAGATGAGAGATCAGGAGGATAGCTTTGTGGTCACCTGGTCCTTGGATAAAAGGCCAGCAAGCAAGTCTGATAGGAGAGAGGTCCTCTGTCTCTTTTTATCTCTCTATGAGGCAGGGAGAGGACTAGGTAGATGTACATGATTATAGAAAGGGGCCACCACTTGACACCAGAGTTCAGAGGTCTTTCTATGCAGGAGTCTGTGAGACTTTTTGTCCTTTGTTGATGTTTCACAAATGCCAGCACTTGGTGAATAGCTGAGTTATCACCCAGCAATGAAGGTTGCCTACTCTAATCTTCATTATCTAAGGTATTGAAGCTAATCCTCATAGCAAACCTTTAAGGAAAGGTGCTTTTTGAACTAATAATGAACATAATGATCCTTCCAGCTGCAAGTGCAAAATCAAATGGAATCAATACAGCTATAGCTTCCCCACACTTAGCATGTCAGAAAAGGGCAAATCCTATTCTATCTGCAGGTTGAACTGTGCTGATCTCATACTTAGAACAAAAGTAATTAATTGTCTTAAGTGACTCCATATAATGAGGTTTAGTAATTGGCTTTCATTTTAGTACAGCTTTAAAAGGCTAAAACCTCATAAGCCTGTGTAAGGCCTCAGTCTAAGGTATAGTAAAGGTAATAGGCAAGTTTGATTTAACAAACACCAAGTAGCCTATCTACATTGTTCCAAAACTTGATGCAGTACTTAGTACCATTTCATCTAATTAGCCCACTGTGCAATGAAATAAACTGAGATAGCATTCCAGCTATAGCATACATGGGATTGCTTTGTGAGAGAATATTTAGTGAGTTGCAAATTTCTCTGGCTCATGATGTGTGCTGTAGCTTTCCCTCCAGAGAGTTGGGTTTTCTCTTGCTGTACATACTGTGGTGCTTCCTCTTACAAGTGGAAGGAGCATGATGCATGTCTAAAAGGAAACAGAGAATGCGGATCACTGATAATATTCAGAAACCACACTACCAGCCCAGTGCACCGAGGCTTCTCAGTGTCGAACACTGTGATATCAGAACTTGCCCTACTCTTCTCCGATGGATGTGTACATGATTATAGAAGGGGACCACAACTTGACCCAATGGTTAAGATGTCTTTCTGCAATACGTGTTCTGGTCCTGCACACAAGCAGTTTCAGTCTGAGGAGTCTTGTAGTGCTGCATAGTGAAGAAAGGAAATCCCCAGTCACAACCGCACTGGAACACTTCCCCATGCAGTATTGCACTAAAGTACTACTAAGACGACAGAGAAGTCCTGGATATCTTAAAATGGTATAGATCTCAATAAGTGTTGACAGGGTCCTATATGAGTTTGCAAATAAAAAAATGAATGATAAAGGACTTAAGGATAAAATTGTGTTGCAGTAGAGTCCAGCTAACAAGCAGAAACAATTTTATACTTTACACAAATTCTCCACTTTAAATCCCCCCACCCACTCCCAACCATTAGACTGTCTGGAGAGGAATAGCTAATGGAATCAGTTCATCACGGCCACATCACCCTTCATTGCTCATTCTCATTCCATATAGCTTACACCACCTGCTCATTACTACTGTTGTTGCTATTTGTGTTACTAGCAGTCCCACCTGAGGTCAGAACATAGTGCTAGACACACAAAAACAGAGTAAGAGATAGCCCCTGCCTTAAGGAGCTGACTATTGAAAGGGGCAAGACAGACAAAGGAAGAAGGAAGATATAAAGGCACAGAAAGATGAAGTGACTTGCCCAAGTTCACACAGTAGGTCAGTGGCAGAGTTGGGAATGAAACCCAGGTTCAAAGTGCCACTCAGCAGCTGTTATTCCCATCTCGGGCGATCAGACATCCAGTTTTTATAGGGACAGTCCAGACATTCAGGGCTTTGTCTTGTATAGGTGCCTATTACCCCCTTTCCCCACCCTCCACTCTGATTTTTCACACTTGCTATCTGGTCAATGTATCCCCATCTGCTCATTAATCCTCAGAAAATTACTTCTCTTGAGTTTGTTCTTGAAGATGAGAAAACTTCAAAATATGAGACATATGGATTTTTTTAATGGGGGTGCAGTTTCACCCTGGTTTGTACGGGGTTTATTACTGTCAGTACATTATCCAGTCTAAATGCTCGGACTGACCCGGATTTCCATTCAGTTTACAATTAGCAGTAACTGTGCAGTGAACTCATGTCACCATTGTATTGTGAAGACCAGTGGTAATGTCCCTGCTTTTTTGCAGCACAGTGCCCATGATACAGGAGATCTGCATCTCAGTAGCTGTTGTCATGCAGTATGAACTGATCTCTCTCTCCATATCTGTGTACTTAAAATCCATAAACCATGGAACTCAAGATTCCTTTAAATACCCATTACCGTAAATAAACATTAAAGCAGGGGTAGGCAACCCGTGGCACACGTGCCAAAGGCGGCACACGAGCTGATTTTCAGTGGCACTCACACTGCTCGGGTCCTGGCCACCAGTCTGGAGAGCTCTAAACATCGATAGTCTTTGAACATCTTATGACATTTCTGATGTGGTCTTATTGCTCCCAAATTGCTATTTTAATTTAATTTTAAATGAAGCTTCTTAAACATTTTAAAAACCTTATTTACTTTACATACAACAATAGTTTAGTTATATATTAATGACTTATAGAAAGAGACCTTCTAAAAATGTTAAAATGTATTACTGGCACGCAACACCTTAAATGAGAGTGAATAAATGAAGACTCGGCACACCACTTCTGAAAGGTTGTCGATCCCGGCATTAAAGGATTGAAAAATATTAAACTATTTTTACAATGTTTTAAAAATACATGGAAGTATAGAAACGTTAACATGTTTGTTATTGCCAAGGGCCACATACTCAACTTGAGTTTTGATTTCGTGGGTTGGCCTTATGCATATTTGACACCAGAGAATAATTTGCTGGCTTCATCACCGCCCCCAAAATGTTGAAAGGGAAAAAATATCAGTGGAGCAATGAAAGTGTCTGCTTCAAGCCAGGATGTTTTCTTACTCAATTAGTCAGTATTAATACAGGTCCAGTGCTTTGATAATGTAAAACTGTGTGTAAGTTGCCAGATATTAGTCACATGAAACTAGAGACCGCTTTTGTGCCACATTTTGCCTCATCATTTTGCTTAGCAGGGCCCTGATCCACAATCACTGAAGTCCACAGGAGTATTTTTCATTAACTCCTGTGGCCATTGGAACAGGCCTCAGATGTCTGAATCTGACTGATTCAGGCCTTTTGCTCTAGCATGATGGTAGGTGGCTGAACTAAGTAAGTGGGCATCCGGATTTTCCTGTGCACTGCACAGAGATGCTAATTGTGGTAGAAGCACACATGATCCTTCTCGAGGCACTGACATTTTCAAGTTTTGATTATTAATTTACACCAAGAGACTTTAGAGAAGGAAGCTACTTAGAATTTGCAAGAACTCGGTTACATTTGAAACACACACTAGCTCTGTTCAACTTTTAGGTGTTTTTTTCTTCTTCTTTGGTAATTTCTTTAGAATACTTGAAGAAGTAAAACCTCTTAATAGCTTCCGCAGGAAAACCCCTCTTATGGGACGAGGGTTTTTCTTGGTGCACCCCCTAACATATGGTTAACCTCAAATCTTCCTCCTTTATTTATATTTGAGGGGAAGAGGTGCCATGATACACCAATCTGACTTGAGGACACTTGTCCCAAATGAGTTATGGCCCTTCTAAAGATGGTTAGGCGGCGGGCAATTTGAAGGGGTAGACAGTAAATGGCTCACTTAAAATTCAAGAACTTGTGGCTTTCCTCACTCTGGGGCAGGAATTCTGAACACTGGTTTGCCCGAGTGGGATCCTTGAACTTCCACCGACTCCATTCACCATTGTTCCACTCCCACCCTGATTGTGAGCCCTGTGAGTTATAACTTATTTTTGAGAGTGCAGCTATGAAGGGGCCAACAAGCTGCGTTAAGATTGAGTTGCGTTTTAGACATTCATTGGGGATTCAACCTCTTTGTTATGTATGCAAAATACAATGTATCCTCCACAAACATGCAGTTTGCTCTTTCAGTACAAAATAAATGTTCAGTGAATTTATGAGTAAAGCTGTTAATTAGCCTGAGTTAAAATTCATTTTAAAATGGGTCATTTAAGGTATCTAGCAGTCTGTGTTACATCCTTTTTCCCCAAATGATCTTGGAAAATAGAATAACTAGAGCCTGCAATATATTCCATTATCTCCACAAACACACTAAAAATATTTCAGCCTTCTACAAAAGCCTTTGGAAGCAATTGGGGCTTAACAATAATTAAAGTGAATAGGCTCTTTAGGAAAATCAGGCAGTTGGCACTGGATATAGAAAAGCTAAATCCCAGTTTCCACTAATGTTCAGGCAAAACTCCCGTTGACTTCAAGGGAAGCACAGGCTGACCACATGTTTTCTCCTGTATTTAGACTGATGGCTGTGGAAATAGAGGTTTCACACCGGAAAACAATTTGCTTTAATAATGAAACATACAGGGGGATTAATACCTTGTGGCAGAAGAATTGGCAATGGGTTAATAGGTGTATTACTCCTTCAATTGAAGAAAAATGCAACGTGACTGGACAGACATAGGCCAGATAATTAGCTGGTGTAAATCAGCATAGCTCCAATAAATCAATGGAACTATGCCAGTTTGCATCAGCTGAGAATGTGGCCCATATATTCTGAAGAACCCGCAGCCTTGTAGCCCTTTTTGTAGCAGCAGTGGTATTAGGGTATGTCTACACTGGCAGAGTTACAGCGCCCCACAGAGAGCGCTGAAGCGAAACCGCTGTTGTGTGTTCACAGTCAGCTGCCTACACAATAGCATGTTCACACTTGCACCACTTGCAGTGGCATTTGGAGTGATGCACTCTGTGCAGCTATCCCACAGAGCATCTCTTCCTCTTCTGCCGCTCAGGTTGTGGGTAGATGGAGGGCGTTGTGGGGTGCCCTTGTCCCTGTGCAGCTTGCCCATGTGCAGCAATGGTCCCCACCACATCTCAGTGATGGCAGAGTGGAACGGGAAAGTTACCCTTAATGGGGCAAGAAACAAAACAGCTCCGCCAAAGAACCTGCGGCAGCAGATTGCTGAGTATCGCCATGAAAGTTTTCGGTGAAGTGAGGGAGTCAATCAACACCCTGTTCTGCCGCTCAGACTAGGCATGTGGTGGTACACACATCATACAGAAACAAGCCTACTTTCTGCAACCCTCCTGCCCCCAACAACTCACTTCAGCGATTTCCAAAATCAAAGCCACTTACCAGAGGCTCCCCTCCTGTTCGTGCTTTGCCAAGCTCCGACTGGCTAGACTCCTCCGGTGTAGAGAAGAGCTCCTGGCTGCATGCATCTCTGACCGCTGAGTCGTCCCCTGCCCCTGGGTCCCCCTCCACATCCTCATCAAAGATTTCCTTCTCCTGGCTCAGTTCACTCTCGACCGGCACACGAGCCACCCAAGTATCCACAGTGGCCTTTGCAGTGGAGGTGGGGTCACCACTGAGTATCGTGTCCAGCTCTTTGTAGAAATGGCAGCTCGTGGGCCCAGCGCCGGAGTGACAGTTTGCCTCCCACGTCCTGTGGTAGGTGTTCTGCAACTCCTTCACTTTGACCATGCAGTGCAGTGTCACAGTCATGGCCCCTTTCTGTCAGGCATCATGAAATCTGTCCATAGGTATCATAATTCCTACAGCTAGAGCGCAGCTGGGCCTGGACAGCCTCCTCTCCCCAAATACTGATTACGTTCAACAGCTCAGCACTGCTCCAAGAGGGGAGTCACCTGGGTCATGAAGCAGTCATGGTCACCTGGAAAGATGCACGGAGACCACTGCACATGTCGCTGAGCAAACAGGAAGGGGACTTTCAAGATTCCAAAGGAATTTAAGGGGTGGGGCTCATGGTTGCTCACCTGAGGGCAGGGCAGTAGAGTTCAAACCGATGACCATAGAGGCGAGAACAGGCATTGTGGGACCAATCCCGGAGATCAATCCTAGTGCTGAACTTGACCAGGGTGTCTACACTGACTAGGGTAACCAGATGTCCCAATTTTATAGGGACAGTCCCGATTTTGGGGTCTTTTTCTTATATGGGCTCCTATTCCCCCCATATGGGCTCCTGTTACCCCTTGCCCCCTGTCCTGACTTTTCACATTAGCTGTCTGGTTACCCTAACACTGACACTGTGGCCCTGTAACCCTGGTGCAGAAAGCTGTACACTCCTCGGGGTGGTTTTTTTACAGCGCTGCAGCGGCACAGTTTTTGCGCACTAAGGTCTAGGCAATGTCTACGCTTCAGGAGTTACAGCGCAGAAAGTTGCTTTACTGCACACAAACTTGCCAGTGTAGATGGGGCCTAAGAAGATGGGGCTGTTTTAGCAAGAAGCAGTAATAGTTAACACAATGCTATCCAGCAGTACGAGAGAAAGAAAGGAGAAACCAGGAGCATTGGCACAAAGATTGTATCACTAAAAATCTCCTCCACATAGAACAATTTCTGCTCACATCTGATTATTAACATATGAATCAGTATAGACTTTTTGTGATGAAGGCACAAAGTTTGAGCAACTCTGCAGGACTTAGGGTAGATGTCCCTTCTCTCTCTTTCCCTGTGCAAGGACTTGGGGATACTTGATCTGTATAAATGTGGATCCTATATCCCTTCTCCCAGCTTCAGAGAAGTACCATGCCAACAACAGTCTCCTTGACAGGGGGCTATTTGGAGTCTGTGTCAAGGAGCCTGTAACGGTCTTGGGATTCATTAAATAACACACCAGTGAATGAAACTTTAATACAACAAACTGAACAGCATCTTTAGTGAACTGCTGCACACAGCCATGGGGTGTTCCCAACCCCTGCCTCCAGGGCACACCTCCAAATTCCTAAGTTAATAATACTGTCCCTTATGAGGGAACATCTCTAAATCATCATCTTCTACAAACATATCTCTACAGAGCCTACTTCACAAAGCACCACGGGTAAGATGCTTCCCCTGAGCAGGAACTACTCGTTTGCCCTACTCCATGGAGAGGCAATCCAGAGTTTAAGGGGACAAGTTTTCCCCGATGTAGCATTCATTCAGCGTGGTTGATAACGATAAGACCTGAGTGACTGTACTTAACTCATCTGCTCTCAAGACAGAAAATTCTCTCTTGGCAACAGTACCCTCTCACAACTCAACAGAAAATGCTGCTTTAAGTGATATGGAACAGAATCAATATTCCACCACGGCTCCAAATGGGCCCTATATCAATGTCTCCGTTTCTAAAGCTCAAAGGCACCAAGGCTTTAGTATTTTGCTAAATCACTCAATCTCTGTCATTAAAACATTGGGAAATCAAAACCCACTTGGGCGATGTTTCTGATTTAATATGACAAACTCTAAGATTCCGTGCCCTGGTAGGTTATTCCTGCACACGGGAACTAGAGGGGAAGCACCTCAATCAAGTCTGCTGCAGTTCAACCACTGAAGTCATCATTGGCATTGTAGCAAAGTAATGACCGGCACACATGTACAGCAATATCCGAGCAGATGGGTTTTTTTGCTGGAATATGTTAGCCTAAGAAGAGCAGGAGGTTTTAGTTGGCAGACCATAATTTTATCAGTGGCACCATCAAGGTTCCAGTTTGATTATGTCTGAAGCTTACATTTGCAATCCAGGATGAGGAATATTTTCTTCAAAAGGGTGTGTGGGTGGTTTGATTAGGGCAAAGCTATTAGTTTTTCCATTCCTCTTCCTTCTCAGCATAGCTTGGGGCTGGATGTAGCGGGCACTCATGTTTCATAGTTGGTTTATATTTGAAAAGAAATAAGGTGTGATGGAAATCCTGAATATTGCACCTGTTCCTCAGCTGGTGTAAATAAGGATAGCTCCATTTAAGACAATGAAATCAGGGAAAGTAGGTGAATTTACACCAGCTAAGTTTTGGCTCACTATTTCTTCCAGTTTGTTTGAGGGGTAAAACTAACACAGAACTGAAAAGGACAAGGTCTGATTTTTGACTCCACTCTGCCAGTTTGGTGCCAGTGTAAATTCAGTAGAATAAAAAAATCACACATACACGCTCTTTAACAATGTATAGTTCCTTCAGGAAAAATATGAGAAAAGATGCATTCAGAAATAACACATGGCAGAGTTTCAAGTTCTTTCTATGTGATTCTTTTCTGGAAGACAATTCTGTTTCTTACTGAATATTGAAAATTAACCATGTGCTAGTGAGGATTAATATCAAACCTTCATGATCTCTTCTCCATATTTCAGTTTGTTTGTTTAGCTTCAATAAGGATCATTCTTGAAGGTACAGAAAAGAACTGAGGGAACCCACTGGCATCCCCACGCCTTCAGTCAGGGTTTTAAATGTCTGTTTTATAGTTAGATCCAAGTCTGTTAGGTCTGTTTAGAAAACAAAACAATAAAGTGTACAGGGCTGAGCATAGCCTGGGCAATACCTCTGACCCCCCCCTCCCCCCATCAAGTTTGACCGTGTATAGGTCATGGACTGGATCACTTTGAGGGGTGCAGAGAGGTGCTGTGTCCTCCAGTGAGAACCACAATACTCTGGGATTGGAAGGATTTGTATGTAATATCTGAAAGAAATTAATAGGGATCAAACCAACAGAATTCCATACAAGCTGTTCCAGAGCCCTGTATAATTAAATAGGGAATGATTTCATTACTAGAGAGTTGGGTTGGTTTGTTGGTAACCATCCTATCCAGTTCTAAAGCAGAGCTATAATTCAATATTAATTTCTGTAGGATGGTCAAAAAAACAACAACAACCGATAAAAAGTTGATTGTTTTCTCTCAAAGTCTATAGGAATTCTCCATAAGAGACTGAGGGGGAGCTTCATAGAAAACCAGTTAGCCTAGCAGAGCTGAATTAATTCTTCCATGGCTACCCTGGCCATGACTCCTCCCCAACCAGCATGCCTGGTTTTGGGAGCAGGGCCTCTGGGGATTCCAGAATGAACTAGACCAGGGGACTTCAAACTATGGCGCGGGGGCTGGATCCGGCCCATGGCTTCGATTTGTCCTTCCCTCCAGCCGAGCAGGCACGTGGAGAAGCCACCACTGCCCCCCATGCCGCGAGCTGCTGCCGGCAGCCTCATGTGCAGAGGGGTGAGTGCCCCCGCGGCAGCGGTCGGAGGAGCAGAGGGGGGAGGCCAGAGGAGAAAATGGGGGGATTTTCCATATATTTGCATATATTGAATTTTTTCATTCACTTCGGCCCATGAAGCCCCTTGTCTAACATGTCCCTCGTCTCATAGTTTGGAGACCCCTGAACTAGACTGGTAAAGCTAGTGGGTTTTTTCCCCTAATCAATCTGGTTGCCATCACTGTCATATCTGAGCACCTCTTAGCACCCTAAATATGCGGATAGGTACTTAATAGAATTTTCAAAAAATGGGAGTTAGCCACCTCCATGCTTTTGAAAGTCCCATTTGGCACTTACGTGCATCTTTAAGTGCCTAGGTACCTTTAAAAATCTGTCCCTATGTGGCTTGTCCAAGGTCACAAGTCTGAAGTGGAGCAGGGAGTTGAAACCAGGTTCAGACTGAATCATGATTCCCCATGAAAGGTTGGGCTACTCTGGTGGCATTTAGCTTTTCAAGAGCTTTAAAATGCCGTGATGGCATTGTGCAGTGGGGAGTGGAAAAGGCCAAGTGAGTAAGTTAAGTGATTTGTAACTCCTTGTGATGGATTCTGCTGTGAAAATGAACTCCTGTTTGTAGAACATTGGGCTGCATCTTATCATGTGTGGGTAAACTAATAGAGACGTGCTTTATATGATTTTATTTTTAAGGTGAGCAAGTAATTTATTCGAAGTGAAGGTGGAGTTGGTGGGGAAGCCAAAAAGGAGAACCTGTCCTGCTGTTTTAATCATGATTTCCTCTCTTTCTTTTTCAGTGAGTATGTTTTTGAACACATTAACCCCCAAGTTCTATGTTGCCTTGACAGGCACTTCTTCATTAATCTCAGGTCTTATTCTGGTAAGTACTAAATACATTATTTTTATTTAACAAATGTCTTATTATCCTCAGTGTGATGGACACTGTCATGATCTGCAAGGGCAACATTTGGATCTGTCTTTTGTTCCTCTTTTATGTTTGTGCAATCCAAGAAATTCGTAGTATTTTTTTTCCAAAACAAATGCTTCAGTCGCATTTCATTTTAAGGAAAGAATAACTCCTAACAGCCCATCACTTATGAGGAATCCTATAATAATTCAAAAATGAGTTTTCATGTCAAGGGTTGCCATAAAAAAATATAACAAAAATAACAGCCTTCCTTAGAGGAGTGAGAGAGATTCAGAGGTTCTTGGTGTGTTCTTTAGACTGTTAAAGTTGGTGATGGCTGTGGTAGAAGTATCTCATTAGAAAAAGTGGGAGAAAAGATATAGGTAATGAACCCCATTTCATTGTCTTGTTTCCAAGGTTAATTATTAAAACAGAGAGAAAGCTTTATATATATATATATATATAATATAAGGCTGTCAAGTGATTTAAAAAAAATTAATCATGATGAATCACACTGTAAATAATATAATACCAGTTATTTAAATATTTTTGGATGTTTTCTACATATTCAAATATATTGATTATATTTATTTTGATTGCAAATAATTGCATTGTAAAAAACCAAAAGAAATAGTACTTTTCAATTCATGGAATACAAATACTGTAATACAATTTCTTTATCATGAACGTTGAACTTATAAATGTAACATTATGTACAAAAATAACTGCATTCAAAAATAAAACAATGTAAAGCTTTAGAGCCTACAATTTCACTCAGTCCTACTCCTTGTTCAGCCAATCGCTAAGAGAAACAATTTTGTTTATATTTATGGGAGATAATGCTGCCTTCTTCTTAAAGACAATGTCACCTGAAAGTGAGAACAGGCATTCACATGGCACTGTTGTAGCTGGCATCACAAGATATTTACGTGCCACATGCACTAAAGATTCATGTCTCTCCATGCTTCAGTCACCATTCCAGGGGACGTGTCCATGCTGATGGCAGATTCTGCTCAATATCAATCCAAAGCAGCTTTATTTTTTAGTGGTTTGGGTTCTATAGTGTCCACATCAGAGTGTTGCTCTGAAAGCCTGCCCCACACCTCATGCCTCTCAGATTTTAGAAGGCACTTCAGATTCTTAAACCTTGGATCAAGTGCTGTAGCTATCTTTAAAGATCTCACTTTGGTACCTTCTTTGCATTTTGTCAAATCTGCAGTGAAAGTGTTCTTAAAATGAACATTTGCTGAGTCATCACCCAAGACTGCTATAAAATGAAATATATGACAGAAAGCAGGTAAAACAGAGCAGGGGACATACAGTTCTCCCCCAAGGAGTTCAATCACAAATTTAATTAACGCATTTTTTTAATGAGTGTCACCAACATGGAAGCATGTCCTCTAGGATGGTGTTTGAAGCATCAAAGGGCATATGAATGTTTAGCATATCAGGTATGTAAATAACTTGCAATACCAGCTACAAAAATATATGCAAATGCCTCTTCTCACTACCCGGTGAAACTGTAAACAAGAAGCGGGCAGCATTATCTCCTGTAAATGTAAACAAACTTGTTTGTCTTAGTGATTGGCTGAAAAAGAAAAAGGACTGAGTGGACTTGTAGGCTCTGAAGTTTTACATTGTTTTGTTTTTGAGTGCAGTTATGTAACAAAAACATTCTACAGTTGTAAGTTGCACTTTCACGACAGAGATTGCAGTACAGTATTTGTATGAAGGGAATTGAAAAATACTATTTCTTTTGTTTATAATTTTTCAAGTGCAAATATTTACAATAAAAATAATATATTCTTTGATTTCAATTACAAAACAGGATGTAATATATATGAAAATGTGGAAAAACATCCATTAATATTTAAATATTTAATACATTTCAACTGGTATTCTAATGTTTAACAGTGTGATTAAAATGGTAATTAATCATGATTTATTTTTTTAATCATGATTAATTTTGTTGAGGTAATCAAATGAGTTAACTGCAATTAATCGATAGCCTTAATATATATTGGATATCTTGATAATGTCCTTTTAAAATATGCATGCTCTTTTAAACCTCTCAGGCCCTGGTCCTGCAAACATATAAGAAGGGATCGACCTTAACATCAGCATAGGACTAGGTTTCCAAACCAGTGCATCTGTTCACAAGAACTCAACCGTATTGGCCACATTCACAGAAACAAAATGAGAAGAAGTGTTGAATCCTCAGGGTATAACAGAATCATAGTTGTTATTAGGCTGTTTTTCAGCCTTAATGCTGGGAGCTACTTTGCTACTTAAACAAGCAAGGTTTGTCTATATTTTTATTGCTGCTCAGTCATTATCCAGTCCTTTCTTTAAAAATAAATCGCACATTTATTAACTTGCTGATTACCACAGATATGGTCTCTCCATCTGTAGAGTGCTTACAGGAGTGCTCTGCATTACAGCAATATCCTGAAACCGATATTATGACCCCTGCCCCCTCCTCACCCCATGTTGCTGGGTGCTGTAGTAAAATAACAATTCAAAAATACTGTTATCTGAGCTGATGCAGTGCCTTATAATCATAAGTGAGTTTGGATTCAGAGCTGAATTTTACAGTTTTAGTCCTTCTGTGTAAGTAATGTGATTCTGGATACCCAGCACGTCCACCATCTCATCCTTATTCTTCCCCAGTCTGTCATTGCCTGGTACATGGGGAACCAGCAGATCTCAAGTAAAACATCAGGTGTGCTGCAGCTGTTCAGAGAGCTGCCTTGCTTCAGTGTTTACAAGCAACTGAAGACAATTACTTAATGACTGCACCTTGGGCATTCTTCAGAACTGCCTGAGCTGAGCCCCAAAGCACAGCACAGCTCTTCAGAGAAATCACTTTGGAAGATGAATGGCGAGGTTCAGAGGTCACATTCAGATCAGGTGTTAGCTAGTGCAGCTCCTTTGAAGAGAACCCATTCAAGGGAAGGTGCTGTGCATTAAATGCAATACACTTGGAGGGTAAAAATATTAACCACCACTAACCAGCAGGGCTCAGAAGGATGGGAGAAATATAGTGGCTCCACTGGCATAGCTCTGTGCTTGGTATTGGGGAATAGGGGAGTGAAGGTAGTCAGAAGAAGTAACAGGAGGGAGAGGCTGTCCCTTTGGAAAACGCTGCTGGACCTTAATAGGAAGGAAACCAACAGAGTTCTATAGAAATCGCTTCTCAATCAATGCAATTTAGTAGAGATTTAGAGATCTTATATAGAGGTTTGCTTAGCGATCCTGTAGAACTCTAGGTCAAGGCTGGATTCAACTCTAGAAGGGTTCTCATTTTCTGTTACGTTTGATGTGACTTTTCTAAAATGGGTGACTCCAAAGAATGGGCGCTAGTGGGAGAATTGCAAGGAGGAAGTGGGGCTCTGATTGGGGATATATGTCTGACTTCTGTGAAATTCTGGGGAGGGATGAATGAGAGGCAGCAGGAAGGATTCAGGTCCATGATTTGGGGAGGAGAAAAAAAGACAGCATTAGAAAGAACCAGAGGGATGCTGGTCTCTAAGTCAGGTCGTGCTGGAGAATAGGCATCAGTGAAAGGTGGTGGGTAGGAAGCCTAAAAAGATGGTGGGTGGGAAGCCTATTTATCCATGACTCACCAAGAGACACTATAACTAGTTACAGCAGAATCAGAGTCTCTGGCATGGGGGCAGAGCATTCCCACCTGCAGGATCACACCCATGGAAACTGTGCAAGAGGAGATTAGACTGGGTGAGCTAAATGTTATATCTTCTTTGAGAAAGACTCACTCCAACAATGGGATCTCTCAGCCCACAGTGAGCAAGTTGGAGGAAATAGAGAAGAGGGAGAAGGAGAGGTATAAGAAGGATGGGGAGCAGAGGTGTACCCTTAATACGGCCTTTACTTGTCTGGTGATTAGGTACCACAGCTGTGCACGCATGAGAGAGACACCTGAAATAAGTAAATTGATTAGACAGGGAGTCAACATTATAGACAAGCTCTGACTGGGATGAGGGGGACATGTGGTCAGTGAACTGGATGGTGGGAAGGGAATTCAGCAAAGGAAAGCTGTGGTAAAACTGATCTGTGGTCAATCAAGAGCTGTGGGAAGTTGTTGTGAGGTAGTACTAGGAAATCACTGGTCCATTTAGCCCAATACTTTGCCTTTCTAACTAATCTATCATTTCTGACAATAGGTCCAGCAGTATGGTAAACTATCTCCAAGCATAATATAGAATATTGCACAGTAGGTGCAATTCCAGAACACCCCTTCTTAGTATTAAAAATGAAAATCTTCAAATGAAGATTAAATGAAAATCTTTTCTAAAACAAATATTCTCTTATCATATCTAAATTACTGTGATTTTTGTCCTGCTAGCTGTGCTAATGTTCTTTGGAATTTTCCACCATATGGTCTGCTTTGGCAGATTTTGTCCCACTGTGAATTGGCTGTAATTACTAAACAGAAGGCGAAATCATAGCTACTGCAGAATTTTAGAAGAAGAGTGGCAAGTGATGGTATAGAAGACACCTCACTCATCTTGTGTTTGTGTCATTTCCAATATATAGCAATGACTCCTGGTGGTGTTGAGCTTTGGTTGCTCATATGTAATGTGGTTCTTTCCCCTGTCATTTTGCCTCTCTTTTCCTCTTACTTCTTGGGTGGAATTCTGGTCCCCCTGAAGTCAAAGTGTGTTTCGGCAGTGACTTCAGTAGAGCCAGGATTTCATAACTTCTTTCTGGTCTGCATAGCTCAGGAAAGTACAGAAGACTCTTTTATATCTGTTACAACCAACCTCACCGTTACTTGTCTACATTACATAATTTAAAATGAACAGCTCAGGTGGCACAAATTAATTCCATCCCTGCTTCTGTCCCTTACAAGTCACTGATGGAATGGCCTAAGTAAAGATCAGGGCCTAAGTAAAGCCCCTAACTGCATCACACACACAGGTATGTCCAGGAACTTGGTTTCAACCCAGCCGTCCCCAGCGTGTTTCCAATTTGTAGAGTAGCAGACATCACTGAAGAAGAAAATTTCTGAAAAGATATTTTGTTTTCCTAATTCAGTCTCAGGCTGCAGACTAGACTCTCATACACCCTGAGCAAAGCACTGGAACACCAGGATCTGCTGTTTCAATGAAGAAGATTTACAGATTTTCAAAAGTGCTGTGCACCTAATGTTCCCACTGATTTCAGTAGGAACTGGGGTTACTAGGCACCTTTGAAAATAAACCCACTCGCTGCTACAAATGAGAGAGTAACATTTTGAAAAACACATAAATGACTTAGGAACCTTAGTCCCATTTTCAATTGATTTAGGAACCTAAGGCTCACTGAAAGTCATTGGGATCAGGGTGGTGGTTATGCAATATATACAGTACTCAATTTTTGCCAGGACTAAGCCTTGGCACCTCTACTCTTGGCAGTTCATAGCCCTGGTGTCTCTGGGCTTGTCACATCTGTTATGAAAGTGAAAAAATTGCCTAGAATCCAGAATTGACAAAAATCAGGATTCATTTATGTTCTTAGCTGTCTTCAGCCAACTGCCCAGCTTGACAAATGCTTGTGAAGCTGGTTCTATGTGTTTGCGCAGTCTCCTCTCCTCTCCTCTCCTCTCCTCCACAGGTTCCTTTTCTCCCCTGTTCTCCCCTTTTGATTTCTTCAAGGGGAGCAGTTTCTGGGACTTGGGAGTTGTCAGAAAGCACTGTGAAGTATCTCCTTTCAGCAGTCTCCATGTAATAATGTCCTCCCACCTAGGAAGTGCCACCTAGAGCTGGGTGAATAATGGATTTTAAGTTCTCTGGCTTTATGCACTGTAGGATGTAGAACCACATATTTGTTAATCTCTGTTTTACTTAACTTGCCAGCCCATATTTTGAGTGACAATTGCTGGCTAAGAGTTTATAGCCATTGATTTTGTGAATTAGGACATTCACCTAGAATGTGGTATGGTGCTGAACAAATTCAGGTCTACTGTGGATACTAGCCTACCCAAGGAACAAGGGGTAAACAGTGATGTGGCAAAGTTTGCAGATGATACTAAACTGCTCAAAGTAGTAAGGACCAAAGCAGACTGTGAAGAACTTCAAAAAGATCTCACTAAACTAAGTGATTGGGCAACAAAATGGCAAATGAAATTTAATGTGGATAAATGTAAAGTAATGCACATTGGAAAAAATAACCCCAACTATACATACAATATGATGGGGGCTAATTTAGCTACAACCAATCAGGAAAAAGACCTGGGAGTCATTGTGGATAGTTCTCTGAAGGCATCCACGCAGTGTGCAGCGGCAGTCAAAAAAGCAAACAGGATGTTAGGAATCATTAAAAAAGGGATAGAGAATAAGTCGGAGAATATCTTATTGCCCTTATACAAATCCATGGTGCGCCCACATCTTGAATACTGCGTACAAATGTGGTCTCCTCATCTCAAAAAGGATATACTGGCACTAGAAAAGGTTCAGAGAAGGGCAACTAAAATGATTAGGGGTTTGGAACGGGTCCCATATGAAGAGAGATTAAGGAGGCTAGGACTTTTTAGCTTGGAAAAGAGGAGACTACGGGGGGATATGATAGAGGTATATAAAATTATGAGTGGAGTGGAGGAAGTGAATAAGGAAAAGTTATTTACTTGTTCCCAAAATAGAAGAACTAGGGGCCATTCAATGAAATTGGCGTGCAGCAGGTTTAAAACAAATAAAAGGAAGTTCTTCTTCACACAGCACACAGTCAACCTGTGGAACTCCTTACCTGAGGAGGCTGTGAAGGCTAGGACTATAACAGGGTTTAAAAGAGAGCTGGATAAATTCATGGAGGCTAAGTCCATAAATGGCTATTAGCCGGGATGGGTAATGAATGGTGTCCCTAGCCTCTGTCTGTCAGAGGGGGATGAATGGATGGCAGGAGAGAGATTGCTCGATCATACCTGTTAGGTTCACTCACTCCGGGGCACCTGGCATTGGCCACTGTCGGTAGACAGGATGCTGGGCTAGATGGACCTTTGGTCTGACCCAGTATGGCCGTTCTTATGTTCTTATGTTCTTATGTAAGCTGATTTTTGACCACCAGAAGTTGCTGTAACCAGCCCTGGTGCACACTACAGACATCGAGACTGGATTCCAGTGAAAACTCAAGACCAGTACTGCTCTCATTGATCTGTCAGAGGCATATGACAGGGTCTGGAAGGGACGATCTGCTACTGAAACTGGCCAAAGTGATTCCCCATGTGCAGAATCTCAGGTTGCTATACACCATGCTTAGTGACTGAAGGATGCGTGTATACCTTGCAGGTGAAACCAGCCAGCTGCTCACTTTGTTTAATGGGTTACCAAAAGGCTCTGTACTTGTTCCAATCCTCCTCAAGCTGTACGTGAGCAATATGCTTGAAACAATAGTGCAGAAGTTTACCTATGCTGATGATTTGGCACTTACAACTCAGGCCTGAAGCTTTAAAGAACCTTTACCTCCGACCTTAAGATCATGGAGTGCTTCCAAACGTGGTGACCAAATCTGAGCCAATTGGTTGTCTCTATTTTCCACCTTGACAAGAGAATCTCACAGAACACTCCAACTGTTGAGTTTTCTGGTGAAACTGTGCATTATGGCCCAAAGCCAACATATTTCAGTGGCATTCTCTTGTTTCATGGCCAGCTCAAGAAAGTAGCCTTTAAATTGAAGACTTGCATCAACGTTACTCAAGAGTCAGCAGGAATAAGCTGCTTTGGTGCTACTAACACCAGCCTTTGCCCTGGGGGGTGCATTCAGTTGCAGAGTACTGTGCACCATGTAGACTTGTGGATATGCAGCTGAATCAGACCATATGAATCATCATGGGAACTTTAAAATCAACACCTCTACCAAGGCTTTCTGTATTAGCAAACATCAGAGCTCCATCGAAATATAGCCACAGCGCGAGAACTTAAATGCATTGAAAACTATCCAGAACTTCCCATCCGGCACGTTATGGATAATATACTCCAACAATGCCAGAAATTGCAAAAACCATTATGAACCACACATTACCACTTCATGTCTCTGCATCTGGCCAGGAAGTGGCAAAATGTCTGGACCTCCTCTATCATTCCAGACAAGCACCTTATTACTGAGCCAATAACCCACCTTCCCTGTTTTGACCTGCCCCGTAGACTTTGGTCCACATTGAACTACATCTGAACAAACCAGGGAAGATGTGCCCACTTGATGCATGAGTGGAAAATCAGACTCCCCTTTGTGCGACTGGTGAGAACATCGAAACCATCAAACACATCATAATGCAGGATCACAAATATGGATTCAAAGGTGAATTGGATGATATCCACAATGTCACAGAGGAGGCCTTATAATGGCTTAGGGACCTACAACTGTGTGTAGATTGTTGTTCTGCAGATGACACACACACACACACACACACGAGAGCGTTCAGGAGAATGACGTCTGGAGTGGGAGCATTCTCCTGCTGCGCCAAAAGGATGGTTGTTCTTTTCCTCATGAGAACACATTAGGATTGGGGGAAGACGCATTCCTCATCTGACAGCTGGGATGGAGAGGGAGCAACTCAGTACCATGATGATCTGTAGGAAATAATGTGGGGTCTGAGTTGAGGGGACTGTAGTCAGTAGTAGAGAGAGGCTTTGGAGGAAAGGTGTTGAGTGAATCTGAACCACCATGTAGAACCTGAACCTCCCAAGTAGCCCTGCAGAGATTGGTGTAGTGTCAGCCCCTGTGAACAGAAATTGCAAGTTGTCTGAGTTAATATGTGAGCTTAACCCCTACAGTTTTTTAATAAATCCACTTACTAACTCATAGGGAGGAAATAAGGATTAATAATGGGACTGATGTTTTGTACAGGGTTTTGTAAGCAGTTTCAGGTATTGGGAAGGACTATCCTCAGAAATATGGAAACACTACACACAAAAAAAGAAAAAGAAAAAAGGCCATTCGTGCAGTTTCCAACCTACTCAATATCAGGAAGTACTGCAAATTTTTCAATAATCCTTTACTTGAATCATTTTCAGCCCTGTTACTATACAGAAGTTTGGCTACTTAATTCAAATATTACCTCAAAACCCCCTGAGATTCTCTCATCACTAATGGATGTGTTTATAATTTTTTCAATCAGAAAGAATTTTATTGTTTCCTGGAACACACACCACTCACGTCAGAATATAATTTTTATTTTCATTATTACAATATCAGCTGTGTGTGTATATATATATATATAACTGTCCTGACAATAATCTATTAGTTGGTGAGATAATCTCCCAAGGGAAACCACTGGAGATTATAATACAGGCACCAATCCTGCATTGGCAGGGTTTCAATAGTGGTTCTGTAAATATGTGTGAGGACAGAGGTATTGATTAGATACTAGGAAAGCCAGAGTCTGCTTATTTTCATCTCTTTCCTTTTATGGCTTCTGAGAAATGCTGAGTGATAAATAAGAAATGTTAAGAATGGATAAATGGTAAGAAATGCAAAGTAAAATCTAAATAGATATGAGAGCATTAATAAAAATCATACACATTAGACTCCATGGAGAACGTGTAGAGATAAAATATGCACTGGTAATGTGATATCCTCTGCTTCTGTTCTAGATATTTGAGTGGTGGTATTTTCGCAAGTATGGAACATCATTCATTGAGCAGGTCTCCGTGAGTCACTTGCGCCCTCTGCTGGGTGGGGTGGACAATAACTCCCCCAACAACTCTAACACAAGCAATGGGGACTCTGATTCAAATCGACAGAGTGTTTCAGGTAAGAGAATTCCTGTCTGCTGCAAACAATTAACTGTGAACGCCACTCTTTGTCTCTCTTGTTGAACTGAAAGAAATTGGTGGCTTTTTACTATTCTTCCACTGCAGAAGAATGATAAAATATCCCCTTTGCTCACACGGAACATAGTACTTACTGGACATTCATTCAAAAGCTTGATATTTAATTTTAATTGGTCTGCCCGCGTGTTCAGAAATTAAGTCATAGATCACTCATATGTAAAAATGGTGGCTTTTACAGTTTATTAATTCTGTAAGCCTGCGCCCAGGAAAAGCCGAGTGAAAACCAGCTGTATATACAGAAATACCTGTTTTATTTGTTTGGTGTGGTTTGGTATTCAAATTGGATTAAAATTTGGGTGAAACAATGTGAAAACAACATCTGAGTTTTTAAAATTCCACTTCTAAATAGCACCACAGGGGAATTAGAGGATGTAAGACATTCCTTGTACTCCAAAAATACATACACACATCTTTCCTACATCTCCACTGAAGGCATGGAGGGGTAAGCCAGGTCTTTATACCTAGCATGAAATGTTGGCCTCATTGAAGTCAATACTCCCATTGAAATCAATAGAGCCAGGATTTCACCTTCAGTGGGTGCAGATGGCTGGAGAACAGGTGAATGGAACAGGGAGTAACAATCTGCTCCTAGTGTGGACCAGCGGCAGACTGGAGCAAAATTGTGCCTCCCTGAGGTACTGCAGAAACGGTGCAACTATGTGCCACCCTTACATAGAGCAGGTTGTAAAACATAATCTTACCCTCAACTATGACCATGTAAGGCTAACTGTAAAATTGTCTTGTTTTCCAATAAGAGAAATTGACTAATTGCTTAGAGGTAATTATGTCTTCCTAAATGCTGATTGCTCCCACTGTATTAGCATAAACCAAAGACAGACATTTCTCTTATGCTTCAGAAGTTTCTTAAAAATGACACACATTCTTTTTACATTAGTGATGCAAAAGGCAAAGCAATTCTTTTTTCTTTTACAGAAATGCTTGGTTTAATGAGTCCATTATCAAGAAAATCACAGAGTTCTCAAGAATACTCATCTTCTTTTGCATTATATTATTTTTAACTTAGTGTGAATAGTTCATAAGTATTTTTTCCTTTTCATTTTAGTAAGGAGTGGTAGCACTGTGGTTTGCAATAGCTTAAAGGCTGGTTCTGTACCTGGCACAGATTTGCTATGTGACTTTGGGAAAGTCATAGGCAACTAGATTTTCAAAAGAAGCCTCTGTTTTTTTTTATGCCTAATGTGAGACACCACAGGCCAGGTTTTCTGAGGTGCTATGCATTTGCAGCTCCCATTAACTTCAATGGAAGCAATGGGTGCTGCTAATCAAATCCATGGTGTCTCAGCACCCAGAAACTGAGGTCCTCAAATTCAGTGATTAGTTCTGAAAATTTTGGCCTTAATTGTGCTGTGTTTCTCTAATAACAGCTGTCTTATCTCTCTGTACCCCTGTCATTTCTGAAGTGCTTGGAGATCCTTACATGAAAGGTCTAGATGTGAACATTATTTATTTATTTATTTATTTATTTATTTATTTATTTATTTATTTTATTCGGGACACGCATGCTCAAATTTACCCCTCATTTTAGGGACCTGGCCTTGATGACCTCTCAAGATCCCTTCCACCCTATATTTCTATGATTCTATGACTATATGTTAGATCCTGTGAATTCCTTAATAATGCCATCATATAATCCCTCTGGACCAATTGCATGGTGTTCATATCTTCCAAGAGAAATCAGTACTCTGAACTTCACTGTAGAACAAGTGCCTGAAAAGACAGAATACTCTTCCGTAAGACTTATCTAATTATTCAGTAATTGGGACACAATTGTGATCTCTCAATATCCTATGATATGATGTAAGAGATGTGCTTTCCAAACTATTACAAATCAAAATAGGGATATTCCGTCTAATTTCTAAATCTAAATGATTGAATATGTCTGTTCTATGTTTGATTCCTCTCTGTTTTCTTATGCTGGCATTTGTTTATTGGAGTGTAGCAAATATCCTTGTCATCAGAATACTAGGACTACAGCTGCTCTATTCAGACTCTGTTATGAGCTCATGCAAAGATAGAAACAACAAAGGAAGCATCTTACATAACCAGCCAAAATAGTGCCCAGCTGCTCCCAGGATAGGGGAAATGGAAAGGCAGTAAAACACCTTTTTTCTCCATTTGCACCACCCCAACCAGGTGTTCTGACTTCTTATGCACCCAAGGATTTAGTCCAATAACTTTAAGATTAAGCAATCAAGCAAAAAGAATGACATCACAGTCATCAAGCCAGTGTTAACTGCCTTCTATCCTATTTATTGCAATCAGAGTAACTGGACCATTTAATTATTCTTCAGGGACTGAGATGTCTGATTTACCTTAATATGTACTATGGTTTGAAAAATCATATTTTGTATTAATCACCAGAGACAAGCTTGGCAAACAGCCACCCTCTCGAGCTATCCTAGAGGATGATTGGAAACTGTTCAAACACCTCTGTTGTTGCAGGCGTATATTCTTCTAGCCTTAGCTGACTGCTGTAGTGATGTAGACACAAACAAGGAAGCATTTATCTTCTTATAGTGTTGTCTTAAGTTGCAATGTTTCACTATCAGAATGTAATATTGAGGTGAGAATTTTATTGCAATAAAATCTCTCCTTTTTAATGACTGCCACTGCTTTTTCTTTCCTTCTAAAGAGATATTGTGAGCCTGCTTAGGCCCCAAATCTTGCTTTCCTTAGAAGTGATGTAATCTAATGAAGAGACAGCTCTGGACGTTGTGTTTTTCCTAGCGTTATTCCCGCACTATGGCAGGGTCCGCTTAGACTGGACACAACCAGTGATACGACTGGGGTATAGTCCAACCGATGCATCGTTCCATCTGTCGTTGGAGGCATTTTATGCCTACTGCCAGGTGTTAAGCCTACAGCACCTGGTCTTCCCAGGAGGTCTCCCATCCAAGTACCAGCCAGGCCCAAGCCTGCTTAGCTTCCAAGATCAGATGGGATCGGGCGAGCTCTGGACATTAAGTACCTAAAATATAGTCAAAATCCTCCACTCCATTACCAAAGGCCAAATTTAAGTTCAGATGGTTCTGCAGTGTGGAGCCACAGCTGGAGATAATACAGCTCAGCAGGGTTGTGGGTTGTGGAGGACCTACCCCTATCCTGAGGAAGGGAGGTGTCACATTTGGAAGGACTTTATCAGGAGAGCAAATAAGGACTCCATGCCAGCCATTCCCTCTTGCTGCCTAGGAGGGCCCAGTCCTCTGATCCGGCTAAGCTCTGCTTAGCACAGAACCAGAGGGATGGCAGTGTAATGGCAAATGTAGTCATGTAACACCTTCATGCTACCCTTCTGTCCTCCAATGCCAGGGCACATCAAAGGCCAGTATGGAGGAGCTAGGGGTTAAGCCAGGATCTGTTCAAGGCTGCTCTAAGTTACACCTGTCTGGTTTTAAACAGGAATATTTCATTAAATGTGAGCTCTATTTTATAACTATTAGATCACCCATTACATATATAGAGGAACAATAATTCAGTTAATCCCAGGCTGGTGGTCCAGAGATATCCAACATTCCTAAAGAAGTAACAATCTACTTCCCCAATTGGCTTTCTATCACTGATCTCCACTTCAGTACTGCCAACTGCCTCTTCTGGCGATGATGTAATGAACCTATGTACCATACCTGCCTGAAACAACACCACTTGTGGCTAACTACTCATTGATACCTAAACAGGAAGAAAGTAAAAAGTGCGCTCCCAGAACCATGTTTTCTCCACCGGTGTTTTTGCTCTCTCCAAACTCCTGCCTTTTGCCACATCACTATATCTTACACGTATGCTATCTAATTTAGGGGCTGACTCTGAGAGCTGTTGACATCTATGACTCTATTTTTCAGACTTCCAAAGGAATCACTGCAAATTCATGCAAAATGCTTTCTCTCCCTGCCATTCCAACACCACTTCTCAATCAATCCTGGACATAGCAATGGAGAACATGAAAAAGAGCACTGCTTAACTCCCATTCTGTATTTCTATTTCGCATTGTTCTATGCAGTGTTGTTGTATCCATGTCACTCCCAGGATAACAGAGAGACAAGCTGGGGGAAGTAATATCTTTTATTGGACCAACTTTTGTTTTGTCTCTCTCACCAACAGACGTTGGTCCAGTAAAAAGTTATTACCTCACCCACTTGTCTCCCTATTTCTCATTGTGACAGACTAGGGTATTCATTATGTCTCAGGATCAGGCCTCTATGCTATAAAATGCATAGATTAGATACCTTGTCAACTTACCATCATACTGCAGACTTTTGCTGCAGTGAGGTCCTGGTGAGTTGACATGATGCCATTGACATTTCATAGGAGAAAATTTTCAGGTTGACAGTTGGTTGTGATGAAAAGTAGCCTGATAGAATGTCTGTGACACAATATTGCTGGCAAAACAAGGCAAGACAAGTTATTGCAGTGACTTGCGTGATGTACATTACAATAAATGGTCTGCAGCAAAGTTATGTGCTACCACACAGTACATCTCTGAATCTTTTGATTGCAAATATTGGGTCTGATTCTGGTCTCACTTTCATTGGTGTAAATCAGGAGTGATTCTGTTGAAATCAGTGGAGTTCCACTGGTATAGAATGTGTGCAAGAGAAACCAGAATCAGGCTTTTTATATTTGGAAAGCTGTAGGAATTAATGCTATTAATCTTGTAAACTCTGTTCTAAATGATATTGTTGGGGATTTTCTTGTCTCCCCCCGGCCTGTGAGATGGATTTGGATATGAAGGAGGGGAACTTGTAATCTTATTTTATTTTTGTATAAGAGGAACAAAACATATGAAACTCCTTTAGTGTTTCCAAGCCTTTTCCATGAACTTTCCTTTGCCAATCAATCTTAGCATCCCTTGTCAATCGTGTGATGGTTATAACTCAAGCAAGGTCAGCAGCTGGTGCCACAGTTTTTTTTTTATTATTATTTCAAATGCTGAGTAGGAATTAAATCAGCCAGTTGTAGCTGAGATTCTCACTGATTTATAACAGTAACTAGACAATGAAGTTTGCCTCTAGAAATAACAAGTCCATAGGGACACGATTAATTACAGGATTTTCAACACAATAATCTCAGATATGATCCTCCCCCACTGACCCACACTCATTATGGTAAATGTGAAACCTGGCAGTAATCAAAACAATCATTTTAATCTTCCATTTGGAACTTTGTTAGGGGTTGTTTTCTTGAATGATATAATTTGTTAACCCTATATTATAAGGAAATAATTGTTTGAAAGGGATACAATGAGAAGATGCATTTACCTGTATCTTCATGCCTTTTATTTGCTATTTGATTGCATGGGAAATAAAGGCCAACCACCACAACTTATTAGAGGATAATTGATGTTTCTGATAAATGTCAATATTAAGGTTGTAACTTTGGGGAGTTTCATTAATGTATATTTTTGTTTCTCCTTGTGACAGAATGCAAAGTGTGGCGAAATCCATTAAACCTATTCAGAGGAGCTGAGTATAACCGGTAAGTGTCACAGGAGTTTGCTGTGCATTAGCATAGCCCTGAGAACCTCACAGAGAACATTCTAAATACCAAGCAAAAACATTCAGCTATGTCTCAAGTTTTCAACCTGGGTTCTCTGCTTGATAAAAGATTTTGAATGGGAAGGAATTTAGTTCCATTTTCAAGAGGCCAGTAATTCTACAGTTTTTTATATTGTTAGAACACCTACAAATCTAAATGTTTTAAATGTGTCTGGTATTTGTTAACAATACAGTGGCAGTTCCATTCAATTGATTGTAACAGAGTAATTGAGTGGGTTGTGGTTAACTTCTATGGGTCTTAACTTTTGAATACGTCTGTATTCATTTCCAATGTGTATTTTTCAAGATACTGATTTGCCTATGTGTAACTACTGTAGCTCCTTCAAAGTACAATAAAATGCTTTGTACATAGAGAACAATTATACATTGGTAGGGAGGTGGACTGGATAAACTATAGGTCATGTACATCTCTCATTTCTAGGATTCCCCTTTAATATAGATTTGCTGTATGTGTGTCTAACCAAAATGTCTGATTTTGTTGGTGCCTTTACAGATATACGTGGGTGACAGGAAGAGAACCTTTGACCTACTATGATATGAATCTTTCAGCGCAGGATCATCAAACGTTCTTTACCTGTGACACAGATCATTTACGGCCCGCAGATGCTAGTAAGAAAATGTGCTTTTTCTGAGTGTTTAATGGTCGTTTTAGACTGGGGTTAGCAGAAATTTGTCTCAGGGATTAACTTTCTTCAAACAGACTAGCAAAGGCAGGGGCCTGATCCTATTTCAGTGATTCTCCTCTGGGTAAAAAATTGGGACTTTGTGGAGTCAGATTATTAACGTGTAGATTTCAAACAAAGAATCATTTACTTATGTGCCATTTATTGCTTGAGAGACACGTCACTATATTTTGTACGGCCTGCCACTAAAGCTATTCACGTTTACAAACATTCAAGTTTCCCTCCTACTTTCAGCAATGGTTTCTGATATACATAGAGGTAAAACAAGTTGTTATACCATCTGGTGCAATGCTGATTTATACACTCTGGGTCAAAGTCAGCCCTCACGTACACAGAAGCTACACCCATGTAAGTGAAGTAGAACTCAGCCCTATGTTTTACTGGCCCACTGAAATTGGAAGCTGTAGGGAGCAATGGAAACTGGAAATGAGAACCTGCTTTGAGTCAAGAGAGTCTAACGGTGTTAAATATTTATTGAATAATGCATTAGATAATGTACTTCGCAATGCAAAACAATGACGTACAGATTCTGAGCCCCTGCCCCAGGGTCTCTCCACCTCTGGAGTCACGCTGAAGAGCAGCATCCATATCACAGGCCAGGCAGTTCTGGGACACCCAGAATCCATCCTCCTCCTGCATCTCCACTCCCCCGGGGAGCACCAAAAGCCCAGATCCAATCCTCCCACTTTCCTGTGGACTGGGGGTTCCCAGTGCTCCTCGGCACCAGAAGCACTGCAAAGGGGTGTTTGTGAGAGGGAGAGAGAAATGACCAAGCAGGTGCTTGGGTCACATTCAGATTTGACCCGGCCACCCCTCCGTCATGAGGGGTTGCTTGCTGGGCCTAATTTACAGTTCTGGTCAAGAGTCAAAAGGGGGGCTGGGCCCCCCTGAAACTCCCCTTGTTGCACCCCTGCTGGGAGGAAGATGGTCTCTCTGCTTTCTCTCTCTCCTTTAGTGCAACAGCGCAGCTTGATGCATGATCTAGCCCTAGTCCAGATTTAGCTGTAAACAAAGGTTTAATTAAATGAAAGATTAACGGGAGGGACTGAGGAGAGCAAATGAAATTGATTATGTGTCTTTTGAGTGACTGGCTGAACCTCCTGGTTTGTGAAACGCTCAGCGGTGAGTCAGACTGAAAGCAATTAATCGAGTTGTTGTTGTGCAGTCAATTCTCCCTCTTCATGCTGCAGTGACTGACATGCCACCGTTTTGCTTTGTTTTCATGAATAGTAATGCAAAAAGCTTGGCGAGAGAGAAACCCGCAAGCCAGAATTTCTGCAGCACACGAAGCCTTGGAGTTGAACGAGTAAGTGACAAGAACTTTAGGATTATTTCCTGTCATTTAAAAATCCATTGGATAATAGTGTCGAGCACTGATTTTTGCCACAAAGATTTTTATTCTTAATTACAGGCCTCTCGCAGAAAGACCTTGACACTGGGAGGAAAGCCGAAGCTGTATAGCGTAATAGCTCTGCATTTATAGAAGTGGACCTTATGGGAGGGGATAGGGGCTGGGATAAAACTGCAGGGCATAAGTTCCAGGCACCCATAGTGGATTTCCTGCCATCTGGTCATTTCCTCCTGATCTGTTTGTGTGGTATAGCATGACCCCTTTGGCACTTGCTGATGCAGCAGCCATAGGCCCAATCCAAAGGCCAGTGAGATGTCAATGAGCATTTTGAAGGATTAAACATGTTGCCTCATGTTGAATGAGGAGTATATTTGGCAGAGGAGAGGTGGCACCAGATAGTTCCCTATTGGAGTTGGGGATAGGGTGACCAGGTGTCTGTTTTTTGACTGGAACACCCTGCCAAAAAGGGACCCTATCAGCTGCAGTCAGCACCGCAAACCAGGCCATTAAAAATCCGGTTGGCGGTGCTGCAGCAGTAAGGCAGGCTAGTCCCTACCTGTCCTGGCTGGCATGGCGCTGTGCCCCAGAAGCAGTCAGCGGTCTGACTCCTAGGTGGGGGCCCACGGGGCTCCACACACTCTCCCCCCACACCCAAGCACCGGCTCAGCACTGGGGAACTGAGGGGGCAGTGCCTGAGGGCGAGAGAAGCATGTGGAGCCTCCTGGCAGCCTTGCTTAGGAACCGGACCTGCTGCTGGCTGCTTCTGGGGCATGTGCAGCACAGTGTTAGGACAGGCAGGGAGCCCTCTGAGATAAGCGCATGCCCCAGCCCTGAGCCTCGACTTCCAAACCCCAGAGCACCCTTCTGTATCCCAAACCCTTCATCCCCAGCCCCCTCACCCCCTTTCCGCACCCCAGTCCCTGCCTCAACCCACAGCCCTCTCCCACACTCCAAATCCCTTGTCCCCACCCCCCAGCCTGGAGGCCCCTCCTGCACCGCAAACCTCTCATTTCTGGCCCCACCCTGGAGTCCACACCGCCAGTTAGAGCCCGCTCCCCCTCCGGCACCCCAACCCCCTGCCCCAGCCCAGTGAAATTGAGTGTGTGTGGGGGGAAAAGTGAAGCACTGAGGGAGGGGAAATGTAGTGAGCAGGAGGCGTGGCTTTGGGAAGAGGAAGGGTAAGGACAGGACCTCAGGGAAGGGGAGGGGGTAGGGTGTTCAGTTTTGTGCCACTAGAAAGTTGGCAACCCTAGTTGGGGATGAAGGCAAGAGCAAAAGAGCTAATATTTATTTATTTTTGATATAATGTAAAAACATGCAAGTCTGTGGGATTTTTATTGTTCATTAGTCCACTATTAATTTGTTTCAATGAAAAATCATGGATTTCTATGATCCCACCACAAATTCATTTCAATGAGACTTTCTTGGCATGACAAGCTACACTAGTGTATACAAAGAGAATGACTCTGCTCAGATATCTGCCAGAAATAGTTTTACATTCTTGGCTATGGTAAACTGACTGCTTTAATAATAATTGCCTGATTTTCTTTATCAGTATGGAGAAAAGGAATAGTTAATTCCCGGACAGGAATTTTCTTGTGGACTGGACAAAGCTTAGAAAAGTTTGCATGAGTAATAAAATATAGGCCTAAAACCTGGTCTATTCAAAGGAACCTCATGTAAAAGAGAACCTATTATTTTCCACCCATCTATTGATGATCCTGTGAACCAGAGCTGGAAATTGATTTTATTTTTCGTGATGGCTCTTTTCTGCCAGTGAGGGCATGTCTCATGTCTGACTGACACACTCTGTTCTGCGGTTCATCTTTTACTATACACCTAGTTTTCTCATTGGTTCTTTTTCTCTGATTTTTCTAACTACATAAAACAATGAACAAATGTAAAATCTTATCATATGACTGGGTGAACATGGCTTTATATCATATTTACCTTTGTATTTTTTCTTATTTTATTGTAGTTGGTTTAGTTCTTTGTTTCTTTTCATACAGCAAAAACATTTAATTTTAAAAAGATCAAAGATGTCCCATATAATATGCTGACAATAATAATACTTCGAACAAAAGATCTCATGTGAGTTGAGTTGATGATGCTAGGACCAGATTTAACCACCCTTATTTACATAAAGCAGTACTCTTACTTCATGAGCAGCATCATTAGTTTCATCGGAACTACTCCAGTAGGAAACTATTCTTCTGCATAAGTAAAAATGTAGAATCTGACCACTAATGTAGTTACTGTACAAAGATTTGTCAACAAGGAGCCTGAACAAAACAGAATTTCTTGTATCTTTGATATATCCTTGCCCGTCCTCATGTGCTTGTGGTTGATGGCTACAGATTGACTTCACTTTCTCATGAATTATTGCTTTTTGTCATTGAACTCATTGACAGGTGTGCCACTGCTTATATTCTCTTGGCTGAAGAGGAAGCAACCACTATTGTGGAGGCAGAGAAGCTGTTTAAGCAGGCTCTGAAAGCAGGAGAGGGCTGCTACAGGCGTAGCCAGCAGTTACAGCACCATGGAGCCCAGTATGAAGCCCAACACAGTAAGCCTCTTTGGAATTTCTTTAGTAATTCTAGAGAGTAAGAGGAGAATTTCTTCAGCCTGCTAGGAATCTTTTTATTCAGGCTTGACTTTCTCCTTTTCCTTGCACTTAGTTTAGTCATTTATACCTATGTGAAGTGAGAGTAAAATGACATCATTCACTTCACACAAGTACTCAAGGCAATGGAGAATTGGGAACATCGTTAACAATGATTGGAATTTGGTCTGAGTCTTTATATTCTCTTTCAGTTCGTTTTGCCTGGTTTTCTCATAATTTCAGCAACAATACAAGTAAAAATGTAAGTCATTATTCAGGCTGCGATTCTGTGATGGAGGTTGTGGAAATTACAGATTCTGTGACTTTCCACAACTTCCATGACTTCCACAACTGCAGTTCCACAACATGGCTAAGGCAGGGCTCCCTAGGTGCACACCCTAATGAAATGTGCTGCGCACATCTATGCAACTGTAACTGTTCCTGAGGAACAAAAGTGAGAGAGAGGTTGTGGAAATTAACTGTTTATATCTCAGAAAAAGCTGAATGGAATGTCATGGAACAAAAAAATAAAAGACACTTCTGTAGCTTGAGGGCATTCCCCCCTTGACGGTCTACTGCAAATAATGGCTTCTCAAAGAAAAAATCACAGGGTCCTTTATTAAAGAAAGTGCTAAGCATACTAAATGTAAGGGTCCTTACTTGTTCAGCCTATAATAGATACAAATGTAACTGGACCAACTCTTGGCTTCTAAAAATATCAGTACAAAGAGGTAAACAATCAGCTCTGTATGGGGGATCAGGGAGTTCATCTGGTTAAGCAGCTCACTAATTTCCCTACATGTATTCCCCCTTCCACTCCATTCCTTCCTGTTTGACCTTGAATAAGACACTTAATTTCTCTGGCTATATCTATACTAACAATTTCCTTAAGATTTCCCATCTTTGCACCACCCCATGTGGTAGAAATGGTGTGAAAGCAAAGCGTAGACAGGCCACCACATTTTAGTCACTGTGGCATCTCACTGCACTCAGAGCAAGTCTAAATGGCATAGTGGTTCAAATGCTGGCAGTCCCCAGGGCTGCCTGTCTATACTAGCATTCTCACTGCTGATACCACCAATGGAGTCAAACCAGCAATAGTGCAACTGTGGGAAGTTTTAGAAAAATTGCTAGTGCAGGCAAAATCAAAATGACTCACTTTCCCCCATCTTTAAATGTGTCAATGATACGTCTCTATCTCTGAGGAATGTTGTGAGGCTCAATTCATTATTGAGTGAGATACAGGTTAAGGCCTATGCACCACTTAATTCCTACTTAAAATCTACTCTAATGACTGATATCTAAACAGTGTGCTGACCCTTTGTGCGAGGGTGAGTTTCAATGCTAAGTATTTGTTTATTATTCTGTTGCCAAACCTTCATGGCATTTTTGGGATGGGAAGGAATGGACATGTTAGTCTTTCACAAGTACAATCCATGATGTTTTTTTCCTGAACACTAGCAAATGCCTACATTTATGTATATGTGGACATACATTCGAACACACAATATTTAATATTCTAAACGGTAAAACTCTGATTTTCAAAAGTGACTATTGATTCTGGGTGACATACCTTGAAGGGGTCTGAATTTTAGAAAATGCTGTCAACCCTTCTTTAAAGGGCCTTTTAGATGTGCCCCAAATTGCTAGTCTACTTTGGAAAATCTTGGCTTAAAGGGTTGTCTTGATGTTGTAATGAGAAGATACACTTGACCGTTTCTTTAATCAGTACAACTCTTAAGCAGTCCCAGTTTGACAGATCTCTCCTATTAGTTACACCATATATAGATGTTGAAAACAGATGTAACTAATGAGTCTTTTATTAAATATATAGGACTCAGTATAGAGATAAGGAATTACATAATATAAAATACAGCTGAAGAAATTCCTTCTTCTGCAGTATTTATTTTCTCTTTTAAAGTCAGACCTTTCAACCTGTTTCTTAATCTGTTTGAAAAGTATAATCACAGTTTTAAAATAATCTGTAGGTACTTGGAATGTTTTCAGCACACATCTTGTTCTTATTATTAAAGACTTGCAAATGTTAGGACTATTGTCTCAAAATCTTTAAAGGCTGCATGTTCTACATGAAGATAATCTCTAGCAGGTGTGTTATATTTTCTTTATATGGTAATTTTATAGACGATTAACTATATGCACATTTCCTGTTGGTCCAAAAGCATATTAGAAGGGCGTATTATAATTATAGTCAGAGAGTGATTCTTGGTTCTCTCAGAAACAATAAGACCAGAATCTAATGGCTTATCTTCCATGAGAGCCATTTACTTTTTGGTGCCTTCTTTGTTATCAGGGCATTTTCTCTTCTATAATTTTGTCATATCTGGAATCTGTTAATTTACCATCCATAACTGGGTGATGTCACGAGCAATAGGGCAACAGTACTGTAAAGCAGAAGTTCAAAATGAACTTCCTTTCCTTATAATGAATGTATGGTGCTTAACCCATACAACGCCTAATGCAGAAGATGACATTCACTATTACAGCCACCCTGCAGCAGCCTATTATCTTTATCAAGTATTGGTTGCTGTATTAGTTGATAAATAAGCAAGTAGAGCAATCTGTTGCTAACTGTAACACTGTGCATTTGTTTTATGTATTAATTGACTAGCCTTCCCTTTCTTTGATTGTTATATGCTGTAGTGTTCTTATGTTTAGAAGACTTCTGTAAGTTGAGGGCTAACTGTACTTCATAGACATGGGACCAAATGAAGCTCTTATTAATAACAATGTATATCTGGAGGAACTTTGTTGACTTCAGAGGAGTTTTATCAAACCTAGGCCAGTGTAACCAACAACAGAATTTGGCCCATGTTCTTTGTTTCATCGGTTATTGTGTCCTTGTTGATCAGAAATGATAAAAATGTACAGGGACAGCTTATACTATGTGGGGATGTGAAATGAACCATTGCTTCATCTATTCTTTTTTAATCTTTCTTTTCTTTTTCCCTTCTTCAGGACGGGATACTAATGTGTTAGTTTACATTAAACGGAGGCTGGCAATGTGTGCAAGAAAGCTGGGAAGGACCAGGGAAGCTGTAAAAATGATGAGAGATGTAAGTCTGGATTTGTATTTATACTTAAGGCTACGATTTAGTCATGGATGTCATGACTTTTAAGGCCCTCCGTGACTTCTTCTGCTTCAGCTGTCAGCAGCTGAAGTTGGGGCTGGGGGCAGGACTGTGTGTCCCTGCCCTGCTGGGGCTGGTGGCTGGAACCAGGACACTGCAGCCCCTGCTCTGCAGCTTGGGGGGCAAGAGGAGGTGGCTGCAGCCGGTCTCTGCGTCCCTTTCTTGCAGCTGTGGCCAGCTCAGGAGCAGGGACTGTGCGTCTGCCATGGCTTCCCCCCACTGCTCTCAAGCCCTGTGGTTTCCTTGAATTTTTGTTTATTGCCCGTGACCCATCTGTGACTTTTACTAAAAATAACCGTGACAAAATCTTAGCCTTATTTATAGTTGCATATAACTCTGTCCTTTGAAAGCAATAGCATAGAAATGATGTTCAGTTTGCTTGTAGATTGCACATATAGCTGGCGATAAGAATGCTGCTGATAGTTAATATACAAATTAGACACAAAAACCTATGTTAGAATATTAATACGGTGCCAAGGTAAAGTAAGGAAAATGACAGGATTCAGGTTGCTTGTGCAATCTTCATTCAGCCCCCTTGTTCACATGCATTATGATGCAGTCTTTAATTACATAGTCACATACTATTTTTCCATGGGATCCCTGCCTCATTCAGTCCATAGAATGGATGACGTTGGTTTAATGAACTGTTCAATATATGAGCTTTATCCATATTGGTCAGTGTATGGCCCATGCCTTATTTATTACACACCATTCAAACTCTGCTTTGAAAACAGCATTTTTAATTTCCTCATGGTCTTTTCTATAGCATTCATCACTATAGGATTTGAGTGCTTCACAGACAATTAATTTAGTTTCACAACACCCCTGTAAAGTAAGATCAGGAACTGAGGCACAGAGCTATTATGGTCCAAAGTATCCATAATGTTGGTTGCCTAATTTGAGAGACCTAGCTCCTGATTTTCCAGAGTACTTAGTATTATATAGCCCCCTACATGTCCTTAGCACTGCTCCCATTGAATTCATGTGCAGGTGAGGGTGCTTGGCACTTCTTCAAATTAGTCCTCAGGATCTCAAGTCAGGAAATGAGGAACTCAGTTACTGACAACCTGTGAAAAGTTTGTTGGTTTAAATGACTTTCCCAGAATCACATAGGAATTCTGTGGCAGAAGCAGGAATAGAGTCTAGATCTCCAGGGCAGAATTCAACTGCCTTAACTATGAGATCATTCTCTCTCTTCGGGCATGGTTAGACTGGCGCTTTGCAGCACAAAAACCCTCCTGTAGCGCTATAATTTTCATAGCGAACACACTTCAAAGGGAGATTTTGCGCAATGACTCCCTGTTTAAAGCACAAGTGTTAAACCTCCTTTTCCAGAGTGATAAGCCTTTTTGCGCTAACGTTATAGCGCAAGGGTGGGAATGTGGACACCCATGGGATCTCTTGCATGCCTCCAAGCTATGTAAAGCCATCAGCAAGCCATTGAAGGCCATCAGCAAGCCATTAAAGACAATCAACTTGCCATGTAAGGCAAATGACGTGAGGTGTTGTTTTATAAAAGCGGAAGTAGCTTTGCAGTTTCTCTCTAACAACTCACACAGAAAATAATCAGTGAAAATGCTTGCGGACGGAGCTGTGTGTCTGAAATAGACAGCCTGTCAGTTTTCGCCAATGAAAACTAACTGACAGCCAGATCTCATCTCCCTGTGAACAACTTCCCAGTTCCCCCTCACCCCCCTCCTTTGCAAAACACGTTGCACCCAGCTGAATGCTGGGATACCTGCCCTATCCCGCAACTGCTACTGCCGGCAGAAGCGCGACAAATGTATCCATTATTTTGCGCTACAAGGTTTCAATTTGTACAGTCTCTAGCGGGATACCTATTGCGCTACATTGGGAAGCGCTACAAATAAACGCGCTACAATCTTCAGTCTATCTAACCATACCCTTCTTGTAATCCCTGGCCTCATTCACTACACATCTTCTAATATCTACAAAAAATGGAAGCGGGTGTCCCACAGACAACAATCCCCTTCCCTACACAACCTGATTCATCCCCAGAGCAGGTCCATTTTATGCACTGAATGACACAGGGATCCCATGGAAAATGTAATTAAATTTTGTATCATAAGGCATGTGAACAAGAGGGCTGAATTAAGATTGTATGGTCAATCTTAACTTTGGCATTTATACATTTTGGTGGTTGGTTTTGAAACTTTAATGTTCTTTTCACGTAGTCTCTGCTGAGCATCTTCAAGTTTTCAGAGGATTGTAACTTGGCCAAATTTGGGGAAGTTTTCATGGGGATAGCACCCCCCATCCTGTTACCAAGGAGACCTCTTCCCAAATTTCAAGTCTATACTCCAAAACATGGAAGGAGTAGAGCTTCTCAGTGAGATGGTTGTACGAATATTTTTGATATGGGCAAACCAATTTATTTATCCCTCATATCATTCTCAGAAATGAAATGGCTAAACCGTTTTAGCTACAACGTTCAAAAAATAAAACAATTCAGCCTGAGACAGACACCCATCCTGAAAATTTAGCCCAAACATTAAAGTTTGGCAAAAGGGAATAGAATAGAAAGTGTTGAGTAACCTTAACTATAGTACAGTAATATTGTAGACAAAAAGTTGATTAAATTGCTTATCACCAAGCTGTGAGTCTGTCATGGAGGTCACGGAAGTCACGGATTCTGTGATTGTCCATTACCTCCACGACTTCTGCAGCAGCAGCTGTTTATGGGTATGGGAGGGGGCTCAGGCTAAAGGCAGGGCATTGGTGATGCAGGAAGGCGCTTACCTCAGGGTGGGGGTCTCCCCAGCTCCTATTGGCATGGCCCTACAGCTCCTTGGCAGAGGGGCCAGGAGGCTCCACGCACTGTCTGTGCCAGAAGGCCCCGCCCCCGCAGCTCCCGTTGGCTGTGCTTCCCAGGCAATAGGAGCTGCACAGCCAGTTCTTATGGTGGGAACAGCACGTGGAGCCCCCTAGCCCTTCCGCTGCCAGGAGCTGCAGGGAGATGTGGAGCCAGGGAGAGAGCCTGTGAACCTTGCCAACCTGCACCCCCCAGCACCCGCAGTGCCCCATAGCACGCCCCTCAAGCCCCCCCATGGCCTCCCACCCAAGTTTTAGTCAGGGGTATATAGTAAAAGTCATGGACAGGTCACAGGCTGTGAATTTTTGTTTACTGCCTGTGACCTGTCCATGACTTTTACTAAAAATGCCCATGACTAAAACGTAGCCTTACGTACCACTTAAGGTTCTGTTCCCCTGTCTTTATAGCCAAGATAACCGTTCTTCTTCCCTTCTGGATGTTGTCTCCTCTCCCTCTTGTTAGATTGATAGCTTTGTTTACCTAATATGTTAATAGACTCTCATTGTCTCTGCCTGATGACTAAGCTGGTCAGAGAAGCAAATATACATTCCTTTGTATAGGGCAGACCTGTTTACCAATTCCCCCTGATATGCCGGCTTAAACACGTTAGTCATCATTACAGTACATGTCCTTCATGCAAGAATATTAATGATCAATAGTTTATTAGTTTTCCAGGGAAATATTACATAACAACCTTTAGATACCAGTTGGAACCATAGTGAGCTGGGATACAGTGAAATGGTCCAGCCAGGTGAAACTTATTACCTGGTCCAAGGAGCCCCTTGCCTTCTGGCATGGGAATGCTCTAAGGGTCACAGCCACCTGTAATGTTAATGATTTGTAACATTTATCTAATAACTGTACAATGCAACTATTGACACCCACTATGCCCAACCTCCAAGATTTACCATATAGTCAGTTAGAATGAGAACAGTGAAAGATATTGAGATGAATGAAAATCTTTCCGATTTGAGGAGATATGATGTAATATTGGCTGCTGAAGAAATAGTGCAAAATTTGAACCAAAATACCTTGTTTCTAACAAATTTAGAGACAAAGGAATTTTCAGCCCCTTCCATTTCCACCTATAATTTATTTCATGAACATATCAGAAATGCAATACTTTAAGCACGGTGTGTATAATCTTTTTGTTGATAGATAAGACTGACAAAGTATTTGTATATCCACCCTTGTTCTCACATGGATTAGGAAGAAGTATGGAAAATTATATTGATATTTGTCAACATAGCTTACATAAGAACAGCCTTTCGGGGACAGATCAATGATCCATCTAGCCCAGTATCCTGTCTTCTGACAGTGGTCAATGCCAGGTGCTTCAGTGGGAATGAACAGAACAAGTAATCATTAAGTGATCCATCCGCTGTCACCCATTCTCTGCTTCTGGCAAACAGAGGTCAGGAACATGTCAGAGCATAGTTTTGTATCCCTGCCCATCCTGGATAATACCCAGTGATGGACCTATCCTCCATGAACTTATCTAGTTCTTTTTTGAACCCTGTGATAGTCTTGGCCTTCTCAACATCCTCTGTGAAAGAATCCCACAAGTTGACTGTGCATTGTGTGAAAAAATACTTCCTTTTATTTTTTTGTTTTAAACCTGCTGCCTATTAATTTCATATGGTGACCCCTAGTTGTTGTTTTATGTGAAGGAGTAAATAACAATTCCTTATTTACTTTCTCCACACCAGTCATGATTTTATAGACCTCTATCATATCCCCCCTTACTCATCTCTTTTCCAAGCTGAAAAGTCCCAGTCTTTTAATTTTCCTCATATGGAAGCAGTTCCATACCCCTAATAATTTTTGATGCCTTTTTCTGAAGCTTTTCCAATTCCAATAGATCTTTTTTGAGATGGGACAACCACATCTGCATGCAATATTCAAGATGTGGGCATGCCATGGATTTATATAGTGGCACTATGATATTATCTATCCCAGGGGTTGGCAACCTTCCAGAAGTGGTGTGCCAAGTCTTCATTTATTCGCTGTAATGTAATGTTTCATGTGACAGTAATACATTTTAACATTTTAAGAAGGTCTCTCACGATAAGTCTATATTATATAACTAAACTATTGTTGTATGTAAAGTAAATAAGTTTTAAAAATGTTTAAGAAGTTTCATTTAAAATTAAATTAAAATGCAGCTCTTATCAGTTTAGTGTGATCCTTGCCCTTGCTTTTCCTTGTTGAGGTTTCCAATGCCCCCAGACCGGCAGCGGGCTGAGCGGGGCCAGCGGATGGAACCTCAGGCTGGCAGAAGAGTGCCACTGAAAATTAGCTCCCGTGCCATGTTTGGCATACGTGCCATAGGTTGCCTACCCCGATATCCTGTTCCTAATGATTCACAACAGCCTGTTAAGCTTTTTTGATGGCTGCTGCACATTGAGTGGATGTTTTTAGAGAGTTATCCATAATGACTCCAAGATCTTTCTTGAGTGGTGGCAGCTAATTTAGACCCCATCATTTTATATATATAGTTGGGATTATGTTTTCCAATCTGCATTACTTTGCATTTATCAACATTGAATTTCATCTGCCATTTTGTTGCCCAGTCATCCAATTTTCTGATAACCCTTTGTAACTCTGTAGTCGGCTTTGGACTTACCTATCTTGAGTAGTTTTGTATCATCTGCAGATTTGGTACCTCACTATTTACCCCTTTTTCCAGATCATTTATGACCATGTTGAGCAGTACTGGTCCCGGTACAGACACCACTGTTCACATCTCCACTCTGAAAACTGATTATTTATTCCTACCCTTTGATTCCTATCTTTTAACCAGTTATTGATCCATTAGAGGACCTTCCCTCTTATTCCATGACATCTTACTTTGCTTAAGAGCCTATGGTGAGGGACCTTGTCAAAGGCTGTCTGAAAATCTAAGTACATCGTATCCACTGGACTACTCTTCTCCACATGCTTGTTGACCCCCCTCAAAGAATTTTAGTAGATTGGTGAGGCATGATTTCCCTTTATCAAAACAATGTTGGCTCTTTCCCAACAAATTATGTGCATCTGTATGTCTGATAATTCTGTTCTGTACTATAGTTTCAATCAATTTGCCTGGGTACTGAAGTTAGGCTTACCAGCCTGTAATTGCCAGGATTACCTATGGAGCCTTTTAAAAAAAATTGGCGCCACATTAGCCATCCTTCAGTCATCTGGTACCAAAGCTGATTTAAATGATAGGTTACATACCACGGTTAGTAGTTCTGAAGTTTCACATTTGAGTTCCTTCAGAACTCTTCTGTGAATACCATCTGGTCCTGATGACTTATTACTGTTTAATTTATCAATTTGTTCCATAGCCTCCTAAATGACACCTCAGTCTGGGATAGTTCCTCAATCTCACAAGTTCCTTGTGAGTGTTGTCCCAACATGATAAGGGAAGTTACCTTTAATCATCCATTTCCACAAGAAAGGATTTACTGTGAGGGATAGAACAATACGTAACTAACTTGGATTATATTTTGTGGCTAATGTTTTATTTGTGGAATAAATTGTATATTGATTAAATGAGATCTAGGATGGACCACAAGAGAGCACTAAAATAGGAGGACTTGGACTTGAAGTTCTACTTGTGAAATCTTTTAAATATTGAAATTACCCTTTCACCAGTAAGAACTTTATGCTAAAGGATAAGGACTAGAAGAATAACAAGGGGTGAAGATAGAGCCAAACTTCAAATCTGGCCAATTTTTATTGCACTTTCAGATGACAGAGATTGGATAGATCCTCAGACCTAGGTTTTGCCACCTTTATAGCTCCCTGACTGTAGGGAATTTGGGCATCGAGCCAGTCCTGAAACACACTGTAAAGCAACAGCCACCACCAGGTCATGACCTTGATACATGGAGGTCATGAGTGAGAGTGGCTCTGTGCCACTATGGGTTCCCCTTTACACGAAGTCATTTAAGCCAGATTTACACCTGCTTTGCTCCTAGAGCAGAGGATCTATTCCTTTGTTTTTTAAGTGGATGAATGAGCCTTGTAATTTCTTCATGGGAGATGTGATTCATATTTTTATGAAATAATATTTCTCAGAATTTTAATATGTTATTGATGGCATATATGTAATTGATGAGGGTGGTGGGTGGAATTATTTACCCAAAAGGAATATTAAGAACTAGCATAAGTGCCCGGCGTTGCTCGGGTCAGTCGGAGGTGGGGAGGGGGCAGACAGTTGACACCCCCTGACCAACCCCAACACCCACCCTTCACCCACCCTGACATCTTCCCACCCCCCCGACCAACCCCAAGACCCCCCGGCTCACTTACCCCCCGACCAAACCCGACAACCCCACCTGACCCCCCAAAACAAACCCGACACCCCCACCTCACTCCCTGAGCAAACCCGACACCCCCACCTCACCCCCCGACTGAACAGTGTATTTAATAATCTGTGTGCTACACAGTGCACCGTGAGCCGGGGGGGGGGGGGTGTCGGGTTTGGTCGGGGGGTCAGGTGGGGGTGTTGGGTTTGCTTGGGGGGGTCAGGTGGGGTTGTCGGGTTTGGTCGGGGGGGTAAGTGAGCCGGGGGGTGTAGGGTTTGGTCTGGGGGGGTGGGAAGGTGTTGGAGTGGGTGAGGGGTGAGTGTTGCGGTTGGTCAGGGGGTGTTGCGGTTGGTGGGGGGTTGAGGTGGGGGTGTCAGGTTTGCTTGGGGGGATGAGGTAGGGGTGTCGGGTTCGGTCGGGGGTAAGTGAGCCGGGGGGGCGTCGGGTTTGGTCTGGGGGGGTGGGAAGGTGTCGTGGTGGGTGAGGGGTGAGGTGTGGGTGTTGGGGTTGGTCAGGGGGTGTTGTGGTTGGTGGGGGGGGTGAGGTGGGGGTGTCGGGTTTGCTTGGGGGGGTGAGGTGGGAGTGTCGGTTTCGGTCGGGGGGTAAGTGAGCCGGGGGGTGTCAGGTTTGGTCTGGGGGTGTTGCGATTGGTGTGTGGGGGGGTGAGGTGGGGGTGTCAGGTTCGGTCGGGGGGTAAGTGAGCCAGGGGGTGTCGGGTTTGGTCTGGGGGGGTGGGAAGGTGTTGGGGTGGGTGAGGGGTGAGGGGTGGGTGTTGGGGTTGGTCAGGGGGTGTTGCGGTTGGTGGGGGGGTGAGGTGGCGGTGTCGGGTTTGGTCGGGGGGTAAGTGAGCCGGGGGGGGGGTGTCGGGTTTGGTCTGGGCACCCACCCCAACACCTCCCCCCCCCCCAGACCAAACCCAACACCCACACCACACCCCTCACCCCCCCGACACCTTCCCACCCCCCGAAGCAAACCCGAAACCCCCACCTCACCCCCCCGACCGAATCCGACACCCCCACCTCACTTACCGTCCCACCAAACCCAACTCAGATCCGTCGCAGGGGGGGAGGGGGCCCAGAGCCGAGGGATTCCGGGGACCTTCGCAGGTGGGGGGGGCACAGAGCTGATGTAGTCCGGGGTTCCGTTGGGGAGGTGGGAGGGGCAGAGAACTGAGGGATCTCCGGGGTTCCGTTGGGGAGGTGGGAGGGGCAGAGAACTGAGGGATCTCCGGGGTTCCGTTGGAGGAGGGAGGGGTGAGCTGAGCGAGTGAGGTGTCTGTTGGAGGGGGGTATTATGACATCATCACCACCTAACTGCCAAGCTGATGTGATTGGCCCTGAAAGACTTTCACCCCTGGGGGGCGTCAGAGGTGAGATCCGAAATTTTTTCGACCCTTACCAGCATCTAGACCCCAAGACCCCTCACTGTACCAAAATTCAAGTCTCTGGCTCAAACGGTGCGGGAGGACTTCGCAGTCATACGTACATACATACATACATACATACATACACTCATACATACACCACTTGACTTTTATATATATAGATATGTTGTCTGGGGGTTGTAGAATGTCATTGTCATGGAAAAGAGGCTGAAGGCCCTATTTGGAATAACTGAAAATAGTTATTGTTGGAATAACTGAAAACAGATTTCTTAAAACGTGGAACATGAAGGAGATAAAGTATTAAGAGGTGCATGATGCCATTTGGAAAACATGACTGGGACATAGTGAGTCTTTGCTATTTTGAGAAAATAAAAGGATACTGACTGTTAAATTTCTCACACTTATGAGGGCCATCTTGATAATATTACTGGTGTATTACACTGTATTACCTGAATTCTAGGCATAGCAGAAGACTGAGGTTCTGTTTGAGTGACCTTTCTGGAATACACCCAGAAAATGAATGGTTATCGATTTAAATAAGATTTGGGGTTTATGTATTTGGTCATTGAGAGTGGAAAGAATATGTTACATAATACTGAATTTAAGATGTTTCCGTTTTATACATCTGAAGAAGTTATTTGATTGTTGTTATGGACTATATCATCATCTCCGTTTATGATCTGATTATCTGGTAATATTATTGTGTCATGGACTAAACTGAAGAGCTTGAATTATTTCTTCAATGATGATATGCTGCTTTAATCTGGTACACATAGCTGAGTTAGCTTTATCAGAATTACCAAGTAACACATAATTTGTATCGAAGAAGCATATGCAGGTGTTGCTTTTATTTAGACATCTGCTGATAATTATTTATTTATTATGATTCTGATACAGAAACCAGAAACCTGTCATTTTTCTAAGCACAATGTGCTCAATTCTGATCTCATGTAGGCTAGTGTACATATGGAATAACTCCATTGCAGTCAATTGAGCTACTCCCAATTTATGCCAATCTGTGTAGAATATGGCCAAATATGCATAGCGTGGATGAGAGATTTTACCAGCCATAATGAAGGCCACAGTCTGAAATCTTGGTTTTATTTGTTGTGTTGCTTGAGTAAAGAAGATTTAAGCATGAGTGTTTTGAGAGATTTAATTTGTGTTTGGCAGAGGCCGTGTTTTCAAAGCTCTTGTAGCTCCCTGAAAATCTCTCCCCTTTGTGAGGGAAAGGAGCTTCTTAAATCCTTCCTAGCATCCCTTCTTAAATCCTTCCGAGCATCCCTTGCCAAGCTCTGAACTTCCTGCAGCACTGGGAAATACAAACCCATGAGTGCAGAGGGAAGAGGAGAGATCCAGAACCCTCTGCACTTGGAGCTCTGATCTCACATCCTGAATGGGGCTGCAGTCTGAGACTTCCTCACAAACTCCAGAAGACCTCCCAAGACCTCTTCTGCCTCAGCGACTGTGGAGTTCTCAGGCCCCTACCTACTTACTTCTTACAGAAACATTGAAATGGGAAGGTGCTGGCCCTGGAGATTATCTTTATTAGTTTTAAGAGGCTGGTACATCCCATAACAGTGATACTATATAATTTAATCTTGACTTCGGACCTGCTGCTTCAAAATAGACTGAATATGACACTGTGAACGTTGTTATATGAAAGTGTGTTGAGTGGGCCACCAGTAGGGATGGTTTTGGTTAAAAATAAGATTCCCTCTGAACCTTCACCCAAATCTGGAAATGCACACAAACCCATTATTTTTAAGGTTTTTAAGGTTCTAAAATATTCACATGAGTTTTTTTTCACTTGGTGACCAGACCTAGCAGCCGGGAGTTCAGCAGTTTTGAAAATCAGCCACCTATGTAATTGCCCACATATTTAACTCAGGAGCCTAACTTCAGGTCCCTAGTTTTGAAAATCTTAGAGTAATTTCATTTGAGTTTTCACACTTCTGGAATGATGCAGTGTGTGTGTGTGTGTGTGTTTGTGCGTGCATGTGTGCACTTACAGTATTAAGTATGCACTTTTCAATGCATGTCTGTAGGTACCAATCAGCCTTAAGGATTTAAAGTGGCTTAGGTTCTTAGAGAGGTGCTTTTCAAATGTGAGTGATTAGCCATTTTAAAAACTTAAGGCTGCCCTACATGGTTTTAAAGGTGATGGCATCTTTGAAATGGCACCATGCCATATCCCAAAGTATTTAATGCTATGGATAGGTTGGGAGAGGTATTGTCTTTGATCTCTGACATTAGACCTGTTTGTGTGAGTGTTTCTGCTGGTTTGGCACACTTTTGCTGATAGAACTGAGCTGCATTTGTTAGCCTTTGAATTCTCCTTTTCTTACAATTAAAGGCGCAATACATCAAAGTGTTGAGCACTCTCAGCTGCCATTGGAGTGTTCAGTATCTTGTAGCATCAAGGGGCGCAAACAGAGTTGTATTATTGATGAAGGCAGCATGAGCCCTATCAGCTTAAGAACATATCATATATACTCGTTCATAAGCCCAATTTTTTTAGTAAAAAAGGGAAGCATCAGAAAAGGGGGTTGGCTTATGAGTGGATATAGAGAGAGGGAGAGCTGGAACACAGCCTCCTCCTCCCCCCCCCCCACTCCCCCAACAGAGGGGACAAGGAGATGCAGCACAGCGAGCAGAGCCAGATGGGAAGAGGCAGGGCCAGAGTCTCTCTGCTTCTGGCCACACTGCTCTCCCCCTCAGCCTCTGAAGCAGATGCAGCTCCAGGGCTCGCAGGCTGCAGCTATGCTGCCCGGCTCTGCCCGCCAGAGCACACTGCGGCCGTGCTGCTTGGTCTGGCCTGCTGGAGCACTCTGCGGCCGTGCCATCCGGCCCGCCAGAACATGCTGCGGTCACACTGCCCATTCTGGCCTACCGGAACAAGCTGTGGCCGCGCTGCCCAGCCTGCTGGAGCAGCTCCGGCCAGGTCAGAGACATCCTCCCCTGGCCTGCTCCAGTTAAGGTGGGAAGGGATAGGATGGGGAGAGTGTGAGGGTCCCGGGCTAGGGGTGGGATCATGTGGGAGATAGTCACAGGAGTTACTCCCCTGACCCACTGCTTCTCCCCCACAAAATTTCCCCGCCAGTTGCTGTCCCGGCCCGTCACTTTGATTACTTCGGTTTACCTCCATGCGGGTGGACTCTTGAGATAAACAAACCATCTCGGCCTGCCAGTGGCCTATCCTGATAGCCCAGGAGCCAAAGTTTGCTGATTCCTGAATTATAGGGTAGGCTTCTGAATGGGTCATAATTTTTTTCCGTTTTTACTTATCCATGTTGGGGGGGTCAGTTTATAAATGAACCAGCTTATGATCGAGTATATACAGTAACATTAATTGCTACTTGCAAGTGTAGACACTGCCTGCCTCTCCCACATTGTTATGGGCAGGAACCAGTGAGTGAAATTCTTTAGCCCATGTTATTGAGGATGTCAGATTAAATGGCCCTAACCAGCTGATCATAATTAAATCAGACCTAGATGGTCAAAACTACATCGATTTCATTGAGGTCAGAATTTCACCCATGAATTCCAGGTACTGTGATTGCCATAAAAGCCATATCATTTGCCAGCATCTACTGCAAAGTGGTATGTGTGATACCTAGTTCCTATTTTAAGTAGAGGGAAATACTATGATATGGCAGATGGTAAATGCTGATTTTAAGTTTAAGATAATAGGTTTCTAGTAAAATAAAAAAATATAAGATACTATGTATCAGAGAGGTAGCCATCTTAGTCTGGAATAGCAGAGGTCACAAAGAGTCCTGTGGCACCTTAAAGACTAACTAAAGTATCGAAGCATAAGCTTTCGTGGGCTAATACCCGACGAAGTGGGTATTAGCCCACGAAAGCTTATGCTTCGATACTTTAGTTAGTCTTTAAGGTGCCACAGGACTCTTTGTTACCATAAGATACTATTTATCTCTTAACCGAAGCTGCCTAAAATAATGCAGATTCTGTTCTCCAACACTCAGGCAAAATTATTCACTGAATTCTAAGTCCACCATTAGTGTCTTTAATGTTAGGTATGCTGAAAGTTGTTTTATCCCGGTGGCTACAAGTGATTGATTGCCCTTTATGCACATATTGAAAATGTGTGTTTGTCCAAAAAAAGATTGTATTTCTAAAGAGTTTTCTTGGTAGCATCTACTACCAAGTTGTGTATATATATAAAATCTGCTAGGATATAAGGAGTCATATAAAACTTCTATAGCACAAAGAACTATACCTGTTTCTTTATCACAAAAGATGCATAATGGTTAGGGCCTATGGCTTCCACCGTGGTGGTTCTGTTAAGATAATCCCCAGTCTCCTAGAGTTTCTTCATATCTTTAGTTTTACACTCCTCTCTGTCCATTTTCTTAATCTTCTGCAAATGGGGATTGTGGAGATCATTTATTTGTGCTGTTGCATGTCTGTGGAACTTCCTAGCCTGTTGTGAGCCAGTATATTATTTCCTCTCCTTTAAATTTGACTTTAAAATCTTCCTCTCTTCTCTATCATTTAACTGACTTTCTCTAGAAAATACTTGGTATGCTGTGAATAAAGCAAAGTCTAACGTATTCGGGAGGAAGGGATTTTGAGGATAGTGATAAATGACTCTGCTTTCATGCTTTGTAATGTTACTAATGCTTGGTGGAAAAAAGACTTCATGGTTATAAGTTATTTTCTGTTATTCTATTTGTTGCTCTTGTATGAAGATGCAATTACAAAAATACTAAACTTACATCTGGTACGATTTGGCTTCCACTGGTTTTATGCAATATATCCTATAAAACTTCTTTTATTCTTTAAACATGTGAATTTTTCACACTGAACCACAAGACGGTGTCTAGACTATGGCATTATTATCATTCTATTTTTAAAAGGACACAGATCAAACTCTGAAAGGTTTGAACAGCCCTTTTAATCCTCCAGGTTAGCTAAGAAAGGACATAATGGCTGGAAATTCAAAGATAGTTTTACAGAGGTCTCCAATCCAATGACTTTATTCCTCTGTTGTATCGTTTGAGATTGTAATTGTTAACCTTGAGCCACATATACAATACAATAGAATACAATGCCCCTATGTATAAATATAATGTTATATGATTGGACTTGGCAATAGCCAGGAAATGGAGAAATGAAGCTGAAATTCCCTATTTAATCCATCTCATAATCTCCCTCCTAAATACCCCAGACTCTCACTAGAACGTGGGATTTGGGGTCCATGCACATCATTTGGTAACCGTGTTACCATGGATTCCAATTAAAGTAACTAAATTTGGGATCCGTGGCTGCGCCTGCGCGCTACACAAATTCACGCTGTATAGACACGTGTCCTAGCAAGGGTCTGCTGTCTTTAAAGTGATGGTTGACTTTCTCAGTATCAATAGGGCAGGGCAGTTAACAGGTGACAGGAGACAGAATGCCACCATTTCAGATACCATTGCTAGTAACAGCGTTACTAGGAGCTGGGATGGATGGAATTTCGTTTTCTTCGCATTTAACTGCAATTTTTTTCAGTTTAAGCCAAAACCTTAAAATTATTTTAGCATTCATGAATATGCTCAGTTGAACGCTGCTCTAAATATGTTTTTGTTTGTTTGTTTTGTTGGGAGCATATACATATAAATAACAAATAATAATGGCATATAGCGCATTATAAAATATATATACATGTACATCGATAGTGCAGATAGAGGCTTATGAGAATAAATATGTCAACACCAAGTTATATACAAGATTATTTATCCACTTCCATGTTCCCCCGAGTCCCAAGGACTAGATGTAGGGCATATACTGTAACTTAAAACTGATTTCTGCATGAATAATGTATCATTGCTAATTGATGTATGGGGATAATATCATCACAGGGAGAAAGTTGGACACAAAATCTATGGCTGCATTCCTCGAACATTCAAAATTTATAGCTAAATATAGAAAAATTGATGAGTGAAATATTCCACTTTCCATAAACCACTCTTGTAGAGATGAAAATATTCCACCTTCCATAAACCACCCTTGTAGAGATAAAAATTGTTCTTTATCCAATAAATCAACAGGGGATTTCCAGGCACAGAAAAGTATTTTTTTTATGAATCAACACCTTAGCACATCCATCACAGCAATCATTGAACCTACACCCTGCAATATGGCTTAGGGTGAGTCCAGAAATGTGACTCCAAGGAATAATGATAAGACGTGCAGTAATTGAAGATTAATTTTCTGGTAGTGCTAATATTTACATATATTTACAGTATAGCTAATGAACATCCTAATGAAAACCTATTTCACTTGCTACACATGCATCCAAATCAAATGTCCCCAAACATCCAAATCAAATATAACATGGACTAATTACATTATCCAATCCTAATTTCATCACTAGAAGATGCTTTTGACTAGTTTAAATTCAAAAGAAACTCCCAAATCAACTACTGTTACTATATTATATATACATTTATATCATAATTTTTTCCCATTTTAACATTGTAGTTTAGACTGATGCTTTTATAGACATATTTGGCCAGTTACTCTGCTGGTATAAACAGGCCTAGCTCAGTGGAGCTGGAACCATTTACACTGTCTGAGGATAGGGTGACCAGACAGCAAGTACGAAAAATCGGTGGAGAGGGGGAGGAGTGAGGCACTTATATAAGACAAAGCCCCAAATATCGGGATTGTCCCTATAAAATCGGACATCTGGTCACCCTGTCTGAGGCTTGGTCTACACTAGTGGGAGGGTTTGACCTAAGATACGCAACTTCAGCTATGTGAATAACGTAGCTGAAGTTGACGCATCTTAGGCTGACTTACCTGCCGTCTTCATGGTGGTAGCAGGCGGCAGTGGGCTCCCCCGTTGCCTTTTGGTGAGCTGGAGTTCTGGGGTTGACGAGAGTACCTTTGGCGATTGATTTATCGTGTCTTGATGAGACGTGATAAATCGATCACCAGTAGATCGATCACTACCTGCCAATCCAGCGGGTAGTGAAGACATACCCTGAGGGTGTTGTGCTAAGGAACTGAGGGTGTTGCATAGAAATTGTTGGCTTTCCCTGACCAGTGTTTAATAAGCTCCATTGACATTAATAAGAGCTTTTTGGTTGCTAGAGATACATAAGGGGAAGACTCCTTGTTAAAGCTTGATGCATGTTTTACTGGAGTCTAGTCAATACCTCAGTACTAGAGATAACAGTACTTCTGTTTTTAGCTCTGCGGTGAAGTGGTGCAGTGATTGCCAGTTAAGAAGAAGAATTTATCTTGTCATAGCATGAATCTTTTAAAAGGGAGATTAGGGAAGAGAGCTGAAAAATAGTAAACTGGATAATTTGATAAACGTAGATCTGTGAGATCACTGAAAATAAATCTATTGATTTAGGGCTAGACCTGTCTCTTTTATTTACAGCCCAGAATAAGCACGTAAGCAACATGGAGCCATGTTGGCCAGGGACAGGGGAGTGTTCTGTCAGTGACCAGTACCCACTGTAAATATTTACTTTTGAAAAATCCCACTACAGAATTTCATTATATATATTTTACACTGTCTGTAATGGGTAGAAGTGGTTAAAAATCACAAAGAGGATGAAAAACAAATCTAATCTGAGTCTCTAACTGAAAACTCTGATTATCTGAAATTGCACCTGAAATTATTTTTTTCTGATGAGTATCAGTTGTATTGAGAACTCTTTTGTACATCAAGACTCCTCACTTATCCAGAGAAACCAAGACCTCTTGCTCAATTTGGAAAAATGTAGTCAGTAATCAAACAAGGAGACTCATGCAATCTGCCCAGTTTTGTTCTTGTTTTCCTCAGGATCAACTCCTGATGTTGAAACTAGGAGGTTTACTACCCTAGCTCAAAGTTTATTATCCTCTCTGGATTACCCCTCATAAATCCAATGAGCTCGTTAAATACCGTATTTTTCGCCCTATAAGACGCACTTTTTCTTCCCCAAAACGGGGGGGGGGGGGAAAGTTGGTGCGTCTTATAGGGCGAATGTGCGCCCCGGTGCCCCCCTCCCCGCCGCGGGCGGGCTGCCGGGAGCGTCCCGGTTCCCCCCTCCCCGCCGCGGGCGGGCTGCCGCGCCCGGCAGCCCGCCCGCGGCGGGGAGGGGGGAACCGGGATGCTCCCGGCAGCCCGCCCGCGGCGGGGAGGGGGGAACCGGGACGCTCCCGGCAGCCCCTTGATTGTAAAGAAGACTTGGGGTTTTAATAATTTTCTCAAGGCAGTGAACTGACACAATAAAAGGTACACTCATTAAATTTTACATGATTTGTGAACTAAGTACTTTTTTATGCAAAACAGTCTTTACAGTTTGGTAGCACAGAAATATGAAAAGCAAGAGTTTTCATTATGTGCTCACCTAGAAAATGAATGTTAGCCTCCTTTTACACTTTTGTTTTATTTAAAACATTTAAAAGGCTGGCATATAGTGTGTTAGTGGATGCAGAATGCCACTATACTTGCATAATCTTGGACTCTTTATATCTAATTGGATGGCTGCCCAGTCCCACAAAACACAGACTAATAATGCATTACAATTGAGCCAAACTATGCTCTCATTTACACTGGTGCAATCCCAGAGCAATTCCATTTACTTCAGTGGAGTTGCTCTGGATTTATACAAGCATAGGGGCCTGATCCAAAGTTCATTCAAGTCAATGGAACACTTTCTGTTGACTTAATAGGCTTTGTATTAGGCCCACAATAAGAAGAGAAGCTCAGTCAGAGGATTTCAGTTCAGTCCTACACCTGTTTCCCGGGGCAAGGGAAACTAGGAGAAAACTCCTGTTGGACTGGTAGAAGTTTATGCTTATCTTGAACAGTTCTCCCTAGCAGATGCATTGAGTGAAGACTCCTTCACTGACAAGAGCGCAGAGACAAGACTCCCTTCACTGACAAGGGGTGCAGCCGGCAGGGGGGGAGGTCGGCGCTTTTAAAAAAATCTGCGGCTTTTCGGCGGAGGGGGTACAGAATCTTTTTTTTCTAGATTTTCCGCCTTTAAAATTAGGTGCGTCTTATATGCCGGAGCGTCTTATATGGCGAAAAATACGGTACCTGTATCTGTGATTGTGATTCTCTAACCAAAAGTTCATGTGATCACAGTTGTACGAATATCAACAAACAAAACACTACCCTCTTCACCTTCTGTATAATCCTCAAACCACAGCAAGGACAGTGCAGTGCAGAGGGCCAGAACAGTGCCAATTTACCACTTCACTCATACTTAATCCTCAAATACAGTGTAGGTAGTTTATACTTGGCCCTCCGCACAGAGGTGAATTTCATCCTGTGAGCTTGGCACTTCTATTTGTCTATTAGCAGCCTCTTCCAAATGGAGTTAATTCCCTGTTTCACATGTTCCAGACTTTTTCATACTCTTCCACCATTTTGCTTATAGACTGGCTTATTTTTGCTTGCATTGCCGATTTGGGAGATTATAATTAGTTGGCTCTTTCAGTTTCTTGAATTATATCTTCAGAGGAGGATTAATTCATTTCTTCAGATTTTTCAGACATGGTTTATAGTTTTTACTGTGTTTTCCCATTTTTAGTTTGAGCTTGTGGGTTGATTTCATGTCATCTCATTAGTATTTCTCTTCTTAGGCCCCTAGGGAGAAAAGTGTTAACATTCATTTGCAAATTTCTGATGTTTATTTATAATGAACTTAGTCTGGTTTCCGCTCAAGTGTATAATGGGCATCAGTGTCTTAGTACCTTGTATCATACATTTAATATATTACAAATTACTAGTACAGTACCTTCCTATAGAACTCCTGAGAATCTCTCCATCAATTGGAGTTTGAGCCTTGACTCCAGATAAACTTCACTCAGTGCAGGACTAGAGGACAGGGGATGCAAACGTGGGTCGACATCATCTTTACATCCCCCCACCCTGGAGCAGGCAGTGAGCCAGTTCAGTTCTGGTACACATTCGAGCATCTTCAGAGCTGCTCTAACTTATACTTGGCTTCCATCGCCCCCCAAGAAACCCTTTCAGCAGATGGGGATCAATGGAACTCAGAGATGCACCTATCATACCCTGTACTTTGGGGAGCGATGGGGCTAAAAAGGGCTGGCGATAATTAGCTATCCTAGCTTTAGGCCAGTGAGAGCGCCTACCATGCTGGGGCTTTGCACCAGCACAAAACAACCACAGTGTGGGCCCAGAACCCTTAATACTACAATTTTTAGAGTATCACTTTGACATTAAAAAAATGACACTTCTTTAATTGGTTCAGTTTCAAACTGAGCGATAAAACAAAGAAATTAATTTGCACTGAAGTTTCTAAGCGATGTGGAATCATATGGCAAGCAGAATAAAGAATGTTATTTATTTATCAAGTTCAGTTGGCTAGCAGACAGTTGGTACTATACACAGCAGAATTTGGCCAGCATTCTGACAATCTCTGATCTTCCTAAAGACCAATTCATTAAACCAGGGGTCTCCAAACTACGGCCCGCGGGCTGGATGCGGCCCGCGAGGCCCTCTCATCCGGCCCGTGGAGATCTTTTGGGCTCTTTAGAGAATGTTTGGCTCTTTTGAGCTTTCCGCAGGGACGGCTCCGCGCTGGGGCCTGGAAGCCCGCGCGGGCCGCCAGCCGCGGGGCCGGGACGTGCCGCGTGCTCGGCTGCCGCCGCGGGGCCGGGACCCCCCGCGTGCTCGGCTGCCGCCGCGGGGCCGGGACCCGCCGCGTGCTCGGCTGCCGCCGCGGGGCCGGGACCCCCCGCGTGCTCGGCTGCCGCCGCGGGGCCGGGACCCCCCGCGTGCTCGGCTGCCGCCGCGGGGCCGGGACGGCTCAGCTGGGGCCGGGACGCGCCGCACCGCCACGCAGTTGCAGGGGGCGAAACAAGGCGGCGAACCGGTCTGTGGGGAGAGACCGGGTTGAGCGGGTCAGTTGGGGGGGGGGAGAGACCGGGCTGGGTGGGTCAGTTGGGGGGTGGGTGGGAGGGAAGGAGGTTTTGGGGTGAGAGACCTGGCTGGGTGGGTCATTTGGGGGGGGGTTGGAGGAAAGGAGGTTTTGGGGTGAGAGACCGGGCTGGGTGGGTCATTTGGGGGGGGGGGGTTGGAGGAAAGGAGGTTTGGGGGGGAGAGACCTGGCTGGGTGGGTCAGTTGGGGGGGGGGGTTGGAGGAAAGGAGGTTTTGGGGTGAGAGACCGGGCTGGGTGGGTCATTTGGGGGGGGGTTGGAGGAAAGGAGGTTTTGGGGTGAGAGACCTGGCTGGGTGGGTCATTTGGGGGGGGGTTGGAGGAAAGGAGGTTTTGGGGTGAGAGACCGGGCTGGGTGGGTCATTGGGGGGGGGGTTGGAGGAAAGGAGGTTTTGGGGGGAGAGACCTGGCTAGGTGGGTCAGTTGGGGGGTTGATGTGTAGTGTTCATGTGTAGTGTTCATGTGTAGTGAACAGGTGTTCATGTGTAGTGTTCATGTGTAGTGAACAGGTGTTCATGTGTAGTGTTCATGTGTAGTGAACAGGTGTTCATGTGTAGTGTTCATGTGTAGTGTTCATGTGTAGTGTTCATGTGTAGTGAACAGGTGTTCATGTGTAGTGTATCAATGTGTTATTAAATAATAACTGAATAAAATAATATTAAATAAATAATTAAAAACAACATCCATGTTTTGATTCTTTTTTATTTGGACCTCGAGTGTGTTGTCGGCCCCCGAACTGCTATTTGATAGTTAATGCGGCCCTCGGGCTGAAAAGTTTGGAGACCCCTGCATTAAACCAGTCCACTTCAGTCACAACTTAGAACCCACTAAACTAATATATGAAACTCTTTCCTATACAAGATGTCATTCAATTTGTTATGAGATAAGGATTCTTAAGCCATAGCAGTATTAAATTAGTATGAAGGCCTTACACAATTCTGTTGAGATATAGCTAAGATATATATGCTAAATAATAATAAAGAACTATGAAGCATAGTAGAGGTGTAGATATTTCTCATTTTACTATACTTTGATTTTTTTCTAGGTATTTTCTCTGTTTTCTCCCATATCCATCGGTAGAAGTTAATACTAAAATATATAATCTACTGAGCTGAAGGGGCTTGTTTAATTTAATCTTCCTCTACAATAGAATAACACTCCCTCACTTTTTAAAAAGGCAACAAGTCAATTGAAAGGGAGATGTCTGTTCAGATAACCCTCTTCTTGGACTAATTAAACCATATGCAAGGCATGTTGTTTCCAAGGTTCTTGATCCAAATGGGAGTCTTTCCAATGGCATTAGAGGGCACTGTATGAGGTCCAAGAGCAGTGGGGCTGAATAATTAGACGTTTCAGTAAATTTTGAATGAAAATCCACATTCCATGTTAGTAGTCTAACCCATTTTTTTATTACTGTTTTTAGTTAATGAAGGAGTTTCCTCTGCTAAGCATGTTCAACATCCATGAAAACCTGCTAGAAGCTCTGTTGGAGTTACAAGCATATGCAGATGTTCAGGCAGTTTTAGCAAAATATGATGGTAAGTCCAACTATATATGTGTTTACATATTGTACGTACACACACACCACCATGTGAAATGAACAACTGATATGTTTACAAAGTAAAATGTTCAAAAGTTAGGAAATGTCATTATTTAGGTTGCTTGTGCACCTTTAATTGGGATCCCTTATGTATATACTTTATGATACAGTTTTTAATTACATGATCACATAGTATATTTTCCACAGGACCCCTGTGTTATTCAGTGCACAGGTGGAACAGTGCTCTCTTAAATGAGTAGTTCTTCATTAAGTTGTTTTCTCCGGTTTGTTCAATGTGTGACCCCCCCACCTTATTTACTGCAGACTATCCAAAGCTCGCTTTAAAAACAGAATTAATTATTTCCCCAAATATGTTCCTTGGTGTTCATTGCTACAGTATCTGAGTGCTTCACAAGCATGCATTAATTTATCTTTCCATCACTTCTGTGGGGTGAAGGAGTGGCATAATTCCCATTTTACAGGCAACACGCTAAGGCACAGAGGGATGAAGGTAATTAAATTTCCACTACTTTTGGGTACCCAATTTGAAACATCTAGAACCTGATTTTTCAGAGTACATCATGTTACAGAACACTTTTCTATGTTCAAAGCACACCTCCCATTGTCTTTAGTGGCAGCTGTGAGTGCTCAGCACTTCTGCAAATCAGACCCCAGCATGTCAAGTCAGGCACCCAGAAAATAAGGAACACAGATAGACCAAACTTTTCACGAGTACTAAGTGATTGACACACACGCTCTGTGGCAGAGGCACGGATAGAATTCAGTTTTCTGGGGCAGGATTCCACTGCCTTAACAAGGAGACAGTTCATCCTCTTCATGCAGTCCCCTGTCTCATTCACTACATGTCTTACCATTAAAGGAAGGATGGTCCAATGGTTGGGGCATTAGCCTAGGACTTGGGACAGTCAGGTTCAATTCCCTGCTCCACCATAGACTTCCTGTGTGACCGTGGGCAGTCATTTCATCTCTCTGTGTCTCAGTTCCCCATCTATAAAATGGAGATAAATGAATTTCTCTACCTCACCGGGACATTGTGAGGGTAAACACACAAACATTTTTCAGGCACTCAAATACTATAGTGGTGGGGCCCATATAATGATAATAATAATACACATCTTCCAACATCTTCACCAAATGAAACAGGGATCGCACAGACAACAGTCTCCTTTACTGCACAACGCTGAGTCATCTCCAGGGAAGGACCAAACTGTGCAGTGAATGGAAAAAAGTAGTAAGTGATCATGTAGTTAAAGACTGTGTCATAATGGATGTGTCCAAGGGGACCAATTCTAGCATCTCATGGGTGCTTCTGAATGCTTGACTTTGCAACCTCTGCGGCATTTTGTACATACTTTCCTAAGTTTTTTTAAAAATAAAACTGGAAAAACAAAAATTCCAGCCAGTGACCTCATCTTGACACTTGCATTGCTCAGCCTGGTTGGAACCTTAGACTACCACACAGATCCACTACACAGTCTTCTGTGTGGACCAGCACTAGAGGGTGATGAGACACACTTTGCCAGTGGGTTTTATAGATGTTTGCTAACAGCAAAAGAATGCTGAGACTCGGGAGTCTTGGGTTCCAATTCCAGTCTTGGCAGAGGAGTGTTCGGTTGTGGGTACAGAGCCTTTAACTTGTTCTCCCCAAATGTGCCCCCTTCTGCTCCATCCCCTTCGAAGTATCTCTGTTCCAGTCCTGTCTCTTCCTCACCCCTGACTCCTCATCCCACTCCCATTCTTCTTGCCTACCCAGCCTCAGTCTTCACTCCTCAGATTTCTCATTCCAGTCCCAGTCTCCTTGCCAGTCAGTCCCAGCCCCTCCTCCGATATGTTTCTCCCCTTCCCAATCCTCATTAACCCTCAATCCTAGTCTCCCTTCACAGGCTTTCAGTATCGCTTCCCTCCCTTCCTGGCTCCCTATCTCCTTCTCTCCCCTCCCAGACCCTTCCTGCCTGTCTCTTTGCCCAGACATTCTCCTCCCACCGCCCTTTCCCGTCCCCCTGCATTGCATTGTCAGATCTGCTTACACACACAAACTTTTTCCTAGTCTCAGTCTCCCTAGTTTAATAGTCCCTCAATCTCCTTGTCCAGTCTCAATGTTTCCCCCTCCAGCCAGCTGGCTCCCAGTCCCCCACCATTTCTCTCACCAGATCCTAGTCCTCCCTCCCGCAGCTCCCAGTCTTCTTTCCCAGCCAGTCCCACCCTCCCTTCCCTGCTCTCTGGCGCTAAATTCCAGCCTTTCCAGCCTCCCAATCCCCTTCTCCTTGCCCAGCCAATCCCATTTTCTCGTCTCCACAGTTTTCAGATTCACCAGACTCTATTCCTTTCCCTCTTCCCTGGTCTGGTTTTTGTACTCTATGCATTCAAATCAAATGACTTCCCTTCCATGCTACTTGAGCCGGGGGGTGAGTGGGTGGGGAGGGGGCGCATTGAGAGCATAGGAGGAACAAGCTCTTTGCTCCCAGTTCCAGTGCTCAGACTCACCCAGTTTTCATGTAGCAGCTGTAAGGAGATGCAGCATGCTCAGGCATTCTGGTCATATGTAGGGGCTATGGCGGGATGGAGCATACTCAGTTGCTGTGTGGAGATGTAGCATGTACAGTCTGGTTAGCACTAGGAGCTGTGAGAGGCTCAAATGTGCTCACTGAGGATGGAACATTTGAGGAGTTTAGTTGCTATAATTGAAGAAGACTCTACTGAGTATGTGCTAACAGTGAGGTTTTGAAAGATTATAACTTTGGCAAATTTTCATGGGGCCACAAAAGTCACATCCCGGACACAAAGGTAGGCTTAGAAGGATTATATTTTTATTAGTAAATGTCAGTAAATGTCAATTTCACTGTACACACACAAAGTGACAAAAATATTTCCATCAATAATAATCCAAATGGAAAGATGGACAAAGTCTGAAAAATGCTGCTTGAGAACTTACTCGAGTTTGATTTAAGGATATTTGTTTTGCATATTTTGGCATGTTATGTTGACAATTTGCAGGTTAACAGTTATGAAGCTTTAACTCTTTGAATCTCAATGTCTGCTGATATTAAATAATTATTGTCCCCCCCCCCATGTCCTACAACTGTGGAAATATAAATTGATAACATCATAAAAAATGTTCAAAACCCAAAATGTTGCACAACTTTGAAAATTTAAATAAATGCAAATTGAAAAAATAATGCTTAATAATAAACATTGATATTCTCTGTCCAGATTATAGAAAAAATAAAAATGCAATTCTGACAAGCCTACACAAAGCCCCCCTCCTGCCAAATGTCCCTGCTCTGTAACATGGGGGCCCTAAAGCTATTCAAATCAAAGTCTGCCTGAGCCAGACATCCAACTTGTAAAATTTCAGCCCAAACACTTCACTTTAGTCAAAGTTATAAGCCACTAAAAATAGGCTCTATCATGGGAGGTGTCTGGCCACTATAATAAATAGGCGGCGCTACCAGCCCTGATTATAATATGTGTGTTTTCATGCTTAATCACCATCTTTCAGTTAAATCACTGTAAACAGTGCTCACCATATCCCACCACTCTTTGAATGTCACCTCACTGCACATCTAGTAGTATGAATTACCCTGAGAGAGGTTTTGATTGGGTATAATTTGGTTGGGAGCAGTGCAGTGGAAAAGAAACATCTATCAAAATGACAACCAGTTTACTCAAAGGTCTTTCTCTTGCTTTCCCCTCTGTCAGTAATTCTTGTCAATCAGACATGGGCCCTCCTTGGTTCTGTTTTGATATGTTCAGAGGAAAACATAGACATAAATGTACTCTTAAATACAACACTGTGTTGCCCCATTACCATGCTATCTCAGCACCTTATACTCTTTAATGTAGAGGAGTAAACTTGTGGATTTTAAAGCATTTAGAAGAGTTGAGCTTGAAATTGAAAGCTGTTCTAAACCTGGCAGTCTGCTATATTTATCCTCACAACACCCTTCTGAGGTAGGGAAGTCCTATTCCTCCCATTGCCATACTCAGGTCTGTGGCAGAATATGGAATTAAACCAAAATCTCCCAAATTGCAGGCTAGCAGTCTAACTACTGAGACACCCTTCCTCTCTGTTTGTTCATACTCAGGGCCCAATCCTGGGCAGTGCTTCCTGAGCAGTCATGTTTACCTTCATCTCTTCCTGAAGCCAGTAGGAGTTTGAGTGTTCCATTACCTTCCAGAAAACACTTGCCACATTCCGAAATTAGGTTGTAAGTTTAAAAGAAAAGTATACATGCACGGTAAAAGCCTGTAAAGAAATCTGATGCAGACCCATTCGCCTATCTGTATGGACCCACACATTATACATTTTGCTGTATATAAAGGCATGTGTGTATATTTAACACACGTGCACAAGGACTCGGCAAACAACAATTTAACCAGCATAGCTCTTAGAATTCATGAGTCTCTAAAGACCCTTTTTAGAGGAGTCTCAGCTCATTTTAGAACTCATCAGCTTTATGTGTTGTAAGATTTATTGGAACATAAAACAATGAACTCATTTATACTTCCCTTTCTGCAGTTTCTATTGGTCCCATTCCACTGTCTTTATTCAGCTAAGACCAAACCTAATTTATTGTATTTTGATAACATATGAACAAATTATTTCCTAGAGCAGTCTCCTCCCCACCCCTGGCTAAAAACTTGGATCACATTCTTTAAAATGTCAGTCTTTGCGAGGAGACATACTACTTTACCAATGACCATGTGTTGAATTTGTTTATATTATGTACCTGGCAACAGAGATGATGTCCATACTCATTATTCATGGAAAATGTGCCTCATTAGTGGCAAGATATGCACTGTTGCTGAGCTACATCATTATGGTTTCAGAGTTCAGTGTCTGTCAATAGAGTGCAGATGACCTAAACACTGTTGAATCCTAAAAGGATTTTTGGCTCTGACTCGACACACATCTATGTTATTTACAGCAGAAATACTTATGGCTGCTGAAGGGACTAGTCTTCCGAAGGAATAAGCAACTAGGATTCATAGTAAATAAAACCTCGATGCTCCTCTTGCCTTACTTTTAAACTGGTTGTTTTGAAAGGGAGCAGTCCTGTTTTTATGGTGCAGTGAGCAAATGATTTATTAACCTCAGTGGGCTGCCAATTCTTTCTAGGTTGCCGTTGGCTGGTAACCTGGGAAGTGTATGAACACAGAGATCTTTCAGACAGTTGAAAGTTAGACTTTAAAAGGGTAGATACTCTTTTACTTAGTTATGCAAATGTTCTCTTTTCTCTTTTCTTTTCTTTTCTTTTTTTTTTTTTTTTTGGTCAAGAGACAATTCTTTTTTCCAGTTTAGGATTACTGAAAATATGAGCCTTCTGGTTTCCAGAGGAACATATTCATAAATACTCTTATTCTCCTTTCATTTACACCATGGTCATATAAAAGTAACACCACTGAATTTGAAGGAGATATAGTGGTATAGATCAGAATTAGTGACAGGAGAATTTAGCCGATCATACTGATAGAAAAGCATACTTCTAAATATTTGTGATCTCATTCTGATTTAACCTATACCAGTTTTCCTCTGGCATAACTATTTAATTCAATGGAGTTGCTCCAAATTTACCCTGATGTGAAATCAAATTCAAGGCTTTAGAATAAATTGCATATAGAATTTGAGTCTTCTTTATATAAGAATGTGTATGGAACATGATTGTTGATCATGTTCCTGTTTGGGCCTAACCCTGTAGTCGTGACTCTGTGTTACTTGAATGAAACTCCCTTTGAAGTCACTGAATGCAACGACTGCAGGTTTTGGCTTTTTATGTTAGTGAATCCAAACACTCTTTAAAATAATAAATGTTTAGGAATGCTTCTTTCTGTACCTATATAATTTCTCTTCATCCTTACAGCCACAAAAGCAGCTCTGTGAACTGAGTAAATTCCATCAATGTTGAACTTGAAGGCATTCCAACAGAAAGAATTTTTGGTATCAGTAAAACAGGTTACCAGAAAACCCCCAGCACAAAACCCCCGATGACACTGGCTCTGTTCCTCAAGGACACGGTTTCTCTCTTCTTCCATATTTCTTTTCCACAGCTTCACTTTATTAGCTCCTCTCCGTTTTCAACATTAAGAGCAAACATCATATCAAGTTTTTCTGCTTGGTAGAAGATAACCTGACCTGGCTAGATACCTCTGCTTTCTCAGTATGGCTGCCCCAATGCAAAAGAGTTTTTATTATCCCTAGTTCTCTGCTGGGCTGAAAACATAACATGAACAACAGAGAAAGAAACTGTGTTGTAATATTGCATCATTTTCCCCCTTTGAATGAGAGAAAGTGGTTATTTATTAATATTCTTATTGTCAAGGTCAAACCCAAGCCTACTGCAGCCTTCTGCCAGTGATGCATGTTGGAGAAGATCCACGATGGGGAACAACAACATCAGGAGAATCAACAAAATCTCTTCTCCATTAAATTCTCTTCTTGGACTCTATCAGTCTTCTTTACGGACTGATTTCCCCCCTTCGTTTCAATGCTGCTTCTCACTCAACTAGGTCCTTGCAACAGCTGTGCCTGTCCAGTCATACTATCTGGTCCAGTTTTGCTTTGATTCTTGTGGCCTATTTCTTTTTGTCCTCTTTCTGCAAAGAAGATGCAGGACAAATCACAGGGAAATGGACAAAGACCTAAGGTAGCTGTGCAGAGCTTCTTCATTATCCTCATCTTGGGAGGAGTGGTTCATTTCCTCAAGAAATTATTAAATCATACTCTGCAAATCAAAGGCGTTGAATTGCTTGATCAAAGTATCTATCAGTTACTGAAACATGAGCTTTATAGGGCATGTTTATAATCAGCTGGTGAACCTCAGAAAAGTTTGGTAACAAAGAGTCCCACTTCGTCGGATGCAAGCAGTGGGTATTAGCCCACGAAAGCTTATGCTTCAATACTTTAGTTAGTCTTTAAGGTGCCATAGGATCTTTGTTACCTCTGCTATTCCAGACTAACACGGCTACCTCTCTGATTCAGAAAAGTTTGTTCAAACTGAGCAAATCCAAACAATGCAAATGCTATAGTTCAGCTGTAACTGTTCTCTTTTTCATTCTCTCATTGTTATACTAAAAAAATTCTCCTTTTGTGCTGAAGTTCATACTGTACCTTATCACAGGGCCAGGATCTGTCCCTTAGAGTTTTGTTCAACTGTAGGCTACTCACATGAGTGTGGCAGGAGAGCCTGCACTGCCTGAATATTAAACAGACTAACAGAAAAACAGGACTACTGCATGTTGCATGTACAATTAAATTACCCTGTTAGATCATCTTGTTCATCCCCCTGCCAGTGCAGGGTTGTTCCCTACAGTATATTTTCTAGTACTCTGTCCAATATAGCTTAAAATGACTCAAGTGATGATCACTTACCACTTCCCATGGGAGATTGTATTGCAGTCTAATTGCTTCTCTGTCAAGATGTTTTCCCCCTGATATTCAACCTACATTTCCCTTTGGTTAATTTCATCCCATTATTCTAGCTTTTAACCCCTTGGAACAGCTTCAACAATTTTTCTCCTTCCATGATGATTACATCTCCCCTTTGTCATCACTGAGTCAGGCAACACTTATTTATTGTTGCTCATTTACTCTTTCCTCATAAATCAATCCCTCTAGCCCTTTTATCGCCTGAGGAGAACATGGGAATTATCTGCATTGATTTCCGTTAATGTTTATATATATAATCTGTGGAGTTGGTGGCTATTGTATGATGTCTAAAAAGTGACTAAGGGGTAAATCTTACCAGAAACTGTGGCTATAGGCAGAATTCAGTTGACTGGTGCTCACATGGACAATACCAGGAATCCACTGTGAGGGAGACTACTTCCAATCCTGTGTAGGTGAAATGCAAAAAATAGTTTGGTCAAGTTCAGAAGTCCTGCTCAGAACCTCAGAAGATCTCCAGGCAGGACCTTTCAAAGGACCTTTGAAATAAAAAAGACAGCTTGTTGCTTAAGAGAGAAACACTAACTGGGGCTTCAGGCTGTCCAAGAGACAGCAGTTGTAAGGGTAGCCTGTCCTGTATAGCCCCAATGCTTTGGGGGTGCCTGGCTTCAGCAGAATGTACTTAATTTGGCAAGGGAAGGCTAACTTTGAGATAAGACAAGATATATTTAGGCTTTAGTTATATTTTAACTTTTTATTTTTCTTTGCTTGTGATTTTCCTATGGATAAATAAATCATACTCACTTCCGAACCAGGAATTTTCTGTCATTGCTTTTAGGAGCTGCTTACAGCTCCCAGAGAGAATTCAATAGCAGGAGTCAATTAGGTAGCTGGCAGTGCTAAAGGTAAATATGGTTGGTACACAAGGGGTGCTGTAGTCTGGTGATCCCATCAAAAAGTAAGGAGGACCACAGGGTTGCACCCTGAGAGTTGTCCAGGTATAGGCTCATCACTGTAAAGAAGTGCTCACAGAGAGATTGAGAGAGATAACTAGCGCAGCACACCTCAGAACCGTAACACCATCCTTCATCATTTTTGTTGCTCTTCTCAGTATTGCTTCCAGGTTTTTGACATCTCTTTGGTTTTGTATTGAGGTGTACATAAATGTATCCAGTACTCTAGATGCAATCTTTCCAGTGCCATATAGAAAGGGACTAGCATCTCCCTTGACTGACATGATCTCTTTGTTTATGCAACCCAGAATTAAGCCCTCTATCAGTAGTGCACTTAAGCACATATTTAGGTCCCCTTAACTTCAGTAGGACTTCTCCTATTGAGTTAAGCACATAGGTCCAGTTCAGTAAAGCACTTACCTAACATAAGAGGGTTTTGGTCATAAGTAGAATAACTTATTGATTGTTAATAAACATAGAATTCAGCTAAAGTGCTTGTGCAACACACTCATCTTTCAGCAGCCTAGTGTCAACATTTAGGGGCTCTTGATGACTTGGATGAAGATTCCATGTTTTCCTCTCCATATTTACCATTTCCAATTGTAATTGCTATTTTGGTGGAAACAACAGATCACATGACAGCACCTGCCTGGCACATTATGTGTGCTATGATAATACGGTTAATGATAATCATCAGCATCATCATAATATGGACACAGTGCTATGTTCACAGCTCCTTTCCAACTTGTTAAATATCAAAAGAAACATCTTGTAAAGTAAGCCATCATTGATAATTCACTTTCTCAGCCCTCTCTTTAGCTGAGGTACTATATGCCACAGAAGGTTAATCCTAGCAAAATAATTATAAATTAGGTGTACCTTCTAGAGACAAGAACAGTGAGGAATGAAATCCTTCTTTGGATTCTACGTCAGAGCTTATTAGGGGAAAATATCCTCAAGGTTTTGACACTTGGATAGCAGTTGCATATTTCAGCACACGGGGGGAGCTCCATTTGCTGTCACAAGAGGATGGGAAATAATGTATGTAGAGATGGTTTGCCAGATGGCTTTACAAGCTGGAGACACTAATTTATGAAGAACTTTAACTTTGGCTCCTGACAGATGAGTTATCTCTTGGGACTAGTTTAGACTTGATTCCCAAAGTACAAGCGAAATTTAATTTGTAACCAGCCATAATTCTACTTTGCTTATATCTCAATGTGAGGATCCCAAGTAGGAGCTAAAGCCTGCACTGGGCAATATTCAAACTTGTATAATGTGGTCTGCTTCGGAGCAGGCAAAATAAAACAACAACAAAAAAGGCAAGACCTTACATAGAGAATCTGCAGAACAACACACGTGTACATTTGTCTATATTGCTTCATTTTCCATTCCTGAAAAGCATTTCAGTAAAAGAATGGGCCACCCGGCAAAGATACTAGCCATACAGATATTCGCTGCTTGGTCATTAACCTACAATGTCACCACATGTCATAATTCGGATTCCCTGGCTTCTGCTGACCACTAGACAGTAATGGATGATCTGACATGAGAAAATGGTCTTGGAACCCTATCCTTTGGAGATTTTTGTGTTGTCTGATTTAATGATTCTAGCACAACAGGTTATGCATTAGTTGGACCTAATGTAGGAAACTCTCCCTTTGCATACTGAAGTTCTGGTCTCCTTTGCTGCTTGGCACATCCAAGCAGTTTAATTCTTTGGTAGATGAAAATGAGAAGGCAGTTTTTTCTTGCATTCAAATTGCTTTTTGCTGATGTTTCACATCTCCCCTGTTGGAGATTCTCCCTTCCTTCTGTTTTTCAGTCTCATTAAAATGGTTAAAATTGACTGAAAAAGACAGGGAAGATCTCACGGTGCCAGCCAAGGAGTTCTGGGATTTGCCGCTTCACCAAACCAGGAAGAAGTGAAAGAGTTCTGTCTTCCACTCCACGTTACTTTACCCTGCTGTCTTATGGGAAGGAGCATGCTGCCTACAAAAATATATTTCTAGGGATTTCAAGCTTGTTAGAGTCCTCATGTCCTGGTTTATGGTGTCACACACTTTTAGACCCTGATCCTGCATCCATTGAAGTCAACAGCCAAGCTCCCACCATCTTCAGTGGTACAGGATTAGACTCTAACTAATGGATGCCTCTGAGTTTAGCATAGGCAGATAATCCCCATGTTGTGATGCTGTATTGATGGCTGTGAGAGCTCAGAGAAACCCTTTTCACAAAAGAAAAAAAATATTATATCTGCTACTTCAAAACTCATAAAAAGCTGTAAGTAGATCAGAACTCTGAAACAATAATTTTCCATTTTTAACTCTGCTCCTAGAAAGACAGTCTGCTCTAAATGCCCTTTACTCCAGTTGACCTCAGTAGATGTTGAGGGCATTCAGCACACCGCAAGCATCTCTCAGCACATCACATAACTTGGTTCTTAGTGCTACTTCCTAGTGTCCTTCATTATTCAGTATATCAAGAATAGAATGAATAAAAGTTACGGTTTTTTTTAGAACTGTGCTCTTAGAACCATAGTCCCACTGTAATTATATAAGGTATATTCATGTTAGTGGAGTATATGTAAAATACAAAATTTAAATAAGATATAATTATAATGCTATTACAGGGAATAGTGCTTCCTACAGTGAATAGTCCCATTGCTTTAATGAGCTCTATTCATGATAGTAGGCGTTATATTCAGTGATACAACAGTTGTTTACAGGAGTAGATCCTTAATTTCTTTCTCATACAGCTGTTATCTTAAATTTAGCTTAAATGCTATACAGTTTAAAAGACCATTTATATCATCTACCTACAAGAGCTAGGTAATGTAGTGTAGAATTATTTTCTGTTTTTATTTACAGTGGAAGCTATTGGGCTATATTAATTTGTACCCTCCAGATGCTTTGTGCCACTCTGGTGATGAAAAGTAGCCATAAGCCTGACTGAACTAACCGCGTAAGCTGGGTTTGTAGGTAACTTGTGTCACTGGAGTAGAACATACCAGTTATTATGGCCCAGTGTTTCCACAAGCGGCAAAACATATTGCATTGCTGTTAATATTTAAATGCAGTAAATTGGTAAATGTTAGCTTGAATCTCATAGTCATGATTACTAATAGAAAAGAAGAGAATAAGACCCAGTAAATAGACATCCACCAGCTGTTTCTGGATATAGATGTGTTTCCTAATCTCCTAAAAGAATTTACCTTTTTTTTAGGATGCATATGTGTTTGTATATGAACATAATGAATTCTTTAATTCAATCCATGTAGTATCAGAAAAAGATCACTCTGAATTTGATTGCTAATTAGATCATTTAATGACTACATGAAACAATCAGATTATCATTAATCCAGGGGTTTAAAAATATGATAATTCTTATTTGGGTGTCATTTTCAAAAGCACCTGCATGACTTCGGAGCACAACTTAGTGCTCCTAAATCACTTGGGTGTTTTTGATATCCTACTATTCATTAATTTAGATATTATGCTGTACTGAAGAATTATTACACATTTATTTTCTCTTTCTGCAAACATTCAAGGGTTCCAATCTTTATTTATTTGTACTTTCCTTTCAACAGATATAAGCTTACCAAAGTCAGCAACGATATGCTACACAGCTGCACTACTCAAAGCCAGAGCGGTCTCTGACAAGTAAGTCCATAAGAACTTCTGACCAGCAAAATTCCTTACTGTAAACTCACCAAAGTTTAACTGCAGATTTCTCTTCTATGACCTGGTGAGGTCCCACACCCTGAAAATCTGATGTCCTAGCAGGAGAAATTTTGGCCTGCTGCAAATTTAGAATATGGTTTTTATAAAGAGGAATTTTCACTAATTATCAAATATTGTACCTCACCAATGGTTAAAAAAGAAAAAAAAAAAGGCTTCAATTAAATTACTTTTTTTTAATTTTTATTGATACTATCTGGCTGAGCAATGGCTTCTTGGATAGTATTATAATAAAATGCAGCTGGGAGGTGCTGTGTGGTTGGTCATCTTCACCGTGTATCTAACAGAACCAAGAAAGGTAAAATAACATGACTGTACTAATAGCAATTTTCTTCGACAAATACTATCCTAGCAGTGTTCATCTATTTGATTTTAGGCAGGTAGATTTAGCGTTTACTATGTAAGGGTTCCTGACAGCTCAATGGAAATAGATGGTATATGTTTTTAAAGACACAAATGTTTGCTTATTCCTGGTACGGTTTTCTCTTAGGACACAGCCCTCCAAGGTTCTGAGCACTCCTATGTGGTGCTGAGTATCATCGACTCCTGAAATCAGCCGGAGTTGAAAATGTTCAGCCCTTCACAAGAACGCTCAGCACCTTGCAGGATCAAGCCCTAAGAGCCAGATTCTGCTCCTGGATGCGTGCACACAAATCCCAAGCTGGAGGAGTTGTGTATACATATCTGGGGGGGGGAATGTGGCTCTAAAGTTGGAAAGCAAGCAGAGTAGAAAGCCGCTTCCTTTCCTGACGTCAGACAGTTTGCTTTTAAGTGAATGTGCACTTCAAGATCTAAGTAATTTTCTTTCATTCTTTTTATCCTGTAGATCGCCAGTACCTACTGCAACATCTTTCCTCCCTACACAGCGACTCCAGCTTGGGAGGGCAGGGCTAAGGTTGTCACAGCTTTCCCTGTGGTGTCTGCCTGCCAAGTACAGCTCTGGAGTTAGCCGTGGGGTGTGAGGTGAGAAAGAGATTGCATGGTCTGGTTTTTCATTCACTGGGGCAGATGATTTGCCCGCAGTTTGGGCATCCAACCCTCACTGGTGCAACTGAAAGTAGACCACCCGCTACTGCTGCTGTACCATGCTTTAATCCCAACCTGACCCAGGGGCATTGGGTTGGGAACCTCCCTAAAATCTCCCCAAATATGTTTTTAATAGAAGCATACTAACAATTATTTAACATTATTTTCTATTTTTTGGAAACTTCTGCCTTGATAAACCCCCCTAGTAAGGTCCTATAGAAAATTTAGTTGAGCAGCGTAGAAAGAATTGACTGTTTGAACTTACTTCCTGCCATGATTAGATGCAAACATGCTTTCCACTTCTGCAGGGATTTTCATTGGCCTTGATGTAATAGGTCATTCAGAGTTTCCATTTACTATGGAAGTTTGGAGAGCATAGGAAATTGTCTCAGCCTGGTTACACGGGCCCTTGGTCTAGTTTTCTTTCTGGCTTTTACTTGCTAGCATTTCTGACCTAATGTATTTGTTTCTTTGCTTTTGCAGATTTTCTCCAGAGGCTGCCTCAAGGCGAGGGCTGAGTACAGCAGAGATGAATGCAGTAGAAGCTATTCACAGAGCAGTAGAATTTAATCCACATGTGCCAAAAGTGAGTATGGAGAAATCACTGTCATAAGTTTTATTAAAACAGGAGACATATCCTTTGGTTTTAAAGAGGTAGAGTAGCAAGTGGTGGTTGCTGGAAGGGGAGCAGTCAGAGGGAGGTGAAGGGGCTATGTTTATACCCTGCTATATGCATATGGGGAGCATTAGATACCATAGGAAACAGACATGGCACCTAATATTAGGTCTTGAAACTCTTAAGTATTAACTGATAAAAGTCTGTCAATCTGAATATCAACAGAATACTGGACATTGACTGTAGGCACCCTGATGCCACATTGATGAACACATTGGAAGTATCCATGTAGATAGATTATTCCTTAAATAATAATAATACAATGACAATCATAGAAAAGATCTTCAGGTTAAAAAAATGGTTGTCTGTATTTCATGGATCACACATAGGATATATTTTCAGTATGCTGCAAAGGGATTTATGTTCACATTTCCTGTTATGCTTCATATAATTTGTATTTATAACTCTTCATGCAATGCCCCACCATTAAAACTCCACAAACTATTCAGGGCTTGCTCATTTGTAAATGAAAAATCACAGAAAGGACAATGTTAAAGGTGGAAAGGATTTTTTTATTCTTTTTTATAATTCCCTCAATCCCTCTCTAATGATACATTGTAGCAGTAAGACTCCTGGCTTCTGAGCACTAAGAGCTAATGCTGTTTCTTATTTTCTCGCCTGATCCTCAGCATTGTACAGGACCACTGTCAGCAGTGGCAGATAAAAGTGCTCCTCTCACTGCAGGAAGGGCCCTTCCCAGTAGTATGCAGAGATTAAACACTTTCCCTGTAAGGTCGATGTATTTTTTGCCTTCTCCCGGTGACTAGTCACTAACCAGCATGATTCTTTCTAGCAATTCCTGCCTCCATTGTAATAACCAGAAAGCATGTTTTATTAGTCAGTCATTCCATCTCTAGTGGCAGTAAAAGGAGAAGATGATAATATCTTACATTTGCCATCCCAAGGCATTTTACAAATGTAAACCTGTATAGAAACTCTAGACAGGAATCACTTACCCTGCCACTGAAATGCAGCCATCTCTGGGGTACAATACAGCAGTTGTTTTGACAGCCCACAACAACACTTCACAGCAGATTAGGAGAGAAAAATGAACAGTATGTTCATTTGAAAGAGCAGGATGGTTACTTTAAGTAAACAGAACATAAATCAAGTTAGAATCTGATTGAGACACCATAATTAACGCCCTCAATCTTATGAAAAATGCTGTAGGATCTTTAATATACCCAAATGGTTGTGGTTATTATTCATTATTTATTTGTATTACCCTAGTGCCCAGAAGCCCTAGTCATGGGCCTACTGTGCTAGGTAGCTACACAAACACAGAACAAAAAGACAATCCCTTCCCCAGAGAGCATAATCTTGAATTTCTTTTTTTCTTGTCTCAGCTGAAAGAAGCCTGTCATTTTACAGCATACTGTAAAGGTCCAAGCAGGATAGCGTATTGCTATATTTTTTCAGAATATACTTGGAATGGAAACTTAAACTCCAAAATGGTGGGTCAGTTTTGCACGGCTGAGACTTATGGATCTGGGTATGGGAGAATTCCTCACTGTGTAGGCAAATTCTTGGATGGCTTTAGGACAGGGGTCTCAAACTCAAATGACCACGAGGGCCGCATGAGGACTAGTGCACTGGCTCGAGGGCCGCACCACTGACAAACACACACACCCTCGCTGCCCGGGCTGTGCCCCCACTCCACCCCTTCTATGAGGACTAGTGCACTGGCCCGAGGGCCGCACCACTGACACACACCCCGCCCTTGCTGCCCCGGCTTCGCCCTCACTCCACCCCTTCCAAGGGGTCCCACCCCTGCCCCACCTCCTCCTCTGAGCACGCAGCTCCCCATTCCCTCCTGGAAAGCACTAGGCACCACCAACAGCTGTTTGGCAAACAAAGCAAGAGCAATCTAGGAAGTCCAGAGCTAGAAACACACGTGGCCCAGCCAGGCAGCAGAGAAGCCTCCACTTCTGGCCCCTCCATCCTGCAAACTGCTATGGGGGGACCGGCGGGGGGGGGGGGGGGGGGGCGCCAGGAAGCTTGGCGGGCCGCAGGGAAGGGCTTTGCGGGCCGCATGTGGCCCCCGGGCCGCATGTTTGAGACCCCTGCTTTAGGACCTGGGTAGCAGCATCTTTTGCATCCCATTCCTGACTGCTGGTGCAAGGGCCATGGCCAAGCGAAAGGCAAAATACCTGAAGCTCCTTTATTGCCTGACAATCCCTGCTGGCCCTAATTCATGTTGCTATTCTGATTTGGAATCAGGGGATCACAAATGTGGCGTAGGGTCACCTTTGTGCACATGCACACACATGAATATGCAAGCTATGTTGAATACTCTATGGCCACACTTATAGAGTAGGAATCTAATTTAGTGATCATCTTAGAAAAAGGAATAGAAAATGGAACATGTATCAATTGTCAGGTTTGCAATGTAATAAAAGGGAGTAACACAAGAATGATTAAAGGGTTGGAAAAATTGTGATCGATTAAAAGAGCTCAATGTATTTAGTTTAACAAAGAGAAGGCTAATGGGTGACTTGATTACAGCATTTAGGTACCAATATGGGAAACAGATATTGATAATGGGCTCTTCAGCAGACAAAGGCTGGAAGTTGAGGTTGGACAAATCCAGACAGGAAATAAGATGAACATTTTAAACAGAAAGTAATAAACTTTTGGAACAATTTGCCAATGGTTGTTATGAATTCTCCATCACTGGAAATTTTTAAATCAAGATTGGATGCTTTTCTAAGAGACATTTTCTAGTTCGAACAGGAATTATTTTGGGGGAAGTTCTGTGGCCTGTGTTACACAGCAGGTCAGACTAGATGACCACAGTGGTCCCTTCTGGCCTTGTGCTCTATGAATCTAGGCAAGTTCCTAGCTGCACCATTGAGAATAGTCAGGGAACAACATTACTGAGATTACTGCGGATGGAAGGTATAAATGCATTTCTTTGTCTTCACAATTTCCATCTCAGATACTTGCAACCTAGCATCCTCAGAGCCAGTGCATATCCCAGAATGTTTTCTTCATCTTAGAATTAAAATCTGAACTAGAAAAATGAGATTCAAAAGAAAACTCTTGAGGAAACAGGAAAAGATGGGAACGGTGCTGGAACATGGGGGCAGGGGGAACTCCTGAGTTAGGTATTGAAGATCTAGGGTGTCCAAGATCCACCTGTAACCTGATACAGCTTTATTTATGACAGACATTGATGTCCCACATTCACTCGTGCACTCCTCCATGTTCTATTTATTTTTCCCTGAGAGAGGGAAAGTCTTTGCATGGGATACAAATACATTCAAGGCTGGCCATGTAATTTCCGTAAAGTCCTTAAAATGGAACATTTTAAATAGCCCCAGATCCCAGGGCTTATGTACCAGTATGATATGCATCTTAGAAACACCTACTCTAAATATATAAACCACTTTGTACTTGTGACAGAGTGGGAATACTGTGTGGGTGCCTCAGTTTCTCCTGTGCATTTCTTGGGTCTCTAGGTGGTGGGATAGGAGCTGAGAGTGTTGCAGAACAGAGTGACAGTGTAAGTAAGTGACCGACCTGTCTTGGCAATTGAGGGCCTGACCCTTCCCCCCTCTCAAGGTGTTGGCTGGAAGTGTTGAATAACAAAGGGGTCAGGTGATATCTCCTAGCTCGGGAAAGAGACAAAGGAAAAGCAGGGGAGGTGCTAGAGGGGGAGTTTCAGTCTGGATCTGGCTGGGGGCAGGCGAAGAGCTACAGGCAGGCTCTGCGGCCCCCAAAATGGACCCAGTGGAGGGGTCGCATTCGCTCTACCTAGATTATGTTCCTGTCATCTAATAAACCTGTGTTTTACTGGCTGGCTGAGAGTCACGTTTGACTGTGGAGTTGGGGTTCAGGATCCACGAGTTCCCCCAGGACCCCGCCTGGGTTGGCTCGCTGGGGGAAGCACACGGAGGGGCAGAAGGTGCTGAATGCTCTGAGGTCAGCCCCAGGAAGGTGGAAGCTGTAAGCTGTGAAGCTCCTAGACTTGGAGACAGGCTGTTCACAGAGAGGAAGCTTTCCCTCAGAGTCCTGACTGGCTTCATAGGGAGCAGATCCAGACCATCGCCTCGGGCACTCCATGACAGTACAGCACTATTCCAGAGTTCTTTTTAGCATTTCTGTAATATAGAGAGATTCACAAGGGAAAAGGCAAATACAGTGACTCTTTCCCTGAGAATAATTTCCATTAGATAACTCCATCTGCTGTCCTTTACATGTGGATTTGAACATAGTCACTGATTTTTTGGGGCCCTTTCGGAATAAGGAAATGGAAATGGCTAGCAAGCTTAGGTTGGCCACAGAACTTTGTGTTTCATATCAACTTAGCAGTCATGAACCTCTCTAATCTCCAGTATCTGTTGGCAGCTTGACAAAATCTGAATCTTTCTGTTTGGAAAGGAGGTACATTCTTTAAACATCAGTGATGGAAAATGCACTTAGATTTTTCACCTCTTTTGTTGTCACTGAGGTGCACCTAATTTCACTGATGTTAAGTGACTTCACATCACCCTGGGTTTCCCTTAGTAAACAGCAAACATCACTGGAGGTTCCTTTTTCAAGGCTTTATATGGTTGAAAGCAGGGGTGGGCAAACGATGGTCCGCGGGCCACATCCAGCCCACCAGCCAATTTAATCCAGCCCTCAAGCTCCTGCTGGGGAGCAGGGTCTGGGATTTGCCCCACTCCCGCACTCCAGCTGGGGAGCAGGTTTGGAAGCCGTTCCGTGCAGCTCGTGGAAGCAGGAGCATGCCTCCCCTCCTGCTCCTATGTTTAGGGGCAGCAAGGGGGCTTTGCGCACTACCCCCACTCCGGGAACTGCACCCGATTTGAGCTGCAGAGGTGGCACCTGCAGAGAGGGCAGCCCACAGAGCTGTCTAGTTGTGCCTCTGTGTAGGAGCTGGAGGGGGGCCATGCTGCTGCTTCTGGGAGCTGCTTGAGGTAAGCACTGCCCTGAGCCTGAACCCCTGAACCCCTCCCATGACCCAACCCCTTTCCCCAGCCTGACCCTATCCCACCCTCTGAACCCCTCAGTCCCATCCCAGAACACCCTCCTGCACCCCACATCCCTCATCTCCAACCCCACCCCAGAGCCTGCACCCACAGCCAGAGCCCTTACTTCTCCACACATGCATTCCCCAAACCCCTACCCCAGCCTGACCCCCTCCTGCACCTTGAACTCATTTCTGGTCCCACCCTAGAGCCCACACTCCCAACCCCAATTCTATGAGCATTCATGGCCTACCAAACAATTTCCATACTCAGATGTTTGCCCATTCCATACAAAATGTTTGCCCATCGCTGACTTAAGGTCTTTTCTTAAAACTGTGCATTGCTGGGAGGCTTTTTCTCTGTTAATAGTTATTCTTGGCACTAGGCACGTCCTCCATTTTTGTTGTGTTTCAGTGACAATTCCACTTTCCTCTTACACCCACCACCAGCTCAGTGATGCCTGAGGCACTGGTGATTTTTTTTTTTTTTGCTGAGTCTGGCAAACTGGTTCACACACACATACACACAGAGAGTGAGGGAAGTTTGACACTCTCCTTATCCTTGGGCTGACATGGGGTCTGTGAGACGGAACAGGCTGGGCAAGCAGAGACTTTTCAATGGTCTTATTGAGAGAGAGAGAGAGAGAGAGAAAAGAAAAAAGAGGCAACATCAACACCGGGAGATGAAGGCAGGACAGGGAACAAAGCAAGCAAAGTGCCGTATAAATGATGATAATAACTAATGACATCAAAACTGAATTGGCAAGTCATGTGCTGGGAATCTTGTCCTAAAGATTTGTTCTATTGGATGATATCACTGTTATCCTCATCTTCCTTTCCAACTGCCCTTCTAGTCTTTGTACCTCTCAACTCTTGAATCAGAGACAAGAATCAGAGATGGTCAAAAATTTAAAATTTCAACAAAGTATTTGCAATTTTTTTAATGTTTCACAGAAGAAAATTATTTTTCAGACAACTCGCAGAGTGGTTGAAATTCTTCTGCATTTTTCAACCATCTCTCTCTTAAATTAGGTTGCAAGGACTGTTTCTGCTACCTACCACCATAGAGTACTGTTGCTGACAAGGCCTTTTTGTGCTGCCAAACTACATATAAAACATAAGGCTTTTCCTTTTCTAAGAACAGTTGTGTCTCTGGTTTCTTGCAGGCATCATTGAATAAGTGGGGCTGCAGGAGGGATTTGAGTGGAAAAGGATAGTGTCATTAGGGACTACCTCAGAGAGAGTGCTCCATGCAAAAGGAGCGGCATGGGGGAATGCGTGGAAACAGTTTGTGTGTGTGTGTGTGTGTGTGTGTGTGTGTGTGTGTGTGTGTGTGTGTGTGTGTGTGTGTGTGTGTGTGTGTGTGTGAGAAATACACACACGTACACACAGAGATTTTGTAGGCACTCGGGATTACTTACCTGACTCAGTACACTCATCTATAAGGCAGCCATCCCAAACTCGTGATCATAAAATACCACTCTAAGGTGTTCCATATTGGAACACACTTTCTGAACTGATCTGTAAGGCCACTACCCTCTGTGCATTTAGATCGGTGGTTCTCAAACTTTCCCCCACCACGACGCATTTTTACTTTGTCTCAATGCTCTGCGGACCCTTGTATGTCCGCTGAAAAGCTGCCAAATTGATTACTTCCGCCTTCGGCGGCTATTTTCGGTGGACATGCCGAGCGCTCCCGAAATAGTTCGTCATGTCCACCAAAAAGCCGCCAAATGTGGAGGTAATCAATTCTGCGGCTTTTCGGCGGTGCAAGGAGCTCACAACCCCTTGGGAGGCAGCTGGCGACCTCCCGAGGGGTCGCGACCCCCGGTTTGAGAACCGTCGATTTAAATCCCTCCTGAAGACCCAATTCTCCTGTGACACCTGTAAGAAATTAGCCATCCAATAATGGCGGGAAGAGAGCCAACAGAGGATCATCTATGTAACTGACTAGAAAAATAATGTTAGAACTCTGATCTCAAAGGTGCCCCCGTTTTTACAAGCCAGATTTAAACTGAGTTAATATTGTCCACACCAATGTAACTAAACCACTTTAAAAACAGATTTTACTTTAACTATTTCTAGTTTTGTGTGTTGTGAGACTGTTGTGTGTTGACAAGTCCTTAGCAAGATATGGCCAGTCATCACCTGAATAACCCTCCCCCTTCTCTTTTCTGATTGTCTTTTTAATTTGTCTGAAGAGTAAAGACAATGCATCCCTGTATGTTTGTGCATCACCTAGTATGTTGTAGAAATAAATAATATAAATAAATTAATATGCCACATAAGAAATCCGTGTAGTCTGCATATATCATGTTTACTACAGAAAAGCTATTCCAGAAATATTTTAGAAAAATTTTAAACAATTTAATGCAACTTTTAAAAATATTTCTTCACCCATACAGCTGGACTTCTTAATTACCATCAGTCCAATACTACAGGCATCAGAGGGAGTCATGAAAAATTGCAAGATTACCTAAAATAGCTTTTCTGTGCCTGGAAAGATCAGTATATTGGAACTTAATAAGGCTTAATACGGCTAGTGCTATACATCTCACTGGGAAGGTGAAATCTCCCTTATTCCAGTGGTAAAAAGCTCTTATATTGTAGTTTACGTGATTGTAAGACTTTACTAGTGTCACTAGTGCAGGACTGAATATTGCCTGTTATGGGCCTTGGTGAAATTTTACAGGGAAATTGCACATTTGGGAGAAAGGAAGAAACATTTCTCAGTTAGGTTTTTTGTTTGGAGTTTTGTTATTTTGGGGGAGGAGGGATGGGTTATAAGAAGACATTTGGAATGTTAGAAGTAGTCCCAATAGAGAAGGATTAGTGGTCAGAGTACAACTGATGCAATCAAATAAACTATATATATTAATTCATGTTAATGAAGTAGCAAGAGTCTGTACTTGACTTCGTGATTACACTCTATGTGTACATAGAAATGAAGTTAATCACAAACTGAAAGCTTTTTGGAAAAGGGGCTCTCTCTATCTATGAGTTTGTACAGCACTTAACACAAAGAGGCCCTTATTATGATTAGGTCTACAGGCATTACAACAATACAAATAATAATTTGCATTTTAGCCTCACAAACACTGATTAAGAGGCATACTTCCATATGTACACATGGTGAATCACACATTGCTAGAAAAAATATGGCTTCATTAAATAACAGTGCAAAGCCAGACCAAGGCACAGTATTTCAGTGCTGGATTGCCACTTTCAGTTGCTGATTTTAGTAGTATTATTGTTTACATTTAAATTGTGTTAGCACTAAAGGCCAACCAATTCAGGGTCCGATTGTCCTAGTGTAGAGTTATATAGAAAATGACAGTCCTTGACCCAAACCGCTTACAATCTAAAAGATAAAACATAACAAGAGGGGAGGGGAAGCTGGAATAAACTGGGCAAGGAGAATGGGACTGTGAGTCGAGAAAGAGACTGGGATAGGGTGAGGGAAAGGGGAGGTGAGATTGAGAGCCAGTTGGCATGGTGGGAGGAGAACACTAAGATCAGATGAGCTGCTAGATGGAGGAGGAAGACTGAACAAGGATATTAGGACTAGCAAGAAGTGGGTTGGGATGGGGAGAGTGGAGACCGATCTGATGATGAGCTGTGGTATGGAGGGAAAACTGGGACTCATGGAGTAAAGAGACTGCGGCATGTCACTAAAACAAAACTTTCCACAAGAGGCCACCAACATGCCATACCATAACATAACATAATATATAATGGCTATTAGCCAGGATGGGTAGGGGTGGTGTCCCTAATCTTAGTTTGCCAGAAGCTGGGAATGGGCAACAGGGGATGGATCACTTGATGATTACTTGTTCTGTTCATTTCCTTTGAAGCACCTTACATTGGCCACTGTCAGAAGACAGGATACTGGGCTAGGTAGACCTTTGGTCTGACCCAGTATGGCCATTCTTATATATATATATATAAGAATGGCCATACTGGGTCAGACCAAAGGTCTCATATATATATATATGAGAATGGCCATACTGGGTCAGACCAAAGGTCTCATATATATATATATGAGAATGGCCATACTGGGTCAGACCAAAGGTCTCATATATATATGAGAATGGCCATACTGGGTCAGACCAAAGGTCTATCTAGCCCAGTATCCTGTCTTCTGACAGTGGCCAATGTAAGGTGCTTCAAAGGAAATGAACAGAACAAGTAATCATCAAGTGATCCATCCCCTGTTGCCCATTCCCAGCTTCTGGCAAACTAAGATTAGGGACACCACCCCTACCCATCCTGGCTAATATCCATTGGTGGACCTATCCTCCATGAATTTACCTAGACTAAACATATGCACCTCATATTCTGGGTGCCTGAATGAGATTCAGATCTGATTCAATCGGATGTCAATGGGAGCTGTGCTTTGACTATATATAATACTAAGTACTCTGAAAACCAGGCCCGACGTGTCTCAAATTAAGCACCCAAAGTTAGTGGACACTTCTGGGTAAGTTTTGACCTTATCCTCTCTGTATGTCAGCTTCCCCATCTGTAAAATGGGATTATATCTCCCCTTCATCTCTCTCAGGTGTTGTGATGCTAAATTAATGTTGGTGGAGCACTTGGATACAATAGCCATGAGTGCTATGTGGGAAGACCATGAGGAAATTAATAATTCTGTCCTCAGACCAAGCTTTGAATAGTCTGCACTAATTAAGTGCTGGGGCTGCACATTGAACAACGGAGCTAAAACAAAATATTGAAGACCTGCTCGTTAATTGAGCACCATCCATTCCATGCACTGAATAAGGCAGGCATCCTATGGAAAAACTAGTATAGCTCATGTAATTAGAGACTATCATAATGCATATCCACAAGGGGGCCAGATAATGCACAGGGAACCTTAATTTGAGCATTTCCTAACTTTTTAGTGCTTGAATTTACAATGCTAATAATATTCTTTTAATATTCGCTTTTTTTTAACAAGAGTAATAGATTTATCTTCAGCAAAATTGCCACACATCCCATAGGACACAACAAAATGCAACACTTCTTGAGAATAGGACTCAGTTGTAGGGACTGAGACAGGAAATGCAGCCCAGTACAGCAGCATCAGTCCTGTATTTATTTTCCAAGGCCTAGACTGTAGCAGGGCTCTAAGGAAGAGTAAGGTTCTGTACAGCCACACAGGTATGTGGAAGGGAGTAAAGTCCATACAGCTTTGCAGGACCTACCCAGATAAATCTCTTGGATGTTTGACGTTTAAATCTCTTGGATGTTTTTCTAAAACATGTGCTGTAGTTCAAATAGGAATTATTTTGGGGAAGGTTTGTGGCCTGTGTTTTACCTGAGGTCAGGCTAGATGACCACAAGGGTTCCTTCTGGCCTTAGTGGCTTGGGGGTGGGAGGAGAGGCAGAGAGAGATGTGGAGTAGGTTGAGGAGTGATTTCCTCCTTATATACACCACTGGCTGGTTCGCAGTAGGAATGGGGAGGGTAATGGGCCTGTTAGACTATGCTACCCACCATTCTTATACCTGCGCTACCACAGAAAAGAGACGCTCTAGAGCAGCGGTTCTCAAACTTGTTGAGACCGCGACCCCTTTTTCTGCTCTGGCGGCGCGGCGCGACCCCTCCATGTCTGCCGAAAAGCCACCAACTTCAATACTTCCGCATTCGGTGGAAAGCCGCCGAATGCAGAAATAAAGGCACAGACCCCGCTGTGCCCCGGCCCCAGTCCCCACCGCGGGCGGGCTCCCGGCTGCAGCCCCGGCCCCAGTCCCCGCCACGGGCTACTACATCAGTGATTACTTTGTCCTTTAAAATGATATTGGAGGCAGTAAATCGTGTGCTACTGCTCATATGTCAGGTTCAGTGATATCTGTTTCCCCCAGTGACAGCTGTCTCTTTGATATGTTGTCTGTTTAGCCTGTTAATCGACTTTTCACCTGCATTTGGAGCTGCTGCTGGGCCCAATGTAGTGTCAGACTGTTGATGGGCCCTGAAAGCTGGGAGGCTTTTTTTTTCTTTATCAACTTTTGATCCTGTGTTGATTCTGGGAGCCAGGATCCCAGTGAAGTTGGGCCGAGAACGATAATTGTGTTTTGCAGGGAAATTCAAAATTTTGGGAGGTTGTTCTGAATTGGAATGAAATCAGATTTAAAAATCTCAAAATTCTTCATGAAACGGAGTTGCCATTCTCGACCCAGCTCTAATCTTGCCATTAAACCGGGACCTGTTCCTGTGAGACCTCCGTGTAGGGAACTTCCATTGAAACATTGGCAGTGCTGTGCACAGAGGGTGGAATTGACCCCACTGCAGAGGAATGGAACAAGATTTGTTTTGAGGGCTTAAAAGGATTTCAGTCACGTGGAGGCTTGTGCCAACCTTCTGCACAAGGGTGAATTTCACCCAAACGACTTGCAAGATGGAGACCAGGTTTGGGAAAGTAACTGCCACCAACCCTGATCGTCTGTAGTGTGGAGTGCTGCATCTTCAGGCCAACGGCTGTTAGAAATATCTTCTGAGTATTGTAATTTTTAGAACTAAGAATAACATGGAGTGGGAGGAGTGGAAAGATAATTGTATATATCATCACAGTTAATGATTGGGTCCAATATTTATTAGCTATTGTCAAGAGATTTCTTGTTTTTGTATCTGTTACATTTAATTTAATTTTATTTTATTTTTGTGACCATGAGGAGACAACAAACAGTAGGTAGGAATCAAAGTAACAAGATTTAATCCAAGCATTCTTTGGGAAAAGACACTGCTGTTATATTTTTTTTCTCCAGATAATGAAATATCTTTGCAAGGCTTTTAGTTTTTCCTTTAATTCAAATATTTAAATGTTAAATATCTGTCTTGCCACTTATTCTAATAGTTGCAAAAGAGAACACTAAGATAGGAGTTAGATGTTCTAACATTGTAAAAATCAAGATAATGCTTTGTAGTTAATGCAGACATGCTCCTTTCTGCTAAAAGGTGGAATCTTTGCTTTGAAATATGCAGTCATTTTAAGGGAACCGATAAGAAACATTTCTGACTTCTTTGCAGCCCTGAGCCATCCCAACTCTCATGGCCGATGAATTTGGATTCAACATTTCATTCCACTCTCTATTGTAGCCATTACTTTGACTCCCCTCCCACACCAAATTATCCATCCCATTAAATGTTTGCTCCCAAACCAGTCCACCTGCTGCTCTCATCATATATGCAGTTGAACGTCTCTACGTAAAATCCAAGTATCACACAGACTTCCTCCACTGCAAATTCATCCTCCCCTCCCTCAGTACTGTTGTCTACGTCAAAACCAGTGCTACTTCTCCCTCCTGGAATTACCCACTTATTCACCTTTTCCTGTTCTGTAAACCCCTTTCCTCATCTTCCCAGGTCCTACCTGATTTTTTCAATCAGAAGATTTATGAAATCTATGATGGCTTCCCTGCAATAAACGCCTCCCCCTCACCGCTTCTTTTCCTTCCCCTCTGATCCCTCCTCTTCCTTCCCTTCTCACCCCTTGCTGACTCTGACATCACAGTTGTTTCCTCTCACCTGTCCCCTCAACCCATTCCTTCGGGGTTATTGACTCACCACCCCTAACTCTTACCTACTCTTGCCTCAATCTTTTTCTCTCTTCTGCCTCCCATTTGCTTTGCATACAAGCATGGGCTAGTTCCTCCATTCTTAAAATTAGCCCATGAAAGTGACTGTGAAAGAATTATGCCCCAATACACCCATTTCACCTTGGTCTCGGACTTGGCCCTTAGTGAGTGCCTCTTCTGCTCTCTCTACTCCCTCTGCCCTGCAGTGGGTTCTGCAATCCTTGTTCTTCCAGACCAAAGCCAGGGTAGCTGTCTGCATTCCCAGCCCCTTTTAACTCAACAAGTACCACTGGGTGTGGGGTGGGGCACTGGCTTCATTCTCTTTTCGAAGGCAGATGACCGATGTGACACACAACAGCTGTTTCTTTAAAATCAAGATACTTAAATAGTAGAGTAAAAGCACAGAGTAAAAAGGAAATTTACAGACAAAACAAAGTTAAACACATATCTCTCTTGTCTAGGATTGATCTTTGCTATAAGCTTACCAGGCAGGCTGTCCATCTTCAGTTACCTCACAGACAGTATGTTTTTATTCCACCATGCTGGGTTCCCTTGTCATCCATCTCTGGCTTATGTTTATCAACCCTTTGTCATCATTTTATTCCCCTGGTGAATGCATTTCCCTACTCCCAGCAAAACCAGTCTGCTCACCGCTCCCAAGTTCTGATACAGGCTATCAAATAGCTCCATGTATTATAACAGCTCTTAAACCAAGACTTTATTGCTTTCTCTTATCTGTGAGGATGTTCTCATAGTGCAAACAGCCCCCATGCAAAATACATACTCAGGTGCAGGATATAGATATATTTTGGTAGCAGATATAGATATATTTTGGTAGCAGATCATAATATTCCATTAAAACAGGAGAATCTATCATCTGAGTGTCACAGTAACCTCTCCATCTCTCTCTACCATCCCACATTAGCATGGCCTTACCAAATTGACTATCTCTTTTTTCATAAATTTCACATTTAAAAAATCTTGAATTTCACGGTTTCAGATATTTAAATCTTAAATTACATGGGGTTGTAAAAAGCATGAATATGTATTTTAAAATAGTAAACTATAAACATGTAAATCCTTTAAGTCAACATTTCTCAAACTGGGGGTCCCGATGCACAAGGGGGTCAGAAGGCTACTGTAAAGGTGTCACGGTATTGCCACCCTTACTTATGTACTTCCTTCAGAGCTGGACGGCCGGAGAGCGGCGGCAACTGGCTGGGTGCCCCACTCTGAAGGCAATGCAGAAATAAGAGTGGCAATACCGCAACCCTCTAAAATAGCTTTGCTAACTCTCTTTTGGTTGGGACCCCCATTTGAGAATCACTGCCTATGGCATAGGGTAACAGTACACAACAGACCAGATTTCAAAGGCAGATTAGATTTCATGGTCTGTGATGCATTTTTTGTGGTCATGAATTTGGTAGGGCCCTATATATTAGCAATAGCAGTAGTATAGCTGGTCTGAAAATGTCAAAGATTTTGATATTGTGTCAAAGAACATAGAGGAAATTGTTCAGAAACATTTTCAATTTTTCTCTTCCCTTTGCTGATAGCTCTAATTATTGCTTGTTTCTGGTAACACCCACAGCCTGCTAAATGCTCTGCAAACAGAAAGATGAGAGTAAATGGTCCATTTTCAACTGCTACATTGACTTAATCTCCTCTAACTCACTTCTGCATCCCCTCCAATCTGACTTCCACCCTCTCTATTCTACTGCGAATACATTTACCAGATGCTCAAAGTACCTCTTCTTCCTTCCCAAGCCTCAGGGCCTTCACTGCATTCTTTGTGCTGCCTTTTTTACTCTTGATCACTCCTTTCCCCTTGACGCCTTATCCTTCCTTTGCATTCATAATCATTTTCTCTCATGGTTCTCCTCTTGCCTCTTTTACTACTCTTCCAGGGACTCCACTGGCAGCTCCTCGTCCTCCTTTCTCTGCAGGTTTCTCTTTTAGTATGTTCCTCTTCTCCCCCTGCACCTTATCGCTTGCCTATCCTTCTCTGCTCACCAGTTTCTACAATTCTCTACATATTTCTGCCTTTCTTTCTATCTCTCAGGCTTGGTGTCACCTCTCTTTCTATCTCTCAATCTTGGTGTCACCTCTACTTCCCTTCTTCTTCTCCACACACATCCAGCCTGTCCTAAATCTGGTGGTTTCTTTTAACATAATCTTACTAAAGTCTCCCTTTCTTTCTATCCTGATGGCTTTTGAGCCTGTGAAGCCATTGTTATTTCCCTCTTCCTTCGTGATACCCAAATCACTCAGTTCTAATCCATTCCAACACTGAAGCCAACCTTATACTTGCCTTTGGATCTGACCATGTCACCCTACTCTTTAAATCAGCCCACTGGCCATTGCCTGTTGCATCAAGTTTTAAGATCTCATCCTAGCCTTCAAGAGCCTGCCTATCTCCACTGTGGTCTAGAACTGGAATCTTATCTCCCATTGGTGTTCAGTGTTCTCCCTCACCTGCATCACTTGGCCCTGATGACATCTTCATTTCCTTCTGCCACTCCCATCTTTGTACCTGCTTCTATGACACTCCTTACGTATGGAATACACTCCCCGTATCCATGTGTTAGCTCCCCCCTGCCATGCACACGTGCACACATACATTTTTATTAAAGTATTTTAAAGATTCCGTTCTTCTACAACAGCCACAAATAGAAAAAAATGGAAAATCTTAGATTAAGAGTGTCAGAAGGATAAGAGGTTTCTCCAAGGTCTCTCCCTCCTCTAGATCTCCTAGTGGATCTTGTCTGTCCGTGTTCAAGACTGTAAACTTTCTATGGAGAGCTCTTTCTTAATAACTGAATCTAACAGTGCTGAGGATATTGTTGGCACTTGCAGAAGAAGAAACATTTATACATAGCCATAACTCACCCTTTTGGTCAGTGCAATGCTCAACATCCTAGAAGTAGCACATTGGTTGTTTATTCCTTTGCTTTCACTGTAACCAGACAAGTCATTGAGGAATCAGAAGTGGGTCTCAAAGAAGGTTGTTTAATAACAAGCTCAACTTGTCATCCTGATCTAAGTTTCATAAAGGCATTGTAGCTGAAGCTTGGAGAGAAGGGTAGGTCAGAGTTCCCTTTTCCCCAGTGCTAAAAAACACTGGGTTAATGCAGTTTCAGAAGACCAAGAAGCAGGTTGTGGAAAGTTTTGTATTCTTCCCTGAAGGTGAGGTCCTGGCACAGAGCCACTTTGCTCTACAGCATAGAAGAAAGAGTAAATTACTTGAGGTGGGCTATGTAAAGAAAGGTTTTGTGGTAAAGCAGACTGGAATAAGAGAGGAGTCTGGGCCTTTAAAATATAGATCTCTCTCTCTCTCTCTCTCTCTCTCTCTCCACAACATTAAGCATCTGGTGGCATATTTTAGTGTTTGGGATAATTCAATAATTATCTTCAAGTGCAGTTGGTGATGTTACATATTTGATGAAACACAGGAATAAAAGCACTTTAGAGAAATAAAGCTTTCAGTGTGCATTGAGGAATTGCAAGCAGCTACTGTGTTTATTATCACATCTGAAATAATTGTGTTCTGCCTTTCTATTGCAGTATCTACTAGAAATGAAAAGCTTAATACTGCCCCCTGAACATATTCTGAAGAGAGGGGACAGTGAAGCAATAGCATATGCGTTCTTTCACCTTCAGCACTGGAAAAGGGTAGAAGGGGCACTGAATCTCTTACATTGTACGTGGGAAGGCAGTAAGTAATTCTTTCTCAGAAACATTTTCAGGAATTGAAAAGATACGACCACATATTTCCATGGAATATTACGAGTAAATAATCATTTGTACAGTACAGAACCTTCCATCTAAGGAGCTCATAGTACTTCAAACCATTAATAAATTAAGCTTCACAGCACCTCTGGGTGGTAGGTATTTATTCTTGTTTCATTCTTTAGATGGGTCAAATTATCTTTCTTCAGGTCATGCAGGAAGTTATTGGCAAAGTTGGGAAGAGAACTGAGGAGTCCTGATTCCCAGCCTCCTGCTCACACCAGTAAACCACTCGCTTTGTGGAAAATTAAATGTTAACAAACCCTATCAATGGCCTATAATGAATTTTGGACCTGCAAATTCTGTGCTAGTTACAAAGCCAAATAGGAAAGATACCACTAACAATGAGGAGACTTTTATGATATGTTTGTATGAGCAATAATAATAATAGTGTGTTCAACAGAACTGCAAAGGTTTTTTGTTGAGCCTTATTGAGACAGATCCCAGCGCCACATACAGCCCCTTTGTGTTGCTACAGAGATGCAAAGGTGCTGTAAAACCATCCTAACTGGACAGCTGAGGGTTACTCAGCCTGGATAGAAATCCCCTATAACACCTACTTCCCACTCTGCCTCTGGTGTAAGGGCCATGTTCCCAGGAGCAGTAGGGTGCAGTGCCAGTGCCACTGTGCTCTGGTGATCTCCAGCTGGCATAATTTCAGAGGAACCCTGAAGTCTGCTGGGCTCAGTGAGCTTTGAGAGCATAAGGAATGTAGGAGCATGCCCCATGGAACTATTTGTCTCCAAATTCTGGACCAGGATTAAGCTACTGTAGTATTCCCCCCAGGGACTGCATTAAAGTGACTAATCTGGAGTTCAGTTTTACCTTTACCAGTGTCAGTTTGCAAATACAAACTTCCTTCGTTTAACTAAGGAGAGAAAGCAAAGCCTTGTACTTAAAGCACAGCACCGAAGACTCAGGAGATCTGGGTTCTAATTGCCGTGTGAGGCTGAGCAAAATCACTTTTCTGTACCTTGTTTTTCTCACCTGTAAAATGGGGGTGATAATTTCTTTCTTCACAGAGGTCTTGTAGAGCTTAGTTCATTAATATTTGAGAGCCTGATACTGAAGATATTATAAAGTACAAAGTGTATTATCTTCATTAAACCAAATAAATCAACTTAATGTTTTGTATTCAGTAAGCTTTATTCTTTCCAGCCTGGTGATAATACATTTGCAATATTTTGTGTGTTTTCAATAACTGTGTTGAATTTTAATTTTGTGAAGTGTTTTCACCTTTATAATCATGTACACTTGAAAAAACCCGCCAGGAAATTTTTTTAAAAAAGTGGTGTTTAGAATGACCTTTCGTGAGATTGTTTATAGTGATTTTTTTCTGTAATCACTTTTCACTTCTTTTCTGATTTCTCTCATTTTTGCAGCCTCCTTATGTTCCATTCTTTGTCCTGTTTTTCTCTCTCTATTATGTCTTCATTCAGATCTCACATTTAAAGTACACCTTTCCCACCATGTCTATCACACTGATAATCAACCAAAGCAATATATTTTATACAAGCTTAATTAAAGTGAATTATCCTCTCATCCACCATTCGCCTGAATTTTGTCTAATCTAGATTGTAAACTGTTTGGGAAAGGGATTATATATTGTAACACTCCCTGCAAATTGGTGGTGCTCAATAAATAATTCAGTTTCCTTGTTGTATGTGGTTTGCCCCATTGTGTTTGTCCCACATGTCACGTGCGCGCTGTGACAGATCGCCTTCTCACCCCCCTCAGGAATACAGGCAGGAAACCCTTTTTTGCTCCAAACAGTGCTCTTTAATTTACAGTGCAGGCCCCACCACCAATATATACAACTTTATACAGTGCAGTCCTTTTAGTTACAGCTCTACAGCTTCAGCTCTGAATAGCTCATTAACATCCAGCTCTCAATAGCTCATTAACATCCAGCTCTCAATAGCTCATTATATACAGCTCTGAATATACCGCTCTAAACAGCTACAGGGGGAGGCTGAGTTCACTACCCCCGGTTGGGACCTCCTCCCCAACTGCACCCGCAGAGTGAGTATTGGGTAGCTCTAGCATACAGTTATACAGCTCTACAGACTCTATATAGTCCAGCTAACAGTTATACAGCTCTACGGACTCTATGTAGTCCAGCTAACATACAAACACAGCTCTGAATAGCTCATGCCACCACCCCTGGGCTTCCTTCCTGGCAGCCTTATATCCCCCACAGGAGGCTGCCAGGTGCAACTCATGCAGGCTGATTGCCCTGCAAGCCAGGTGGCTAATTAGCCTTCCTGCAAGGGAGGTTTGCAGAGGGCTTCTGCTCCCTCTTAAAGGGGCGGCAGGCTGGGTCAAGCCCACCCTGCCACAGCGCACACACATGCGCACACACACACACACACTTCTGTATTCTACTTGTTCTCTCACTACTTACTTATTTATCCCCATCTCAGTCTCCTCCGTTATTTCCTTTGTCATCTCCTATTCCTTCCCAATGGCTCACCTTGATGGTTTCTCTTCATCTTCTATTCTGAATTGTTTCTTCTCCTCCACTCACCATTTCATAGCAATTATGTTCAGAAAGGCATTACCACAAGATCATATAATTTCATAGTAATTTCTTGCTCCAGTTCCTATTGAATGAAGCATTCTTTGCTTTGTACCAATGGGACCTCATGCTACAGTTTTACTATTTTCTCTCTTTCTTCCCTCCACAGACTTAAAAATGTATTTTATCCTAAGCATGGGTCAATAAAAATAATGGCCACTCATTTCCACCTTCTTCTAAAAGAAACAGCTGTAATCCGTTTTGATTAGTTATTTCAAAGAAATGTAAACAGTGGGCCAAATCCTGAGAGCCTTATTCAGATTTTTACTCCTTCCTCACGCAGGCAGAATCCCATTTATTTAAATAGGATTTTGCCTAAGTAACAACTGAGTCAAGAGCTCAGTGTGTGGCCCTATATTAGTGTCTTTCAGTTGCACATCTCTTCTCTAATTAATATTCTTTATAGATGTTGTAAATTAAACATTTGATTATATTGTATTATGTCATTCTGACAGTTTCATGTCCCTTATATGCAAAAAGCTTCCTTGGCATGTCTGTCCTACCAAAATTTAAACTCGTATGAACCATGGGAGAGGAATAAAAACTTACCTGGCTCCCAATTCTTCCTGCCAGTGTACAGTATATTGAGTGCAGCACTTGATCACTTGCTGATGCTCTCTGTACTGATATCTCTCAACATAGCAATAAAGTCTTAAATTATAGCATGCCATTAAGTTACTTAAACTACCAGCAGCTATCACTTTACCAGCTTGAATGTAGGAAGTTGATATCTAAAAATGAATATTACTAAATTTTATCTGGGTGGGACTTGGACAAAGTTAAGTACTCTCATTTCTTAAAGTAAATTATTTTGTGGTGCATTTTCACATTTGCTTCTGGGAGGAAAGCAGATTGTTCCTTCTAAGGCAAACTCTAACTGAAACATGTCTAGAAAACCTCATTGGCCTAGCAGTCAGGAGGATTTGTGGTATTTTTAACCACAAAATAATTGTTGGGCTTTCCCCCACTCCCTAAACTGCACTCCACAACTCAGAAAAGAATTAGTTTTAAAAAAATAATAATAAATCACATTGGAATATTGGTCATTTTCTGGCATTGTTTCAGTTTCCCACCTATCAAAATGCACTTTCATTTGCAATAAACCTCAAACGCCAAAATGATGCAATATGGGATGTCGCTTTGTTTGGCTTGATGTAGATGTTATATGCAGTAAAATCCTTTATTGCAAATATGTCTGAGTTTCAAAGGTTTCCAAAATGTATGACCCATTGCTGACTCTGTCCCTAAAATTTGACCACATATTCTCCAGTGTAACTATGAAGGTGAAAACAACTTATTTTCTTACCATTACATTTCTTACATTTTATCTTTTGCCTTGCAACTTTCTGTTTGTTAGCTAGCCTCTGTGTTACCTGAATTGTTTTGTGGACAGTAGGGTTAGATAATAGAGTAGTGGGGCGAGGAGTTGCCACACCCACCCACACAGTATTACCAGTCTAATCTGAATATAAATATTACATTTTAGAGAGAGTGATAAAGTTGCAATAATTCATTTTGAAATGCAGCTTGTCTTATATAAACCCCTTTCTTCAATGCTGGTAATGTTGGGCAATTAATTCCTCTTGGCCAACAATTCCCCAAATTTGGTTTCAGTTCAAAGATAAGCTTGTTTAAAAAATTCAGCAAAATCTGTCCAGCTGTTTCTGAGTTCTGTGTGTAATAAAATAAACACCACCAATTCCCCTTATGGGGTGATCAGAAATTGTATGCAAACATGCTTCAATATGAGCTGTATGAATTTTGTTCAGCCTTAGTTATTTTGTAGATCGAATTGAGATCTAATGGACAAGCCAGGAAGGAAGGAAACTCAATCAGTAGTTCTGAAGTAATGGACAATGGGTCTTTCTTCACATTTATGTAAAAGAATATTAAGTTAGATTTTTTTGGTTGGTATAAGCCTTAGGATATTGGGTTTGCACTCATGCTGTTGGGGCACTTGAAGGGCTTTTATTTAATTCTGCGGGGACATTTAAAGTGCAGCTAAGTTTATAGCACTTTACAGAGTTATGAATGTTGTAATGTTCCATGTGGGGCAGCTGGTAGTGGCATTGCCACCTAATAGAATCAGGGCAGGGCAGGGAGCCTGAACTCTTTAGTGCTGTTCTATTTCTGCCACTCATTGGCCTCAGTAATACACTGATGTTTCTACATTTCAGGGGTCAATTCACATTATGACTTAAAGGCCTGTCCCTTAAACTCTGTGGGGTCTATTCAGATCTGGATTTTGTAGGAAAAAGCCAGGCTGAGGGGCTGCTGGTAGTTTAAAATGACCTTGTGGAGAGTTACAGCAGGATGAGCCATCTGCAACCATTTTTCCTCCCTGACCAGAGGTAGCCAGTGCGGACCAAAAAGTGAATAGAGAAGGCATGGCCATGGTTTCTCATCCCTCCAGGGAGAAAGCCCCCCCATGCTGGAATCAAACCACATACTTACTTACGCCACACTCCCTCTTCTTTAATATGTAGCTGGTGTTCAGTTTTATTAGGCTTCTTGTTTGACGAGGTGGGGAAAGACAATTCACCACACAACAGACCTGTGACCGGTGCTCAGACCATTGACCCTGTGTATCTAAGTGCATCTGTTGGGTCAACTCCGAGGGGAGAAAACTAGGCTACTGCTCCAAGAAAAGGAGGTTGGCACAGGCCCCCTGAGACACTCCCCAAATGCTGTCTCCTGTGCCAGCTGTGTGAGATTTACCACAGCTGCAGGCCTACTCTAATCTCCACGAGGAAGAAAGAGGGGCAAGATTTGTGAGAGGATAGTTAGGAGGGTATGTTAAAATATTTGTTTGAGATGCCTGCTCCCTTCAGCTGCTGCTGAGGTGCCAGCAGCAGAGCAATTCCATGGCCCAAATTACCTGATTGTCCTCAGTATCGGTTGTGCTAGTGCAGAGATCCCACATATGGGAATCAAGTGTCAAAGGGCCAGGGTTTGGTCCAATTAGGGGTTATTTCATGTGCACACTAACACATCCTTTGCTTGCTCCCAGGAAAAAAACCATGGAATCTGGGCTTAAAATAGAAAGTATAGTTAATTAATTAATAGAAAATATAGGGCTCGAAGGGTCCTTGAGAGGTCATCTAGGCCAGGCCCCTGCACTGAGGCAAGACCAAGTAAACTAGACCATCCCTGACAAATCTTTTCTAACCTCTTCTTAGAAACTTCCAATGACGGGGATTCCACAATCTCCCTCTGAATCCTATTCCAGAATTTAACTACCCTTATTGTTAGAAAAGTTTTCTTAAAATTTAACCTAGATCTCCCTTGTTGCAAATTTAGCCCATTACTCTCCTTCCTTCAATGGATATATGATCTGACCTCTGGTCACATCTCTTGTGAGGTGAATTGTCTTTCCCCACCTTGACAACTGATCACTGTCCTTTTTATAACAGCCCTTAATATATTTGAAAACTGTTATAAGGTTCCCCCTCAGTCTCTTTTCTCAAGACTAAACAGGCCCAGTTTTTTAACCTTTCCTCAGTTTTTTAAAGCTTTTATCGCTTGTATTGCTGTTCTCCCGACTCTCCAGTTTGTCCAAATCTTTCCTAAAGTTTGAGGCCTCACCACTGCTATGAGCATCTTGAAAGCATCTGGAAGATGAAAAAGCGCTATATATCTTATGTATTAAAGCATTCACATGGGTTTATATTTAAAAAGGTCTTGAGATAAAACCACCCATCAATTAAAGTAAATTTTGTTTAAACAGTGTTGTTGTAGTTTCAATTTTGGTTCATTACTTCCTGAAGGAGATCTTGTAATATAAATTGTTAAAGTAAATCACATTAAACATTTTCCTAGAAGCTGGTCCTGCTTAGACAGGTTTCTAGTTTCTTTCAGAGTGGGTCTTACATGGGTTGCAGTATTGTGCAGGGAGATCTATCTTTTATATTTTCCAGCAGTGCCACGTTAGTCTTTCCTCATATTAAAATCACTGATTGAAACAACATGAATCTTTCACTTCTGAAGAGCTAAGGACCAAAGGGTTTTTAATATTTTAATCTCTAAGAAATTCCTGTTACTTCAGGAAAATTGATAAAAAAAATTACCTCAGCAAACCATAAATGGACAGGATCTCTCTTAGAGTTTAGAGAGGTTTATATGCACTTTGGCGCAAGATATTATTACCTTTGAGCGATATAACGATGGTGTAGATTGACTGCATTTCAAAGGCTGGAATCACATACATAATGTTTTTATTTTTCAATAATAGTCAGACACCAGAATAAAACCCATATGTTAGCTAAAGCTGGTTACAGTGGAATACTGTCCGTCTTCATTGAGAACATTCTTTCTTGTTTATTACTATTTTAAACAAATACACTGAAAATACAGTATAGGATGTAACCATAATTATTTTAAATGTAGTACTTACAACTGAAAATATTGTGGTACATAGCAATCATTCATTCTTAATACAATTCCTCTTTGCCCTGTGTGAGATATATCATGGAGCACTGCTGTGTGTTTGTGTGCCCTGTGTGAGATATATCATGGAGCACTGCTGTGTGTATATGTGTGTGTGTGTGTGTGTGTGTGTGTGTGTGTGTGTGTGTGTTCTGCACCTACAGCATATAGTACTTCTAGGACATCTGGTGAGGAAAAATTGCTTCAATGAATGATGTTCATAGGAATAGTGAGAATAGCATATTGATGACATCTTAACAGTGGAACTAACATATAGGATAATAGAAAAGAATGGATTGATTGCAAAACTATAATTCAGTCAAGGGTTCTGATGGTTCCATAAGCCACAGGAATATAACTCAGGTGGTTTATGACATCATCAGAATACAGATTTAGCAATCAATTTGCCCCCTCTCAGTTATTATTTTAGATTTAAATGTTACATATATTTTTTAAAAATACAAAAGATAAAGTATTATTTAATCTGTGACTTGAATGCTCATGCTGGAAACCTTGCTTGATCTGCTACATTGAAAAAGAATGCATTACTGGAACCTGCTTTTAATAATTCTTTATTAATCTGAGATTGCCAAATGAACAAATACAACCCACATTATCATGTTGAAAGCATAGAGCTATTTCCTGACTGGCAGAATGTTTGTTACATGTTTTGTTGCAAGTGTGTCCTGGGTAATTTGTTGGGGGCACCGTACTACTTTCTTCCTGCATGCAAAACTCCCACTAAAGTCAGTGAAAATTTTGGGTTATCAGAAAAATGCAAGTATTGGGCCCTATTTGGCAACACTGTTTTTGAGGTGCTCTCTGTAAATAAAGTAGGGCTGCTGTACCATAGCTACTCTTTTTTCCCCCTTAATCTCAAAAGTCTTGAAATCTCTAAAAATGCTAAGTCAAAAATTTCAAATTTAAATATCTAAATTTAGGTTCCTGACACCCTGAGCCCTCAAACAGATAGTTATGTGGTAGACTTGACTCTTGTAAAGTGATCCCACTGACTCCAACGAGACTATAGATGTGAGTAAAAATTAAATATGTGGATAAGTGTTTGCCGGATCGATGGCTAAATGCACAGTTAGACTGTTAAATAAGTATTTTGTGGCCCAGTAGTAGGCACCCAAGTATGAAAATTTGGGATTTAGTGCCGAGTTTGTTTTTGATTTTTAAAGTCATTTATACAGACAAAGTGCCCTGCTGAATATGTCATGCAAATACTGCACTCACAATAAACTGTCCAATGTGTTGTTTTTGTCCTTTTCAGCTTTCAGAATGATCCCTTATCCTTTGGAAAAAGGACACCTTTTTTACCCATACCCCATCTGTACAGAAACAGCAGACAGAGAGCTACTTCCATGTAAGTCTGAACTTTTTCTCTTTTTTATCCCTGGTTCTTGGCACCAAAGAGTCATTTATCACAGTTCTGCAATACAAGCCTCCACTGATACCTATTAAGTTGGATTCACTGAATTAGAATGATTGGCTGACAGTGAAGCTTGAGTTCACTCGATTGTTAAAATGGTAATTCATAGCCACAGCTCATAAAGTTTTAGGTATTTTTATTGATGTCAAAAAAGAAAGAAAATCCGATTACCTTGGGGATGAACTTCTTTTAAAAATCTATTGTTTATTTATTACCAAGACAGATAAAGTATGTTTGTTCCTTTATCTAGGATATCATACCATCAAACTAAAAATACAGTTGTCATGCCATACAGTCCTAATGCAGGAAACCACTATCTAAATTCAAGGCAGTTTTGCCTTCCCAAGACTGCAGGATTGAGTCTGCATATGGACCATTAACTAAGTACCAAATTATTGTGACCTCTTGTATGAGAGCTATTGTAAGAGACACCTAGTCACAAAAAGGGTTTTCTTCCTGTAATGATGTGTGTGATTCTTATAAAGATATTAATGTGAAATTACACCAGTCGTTTATTATTATGAATTCGTAAAGCACCAAGAGTGTTCTAAATGTTGCGCAAGATACAGATATAAAGATAGTCCCTTGCCCTTGGAGAGAAGTCAATGGGACTGCTACACGAGTCACTTTTTGCAGTATCAGGCCTAATAGGAAATGTCACACACTTAGAGCGTCATTCCCGCGCTGCTTCCCGTTGAAGTCAATGGGACTTGGTTGGAGAGCACAGATGCTTATGCGGGGGTGTTTGCAGAATCAGGTTCTAAAAGGCAGACATATGATGCACTGGGGCACTCAAAAAAGGGAGTAAATTTAAATTATTTTTTGAAAAATCAGTGAAGATGGGCTTGTGTTCCATTTGTGTTTTGTGTCTCTCCTGGAAAAGATCTTCCTTTTTTAACAACTCCAGTTTGAGCTAAATTATGTTTAACTATTTTTAGTAAATCTATCTGGGTAAACTGTAGGTAGAAGTAATATAACAAGAGCCCTCTCGTTGTCAGGCCTTTTTTTCACAACACATTCCCTCTGATATTACACAATAATCCTTGGCAACCAGCTCCATCTCCCCACCCCGTTATAATCACCCTAATTATAACAATACCTCTTAGGATTCTCAGAATGCTTTACTCCAAGGGATTCTGTTCAATGGAGGGTGGAGTGTCAGGGAAATTTGGGAATGACAGAATGATACAGAATAGTCAGCATTCTCCCTTTTAGGTGCAAAATTAATTGGTGTTGTCAGATGTTAGAAGCAAGGGACTCTTTAATACCGTACATTGATGGTGATGTTTTGCTCTGATAATTGTGAGAAATGCCTTTTGCTGTCAAATCTTTGGGGTTTGAGAAAAGAAGGTTTTCACAACCTCTGAGAGACGCAGGTTGTGTCAAGGACCTTTACACCACATGCCTGTTTAAACCTTTAATTGTTTATTTTTTAAAGGTAATTTTCGGTAGATAATTTGAAAAAAGAGTCTCTGCTGAAATAATATCAGAGCTCAGGGGTTTGCATGAGGAACAGTTTGCTTCAAATGAGAGAGAGAGAGAGAGATTGAAAATATTAACCCCGGCTAAGTACAGACATCAATCAGACCTAATTTTTGCTGTAACTGGTTAATGAACTACAACAATAGATTGGTAAACAAAACAAGGAATACTTGTAGCACCTTAGAGACTAACCAATTTATTTCAGCATAAGCTTTCGTGGGCTATAGCTCACTTCATCGGATGCATAGAATGGAACACACAGACATAAGATGCATTTATATACACAGATATCCAATGAAGTGGGCTATAGCCCACGAAAGCTTATGCTGAAATAAACTGGTTAGTCTCTAAGGTGCCAGAGTATTCTTCGTTTTGTTTACGGATACAGACTAACATGGCTGCTAATCTTAAACCTATAACAATAGATTGGGGATACTTCTTCCCCCAAGAGCACATTGTGCGTCTCTTCAGGCCAAAGCCAAAGACTTTTCCGTTTCCCTTTTAGTTTATATTGATGTTAAAAAAAATTTATTCTTCAAATGCCCCATTTGGTGGTTTGTGGAGTGGTTTCTTTCCCTGCCTTTATTTCAGCAAGTTTTCCTATCCTGGACAAGTTGCATTAGTTAATCCACAGCAGCATCTAAAAAATAAGTGTATTAATATGGAGATGAAGATGCTGAAGGAATTGACAAGCGGAGGGATGGCTATGCTGGTAGGAGTCAAGGAAGGCACAGAAGATTATAGTGGACAGAAGGGTAGGGAAATGGGAAGAGGAGTCTCAAGTGATTCTGGCATTCAGAACCTTTTGATGTTTCTTCCCACAAAACCAAACCTTGGAACCTTTGTGGCTTCTTTGTAATTGCTTAACCCTCATGAGAAGATATTTTACCTACACCATGTTTTTCCTTTCGGCTTTCCTCTGCAGCATTTCATGAAGTTTCAGTTTATCCCAAGAAAGAGCTTCCTTTCTTTATACTCTTCACTGCTGGATTATGTTCCTTCACAGCCATGCTAGCCCTCCTGACACATCAGTTCCCGGAGCTTATGGGGGTCTTCGCAAAAGCTGTGAGTATTCACTGACGCGCCTTGGTTTGGGTAAATACCAACACAAAACAAAAAGGGAAATGCACAAATAAATGGTGCTGAGCTAAATATTGCTGAATATGAAGTATCTGGATATTTCATAGTACAAAAGGAACATCAAGGGGTCTGTCACTGAACAGGAGAACATTTAGAAATCATTTAAGGAGCTAATCAGTAAAATACACTCCAGTCTTTCCTCTCTGGATTATATGACTCTGTTGTTGGTCTTGGTTTCTTGTGGCTCTGCCAAAAAGGAGGGGGATATCTGTGTTTTCATGGATAATCCAATAAAGTAAACTAATAACAGATTGCAGCGCCCCAGCATGTCCAGAAAATTAAAATTGTAAGGCTGCGCAAGGTTGTGATAACTACACAGTACTTCCCAGTGCAAGACAGGGACGGCACAAACTCTAAGTAGTACAAGAAAAAATATGGTTCACTGTTAACCAAATCAAATTTCAGTGTCCTCTTTTGAAACTGCAACAAATAATACAGTCTCAGTGGTTGTATGCAGCCCTCATATTCCAGCTCTCCCTTAGATGCATCTTCTCAGGGCACTATTAGTTGTGCTTTTCTGGCCACTGAGCTTTAATATGGGGAAAACAAGTTGTACTCCAACTGGCTTTTTTCCTTGTGAAGTCTAAGAGCATCACTACTCTGATTTGCACAGCCACAGGAGCATGTGGAAAATTCACTTCCCAGCAAAGTTCCAGCAAGACCCTTCCTCCAAGAAATGCTGAGAACCCAGAGCAATAATTTATTATTTAATGTATTTCTTATTGTGGAGCTCCGTAGGTCCAAAATGCCTTCTTGGTTGTCTTCTTATTTCCAAATGATGCTAAAGTTCCTCTGCACTCATTTAGGTTTTTTCTGGGCGTTGAGGAGGCTTTGATAGAGCTCTCAAGGTATCCCAAGGCTCGTTCTTTAGCGCCTTTTTCAAGACCCTATATCCTTCTGACTAGGAAGGATTGTCCAGGGACCCCTTTTGGAGTCAAACAGCTACTCCATCATCCAGGCTGGTCAAATATATCAGAGCTTTAATCCCAAGCACTAGTAGTAGTTTGTGTTTGTTATGGCAACAGCTCTTGCATTAAGAATTCCTCTGTCTGCAGGCGAAGAGGATAGATGACTCGATCAGTTGGGGTAAAAGCTAATGTGTCTGTCAACAAAAAAAATACAGTAACTTGCTTGAAATAAGAATCAGAGAGGTAGCCGTGTTAGTCTGGAATAGCAGAGGTAACAAAGAGTCCTGTGGCACCTTAAAGACTAACTATAAAGTTTTGAAGCATAAGCTTTCGTGGGCTAATACCCACTTCATCGGATGCAAGCAGTGGAGGGTAGGACGGGGGGGTCCGGCGCGGGGCTGCTCGAGCGGGGAGGTCCGGCGCGGGGCTGCTCGGGCGGGCGGGGGGGGTTCGTGGGGCTGTTTGGGCGGGCGCAGGGGTCCGCGGGGCTGCTCGGGCAGGCAGGGCGGTCTGGCGCGGGGCTGCTCGGGCGAGCGGGGCAGTTCGCGGGGCTGCTCGGACGTCGGAGGCTTAAAGTCAGATGCCTCTTCACTAGATGAAAATCGACCTAGAGAGGTCGATTTTAGCGCTACTTCTCTCGTCAGGCAGGAGTTATAAAGTCGATTTTGAGGGCCCTTTAAATCGACTTTAAGGGCATGCCTGTGAAGACAGGTACACGTTTAGTTCGACTTAACGTCGTTAAAGTCGGCGTTAAGTCCTAGTGAAGACATGCCCTTTGTTACCTTTGCTTGAAATAGTCCTTTATGCATTTACCCTTGAGTGTATCTTTAGGTGGCATGTATTGTTGTTATTGTTAGTATGGACATGGAAGAGGACCTCATCCTGCTAAGTGCTGTACAAACACAGAACAAAAAGATGGTCCCTGATTCATAGAGTTTACTCTAAGTACAAGACAAGAGTCAACAGATGGATACAGACAGACAGTACAAGGAAACAATGAGAGAAAAATGGTCAGCTTGATAGTCTGTGATATAAACACATCAGTTATCATTGTTATTTATTATTTATATCACCAAAGTGCCTAGAACAGGGGTCTCAAACATGCGGCCCGGGGGCCACATGCGGCCCGCAAAGCCCTTCCCTGCGGCCCGCCAAGCTTCCTGGCGCCCCCCCAGGCCCCCCATAGCACTTTGCAGGACGGAGGGGCCAGAAGTGGAGGCTTCTCTGCTGCCTGGCTGGGCCGCGCGTGTTTCTAGCTCTGGACTTCCTAGATTGCTCTTGCTTTGTTTGCCAAACAGCTGTTGGTGGTGCCTAGCGCTTTCCAGGAGGGAATGGGGAGCTGCGTGCTCAGAGGAGGAGGTGGGGCAGGGGTGGGACCTCTTGGAAGGGGTGGAGTGGGGGCGGAGCCGGGGCAGCGAGGGCAGGGTGTGTGTCAGTGGTGTGGCCCTCGGGCTAGTGCACTAATCCTCATGGAAGGGGTGGAGTGGGGGCAGAGCCGGGGCAGCGAGGGTGTGTGTGTATGTCAGTGGTGCGGCCCTCGGGCCAGTGCACTAGTCCTCTTGGAAGGGGTGGAGTGGGGGGCAGAGCCGGGGCAGCGAGGGCAGGGTGTGTGTCAGTGGTGCGGCCCTCGGGCCAGCACTAGTCCTCATGCGGCCCTCATGGTCATTTGAGTTTGAGACCCCTGGCCTAGAACCAGATTTTTTTGTAGGAATCACAGCAAAGGATTTTAAGGCTGGTTAGGTGTATGAGTAAGGGATACGTTCCCAGGAAACTTTCTTCATAGAATAATACATTTTAAAAAAGCAATGACTCTGAAGCACAGATTTTTCTTCCAGTCTGCTTTGTTCATTCAATATGCAGTATGCCATTATTAGCAGCCAGTGAGCCAAATTCTGCCCTCCTGTGGACCCTGTGCAACCCCATTAGCTATCAGCCTCATGACTTATTTAAGAGCAAAGAGTTAAAATTGTCTGAGCACCTGAGGTAATGATCCTGCTACAGGTAATGAGGTGCTCGAATCAGACAAACCTGATTGTGGACTTTCATGGGCTTCACTTGGCATTTTTTGTGTGATGGGTGCTATCCGATATGGATGTTAATATTTACATTTGTGATGTACTAGCAGTTCTTTCCTCAAATAGCTGTAGCTTTGGACACCAAAGTCACTTTGGGAATACAATATAACCAAGAGGATCTATTCCTTTGATATGTATATGTACCTTCCATTAATGTTAATGGAATAGAAGCCTCAGGGTTCAATATGTAACTGCATCCTGAATCTGAGAATAGAGTGCAGCACAATAAATGAACACAAACAAAACTAAATTAATGCCATGTTATTAACCATGTATGAATTAGGCAGTGTCACTAACCTCTGTGTACATCTCTGAAGCTACATGGCATATTTGCTATGTTAACTAACATTCATAGGGATTTAGTTATGTGGCTATCTTAATAAACAAAAACAGGCAGCAGCTAGCTTTTAATTGTGAATGGGCAGAGTGAAAATCAGGCCAGTCTGGTACCTGCCCATGGATATTTCCACTGCTTGCATCCGACGAAGTGGGTATTAGCCCACGAAAGCTTATGCTTCAATACTTTAGTTAGTCTTTAAGGTGCCACAGGACTCTTTGTCACTTCTGCAATTCCAGACTAACACGGCTACCTCTCTGATTCGTAAAGTGGCAATGTAGATAGTGCTACAGCGCTGTGAGCTGTGCTCCCAGCACTGGGAGCTACTCCTCTCTCAGAGGTGGTTTTATTACAGCGGTGGAAGAGCTCTCTCCCAGCGCTGGACACAGCCACGTTAAAGCACCGCACCAACCCCATCGGCTGTCAGCTGTCTACACAGCTATGTCGGCTGTGTGGACATACCCTAAGAAGTGTAATGACAAACATTCCTTTGACAGGCAGTGATATCAAGGCTCAGTGGAACAGACCTCCAGCAAGCCACAGCTGTGTCTTTTCACCTTGTAAGGGAATGAATTGAACATTGCTAAAACAATGAATGTTCTGAATATCATCTGGGTTGTGTGTGTGGAATTAATACTTTTGTCTGATTTACGTGCTGTGGTTTAACCAACATCCTGGGATGTACTGTAACTATTGCTAAACTACAAGAATAAGTCCTAAATTTAGCCTAGCTAAATTGTTCTTCTACTAACATCTGTCAATCCCAAGAGCACTGCACAAGTGTAACTGAGAACCATCTTGGACCAATTTAAAAACTAAATCCAAGTTCATATTACTGCCAGTTGAGGTTTAGCAATTTACAAAAAATGATGTACTTCAGTTAAACTGAATATAGCATGTGTGGAGCTGTTTGCATTTGTTAAGCACCTACTTGGGGAACAAATATTTGATAATGGGTGCTCTTCGGTCTAGCTGGCATAGGTATAACAAGATTGAGTGGCTGGAAGCTGAAGCTAGAGAAATTCACACTAGAAATAAGGCGCACATTTTTAACAAAGAAAGTAATTAACCATTGCAACAGCTTACCAAGGGTTGTGGTGGATTCTCCTTCACTGCCAATTTTTCCTGAAAGATATGCTGTAGGTCAAACAGGAATTATTTCAGGGAAGTTCCATGGCCTGTGTTGTGAAGGAAGTTAGCCTAGGTGATCTAACAATCCCTTCTGGCCTTAAATTCTATGAATCTATGAAACTTGCAAGTACAGCCACAGGCCCCCAGTCCAGGCTACTGACACTTTGAAGCTAATACAAGTCTGTGAATATTATTCATTCTGTCCTCACAGCGCTTGGGAGAGAGAGAGTCCCTTGTGTAGACACCTGCTTCATCTCATAACTGAACTTGCAGCAGGTCTTGGTGGTAAAAAACAACAACAACCCTCCTGTCTAGGTTGAGAAAAGGAACCAGGGGTACTTGAGGGGGGGAAAGACTAGAGGAAATTGAGGTAATACAAAGAGAGCAGAGTACTACCTGAAGCAATATATTTTATTATTCTAGACTGCTGGTTTCAGTCAAAGCTGAAATCTAATTGGTCCTAAACTCTCTGTGAGTCCACGGTAAGACTAAAATAACTTATTTAACAATGAAACATCACAGTTAATACAAGAGAAGTCCTTGATCACTCCCATTCAGGGCAAACTAAGTGGTCCATAAACAGTAACGCTCCAAAAGATACAAATTAAAAGCTGAATCAGACTCTGGGTTTTTACAGTTTCTGTGCTAGGGATTTTCGAGGCTCCCTACGAAATGTCCACATCCACTTTGTGCATCCGGAGGGCTGGCTTTTATGCAGCTTGTATGGGGAAGTAGGCTTTGTAATATAGTCAAAGTGTCCAGGTGTCATAGTAGTGATGCTTATAAGTGCTTGTAATAATAATAATGACATGACAGGTGAGAGGTACATTCCTGTAGCTTCTCTTTTTAGGCTTTCTCTTTTCTCACTCCTCTGCTTCCAGTCTGTAATGAAAGTCACTTTCCTCCCCTCCCCAATCCCCTTCATTGACCTCCCATCTCTTACTGCATCAAACACCTGGTCCCTGTCTTCACAGTCATGGCCCTAACAATCTCATCAGTTTACATCACCCATCTCCCTCCCTCCGACTCTTCTGCTCATTTCGTACACTCCTGCAAAGCCCTTCATTTTACTGCTGTCTTCACACGTCTCAGTTCACACCTTCTCTCCCGCTTTCCCCTGTTTGATAGTTTGTCAATCCCCCTTCTCTCTCCTTCTGCCCCTTCCCGAACACCCACTTTTTCCAGGAATCTTTCCCCTTTTCTCTCTTCTATCTCAAGCTCCATTCGTGCAACTGGATCCTCTAGTACAGAGTTCTTGAGGAGTTCTATTGCCTCATTGGGTCTCTGTAAGGGTCTGTGCTAAGATTCAGTACCAGGCTGTAGTGCATATGCTCCATAGGAGCAGGGTCGATGTCCTAATTTGTTTTTGCAAGCATCATATACATTTGTGGTGTGATCTAAATTATTTTATTAATAATAATACACATAATAAATAACCTGCCAGCTATGCTAGAATGGCCCCTCCCTCCAGCTCTCACTCCCAGGTGCATGTGCTAAGATTACTGGGAAGCCAGCCCACAAGAACTCCATGGTGGAAGTTGTAGGGTCCAGATCAGGGCAGGGACACAAGTGTGCTATTTATAATAGGAGGAAGCTGTTGTTGAAGAGGGTGAGCTATTGATAAGAGAAGAATGTGGAGCTTTGATTTAACTCCACCCCCCTTCAGGGCGACACAGATACTTTGAATTTTAAATTGGCACTAGAACAGGGGTCTCAAACTCAAATGCCCACAATGGCTTCATGAGGACTAGTGCATTGACCCAAGGTCCGCATCACTGACAGACACACCCTCACTGCCACTGGCCCCGTCCCCACTCCACCCCTTACATGAAGCCCTGCCCCTGCCCTGCCTCTTCCCACGCCTTCCCTGCCCCATTCCAACCCCTTCCCTGAAGTCCCTATCCCAACGCTGCCTCCTCCCTGCCCCCAGGAGGTGCAGAAAAGGTGCAGGGGGCTCAGGGCAGGGAATTGGTGTTTGGGGGTGCAAGAGGGGCGAGGGATGCAGCAGGGGGTTGGGGTACAGAGTGCAGCAGGTGGCTCAGGGCAGGGAGTGCAGGTGGGCTGCGGGATGCGGCAGGGGGCTCAGGTAATGGAGTTGGGGTGCTGGATGTGGCAGAGGGCTCAGGGCAGGGAGTTGAGCTGCAGGAGGGGTTCAGGGTGAGAGCTCCAGCCCGGTGCCATTTTCCTAGAGCAGCTCCGGGGTGGCCCCGGCCCCATGCCGCTCCGCTCCAGGAAGCAGCTGGAACCAGTCCCTGCAGCCCCTGAGGGGGGAGGGAGAGGCTGAGGGTTCTGTGCCTTCGCCTCCTCCAGGTACCTCCCGTGAAGCTCCCATTGATTCCCTGTTCCCGGCCAATGAGAGCTGTGGGGGGTGGGGGGGCAGTGCCTAGAAGGAGGCAAGGCAGGAGCAGGAGCCTAGAGGCAGACAGAGGGGCGGGTGGGGCACGGGGAGCTTGGCGAGTCACAGGCTGCGTGTTTGAGACCCCTGCACTAGAACTATTTATAAAATCTTAGACGTAAATAATTAACCCAAACCAGCTGTTCAGAAATACAGACGGACTGCAGGGCTGCTTCTCCTTCAGTCTGCTCCTGGAATTGCAATATGAGGTGTCCTCGTAAGAACATAAAGGGAAAGATCCAAGCTGGATTGGCATAAAGGGGCCTTGAAAGCCCTGGATCCTGCCAAGGGAGAACACCTTCAGTTCAGAAAGCTGCCTTCCAGGGACCCTCTCAGGAACCCCATGGAGCAGGGTGGGGCTGGGCAGAGGAAGGGTGTGTTGGAGAGGATGCTGCAGCACAGAGAGTTGAAGAGACTGGGCAATACTGCAGCCTAAGAGCAGCCAGGGCAGGCTTCCAGAAGTTAAATGGGCCCCCAGCTCTGTCTTATGCCACTAGGGGCTGCAGAGCTGCCCAAAAGGAGAAGGTGCAAACGTGGCTTAAAGTCACTATAGCTCCCTTAAGGACATAAGAAAGGCCGTATTGGGCCAGACCAAAGGTCCATCCAGCCCAGTATCCTGTCTACTGACAGTGGACAGTGCCAGGTGCCCTGGAGTGAGTGCACCTAACAGGTAATGATCAAGTGATCTCTCTCCTGCCATCCATCACCTCCCTCTGACAGAGGCTAGGGACACCATTTCTTACCCATCCTGGCTAATAGCCATTAATGGACTTAACCTCCATGAATTTATCCAGTTCGCTTTTAAACCCTGTCATATTCCTTCTCTCCCTGAGGTGTGCCTCTAAAAGGTGCAGCACAGAAACTCAACCATAGGATTTGCCGTACCACACCAGACCATTGATCCATCAAATCCATTCACCTGCCTTTGGCAGTGAACATTGCCTGGTGATTCAGAAGAAGGTGAAAATCCCCCAATGTGCATGTAACCAATACTGTGATTCTCTGCCTGGGGGTGGGGATGGCTTTTTCTCACCTGGGAAGAATCCAGTTGTTAAATATGATGGATTTCATAGATCAAGAATAGTTAACTTTCAAATAGCAACATGTTTTAGCATTTTCACTTGGTTATGGAAGAACATATTTCTAGCCTGCATTTTTGGCAGTCTTATGAGACACTGGCAGGAAGTTTCCTTAAAGAGCTGGTAGTGGGCCAGGTAGTAAAGTTAAAATGCCGTATAAAGGAGCACTGGTTCAAATGGCTGCCTTGCTAATGGAAGAAACAATGCAGTAATTTGCTGATTATTTTCACTAGCCCGTCTAATGAAAAAAATGTTGGAGGGTGCTCAAGAGATGAACGCAAGCTGTGCACATTGTTTGATTGCACCACTTGGGATAAATTTGTCAGCCTGTAATATCGATGCTTTTTTAATCGTTTGTTTTCTTTCACACTGTACAAAGAATCCGTAAGACAGTCATTCAAAAAGCCAGGAGCTTGCATGACTGCACGGCATACAAACATTTCTTAGATGAAAATGAGAGGGACATTGAATTGGAGAAATCAGTGTTTGTTAAATTGACACCACCAACGGAACAATCCAATCTCTGCCTGAAAATGTTGCAACTACAATAGTTACCCCAAAGACTATTAAAGAGAAGGAAGATGGAGAAAAAATATTTTTCTCTCTTTATTCAGATCCGTTGTGTGTTTGAAATCACTTTGCACATGGTCAGTTTCTCTGTTCCCCACATAATCAGTGAGGCACGTCTTACAAGGAGACCCCTTATCTACCTGGAGCTCCATTGATTGCAAGGGTCTATCCATGCCTGTCGAATCACAGGACCAGAGCTGTCATTAGTCAGTTTCTTTTTGATGAAAAGGCTCATATAAAGGGAAGCAGACAAGAAGCCCTTATAAACATTTTCCCTAGGATTTTTTTTAATCAGACCATACTTTTTCAAGGGTGCTGTCAGAAAGCAGAATTCTGTCTAAGTCAGTCACTTTCAAATATTCAAGTTGACAGAGTTTCTTTCCAAAAAAACATAGAAATAAAAACAGCTTCTGCCAAACTCACATCAATAATTATGCTCTTTTATTGTGAGTGCGGTTTCTTTTGCTGTCTCTATGGGAGAAACTGTCAGTGTCCACAGGAAAGGTCAAAAGCATAAACAACCTAAAGGATGCAGATGGGAGTCCTCCAGGGTACCTCAGTGTGGTATGAAATAGGATTGCACAGCTGCCAGTGATGGTTGAGAACATGAGCACTAAAAGCTTTCCAAGGGCTGCACACTGTGCTCTTGTTCAACAGATTAAATATTGGCGACAGAGTATTCCACCAAATGTATGGAATGCAGTAAGGTGAGAGGAGCTGGCATGTTTTACAGTGTTTGTGGCTGGAATTTGGGTTCTTTATTCCGTCTGGGGAGAGAAACCGATCAGAAACACTGAACACACTGAGCAGACTTCCCTGAAGGTTAGTGGTTAGAGCTCCAAGATACTGGAGGGAGGCCTGAGTTTGGAAACTCACTCCTTGTGGCTCATGGGTTGAAATCATTATAGTGGAGGAGGAGCTGGGATTAAGAATTGGCTATTACAGAAGGAAGGCTCTGGGATCCTCAGTCTTACTGATTATCTGATTGATCTGAGCTGGTAGAAGTCTCTTGGCAAGTGTCCCTCTCGTGGGACAACACAAATCCAGGAGTGAAATCCTGATCCCATTGAAGTCAATGGGAGTTTTGCCACTGAATTCAGTATGATCTGGATTTCACCCCATATGTTTAAATATTACATTTTCTAGATCTCTATCACTTGACACACTTTCTCCACTGGAGTAGTACCTCGGTGTACTTCTAGATAAAGGTAAATTGCTAAGTTTCAGCTACAGGATACATCTAAAGTTACTTCAGAAACAAAACTACTGTGAATACAAAAAAACACCCAAAAAATGTAATGCCACTAATTTCATTGATTAAAAAAATTAATCAAATTTAATTTATGGCAGTTATAGCATTTACTGTCCTCTAGTTATGTGGGATGCTTTGGGTGCAAATTAAAAGCAAACTTTGAAGTTTACTTTTGTGATATTTTGCATTTTCCAGGAGGGATGAGAGAGAGGGTGTAGTCATTTGCTTCAGAAGTTGTTCATAAAAGACAGAATCACTCCATAAAATATTAAGGCATTTTGGATATTTCCAGTGACCACTCTGACAGAAGCTTTGATCCCACATTTGGTCAGCACTGGTCTATAGAACTCAGCTTGACCTTCACAGTCACACCTGCCTGTTACAGGTTCCTAGCTTCCTTGGAAGGAGACAAGGGCCATGCTTGTGACTCCATCTTGTCACTAGTCACTGATATCAACCATAATGCACAAGTTGTTCCTTGGGTAACGGCTTTTCTAGGAGAAACTTTGAGAAGATACACCCTCAAATATGAGGCAGAACAAGTGTTTACAACATTTATTAATACAGTTAAAATATATACAGCATGTGTGTTTTCAGTTAAAATAAACTCTTCACAAAACACTGTCTGATAAACATGAAACTGCTTGCAGCTATTTTACTGCCCGATACCTTAAAGGGATTGCAATCTTTGGCTAAGTGATATTAAACATATTTCTGGAAGCAATAATATCTTCAAGGCAAAAATCACACAGCAGTGGAAACATATAAAATAGAGAGATGTCTCAACCAAAAGACGGGACCTGTACATTTTATATTCTGTACTGTAGCCTTTAATTGTGTTGTTTACTGTATGCAACCTGGGTTTCAGCAGACTCCTCCAATACAGCAGCATTCAGACTGAACAGATTTTTTTAAAAATCAAAACACGCAGAGTGGCATTTGAATTTGCCATATATGTTCTGCTCTCATCAGGGGAGATGAGACTATGGGTATGTCTACACTACTCACCAGATGGTAGGAAGCGATGGATCTATCAGGGGTTGATTTAACGCGTCTAGTCTAGATGCGATAAATCGATCCCCAAGTGCTCTCCCATCAACTCCTGTACTCCACCGCCACGAGAGACGCGGGCGGAGTCAATGGGGGAGCAGCAGCAGTGGACTCAGTGCTGTGAAGATGCTGCGGTAAGTTGATATAGGTATGTCAACTTCAGCTACGCTATTCTTATAGCTGAAGTTGCGTATCTTAGGTCGATCCCCTCCTAGTGTAGACCAGAGCTTTGGCAGAATACAGCCCTGCAAAGCCCATGGATTGCAGCTCTCCCTCATGTCAGAGTTAGCGTCTGCTCTGCTCATCACCATGGCACATTCTGAAACATAAAACTGCTTGTGGATGTTTGGGTGAGGTAATACATCACCCACCATGTCTCTCTAATATCATGGGACGAGCATGCCAAAACCACACATCATGCAGGTATTAGCTAATTGATACCATTAAAGAACTATATTCTTTGTCAACGTTATGTCAACCAGCATATGTCTGGAAGCAACATTGTTCTTAATCTGTGGGTGGCTAACTTCGCATATGTGTAATATTTGCACAAATACAATAGGCCATAAGAGTCTATTCTATTCCAGACACCTATAGGGGCCCCATTATATCTGTATGTAATACAGACTGAAATAAATACATAGCACAATTAATGTATATGGGGGTAACATTTTCAAGATGACCCATCATGTGGAATTCCTCAGGTCTGATGTACTCAGCTTGAGACGTATCAATGGGGCTTAATTCTCACAAAATGTTTAGCACCCACCCTCTGAAAGTCAGACCCTTTTATGGTATCTCCTTCTATTTTCAAATACTTCGTGCCCTCCTCTCCCCCCCTCTCACCCCGTGATAAAATGGTAACTATTCGCCTGATCTGGCCATGTAAGCCTCTCATACACAGGCCAGGTCTACACTACAGACCTGTATTGGTATAACTATATTGCTCAAGGGTGTGAGAAATCCACACCCTGAGTGACATAGTTATACCGACCTAAACCCCCCCGCCCATGTAGACAGCTCCATGTCAACAGGAAAGCTTCTCCCATCAACAGAGCTACAGCGGCTCAGCCTTTGGTGTTGGAACTAGGGGTAATGCTGTACGCATTCATTTGGAGTAGTAATAACAAATACCAAATGCATGGTTTCCATCATCAACACCTCCACCAAAAAAACGTTCCAGGCCCCCGGGGCGCAGCTGCACCGGAGCTGCTGCAGCACCGCACATGAGGACAAGCTCCCAGATACATCTCTCAAACAATGACATTCTTTTTTCTAAAGGAAAGAGCAAGTCAAGATAAATTCTAGGAGAGAGAGACAAGGGGCTTGAATATGCTTCTATAATAGTTAACCTTTATGGGCCTGATTCTGAAGGCAAAATTGTTTTCTCATGGTTAGTTGTATGTGCCTGTTTGTGCCCATATATGAGAGACTTCTTTTTATTTTGGTGAGTTTTGGATCAAACCTACAGTGGCTTGTATCTGGGTGTGGATCTAAGATTCTAGATTTATGCCTTTACTAGCAAAAGTGCCCGGCGTTGCTCGGGTCAGTCGGAGGTGGGGAGGGGGCAGACAGCTGACACCCCCTGACCAACACCCACACCTCACCCCTCACCCACCCCGACACCTTCCCACCCACCCCCAGACCAAACCCGACACCCCCCGGCTCACTTACCCCCCAACCAAACCCGACCCCCCCACCTGACCCCCCCAACCAAACCCAACACCCCCACCTCACCCCCCGACCAAACCCGACACCCCCACCTGATCCCCCCGACCAAACCCTACACCCCCACCTCACCCCCTGAGCAAACCCAACACCCCCACCTCACCCGCCGACCGAACAGTGTATTTAATAATCTGTGTGCTACACAGTGCACCGTGAGCCGGGGGGGGGGGGTGTCGGGTTTGGTCTGGGGGGGGTGGGAAGTTGTCAGGGGGGGGTGAGGTGTGGGTGTTGGGGTTGGTCAGGGGGTTTTGCGGTTGGTGGGGGGGTGAGGTGGGGGTGTCGGGTTCGGTCGGGGGGTAAGTGAGCCAGGGGGTGTCGGGTTTGGTCTGAGGGGGTGGGAAGGTGTCGGGGTGGGTGAGGGGTGAGGGGTGGGTGTTGCGGTTGGTCAGGGGGTGTTGCGGTTGGTGGGGTTGTGAGGTGGGGGTATCAGTTTGCTTGGAGGGATGAGGTGGGGGTGTCGGGTTCGGTCGGGGGTAAGTGAGCCGGGGGGTGTCGGGTTTGGTCTGGGGGGGTGGGAAGGTGTCGGGGTGGGTGAGGGGTGAGGTGTGGGTGTTGGGGTTGGCCAGGGGGTGTTGCGCTTGGTGGGGGGGTGAGGTGGGGGTGTCGGGTTTGCTTGGGGGCGTAAGGTGGGGGTGTCGGGTTTGGTCGGGGGGTAAGTGAGCCGGGGGGTGTCGGGTTCAGTCTGGGGGTGTTGCGATTGTTGGGGGGGTGAGGTGGGGGTGTCTGGTTCGGTCGGGGGGTAAGTGAGCCGGGGGGGTGTCGGGTTTGGTCTGGGGGGGTGGGAAGTTGTCGGGGTGGGTGAGGTGTGGGTGTTGGGGTTGGTCAGGGGGTGTCGGGTTTGCTTGGGGGGGTGAGGTGGGGGTGTCGGGTTCGGTCGGGGGGTAAGTGAGCCAGGGGGTGTCGGGTTTGGTCTGGGGGGGTGGGAAGGTGTCGGGGTGGGTGAGGGGTGAGGTGTGGGTGTTGGGGTTGGTCAGGGGGTGTTGCGGTTGGTGGGGGTGTGAGGTGGGGGTGTCGGGTTTGCTTGGGGGGGTGAGGTGGGGGTGTCGGGTTCGGTCGGGGGGTAAGTGAGCCAGGGGGTGTCAGGTTTGGTCTGGGGGGGGTGGGAAGGTGTCGGGGTGGGTGAGGGGTGAGGTATGGGTGTTGGGGTTGGTCAGGGGGTGTTGCAGTTGGTGGGGGGGTGAGGTGGCGGTGGCAGGTTTGGTCGGGGGGTAAGTGAGCCGGGGGGGGGGTGTCGGGTTTGGTCTGGGCACCCACCCCGACACCTTTCCCCCCCCCAGACCAAACCCAACACCCACACCTCACCCACCCCGACACCTTCCCACCCCCCCAGACCAACCCCGACACCCCCCGGCTCACTTACCCCCCGACCAAACCTGACACCCCCACCTGACCCCCCCAAGCAAACCCGACACCCCCACCTCACCCCCCGACCGAACCCGACACCCCCACCTCACTTACCGTCCCACCAAACCCAATTCGGATCCGTCGCAGGGGGGGGGGGGGCCCAGAGCCGAGGGATTCCGGGGACCTTCGCAGGTGGGGGGGGGGGGGGGCACAGGGCTGATGGATTCCGGGGTTCCGTTGGGAGGGGGGAGGGGCAGAGAACTGAGGGATCTCCGGGGTTCCGTTGGAGGAGGGAGGGGTGAGCTGAGTGAGTGCGGTGTCTGTTGGAGGGGGGTATTGTGACATCATCACCACCTAACCGCCCAGCTGATGTGATTGGCCCTGAAAGACTTTCACCCCTGGGGGGCGTCAGAGGTGAGATCCGAAAATTTTTCGACCCTTACCAGCATCTAGACCCCAAGACCCCTAACTGTACCAAATTTCAAGTCTCTGGCTCAAACGGTGCGGGAGGAGTTCGTGGTCATACATACATACATACATACATACACCACTTGACTTTTATATATATAGATTGGGCATTAACTCGTGAGTAATCTCTATGAAAAATGGAACTCTTGCTTTATTTACTACAAAATTGAGAAATGGACAATGTACATCTGAGGGCAGAATTGGGCCTAATGACTTTAAAAACAAAGGATTCAATTAGTGTCACCCAGAGAAATTTCTTGAGGAGAGTCCATGATACCTCAATTGCACAGCTTTCTGTTGCAGTCTGTTGTCTCCATGATTTTGATCTACCTGTATTTCTGATTTCTTTGCAGTTTCTCAGCACTCTCTTCGCCCCTTTAAATTTTGTGATGGAAAAAGTAGAAAGTATTCTGCCCTCCAGTCTGTGGCACCAGCTGACAAGGATCTGAGGGAAAACACCACACTGATTGACTGCCATGACATCTTCTGTGACAACTTTTTGTTGACCACAAGAAAGCATGATAAAAAAGGGAAACCGTTCCAAGACTTAAAAACTCTTCATGGATTGTCTGTTCTCATATAAAAACTGGTTTTGTTGTACAAAATACATTGCTGTTAGGTTTTATCATATTTTGCTTTCAGAAAAGAAAAAGATCTTAAAAATAAACTTTTGTGTATTGCAGCATCCCAGAGGGTTTTTTTTTTTTTCCCTATTTCTTCAAACACCAGAAGGTACTTTATGGCCCTGAAAATCCATGATGCATCCATTTCAACTCAAATACAGCTTGACTTTCTGTTCAAATAATGAAACAACTACTAGTTACTCTTTAAAAGCTATGCTATCTTCTCCTAGAAAGTTTAATTAGGGCAAAACTCACCTGTGTGCAGAAACCCCACACAATCTTTATGGACCGCGTCTTCTTAAGCTCTCAATACTGAGTTTGAATGGTGCCATGGACTTCTTCTGGCCCCGTGCACAGAATTGGATTTCACCCTTAGTCCACATCTCTGAAAACTCAATCCCAATTTGCAGATTTCATTACTCTGGCTTTTCCAGGTTTAGCTGTCTGTCCATAGAGTCAAGCATCTTCAAAAATGTTTTGATGTTTTAGTTAGCTGCAGGAGAGCACTCCACAATTAGTGGCGGAAGACAGTGAGAAACTAACATGGAATGGTTAGTCATTCTGTTGTAGAGCAGCATGCTTTTGGAGTGTTTCGTACTATGTTTTCACTGCATTATTGGTAGTTGAAAACACTGCACAAGCATGAAAAGAAAATCCTATGACTTGTCTCTATACAGTGTTAAACACAGATGTTATAAAGTAACTACCTGTTTATGCTGGGAAAAATGAGCATATGTACTAATATAGTCAGTGTCAAGGGATGGAGTTTTACATCAGTGCTTAGACCTTTAATATCTTATACAGGGGCTTTGCCAAATTTAGCCAAGTTAAAATTTTAACCCATTCACTCTGGTAACAATGTAATAAGCCATCTTCAACAGAGCGCTCTTGCTAATACAGCAAGCCAGTTATAAACGCTAGGACTTCCTCAGAAGAACCTGATGCCGGGATGCACTATCACAAATGAAATACGCAACCATGCACATTCATCGCTACCTTTCATGATACTGAGAGCTCAGATTTTCTTGTCTACACATCTGTGTGATATTGAAAGGTAACAACATAGCAACATGCAGCTTTTAATAGTTAGGAACATTTAGATTAATGAAAATTCCCACTGCTCATATTAGCTGTTAACTGAAGGTAATTGATTTGGTCTGAGGACAGGATTATTAAAGAATCTACACTGCTGTGCTTTACTGTTTTAATGATCTCAAGTTATAATTTTAGGAAAAACACTCCCATCCTTCCTAGGCCTCCTCAGTAATGGTATCAGTAGTGGTATTAGTAATGGTATTAGTAATCCTGTCCTTGCTGTATTGGGCCCTGTGAATCGGGGAGTGAGGGGCAGGGGAAGCAGAAGGGAAGAAAGATGTAGTAGCACTCAGAGGATCTTTGAACCATCCTCTTTGGGGAGCACTCCACACTGCAGCAGGCCTTCCTACTGCTCCAAAGAGGAACAGCATACTCCCCACCCAAAGCTAGAAAGCAGCTGACATGCAGGGACCCATGGAACTGGCCATGCTTCCAAGACAGCTGAGGTTATAGAGCATTGCTTGCGGTGCTAGCTTAGACTTCAGCTTAGTGCTCAGTGGAGTGCTAGGTACTGATCCTAAATTATTCCTGCATAGGCCATGCTCTGGGGGGGATGTATTCACTCCCCAGCCTCGCTTGCAGCACACTAAGTCAAGACCCAGCAGCATTTTCCCTTCACATTATGTATATGATGCTAAACTCTGTATGAACTTTCAACTATACTGAACACAATTGTACTGAACCTCCTTCCCCCCACCATCAGCCTTTGGATAGTGTCATGGTTAAGCTCCTGAATTTTATTTCTTTTCTTTTCTTTTTTTTTAATGAAGCCACTTCAATTGCAGTATAATATTAAGCAGACACCTCTCCTCTAAGAAGTCACCCAAAGATCATGCATCTATTACTGCTCGTTACACACCAGGGCAAGTCCAAGGAAAATGATGATGTCGCAGTTACAGTTTCACTTTAAATACATACCATGAGTCGATTTTGAGCAGGAGCCTGCCCTGGGTTTCAAGAGCTCTGCCTGGTCCCTGGACATATATTTTTAATTCCTGGGCTTACATCACCTCTTTGTGTGTGTGTTTATTGACCCTATACATTTGGAGGATTCACACTGGGGGGGTTATTTTTTACATTATCGTCTATAAATTGTCCTTGGACCCTAGAATAATAAAGTTTTTTCCCAAGCAGCTCAGCTGCCATCATCTTCTACTCTTCGCTTGAAATCCATGAGATAGGGAAGCATAGAACATACTTTGAGAGTCATTGTACAATGGGTAGGAAGCTGTTAGCTTCTAAAAGTTTTCCCCAAGATAAAGTGCCAAATTGATGTGGCGGAGATGCTGCTATATGGCAATGAAATGTATCTACATTCACTGAAAGGTTAAAAATTTTTCAAAAAATATCACCCAGGTGACTGACCCTGATTAACTATAGAAAGGTTTTATTTACCAGAAAGGAAATCACTGTGTGACGACAGACCACTCACATTAGTAGTTGGTATAAAGAAAAGATGACAGATTGATGAACCCAACAGCAGGCATCATGAATGTAGTTAAATCTGATTTTATTTTATTTTCCCACTTACCCGCAAGCCTGGTACTCAAGACAGGACAATACAATTTACCAGAAGAAGCACCAACACTACACTTAAAGCAAACTGAGCAGATGTGGTCAGCCTGTCTCAAAAAGGATAGATTGGAATTGGAAAAGGTTCAAAAAAGGGCAACAAAAATTATTAGGGGTATGGAACGGCTTCTGTATGAGAAGAGATTAGTAAGAAAATAACAGGCAGCAGGTTTAAAACAAAAGGAAATATTTTTTCACACAGCACAGAGTCAGTCTGTCGAATTCTTTGCCAGAGGATGTTGTGAAGGCCAAGACTAACAAGGTTAAAAAAAAAACACCACTAGATAAGTTCATGGAGGATAGGTCCATTATGGCTATTAGCCAGGATGGGCAGGGATGGTTTGCCAGAAGCTGGGAATGGGTGACAGGGAATGGATCACTTGATGGCTACCTGGTCTGTTCATGCCCACTGGGGCACATGGCATTGGCTACTGTTGGAAGACAGGATACTGGGCTAGATGGACCTTTGGTCTGACCTAGTATGGCCATTTTTATGAGGTCACGCCAGTGGGCTCTCTTTTAATTTATCACTGACTTGCTCTAAAAAGCAGGTTCTAGGACACTAGCTGTGAGCTGTTTGACTTTCGTCACTGGGCTTGCTAAGTATGTGCTCTAGCAAAATAAACTGTATTACAATAATATAAATATCCAGGTACTAGGTCCAGAATGAAATGGACAGTTCCTCCATATTCAGTTACAATCTGCTTGTTACCAATGCATATTTCATTGTAATTGTGTGGTAATCCTTTAGACAATTAAAGACACAAAACCGTGTAGCGTGCGTGTCATAATGAAGCCTGCCATGGTATTTGTGTCAATGCCACCATGGTGTCCTTGCACTAAATACTTCCACACACTTAACAAAAGAATGAACAAATCTACCCAGCAAATAAAACTGAAGAAAACTAGAAGAATTGCAGTAACCAAAATGTTTATGTACACACAGGCACAGAGAGCCCACTGAAGGAAGGACTTTTTATTTTAACGACAGCACAGCTTGATGTACCTCTTCATGGAAGTAATTTGTAACTAAGATAGAGTTCAGGGCATCACACTTCACTACCTTTTAAGTTTTTCTGATTTGGGGGAGTTGTATTATGTCACAAAATGCCCCTTTAAGGTAAAGGACAGAGTAGGACTTGCATTATTTACTCTAGCCAGATTTAAAAAGAGCCGAACGTTCAAAGAAATGAAAAGCTCTTACTATGACAAGATTTCAGATCACCCCATATAATTACCATATATGCATATATAAATACACACATGTACACAAAATGTTTGCAGTGTGCACAGATCCTACAATGAAATGCACCATAAAACAGCAAATTATAGTGTAAATTATTCTAAGCCTTTTCAGGCATATATTAGTCTTAAATTCTTCAAACGAATGTGTCTTCCCTTCAACTGAGAAATTTTATGCTACCCCAAAAAATGTCTTTATAGGATTCTGTTGCTAGTATATTTTAACATTCACATCCCATACAACCAGTGATGGACAGATCCAAAAAATATTTAATTTAATTTAATTTTATTATTCCACTAGACATTGTTAATGCTACTCAAGGTGATAAAAGGAGTGTCTTTTGTCTAGGGCTGAGCCTGTCATTTTTAGCCTTTTCTGCCGCTGATGTTTTCTTGTGAAATTAAGCTTTGTAAGATCAAAAGCAGTACAGGTTCTTTGATTACGATGACAAGGCTTTTCTGACATCCCGGTTTACCACAGAGATACTCATTGTGGAAATTAGGAAACTGGTTCTGATGTTAACGTATGTGAATGGTTTTTATTGAAAAAGATGCCCATGGCTTAATTTAGGGGTGCTTCTTTCTCAGACAGCATTAATAGGCTTGGCTTCCACTCTTAAACAAAAGCAGATTTTTTTATTGTTTTAACTCACTATAAATTAAATTTAGCATCATTTTGAAAGGACAAATAAAGTGGGAGAAACTGCCTAACAATATCAAGCTTGTCCGTTCTGACAGGCTCTGGTTCTGGAGAATGTGTTGAGGGGTCCAGTGGTATAATGTGAGCTTTGACAATTCTTCTTGAAGGGTTGAGTGTTTATACCTTTAATAAGGGCATCTTTTCTTTTAAGGGGGCATTGGGCATTTGAATGAAGAGGTATTAATAAAAACAACACCAACTCACACCACCACACAGATTTTTAAAGGGTCTGCAAAAAAAAATCATTATCCATCTCTATTATTCAATATAACTGATTATTAAGGATAGGTGGGAAAAAATCTTTTTTTTTTTTAGCCTTGTGATTTTGCCCATGTAGAAACATAAAAACGAAAAAACATTGGGACCGTCTTTACCCATCTACAGCATAAACAGAAAGCAAACACATTTTTCCCTTGCTAACGTGTTGCCTTCCATTTCAAATATTGTCCGTTAGTAATAAAATGGGGCCTGAATCTGCTCACATATAAATTAGTGACAAAGCTCCCATCAATTTCACTGAGAGTCTACGGACCTTGTGCAAGGCCTAAACAGATGCTGGTGTTGCAAAGGTGCAGCCCAGGGTTAAGCAGAGGCAGCTGGTCCAAACCTTCCTTGCCAGTGATGAGTGGTTTACAGCCTGCCGTCTGTAATCTTAGAGTGATTATTTCACTATGAAATTAAGATTTCCAGGGATTTCATTTCTGTCCCACTCCACTGTGTGTGTTCCGATGGGGAAATGATTTCTGTGCAAAGGTCCAGAGATGCCATTATGGTGTTATAATGGAACCATGTCAGTAGGCACTACACTAGCATTGCAGAAACCTAAGGAAAGGCAATGGGAGGAGTTACCCACAAAACTCAACCACTGTGGTTAAAGTTTAACATTTTGACAGACACTGACAAGGAAAGGAAATTTGCAGAATTGCAGCCTGAGGCATCCCTGTGGTGACCATATGTGCTGCAATGGCAGCCTTAAGGCTCAAATTTCCTTCCAGTTGCCACCTGCCAATGGGACCAAACATAATATAGAAGGACACAATCAAAACAGTGGAGGAGAAAGCTTGAAACACGGTTAGATTCCTTTCTTTAAAAAGCAGCAGTGAAAAGTCTCACAAAGGATCCCTATTGTTAAGGACTAGGCATGTAATCTCATGGTGCAAACCAGCCTCCAAAACCAATGCTTGTGGTCACTGCCCATGCGATGCACGTTTTTCAGCTCTGAACTATAGCAGAACCCAGGCCCATTATCTGAACTAGACAAATTTAGGAACACATAGGACTGGACTCATCCATGAAGCCTGATTATCTGTCTCCATCTGTGACTGTCACCTAGTGCCTGAGGGTAAGATCCCCTATACGGAATTTAGCCTGTTGTGCATGGGGAAAAAATTCAGCCATAGGCCTCAATGCGATGTGATTCTTTTTAGTAAAAACTTAGTTTGCGTGAGCATCAATAATTATCCAGTGACATCCAGGGATAGTATTTCCCATGATGTCCCACTACAGCAGTGAGAGTTGGGGGGGGGGGGAGGATGATACTACGGGTGAAGCTATTATCACTTTGACTTTTTTTTTTTTTTTCATTTGACATCCAGACGGGCTAAAAAAGATGAACCAACGAATAGCAGCATCTGAAATGGCTCATTTACAACGAATATGGAATTAACATCATCTGGGCACGACAGCCAAGTTCAGGATCTATTCAAGCTGTATCCTCTCCCTACTGCCATACGATTGCAAAACATGGATGCTACGCTGCTTGGACTGGGCAAAGCTGGAGGCTTGCCACACAAACTGCCAACATTGTGGCATAAAGTGGAATACTTCATTTATAACTGAGAGGTTTATGGTCACCTCAGTTTATAGACTACTGAGCCCAAAGTCTGCGGATGGCATATTATGCTTTTCGGAAATGTCGCCAGAATGCCACAAGATGTGCCAGCAAACACTGATCTCTGGGCGACATGTAACAGCCAGGATAAAATTCCATCAACCGAGGACTGGAGGAGGCCCATGACAGACCCCCCCTATTACATGGGTACATCAGATCTGTTCTGATGTTGGACTCTTGGCCCTGTCAAGCCCTTATGGCTGCACGGGAACAGGGCCGGCGACAGAAATTTTGGGGCCCCCTACTCTGATCTTTGGGGGCCCCCCAACCTAACCTTCTCCCCTCCCCACCCCCATTGGTTCCCTGCCGGCCCGGCTGCGCGCACCTGGCTCTCCCCAGCCCCGCTCACTGGCCCTCGCCCCCGCGGAGCAGCGCGCCCGGCCAGTCCTCTGCAGCCGCCGGGGCGGGGGAGGCGATGGAGCCGGCATCCTGTGGTGCCAGGGGGCTCCCCCCCCCCCCCCCGCCAAGGACTGGCCCGGCTCTTGCTGCAGGTGAGCAGGAGAAGAGCTGCAGCCGGGGGTGCCTCGGGGCGGCTCCTGGGGTGCGGGACGAGCCGCCGGCTGAAGGGCTCGGGAGGCAGCCGGCCACTGACACCCGGACACGGCCCGGGAAAGGGCGGCCAGGGAGATGCGGTGCCCTGGTAGGACGACTACAGGTACAGCTGTGTACCGGTCCCCAGACTTAAGGGGGCCCCCCTTAAGTCCAGGGCCCGGTACAGCTCTACCCGTCACCAGTCCTGCACGGGAATGGCCCAAATGGCGAACGATCGCTCTGGCTGATCGGCTAAGCACCGAAGAAGTGCGTGACCTGAGTGACAGAAATGAGCTATTGAAGTGGCTGCTGCCATTTACAGGGAAGGAACAGGAATACCAGGGACGCAGCACAGCACACAACCATTTACCTGCCATGTAAAATAACTCTGTCCCTTTTTAAAGGCCACTCTTCCCCGAGGTAACAGACACTGATGCCCTTTAATGAGGCTTCCCATGATGCCCTAATTATTCTAGTGGGGGGGGAGGGGAGTTTGTGTTTGTTTTTTAGAAAATAGTTCCAAAATATTTGCACGTCCAGAAGGGGCTGCGACAGCAGCGCCTGATATTCCATGCTTCAGACAAAAGAGTATTTTTCCAAGAGCACAGGCTGCATATTCTAAATAAAACCCACATGACCTTTTGCACAATCTGACATATTTTCTAGCAGATTTTTCAGAAATTAAAATGTCTCTCTTGGGACAGCTGGTTCTTCTTCATGAATAAACATGAAGCTAAATCTGTTCCAGACCCTCGGGGATGATTTCATTTCCCTCGCTTGAATTCTGTTCATGACGGCCTACCTCAAATGGCTGGATCCAGAGTCCAATGCTTCCACATCCCTCTTCTTTACCCCCATGCATCAAGGCAATAAACCAATGAGCCAAAACTGTAAATGAAACACGTATGCTGCTTTTTCACTTATTTCTTTAATGTTTGTGGCGCAATGCGGCTGCCCATCTGGGGCAGTGCTTCAGGCTGAGTGATCTGGAAGGGCATAATGGAGACAATGGATGACCCCCAAATCTCTCATTTGTCTGAACTCGCGATTGCTTTTCTAATTAACCGGCTGTCAATGAAGTGCCTCGCTCAGCAAGGTTTGTTCACCCCCCCCACCACCACCACCACCAAAAAGGGCAAATGCTTTGAAGAGCTCTTTCCTGGAGGACAATGCAGAAACATCCTACTGCCAGAAGAAACTCCATGTGAGCTGTTTTTAATGTAACTACACTGAAAATGTAGTCAAACGGTTGGCAGACTCAGCAGCCACACATCCCCTCTGGAGCAAAATTCAATCGTTTCCGGCCTGGGGAAATGTCTTACTGTGACTAGCAGAGTCAGACTATTACTTTCCTCATCATTCAGCGCTGTAGTAATATACTGGCTGATGTGATCATACAGAGTCATAAAGTCTGTTGGAGGGAGCAATTGTGGCTAGAAGATCGAGGAGTACTTGTGGCACCTTAGAGCCTAACAGATGTATTTGTGCATAGGCTTTTGTGGGCTAAACCCCACTTCATCAGATGCATAGAGTGGAAAATACAGTAAGCATATATACACAGAGAGACCATGAAAAGATGGGGGCTGCCATACCAACGCTAATGAGACAAATCAATGAAGGTGAGCTATTATCAGCAGGAGAAAAAAAACTTTTGTATTGATAATCAGGATGGCCCATTTCAAACAGTGGACAGTAGGGAAAAATTAGCATGGGGAAATAGTTTTAGTTTGTGTAATGACCCATCCACTGCCTGTCTTTATTCATGCCTAATTTAATGGTGTCCTGTTTGCAATTTCTCAATAGACTCTGTTTTTGAAGATTTTTTTGTTGAAGGATTGCAACTTTTAGGTATCTTCCTACTGTATTTTCCGCTCCATGCATCTGATAAAGTGGGTTTTAGCCCATGAAAGCTTATGCCCAAATAAATGTGTTCGTTTCTAAGGTGCCACGCGTACTCCTTGTTCTTTTTGCGGATACAGACTAACACGGCTACCACGCTGAAACCTGTCAACATTGTGGCTAGACTCGCCATTCCTTCTTTCTTGTCCTGAACACAAGAAAGGGGGCAGAAGGATTGGGGGGGGGGGGGAGGGTTTTAAGATAGCTTTATACCACCCTGATTCTGGCCCTGGTCCCTGACAGGCTTTAGAGCATACCAAAGGCTGCTCCAAATCGTGCCAGTTTGCATGGCTGGTATGCTGGCATAGATTAGCTGGAATGCAGGACACTCTCCAGACGGAATTAGTTCCATCCCAGGCTGCTGGCAATATGCCTCCGGTGTCAGGGGACTGAACCCTTCCTGCTATGGGGACATTTAAATAGGGCTGTTTAAGCCTCCTTTGTGCTGCCACACCACAACGGAAGCAGGAAATTAGGCCTCCTCAGTTCTAGTTTTGGCCTTGCCACTGACTCATTGTTTGGCTTTGGCCTAGTCACTTAACCGCTCTGAGCTTCATTATCTCCATCTTTGAAAAGATACAGTAATACTCACCTATCTCATAGGAAATCTGTAAGGCTTCATTAATTAATGTTTTAAAGCACTGTGGCTTTAAAGAGCCAGAAAGATACTTGGGCAGTTAACTCCCAGGTTTAAGCACTTAAATTCCATTTTTTTAAGGCACCATTGCAAGCCACAAAACTTCTGCTTGGCTTCTGCCAAACCCTCTAGGTGCCTAAATTAACTCAGCACCTATGTTTTCAGGGTAAAAGTTCCTCGGGCACTTAGGTTTTTGGCTCTGGGCATGCACATGGCTACGGCCCTCTAGGTGTCCAGACACCCCACATATTCTCACCATAGAGTGATGCACAAACCAGGGGAGGAGAGGCACCCCTCCATCTACCTCACATGCAAGACCTGACCTGGCAGGCTTGCTCAGAGGCTGCCTAACTCCACCCAAAACATTGAGAGGGGAAAGGAGAACCTCCCTTAGCCCAGAGTTGGGCTATTCACCCAGGATGTGGAAGACTACAGTTCAAGTTCACTTGAATGATGAGAAGAAGGGTTTTGTAGAAGGATCTGCCAGCTCTTGGATGAATCCCCTCGCCACTGGGCTACAGATGAATCCCCTCGCCACTGGGCTACAGATGAATCCCCTCGCCACTGGGCTACAGATGAATCCCCTCGCTTTCTCTGGCCTAATTAATATTTAATTAAATTGGAACAATGTCAGTAGGTGAGATTAAGGAAGCGCCACTCTTCTCCCCCATCACACTATCCCAGTGGTTAGAACACCCACCTGACAGGTGGCAGATCCCGGTTTAGATCCCTTTTCCTCATGGAGTAGAAGGGAGACTTGCCCTGGGGTTTCCCACGTCCCATGTGAATGCTCTAAGTAAGCCCTAACTAAAAGTTATAAGGGAGCTCCTCCTTCTCTGCCACAGGGAGTTAGGCAGCCTCAGATCAGGTCCCACATGTGAGTTAGGAAGAACAACACCTATTTTCCTCCAGTTTGTGGATTTCTAAGACAGTGAAGCTCCTCCCCGCAACCTAAGGCACCTATCTAAGGACTAAGGCACCTATCTCCATGAGGGGGAGGATCTTAGGACACACGTCTTTCATCAACATGTCTCATTGGCTAGCTTAGATGACTCCCCACCTAGCATGCTGGCTTTTGTGGATCCAAGACGCCCATCTCTCCCCATTCATTGTAAAGGGAGCTGACGCTCCTAACTCAGGCTTTGTAGATCACCATGTTGGTCCTCTGATTGTCTAGGTGCCACACTGCTGAGCCTTGGAACACCTACATCCTTTTGCAGATCTGAGCCTATGATATTCTCAAATGAAAGGTGCTAAGGACATTGTAAGTAGTAATATTAGATTTTGTGTAATAGCACATCTGCTGTTTGTGGGTATAAATATATTCTGCACGCAAAGCAAGAAATCAGCAGTTTAAGATTCCAGCTAATTACACCTCTGTCAAATATATTTTAATACCAGGGAATAATTCGGTTCATTAGATGTGGAAGCACCTAATATTTCTCCCTGAAAATGGACAGGCTGAGAAATAGCCAATGCGTAAGATGAAACTGGTACCTTTTGTAAATGATCTATAGCAGGGGTCTCAAACTCAAATGACCATGAGGGCCGCATGAGGACTAGTGCACTGGCCCGAGGGCCGCATCACTGACACACCCCCTGCCCTCGCTGCCCCGGCTCCGCCCCCACTCCACCCCTTCCATGAGGACTAGTGCACTGGCCCGAGGGCCGCACCACTGACACACACCCTGCCCTCGCTGCCCCGGCTCCGCCCCCACTCCACCCCTTCCAAGAGGTCCCACCCCTGCCCCACCTCCTCCTCTGAGCACGCAGCTCCCCATTCCCTCCTGGAAAGCGCTAGGCACCACCGACAGCTGTTTGGCAAACAAAGCAAGAGCAATATAGGAAGTCCAGAGCTAGAAACACGCGCGGCCCAGCCAGGCAGCAGAGAAGCCTCCACTTCTGGCCCCTCCGTCCTGCAAACTGCTATGGGGGGACGGGGGGGGAGGGGGGCGCCAGGAAGCTTGGCGGGCCGCAGGGAAGGGCTTTGCGGGCCGCATGTGGCCCCCGGGCCGCATGTTTGAGACCCCTGATCTATAGCATCAGTATAGGTATAAACACGGTGGTACCGATACGGCATAAGAAGAACCCTAAACATATATTGTAGGAGAAGTCTCAGGGACACAGGTTTTCAGAAAAATGTCATAGTGTATTAGGATGCCCAGATAGTAAGTGTAAAAAATCAGGACAGGAGGTGGAGTGGTAATAGGTGCCTATATAAGAAAAAAAAAAAAAAACACCAAAATCGGGACTGTCCCTATAAAATTGGGACATCTGGTCACCCTATAGTGTTTCCCTGGTAGTTCAAGGCTCTCTGTAGGGTTAGAGCAAGTTACAATCCCCATGCAAGAAAACATTACAATGGCAATTTAGCGTAACATTGGATATTTTTAGATCTGTCCTTGTTTAAGCATTGAAATAAAAATCATGATCTTAGCAACAAGGCCTACATTTCAAATACAAGGGACAGTTTCCAGAGCTCACATAAAGCTGTTGAATTTTCATGGTCCTGCTCTGTATATCTGGCTATTTATTCTGTCAGAATAAGATCTCCACCTGTAACCCAGTGAGCCTAAAACATTTACAGCTGGGTTTGGAAAGTACAGACAGTTTTGTTTCCCACTGTGTTAATCGGATTATTCATTTTAACAGAGATTGATAGTGGGGGAGCATCAGGACTAATTTCATTATCTGGAAGAAGGTCACTAGCAGTAACAATATGTCCGTTGTTTTCAGAACTGTGTAAAACTTGTTATGTTATTAAACTGTGAAGTCATGGATTACCCAAGGGAAATCGGACCCCTGCTATCAATTTACAAAGGGTCTCTGACTCAGTCAAGACACTTAAATTAGAAAAACAGAAACAGTTTTTAAACCTAAAAAATATTTCATTGAGCTTCAGATAGTTGGTTTTTAAAACATGCCATTTTCCAGATTGAGACAAGGTAGGTGAGGTAATATCTTTTAGTGGACCAACTTCTGTGCATGGAAGGATAAGCTTCTGAGCGTCACAGAGCTCTACCTTGGGTCATGAATCGTTAATAAAGAATCTCCTTGGAATTCACCGCTAAATTTCAATTCACTGCTATGTATACTATTTAATCTATCCAAACTAAGGCCGATTTTCGCATTAAGTTAATGCATATAACAGCAACAGTGGTTATCACTGAACTGTAAGTAGCAAAAGCCTGTTCTTAAGTAGGTTGCATCCATGTATCAGAACTAGTTTATACAAGAGTTTCATGACCTAGACACAGCAAACATAGTATCATGCAGTGTTTTTAATACTAAAAGAATTGCTTATCATGTGTAGTGATTTGTGAATTCAGAAAACAATATTTACACAAAAGCAAACAGTCAAATAAGGGAAGGCACTTGCAAAGCAGAGTAAAGGCAAGGAAAGATTTCTGTTTGTTAAAACTTAAAAAAATGGGTTTATAAGCATTCCAGGAGAGTTATATGATTGCAGGAAAAAAGAAAAATTCTGAAGATCACTGTGTGACAACGGTTTGTGATCTGGAATAATTTCACGCACCAGATTCATTCCGGAGTATGACAAAACTAGGGAAAAAAATAAATGCACTATGTTAACATAACAGTAAGGATCTAGCAAAAGTAGCAACTCAACTTTCAATTCCCTGTGTTAGAAATTTCCATACTGGATCAGACGAGTCCGCTTGTCCATCTAACCCACTGTCCTTTCTGACAATGGCCCGCATCAAATGTGTTTGAGGAAGATACGCAAAACCCCATAACGGACTACTGGGGAAGACCATGCCAGCAAGTTTCTTCCCAACTCAGTCAATCAGTGGTTGATTTATGCCCTGAAATACCAGGATTTATCTCTAATTTAAAGCATTAAGTTAATCCTATCTAATATAACTGAGGAAGTTCTTATAATCCAAATAAATATCCAATCTGTCTTTTGAATCTAGCTATGCTTTTTAGCTCAATGATGTCTTGTGGCAATGAGTTCCACATCTTAGCTATGTATAGTTTAAAAAAGAATTTCCTTTAATTGATTTGAAATTAGCTGTCTTTCCTTTGCTTTATTTTTCTCTTCCTGTATTCTAGAGAGGAAGGTTACACAGGAGTGCCTATTTTATCTTCTCTTTACTGTTTGCAATTTTGCATGTCATGGATCTACAGTGTCCTTGCTTATATTTCTCTTCTTTGGAAATGAAACCAGCTTCAGTCTTTTTTCACATGAAACCATTTTTGTTACCTGGCCCTGGACTCCTGCTGTTTCTTGGGGGGGGGGGGAGGGGAAAGACACACACACACACACACACATATGTACGTTGTTTAGTTTAGTTTGTCTTTCCTCTTCACAGGACCCTTTATATAGTCTTTTTTCACAGGCTCTTTCCCTGTCTCTCTTGGCAGAAAGCCCCCCTTCAGGTCTGGCCTTATTCTATAGTCTCTCTCTTTTTCTCAGGGAAAGCTGTTCCTTACATCTTCTGGCACTCCTCTCCATAGTATCTACAATTGCCAGGCAGCCTCTGGGGCCTACATCTCCCAGAAATCCATTGTGCTGTGTTAAACCAAGACCAGGCCATGCTTGAGCTAAGGTTGCCCATATAGGGCCAATGTACACTTTGTTAATATCAAACGTTGCAGGGCATGTTTTCAGAAAAACTGATCTGGGGAGTGCGGGTAGGGTGGGGGACACCCGTCGGCGGTTAAAGCATCCCGTGACCTATCTATATATATAAAAGTCAAATGGTGTATGCGTGTGTGCACGTGTGCTTACTCCTTCCACACCGTTTGAGCTAGAGACTTGAAATTTGGTACAGTTAGAGGTCTTAGGGTCCTAATCAGGGTAAGAGTCGAAAATTTTTGAAATCTCACCTCTGACGCCCCCCCCCAGGGGTGAAATTATTTAAAGGCCAATCACATCAGCTGGGCAGCTGTTGTTCTCTGTGACATAGTTATGATGTCATAATACCCCCTCCAACAGACACCGCACTCGCTCAGCTCTCTGCCCCCTCCCCCCTCCAACGGACCCCACACTCACTCAGCTCTCTGCCCCTCCCCACCTCCGACAGACCCGAGTTGGGTTTGGTCAGAGGATAAGTAAGGTAGGGGTGTTGGGTTTGGTCAGGGGGTGAGGTGGGGGTGTCGGGTTTGGTCGGGGGGTAAGTGAGCTGGGGGTGTTGGGTTTGATCTGGGGGGGTGGGAAGGTGTCGGGGTGGGTGAGGGGTGAGGGGTGGGTGTTGGTCAGGGGGTGTTGGGTTTGGTGGGGGGGTAAGGTGTGGGTGTTGGGTTTGGTTGGGGGGGTGAGGAGGGGGGTCAGGGTTGGTTGAGGGGTAAGTGAGGTGTGGGTGTCGGGTTTGTTTGTGGTGGTAGGTAGGGGTGTCGGGTTTTGTTGGGGGGGGAGTGAGCTGGGTGTGTCAGGTTTGGTCTACGGGGGGTGAGGTGTGGGAGTTGGTCAGGGGGTATTGGGGTTGGTAGGGGGAGACGTGGAGGTGTTGGGTTTGGGTGGGGGGGTGAAAATGTGAGTCGGGGTTGGTCGAGGGGTAAGTGCGGTGGGGGTGTCGGGTTTGGTCGGGGAGGTGAGGTAGGGGTGTCAGGTTTTTCTCTCTGCCCCCTCCAACGGACCCCGCACTCGCTCAGCTCTCTGCCCCCTCCCCACCTCCGACTGACCTGAGCAACGCCGGGTATTTTCGCTAGTATTTAATGAAAGTTATTAATAGAGTCCATTGGAATGAAAGCAGTGTAAGGAATGAGGGCCTACAGCAGAGCCAGTCTTCAGGCAGCCAAATGAGCACAGCTTGTCTGTAACAGATTGGTGATACTGCCTAATTCGGTGGAAGAGGCAGCAGACCAGCTCTTAGGCACAGTAGCAGCCATGCAGTTGGCTGCTTAGAGTCTTTGTCCAGGGCTGTGATAGCTCCAGCCTTGTTCCAGCCATGCCTCAGGCCAGATAACCCGGCCTCTGACGCCAGTCCTGACTCTATCACTCTCAGGGGCATCTAGTGTCTGGAGGTACTTCTATGTGGTAATAACAGACCCATGGATGATGGGCTGGATCAACTGTCTCAGGCTAAAAATTGCAGCATAGACATTTGGGTTTGGGCTGGAGGCTGGGTTCTGAAATCCACCATCTTCATAGGGTCTCCGAGCCTGGACTCCAGCCTGAGCCTGAATAGCTAAACTGCAATTTGCAGCCTGCTCCTCCCTGAACCTGAGTTAATGGACCTGGGCTCTGAGAATCGACGCTGTCGGTTTTTTTATTGAAATTCTGATTCCCTGGCCCCTCAGCCCCAGCTGTGATGCTGGGCTCCAGTTCCTGTTTGGGGTGTGACCCCTGCTCCAACCACTGGGCAAGAATGTGCATGTTCCACTCATGTGAAACGCAGGAGAATATTATTAACTAGTGTAAAAGCCCGTGTACACGGGCCAACCGTAAGGGCTCGCGCCCCCCCCCCGCTGCCTAGCTTCCTCCCCCCCCAACAACCCCCCGCCCAGCTCCCTCCCTCCCTCGCCCAGCCCCCTCCCCCAGCCCCCAACGCTCCCCCCTCCAAGGCCCTCCCCTCGCCCAGCCCCTTCCCCCTCCAAGGCCCCCCCCTTGCCCAGCCCCCACCCACTCAGCGCCCTCCCCCCTCGCTCAGCTCCCTCCCCCGCCCCTCAGCTCCCTCCCCCCTCAACTCCTCGTCATGCGCCCGACAGCCCAGCTAACTTTATATGTATAACTGCTCCTTGGTGCTCTAGCTCCGTGTGAGTGAGGATCGCTCACGCGGGCACGCGCGGCGGCCATTTTGTGTCTCCGAACTACGACCCTCAGCATGCCATTTGTCAGGGCCATCTCTACTGCGCATGACGGCTTCACACAAACTTCCCTAGTCGATTATTATATAGGATGAGACGAGCTGCTTCTGTTTTACACAAGCTTTCTGCAGATGTTTACATATTTACCCAGTTAGTAACAAAATAATTAATGTTTATGCCCAAGATATTTCATGTCCCTTTTCCAAAGGGAGGTCAACAACTAATTTCTAATTTTGATACATCGGCTCAGATTAAGCTGGTTAACAAAGGGTCTGAGAAATAAACGCCCTCCTTCCATTTAATTACATTGCGACGTGCAGGGGGAAAATATCAGTGATTCACATGCATACAGTTGTTTTAAATCCTTTTAAGGTAAGTTTTAAGTTGAGAATTCTGTGCAAATGTAACTAAAAGACTTGCTCTGACTCTTTAAGAGGAAATACCATGGGTGAATGCAGTTGGTTACAATTTCCTATGCTTGCAATCACGGCCTGCAGTTTAAATGTGCAGCACGTTGACGTCCATGGGACTGGCAAATGGGCATGCAAAGGCAGAACTGGCCCCACGCAACTCACAAGAGGGCAGCTCTAGCATTTGACAGGAGATGGAGAACGTTACTTCCAGAACACCTTTACTCCACACTGGGCTAGGAGGTTCCTTTATGCAGGAATTGCTAGACTGGATCAGAGCAATAGTCCATCCTCTCCATTGTGCTGTGCCTGACTGGGGCCAGGACTATGTGGTTTGAAGGAAGGTTTAAGAAATCTCATCCTATATAATGCAACAGTGGACGTTCTTATTCATATCACTATTGCCCTTCTTTTTGAACCTTACCATGCTCTTGGCCTTAGTAACATTTTGTGGCACTGATTTCCACAGGCGAATTATGTGTTGCATTTAAAAAACGGTGACTTAAAAGTTTCATTGTTTCCAAACACCGAGAGCAAAGCCACAAAAAAGTTATAACCTCAAAAATGTAAATGGGATACAACATAATTTATATTAATTATTTCGCAATTTCTCTATGCTGAAAGGGAGGTGAATCTTGCAAAAAGGTAGCCAATGCCCTAGACATACTCCCTGCATGAAACCAAAAGGTTCAGCGTTTGACTGCCAGTCTCCCCGGGTAGTCATGTTCGCGCCATCCACCCAGCACTTCTCGGTGCTTTGCACGTGTGTACGTCCACCACCTCCAGGCAGTCTTGACAGCGCACAGCGCAGCACCAGTGGAATTTACATTCACATTTTGTCATTTGGCTGATCCGTGAAGTGTCGTAACCTCTTCCGCAGCACATCACTTCGCAACTGTCCATGCCGCGGGAGGTCTGGTTACACACCCGTCCAGCTGTCCCGAGGGAGCCTAGAATGGAAATGCATTAAAACTTCATTGAAAAGCTGTGGGGTAGTTTCAAGAACGGTAGGAAATATGTGAGAATAAGTAAGTAAAACAACCATGAGCCAGGCACTTGAGGCCATTAAAGCAAGATGTGTCTCCCCTTGTAGAGTGGAAAGTGGAAAGGTAGCCAATTAATTTCACGTTCTGCCTCTTGCTGGTGGAGAGGACCAGGGACCGACTGATACTCCAACACCAGAGACCACTTGCGACTCAATATCAAGCAACACAAAGGGTAAATATGATGGAAAACTGAATTCAAATTATAGATGGAGAAGCTTTGGTTTTGCAAAATTTCACTTTGGGTGAGGGGAAGAGGAGGCGGGAACTGAGCCAATGGTTCTAGATTTGACTCATTTCTGTTAGTATTACAGTGTCTTACTTCACCTGTCTCCTGCCTTCCTGCCATTTTAATTCTACCACTCACCCAGGCATAAGTACTCACTCCTGGCCAGGTACCTATGCTCAACGCTGTAAGAGCCTGGAGTCCAGAAGGGAGCCACTGTGGGTGGCAGCTGGGTAATGGGGGAGAAAAGAAGCCCTACAGAGGAGCTGTGGACTGACTACGAGCAGAAGACCCCAAACAGTGGTGTCTGCTATCTGTATAGAGAACAAGCAGCGAAGACAGAAGCAGTTCCTACCAAAAATTCAGCACAGAAGCACCAAGAGCCAGGGGAGCCAGCCAGCAGTACACACCTATTGAGAGTGGCACCAGTGAGCTGGTCTCTCAAGCCAAGTCCTGGGACAATTGCTCTGGCCTAAAACATCTGCAAAGTAAGTCAAGACCCAGGATTGAGCCCAACCCCAGCCCCAACTACACACAAATCTCTCAGACTTGGGCGGGGAACTAGGCTCTTAGGATCCTGTGGGGGTGGAGGATTCGAGCCTGAGTCAAGACATGACACAGGATTTGAGCTCTATTGCTTTTGCAGTGTAGACACAGCCCTGATCTCTAACTCAGGCCCTGGGAGTCCTCCAGAAGTATCCCACAGTCCTAGGGACCCACCTTCCATTTTCCCCTCTATCCCAATAACCTCTAATCGACTCCAGGGAAAATGGAAAACAACCCTCCTTTGTGGAGTGCAGAGGCTCACTGAGTCAACATTAGCTCTTCCATTGTCTTCTGACTGCCAAGGTGCAGCCACAACAGCAGAGAGCTTCCTGTGTTTGCAATGGAGACTGAACAGAAGGCGGCTTTTGCAAAGCACACGGCTTCATGGTCACAGGAGCCCAGCCGCATCTTGGTGAATCTCAAATGGGAGGCCAGAAAAACTGTGGACTGTAGTAAGAGGATCAGGAATGACCCCACATACTAGCAAACAGCAAAGAAACTGGAAGCTTTGAAAATGTACCAGACCGGTGACCAGTGGAGGGAGCAGATTAAGGAGCTCAAGAGTCCCAGAAAACTAAGGACCGGACACGCACCTTGAGCAACTCGCTGACATTATGTTTATTTGATGTGGAGTTGGACTGGGTGCTGGGAACTGTGCTGAGCACGGAGCCAACAGGGACCTGGTCAGCCAGGATGGTGCCCTGCTAGCCCCAGAATCCAGCATAGGGACTGAAGGGAGCCAGCAGCAGGCCCTGAGTGAGGACAGTGAAGTTACTCTGTTGCTGAAACCAGTCCCCCAGGAGGCTTTGCTACAGGAGCAGCACATCCTGGGGCTGTACTCGGAGGAGCTGCTCGATGCCCCCATGATGAATAGCCTGACATGGAGCCTGCAGCAGACACAGAAGGGGCAGAAGTTGCCCTGGAGTCTGGTAAGTTTCTGACTCCATTTTAATGTTTATTAATATAGGAGCGGGAGGGATTTCCCTTCTCTGAACCAATGCAAAAGTTATTAGACGCCCCGGCTAGCAGAGTGTCTCTATTAGTGTTGAGTTATACGCCAGTGGCTTTGCTATCTCTCTGGCCTCTCCTCCGCCGCGTGGAGTTCAAAATGGCAGCCAGGAAACAAGTGAATTTGCCTTGAAAGTGAATTTTTACTGAAACACACAGATTTTTGTTAGGGCCATTCCTATTTCCTAAAAATAATCACCGTACAGTGCCATGCCTGTGAATACGCCACTCTGTAACGAACTGCCAGGAAAGGTGAACTGTGCAAGGAGGAGGTGGGAATGTTTTCCATTCACAAATCTAATCCATTTCAGTTAGAGGTAGGTGACAAAAACATTTGTGCCCAATTCAACTGCGGTTTGAAATTTTGTCCAGAAATAGGCTGGTGGGGGGAGGGGAGGGGAAGGAGGAGTAAGGGGATGACTGTGGAGTTCTGTGTGTTTGCATGCAGCCAGGATGGGCTAAGTCATGTGGAAGCTAACACAGTATATTGCTGAGTCCCTCATTTTTGACTCAATCCCAAGTGCTGATCGCTGCAAACGCTTCCCGAAGCAGGAGCTCCAGATAGTCAGTCACATTTCAGGGAAGGGTGTATTTTCCAGGGCCCTCTTGGCAGCTGACCATCCCACTCCACTCATAGATGTGCTGTATGTTTGAATACTCTGGCTGAATAAACTACAGGTTTCCTACTGGCAGCTTGAAATAACATCTTCCTTTGCCAGTCGGGCACTACAAGAACTGTTATGTGGAAGGCCTGAAATGATAGAAAAAGCTTTTTGGCATGGCCACTGACAGCCCTTGTCCCAAACCCAAGTAGTTCTGCAATTACTAGAAAACAAAAAACAGCTCTGAATTTTTACCACATCTGCAGTTTTTTTCTCTGAGACTCACTAGGCTGTGTCCAGGGAGCTTCTGTGGCCTGAAGCATCCCTCTCACAATACACTGAAGTTCAGTTTGGAAATGTAGGTTTTTATGGCCTTGAGAATCCACAAGGATTTTTTGTGTGCTCCTGCACCGGGCTATTTGGGACAACAACCCTCTGTGTCTAAGTGCCTGCATAAGAAAGGAGCAGTGCCCTTTGTGGTGTACCTACTCATGTGCTCCTTGAGGAGAGCGAACTATGGGCATGTGCATCAGCGGCGCTGGGGCAGCGTAGAAACCCCATTCTCTCAAAGCCAGCAATTACTTCAGGAATATTCTTTTATGCTCACCACCTAGGGGCAAAGCACACACCTGATTGTCTCCAAACATCCACCACTTTACCCACAGTCGACTTCCAATACCAAACTGGTGGCAACAGTAGCAGTCTGGGGTAGCAGCTTCCAGACAGTTATAACAACCCGCTTCTGGACTAGCACAGGCGCCCTCGTGACTATCTTTACATCGGAGGATTGGGGCAAGCTTCTAGCAAAGCTCGTGAAATGTAGCTTTCTTCCTGCGAACATTATGGAGACCTGCTGGTCATCCCAAGTGCACATGATGATGGGATCTCACTAGTCTGTGCTTGTGGCCCTGCTCCAGAAGTTCTGGTCGACATAGGGGACATCAACGGCTGTACCAAGTGTCATGAGCAGCATCGAGTCTGCCATGCCTGAGGCCTCTTCTCCTGCTCGATCAGTGTCAGGTGCCTTTGGTAGGTCAGAAAACACCCCCGAAATGTCCACCAGCATCTCACAGAAGCCCAGCCCATTTCAGACACAGGAGTAAAAGCACAACCAAGAGAATCTCTTCAAAAAGCACCTCCTATACGGCACTGGCTCTAGTAGCTGGGAGCACAGAGACCAAAATGACTGCTTGGGAGGATGCGTTGGCAGTCACTTCAAACTTCCTGTAACATGCAGGGCATAGTCAAGTTTTCACACAGGGCATCAAGGTCAAAGGAAGAGTGGCCGCCTTTCAGGCAGGCATTAGGGAGTCTGGAATATGATTGGTTTGACTGAGGCCTACATGGTGCACTGTGGACGCTACCGCCCCAGGTTCAAGTCCGGGATAGAAAATTCTTAACATGGGATTAACAATCAGTGTAGATGCTCAAGATCTGGGTTCTCTAATCCAGGGGTCAGCTGACTTGAGTCTCATTAACTGGGTTTCCATTGCAGTGTAGACATACCCTGTACAGCTCACTCTCCCTGTTTGTAGAACGAGACTGATACACGGTGGCCTGTAGAAAGTGCTCTGAAATTTCATGAGAATAAATTCAATATAAATACAAACAACTCATTTTATCCCTCCTGAACATGGGTTAAAGTGGACTCTCCACTTCAAGGCTTTATAAGAAGAGTAGGAAGGCAATAAAATACATAACTGATCAAGAATGTAAGCTTCACAAACAGTCATTAATTTATGTTCTATTTATCTGGGTACATACATGGTCACCACCCAGGGCCGTCCATAGGCATATGCAGCATACATGGCTACAGAGGGCACCCAAAAATGTTGGGTCCCATCGGGACAGCAGGTAGGAGCGGGTCGGCTCCCGCACACCCAGCACACACTGCAGTCTCCTTAGGCAGGGGTTGTATTCACAGAGCCAAATGCGCTGGAGCTGCGCATTCTGCGTGAGGGAGCAGGTACGGGGGTCTCTGTGGGGAACTGTGACTCTCCGCTGCTGTGAGGCAGGATGGGCGGCTCAGTATCCTTTGCTGCCTCATCCCTCCTCCCATCCCCGGGTTATGAGCCTGGGCTGCTGCAGCATCTGCTGCGTATGAAGCTCGGTATGTGTTAGCAATGGGAAGGGTGTCTTCTGGGGGCCTGCAGGCAGGGATGGTGGCTGTGCCCCAAGTCAGGCATAGGAGCACCAGTTTAATAATACTGCGTAGGGCCCCATAAATCCTAAGAATGTCCCTGTCCCCATCACCTTAGTACCCGAGCACCTCACAATCTTTAATGTTTTTAATCTCACAATCCCCAAAAAGGTATGAAAATCCTATTATCCCCGTTTACCAGGGAAGCAAATGAGGCTTAGACAGACTAAGTGACATGACCAAGGTTCACACAGGAAATCTATGGCAGAGCAGGTACCCAAGTCTCAGGCTTTCATTCTAAGCACTGGCCCATCCTTCTTCTCAACACTCCTATATGTGCCCAACCCTTTAAAAGTTGCATAACGGCACCATTGGAAAGTAAAGTATTTGGGCATGTGTCAGTCTACATGAAAATATGTCACAGTTCATAATGCACAAAATCCATTCAAATGCACAGCCACTTATACAGGGGCCAGTCCTGCACTCTCTGCTCAGCAAAAGACTTGTATGGACAAGCCCGGGGTCAATGTGATTAATGCCTGGTATTAAGAATTTGCTTTTAATTCCTCCTTGCCCACCCCACATACACTTAGCCTGGTTCCTGTTATATAACCTCTCTCATCTGTTCTCTTCCTTGCTTTGTGTACTGTTTTAACTTACTGATGCGAGGTAAGTCTCGTCCATGGACTGCAGCATGTTTAGAACACTAATCTATAACAATCAGGATTTGGATTCAGTTTCCAGTTGCTTTGTGCTCTGTTTGTTGTATGGGATTTGTGTGAAACAAGCCGGAAACCGTGTGAAACAGTCACCCAGCTGTCAGCCAGGTATTATTTTTTCAGTGGAGAACAAGCAAAGTAACTGTTCACCTTGATTTGTTTCTTGAACTTGATTAAAGGAAGGGTTGTGTTGATAGTTTCCTTGATTCAGAAGGAAGACCTCAGCTGAGCCCGTACAGAAGGTCATTATGAACTGCTGTGATCAGATGCAGGCACTTTCTTGGAAGGGGACAATATTCTTTATCTTAGATACAGGTTCATTTCCCACTTGAAATGGTTTGTCTGATTTCCAGATGCTTGGAGCAATGACACAGCTCGCTAACGGCAGCTCTAACGGAATACCAGGGTGAAATCCTGACCCCACTGAACTCAGCGGGAGTTTTGCCATTGATTGCAATGGGGACAGGATTTTACCCCACAACAGATAAAATCATGGAATCATAGGACTAGAAGGGATTGCAAGCATTATCTAGTCTAGTGGTAGGCAACCTAGGGCACGCGTGATGAAGGCGGCACGCAAGCTGGTTTTCAGTGGTACTGCCCGAGTCCTGGCCACTGGTCCAGGGGGCTCTGCATTTTTATTTAATTTTAAATGAAGCTTCTTAAACAGTTTTAAAACTTTATTTACTTTACATACAACAATAGTTTGGTTCTATGTTATAGAGTGAATAGACCCGGCCCACCACTTCTGAAAGGCTGCTGACCCCTGAGTAGAGTATGCATAGCTACACACTGCAGTGAAAGGCAGGAAGGGGAGCAGTGGGAAAAGGCTTCTGCAGCAGGGAGTGCTGAAGTTCTCTTATGAGTGGCGGGTGAACCAGCTGCTGGGGGAGGCTAGTCCCGGCCCCTGCCCTCCTGCCTGAGGCTCAGCTCCTCCCCTTTTCCTTCTGCCCACTTCCCCCTGCAGGAGCCCAGAGCACCCCCACCCTGGCTGCCAGCCGCCACCCCTTTCCTGCTCCAGGCTGCTCAAGCACCCCCAGCCCTGGAGCACCAGGCAGACAGGCCATACCCCCATCCCCAGAAGCCGGGTGGGCACCCCCAGCCCTGGAGCGACAGGGAGGTGGCATGGCGCAGTCCCGTCCCCAGCTGCCCTGAGTCCTGGCAACAGGCCGTTTGCCCCAGCCCATATCAAGGTCCCCAGCGCCTTAGTGTAATGCTGACAAATCCATAGCTGGGATGAGTCTGGCTCACCTGTGTGTTAGTATTGTTAAAATGGGTATAAAGAACTAGAGGAATGTGTTTAGATTTTATCAAATGCCTTTCAGTTTTATTGAATGCCTGAAGTTTACTGAGTAAAAACCTAATCCTTCCGAGCCTACCTGTTGTATACTACCTGTCAGTTGCTGCGTGCATTAATCTCACTTATAACCTCTGTATTCCACATTGTAAGGTAATATTTGAGCAGTTGTATCATGAGCCTCTGTGACTATGTAAATCACGAGAGCACAAGCCCCAAATTGGTTGTGAATTCTGTACTTAGATTTTTACCAACCAGATATCAAGCACATGTCCTCAGGCACTACAGCAGCCTAACTATGGAGTCAGAGACAGCCCCCTTGGGTATGCTGATCTATCTCGCCACCCCAAGTGAGTGTACCTTTGTGATAGATGGCCTCTTACGCCAAGAATCACCGCACTACTCAACTTACTCACAGTCCCAAAGGACCAGTCACTTACCCCAGGTCAATTGCACCTTAGTTCTCACACCAAAGACAATGCTTGTAGCCAATCCTATCATAAACTATACACAGATTTATTAATAGGGAAAGTAAACAAGAGTTATTTACAAGATTAAAGCAGGTGAACATATATGCACAAATGAGTTACCTTTTGAAATTTAAAATTTAATAGAAACTTCTGTAATAAGCAAACTCTACATCTCTATATATAAAAGTCAAATGGTGTATGTGTGCGTGCGTGTATGTATGTTGTGTGGCAGGGTGGGCTTGACCCAGCCTGCCGCCCCTTTAAGAGGGAGAAAAGCCCTCTGCAAACCTCCCTTGCAGAAAGCCTAATTAGCCACCTGGGCTGCAGAAGGCTCAGGCTGGATGAGCTGCACCTGGCAGCCTCCTCAGGAGTATATAAGCCTGCCAGGCAGGAAGCCCAGGGTGGTGGTGGTATGGTAGTGTGGAGGAATGAGAGAGAAGGATAGAGAAAGAGCGGTGTGTAGAGCTGAACTATATAGAGTTGTGTAGAGCTGTAAGCTGTAGCGCTGTGTTAGAGCCGTAAGCTATAGAGCTGTGTATATTGGTGGTGGGGCCTTGCACTGTGAAATAAAGAGCACTGTTGGAGCCTAAGAAGAGTTTCCTGCCTGTGTTTGAAGAGGAGTGAGAAGGCGATCTATCACACGTGGTGTCAGGGGTGGGATCGCTACACCAGCAACACAACTGGTGGCCCAGAGATGGAGGGAACCCTGCAGTGGCTCATGGAGCAACAGAAGCAGACCCAGCAGGCCATGCACGCCTTGCAGCAAACCCACCAGGAGATGCAGCAGGCTCAGTCGGAGCAACAAAAGGTACTGCGGGAATTCATTCAGGAGCAAGCAAAGACCCAGGCAACTCTCCTGCAGCACCTGGTGAGTCAAGGGGCAGGAGAGGGCATGCGGCCGCTGGGCTGGGGACTCTGCAAAATGAGCCCAGTGGGTGACCCCGATGCTTTCCTGGGCACTTTTGAGAGGGTAGCTACCACAGCCGGGTGGGAGCGGACCACCTGGGCCCTCAAGCTTGCTCCCTACCTCGTGGGCGAAGCCCAGGCGGCCTATATGGCCCTGGGGATTGTAGAGGCCGAGGACTTTGACATTGTAAGAGCGGCCATCTTGGACCGGGTCGGCTTATCTGCCGAGAGATACCGGCAGAAGTTGCGGGCAGCCCACTGGACGCAGGCGGTGCAGCCCCAGGCGTTTGCCCAGAGGCTGAGAGACTGGGCGACGCGTTGGCTGAGGCCGGAGGCCCGGTCAGGGGAGGAAATTATGGACTCCCTGATACTGGAGCAGTTTCTGCTCAGCCTCCCCGAGACTGTGCACACCTGGGTCAGAAGGCACCAGCCGGAGACGGTGGAGTCTGCGGTGCGCCTGACCGAGGAGTACGTGGAGGCAGAGGGACCTCGGGGAGAGGACCGACCGCGACGGGTCCGGGATTTGGGGCGTCGGCCCATGGACTCCCCCCCCGGCCAGACGCAAAGGGACTGATGGGGAGCCCAGAGGGTCGCCAGAGAGAACTGCCCGGCTTACCTGCTGGCAGTGCGGGAAGCCAGGGCATATTAAGCGGGACTGTCCAGCCATGGAGTGTGGCTACACTGACTGGTGTGGGTGGACTGAGGTTTGGGGGCGGAGGCAGCGTAAGGGAATACCCACCCTGCGGGTGCAGGTCGGAAGGAAGTCCCATCAGGGGGTGGTGGATTCTGCCTCCCCCTACATGCTCATCCGCAGAGCGTTGGTCCGCCCCGAGTGGCTGATCCCGGGGGCTACCATGGACCTACAGTGTGTCCACGGGGACACGAAGTCCTGTCAGGTGGCCCAGGTCCCCCTCGAGATCAGCGGCCGATTCCGCTGGAAGCGGGTCGGGGTGCCAGAGGGGTTACCTTGCCCTGTAATTATTGGGCGGGACTGGGGCCCAATGGGAGGTACGAGGCCCTGGGCTGCCCCGAGGCCAAGCGTGAGAACCCATAAGGGGGGCTCAGCCGAGCGAAGGGGCGGGCCTCGACCCAATGACCAAGGGGAGGACCTAGACAGCCAGGAATGGCTGAGGCCAGAACAGGAGGTGAGCTCCACAGATAAAGCCCCGAGCTCCTGTGAGAGCCTAGGGGAAATTGAGGCCGGGGAAGTTGCCCTGTGTGACGAAGCACCATGCGAGTGGTGTGAGCGCCGGAGGGCACAGGGGCGGCCGATACCCTGCCTCTATTGTGCAAGGCTAGAAGTAGGACTCTCTGCCGCAGCCGTGAGGGAAGCTGAGGCAGAGGAGGCTGGCCCTACCCCCAAGGAGCACTGGGAGGGGAGGGAGCCACCGACTCCCTGCACCTTATGTGAGGGGCAGAAGGCAGAGGGACGGTCACTTCCACCCTACTGCCTGCAGTGCGAGGAGAGGACAAGGCTCCCCCCCGAAAAGCAGGGGGGCAAAGAACCACAACCCCGGACCGGGCAACACCGGTGAAAGGGGAAATATTGAAGGGTCCGAGCCAGACCGATGGGGCTAGGCTAAGGGGGGAGGTGTGTGGCAGGGTGGGCTTGATCCAGCCTGCCACCCCTTTAAGAGGGAGAAAAGACCTCTGCAAACCTCCCTTGCAGAAAGCCTAATTAGCCAGCTGGGCTGCAGAAGGCTCAGGCTGGATGAGCTGCACCTGGCAGCCTCCTCAGGAGGATATAAGCCTGCCAGGCAGGAAGCCCAGGGTGGTGGTGGTATGGTAGTGTGGAGGAGAGAGAGAGAAGGATAGAGAAAGAGCGGTGTGTAGAGCTAAACTATATAGAGCTGTGTTAGAGCTGTAAGCTGTAGAGCTGTGTTAGAGCTGTAAGCTATAGAGCTGTGTATAAAGCTGTGTATACTAGTAGTGGGGCCTTGCACTGTGAAATAAAGAGCACTGTTGGAGCCTAAAAAGAGTTTCCTGCCTGTGTTTGAAGAGGAGTGAGAAGGCGATCTGTCACAGTATGGGTGTATGCTTACTCCTTCCACACAGTTTGAGCTAGAGACTTGAAATTTGGTACAGTTAGAGGTCTTGGGGTCCTAATAACCGTAAGATTCGAAAATTTTTCAAATCTCACCTCTGACACCCCCCAGGGGTGAAATTCTTTAAAGGCCAATCACATCAGCTGGGCAGCTGCTGTTCTCTGTGACATAGTTATGATGTCATAATACCCCCTCCAACGGAACCCTGGAATCCCTCAGCTCTCTGCCCCCTGCCCACCTCCGATGGACCCGAGTTGGGTTTGGTCGGGGGGGGTGAGGTGGGGGTGTCTGGTTTGGTCGGGGGGTGGGTGAGGTGGGGGTGTTGGGTTTGGTGTGTGGGGGGGTGGGAAGGTGTCTGGGTGGGTGAGGGGTGAGGTGTGGGGGTTGGGGTTGGTCGGGGGGTTGGGGTTGGTTGGAGGGGTGAGGAGGGGGGTTGGGGTTGGTCGAGGGGTAAGTGAGGTGGGTGTCGGGTTTGTTTGTGGTGGTAGGTAGGGGTGTCTGGTTTGGTTGGGGGGGAAGTGAGGTGGGTGTGTCAGGTTTGGTCTACGGGGGGGTGAGGTGTGGGTGTTGGTCAGGGGGTGTTGGTTGGTAGGGGGAGACGTGGGGGTGTTGGGTTTGGGTGCGGGGGGTGAAAATGTGAGTCGGGGTTGGTCGAGGGGTAAGTGAGGTGGGGGTGTCGGGTTTGGTCGGGGGGGTGAGGTGGGGGTGTCAGGTTTGCTCTCTGCCCCCTCCAATGGACCCCGCACTCACTCAGCTGTCTACCCCCTCCCCATCTCCGACTGACCCAAGCAACGCCGGGTATTTTCGCTAGTGACCTATAAGGCTAACTCAGGCTAAACACTGGGGACCTCTTGCTTATGCCTAGTAACCACCCACCCTCCTGAATCCAAGCAGCATAGAAATCCAGTTTCTTCTTGTTAGGGTGTTTTTATCCCCCTCCTCCCTTGCACCCTCAGCTGTAAACTCAGCTTATGTGAGGTATCCACTTGCATGACTCATCTTCATGAGGGAGCAAAACTACCAATGTCTTTTGTCATCTTTATCATCCCACAGCAGTCCTGTTGGTCAGGATGTAACACTTTCTGTTGGAGAGCAGCACTTCATGCTAATGAATGCCCCTCTCCTGTCAGTGGATTTACACAGCTACAGCGGCTTACAACACAACCGCTCAACTACTACCTTACAGTATGGGATACACAGTTTATAGAGGAGATTAATGCATGCAGCAACTCACAAGCATTCAATAAAATCTAAACACAAAACACGCTGTATAGTTCCAATACTGTTTTAACAGTACTAACGCACCGGTGATTCCAGCTATGTCTGTCAGGGTTCCACTGAACCAGGGGGAACTTGGCATGAGCTGGCACCTGGTCTGTCGGTGTTACACATGCCTCCCCCGTTCCCCAACAACATCCTTTTACATCAGCATCTCTACACCACTAAAATATCCTCTTCCACTGGGAGGATCCTTCAGTGGCTGGTTTAGGATTGTTTTGTGCCACCAGGCCAGCTTAAAGCAGTACTATGTATTGTACCAGTGAACTGGATTCTTAGTCTTGACACCACCCACCACCAGCACGATCCTACTGAAAACAATAGGCATCTTTCCTTCTTCAAAGTGTCAGTCACGTCACTGGCAATTCACGTCAACTTGTTCTAGGCACTGGACAGGATTTCGTTATGTTTCTGTAAGAACAGGTTTCACTCATATGAACACAGTCTGATTTATGTGATTGCGCTGAAGATTTTGTAGAGGAATACAGTCCACTGCCTGAGACAGTGATTGCAGGTGAATGGCTTATAATAAAGATGCTGTCAATCAACTGGTGACCTCTACACTACTACCTTTCATACATTTAGACATGGAACATGCTCCAATTTTCCACCGGCATGTTCACAATGTGATACAGTATACTTACAACAGCTTCCAGTGTACCGAGCTTATCGCAGATGGCAAACCAGCGTATATTTGGAAAATGAAACTGCCTAACAGCTGTCTATTTGAAGCCGATGAAGGTGACTCATTGAGGACATTCTTGGAGGGAAAGATGTATGTCCGGGAGGGGCAGTATTTAGTTTTAATAAATGAAGTGTCATTCATATAAACCTCCCTCCACTTCCCTTTATTTATTGAAATGGCTCCTGAGGTCTCCTATTGTCCAGGCTGTTCTTGCTGAGTCTTTACTCATTCTGACAGCTGGTAATTTATAAGAAGATGAAGAAAGAGTATGTGAAATACGTCAGAATTTCTAAGGGGTGAAGGGGAGGGATTTTCAAAAAGCACTCAGTGTTGGCCTCTCTCTGCTGCCATTGAAGTCAATGGTAAAAAGTTCTTTTGGTTTCAATAGGAGCAGAGATAAATGAATCCCCAGGGTTTTTGAAAATCCCACTTTAAAAAGTCCTCAGCTGTAGCATGAAGCATTAACATTAGCTGAAATGTTAGGCCATTGCATTCCCCTGTTACCAACCACTTGGTTGTTAGTTCTTGCCACATGTGATAGTACCTCAGAAAACACTGCCTCTGTGTTCCTTCTAGGAAGGCTGGTACAGTACCAGTGAGTTGTGTTTTATCATGTACCGATTAGTGGGCACGTGCATTAGTGCCTTCCACCAGGTGGACTGTGAGATCTGCACACCTGAGTTCAACCATAGCACCTATTATAGCACCCTCTAATTACTGACTGTTTACTTAGGATAAAAGCCAGCACAGAGAATAAAAGCCTTCACAACAGTGACACATGGATGGGCCAGTATATTTATGTAGTAGATCCTTAGGTTCAGTTAAAAGTTAATACAGCAATTGACCATCTGTAACTCACTAGTCATTGTGTATTACATGTTCCCTAGTGTGCCGAGTCACTGAAGATGTGAGCTGTAACAACCCATATGCACAACTCTTTTGCTCAGGCTAGAGAAACTCATAACTTTAGCCCTGGAAGTCTCTAGTCCAATCCCCAGTGTCATTCAAGATGGCGGTCATCACACATGATCACAATTACAATTTCTAGATGTACCACGTTCAGGAAGTATAACAGAGAAATGACAGAATTCTTAGGGGTATTCTTCCAAGCATCAAAATGTCTGAATTCCCTGGGGGAGACAGACAAGCTATGATCAGGGACAGAATGAAACTTTATGACAGTACATTTAGTTGGCACTGACATGCTTTCCCAACTCAAACTTCTATAATCCTCCCCAATACAAAATTTCACGGGGTTGCTCCTGTGGAGGCTGCAACTTGGTGAAGTGAAATTAAGAATGAAAAAAAAATAATCTGCTCAACTGCTTCTATCATCTTTGTCAAAGTCTGATCCACGTTTGTTTAGTTTATCAGATTTTTTTTTGGTAATGTTAGAATAAGCAGACAGAATCTCACAGAGCTGAACTAAATATTACTTATTACATGAATGGTTTACTACCCTTTCCCAAAGAATTTACCCTTTGTAACAAGTAATTTCTCAGACGCTTGGAGCAGCAATAAATTCTTTATTTCAAGTGTTATCTTGAGATGAATAAAAGCACTTGTCAGACTCCACAGCCTCTGCGCGGATCTGACCGAGTCAATGGACAAGTAAAGATAATACTCTGCAGAGAAAAATGCCTAATCACCTTTGAGATAACAAGCCTGACAGAATGCATTGCACTTCCTACAAGAGACTGTAAAACAGCATTTTCACTTTCAAATGTTTGGGTTAAGGCCTTTTCTTTCAGAGAAAAATGTGCCACAGAATTTACAATGAAGGAAGCAGCCTCCAAAGACAAAAGATGTATCTGTAACTCTAGGCTATGAAGTCAGTCTCTGCACAGAGTGGTATTACATGCCGGTAACATGCATGCATCCAGATAAAGAGATTAGACTTGATGCCATTACTCACTATCAGGAAGCATGGTGGGCATCTAGAGCACCTGCAAAGACTACTAAGTAATATCTGAAAGGCCCAGACCCAATCCTCTGATCAGAAAGGCTCTACTTATTTTACACACGTTGGGTGAAATCTTAGCCCTGTTCATGTTAATAGCAAACTTCCACTGACTTGATGTGCGATGTGCAGCTGTTCTCCAGCTTACATATTCGGAGTAAAACTTGAATCATAAACAAGCAGAGATCTCCAGAAGAGGTGACCTGCATGTCCTTGTGCTTGTCACTGCTACCTGTGGATATCACAGCAATCTGATTCTCACAACCTGTTGATTACCTCCACTGAACGGATGTCATGGGATTGCAAATCTCTTGTGCATTACTTAACTTCCCTCCCTTTTCCAGACTTCTCTTCTTTTTATTGCCACATTAGTAACACAGTAACATCTCTAAAGTGGACTGACAGTGCCTTACAGCCTTCCAGAATGGGGAGTGCACCTATACTGATACCCCAGAAAAAGACACAGCCGCTCCATCATGCAACCTTAACTCTGCCCCCTGCAGCTGGCAAGAGCCCTGGGTATGGACTAAGTATGTTTCAACCAGGGCAGTCCTATTAGAAGCAGACATGAGGAATGACTTAGTAACTATCATTTTATGTGATGTATTGTGCCCGACCAAACAGTATTCTCCCATTCATCTGGACGTCTTGTGCATCAAGGACAGCTATATTGATTGCCACAGAGTTGTCATGGTAGTGTCTTGGCTCACCCAGTGACATAGGGAGAGGTACATCTGCACCCAAAAGGATCAGGGATCCCTTAGTTCTGAGCTGAGTTATGTGGGTTGTGTACACAGAGGTGCACAATAGCTTGTCCTTGCCATGGGGATTTGTAGCAGTCTGGTACCCTTCATGACAGTGCACTGCAGGGCAGAAGTAAGGCCAGATGATGTTCTAGAGATAGTCCTTAGGATGAAGGTTCAGGGGTTGTAACATGTGGCAACTCTGGAATGTTCTGTGCAGAAGACGTGACGTGGTTGAGTACAGGCCAGGTGTAGCCAACTGATGTTCACTAACACTGCCCCAAATGCAACTTTTACCTCAGTGAAGATATGGTCTGGCAGCTTCTTCTGTATTCGTGTGCTGTGTCCCCTCCCCACAGTGCTCCATATCATCTGGATGAGAGAGTGCTACAATATCTGTAAGGGGAGGGTTGGGGCAACCTTCAAAGGGGACTTGGAGAATTAGAGTTGCAGGGTGGTGCTGGGGGTGTACATTTTATTGGTTTTAAGAAGATTAACGTATATGTGCAGTTGATACTTTGAGAAGGTGCCAGTTAAACTTAACTGTGCCAGTGACATTTCCTGGGTGGTGATGGAAGTTTGTTTGTTTTTTGAAAAAGTGGTGGAAGTGAGAATGTCATGACTGGGGGCCAGAGGAGGCTTCCAGGAAAAACTCACTGCCACTCAGCTACCAGCTGTGCTCACCTCATGGCCCCTCCATGCCCCCAACCCCTGTTGTGACATACCAGCTTTCAAGGCAATCTCCTTATGCATGTGGCTATTAGAGTACTTTGATCATTAAAATCTGCTCCTTACTGGGATGACCAGATAGCAAGAGTGAAAAATCAGGATAGGTGATGGTGGATAATAGGTGCCCGTATAAGACAAAGCCATGAATATTGGGACCATCCCTATGAAATCAGGACATCTGGTCACCCTACTGGGGGAGGGAAGCTGTAACTAAAGAACCCCTTGACTGAACCACCTCAGTTTACAGCACTGTCTCTACTCCTGGTCTCCTAAACCCCACCACCGTTAAGGTTAGAGCAGGATTTCTATTTTAACAGGGGTGAAAAAGGTCTACAAAAAACATTTTCTTTGGGGGTAAGAGCATCATTATAAACTCTTTACTCCAGTTTGTGCACTGCTTATTTTTCTACAGAAGTTTGTGGGGAAAGCTATCATATGAAGGTTGCTATGACTGTTTTAAAAAGGGCCAGGAGACTAAAAATTATAGTGTCCATTTCCTTTGGACCACTTTTTCCAAGGAACTACAGCATTTGGAGAGCTGAAATAGATAGGTCTGAACTCTTGGTTGTTATAGGCAGGATGAATTGTTACAGGAAGTTGACATTTATTTCCTGTGTTTATTTTTCATGATAAATGTACGTGATTGTTTTGACTGATGGCAGTATTCTGGTGTTGCATTCGTCAATGATAATCTTAATCCAGTCCCTAGAATAGAGCTGTCTGTTGTAAATGCATTTCCTGATGCTCAGCAACTTCTTTAAACATGATGACACTGGTGAGAATCACAGCTGCTTATTTTTGTTTGATCACACTTGGTCCCATTATTCAGGGAATTGATGAGGAGCACGAAGCACAAGCGATTACATCACCCTAATGCTGCTATTTACTGGGAGTCTTTCACCTTCCCTCTATACATTAATGCTATTTCCTTGACAATACTGCAAGTGAAATCTGAGTCTGAAATTTGGATTTTAGAGCACTTTGAAATATTGTCTCAAACTAGAAGCTTTGCTCTTATGGCAAAACTTCCAGAAGGAGCCTCTGAAGAATGCAGGCAGAGGACAGCTAATGAACACAAGACACATACAGAAATACTTGCTTATAGCATCACAGAGATTGATTGGGCCACTGCAAGTACCAACTCCAGCACACACAGATAACATCAAGCTTACTGCTAATCCCCCTCAAGTCAGGCCAATAACACACAAGACGACGACAATACTACAATAAAGATATTGCACCATCTATTAGTGGAGGTGTTGTCTATTCTAATCATTACAATACTCAGAAAGCTGCCAAGGGAAAGACTCAAAACTCACAGCACTTGGGGCTACCAAGGTTCATTGGCCATTGTATGCCACCTTGAAAAATCCACGCATGCTGACATCAAGCTGTAAATACTCTGGCTTGCAACAGAGCCACATTCCTGCTGCACAGTCGTATCTGGTTTTTTCTGGCTCATCAGTTTGGCTTGAGCCATGTGGAAAGCCAACTTTTATTCTGCATGACTTTTAAAATGTTGCTTCCCCAAAGGGGCAGTGGGTGCCAGACATTAGTTGAGCTCAATCCTGTGTGCATGATATTTGTTTTGGGAGGATAGGAGTTCTCATTTGAGCCCTTGGGTTGCCCCAATTTTGCAATCATTTAAAAATGTTGATGTCACTTGAATTTTGGGGGGCGGGGAGGTTGTATCTCAGGAATGCCTTGCTCAGGTGATCTTAAATATGGAGCACTACCCCTGCTCCCATGATGCCTAGCAACTTTGAGACAACCCAAGTAAGCCTGTGGATTTTAGAGCACTGAGAAAAACTGGCAAATGGCAAGCTGGCCTCACCTTTAACTATAGCAGTGTTACTGTCCCCTCCCCCCCACACAATACCCAACCTACTCAAAAGCTGTTTGTAATGGGACAAGAAGTTAATCATTCATTAAGGCTCTGATTCTGCTGCCTGTTACTCTCAGCCAAAAACCCACAGAAGTCAATGAGGTCACTGTGACATTTGCCTAAGTACATGCACAAGTAACAGAGGAAAACACACTAGGATTGTGGCACTGCTTGATGTGTGTATCACATGAGGCAGGGGCCATGTCTAACTGTTTTCAATAGAGCAACATGCGTGCACGCTGGCACTCAGCAAATAAACAAGCAAATGAAGAGTTAAAGACGCAGCAGATATTTTTGTTGGGAAAATACTAATTTTGCCCCGAAGAAACAGCTATATCTATTAGGTCTGGAGCACTATACATCTGCAGGCATAGCTGTAATATAAACCATTTCAAGTTCATTTTTCTTTAGGTCTTTTCTTCTAGTTTGGTCTTTGTACTGCTTTAGAATCCTATTTCCTAGGATGGGCCGGAGTGGACCACCAAACCATTTAAAAAGAAATATAGAAACCAATAGTTTTTACTCACTGAGGCAGGGAGGGGAAGTGTAGAATGCACCGGCACTTCAGATTTGCACTATACACTTCTCCCTGCCTCAGGGAGGAGCTGCCGTGTTACACCCTGGCTCACAACCAATGCCTGTCTCTTGTTCAGTTGTGCAATCTCTAACCCACAGTGGAACTGGGACTACTCCAAGTCCCTCCACCTGGTAACTGTCACCATGAATTTTGGATCCCAACCCTCCTGCAGATTAGAATGCAGTTGACTATGAGAAGGAGTGTAGTACATGGAGACAGCACCCAAAATGCTTAAGAATCACTGATATTGCTTATGAGGGAAAAAGGTAATACATGTAACTGTAGACCCCTGCTCCATTCTTGGGACTATCATAGCATTAGTGAATCATGTAGTGTCATCTTGCTGATTGAATGCTAGTTTAAGTCCAATTTGGAAAGCTATATGACTGTCTCATTGAAAAGCTAATTAAAAACTACCCATCTCATTGCCACAAAACCCCCCATTATGGTACAATATTGGTACAATAGGTTCTCTGAAGTTTAGATAAGGCCAGAATTTTGCTAGCAGAGAAGCTGTATTCTCTCTCACTCTTGTACTGAGTTGTCCTTCTGACTTTAGGGAATAAAGAGTGATGGAAAGAGCGAGGGAAGTGTATGTAAATCCAATACTGATGGTAATTTTTTATATTCGAGGAATAAAAGTCTGAAATCAAACCATATAAGTGTGGTAACTTAAGCTTACCTACATCCCTGTCTCTGATACAGTAGTCTGGCGAGCTCTCAAAATATACCAGGTCATTCTTGGTGGGCTTCTTAAACCTCTTGTTAGCCACAGTGAAACCAGTGCCATCTTGATTCATGACCACCTGAATCGCTCCATTGTATTTCCTCCATAGATAATCTCCTGTTTTCCTAAAGTCTGCCATGGCCAGCCAGCAGGTTCTCAGAGTACATGATCCACTCACACCATGACATTTGCACTCCTGTTTCAAAAACCGCTTCACGGCCTGCCAAAAAAGCCAGTGAAATATAAACAGGTAAAACAGGTTACATTTTAATTTTGGTTTTTCACTCCCCTCCCATTGATCCTGTAGTCTCAGCTTTGTAATGGCTCCTGTAATCACGGTCTGTGGTGACACCCACTGGCAGCAGTGAGTCATCCTCATAAGGTTAGGCCAGTCTGCTTCGTTTACTCAATTATATCAACAACCTTCAAGATTGAAAGTAGGGGGAGGGGAGAAAACACCAGTCTCCTTGAAGATCCAGGCAACACTTCTGAGAAACCATTTCCCTCCTTACCAGATCCACTGGTATCTGGGACAGAGCAAAAATGTCTTGAAGTCAATGGGAATGCACATGCAAAACTGAAGGCAGAATCTGTTTACTGTGTTATCTTTCAGCTTGAGGTAACACCATACCAGACCCGTCAATCTCACTCTTTATGAGGAAAGCCAGGAATACTTGTAGCACTTTAGAGACTAACTAGTTTATTTCAGCATAAGCTTTCGTGGGCTATAGCTCACTTCATCAGATGCATAGAATGGAACAGAAGTAAAATGCATTTATACACACAGAAAGAAAGAAAAAGAAAAGAAAAATTGTACATTAGCATACCAATTCTAAGAGGGCTGTTAAATGTAGATGGTCCATTATCACTAGGAGAAAAAAAAACACCTTTTGAAATGGATTTCTGTTGTCAGTGAAATTAACAGAAATCCATTTCAAAAGGTGTTTTTTTTCTCCTAGTGATAATGGACCATCTACATTTAACAACCCTCTTAGAATTGGTATGCTAATGTACAATTTTTTTTCTTTTTCTTTCTTTCTTTCTGTTTGTATAAATGCATTTTACATCTGTTCCATTCTATGCATCTGATGAAGTGAGCTATAGCCCACGAAAGCTTATGCTGAAATAAACTAGTTAGTCACTAAGGTGCTACAAGTATTCCTGGCTTTCTTTATGGATACAGACTAAACACGGCTGCTATTCTTGAACTTTTTATGAGGTTGCCCATTTCCAAGAGCTCCTTCACTGTGGTTAAAATTAGTCAAAAAATTGTGAAATTCGCAATTTCAACTAAACTTTTCATCACAATTTTAGTGGAATGCAGGTCAAAATCCAACATTTTTACAGTATTTTTTCCATTTCTCATCCATAGCTAATCATGGTATCTGAGTGCCTATCCAGATCCATGAAGAGTTTCTTAAATGTGGCTTAAAAATTAACCTGGTTTCCTAGTCATTTTATTTTACACAGACAATATAAAGTGTAAAGAAAGTGAGGAATACTTGTAGCACCTTAGAGACTAACTCATTTATTTCAGCATAAGCTTTTGTGGGCTATAGCTCATTTCATTGGATGCATAGAATGGAACAGAAGTAAGATGCATTTATACACACAGAAAGAAAGAAAAATAAATAAATTGTACATTAGCATACCAATTCTAAGAGGGATGTTAAATGTAGATGGGCCATTATCAGCAGGAGAAAAAAATACCTTTTGAAATGGATTTCTGTGCCAGGTAAATTAACTCAGGAAATGCAATCAATTAGTGTAATGAGAGAACCATTCGCAAGTCCTATTTAGCCCTTGGTTAATTGTATCCAATTTGAAAATTAATTCCAGTGCCTCAGTTTCTCGTTGGAGCCTGTTTTGGAAGTTTTTCTGTTTCAAAAAGTATTTTTTCAAGTATAGTGTGTTATGTCATCAGACTAGGGCATCCGAAGTGAGCTACTCATTTTTATCTACGTGGCATTTGAAAGTAAAATATTTGTACAATTCCTATTTTTACAATTTTTAGAGAGGTTTATAAGAATTTTATAATTCTTGAGGCCTTCATCTTCATTTGAGGCCACTCTGAGGCCAGTAAATCTTCTCTTCAGTGAAAGTAGAGATTTTGGTGGGGCTATATGACAATTTTTCAGATGCTGTGCATATAATAATTTCCTATCTGCTGAATAATTAATCAATACACTCCAGTCACATGGACCATACACATTTATATGTGTTTTATAAGTGCCAAGGCAAAAGGTGAGTGTGTGGATTTTCCAGCTTACTGTACAAGAAGTAGGCAATATGCCTAGTGGTGTATTACCATTTTACGGTCATTTATTAACAAAAATAAGACTATTTTGGAAGTTCCAAGGATGTTATTTTAGTAACTGTTTGGCCTTTGGGCTAAATAAATGCAATTAGTTTCTAGTTAAATTTTAAAATATTTGCACTTTTTAGATGAGTGAAGTAGGTATATTTCACCCCTCTCTGATCAGTTCTGTTTGCATGTTCATTGTCTCCATGCAGATGTACATTATACTGTTTTATTTCATTGTTAGGGTAGAAGGACTTGCTCTTTGGCAGCTAAACCAATCCTTTGCTGTGGTCTTCAAGTGTATTTAAAGGTTTCTTTTCTTTATTCACCCAGGGTAGAATTCACCTATGTGCAAGGTCTAAGCACCAATTAAATGCTCACTTACACTGTGATCTTGCAAAGACTTATGCAAGTGCTTAGGACAGATTGGCACATGCTTGTCTTTGTGCTTGGGTGAGAAAACCCCTGCCATAGAATTTAAGACCTGCAGGGACCATCAGGCCATCTAGTCCAAGGATCGGCAACCTTTGGCATGCCGCCGGTCAGGGAAATCTGCTGGCAGATCAGGACAGTTTGTTTACCTGCAGTGTCCACAGGTTTGGCCGATTGCAGCTTCCACTGGCTGTGTTTGCTATTCCAATAGAGGTTGCAGGAAGCAGTGGCCAGAAAATCCCTAGGCCCACACCACTTCCCGCAGCCCCCATTGGCTTGAAATGGTAAACTGTGGCCAGTGAAAGCAGCAATCAGCCAAACCTGTGAACACTGCAGGTAAACAAACCATCCTGGATTTCCCTAACAGGCTGCAGGGCCACCTCTACCTTTTTTGCCACCCCAAACAAAAACAAACAAACAAACAAAAAGGCGGCCCCAAGATTGATCGGAATGTCGCCCCTTAGAATCTGCCGCCCAGGCACATGCTTCCTTGGCTGGTGCCTGGAGCCAACCCTGTCCAAAGGTTGCAGATCTCGGATCTAGTCTGATCGCCTGACATGAATAATTTCATTGATTTCAATGGGACAACTACTCACTGTACATAAAATTAAGTGGATGTATGTAAACCTTCTCAGGATTGGGGCCTTATGTGGGCATGTAAATGGTGCAATAGATCTTACACTGGCCCTCTGCACAGTCATCCCAAATGCATTGCTGAGATATGCTAATGAGTCTCAGAACGTAATGCCCCCAGAATGATATGTTTCCATTTTTTGTAAATAGGTCAAGGAATTTTAGGTCATTTAGAGAAGATAAGTTGCAGGAAGTAAGAAGTGTCACACCCACCTTTCTTCCAGCTCTGTTGTTGTGAAGGTTCATTAGTGCTCTGGCATCTTTTCCCTTCTTTTCTTTGGCATCCACAAATGCTCTGGCAAATTTGACACCATAGTTAACGTTATCACTGCAACCACCCCAATCAAAGTGGCCCTTGTTGTCCTTGGCAGACCCTTTCTTCTTCAGATCACAGGAGCATGATTTTAATTCTCCTTGACTACATGCCCTTGTGATAGCAAATACAACTCCAGCAGAGGAGATGGCATACACAAAGGCAGACTCCCGGCTACCTGAAACAAGAAGGCTGGACTTAAGATGGTTGACATATTCACTTCCAGATAATTTTAATGACAAAGATCCAGGGCCGGCGCAAGCACTAAGCGACCTAGCCGGTTGCCTATGGCAGCATAATTTGCGGGGCAGCTTTTAGCTGCCCTCGGCAGCATTTTAGCAGCAGCTCCTGCGAGGGCGGGCACCAGCAGTGACCATTGGGGGCGGCGCGCCATCCGTAATTGGGGCGGCGTGCCGCAGCTTTCAGCAACATTTCGGCGGCCACGGCTGCTTTGCCACTTTGAACTGCCGGCGCTGATTCAGCAGAAGCTGAACTTGCAAATGTAGAATTATGCAAACAAAAAAACTGCATTCAAAAATAAATCAAAGTCCACTCAGTCCTACTTCTTGTTCAGCCAGTCACTCAGACATTTGGTTTCCATGTGCTGAAGCTAATGTTGGTTACAATGTCACCTGAAAGTGAGAACAGGCATTTGTGTGGCACTGTTGTAGCTGCTGTTGCAAGATATTTACATTCCAGAGATGCTGAACATTCATATGTCCCTTCATACTTCAACCACCATCCAGAGGACATGCCTCCATCCTGACAATGGGTTCTGCTCGATAATTATCCAAAGCAGTGCATACTGACACATGCTCATTTTCATCATCTGAGTCAGATGCCACCAGCAGAAGGTTGACTTTCTTTTTTGGTGGTTCGGGTTCTGTAGTTTCTGCATTTGACCTTTGCTCTTTTAAGACTTCTGAAAGCATACATCACACCTTGTCCATCTCAGATTTTGGAAGACACTTCAGATTCTTAAACCTTGGGCCGAGTGATATAGCTATCTTTCGAAATCTCACATTGATACTTTCTTTGCATTTTGTCAAACCTGCCGTGAAAGTGTTTTTAAAATGAACAACATGCTCGGTCATCATCCAAGACTGCTATAACATGCAATATATGGCAGAATGCAGGTAAAATACAGAGCAGGAGACATACAACTCTCTCCCAAGGAGTTCAGTCACAAATTTAATTAACACATTTTTTTTTAAATGAATGTCATCAACATGGAAGCATGTCCTCTGGAATTGTGGCCAAAGCAAAAAGGGGCATATGAATCTTCAGCATATCTGGAATGTACGTCTTACAATATAGGCTACAAAAGTGCTATGTGAACACTTGTTCTCACTTTCAGGTGACATTATACATAGGAGTGGGTAGCATTATCTCTCCTGTAAATGTAAAGGTAACAAAGAGTCCTGTGGCACCTTAAAGACTAACTAAAGTATTGAAGCATAAGCTTTCGTGGGCTAATACCCACTTCGTCGGATGAAAGCATAAGCTTTTGTGGGCAAATACCCACTTCATCAGACGAAGTGGGTATTAGCCCACGAAAGCTTATGATTCAATACTTTAGTTAGTCTTGAAGGTGCCACGGGACTCTTTGTTACCTCTGCTATTCCAGACTAACACGGCTACCTCTCTGATTCTTGTAAATGTAAAGAAACTTGTTTGTCTTAGTGATTGATTGAATAAGAAATAGGACTGAGTGGACTTGAGGGCTCTAAAATTTTACATTGTTTTGTAATACTTAATAAATTTCAATTGGTATTCTATTGTTTAACAGTGTGATTAAAACTATGATTAATCACAACTAATATTTTTAGTTAATTGCATGCATTAACTGTGATTATATTAACAAAATTGTAATATTCTAAAATTCTAAACAGGAAAGATATTAACTCCAGTTTCCACTTATCATCAACAGATGATATTCAGTACTTTCATACATACCTGCATGTGCATCCTACTCATTATAGCCATATGTCAGTAGAACATAATTTGATTTTAATTGTCCTCTCTCACACTTGTGTTTTAAAGTTAATTATTTTTACAAAAGAAATTCACAGCTAAATTTGAGTTGCTTACAAAAGGGAAGATGCAAGTTTAATACAGTAAAACCTCGATATAATGGACTAATTCGGGCGAGGGGGTGTCCGTTAAAGCCGAAAGTCCGTTATTTAATAATAATTTTAAAAATGAGCTGTCGGAGCAGCAGCCCGCCTGAATTAGTCTGTTATATCGAGATTTTACTGTATCATGTTAAACTATCATGGCAGCCGGGAGTCAGCCCGCCCGGGTCCCGGCTGCTGGGACTCGGGCGGGAGCCGGGAACCGGCAGCCCGCCCGCTGGCAGGACTCGGGCGGGAGCTGGCAGCGAGCCCTCCTGCTGCCTGGACCCGGGCGGCAGCGGGGAGCTGGCAGTTAGCCCGCCTGCTGCCTGGACCCGGGCGGCAGCCGGGAGCCGGCAGCCAGCCCCCGAAAAACGGATTTGGGATGCATCGGACTTGCTCATAAATTTTGTCCGTTGCATCCGAAGTCCGTTAAATCGGGGTCCGTTAAATCGGGGTTTTACTGTATAGTACATTTCAGGTATTTGTCTTGCCAAAGTGTAGTGCTCTAAGATAACGAGTTAGATATACATGAGACTGGTTTACAGGCCATCTACTCTTCATGCTCTAGTATATTTGTCTAGGAAGAAATATTTGTTGATTACAACACTTTATAATAATATGGGTACATAAATCTAATCTTACTTGTAAACCAACAATTCTATGCACCCAGAAAACAAGGTTTCTTACCTAGTAGTTGTTTCTTATTCTTTGCCTGACAGAACAATACAATTCCCCCCCCCCTAAAATTATAACCAAAACGGTGCTAAGAGCTAACTTAAAAGGGCAGATCCCCAGCTGATGTACATTGCCACAGCTGCATTAAAATCAATGCCTTGAATGGTGACAGGTTTCAGAGTGGTAGCCACCTTAGTCTGTATCAGCAAAAAAGAATGAGGCGTACTTGTGGCACCTTAGAGGTGAAAGAAAGAAAGAAACCCAGTTGATTAGTCTCTAAGGGTATGTCTTCACTACAGGACTAGGTCGATTTCCCTTAATTCGATTTTCTAAACTCGAGTTCAGAAAATCGAATCAGTGTGTCCCCACCAGGACAGCAGGTCGACAGTGGTCGACACTGTCTGTCTATCCTAGAACTTTTGCAGGGGTCGACATAGCCTGCATTGCACTGTGGGTAGGTAGCCCACAGTGCAATGCGTGCTGGACACACACCCCCCCCCGCCCAAGCAGCCCCGCGGACCCCCCCGCCTGAACAGCCCCCCCCGCCGTACCCCCCCGCCCGCCTGAACAGCCCCCCCCGCCCGCCCGAGGGGGGGGGGAGCTGGCGCGGGGCTGCTTGGGCGATCAGCTCAGCTGCCTGGTCAATTTCACCTGAAATTGACCAGGCAGCTGAGGATAGCCCAAGCAGCCCCGCGCCGGCTCGCCCCCCCCCAGCAGCACCGCGGACCCCCCCCCCGCCCACCTGAACAGCCCCCCCCCGCCAGACCCCCACCCCGCGGGGCTGCTCAGAGGTCGGAGGCTTAACTTCAGATGCCTCTTCACTTACTCACTGTAGACATAGAGAAGTCGATTTTAGCCTTACTTCTCTCGTCAGGCAGGAGTTACAAATTCGATTTTGAGGGCCCTTTAAATCGACTTTAAGGGCATGTATGTGAAGACAGGTACACGTTTAATTCGACCTAACGTCGTTAAGGTCGAATTAAAGTGGTAGTGAAGATATGCCCTAAGGTGCCACAAGTACTCCTCCTTCTTTTTATTAAAATCAATGGAGTTGTGACAATAGGCACCAGCTGAGGACCTGTGCCAAAGTATATAATAAATGAATCCCCATGTCAATTTCATTATTCGTGGGTTATTTAAATTGACTTAATTATTTTTTTCTGATTTATGATCCAAAGATTTCAAACAATTATTGTTTTAAAGAAATAAATCGAGAAACATTTCCCAGGCGCTACTCTCCTGTTTCAAACATGGTCTGTTTTAACAAACACTTTGTTATGCACTTAATGGTTTGTGGGCTGTGGGAAATGTAGCTAACAACTCCAAGCAGCCGTCACCAAGGTTACTGGTAAAGCTTTTCTGAAGACAAAAAGCACGTGAAGCTGATTCGCCGGTGACAATTTGTAAGTGGCCAGCTGAGCTCTAGGTGGGGCCAGGGAGCGTTTAGTGCTTCCCGCGCGTTCAGAAGTACTCCCAGGACACCGCTTAATTTACAATCGCAAGGAATTAACTCTTCTGGGGGAGGGTAATGGTGGGATGATCGCGCCCGTGGGGAAGCCTAGAGACGCTGTGCTGTACTTTTGGCAGCCTCTCGTCCCAGGGGCCGGGTGATTACATAGTAGCATCAGTGCAACATCCTCTGCGAGTGCGAAGCATCAGCCGGGGAAGCATCAGCCGTGTCCCGGAGGGTTGGGTTGGAACACAGGTCACGCCCCTCCGCCCACACACACAGCGACAGCCGAGCTGCGGGCAGCTCTCCGAAGCGCACGTGGGTCAGAGTTTTGCTGGGTCTCTCGGCTAATGACTAACAGGAGGACGCTGAGGACAGATTCGTCTCCCGTTCCGGGAGGAGCCTCCCAGGGCCCATGGGCTGCGGCTGCTGCTGCGTCCCTTTCTCTGCACGTGCTGGCCCAGAGATCGTGTGAGCCCCCGTGTGTTGTGTGCAATTCAACGGTCCGCCAGGGGTAAGGAGCCGACCTCCTTCCCCGCCTCCCCGCAGGGACAGGGATGGATCCCGCCTGGGCTGCCGCTTCCAGGGTTAAGGATCCCTCCTGCTCCGCCCTGCCTGGGACAGGGATCCCGCCTGCTCTTCCCCTCCCCCGAGCCCCCCGCCGGAGACAAACATCCCGCCTGCTCCCCCGGATCGGACGCGGGGGTGGGGGCATGGCCGGGTCCGCGGCCCGTAGCGCCCCCCCGGGGGGCGGGTACTTACTGCGCAGCAGGACCCTGCCGAAGAGGCTCCGGTCCCGGGGCGGGGGGTTGCAGTTCCAGCGGTGCTGGCGGAACTGGTGCTGACACTCCGCCGTCCACTGCGCCGCGCCCCGCCCGATGGAGCGCATGGCCTCCGGGTGCCGCTGGCACAGCTGCCGCTGCCGGCTCACCAAGCCCGGCACGTTGTCGCACATCACCCGCGACGAGCCCACCGCCCCCATGTACCTGCCGGGAGCAAAGGGGCACAGGCAGCGAGGGGACGGGCTCAGCGAGCGGGGGGCGGAGGGGCACGGACCGGGGGAGCTACTGGGGAGGGGGGATGAGCTACAAGGGGGGCACTGACTGGAGATGGGGGTTACTGGGGAGGACACTGACTGAGGAGCGGGGCTGAGCTCCCAGGGAGAGCAGAGTGGGACTGGTAGGGTTTGCCAGGCGCCAATTCTGCTTCCAGTGCTCTGTAAAGATCCCTCCGCCTACCTCTTTCGGAGAGCAAAAGCCGCAGAGCTGGGACATCTCCCTTCCAGAATCCCTTTAATGTGGAGTCTAATTTACAGCCCCGTTTGCTTTTTTGGTAAAATCCTTTCAGAATCGTTTCCCAGCTGTGTATTCCTACCGAGCCCTTGGAAGAACCAAAACCTCCTTTATAGCGCCTTGCTTTGGTCCTTGTCATTTTCTCCTATTAAATTACATCAGCATCTGTATCCAGATGTTCGCTGTTAGCTCTCAAATGTTTAGAAAGGTAAATTTTATAAAACCCAAACCGCCATGGCTGTCTTTTGAAGCGACCAAACAGGAGCAAATGTCCTTTTCCCGTGTTTTCATTAGTTTATAGGGTCATCAAATCGTTAAAGCTGTTATTTGCAAAAAATATATAGATATTCGGTAACAGATAAAAGACAACGTGACAAAAAGCCCTTGCAATAAATAATGTTTATACACGTATGGAAACAGAAATAGCAATTGTATTGAAAACTGGCCAGTCTGACACATCAACCTTTGATCCAGTGTCAGCCGTGTCAAGGTTAAATGCACTCCCCGGTCACTATCTTTACAAGGGGAAGTTTAACTCCTCTTCCTCAGTGCGGTTTTGTCTGTTTAGTTGTGTTTTAAGACCCACGTTCTAAAGGAAATCTCTGGTTTAGGCTCCCCCTTAATTAGCCCTGGGTTTTTGCAGTTCGCTTAAAAGTATCACAACCAGCTCAAATATCTTTTGAAGTGGGATCTGTGGTCCCTACAGGCTTCCCCACTATTCATTTGGAGGTTTTAGTTCAGCGTTGAGCACTAACTAACTGGAGGAGGGGCTGGAGGGAATCGAGGGTCTGAACAAAATTCCGCTCTAGACTATTCTGACAATTCATGTAAGGGGGAAGGCAGTAAACAAACGTTACACACACGCACACACACAGACTTTCAAGAGATTTTCTGATAAATTCATTTTCAGTTGTCATTTTACATGCAAAATAAGTAAATAAAAGAGCAGGGATGCGCAATCACGAATTAATCAGATATATCCTTGAACCTGAAACGATGCAAAAACTTGTTGCATGCCATAAGCAATATCTTCGGACATTTCCTTCGGCCGATTCTTACATGGATTCTATATATAGTTGGTGATAGGAGCTCTGCGGGGCGTATTTTACTCAACCTCCAACTGATTCTGCTGTTACTGTCTATCTTAAAAGCTCTCATCAGTCCTCAGATCAGAGTCCTCCTTAGACATGTAGTAAAACAGACGTTTAATTGTTAAGGATGGGGACGGGGGTGTGGGAGCTGGGAGGGAAAAGAGAAGTTGAGAGAAGACGTAGCATAATCCGGATTGATTTAGGATTGGAGTGTATGTATCCAGCCGACGGCGATAAATGTTTGTGTGATCACTAAAGAGAGGGGGGAGGGGTTTCAATTCTTCTAATTTACCATTAATTTTATCCCACCGTACCCAAGAGCAAATGAACCCTTGTAATTGCAGAACTTACCACCACGAAGAGGTGACTTCTGGGGTTTCCCAGACCAAGATCAGTGGAACCGCAAACCAGATCCCAAAGCGAAAGTTCATATTAGAAACACTTCACTCCACATCAGTTCTAATGCGAAGGGCGGAGGAAATCCCATGGAACAAAAACGACTGACACGGAGCCAAATGCACCTCGAGGGCTTCTCTCCTCACTGGATTGAGAGTCTCCCCGTTCCCATGTCCCGGTCGCCAGGGGTCAGATTTACTGATACACTCTGTAATGTGTCTGTGCAGCACTCCGGAGTCTGCTCCATTTGCCCAGAATCACATCCTCAAGGGGGGCAACAAGATCAGTTCCGCTCCCATCCTTCTTCCTTGCCCTGATGCAGCTCTTCGGCAGTCAGAGCAGAGCTGAGGGGCCGGTGTGGGTTGCTTCCAGACTGGGTGGGTTCTGCCTTCCTTTCTGTCTTAGCTCTGATGGATGAAATGATGTCAAGAGACATTGGAGGAGGTAACACCTCTGATTAGGGAAGGAATCCCGATGAGCCAGTTGCCTTCCAATAACCTTAAATCCAAACAGAGTTAGTTCAGACCCTACACAGTTACAAAGTACTGCACGGGATACGTTACTGTTGAGAATAAAAGCAGTGAAGTCGCCGAACAACGGAAAATACTTGGCACGTCTCAATATTTGGTATCAATATATAACGTTTTAGTATTTCATTCACATCTGTGTGTGGTACGAGAGGCACAGACACGCCATAGGAACTAGGAAACTCGACTATAATATAGATAAGAGACAGAACATATTTCCATGATTTTATTTTACTAATCTCAGCGGTAGGAAAGTAGGAAGGGGACGGATCTAAATTCTTCACATCTGAAGGCACGAACTGTAACTGACCAAGGTGATTCTGTAAAAGGACAGAGACCGGGTGAGAGGAACACAATGCGCGCAGGCACATTTAAGTGTGAAAACTGGCTAGCATTGTATTTAACAAGCTGAGGTCTTATTCATGTAAATGTCACCCCGATTCCTAGCACAGGAGCTTCCGCTCCACACCTGACTTTTGACCCGAACAGTCTACTCCAAATTGTACCCCTCTGACTGTGTGGCGAACTGTACTCTTCAGACAACAGTCCAGAGGAGAACAACCGGTAAAAACAAACACACCGAGAAGAGCCAGGACAGCTCACGTGACAGCGGTTCTGTTCCACAAGCCCAGCATCCACGCTGCACCAGTGTAGTGTGTGAATAACCGGGGTTAGCTCCTTCAAGTGCCACCTGGAAACCAGACAACTGTCCGGATCAATTGTCTCTTTCAAATTACGTTTAAAACGTGGCCCAGACTAACAGATCATCGCTCACTAAAATGTTGTTGCATTTGGAGGAAGGGGTGTGTGTGTTCAAATACCTTCTATTGAAGATCAAATTAAACCTCCCCAAGGGAGTGGGGCGACAGAGGGAAGAAACGCTCTGAAACGTGACCGGATCGCGGATTTAGGAGCGGATCCAACTCCTGTTGCGGTCAATGGGAAATTTCCCCTTGAGGTCAATGGAAGTTGGCCCAGGTCCTAGGGCAGCCGGCTTGGGGCAGGCTGTTAGAAGACAGCGGGAAACCAAGCAAGCCCCCTTCTCTCCAGGCTTTACGGGGCTACAGCATCTCGTCCAGGCGTCGTTCCGGGTGCGACTCTACCGCACTAGTTTCAATACCGCGGAACTGACATCAGGGTGGGTCGCTGCCATCCCGAGACAGGTTTAGACCCTACAAGTCCGATGCACTCGGCGCCCCTCTGCTTTCAGAGCCTGGGCGATGTTTGTCCGGGGGAAAGGCCCCTCGGGCCGGTCGCAGGAGTTTCTCGTTTGGGAGCGATGAGCGATCACTCCCAGCTGGCCCCCAGGTCTGTGTCTCTGGCGGCTGGGAGCCGCGCTGCAGGGCCGTACCTAGAGCGGCCAGTGAAGATGCTTCCCCGGGAGTTTGTATCCTCCAGGGCACTGGGGGGATTTGAAGGCTTCCACATGGCAACCGTTCGGCTGAGGCTGCGCTTTCCATCCCCAGCGAGTACCGCGGGAAAGAGCGACCGAGGAAACTGTCCGGCTGCCAACCCAGCTTGGAGCAGCCAGACCCAGCTTGGCGAACTGAACAAATCCGGCCCCTCGGTCCTCTGCGTTGACCGGCCGGGCAAGGGAGACGCAGAAGAAATGACCTCGCCTGAAACAGGCGGGCTGAGGGAGCCCCGTGGCTGATGGCCCCAGTTCCGGAGAGACCACCCCGGCGATCGTTTGAAATGTCAGAGCATGAAACCTTCCCGGGGAAAGGCGGGAGGCTGAACACATCAGACGGGGAAAGACACCGCTGGGCAGGAGCCAGATTCCTCCCCCAGCCTGATCCCTCAATCCCGACAACCCAGCCCCATCTCTCCTCCCACCGCCAGCCCCGGGGAGCCCCAGGCTCAGCTGCTTGCTGTTGCCCCGGAATCGCCACGAGGAAAAAGGTGTTTTCTTACCACATGGTACACGTGATAAACTCCCGCTGAAGACGAGGCAGGTGTTCAGTCTGACCATTGCTTTTCTCCTGTTTCTTACCTGCCCCTTTCCTCAAGCACCTTCCCTTTTCTAAAAAAAGAGGGTGGTCGTTTTAGTCCCAGAGTTGAGCCTAAGGGAGAAAAGCACCCACAATCCATTGCGTTTTAATGTGATTTGGGGGCCTAAATCCATAGTATCCTTTGACATGTTTTAAAATCGGTTTCCTGTTGTATAGGCTGGGGCTGGTTTATAAGGAACGTTTATTTCAGGGAGGCAATCTAGGCTGGTACAGAAGTAACAAAGAGTCCTATGGCACCTTAAAGACTAACTAAAGTATTGAAGCATAAGCTTTCGTGGGCTAATACCCACTTCATCGGATGCAAGCAGTGGAAGTGTCCAGGGGCAGATATAGATAAGTAGGCAAGAACCAGGTAGGAGGTAACTAGTCCAATCAGCCTGAACTAGCTTGTTATCTCAAATCAGGGAGGGTGAGGTATTCCTCTAGCAGCTGAATTGGAGGTGTGAACTCGGAGAGAGAAGCTGGCTTTGTAATTAGCAAGCCATTCAAGATCCTTGTTCAATCCCAGATTGATTGTGTCAAATTTGCAAATGAATTGCAGCTCTGCAGTTTCTCTTTGCAGTCTGGTCTTGAAGTTTTTTTGCTGCAATATGGTGACTTTTAAATCTGTAATTGTGTGTCCAGGTAGGTTGAAGTGTTCTCCTACAGGTTTTTGTATAGTGCCATTCCTGATATCTGATTTGTGTCCATTTATCCTTTTTCGTAGGAACTGTCCAGTTTGGCCGATGTACATAGCAGAGGGACGTTGGTGGCATATATGACATTGGTAGATGTGCAGGTGAATGAACCAGTGATGGTATGGCTGATCTGGTTAGGTCCTGTGATGGTGTGGCTGGTGTAGATATGTGGGCAGAGTTAGCATCGAGGTTTGTTGCATGGATTGGTTCCTGAGTTGGAGTTATTGTGGTGCAGTGTGCTGTTGCTGGTGAGAATCTGCTTAAGGTTGGTGGGTTGTCTGTGGGCCGGGACTGGCCCGCCTCCCAGGGCCTGTGAAAGTGAGGGATTATTGTCCAGGATGGGTTGTAGATCACTGATGATGCGTTGGAGAGGTTTTAACTGAGGACTGTAGGTGATGGCCAGCGGTGTTCTGTTGTTTTCTTTCTTGGGCCTGTCTTGCAGCAGCAGGCTTCTGGGTACACATCTGGCTCTGTTGATGTGTCCTTATTTGCTTTTACGGGCATAGCTGTAGAACAGTCTCAGACAGTAATAATCAATAGTTTAAAGATGCTGCATAAATGTTCTGGTATTTTACAAGAGTTTGTTAAATTAACTGACAAAAATAAATGGATTGGAATGGAAGATCAAGGACACTGACACTAAGGGCTGGTCTCCACTCGGGGGGAGATCGACTGTAGATACGCAATTTCAGCGGCGGTGGCGCGGTCCTCAGTCGACTCCAGCTTGCGCCTTTTGGCGAGCTGGACTTCCGGAGTCGACGGGGGAAGCTGCTGGCGATCGATTTGTCGCATCTTGACAAGACGCGATAAATTGATCGGCAAAAGATTGATCCTTCCCTGCCGTAATGAAGACGAGCCCTGAATGAAATTGAGGGTGGTGGTGTCAAAAATTACTTCTGGAAATTGTGTTAAAACTAGCTATGTAAATATCTTCATCTTAGAGTAAGAAGAGTCTTTTGAATTTTTTAGGTTTAGGAGCTTGGATTTCTATTTTCTGCTTAATTCTAGTAGGACTACTCCTGGTAAAAGATGTTTCTTCTGCACACTCTAGTGTTTGATTGACAGTATCACGTCACACATTTAATTATTGCTGTATTACGACCCCGACTCGGTTTTGGCTTTATCTCAGAACTGATCTTTCTGATTATGCTGTGCACACCCCACACAAAAATCACATCCATTTTTATTCTGCTCATACTGTGCACTATGCAGTTGAGGATTTTCTTTGTGGGAAGGGATGGGACACGGACTTGAATCATATGTCTTTGCTGATATGTCCAATAGCATTAGGACCAGATTTTGAAATATGAGCATCAGAAGTTAAATACCTAAATCTGTGTGTAAGCACTTAAATAAAGGTGGCCTAATTTTCAGAAATGTGGAGTGCCACAGAACAAAGCACAGCATCTTTGCAATGTATATTGCCTGGCCAAGCAGAGGCTTTTGTAGGGATACATCATAATGGAAGGATGCTGAACACACCTTACCCAGAGAGGGACTATTATATCTAGCTAATTCAATATCATTTTTGTATTTAGATGTATAGAATTGCTATAAAAAAAGATGCCTATCTGTATGCTCTGAGTCAAGGCATCCTTGCATAACTCAAAAATACAACCTATGTGTAGTAGAACAATTCAAAGTAACCTTCCAGCAGCAACTGAAATACACACTTGATCTTACTTAAAATAGGAAAGCACACTTGCTGTCTTGATCCCAATGTTCACTCATTTGATACTTCCTCCTGCCTGCCAGTGATCTCATTTCAAACTGGTCAAGAAGGTCAAAGACCCTTTTCCTTTTCTCTGAGCAGAAAAAGACAAACTTGATCTTTAAAAGTTCATGAGCATAAAATTACCACTTTCTGGATGTATTCCCCCCTTCCCCCCAGCAATGACTAAAAATGTCTGACAGACATCTGGGATTAGAGGAAAGAGAACAAGGAGTATTTGAGTCTCTTAAGGTGCCACAAATACTCCTTGTTCTTTTTGCGGATACAGACTAACACGACTACCATGCTGAAACCTGGGATTAGAGGGCATCTCCGGTCCCAAAAGATACCCTTCGGTTAGCCTAGCAAAGACATCAAAACCCACAGGAGACAAAGAATGGTCCAAAGCACATTTTCCTTCACAGGACTGGCAAGACCAGTTGGTGTTGATCAGAAAAGATTCCCTTCTGCTCATAAATGTCAAAGTACCCACAAGTGGAAGCCAGAGGGGGGAAGAATCATTACTACTCTTCATTCAGTACAAAGAGGGCCATGAGATTACTTTAATCCAAAATGACCTTTGCAAACACTGAGGCTAGAGATCTAAGGCTTTCACAGCTTCCCACTGGCTGGAAGCAGCAATGCGAATAAGGCCCGAGGGCATGTCTGGAGCACTTTAACAGGGATGCAGCAGGAGGAAGAACAAGTGAGGAAAAAAATTATGGGAAGTTTATCAGAACCTCTTCACAGATGAAAGAAATAAGGAGGCAGGAGCGGATATATGCTCTGTAAGAGTAGTTGTTAGCAAAAATGCAAGCTGGTGGATGACTTGGTGGAGTTTGGGAACTAAAAAGGAAGAAAAGAAAAGCAGGAAGAAAAGGAATGCAAAACAGGCTACATCTTGTATCTATCTGGTCAGGCAGAGGAATCAAGCAAATGAGCACAGTGATCTGTGCCTATTGTTCTTTCCTCTTATTCTTCTGCTAAATTGTTGGAAAAATAGTGGCAGAAATGGAAACAAAACTGAGAACTTAATAGAATTTCTATACTTGTTTGTCACCTTGCAGTGGAGACTGACTACTGTACAGGGACTGGGCATTTCCTTATGTAGCTTTGGTTACAGACAGTTACTTTTCCCGCTCCCTTCAGAGTAGGTTGAACTGTTAAGTCAGGACAAAGAATTATTCCATAGGTTGAGGAGCAATGTCCAAGCATACTTCAAAATGAGATTGTTTTTTCTAAACATTTTGATCCACTGTTGAACAGTAAAGAAGTTTGAGAAGTGCTCTCAGAAAGAGCACTACTCAGTGACTTTGTTGTGGAAATACAATTTTTGTATTTCCTTTGCTTAGATCTAGACCGGGGCGGGCAAACCTTTTGGCCCGAGGGACACATTGGGATTCAGAACTGTATGGAGGGCTGGGTAGGGAAGGCTGTGCCTCCCCAAACAGCCAGGCCCCTCCCCCTATCTGATCCCCTCCCACTTCCCGTCCTCTGACTGCCTCCCTCAGAATCCCTGACCCCGACCCATCCAACCCCCCGCTTTCTGTCCCAACTTCCCCAACCCCTAGCCACCCCCCCACCCCCTGGGACTCCCATGCCCTATTCACCCTGTTCCCTGACTGTCCCCCAACCCCCCCCCCCAAAACCCTCTGGCCCTTATTCAACCCCCCCCCCCCCGCACAATGCTGCTCCGAACAGCATATCTGCCCGGAGCTAGATACGCTTCCAAGCTGATCCGCCAGAGCATGCAGACCCCTCCCCGGAGTGCTGCTCGTGTGGTGTGCTGAGGCTGTGGGAGAGGAGGGACAGCGGAGGAGGGGGGAGGAGGTAGCCTCCCCACCTGGGAGTTCGGGGGGCCAGATAGAATTGGGCCATGGACTGTAGTTTGCTCAGTCCTGATCTAGACAATCAACAATAAATGTAGCTTTCAAAATGTAGTGTCCTCTGTCCCTAAGACAGAACTGGAGGTCAGGACTCCTGGGTTCTATTTCCAGACCATCACCAAGTTGCCAGGGGCCAGATTTTTAAAGATATGTAAGGTGCCTAAAAATGCAGATAGATTAATGGGATTTTTGAAAACACTTAGGTGCAGATCTGAGAAGGAGTTAGGTGCTTAAACATTATTGAAAAAAATCACACTAGGCACCTAAATACCTTTAAAAATCTGGCCACAGTTGACCATGGTCAATTCACTCAGCCACCTTCTGTCTCAATTTACAACTTCTGTATTATCTCCATTTTACCTTACAGGGGTATTATGTGGCTTAACTAATTAATGTATGCAAAGCTTTTTAGCACCTTATCTCCAGCAACCTCTTAGAAGTGCAAAGCAATGTATTATTACTATGGTTGCAAGATAGTGACTTTGATTCAATAGCTTAAGCAATAAGATCTCTCAGCAGGATTGTTTCTATCTGAAATCACCCACAGTGAAACTAAATGAGTCGGAATTTAAAGACAGCATGACTTGGGGGCTAGATTTCCAAGTGGCCTCTTCACTCACAGATTTTCCCCCACCCTCTTATAGGTATGTTTGAGAAAATGATTTAGACAATGACAAAGAAATTAGCAAAATTCTCCCTGAGAAGAGAAAGAATGACTTAAAATGCATGGTTTAATAAACAGTAATTTGAGACAAGGAAATTAAATGCAACTTCGGATATTATCTTCCACCGTATCACCATATAAAGATGTTTTAGTCTTGCCCTCAAAATTAAGCACTCTCCTCCGCCATGCTACAGCCCCTGTGACCCTAACACCTGAAGTTTCAGACAATTCATTGTGGTTGTTCCAGGATTCCTGTTTCCCTTACCTAATATATGTTGCTCTGCACACTGATCTTGAGCAGTATAAGCAGCTGGGAGGGGAAAAAAAATCTGTACTTGTACCTAAGTGGTGTTTCTGTTAAAATGATCAACATTTTCTTTATGAAATAATTTGAAAAGCAAATGGGAACCTGAGGATTTCATGGGGAGTAACTACTCACCGATGTAATTTGCACGATTGCTTAACAATAACAAAACAATTATGTAATTAATATTTCTGAATTAGATATGAAACATGCTTTATATGAAGGATGGGTATTTTGCCTCATGCTTTCAATGATTTACTGGGTTATTGATCAGAAATTAAAAACACAGCTAGCAACGTGTAAGCTAGTAATAAGACAGTCTCCCTCTGTTAATTCACAAAGATAAAACTCAGACTAACTTCAATAACTGCACTCTCATCAAAGCTAATTTATACAGAAGAAAATAAGAGGTAACTTTTGCAGAGTACAATTATTTACCTTGTAACTGATTATTTATCTGTGAAGTCTGCAACAGATTAAAATGCACCTAAAGTTTCAACCAGTATAGATTCACTGTTTATGGTTGTCAACCCAATTTTCTAAGGTGTATCTATATCAGATACCAGGGCACTATTATGTTTTCTAATTTGCATGAAAGTGGAGTAGTTAAATGAAGACATCTGGAATTTATTTAAAGAAGAATTACCTTTCTGTTGACTTCATCTATGTAAAATCAGTTTGGTAGAACTTACAACCTAGAACTGGTTTCTGAAAAAAAATGGTAACTTTTAATTACAAAACACTTATCAATTAACATGACTTTTGGTTTAATATTGCTTTTCTTCATATGTATTTTATGTCATTCATACTATTATACTTACAAGGGTTCTAACAGAAATACTGACCAAACTGTGTTCTGGAGGGATTTTCTTTTTAAAATTATGGCCTGAAGTTCAGCATAGTAGAGGTCTCCATTGAGAAGTTAATTTTCTTTCACAAAACTTTGGGGGGGGGAAGTCTTCTTTTAGTTAGTGTCTGAGATGGCAATGAAATATAAATGAGGAAATAGTACAGTGGTTGCACCACTAAAATGTGAGTGAGGAGTTCTGAGCTTTGTACTTGGTTCTGCCGCAGACAGTTCAGATTGTGTCACTTAACCTCTCTGAGCTTCAGTTGTCCTTCTGTAAAGTAAAACAACCTCTCTCAGGGGTATTCATGAGATTAATTACTGTTTAAAAAACATTCTAACATCTTAAATTCCAAAGTGTGTGTGTGCAAAATACCATGAAATAAAAGACTCTGAACACAACAGAAAACAAAAGAAAAAAATTCAAACAGATGCAGCTACTGCAATTTCAAAACTCCATCTATATTTAATGGGTAAATCAGAGATGTGAAGAACTTTGGCATTTGGATGTTGCAAGCCAGTTGGAGAATAGTTTTAGTGATGACCTTGTTTGCAACAGCAAAGAAAATAAATATTGCATACATAACACTTTTTCCCATTTCTATTCAAAGGTTTTTTGGCAACTGCTAAGTAATGCCATAGAAATGGTATTGATGCAAGAGAAACTGCTTCTAAGATAAGTGATAGTTGTGACAGCTAGACCCCGCAAAATTCCTTCTCCAAGGCTTGCTGGTTCAAATCACTGGGCTACAGCTGGATGCACTCCTCCATTTTTGGTGGCAGAGGGAACTACAGCTGGTGAGTGTGCATATGGAAGAATTGTGCTGTAAGCTTTCCCTTCCTTATGATGAGCCACATGGCTGGAGTTCTGAAAGTTAAAGTGGAATCTAGGACAATAAGAGGAGCAATTAAGTTTATTGAGTAAACTTTCTACCTAATGTAGTTTCAAAGCAGTAATCTGCAGAGGAGCAGAGGATAAAGAATAATGCTCAAAGTAGCATTAACTTCCCTAAATTGCCTTTTACTGTCCTTGGAGAGGATGGGGCAATAGGGACAGGGAAAGACAGGTCTTTGCATTACAACCCCGAAACCCAAAGGGCTATAGTTCTATTTCACACAGAATCTAGGACTGACGTTTTCTAGGCTGTGTCCCCTTAACCCCATCCCATCAGGGGAGAATGCTCCACATTTGTAACAAGAAGGTATGGAAAGACTTACAAGCTGTAAATTACTACAAGAATCAACTGTGTAAGTTAATATTTATAACACCAATCACGTATGAGGAAATAAAGGTTTTAGTAACCAGGATGGAGAATGGGTAGAAACACTCAAAGACAGAAAAATGCACACACTAAGGAAGATTCTATGTAAAGTTCTCTACCATACACATGGAGCTGTTGTAGTAAAGAGGAAAATATTTTTTGGATGTGAAACTATACTGTATTATAAAATACGGAATGTCTTCAGGGAAGTCTACTTAAGTTGTCTTAAATGTTTTGATAAAACGTCCTCAGAAAAACAAATTTCATGATTGTTGCAAATACATAACTAATATATGATATAGCAGATAAACAACTGAAGATGTTCCACATTCATAAAATGTCAGCTAAACAGGCAAAGAAACTAGCAATAAGCACTAAACAATAAGGATTATGGCTTTATTTCTTACAAAAATGAAATATAAAAACAAAACTTTGAAAAGGTTTATACTTACAAGCCATACCCATTTTGTAAAGAAAACTTTAAAATACAAAAAAATGTAATTGGCTGGACTGAATCTGTGATCTTTATTTTGTTTCTAAATTAAAAGTATTTATAACATTACAAAATTTAAACTCTTCAGAAATGAAACTAAGAATTGAATGTGCTTCTTCAAATATCTTTTATTACTATAAATTGGTTTGTAGCTCCATACGTTGAACAGAATCATATTTGAGAACAAAAGTTTGTTAGAAGTAGACATATCATCAGGCTTTCCTTAATTTGGTGATAAGAAAGAGAAATCCAAATCCAAAAATAGTTACTGCTGCCCTTTTTATTAATCTATTTTTCCAGGTAGGTGGTTTTTCCAGGGGTTGCACACGAGTGGGGTCATTCTTCTGTCCATTTTGAAGCTGAAGTTCATGTAAATATATAATTCAAATAGTTAGTGTATGAGAATTTCTTAAGTACACAAAAGCATTTTGGACAGTACATGAATGTAGCCATTTATGTTATTTTACTTTCAAAGTCTGGGCCTGATCTTGCTTCCATTAAAGTCAATGGCAAAACTTATACAGATTTCAATGGGAGGAGTAGTGGGTCTTTATCTTATCTATTTCACAGAGAGATACTATAAAAATAGTAGAAGCATGAATGGCAGCACCTTTTTGTAAATAAACAAAATTCCTTAAAGGCTAGTCAAAACTAACAATTGTTAGAAAACATCTTAAACCATTATAACAGCAAAACAACCCGTGATAAAACCACTAACAATGTCCAATATTTGATCAGGGCTTTTGCAATTTAATCACAAGTGTCATGATTTGTAAAAATATATTTAGTCAAAAAGAGGCTTTCAGTGACGTCCATGTAACAGCAGAGCTATAGTGAGCATATAGGTGAGATCCTATGTTTTTAGGGTGCTGTGCACCTTACAAGATTGGGCCCACAAATAATAACTCTAACTTCGTAAAGGGAGAAGGTGAAATTCTGACTCCATTTAGGTCAGTGAGTTTTGTCCCCAAATATTAAATTATAATAAAACTGGTTAATAGTCACTTATACACTTTAACAAAGTAATTACATATTATAGATATTAACAGTGTATTTAATAAAATCTGGCAAAAAATTAAATTTTTTATACGAATTATATTTGCTAGATTTAAAATAACTAATTTTCACATTAAATGTTTTTGAGCTCTCTGTGCCAGTGGTTCTCAACCTGTGGCCCAGGTGACATCGTCAAGGTCATACAGGCAGAATACATGTTGTGTTCATGCAGCCCACGTGACACAGAGTGTGCTGCATATGTGGCCCACTATGGTAAATAGGTTGAGAGCCATTACCTATGCCAATTCAACAACGACCTATAAAACTGCAAAGCAAAAAGGTATGTTTAAAGCTGTTAAAATGTTATTCAAAATGATACTAAATGAGCAGATTATATGATGTCATGATTATAGCTGTAATGTAACAGGAACAATAATTTTAAAAATATTATAAGCATCAAATGTTTAAAGAACATGGCTAAAAATTCTAGAGAGAGAATGCTTCAACTCAATGCACACGCAGTACCATTTTTTACTTGAAAGCAACTTACCCTTTAGGGTATGTCTACACTGTGATAAAAGATCCAAATCACATCCATGGCTGACCTGGGTCAGCTGACTCGGGCTTATGGGTCTAGGGCTGTGGTGCTATAAAACTGCAGTGTAGGTGTTTGGAGTCTCAGATCTTGGGCTTCAATCCAAGCCTGCATGTCTATACTGCAATTCTGTAGCCCTGCAGCCCAAGCCCAATCACCGATTTGCACGTGTATTAAATGGCCGCATTCATAAAATGTAGGCATACAACTGCCATAAAGTTCTTTGTGGCAGCTTCAAATCTGCTCTTCCATATTTGGTTCTAAATGTTTTATAAAGTGAAGGCTGTTAACATTCGTTTACATTTACCTAAACAACGAGACAGCATTAAGAGTATTATATTCACTGTCTGACTTCCACATGACTTCATTCAGCAACAGATTCCTTTCTGACACTGATGCTCCATTTACTGAATCTCAACACTCATTCCTTTTACCAGCCTATTACTTAAAGTGATCTTGTCTGACAAGAGCTTGCCATTATGTTGGTTTGAGAGTGAGTGATGTAGTGCTAACATCTAGCATTGACCTCTCCCACCCTTTTCTTTTGACACCTCTACAGGCATATCTGGATTGCCTCCTATTCCATCACATAAAACACTAACATTTTACTCATGAGTCAATATTTCCATACAATACCTTAATTATGTGTTCACAGAATGGTGTTTATAGTGCAATAGTTCTTAAGGAGCATAGGCATATTCCCCCATTTTTAGTGTCCTTTCCTCTCCCCAAGGTTTCACTCATCTCTGCCTTTCAGTACAAAAGGGATGGCTACAGATTCCTACAGAACCTGTCAGCACTGTTTCAGAATTATCCAGATGATTCACTGCTGAGTGATGCAAAGCAAGTTACCCCACCTCTCAACCCCAATTCCCTGCTGCCTCCACATAGGATGACCATATGTTCCGCTTTGGTCAGGACAGTCCCTTTTTCAAGCCTTGTCCCAGCCATACCAACTTTTTCCTTCAAAAGCGGGCATTGTCCTGTTTGCTCTTACTAACTCGATCAGTTGGCAAGAGCGAATGGGACAAATGTCCAGTTTTGTCAAGAAAGCAAGGTGTGGAGGAATGGGTAGGTGGGGGATGTGGAGTAGCAATGCCAGCCCTGCGTGGGGGTGGGGGGGTGGGGGGGGAACACAAGTCTCCAGTGGGGGGCAGCAGGGCTCGTGTGAGCAGTGATGCCAGCCTCAGCCTTTGGGAACTATAATCGCCCTATCTAGTATGTGTGTTGCTGCTCGCCCAAGCCCTGCCTGCCCCTGTGCAGGAGGGTCGGTGGGTGGCTCGGGCCCAGGGGGGCCTTGGGCCCAGCCCCCCCAGAGTGTCCCATTTTCTCTTTGGGAAATATAGTCACTATCTCCACATGTCTTGCAACTCCTTCCCTTTGTAGGTGTTCAAACTACAGTTTTAAAGATCCTTTCTGTGGCCGTCTGATGTGCTACCACTTTGCTGATGGGGCCGTATGTTCAGAATTTGTTTATAAGAAATCTGTTTATGACATTTTATTTAGTATATTCATTAAGACACAAACCCACCTTTTGCATGAGGTCCTTTAGTTTGCTAACTTCTTCACCCAAATCTTCAACACTGCAAACCAAGTCCTCACAAACTTTAGTGAAGCTCTGTGGTGGACCCCATTCGAGTACTATCTATTAGAAGTTTTACAATGTTATTTAAAATCTGGGGGGGAAAAAACCTTCTGATCTTTATATAATTCCTATTAAAATATGAACAACAATTTCTGTAAAATGCTTGTATTTTGTACAGTATGAAATCAATGGAGAGTCTGGCATAGTACATAATTCAACTTAGAACACTTACATAGTTTAATAGATCAAACCAGTTATTCAAAGTGTCATCTACCTCACATAGGTCAAGTGGTAGGCCTGAAGACCCCCAAACATCCCGAAAACATTACGCAAGCTCAAGATAATCAGACTATTTAGACAAGCAGTATATATTTCTATGCTTCTCCAGAGGTGTAAACAAAGCAATGAAGACAGTCTAATGTTACAAAATATTATCTACTTTTAAAATATTTTTATATTTTAAATATTGTTGTGATAAAATCACCATACAAACAGATTTTTAAAACTACATTTCCAATTACATGGTGTGACATGGCACATACTGTTGTGTTTCAGCTTTCCCTTGTCCTTTCTGGGATTTTTCATTTAAATATTTAAACTTTTATCTCACAAGTAGAAAGGAACAGAATTTTTTTCTTCTTAAAAATTTGATTGACTTACGTTTTTGTTAAAAAATGTTGTAACAAAATTGTATTTCAAGGTACAGTACTACTGGCAAGAATGCTATTTAGTTTACATAAACTGTATAATAAAGGAGAAAGTTGTATATGGACGTCCATTACTGTTTATTTCTCGTTTATTAGCAGCTAAACTAATAATCCTCCCACCCTGTCCCAAATCAGTTTTCATTTTCCTTGGTTGAATACCTCGTGAGAGTTTGTGGGAAGCTGGTCAACTATATTTTGCACAGCAGTTGTAAGATGACCACACTGTTTATTCAGTTTCAGAAGAAAAGTGAGGAACTCATCGCCACTATAAAAACAAAATAAGAGAAGATATGCAATTTAAGAAACATAGTATTATTTTATTATTACAAATGCACAACTTCCCATAGAGCTCTACCTCTACATGTACTAAAATTCAGTAAGTTTATCTATTTCCTCATAAAAATATTATCTATTCTAGAACACTGTAGCTGTTAAAAACAAGTTTGAAAGTTGGTACAGTTCACAAACCTCAATCTTCAGCAATGCTCAGTTTAATTTCCATTAATCTTTGCTTCCCCTCGTTACCGAGTCTCTTACACCTATTAGTGGGAAGACCCCCTAATTTGCTACATGAAATAAATGGATGAGAAGATGGATATGAGCCAACAGTGTGCCCTTATTACCAAGAAGGCTAATGGCATATTGAGTTGCATTAGTAGGAGCATTGCCAGCAGATCGAGGGAAGTGATTATTCCCCTCTGTTCGGCACCGGTGAGGCCACATCTGAAGTACGGTGTCCAGTTTTGGGCCCCCACTACAGAAAGGATGCAGACAAATTAGAGAGAGGAGGGCAATGAAAGATTAGAGGGCTGGGGCACATGACTTGTGAGGAGAGGCTGAAGGAACTGGGGTTATTTAGTCTGATGAAGAGAAGAGTGAGGGGGGGATTTGATAGCAGCCTTCAACTACCTGAAGGGGGATTCCAAAGAGGATGGAGCTTGGCTGTTCTCAATGGTGGCAGATGACAGAACAAGAAGCAATGGTCTCAAGTTGCAGTGAGGGAGATCTAGGTTGGATATTAGGAAAAAACTTTTTCACTAGGAGAGTGCTGAAGCACTGGAATGGGTTACCTAGGGAGGCGGTGCAATCTCCATTCTTAGAGGTTTTTAAGGCCCCGCTTGACAAAGCCTTGGCTGGGATGATTCGGCTTTGAGCAGGGAGTTGGGACTACATGAGCTCCCGAGGTTTCTTCCAACCCTAATTTCCTATGGTTCTATGGGGATTCTGACCAGCATTACGAAGCTGAACATAGAGTAAAATTGAGGTATCCAATCTAAAATGTAGTAGATGGAGGAGTGGGTGTGAGTGTGTGTATCCAACTGTGCTGTTCTAGCCCTGGATCTGGCACACCTTCTTACTGAATTTCTCTAAGTGAACTTGGGAAAGACCAGAGGCTCTGCAATCTGCACAAAACTTTTGTTTACTGTTCAAATACAAGAGAGAAGATGGTACTGAAGGGTGGCTGCATTAAGGTATCCAAGAGCACGATGTGAATGCTCACATCACTTTTTCTTCTTAGAACCCCCAACCTCTTACTCTGCTGTGCCCATCTGACTTGTTTCTTTTCTTCCCACTTGCAGCATACAACAAGACCAAGGAGCCTCAGATGTAGATCAGAAAGCTTGGATCTTTTTAGAAACTCTATCCAAAGAATGATCCGTAAGGACCTAACCCCCGAGACTCCAGAGTCTCAGCCTACAGTAGAACAACCATTGCACACTTCCGCCTCTTGGGGGGGAATGCCATACAGGCCAAACGTGGAGGCATATGCTGATCCAATGTTGCCATTTCTCTATCACAGGAATCAGATCTACTATGCCTAGCTAACAAATTACACGAAGGGACAAAAAATATATAGGGCATGTTCCCTAAAAAAGTTGGACTAAATACAATGATCCTAACCAGAGGTCAATTTGAAAGTTTCTCTCTCATACATGTTGAACACCTGTCAGGTAAGTCTGTCATAGAGACTACTTTCCACCCAGAAGATAAACTTTATAAATGGCTGGAATCAATTAGGACATTTCCACAAATGAATACTGATTATTTTTGTTATTTTGTTGAGAATCTCTTTCCATCATGCCTAAAACAAAATATGACAAAGGCATAAAACCAAGTAAAATTCTTACCATTACTGTATCTGTTAAAATTATTCAAATGTTGGGAATGATTATTAGACTGAATTTCAGAGCCTAGTAGAAAAAAAACTCTTAAAAATGTAATTAAGTCATAATGCATACAGAGATAGCTGTTGCACTTTCCCTTGCACCTCCAACAGGAGTTCAGATTTTCAGAAAAATAAAGGTATCATATTTCTTTAGAATGCAAAAGCAAAAAGTTAAAACATGAGTTGTTAAACAGTGCAAGAGACCCTGTGGGAGTTTATAATCAATCAGTTCAACATTTTCTGGTATGTTAGTTTTTCTATGACTTAATGACTAATATTCCTTCTTTTAGAATTACTTTGAACAAATGGGAAGCAAAATCTTTATATAACAGCATGTAAACATAGCTTGTGATTTAACCACAAGGTCAGATTCCTAGAATACATGTCTCTAACAGTTTTATTTAAAAAGTGCAACACTTCTAATAATTGAATGTGTGTCATATTTTGTATACCTCACGACCCTGAATTAGTGCTTTGTTTCTTGTAATTCATGAACATATGGAAAGCTACATTAAGCTTTATTATTTCTTATAACTCATGAAAACACAGAAAGCTACAATAAAGTTTATGGATACAGCAGTTAATCTAGTAACATACATGTTGTGCATTTCACGTATTTAGCAGGTTATTTAATTAAGAATCTGTACTGGGGAACAGGTTATTTATATTTTAGACTCCTTTTCTAGATAGCCAGTAGACTTCATTTTTTTTTATTTCCCACTCAATTCTTCATAATTTATATTTTAAGAATAATCTTCCCTTATAAATTTATTTTAAAAAATATAGTATCTCTTTGGCAGCACTATTTGCTTTTAGAATAAAATGCATGAAGCCTAATTGTACCTTTGAAGATTGTATGTAGTGTTGTTGTAGTTATGCTGGCCCCAAGGAGAGGAGGAGGGTGAGGTACTATCTTTTATTGGCCCAAATTCTGTTGGAGAGAGAGAGAAGCTTTTGAGCTCTTCTGTGTATGCTTGAAAGCTTGTCCCATTAAAGAAGAATCAGTCTTCTGTGGCATTTAGTACAGAAATATACGTACTGCATGGCCCATGCTGACACTCATTAACAGTTCATTAAAGTGCTCTGACTGCAGAAAATGCTGCATTTGACTGTTGAGAATCCCTCCGTGCTGAGCTGCAGTATTCTCAAGCCTAGCCTGATAGTTCCAATGTTGGGGGATGGAATTGTATCAGGAATGTCTGACAAGTGACTCAGATTTATCCCTAGAAAGGACTTTGAATGCGGTCTGCTGATTGGATCATCAGTTTTCCCCGATATGAAACAGATACACACAGGATACGTGACAAGAACATTGATCCATTTCACATTACATTGAGATGCTCTAGAAAAAAGTGTTGTCTCCATACCATTGTGCATCATCTCAATCAATGAAGCTTTCAGTGAATGTTGAGGATCCATCTTCGAAGATGCCCGTGCATCTATACTGCGCAGTTGCCATCCAGTCTACATTCTGTGCCCCAATGCTGAATGTGCTAAACTGCTCAGTCAGTATGAATCCTCTGAGGATCCATATATTGCTGACCACATAATTGAGTCACTGGATGACTAGACAAACATGATAGGAAGCGATGACTCAGAATCTAGAATTCTCACTCAAATAAGAAATGTTGGAATTTGATTCATTATCTCAGCACACCTCAGCAGCCACCACCCCTAAGCCACCCACCTGTCATGCCAAACCAAGCTGCCAGCCATCTGCTGTATGTGTCAAAGGCCCCAAATGAGAAGCATTTCAGACAAATTCATGATGAATGGCAGAGGATCCATCTGAGAGATTCCACTTGGCAATAAAGTGAGGTCTTCACAGCCACCAAGTTAGACAAAATTCTGAGTGACATTGGGAACTTTAGCAATACACTTTATCAATACATTGTCATAGCCAGCAAGACTTCCTGAAGCACCTCGGGGCTTGTGCTCACCTATTGTTGGCGCAGTTCTTTACGCACGTGGTCAATGAAGATCCACTGCCAAAGACATGGCTATTTAGACATTAGCCCTGCCCAGATGTGCGTGTGATGTTGATGCAGCAGATGTCAGAAACTAGTCTCTTATAAACGACTTGACCATGCATGTACCTGGCTTGATTTGCCACGCCGCTCATGGGCCTTTCTGAACTGATTTTGTATGGGCCAGGGTCAACGTGCAGCCAGCCTTCATACCTGCAGCTAATGTGAAGATCCCACATGCAGCTGTGGCCAAAGACAATGTCACCCATCATTGATGATTGCCATCTGACCAGATTTGATGGTGGCCTGAGGGCTCTACACTTAGAGGAGGCTGCTGTCAATTGGCTTGGCTAGCTCGGTGTCTGACAGGAAGAAGAATGCACTTTTATTAGTTCTGTTTCAAAGAGGACTAGATCAAAGTACATTAACAAACTGTTAATGAGCATCAGCAGGGTCCACAGGGAAAACGTACTTCGTGGCAGGCTAGTGCAGGGTATATTCATACCACAGCTTGCCTCCATCTTAAGGGTTCCCTCAGGGGAAAAATGACTTGTTCTCTTTCTTGTTTTATTACTGCTCTGAGATGGCACAGAATCTTAGAGATAAAGAGTTGTTTTACTGATTTGACACATGCCAAGTTCAATGAATGTTGTCAGAGTCTTTATGTCTCCCAAGTCTCTGCGTAACAGTTTGGACCAAATCAGTTTGTCATTCAGGTACTGAGTTATGCAGACCACTTTCCTCCCCGAGGAGCACTGCAATTACAACTATTGTTTTTGTGAAGGTCCTAACAGACCAAAAGAGTAAGTGTTCCTGATCTTTGGGGGTGGATTTGCGAGCCACTGTACTTGTCCTTGAGGTACTGTGGAATTAGATTGAGGCTGTTCAGACACTTTTCTGACCTGGCTCTCAGCCCTGGCTGTGATAGTTCTGCAGGGAGAAGCAGGAAGTGCAGAGGAGCTATGTTGATGAATGCTATAGGGTGGAATGGAGGACCACAATATTACAGTAGATTTTTTTTCAACTCCTATTCTAGCTGTATATAGGAATAGATTATATAAATATATAAGAAAAATATATATAGAAGAATAAAATGGAACAGGGAAAAATATTTTTTCTTCAGTCTTTTTTTGTTTTGTTTTCCACTGCTCCATTTTATTCTGGAGCTCACTGAGGCTGGAAGAAAACTGACATCTCTGTCAGCGATGCCAACTGTAGCTGCTTCCTATGAGGCAGGAAAACAACTGGGAAAGCCTTCCCACACACAAGATGGAGAAAGAGAGAAAAAAAATACTGCATCCAGATAGGTGAGGAGGATCTCTCCCATTCAATCAAATTGATGGCAACATCATTAGAGAAAATACAAACAACTTATCCCGTAAGTAACACAGATCCCTATAATAGGCAACTACATGATCTAAATTATTGTAACATTGGGGGTGGGGGGATAGCTCAGTGGTTTGAGCATTGACCTGCTAAACCCAGGGTTGTGAGTTCAATCCTTGAGGGGGCCATTTAGGGATCTGGGGCAAAAAATCTGTCAGGGGACAGTACTCAATCCTGCTAGTGTAGGCAGGCGGATCCTGCTAGTGTAGGCAGGGGACTGGACTCGATGACCTTCAAAGGTCTTTCCAGTTCTAGGAGATTGGTATATCTCCATTTATTTTTATTTATTTATTTATTTATTTTTTAATTGGTGTTCCTCTGGACCACTGGTGCACTGTTTGCCACCATCTTTCATAATTTAAGGCTCAATCCTGCTACTAGCACATGTAATGTGATACTGATTCAAAGGATTACATCTTTAAGCTCTAGTAAACACTGCAACCATATTCTCAATATATATTTATGTAACTGAAAGATGACATTTTACCTGAATTCCAAGTTCATCACTTCAGGTAACTCTCCAAATGTTACTTCTTCCACTTGCAGCTCTTTAACAGCATCTAGGATTTTCTGCTGATCTCTGGTATTTGTAATCCCAATCTAAATTAAAAAGTTATTTTAAATACATAATTGTGTAATGTTTAAAACAGACAATAGAATTTAAAAAAAGCTAAAAATCTAGTTTTTTAAATTTTAGAACACCACAAAATATAATTATTTATACATAGAGCAGAATAGAACCTTTCATCATGGAGGATCCCAAACATTTTACAGACTTAAAAAATTACCAAAAAATGTACACTTGGGGTCACTTCAACTAACTCTACAATATAGTCAAACACTACTGAAGGTAAAACATGGCAACTGTTTAATAGTGCACAGCACCACTATATAATTAGACTGGAAGTGAAGAATGCCTCATTGAAATTGCACAGGAAACCTAGGTAGACAGAATGTAATTACGCACATTGGCACTTGGCCAAAATGGGATATTTGTAAAAACTGCCATATAATTTTCAATAATCACAAATAACTAGGGCCTCTGTTTTAGGTGTCATCTGAGGCACCTCCAGCAGTAACACACTCCATATCATTATACTGGTTCAGTATTAACTCAACAGGAAGAAAGTCACCTAATGAATCATCAGCACCATTTCCTGCTAGTCTCTAAGGTGCTACAAAGTCTTCCTCGTCTTATTGTAGAACGTAGGTGTTCCTCAGAGGTCTAATTCAACTACTGACCTAACCCAAATCATCTTATCTTGTTAATTAAAAGTACCTTGAAATGACAAAGATCACAAGAGACTGTTTAGAGCAGTGGTCCCCAACCTTTTGATTGCCGCGGACCGATCAACGTGGACCGGACAATGCTTGCGGCCCGGGGGCGATTTAATTTTTCACTCGGTGCGGCGGACCGTTGCATGTCCGCCGAAAAGCTGCGGGAAGCCGGACCGCACCGCACCGGAAGGGAAGCCGCCGGATGCGGAAGCGAAGGCGGCCCGGAGGGAAACGCGGCCCGGAGGGGAAGGCGGCCGCGGCCCGGAGGGGAAGGCGGCCGCGGCCCGGAGGGGAAGGCGGCCGCGGCCCGGAGGGGAAGGCGGCCGCGGCCCGGAGGGGAAGGCGGCCGCGGCCCGGAGGGGAAGGCGGCCGCGGCCCGGAGGGGAAGGCGGCCGCGGCCCGGAGGGGAAGGCGGCCGCGGCCCGGAGGGGAAGGCGGCCGCGGCCCGGAGGGGAAGGCGGCCCGGAGGGGAAGGCGGCCGCGGCCCGAAGGGGAAGGCGGCCCGGAGGGGAAGGCGGCCGCGGCCCGGAGGGGAAGGCGGCCCGGAGGGGAAGGCGGCCGCGGCCCGAAGGGGAAGGCGGCCCGGAGGGGAACGCGGCCGCGGCCCGAAGGGGAAGGCGGCCCGGAGGGGAACGCGGCCGCGGCCCGAAGGGGAAGGCTGCCCGGAGGGGAACGCGGCCGCGGCCCGGTACCGAATGCTCCACTGACCGGTACCGGTCCGCGGACCGGGGGTTGGGGACCACTGGTTTAGAGTACAGTTAAACCTCGATTTAACGGACTAATTCGGGCGAGGGGGTGTCCGTTAAAACAAAAAGTCCGTTATTTAATTAAAAAAAAACCCAAAAAACGAGCTGCCAGAGCAGCAGCCCGCCCGCCACAGGGTCGGGGCAGCAGCCCGCCTGCTGCCGGGACCCGGCTGCTGGGACCCGGGCGGGAGCCGGCAGCCAGCCCGCCCGCCCACTGGCAGGACCCGGGCGGCAGCTGGGAGCCAGCAGACGGCCGCCAGTGAAGGGGACCGGGGCCGCAGCAGGGAGGGGTTGCGGTCTGATATGGATCAGAATTTTTGTCCGTTGCATCCGAAGTCCATTAAATCGAGGTCCGTTAAATCGAGGTTTTACTGTACAGTTGTAAACAGCAACCTATATGTTTACCATAGTCTTACCCCCTGAGAAAAAAAAAACAAATTAACAGGACACCAAAAAGCATATCCAAATTTATAAGTGTTTATTATTATTTTACAGACCACATGCTAATCATTTGGAATTCCATGTGGTTCTTGACCTAAGTACCTCTGGATATTTGGAAAATAATGGTATTCATGCTGTGTTTGCTCAGAATACCTTGCAGACAACAGTGGAGTCTGGTGTCATGTAACATGACACCATGTGGCCCAGGAGAGCAAGGCACTTCTGAACTGGTATTTTGAGGGTTGTATGCAATCAGGTACATGAAAATACCAACGGCACAAAATCTATTCATGGGGAATATATTTACCTTGATTGAATCCAATGTCATTCCTTTAAATTCCATGGTCTATGGCAGAGTCAAGGCAGATTTTTCCATATTTACACAGATTCTCAGGAAAGTTTGCCTCATCAATAACGCTTGAAATTGAAACCTGTCCTCCTGAAGCAACTTATCCTTAACATCAAGGAACTTAGAATAGTTAAAGAGATCATATTTGGCGAGAAGGGCTTGATAATTTGAGATCCTAAAATGCAGGCTGGTAAATGTTATGACCATCTTTCCCATAAATCTGAGACATGGCCTCATCTTTAGGGGAGACCTTTGGGTGTTGGCTGCATAGACCAGCAAGGAGTTCAGGGCAGAGTGGGTGAAAAAGACTTCTCCTCCCTTAAGCAGCACAAAGTATCACTTCTCTGCCCTCTTAGGGGTAAGGGCACAGTTGGCCTGGCATGTACCTCACAGCCCTTGCTGACTCTAGTATGGCTTCCTTTACAAGGATAACAAGCCAGCTGGAGCTTTTAGGATATCCAGGAGCTTATGCTGAGGGTCCTGGTCCTCTTCAAAGGAGGTCTAGAGCTCTTCTGCCACTCTCTGTAGACAGTTTCATGAGCTGTCACGATCATCCAGGAGAAACAGAGGCTGAAGATCATCAGATGAAAAGGACAATATCCCTGTCGGAACCTGTAGATCCAACTCATTTGACCCTTTTTTTCCCATGGGCTCAGCTGACTCCGTGGAGGAGAGGGGTGATAAGATTCCCTGATTAAATGGGTGGCTTCTAGGTAGCATGTGGAAAAGTTTATAATTAATTTCTTGAGCACCTCCTGCTACTATTTGTGGTACTACAGGCGTCTTCCCGGCTCCTTTCACCTCTGTGGGTTGTCTATATCACTTGATGGGTCTTCAGAGGCTCAGGCCTCCGGCCAGGACACAGTCAAAATTAACCTCTTTTGGGGTAGCAAAGAGTCCACCAAAACGGTCTGCTCTCTTCAGGGTCTTCAACCCTGGCTCGGGGCCCTTTAAATTCAGCCCTTCACTTGAGCTTCCAAAAGAGCCCTATCCCCTTTTCAGGGCTTCAGTTTGGCTGGTCCCCTCCCCATCCTTGGGGATTACCACTTCACTGGTGGGGAACCTGGGCCCACCCACTACTCCAGGTTCCAATCCAGGGACCTTAAAAATAGAGCCCTGTGTGGACACAAAAATTTGGATCCACATCCAAGTTTCATCATAGGTGGCACTGCAGTCAGTGTCAATACAGAGGCCAGTATCAAAGGAGTCTTTTGCACATGCCCATGTGACTTAGAAGGCCCTAACTCCTTATGGCTTAGGCATGAAGGCTCACCCGACTTAGACAAGGTTGGGAGGGTTTAGGAGGGGATCTGTTCTGTGTTTACGAGAGTGCCCTTTTATTCTCAAGAGAAAGCCCAGCAAAAGTCCTCCCCTCTGCCTCTTTCTATCCTGGAGTCAGACACAGAAATAGAGGCATGCTCCTTGACAATCCTGACCAATGTGACTGGGACCTCATTGCCTTCTCCATAAGATGTTTCTAAAGTCTAAGCGCTCATGCCTTACACTTTCAGCTAGGGAGGAGTGGTAGACTCTCCACTTAGGGGAGATATGCGCCTCCCCAAGGCAGTACAGGCAGTGCTGAAGACCGTAACGGACCAAAATGAAGAGCAGGCAAGAAACGCAGGTTTTGAAACATGGAATCCCGGGCATGATCTGAGTCCTGCACTGGGATTCTAATTCTAGCTAACTAGAACTATCATAATGCTAACTAACAATGAGGTATGAATAATATCAAACTGAGCATTTACAGGAAGAAGAGAAAGGATCAGTTCTGGACTCTGGAGGATTCTGACTCATGCCATGTGGTGGTAAGAAGAAACTGTAAAGGTGGTCAGTCTGCCCTACCCCGTAAGCCCTCAGTGCAGAGCACAAGGAGAGTAGGGGCACAGGTGTAGATCAAAAGATACTACTTGCAAGAATTCTCTGGTCGCAGGCACATGGAGCACAAATATGACCACAATGAAATACACACAGGGAGCACAAAGAACTAGATTAATATCTATTGTAAAATATCAATTTCAAGAAGTGTAATCAATTAACAACTCAAAATGGCTGCCACTTGTAGAACCATGCTGACAGGGCACCAGACTACACTGGTCCACTTACTACATGGCTGTCCCCTAGCCTGGTTACATACAAATCTATTTTATAGACTTCATCTTAACTGCCTTCACGTATTATGCTTATTGGACTGTGAGCACTACAAGTGCTTGGTTGAAGAACCACCTGTACTACAAACTGGCACTGTGCTGTATGTTGTAACTGGGTCAGGAAACAATCACATAGATGCTGAGTACCCCAACTCAGTTGTAACTGAAAAAGATGAGCTTTGAGAGTCAAGAGACCTTGGTTCCACTCCTCGTCTTGACACTGACTCTGACATTGGACAAGTTAATTCTTTCTGAAAATCTTATTTTCCCCATTTTTATAATGGGGATTTAAGTTAGACTTCTTGCACACCCACTGAAGACAGCACGATCCCACAAGTATAACTGAGGGCACAATTTGGCCAAAACTATTATTATAACTGGGGATAGTGCATAAGTAGAAAGTAACCTAGACTCCAAATCAAATCCCATGCTGCGTTTACAAATCTGGAGTAACAGTTTACCACCACACTTTAAAAAGACAAATAAGCTCATGTATTTAGCTAGTTGGCTTAAAAAAAAAAAAAAGCATTGACACCATACATAATGGCAAAAGTAGTTCTTTAAAAAACGGCACTGATTTATAGCTAGCCAAATAATCAAAGGAACAATCAACAAGATATTACACTACTTAGATAACAGAAACTTTCAGTCATCATATGGCAGTTCTAATTAATAAAATGTAAACTAAAATGAAGAAATGGTAACAGCTAAATAATTGCATTACACTGGCCTCAAACTCTAGGATCTGCCAGGTAATATACCCCACAGATTGATTTTAAAATAGTGTATAAAGGGCAGTCTACGTTCAGATGCCAAGATCATGAAACCACATAAGAATTCAAGATTTCTGAGAGAAAAAATTAGTGATCCCCTTATTTTTCCCCTCTAAAATTTTCATAAAGACATACAAACAAAGGAATATAAATGAAGTGAAAATAAATCACAAAGAGTTCTAAAACATTAAACTGACCTGTGTAAAATCATCTTTTCTCATAGTCAAAAGCTGTCTTAAAGTTATATCTTTTTCCTGTATGAAATAAAAAATTTCACTTAGCAAATTCAGAAGAAAGACTGTGAAGAAAAAAAAGTTAGAAATGTAGTTATACAGGTCAATTACCAAAGGAGCATTGTATAATTTTTCAAACCTATTCATAATACAAAAGTCTCTAATGCATATAACTAAGTCTCAATTCCTAGGAAGTTTTAATTTTAGTCTGCTAAAAAACTACAGTAATAATCAGAGGAACACCCTCGCTCTGACTGGGCAATGGGACCACAGAGGGCCTCCCTCCCTCTCCTGCTCTGACTTGCCAATGGGGGACCCCGACCCTGGTATGGTTTCCTCCAGCTACTACAGTGAGAGGTGGGGAGCTGTGGGGGTGGGGAGATCTGCCGGGGTAGTTTTTCCAGGACCAGTGCTTGAGTGATCTGGAAAGGGGGGGGCTGTCTGTCATAACTAGGGAGCAGCCTTTTGGCTTGTTTCGCCTCAAAAAGGAAGGCTAAGCAGGGCTATGGTTGCTCTTCATAAATACATCCGGGAAAATGCTAGGGAAGGTGAAGGACCGTGTTGGCACAAGAATAAATGAGTGTAAACTGGCCATGAACAAATTCAGGCTGGACATTAGAAAAAGGTTTCTAATAATCAGAAGGATGAGTTTCTGGAACAGCATCCCAGGCAAACAATTAGATTTAATTAGATTTAAGTGCAAGCTGGACAATAAGAAATTGGATTATATGACGGGGTTGCTTGTGATGCAGGGAGACAGGTCTCACTTGGTTTGTCTTCAGTTCCTAAAGCTCATGCTTCAGGGTTTCAGTCAACTATTACAAACTATTTTTAAAATATACAATGTGACTACATTAATCTTACCTTTAATAACTCTGCTATGTGTTCTAGACCAAGACCATGTAAAAACACTTGTAGGTCACCAAAGGCTGCATAGGAACTATACATATTGTTGCACAAATCATAAAAAGAAAAAATAGTTGCAAATGTATTTTTCATAAATAAAGCAGATGTTTAAACTCTAATAGGCAAACACAAACACATACATGCGTGCATACGTGTCAGTGAAGTGATATATATTTTCAGACAAAGCACTTCATGACACTATAATTAAAGCTGCAAACTAGTATGAATACTTTCAATGAAATTTTTTTAGTAAATCACTAATTTTAAAAAACAAATGGATGCAGGATGGAAAATTCAAAGTTAAGGTTATTATTTCAAGAACACCCCAAATGTTGGAAAATATGGAAATGCAGTTATGGTACACCAAACTACTTTAACTTTGCTCTCTAATCACCAGCTACCCTTTATGTTAGGTAGATATGTCCATGACAAGCATCATCGCTTGTTTATTTTTAGATTACTAATAAGAAAGGCAAGCACATCTATCCTGGACTCCTTCAGCCTTTGAAATAATTTTAAAAGTACAAGAAGAAATAAAACCCAGCAGCCCTCAAAAGCCAAAAATTATTAGCCAATCAGAAATGCACATTTCGAACAACACCATGCTATAAGCAAAAAAGATGAGCCATTACTGCACTGCTCCCACATCAAAATCCTACTTTAACAGAGGAGCCTTGCAGCATGCCTTGAAAGTCAAGAGATTCAAGTTAATTTCAGGTCAAATATGGAGTGAATTCAAAATCTGAAAGCCTTTCCTGGAGAACACCCATCTGAAAACCCCACTCTTATACAGAGAGGACTCTAGTTCAACTATGTCCTCTGCCACAAGAAATCCGGAATATCTTTCTGGTTCAAATCAGGAATCCAGTTAGCCAGGAACCCTGTATACAGTGGCATTTCTCCTAAGATTGAAGACCTTTTAAACTACATCCACGTTGGTTTAAGCAACAGAGAAGAAGTTGCCTAATCCCAAGGATGTATATAGTGCATGATCTCTGCAGGAAGACCAAAATGGCTGCAAAATTTTCAACAACTAGTTAAGGAAAAATATTAAGAAACTGGGAAGGAGTTAGATAGGTCTCAGATTGCTGCATGAGGTATAATATCACCTGGTGCTTCTAGATTATGGGTGGGCAAACTGCGGCCCGTGGGGCTGTTTCCCCTGGAGCCATGCCACCACGTGGGCAGAGCTCCGGGGAGTGGGGCTGCATGCTCCCGCGGGACAGCATGTTTGGCTCCGCGTGGAGCCGAACACGTTGCTAGGAGCCTCATGGCAAGGGGGCTGGGGCCGGGGGGTTGGATAAGGGACAGGGGCAGTCAAGGGACAGGGAGCAGGGTGGGTTGGATAGGATGTGGGGTCTGGGGATTTTGGTTGAGATGAGGGGGGGTCTCTGGAGGGGGCAGTCAGGGAGCAGGAGGGGAGGTTGGATGGGGTGGGGGAGTCCCAGGAGTCTGTCAGGGGGTGGGGTGGTGGTGGGTAGGAGGCGGGGCAGTCAGGAACAGGGAGCACGGGGGCTGGGTAGGGGATGGGGCCTGGGGGGGTGGTTACGGGTGAGGAGTCTCTGGAGGGAACGGTCAGTGGACAAGGAGCAGAGGGGGTTGGATGGGTGTGGAGTTCTGAGGAGGCAGTCAGGGAGTGGGAAGTGGTTGGGGGCCAGATAGGGGGTGGGGGCCAGGCTGTTTGGGGAGGCGCAGTCTTCCCTACCCAGCCCTCTATATAATTTTGCAACCTCAATGTGGCCCTTGGGCCAAAAAGTTTTTCCACCCCCGTTCTAGACCTTCCATGCCACTTTATCAACACACTTTACAAAGATCAGTTCATTCTATTCATAACCTGAATGATGCAGGTACTCTATTATTCCCATATAACAGGTCAGTAAATGAAAGCAGAGACATTAGAGGCTTGATTTCAAGAGATACTGATCACCTACAACTGCAGCTGAAGTCAATAGGAACTCCAGGTGCTCAGTACCAGTGAAAATTAGGCTATAATAGACTTGCTTAAAAATCACAAAGAAAGCCTGTGAAAGGGATAGGAAAAGAACCCAGGCCTTCAGGAATCGATTCAGGCCTTATCTACACTAGGTTTTTGCACTGGTCTAAATACACAGATACAAACCCTCAGTGTTGATGTGCTGCAATGGAGTAACATGGACTTTTCACTCCTGCAATTTAATAAATTACTAGGGTAAATTGCACCAATGAAAGCCCAGCTTTGCACTAGTACAGCGTATCTACATTAGTTTTGTACTGATATAATCACATTGGTATAGTTCCATCAGTGCAAATTTTCCTAGTTTAGACAAGCTCTGGTACCTTAATCACAAGATTTCCTGTGCCTCCTGTGCTCATGCTGCTAAAAGGGATATATTCTCCCAAACAGCTTAACTGTATCTCAACAGAATGGTATATGCAAGGCCAATGAGGCACATGACTTGGCCTTTCTTCCTAAATTGCCCATTTTTCTTTTATCTCATGATGAGATGAGGGAGAGGATTTTCCACTCAGTTATATTTTATTCATATATTTGATTAAGAATAAATATACACATAATATGACTAAGTGAAAAACCCTCTCAATCAACACCTTATATAGCAACTGTTTATATCAGGAAGTCGAGTGCGGGATGTGAAAAGAATACTCAAATCCCTGGAGGGACACTTGATAAAAAAAATCTCCCACATTGGCCATGGGAAGAACAGAGGCATATAAGCGCCAGAAATCCCTGTCATGCTCTGAAAGACCTTCTTTTCTAAAATACCATATAGTGTATGTGGGGTGCTTCTGGCCAGAAGAAACCTCAATTTTTAAAGAATTTGTCACTCTGAACAAAAACAAAAGTCCTTAACCTTGTCAGAAACTATCTGATGAAGAAGGCAACAATAGGGTCACATTCTCCACTGATGACACAGATAAAGTTAATTGTGTATATAGCGTGCCAGTGGTTGCTGTTAAAAACTTGAAGCATCCAAACTATGGAATGCAATACAGTAAACCCTCGATTTAACGGACTAATTCGGGTGAGGGGGTGTCCGTTAAATGAAAAAGTCCGTTATTTAATAATAAAAAAACCCCAGAGCTGTCGGAGCAGCAGCCCGCCCGCCACAGGGTCGGGGCGGCAGCTCCACAGCCCGCCCGCTGCCGGGACACGGGCGGCAGCTGGGACCCGGCAGCCAGCCTGCCCAGGTCCCGGCTTCCAGGAGCCGTCAGCCAGCCCGTCCGGGTCCCGGCTGCTGGGACCGAGGCGGCAGCCCGGAGCCGGCAGCCAGCCCGCCCGCTGCCTGAACCCGGGTGGCAGCCAGGAGCCAGCAGCCAGCCTGCCAGAAATGGATCAGGAATGCATCAGCTTGCTCAGAAATTTTGTCCGTTGCATCCGAAGTCCGTTAAATCGAGGGTTTACTGTATTGAGTTTTTTCAGTCAGGCACCTAAATGTCAGGAAATGCAAAATTTAAGATGGGTTTCAGTGTTTCCTAATGGGGTTTCAGTTTCTCATTTTAACAAATTATTACATTAGATGCAACTGTAAAAAAAAGTTCCAAAAATAGACACTAAATTGTTCTGCATTAATGCTAATCATGTGCACACCCAAAAAGTGTTCATAATATTAAAACTAAAATGAATTAAAATAGCATTAGTTTTTTTCCCTTCTTTACCTAACTCTATGATCTCTAACTGCATCAGGGACCGCTTTCAAGAGTTTGTCACTAGTCTCTTCTTTAAGCAGGTTCTGGAACGTCCATTGCAAGGGATTTGCAGTCAAAGAAAGTAAATTAAAAAGCTGAAAAAAAAAGTATGAAAACCATTTAGTTAATATTCAGTTTAAGGAAAGAGAAGTAAAGTAGTGTTCCTTTGAATTAAATAAGCACAAGAATAATTCAATGCATAATGAACATATAAATTGTAAAAAAGGTGGGAAAATTACTACATGGCCTCTCTCTCTCTTTCTCTCCTACTACCATTCAATTCAAGAAGTCATCTCATTCTTCCAAAAGGCAAACATCTGTGATAGAGATGAGCCTGTGGAGCTTAAATCTCTAAGAAAGAACGTTGCTAAGCTAACCAAATTTCAATGGAATACTGAACAAGAACCGTCAGTACAGAGTGAAGCAACATTATTGTGTACACTGTGAAAATAAATAAAAACATTCTGAAGTGAAATGTGAAAGTCTGAAAGAGGTCATATCTATATATATAAAAGTCAAATGGTGTATGTATGTATGTATGTATGTAAGATTACTCCTTCCACACCATTTGAGCTAGAGATGTGAAATTTGGTACAGTTAGAGGTCTTGGGGTCCTAATGACCGTAAGGGTCGAAAATTTTTCAAATCTCACCTCTGACGCCCCCCAGGGGTGAAATTCTTTAAAGGCCAATCACATCAGCTGGGCAGCTGGTGTTCTCTGTGACATAGTTATGATGTCATAATACCCCCTCCAACAGACACCGCACTCGCTCAGCTCTCTGCCCCTCCCCCCTTCAACGGAACCCTGGAATCCCTCAGCTCTGTGCCCCCTCCCCAGCTCCGATGGACCCCGGAATTCCTCAGCTCTGTGCCCCCTCCCCCCTCAGACGGAACCCCGGAATCCCTCAGCTCTCTGCCCCCTGCCCACCTCCGACGGACCCGAGTTGGGTTTGGTCGGAGGGTAAGTGAGGTAGGAGTGTCGGGTTTGGTCGGGGGGTGAGGTGGGGGTGTCTGGTTTGGTCGGGGGGTAAGTGAGCCGGGGGTGTTGGGTTTGGACTGGGGGGGTGGGAAGGTGTCTGGGTGGGTGAGGGGTGGGTGTTGGGGTTGGTCAGGGGGTGTTGGGGTTGGTGGGGGGGAAGATGGGGGTGTTGGGGTTGGTCTGGGGGGTGGGAAGGTGTCTGGGTGGGTGAGGGGTGAGGAGGGGGGTCGGGGGGTGAGGTGTGGGTGTCGGGTTTGGTCTACGGGGGGTGAGGTGTGGGTGTTGGTCAGGGGGTTTGGGGTTGGTAGGGGGGAGACGTGGGGGTGTTGGGTTTGGGTGGGGGGGTGTGTGAAAATGTGAGTCGGGGTTGGTCGAGGGGTAAGTGAGGTGGGGGTGTCGGGTTTGGTCGGGGGGGTGGGTGAGGTGGAGGTGTCAGGTTTGCTCTCTGCCCCCATCCAACGGACCCCGCACTCGCTCAGCTGTCTGCCCCCTCCTCCCCTCCGACTGACCCGAGCAACGCCGGGTACTTTCAGTAGTTGACTAATAAAATAAAGAGCGAGAGGACTCTAATGTTGCGTAAAATGAATTGTGACAAAGAATTATTGTGTACTAGGCATAACGCCGCCGCGCGCCATACGCTCTCGCTATTTGTACGCATGTGTTTTTGCTCATCAGCTATCGTTAGTGTTAGTGTATTTTATGTGTGGCCCAAGACAACTCGACTTCTTCCAACGTGGCCCAGGAAAGCCAAAAGATTGGACACCCATGCTCTAAAGACTGCCTTCAGGGACAATGATCCAAGTACTCTTCCTGAACTATCAACAAAACTATGATTTCATAAAGAAAGGGCAAAGCTAATGTTAAACCAAAAAGCCTGACAAAGTCATCAGGGAAAAGCTTTCAAACACATGATTAGTAGCACATTCCTGCAAAGGTGAGTTGCAGTGTGGAAAAAAATATTCAGTCTGTGCTCATTTTATGCTTTTTTTAAGATGTACAAAGAAGGCCTGACATCCTGATCAGTGGTTCCCCCACTTCAAAAATAAATTTATTTCTGCTTTTTTATGATCACATGAGAAGGAAAGAAGATCTTTGCTCTTCATCAGGTTCTTTGACATGATTTGCCTGGATGACTAGAATCCTAATGAAGGATGAGGAAGAGACTAAAGCCTGAAGAGCCACTGCAAAAGTTTCATAATTCTCTTAGGGAACCCACTGTATGTATGTTTGGTCGTCAGGAAGCCAGCATCTCCTTAAGTGTCTTATCTTTGTGAGCTGCACAAAGATCCTGTATGTCCTTTGTAAAAGGGTAATATTTACATTTCCTATTCGAGGTGTTTTTATTTTGCTGGCTCCTCACACTCAGAATGAATAATCCTCTTTAAAGGGATGGTGTCATAAGTAGAAAGTAGCCTAGAATTACTTTTTACCTGTAATGGGTTAACCTGAAAGTAACCTGAGAGGGGATGACGAACTGGAGATGCTAATCAACCTCGGGGTTTTTAGTTTTGGTTTTAGCTTGCTCTCTCGCTGTTCGCTCCAGCTATGGGATGAACCAGACCTATGTCTTTTACTCTACCTTTCTATAATCTTCTAACAAGTCAAGTTCAGTAGTACGTGAATTGTATGCTTGAACTGTATCACTTGATAATTGATCCACGGTGTTCTTATACTGTTAAGCTTTAGCAGAGGAAGAATTCCCAGGGAGGAATCCATAATGCTGTGTAATGCAGGGTTTTTTTTCCTATTGATTTCTGTACAAGGGATTTATGCTGTTCTCTTTTTCTTTAAATTAAAATCTTTCTTTCAAGACTCTGACTGCTTGTTTCCATTGGATAGCTCCTGGTTTGGATCGGGCACATCTCATAGAAAGTGAGGGTTTATTTTCTTTGTTTCTCAAGCCTTTCCCAGGTAAAGGGACGAGATTTGGGGGGTGTTAAAAGGGGGTTCCAATTTACCCTAACCCATTGTTTTGAGGGCTTAAATTGGTGGTGGCAGCAATATTCCAAGTCCAGACACTGGAGAAGTTTGTGTTTGGGGGAAAAGTTTTAACCTAAGCTGGTAAGATAAGCTTGGGGAGTTATTTCTGTTTTCATGCAGGTCCCCACATCTTTACCCTAGAGCAGTGGTCCCCAACCCCCGGTCCGCGGACCGATACCGGTCCGTGGAGCATTTGGTACCGGTCCGCGTCCCCCTCCTGGCTGCGGCCGCGTCCCCCTCCTGGCTGCGGCCGCGTCCCCCTCCTGGCTGCGGCCGCGTCCCCCTCCTGGCTGCGGCTGTGTTCCCCTCCGTGCCGCGGCTGCGTTCCCCTCCTTTGCCTCCGCATCCGGCGGCTTCCCGCCTTCCCTTCCGGTCCGTTGTGGTCCTGCTTCCGGCGGCTTTCCGGTCCGTTGTGGTCCTGCTTCCGGCGGCTTTTCGGCGGACATACCACAGTCCGCCGCGGCGAATCGAAGAAATGAAGCTGATCAATTGAAATCTGCGGGTTTTCGGCGGACATACAACTGTCCGCCGAACAGAGTGAAAAATTAATTTCCCCCCTGGGCCGCAAGCATTGACTTGCCCGCGTCGACCGGTCCGCGGAGATCAAAAGGTTGGGGACCACTGCCCTAGAGTTCAGAGTGGGGAGGCAATCCTGACAGATGGTCAGAGAAAAAGCTATCTCCTTCGACTTGAAGATCTGCTCTACTTAATATTTGTTTCTATCCCTTTGGTGGGGGGTTGAATCTCTGTTGCTATTTGGCTTCATCTCATTCTAATTTCAAATTCTGATGGGAAAAGATAACCATGTGTATTCATTTCTTTGGATCATACTGACAAGCCATGTTCTCCATCATATAATTAGACCAAATTCCACTACAAGAATCTTTAAATTTCACAGCAATGTTAGTTTATTGTATTTTTATTAAATACTCTTTGTTCTCATTCCCCTCGCTGCCACACAAACACATGCTCCTACTGATGTAAAATTTGTCAGTGATTATTCTTAATGGATTTTTTTCCATACTCTTCAGGCAGCCTGGCTCAGAGCCTCCTTGCCAATGTGTACCATAATGAAAAGTAACTTGTAGCTGGTTTACAATGGCTCATCTCTCCAAATTGATAAGCCTTGGCTGCTCCACTGTTCTCCAGGCAGCCCAAGTTCCTAGTCTACAATACTGGCTCTATTCTTGCTTCCTAGCTGTCATTAGATTCCAGTTCTGCCTCTTTGCCCCTCTGCTACCTAGCTCCCGGAACCAGGGCAGGGAAGACCCACTCTAATCCACTGAACTCCCCCTGGTGGGGAAAGCTAGAGGGAGAGGCTGAAAATAGATGCCAAGGTGCAGAAAAATTGTGAATTTCACTTTAATAATGCTGGTTTCAATGAAGTCTTGGTAAAATACTAAATATCACAGCTATGGAGTTCCAGATTCCAAAGCTCTGTGATGAATGGTGTAGTTCACAACTCTCGAGAGATATCGACCTGACTTGAGAGGCTTGCTGTGTAAGACGGCTCTGTTGCTGCTCCTAGGACCCAAGGAGAAGATTCAACCTTTTTAGACAGACTTCTCTCTTGAGCACTAATGGTTGGAAGCAGCTGATATTTACTATACTATCTAAAGCTACTGCTTCATATTTAAGCAATTTAAAATGTTTTTCTATTTGAATTTTTGTAGATCTCTCCCAAATCAAATGTAGCTGAACACTATACAATGCAATCTACTCCAAAGTTACCATGGTTGAATTTAACTATTTCTCAGAGTTGATCAGAAAAACTGTCAGTAAATACATTTTTGATACAATACGTACTAAAATAATAACTCTAAACAAGGAATTATGCTGGAAATTTAAGTACACATAATCAGAGAAATTCTTAAGTTAAAGTTCCCACAGCAACATTAACTTTTCTACATAATGTATGTGTAGTAAATTTTAAAGCATCATGAACACTACAGTATAGCACTGCATAATATTAATAAATATTGGTTATATATATGCTGTAATACATGTTTGACGGCCTACATTAACATTGGTCTGGGAAGCTGTACAATCAGTGAGAACATGAATGTTTCAGGAAAAACAGAATTAAACGTTAGAGGAGAACAATACCTCTGAATGTTTACTGCTTTTTGCAATCTCTCCTGCTGTCTTTCCACCTTTGGTTTGTACAGTTTTATCAGCTCCAAGTTCAAGCAACTTCAAGACTACTTTTTTATATCCTTGGTGGGATGCCCATGTCAGTGCCTATATATAAAACATTTTGTTTCACTTGGTAGAATAAGTTTAAAAAACAAGACAAAAAACAGAGCTTATTATCTCAGTAAAAAAAATAGGGTAACTTGGATGACAGGTAAATATGGAAGAGTAACTTCACCAGCTCATTATAATAATACTGCACAATCTCATTTTGTTACAATTAACTAATTATTGTTTGGAAAGATGACCGGCAGAATATAGTTCACTAAAAATGGACCACATGTAAAATATCTTGTCAAATGCTTTAAAAATTAATTCAAAGTGCAGATTTAAATATGAATGACAAAAAGTTCCTCAACACATACGCAAAGTCAGTTCTAACTCTGCCCTCACTCACTCACCTTTCACACATGGGAGGGTATTCCCTTCGCTTTGTCACATCATTGGTCTACAAGTGTATTTAATACACTGTCTTAGTTTGTTCTAAATTCTACAATTTTGCTTTATTTAAAATTTAATAGCAAACTCACGCCCATGCCCTACAGTCTGCAGATTATTTTAAATATGGGAACATAATGGCAAACAAGGAAGCAATAAGTTGCCTGTGAAATACAGAAATTCCATTCTGAGCAATTCTCAAAGCTTTGGGGCTACTCCACATGTAAAAGGGACTCAAGATGCTATGGCAACCAGGAAGACTCATGACGCACTGAGCATGTTGCTATAGTAATGTTATAGGTTGTTTCATGTATATAGTTAAGAGGCTAAAAATAGCTTAAAACAAACAGACAAAAACTCTCCAGGAGCAGAGGGGCAGTTCACACCTCATCAGGGCATGTATGGGACAAACCCAGCCCAGCCTCACAGGAACGAAGGACACTGGCCTAGGCAGCAACAAAGGATGTTAGACTCTCAAGTGAGTCACCCCCGTTCCCTAGGTTAGTTTGGGACTACGATGAGGTAACGCTCACCTGACTCTGAAGGTGGGGGAGGAGGGGAGAGAGGGGTGGCACAAAGCCAAAGGGGAAGAAAGGACATGATAAAAGGGAGAGACATTTGCCATGCTCTCTCTCTCTGCAGACACCACCACCACCAAGTGACTGAAGCACTGATCAAAGGCGAGAGCCTGGCTGAAGGGCAACCAGCCAGCCTGTGGTGAGAAGCATCTAAGTTTATAAGGGCACTACAAGTGTTAAGGTCAGCTTTGAATGCGTTTTTCTTTTATTTCATTTGACCAAATCTGACTTCTTGTATTTTGACTTATAATCACTTAAATATATATCTTTTGTAGTTAATAAATGTGTTTGTTTATTCAATGTGAAGCATTGGTTTGAAGCATGTCCGAGACTCCCCTTGGGAGAACAAACCTGGTACATATCAATTTATTTGTTAAATTGATGAACTCTTATAAGCTTGCAACATCCAGTGGGCATAACTGAAATTTGCAAGATGGAGGTTCCTAGGATTGTGTCTGGGACTGGAGATATTGGCTAGTGTTGTTCAGTTGCACAATCCAAACTCCTGGAGTCGAGGACTAGAGTGACCTAGCAGATCACCGGTCCAGATAATACCAGGGGAACATCACAGTGTGCATTTTAAACATCAGCACCCCATCCAGTACCCCCCAGGCTCTGCTGCCTCCCAAGGCTCCCCACCCATCCCCACAATAGCCTCCCCCACAATTTCCACTGCCTCTGCCCACCTTTGTCTCAAGCTCCCTTCTGCAGCATCCCAGGCAGGCGCCAAACACTTACTGGAGGCTGCAGGCAAGGAAGGGTTGGGTATCAGCCGGCTTCCCCGCACCCCCTAAGGCAGAGCTGGGCTGTCAGCTCTGCTTTCTTACTCCGGGAGGCTGGGGCTCAGTGGGAGTGCTAGCTGCAGTGCCTTTCTCAGGTATGTTCTTTCAGCTGCGCACAACCCAACTCCCATTCTGGCAGAAAGAGGGATGGGCTCAGGGGAGGGAAGGGCAGAAGCTCAAGGTGGTGGCAGAGAGATTACCGTGACAGATAGATGAGATACGGTTAGATAAGGAAAAAATAATAAAAGTGAAAACCATTACTGCAAATGCCATGTTAAGGAACAATCTCTTCTGATTCAGAAAAAGCTGAGTGCTGCCAAATGGAGTTAGTTCTGCAAAAATTTGGCAAGGTGGAGCACTAGAGTGAAGGGTATTTCTGAGGAACAAGTAGTAAAAACAAACCAATGTGAAAAGCAAATATTCAATTCACATATATTATATACAAGTAGCTTGCTTACTGTATAACCATTTTCATCCTGGGCATTTATTTGTGATCCATAAGCAACAAGAGCAGCAACAACCTGAGGGTGTCCTTCTCGAGCCGCATACATTAGTGGAGTCATTTGTTTCCTTGGAAAAAAAGAGGAATTTTTGTTAAAATACTAAACATTGGCTAAGGTATCAGCTATATGGCCTTGACTCAGCAAAGATTCAGCAGAACACTCAAGAATGAGCTTAAGCTTTAAATGCAATCTTATATCCTATTAGAGCCAATGGACCTTAAGCAGATGCTTAACTTTGATCACATATTGAAATGATGTAAAGAATTGGGGTTATAGTCCCAATGAGCAATAGAAAATCAGTATTCTATTCCTAAACAAACAAACAAAAATCAAGATACACTTAAGATTGCTAGTATTTATCAGCAATTTGGAGTATAATACAGTAACTCTTCATTTAACTTTGTAATATTGTTCCTGAAAAAATGCTACTTTAAGCAAAATGATAAGCGAATCCAATTTCCCCATAAGAATTAATGTTAATAGAGGGAGTTAGGTTCCACAGAATTTTTTTTTTGCCGGACAGAAGACTGAGTGTGTCGGTACGTGTACACACACACACACACACACACTTTTGTCTGGAATATATATATTCCTGTTCTGTGGAGATGAGGTCCAGGAATGGGGGCAGGAATGGGGGGAGGGAGGCACCCTGACATTAGCCTCTCTCTTTCTCCTCTCCTGCACAGCAAGCAGGAGACTCCCAGGAGCAGCTTAGAGGCAGAGGGCAGGAGCAGCACATGACAGTGGGGGGAGGGACAGCTGAACTGCCCCACAATCGATAATGTACGAACTTCGGGGAGCGGGGAGCTGACATGGGGGCTACCAGTCCACCCTGGTTCCAAGCCCCCACCAGCTAGCTCCAATGGGCTGCTCTTTCTGCAAACAGTGGACAAAGCAGGTGGCTGCCAAACAACATTGTAAGGAAGCATTGCACAACTTTAAACAAGCATGTTCTCTAATTGATCAGCAACATAATAATGTTAACCTGGATGACTTTAAGTGAGGAGTTACTGTACATTATAGAGATGATGTAACTATTCCAAAAACAATCATTATAAACCAAGGAAATTCAGAATTAAGGCTAAACTTATAGGAAATACAAACATGCAAAAGAATGGAATGCAGTTAGAGCACCCAAACAACCTTAACTCTTCCCTTTAGTAACACCATGCAATAACATTGTGATGAAAGCATTATAGTGTTCATGACAGATTAGATAAAAATATGTTGTTAAAAAAATTAGTTTGTCACTACAGGGCAGATGGTAGCTCCACCATGTGGTCTGGAGTCAAAGTGCAACTGAGAAGTAGGTAAACAGGTGCAGTTTGCAGCCTGTGGCCTAAGTGCCTTTAAAAACAACAGGATATGGCAGCCATTTTGAAAAAATACCAAACAAGTCTCCAAGAAATTCTCTGAAAGAGAAATGTTCAGTTATGAAGAAAAACTACAAAAAACAGACAATTAATCCACAAAGTAATTCTTCAAAGTAGCCTATTCAAAATATTTTAATGAGATTTAACTATACAGGAAGTTTGAAAAGTTAGCATTACTACAATTATTAAGAAAAATAAAAACAATTTTTATTAAGATCAATAAAAACAAAAATAATGGTGATCAGAGGATCAGAGAAGAGGATCACAGAGGAACAGCAGCTTCAGGGAAGGATTTTAAAGCCAGGAATTTTCTTTGAGGCTTATTGTGACTAGCCTGTTCAGGCTGTATCTGTACAACCTTTCTGTACACAGTCTCAAAACTTTTCGGGGTGGAAGGGAGAGAAACTTTGTTGTTTCTTCCTCTGCTGCTGCTCAGATTCAGATACAATAGTTCTCCTACCTCTGTGGAGGGGAGGACGGGGGAGAGGAAGAGTCAGAGGGCACATGCCTTCAAGTTTTTGTTTTGTTTGTTTTCTTCCCTTTTTTGTTCTTATAATCCATCTCATGTGCACAGGAACCCTGCTGGGGCTCTGATGAGGTTTTTATAGCTTGTCTTTCACAGTGCTTAAAGATCTCACATAGCTCTCTGTCTGATTCCTCCCCTGCAGGGTCCCAGTCGCCTAGAGTAGGGCAGAGGGGTTCATTGCCCAACTCCTCCAGCTCAAATTGGGAGGGAGAGGGTCTGCTTATGAGCCCTGATTCTTTTCCCAGGGCATTTAGGAGCCATTTAAGATGGGGGCGGGGGATGGACCTGTAACTCTGCAGCCTTGTTCTCTTTAGAGTCCTGGACCCTGGGACTTATCCCTCGGCCAGCTGAATGAGATCATCGTCCTTTGACCCTCTCTCTGCTCTGTTCTGTGGCTCCAGCTCTGATTGTCCTGTGTTGGAGACATGGCAACTCAGCAAACATGACTCCACATGCCTGTCCAACTTGGAGACCCTGTCCTAATGGAGTTAGGGTCAGTTGGTTGGATGAAGGCAGGGCACAATTCACCATCTGCTGAGCCTGGAAGGCTACTTTGCAAACAGCAGTTGTTTGGACTTGGTCTGATGCTTTCTTGGCTGTTCTATCATGCCTGGGAGTGAGGCAGAGATGCTGGCAGAGAGACTCTATAGAGGCAGCTTCCAGGTGGATTAACCACCCAACGAGTGGAAAGAGATTAAAAAAATCCAGCTCATCTGCTCACCACTACCTGAAAACAGGAGAGCAAATGAAAGCAGGAACAACTAAATCTGCCAACTGTCCCGTCATAGAGGCAGAGCATGAGCATAGGGGGAAGATACTGGGCTGGAGAAGATGCATGTTATATAACAAATGTCTGAAGAGCACCCTCTAGCGAAAGTGATAATATAGAATTCAAAATACACCACTCTTGCCAAATGGTTCTCTAAGAACAGCAGCGTACAAAAATATTTTAACATCCAACAAGTTGAACACATTGTAAAATATCTGATCTTTAGTTTTTATCTTTATTTCCATTATTATTGCAAAAACTGTGTTTTGATGCTGCTCTTCTACACACATTTTACCTCTTGGCAATGCAGCAGGGAAAATCTGCCGAGACCGTTCTCTCTCTCAAATCTATCCTTTATTTCTATGCCCCAGAAGACTTGGTGATAGGAGGACATGCTGACCGGGACAGATTGAAGTATCTCGCAAACATGTAAAATATCATTCCTGAATTGGCTTGGGAACTGGGCTGGAGAAAAAAAGCATTTCTAAACAGGAAAGGAATGGAAAGTGCTGAAGATGGCAGTGGGGGTGAAAATAGGTAAGGATTAAAATATAAAACAGAAGAAAACATTGGAAAAGGCAACTGAGTCTCAGGTTATATCCCTCCCACCCTCCTTTGTCTGTGTCCTGACTATAAGCTCTTTCTTACCACACACCTAGAGTGGATTTCTTACCACACATCTAGAGTGCCTAGTATTCTTTTGAGCATATAGAAATAAATAAAACCAACACTGAGAGGTACAGTAAGGGATCATACAATTGTATAATGAGAAATATCTCTGAGGAAAAACTTCCAAGTTCTGATTGCTGTAAATAAAAAGTGGTTTAGAGTGAGAAGCCACCGCTCCTACTGGGGATAGTAAGCAATATTTAAAACGTATTAAAATACATGATTTTGTCTTCACAGGAATTAACCATGGTTTGCATTACATTGCTCTGTGACAGGGCACCCACCGTCTGCCGGCAACAGACCTTTCAACTCTTTTCTTAGAAAGAAATGTAAAATCTTGGGAGGGGGCTTTTCCTATACTACTTATAGGTATTAACCATAATACTGAACACTAAAGGGACCCTGAAAAGCAAGTATACAGCAAAGAGGCTGTATAATTCTGTTTGAATGGACCGTGAGAGATTGAGCTTTGTCTCTCTTTTACCATATGCTAGTACAGTACAGTACAGTATGGCATTGTTCATCTTTCCCTGCTATTTTTCATGAGCAAAACACACAGCAGAGAGAGAAACTTGCTCTCCAGAACATTCACATAAGGAGAAGACAGCATAATCTGAGGCTAAAGTGCATCCAGAGCTCAGAGATGAACTAGGAACTGAAAATAGGGAAATAGACAAAAAATTATGAGAAAATTATGGCATATTGAAGTAGAGACTAGGAAAGGGAGAAAGGCATGAGTGTCTTATACAAAGAGGAAGATAGCTAGAAAAGGGACTCTAATGTTTTCCCTTGAAAGGGGGAGAACTTAGCAGTAGAAAGAAAACAGCTGATTTAATGCACAGGCACTATAGGATCATGCCTAGGGTTCTGGTTTATGCAGATGTGTGATGATATCAGAATCTAACCTCCCCCTGGAGTTAGAGGGGGAATATTTACAGCAGTTGCACTTTAGAAGTTTATTGCGCATTAAGAGATCACCAGTTTTAGTATTTCTCTTTAAGTTTTATGTATTGTGTGTATTGGCATATCACCCACGGACCCAATCAGGATTGGGGTCCCACTGTGCTAATCTCTTTCAAACCAGAAGAATCTTACAATTAAAACACTGTAGTTCCACAATCAGATTATGAATAAGCATCCAAAAAGCTCTAGTAACATCTGGAGACATTATGGAAGTAAAAATGGACGTCACTTCTCCAGCAATACAGAGCTTCGATCCCCCAATACCTTCTCATATCAGTGAGAATTTATCTGATTAATCTCTCCGGTGGAAGTATGCAAACTTCTTTCCTCTACTAATTCTTTAAAAGAGGGCAATTAGACTGAGCACTGATTTTTTAAAAGTTTTCTGATGTTTACAGTATGACCAAATCTTGGCATGCATTTATTACACTTATTTCTGTTTCTACACTTCCTTCTTTCAACAATATTCTTGCCAGGGAACTCGTGTGAATCAATTAACTCAGACAATCCCACAAAATAAAAAGCAGTAGGTTATGTTTTTCTCCAGCAAAGTGCAGTATATGAAATGAGTAATCACAAGTTTATTTGCAGCAGTTTCTGAAAAAGCCACAGGGAACAGAAAGTTCCATGAGCAGCTGTTGCAGAAACACTGCACAAGTTGTCATGTCATCCCTGCCTAAAATGGGACTAGGTGACTTCTAAGGTCTATCTGATCACCTTCAAATATGACTTGGGTTGCCAGGTTAGTTCCATTTGTAACAAAAGCACCACAAATCATGTATTAAGACCTGTAGGATGATACGGCCACCAACTTCAGTGTAATGAAAGCTGCCAAGCTGGATTTCCCAAGCACATGACAGCAACAGTACTACCAGTAACTTGGGGGGGAGCCTTTTCTTCTAGTGGGCAGCCACACATCTTTACCCGGAAATTTACTGATGGTATGACTAAGTCATGGACCACGGAACTGACAGACAGTAGCAAAGTTGAGACTCACCGGCACGGCACTTCCTGCTGGTCATCTGGGAATTCGCTCTGTCCAGCAGGTTTCTCCTAGACCCCAGTGCCCTTTTCCTTGGGAGTTTTGCCCCAGCAGAACCCTTCCTAGGAAAACCCTAACCCTCTATCCACACCTTACCTCAGTGACTACTGCCAGTATTCATCTAGCTCCCCCGCTCACTGGGACAGACTGCAGTCTGTAATGGCCACTCATCATTGGCAAGGGGTAGGACCTCTGCCTTTGCCTATTCCCAGGCTGCCCCTCTGCAATTCCAGTACCTTTTGGTCTTTGTATGCCTTTTGCTATTGTGCTGGTGGTCATGCTGCCAGCACGATGCCTTGTGCCATGTCTATTCCTGTGCAAGGCACAAGATTCTGTCTCTGAACCAAAGTCAGAAGACTCACTCCTGGATGACCATGGTAGTGCAGTGCTGAGTGATGCCGCAAAGGAGAAGAGTGGTGCCACGCCATCATTTCCAGCTTGACCTTCGTCGGCACCTGCCGTGGTTGCCAAGGTGTCCTGTGGTATCGAAACTGCCACAGACAGTTCAAGACCAGCAGGAAATGGTGGCAAAGGGAAGAAAAAAAGGTCCCTTACTGCCTCAGAAGCCTCTGGCATAGATGATAAAACCAAGGCCACTCTCCCTGGGCGGGGAGTCCACCAGTACTAAACTCAATGACTTCCAGGGCTGGAGTCGATGGCACTGCATGCCCCGTTGGTGCCTCAGACCGGCGTGAGTCACTCTCACTCTGTGACCCTATGATTTGCGGGTCTTGGGTCGGGGAGCATCCACAGTCTGTCTTTAATTCAGCACTGGCGATGAAGAGCGGTGCTGAAGACCCAGTGTCAACCATCTGTGCACCGTGGCCGTAAGTCCCGGGCTGTCGGCGTGGAGTCCTTTCTGGGTGCCGGGGAGGACGACTAGCACTGCACCTCTCTCAGAGGCACCAAGGTGCTCCTGACTGACACTGAAGTACTCAGTGCCAATTCTACCTGTAGATCCCAGGGGAGACGAAATGCTGCCTCCATAAGGAGAAACTAAAATCTAATGTCTCTGGTCCCTTTTTGTCCTGGGCTGGAAGCTCCTGCAGATTCAGCACCTTTCTTGCACATGGGCCTCTCCCGGGCACTTAAGGCAGCTATTGTGCAGGTCACTCACCAGGTCTGTAGCAGGCTGCACACTGTTTGAAACCCCGGGACCAAGGCATACCCCAGTGCCCTGGATGGGCCAGCCTCACAAGGTGGGGAACACTACACTATTTAGCTACATGTTGACTGAATTCTAATAAACTATTTACAATTTGTTTACAGAGAAGTCTGAGGCAATACGTGCAAAGCATGAAATGAACAACATTCCAGCAATGATCACAGGTGGTAAGGAGGAACTGAGGGGGCGGCACCAGAGCCAACCTGACAGATACCACTGAAGGGAAATCTTTATGGTGATGATGCATGTGGTGCATAGACACCTGCACTGGAATGGACATGAGCAAGCACTCGAATAAGAATAATGAGTAAGGCTATGATTTAGTCATGGGTACTTTTAATAAAAGTCATGGACAGGTCATGGTCAACAAACAAAAATTCACAGCCTGTGGACTAAATCTTAGCTGTGGGGCTGCTGCTCGGGAGAGGGGACACTGCTAGGGGGGCCCAGGGAGAGCTGCTGCTCGGGGAGAGCTGCAGCTGTGGCTGCTCCAACACCCCCCCTCTGCTCCCCCAGTCACTGCTCCAGTTGTCTCTGTCCCCCCCATCCCCTCCTCTCGACGTCCCCTGAGACCGCTGCTAGGGGCCGCTGAGCTGCGGCTGTTCCAAATGCCCCTTAGACTGCTGCTTGGGCAGTCCCCAGGGCCAGCTGCACCGGCCGCTGCTTAGGCGGTCCCTGAGGCCAGCTGCCCAAGCAGCGGCTTGCCATGGGGAAACTCCAGCAGCGAACACTGTGGCTGGCTTCAGGGCTGTCCAAGCGCCGGCTGTAAAGCAGCTCCAGCAGCAGCCGGTATGGCTGTCCCCAGGGCCGCCTGAGCAGCTGGCCCTGGAGCCAGTTGCTTGGACTGTCCTTGGGTCAGCCATGCTGGCCACTGCAGAAGTCATGGAGGTGATGGAAACTCACGGAATCTGTGACTTCTGCAACCTCTATAACAGACACGGAGCCCTAATAATGAGTAACTTAAAAAACAGTCTGCTCAGTTCATAGCTACACCCACTAGAGGGTGACCAAAGCATCTGTGTACAGAAACTCAGATCTGTTATCAAGAGATCATGCAGAAGACTCAATCAAGCATAGTGAAAACAAAAGCCTACATGATTCCAAAACCAAGATGCTTATAGTTTCCCTTTCAGGCTGAACTATGGTCTATTAATAGTTTTAAAAGTCTTAATTTTATATTTTTAGACTTGATATAAGATGCACAATGACAGTTATTCAGATTATTTGTACAATTCGGATTTACTCTGAAGAATCCCATAACTGCTCTATGGTTTTAACGATTTGGCATAACCAACTCTGATTCCAAGGTATCCCTGTTTCCCAAACACATTTAAAAAGAAAACCTGCTCTGTGTGGTACAAGCATGGTCTGCTCTGTTATAAAAGCAATTTTAATTAACTGAAGCTAGATTGGGCACAATGCAACTCCTGTAACTAAACATTGGAACTTGTATTAAAAATAAACTTTTACCACATAGATGATACAACTGTCTGCAACATCCTAACTTCAGGACAGTCAGCTTCAGAGCTCTGATGCCAGAACTGCTATAAAATATCTGAACTGGAAAAAAAAAATCTTTTGTTTGCTTTGAAAGCTAGAATTACAGAAAATTTCTTCCACTTTTAATTTCTACATCTCTGTGTTTGACAAAAAGAAGAAACATACTCAAGTTTTATACAAAACAAATATTTTTTTACTTGAAAGACAAAACTCCTTTAGCATATTTAACTACCACTATATCATCCAGTTTAATCAGGATACACTAGCAGTAACCATCTAAATAGTAAAAACAGCTAACACAACTAAGAGGGATATTTTCAGACAGGGAGATCTGCCATTCTTGGCAAATGGATATTCCTGTCTGATATATTCTGCTTCATATGTTCAGCTAGCATGAAATTTCTATCCATCCTTTTAGTTTGGGGAAAAAAATCTGCAGAAAACAGTGAGAGGAAAAAAACCGTTATGTACCCTACAATAACTGGAGTTCTTTGAGATGTGGAGTCCCAATGAATAGTCACTGTAGGGTGCACATGTGCCAGAGACTAGCAGTGTTTGTTAGTCCACACCTGTACCTCCTTATGCTCTGAAGTGACATCTTATGGGGCAGCACAGGGACCAGTCTCCTCTTGTTCCTACTCTACCACAATTCATCAAGGAAGCAGACAGAAAGGGGGGGGGGGAATGGAATACTCATAGGGAATCAATGGATTTGATGAACTCCAGTTACCATAAGTACCTCTTTTTTCTTCCTTGAGTGGGAGTCCTTATGAGTATTCACTTTGGGTGATTCATAAGCAGTATTCATAGAGGAGGGTGTAAGGAGCTATGCTGTATCACAGCCCACAAGACTGCTTCACCAAAGGATGCATCTGCAGAAGCAGCTTACACAAGGGAGTAATATCTAGCAAAGATGCGTACTGAGCCTGTTGTAGCTGCTCTATCGATTTCTATAAGTGACACACCCTGTAGCGAAGCCACAGAGATAGCTTGGACCTTCACACCTTGAGGGAGAGGAGTTTCCATTTGTTCATAACAAAGCAGAATGCAACCCAAAATCCATCTCAAGAGTCTGAGAGATAAGAATGCTTCCCCTTTCTGCTGCTCAGTGGTAGAAAGAAGTTCTGATATTTCCTAAAAGTCTTTGTCCTTTCCTGACAGAAATCCAGTGATTTATCGACATGCAGAAAAGGGGTTTCTTGCCCTCTTTAGTGATGTCAGGTTTTGGATAGAAAGCAGGTAGATGTAGTGGTTTGATTCACATGGAAATCAGAGAGAACCTTTGGGATGAATTTGTCTCTTCCTGGGTCAGCTAAGTATGCTTAGTTAAAAGCTTTCTTCTATTCAGAAGCACCCCCTGAACATCTTTCAAGCAAGCCATTTCCATTGGTGTTTATAGTGTAGATGCTTCATGGTTAAGTGGACAGCTGGTAGGTTGGGATGGAGAGATGGCCAGGGTCCTGAAAACCACACCTGAGTCCAACAGATGAGGTGGGGCAGGTATGACTAACAACACTAGCAGGGAGAAGTTACCAATGTCATATTGGTGCTATTAAATATGAAGCAAGCATGATCCTGCTTTGCCCTGAACAGTTCTCTGGATAGTAATGGTATTGAAGGAAAGGCATACAGAGCAAAGAATTCATCCACAATAACAGGAAAGTGTCCACCAAAGACCCTGGGCTCAGACTCATGAGCACAACAAATGGCATTTTCTGTTGGCCTTTATTGCAAACAGATCCACTTGGGAATTTTCCCACAACTGGAAGATGGACCTGGCCACATCCAGATACAGTAACCATTTGTGGCGAACTGAGATGGACCTCCTTAGGTGACCTCCCAACATATTCTGCTCTCCTGGAGGTAAGTAGCTTTGAGATGAACAGAGCTGTTTATGCAGAACTCCCAAAGCAGAATTGTCTCCCTGAACAGTTGGGATAAATGTGCCCCTCCCTACATATTGACATAAAACACAGTTGCTGTGTTGTCCGTTAACACTAGCAGATTTTCCCCCAGCATATGTGGATGTAAGGCCAAGCAGGATAGCACGTAATTCCCTGATGTCTAAACAAGTCCTCAGATTCTGTGACGATCAGAATCCAAGTCTGCAGGATTCCGATGTGTGCCCTCGATCTAGGGATAAGGCATCTATGACCAGCATCAGTGATGCTTGCAGAAAAATGAAGGAAATGCCTGCATGAAACGTTCTCAGGGTCTATCTGTCCACCAGCCCAGAGAGGACGTAATTACCTTTGAAATGTAAATCACTGTCGAGAGTAGACGATGTCAACAAGGGATATATAGCAACGGTAGCCTTCCCTAAAGCTCCCGAGGTACAGTTTGGCATGTTGTACTATGTAAGTACATGTTGCCAAGTGTTCCAGATGCATGAGGAAAATGTGCACTGTGGTAACAGGATATGCTTTTAAATCCAACACCAGGCCTCAAAGCTTTAGGAACTTTGAGTGGACAGAAAATCTGTTTTTTATACCATCCAGAAGTGCAATGATAAACCTTATTCTTTTTATAGGTTTTAGAATTGGCTTGTCCAGACCCCAACACATGGAAGGTGGATTGAATGATGGCCATGCTGGACAGCACTTGAGACCAGACCCAACTCTCACCAACTAGTCAGTCAGGTAGGAAAACACATGGATTCCCAATCTCCTCAGATATAGAGCTACTTTGTGAAAACACAATGGTTGCTGAAAGGCCAGATGGAAGTACCGTGAGCTAGTAGTGTGTTCCATTCACTATAAACCTGAGAACCTTGTGGTGGCCTGGACAGATCGCTATAGGGAAGTGTCCTTTAAGTCAAGGGCAGCATATCAGTCACCTTATTCCAAAGTAATGATGGAAGCTAGGGTAACCATGTGGAACTTTATTTTCTTCAGATAGTTATCTAACACCTTTATATCTAAAATGGATCTGAAACCACCTTTTGCTTTGAGTATAAGAAAATAGCAGGAATAAAAACCTTACCCCTGAAGTACAGAAGAACTTTTTCTGTGGCTCACTAGGAAGAGAGACTGGACCTCCCACTGAAAAACTGTCTCATAAGAGAGGTCCCTTAAGAGGAACAGGAAAGAGGAGATGAAAAAGGGGGACAGAAACAAATTGAAGAGAATATCCCTGATCCAACATGTTTAGGGATCCAGCAATCCGCTATGATGTGAATACAAGCTCAAAGAAAATGGGATAGATAATTGGCAAAATATACACAGGAACAAAATGGTCTATAAGTACTCATATGCCGCCCTTGACATTTCTGTCCAAATGCATATTTAGACTGGACTGAGAGAAACTTGTGGTTGCAGATAAAGAGCACAATGGTAGCCTCCTGTAATTCCTCCTCCTTTTTCTCAGCAGGTCGTGGGGCTGAGGAATAAAATACTGATATATGACAGCCTTCTGAGGCCAGACTCACTTCCTCTGTCACTGGTGTGTAGATTCTAAGCCATTTCAGTACTGCCCTGGAATCTATCGGGCTATGCAGTCTATTGCCCCCCCCCCCTTTTTCTTTTAAAAAGGATGTATCCACAAATGGCAAATACTGCATGGTCTGCTGTATTTCAGGACGGAGACCAAAAGACCTTGGCCACACAGATTCCTTTGCTCCATTCCTTAACTACAGCCCATGGCCAGCTTATCACCCTAGTGCTAAACAAACCTCCTCTCTATTACCTTTGTTGTACAGACAAGTTCAGGTTCACAAGAAACCTGGTAAAATACTGAAAACAGATCTGGTTATTCAAAGCAGGACTGTCAGCTAAAGAAAGTGCTTTCCTAATGGAACTACAAGCTCTGCTCATAGGAATAATCTTCTAGACTATTGCTTCCTTGACTATTGCTGGAACAAGATGGGAAGGAGAGAGGAAGTCTTGCAGCAAAGCTTGCTAAAGAAATGGACATTATAGCTCTCCTAAGGTGGTCCTTTCTATAGCTGGCAAATCTGGCCTCAATTCTAGGTTCCTCAGCACTACAGCTCCCCTTCCCCCAACACATGCAGCCTGTTATTCTAGCTCCTTGTAAGTCTCCTTATAAACCTGAGCTTCCTCCATATCATCTGTCCTCTGCTTCCGTCCATGCTCCTGCCCTCATTCCTCTGCCCTCCCACTTGCAAGCACTTGATAATATCTACCTACTATTTTTTTTAAAATGTGTAGAAATTTCCAAATATTTTCAAGTGGAAGAGGGGGAGAAATGAAGGTGGGTTCCTAGGACTGGGAGATGGATGGAAGCATGTGGTGTGTTGCATAAAAGGGTTCAGGAAATAGAAATGAACAAAGGAGGTTGGAAAGGGTTGTGTGGTCATGGATAGGCACACACAATGGCCTGCCTCTGTCTCCATCATTTATTAACATAAGATGGGCATGAATTTGTCAGATACATAATGTCCTATGCTGAGAATGAGGGGGTGGGGGCATATAGGGGTATAGGGACCTTCATAGGGAGAGGTGGTACATAGCAATGAACTGGGACACAAAGGAAAAGTCTTCTCCACAAAAACACTGACTATTTTGTTTTCAACATAAATTCTTCACACCCACATTCTGAATGCATTCCACAGGATGACTGTGCATTGTGCATCACCAGGCTATATTATGAAGGCAAGAACTACAAATGGATTTAAAAAATAATTATATAAGGTCATGAAAGACAGGTCCATCAATAGCTATCAGTCAAGATGGTCAGGAATGCAACTCCATGCTCTAGCTGTCCCTAGGCCTCTGCCTGCCAGATGCTGGGACAGGATGACAGGGGATGGATCACTTGATGATTGCCCTATTCTGTTCATTCCCTTTGAAGTAGCTGGTAGTGTTGGATAGACTCTAGCTGATAAACAGCGATCCTATACAAGGTCATAAAGGCACTATATGAGACATAGCCCAGAAATCCTAACATTAGCATGATGTCACATCGTGGGGTACAATCCAGAGCAGTGAGACTGTGTCACTGCCTGGCCCATAATCCTGAATGTCTCACAATGCTTTGCTGTTGTAGCACCCAACCTGGGCCACTCACAAACAGCCTCACAGCAGGAAGGTCATACCCGGAGGCCTAGGCTATACCGGGCGGGGAGGAAGGGAGGGTTCAAATTAAGATATACTGAAGTCAAAGGATCTTAGTTCGATTTAGCTGGCCATCCTCACGGCAGGGAGTCAACCACAGCGGCTCCCCCATCGACTCCGCTTACTCCTCTTGCAGAGCTGGAGTTCCGGAGTCGACGGGGAGCGTGTTCAGGGACAAATTTATTGAGTCTAGATGAGAACACTACCCCCCGATCCGGCAGGCAGTATAGATGTACCCTGAGCGTCTGCATATAGTGACAGCCCTGGCCCAGCAGCTCTGACCCTAACAGCATGTCAGCAATAGACCAGTCACACACTGGCTTCCACTAGCCATGGTTACCTCTTGCAGCATGGCCCCCAACACGCTCCCAGTCTGGAATTTCCCTCAAAATGTGTGTTCTGCACTCTCCAGCTGTCTCTTGTAAGAGGTCAATATTTTTCAATTTCCTACTTTAACTGGAGTTACCCAAAGTGCTCAGTTTAAACACAATACTAGATTATTTTTTGATTCAAAATAAGAAGCTTATTTAACTACAGAGAGATAGATTGAGAACAAGAGTAAGGTATTAAAAGCAAAAATGGTTACATGAGAAAAAGATAAACTGCTTTCTAGTAGCAAATACAGTGAAACCTCGATTTAACGGACTAATTCGGGCGAGGGGGTGTCCGTTAAAGCCGAAAGTCCGTTATTTAATAATTATTTTAAATTATTAAATAACAGGACTTTCGGATTTAACGGACACCCCCTCGCCCGAATTAGTCCGTTATATCAAGGTTTTACCGTCAACCCGCCCGCCCGGGTCCCGGCTGCTGGGACCCAGGCGGGAGCTGTCAGCCCGCCCGCCCCCAGCTCAAACCGCGGCGGCCGCTGCGAGCGGGCAGAGAGCCTGCAAGGTCCCGGCTCCCGGGACCCTCCAAGGAGCCTGCATGGTGCTGGGGGCCGGGCGGCAGCCCGCCCCCGGCTCAAACCGCGGCGGCTGCTGCGTGTGGGCTGAGAGCCCGCTGGGTCCTGGCTCCCGGGACCCTCCACGTACCTAGCATGGTGCCGGGGGCCAGGTATGTGTATGGTATTTGAGTGAATGTATTTTCCGTCCAATTTTTAGCATTTAATCTTTATTGTATTGCACTGATACGCCCCACAATAAGTGCTGCGGAAATGATCTAAATAAAATGTTTGTCACTTTTTCTTGGGTTCATACTTCTAGAATAAAGAATCCTAAGAGGGTAATTAATTAAATATAATGTAAAAATCAGCTGACTTCAGATCAAAGATCTTTAGTGCAATACAATATTAAACTTTAATTGCCCTACCTCTCTGCTAGAGTGCTATTTATGGTTAAAGGTATGATCTGATTAAAAAATGTAACACTTTTCCCAGGCTATTTACCTGAACCGAACTGTGTGCTGTTTGACATTTGACTGAGTTAACGATCACACAATGATAATGTCAAGGACTCTGAAATTATTATATGGTAGTGCAAACTTGGTGCTATCTTATCAGTAGCAATAAATATTTCCTGCTAAAATCAGAGTGTTATGCAAATTCTTCTAAAACTTGCACATTAACAAAGCAAAAACACCTTGTGAATTGAGCAACTTTTAAATTAAAGCTTCCCCTACCACCATTGCTCTCTCCTCCCCCCTCCCCAAGAAACATCACATTTAAGAACAAACTCTCAAACCAGAACATTATGAGAACATTTTTAGTTATCCTCAAAATAGTTTCTAAAAGTGTAGATAATTGTGCGTGCATATTGGTTAGTTCGATGTCAAACTCAATTTATGGGTGCATATAGGTACACTAAAATTTATGTAAACAACTATAGGCTGCACTCAAATATAAGGACCTCAACCTTCAAGATGATAGAATACATAAACCTTCTGAAGTAGAGTTGGGAGATATTTAAAGTGTGGTTCTATTTAGAGTGCAACTTGGTAATAAGTGATGCACAGAGTTCAGTGTTTGTCATCTCTGATTCAGATGAAAACAGTTCGGTTTAAAAATAAGTTTTTAAACAGACTAGTAAACTCAATATGGACCTGAAGATAAAACAGAGTTTCTTTCTGGCTCCCATGTCAGCAATGAAGATTCTGTAAGCAGAGCTATCTCAACAACTCAGCTGATCACGCACAAGTAATAACAGAATTTTGTTCACTCTTCTAGAGTCATACTGGTTCTCCAGTTCTGACAAAACCAAACATTAGTAAAATTTATTTTAGTTAGAAAAATTAACAGTTATGATTCTCAATACACAAGGAAAACAGATTAGTTGATTAAGAAGCATCTTTTTTACTAAAAGCAGGTTCAGGTCCAAAAAAGGAACCTAAATGAAGGCTGTCAAGCGATTAAAAAAATAATCACACTTGATCATGTTGTTAGACAATAGAATACCATTTATTTAAATATTATGGACTTTAACATTTTCAAATATATTGATTTCTATTACAACACAGAATAAAGTATACAGTGCACGCTTTATATTTATTTTTATTACAAATATTTGCACTGTAAAAAACCCAAAAGAAATTGTATTTTTAAATTCACCTAATATAAGCACTGTAGTGCAATCTCTTTATTATAGAAATTGAACTTAAAAATGTTGAATTATGTACCCAAAAAACTACATTAAAAAATAAAACAAAATGTCAAACTTTAGAGCCCACAAGTCCACTCAGTACTATTTCAGCCAATCGCTCAGACAAACTAGTTTGGTTACAATTTGAAGGACATAATGCTGCTCACTTCTTGTTTACAATGTCACCTGAAATTTAGAACAGGCATTTGCATGGCACTGTTGTAGTTAGTGTTGCAAAATATTTACGTGTCAGATGCGTTAAAGATTCATATGTCCCTTCACACTTCAACCACCATTCCAGAGGATGTGTGTCCATGCTGATGATGGGTTCTGCTGGATAACAATCCAAAGCAGAGCAGACCAATGCATGTTCATTTTCAGCATCTGAGTCAGATGCCACCAACAGGAGTTTGGTTTTCTTTTTTGGTGGTTTGGGTCCTATAGTTTCTGCATCTGAGTGTTGCTCTTTTAAGACTTCTGAAAGCATTCTTCACACCTCATCCCTCTCAGATTTTGGATAGAACTTCAGACCTCAGGTTGAGTGCTGTAGCTATCCTTAGAAATTTCACATTGGTACCTTCTGTGCATTTTGTCAAATCTGCTGTGAAAGTGTTTTTAAAATGAACATATGCTGAGTCATCATCTGAAACTGCTATAACATAAAATATATGGCAGAATGGAAGGTAAAACTGAACAGGAGACATTGTCTCCCAAGGAGTTTAGTCACAATTGTCTCCCAAGGAGTTTAGTCACAAATTTAATTAACACATTTTTTTTAAACAAGTGTCATCAGCATGGAAGCATGTTCCCTGTAATGATGACTGAAGCATGAAGGGGTATACGAATGTTTAGTATACCTAGCATGTAAATACCTCATAACGCCAACTATAAAAGTGCCATGCAAATGTCTGTTCTCACTTTCAGATGACACTGTAAATCAGAAGCAGGCAACAGTATCTCTCAAAAATGTAAACAAACTTGTATGTCTTAGTGATTGGCTCAACAAGAAGTAGGACTGAGTGGACCTGAAGGCTCTAAGGTTTTACATTGTTTATGAGTGCAGGTACGTAACAAAAAAACTCTACATTTGTAAGTTACACTTTCACAATAAAGTGATTGCACTACAGTATTTTTATGAGGTGAACTGAAAAATACTATTTCTTTTATAATTTTACAGTGCAAATATTTGCAAAATATAAAATGAGCATTGTACATTTTGTATTCTGTGTTGCAACAGAAATAAATACATTTGAAAATGTAGAAAAACATCCAAAATATTTAATAAATTTCAATTGGTATTCTATTGTTTAATAGCACAATTAATCGCACTTAATTTTTTTAGTTAATCGTGGGAGTTAACTGAAATTAATCAACAGCCCTATTAACAATACTTGGATAATTTAAATATTATACTTAAACTTCTATTTGATTGAAGAAACTGAAGAAGTTCCATTTTTACAGTCACTTTTCCAAGTAAAACAATCTGACACTTTAAATAAAAAATTTCTGGTACCCACCTTTTGAAACAGCCAGTTGCAAGACTTGAAATGGGTATAGTTAAATATAAGTCTCCAAACTAATAATATTTCCTGACTAGAATCCAACTAGCATGCCCTGAAGAGCAAATAAATTATTATCTTTCTGCCTAGTGAGTATCTTAAGACTTCCCCAACTGGAAAGATTCTTCTCCTGGCAAGTCTTGAGATGGAAGTATCTACTCACAGAAACTCCATTAAAACTTTTGCATTTGTTTCATAAGCTCCATTTTACCATAACACAAGTAACCAGTCAATCAAGACGTTTTTATCTTTTATAAGAGAAGAAAAAGACAAATTAAAGCTGTATACAACCATGACATACCTTGGCCAAGCCAACAAGTAATCTTGTGACTGTGATCCATCTTTCTTCTTCCTTAAGCATAAAGCAATGAGTCTTTCCTCCTAGGAGGCCAATGTTTGAGAGAGGAAGGGAAGGAATTCTGCAAGGATTTCAATGTGCTGGCTCTGGAGAGCATTTTGGTTCCCTCACATTTAGCTTCCTGCACTCCTTCCCTGATGAGATGAGCCTCTAAAAACTGGTAAAGGCAGGACTGGAGTGGGGGCCACATGATCCATAGTGGTTCCTCTGATCCCTGCGGGAGCTGCTTAAGGGTATCACTATGTCAGGATCCAGTAAGGCATCAAACAGGAGCAAGGAGTTGCTGCTAGAGAGCCACTGCTGTTTAGGTGGCTCTAGAGCTCTTCAAATGCAGTCATTCCATAAATGGACCTGCACTGGATTGCACCGATGGTGGAGATCTTTCATAGTTCATACTTGGAGCTATTCGGAGAAGATGGCAGAAAAGATGTCAGGACTGCCTATCTGTAGCCGGGAACATTATCCAAGAATCTGGAGTGATACTGGAGACTGAACTTCATAGACTAAATTTAGACTTTTATGGTCAGAAGGGACCATTTTGATCATCTAGATTCTAGTCTGACCTACTGGACAACACAGGCCACCATCTCACCCACAGATTTCTGCCCCAAATCCCTAAATGCCCCCATCAAGGACTGAACTCAAAACCCTACGTTTTACTCAAACCATGGAGATATCCCTATTTCTACACAAAAGGTAGAATTGTGTTCAAGGTAATTCTCGAAAGTAAATGGAGTTTCAAATGTAACAATTGTACAGAAAGATACAGAAGACACTTATCACAACTGGGACTACACCAACAGTAGATAGTTTATGAGTCATGGGAAAGCGTGACCGCATATTAGATACATGTACACAATTAAAACTATATTCCTTGATTCCTAAGGCAACTATGACAAGAAAGTGGATTTAATAAATTTAAGATGTCATCTTAAACTCTCCAAAAATGCCTTCGAAATGACTTTTCATCTTACATGCACAGTGCAACAGATGCACAGGGTGGAAGGTTAGGACGGAATTAAGGCAATGTTAAGGTGGTTTGAGAGACTTGGACTGTGCATTTCCACACTTTCTAATATTTGTTTTTGAATTAGGGGTAAATTTAATTTTGAATTTTCAGGTTTTCAATATTTGTTTTTGAAAAAAAATGTTTACTATGTGTCAAGGCCTTTTTTCCTTTTTGAAAAACTTACAGATATAAGATTATCTTTAGGTTAATTGGAGTGGGGTTTTTTGCTTTTTTTGGAGGGGCAGAGCACCAAAGAATATATTTTTTTAATGAATAGCACCTATACACACCACCAAACTAAGTACTCCAGATGACATTTTTGTCTATCCAGCACTACTTCTAAGTATTGACATTCTTTTTAATTCAATAGCTAAGAAAAAGTTTTTAAAATATGCAGTCTTGCCATGCAAACAACAAAGGTGAGATTGGATAGTATCAAAAATGAGTCATTAATAGAAGGAGCTTATATACGGACTTCCAGGTCAAACTAAAAAGTAACTAGCATATTAAAATTAATTTCATGACAATTTCCAAAGTGCATTCCTGATCACCCTGATAAGGCTAATAATGAATACCCAGTGCATACCAGTATGTGGCAAGCATTTATTCCAACCTAAAAGGCAACACTGAACTGAAATACAGTGTGCATTTTGTACCCCTTTGTATTAGAGAGAAAGCCTTGAGACACTCTTGCTTCAGTGCAATAAAAAGGCATTTGGGGAATAAAAACCTTCCCAACCTGGAGCAGAATTAGTGACATTTGATATTTATTCTACTGGACAGCTCAAAGATTGAGAGGTTTCCTATGAGTGAAAGAACCCTTCAGGGAACATTTATGTTGGACACTTATCATAGTTCATCATCCACAAGACAGATAGCAAAGATGAGCTGTATGAAGACCATATTGTTTCCAGAGATGGAATGCCTCCTGGTACATTTTGTGGTCAATTGATATAATAGTATAATAGCTTTCTCCACTGAAACGTGGACATGCTTTTCTTTTATACAATTTATATAGGGAGAAGAGGCTTTAACAAGGTGAGAATTGCTTTAATCTCCAAAACATTTTTGAAGTCTAGCTTCTTTAGGTTTCCATGGCTTTGCATGGTCAGATGATCAAGACTAAGAATTCGAGTTAAACGGAAAAAGGAGGTTCATTTCACTTAGGAGTTAACTCAGCTGCCCAAAGACAGTTAATGCTGGCATTAAGTTATTTCACTACTGATCCACGCATAAAAGAAAAAGGAGGAGGACTATATTATGAAGATTTTTATATAATCTGCTGAGGGTGACGTCTCATTTTGGCACCACAAATGGGTAGCACTAGGAGATTAACAAAGCTCAGCAGAGCATCCAAATCCTACTTAGGTGGAGCCAAGCCATGGGTGCCCAGTGATCATTTTTTGCACATTAGCACAATTCTCTGCAAACGGCATCTAAAAGTAAGCAGAACTTAGTTTGTGGGCAAAGCTTGGAAGACTACTACCACATTCTAAAACTCCTATTCAACTATCATCAAACATTAACCTAAAAAGCAGCGATGGTCAGACTGAGGCTCGGGAGCTGCAAATGGCTCTTTAATGTATCTACTGCGGCTCTTTGTAGCATAATATTAAAATACTGAGAGATTTAATTAACCAAGCTAAACTAATCAACCAATCAGGATAATTTCACTATGTTATTAACCAATTGCAGCATACTTGGCCAATCATTCTGCTAAATTAAGATAGACAGACACACAGTAGATGCTTATTTTCAGCAACACCTTTTAAGAGCAACCACCACTTATGAGCCACATTTTCCCTGAGAACACTTTTCCCACCATGCATTGGGGTGGAAATTGGGGGGACATGTAAGGGTGTGGCTCCCCCAGACTGCATTTTTCCACTCCCTTTCCAGCTATGGCTCTTCGACTCAGCTCCAGGATACACACCCCTGTCCACTTGCCCTGTCTGACAGAGCCTACAAGGAAAGCATGTGTAGGAGGGAGAGTCTGGAAGAGAAGGAGGTTTTTGTGTGTGGGGGGGGGAGCAGCAGAGGCACAACTGGAAAGTTTTCTCCTCTCTTCCTCAGTGCCTGGCTTGCAGGTTGGGGGGGGGGGTGCTATTCTGCAGTAGGGAGCATCAGCCTTCATCCCCAATGCATTGAGTTTTCCTCTCCATCTTGGTCACAGGGTGTGGGTGTGTTTTGAGGCAGAGGTAGAGGACCCCCTTCCCAGGACACTGACCAGTCCCCTTCACCCCTCCACTGTCCATGCTAGAAGTCTCCCTCCCGCATCCCAGACATCCAAGGTGGAACATGAAAGCTGCCGCGGGCATATCCTCAGCCTGTCCCTGGCAGCTGAGCTTGCTCAGCTATTTTGCTGACTGGGGGCTCCCCTGCCAAACCCAAGATTCCCCTGCCCCATTCCCCCAAATCTTGGGGTCCCCCCATCCTGCAATGTGGCCGCCCCGCCCCTTCCAAACACTCTTCATATGCCATGACCTACCTAACCCCTCCACCTCTCCATGAGTCATCTAGCGTCTTCCACCTTAGACCAAACTGGTATTGCCGTCATCCCCCTCACCCAACTGCCCCAGGGCCAGGCTGGGGTCCTCTGGGGCTGAACTCTTGGTCTGATTGGAGTAATAGGTTCCATCTCCTTCTCTATTCCCTCATCTCTCCCTAGCTGAAGGGGGTGTTCTCCCACCTGCTGCAGGATAACCTGGCGCTGTAGGCTGCACTGACACTGTGGCAGTCCCATGGCCAAGGGGACTGTTCTGCACCTCCCACCAGTGGGAAGTAACACCAAAGAACCTCAGCCATCGACCCACATCAGTGCCCTAGGGGGCAGAGGCCAGAAGCACCTTGCTTATGGTAAGATGAGGGGACACGGAGCTTTGGCTTGATGGGGTTGGGAGGAGAGGGGAAGTAGTGAGGTCACGGCTTTTGCTCCTTGGCTCTGCAAGGGAAGGGGTACTGGGTGCACTGCCCTTGGTGTACTATACTATTTTACAGTTTCAGAAAAAGCAGGATGTCTTTGATCAGAAAACACTCCCCATAACAGCCCCAGCCACTTAAGCAACATAGCAAAGGGCACCAGTATGTTGCTACTAACCGGCTTTGAACAAGAGAGAGAGAGAGAGAAAGAGAGAGAGAGTGTGTGTGTGTGTGTGTCTGATTGTGTGTAAGGAGAGAGAGAGTAAATGAAACAATAGATTCAGACTATGGATCTCCTTTGGGTAATGTTGATCACTAATTTGGATCCTAAACCACTAAGGTCTGAGTATCACTGACCTACATTGTGTTTCATTGTCATCATCAACAGTGCATGAGAAGTGGAAGATTTAGCATTGTAACTGAGGAAGGTAAACTCTAAAACACAAGAATTTAACATACTGTATAAATTGTCAAGATGCCAACATTTTAAAAGATTTTTTATTTTTAAAAGGATTTAGTGATTTTAGTATATATGCATTAAGTATTATAGGTGGGAAAGGTAGCAGGCAATTTTTAAACCTCAAACTTCCCATTTTAAAATCCTGTTTTCAGTTGCTTATAATTAATCCAAACTAGTCACTGAAACTAAAATTTTACATGCTGGGTGTCGGTCTCAGGCTGGTGGGTTTTTTTTTTTTCAGGGGTTAAGGGGAGACTTGGGGGAGAGGAGGGTGAAGTGTCAGACAAAATGGATCAACTGTTTAGGATAATAAAGCTAGAGAAAGCACATAGTTTTGCCTATGTTAACGTCTTGAGAATTTTTCTCTGAATGCTTTGGTGCAAAGACCGGACATGTGGCTGTTAGGCATGTGTTTCAGGGATGGGCCTTTTGCCACCTTCTGTTCAGAGCATAGCTCACATTTAATTCAGTTGCAGCTGTGAATGCTCAGCTTCTACAAATCAGACACCAGGGTCTTAAGCTGTGAACCCAGAAAATGAAGAAGAAAAGATTACTCACACTGTTCAGTAACTGTGGTCCTTGGAGATTTGCCCTCCTTATAGCTGCTCCACTCTAGGTGCACAGGTGCCCCAGAGGGGAGATTTTAGGTAGGATTGCCCGTTCAGTCTGCGGATGTCCCCGTGCTCTCCATCATGGCTATACAGAGCAACCTGGGCAAACCTCCCTCAGCTTCTTCTTTACCACAAAGCTCCACGGCAAAGAACTCAATAGCAGTGGGGAGGACAAGTAGGGGAGCACTCATACAATCACATATCATGAAGAACCAGAGAGAGAGACCTTTTCTTCTTCTTTGAGTAAAACCCCCCATGTGTGCTCCAGTCTAAGTGACTACTGAGCAGTGCCCTTTACTTCAGTATCAAGTTCAATATTTAAGACAGTACAGTAGAGCCAAACATCACATCAGAAGCTACTGCTCTTATCTCCAGATGGTACTGATCATCCAGAGCTGGAAACCTTAGTCATTGGACTTTCTGGTGCTCATGGTACCTGAGGAACCTACAGATTTGTGGGTACCGAGTTGGAGACCCAGAGGTGCCAAAGTGGTTGTCTGAAGTGGAAACTGCCTCTTCAAGGGCTTGAAGCCCACTTCCTAGAGTCCTTTTGAGAGGATTCCAGAAGTTTCCTCTTCAGTGCTCTAGGGGAGTACTACACTGAGGAGGTTGAGGCAATCAACTTGTTCAGAGATTGTTGTACCGCGGGTGGGGGTGAGGGTGGAATGGTCCTCTGTCTAGAGTCATAAGCTGGTGCAAGCAAGACAAAGCTTAAGTTCCCAGTTCTTTCTGGCTCTCGATTTTAATGCCAGGAAGAAATTACACTTTTGGGCAACATGCGACTCCCCAAGGCAATGGACACACTGGGAGTACCTGTCATTCACTAGGATCACCTCTGGCATGAAAGGCATTAGTTAAACACTGGGAGGGCACACCTGGTTTTAAGTTCCCGTGAGGGGAGGAAAAACCCCCCACCACACATGAAAGGACAATGGTCCTTGCACTAAAAACTATATACATATGGTTGTGCGTAAATTAACACTAACTAGTAGATAAAAGAAAAATACAGTTGAGGTCAGCTCTACTTGGTCACTGCTGAGGCACTTGAGAAGAAACTGAGGGTGGTTTGTCTGCCTAGCTCTATATAGCTACAGTGCAGAACACATGGCTGCATGGGGTGAATGCATGGCTGAATTGGCACTGCTCCTTAAATCTCCAATCTGAGGCACATGGGATCCATGTGCACCTAGAATGGAGCATCCATAGGGACACTACTCAAAGACGACAAATTTGTAACTATCTGTGAAAAGCTTGGTCTGGCATCACATAGGAACTCTGTGGCAGAGACAGGGAAAGAATCCAAATTCTTCAAGGCAGCACTCACCTACCTTTAATCTTGAAACTGTCCTGTTCCTGCATTCTCCTGCCTCATTCACTACATACTTTCCAGCTTCTACAACAAATTAGGCAAGAGCCTTATAGACAACAGACTCCTCCACTACAAAACCTTGATTCATGTTGACAGCAGATCCATCTTGTGCACTAAAGGAGGGTGGGGTCCAGTGGAAAAAGTATGATATGATCATGAAATGATGACTCATCATACATACAAAGAGGCCAAATTGCAGCCTTAATTCTGGCATTTCCTAACATGAGTGCTTGATGTTACAACTTTAAAAGAATGTTGTTAATGTTGGTGTCCATGTTATTTTATAAAAAAAATCTTTACAAAATCAGATGCCTATGAGAGAGTAATATAAAGAATTAGAATAAATCCCCAGGCATACAAAGCTTAAAAACAGAGAGGGGAAATTAATCTGAACTCACTTTTCATTTACACAACATAGGATGGTGAAGGGTAGGCAATAGGTTATTTTATCAGTAAATTTTATTATTAAACCCGATACAAATGCAAAAGCCATAGTATAGAAAATTTGTAATTTTCTTTATCCTCAATTTATCCATGTAAAGGAATTTAAATAGTTGCATACACTCAATTAACTGATGAGATTTTTTTCATGAATCACACTGGTCAATATTATTGCATGACAAAACCAGAATACCTACTGCCTACGACAACCCAAGTGAACAGAATAACAGCACGTCAGACAACAGAGAAATAGGAACATTATCAGCAATGTTGTAGTCATGTTGGTCACAGGATATGAGACACACAAGGAGGATGAGGTAATATCTTTTATTAGAGCTTTTCTTTGGATCAGCTATGTGTAGCTGGAAAGCTCGTCTCCTTAACCAAGAGAAGTTGCTCCAATAAAAGATATTAACTCACCCACATTGTGCCTCTATTTTCAGCAACATCACATCAGTGAGACACCAAGAAAGAAAAAAAATACTATAATGTCTCAAGTAATGGTAATGGCGTAAGGAACGGCAGAGATGGCCCATAACTTTTGCTCCTCCTTTTGTTGCCTCCCCAATCGTAGAAGAAAATCATACAGGTGATCTGGAGAAAGAGTCTAGTAGTTTCCTCACTTCAAGACTGCTTCTATTAGGGCAAGGAGGTGCTCAGAAATTGATCCTTCCCCATGCCTGCTCCTTTAGTTTTACACATGTGGTCTTTAACAATATCTCTATTAACAGTTTAAGATTAAAAATGAAATATTTTACCGGCAAGCAACACTGGGATTGGCATTCCTTGACAGAAGTAGTTCCACAGTCTTCAAAATCTGCTCCTCTGAAGCACGTGCAGTACATGCAGCCATCAATACAGTATATTGATCTGAATCAAAAATTACAATTGGAGGATTGTGATATGAACAAATAATGTACTCCTTGTAACAATCTGAAGCAGAGGGTTTTTAATATTATTGCATCTTTACAATAGTTCAGACAGATTCTCAAGCTTGATAAGATCAAGTATTTGATCTTTGGAAACACTTGAAATTTTGGGGAATATTCAGCTCAGTAAAGGTAAATGATGCCATAAAGATAGATGAAATCACCCTGGAAGAGGAAGGAGAAGCCACTGAGGAAGACAATGAGATAGTAATTGAAGTGTAGAAAAAACCCAAGACCCAGATTATTTTTTTAATCAGGTATATTAAGTGGTCTTATTTTTAAAGAACTGAACACTTTTAGGACACACAGGGAAATTTAAGAATAAGGAAAGGTAAAAAATTTCTTCTATAGAACAGTGATTCTCAGCTACACGTGTGTATTCCTGGGGGTACACAGGTCTTCCAGGGGCTACATCAACTCATCTAGATACTTGCCTAGTTTTACAACAGGCCATATAAAAAGCACTAGCAAAGTCAGTACAAACAAAAATTTCACACAGACAAAATGAGAAAGTAAGCATTTTTTAAGAAATAAGGTGCTCTGACACTTCTGTATTTTTATGTCTGATTTTGTAAGCAAGTATTTTTAAGCGAGATAAAATCTGGGGGGTACACAAGAGAAATCTGACTCCTGAAAAGAGATACAGTACTCTGAAAAGGTTGAGAACCACTGCTATAGAAAGTATTTGAAAAGACTGAATTTTGGAACAAACTAACTACACAAAATGAAGTTTCCCACAAGTCATTTTTCAACTTCCATGAGCAGAAAGATAACACAGTTGATTAATATATTGATTTTAGTAATACATTTGACACAGTGGCTGAAAAAATCTTATTCAAAACATATATAAAGTAGATGCCAACATAGACACATTGACTGAAAGTTGGCAGAAGGATTTTAAACAAAGGACAATGATAAACCAATCAATTTGGGGAGTGGTACCTAGAAAAGTATTGGAGAGATTAGCGTTGGATATTTATTTAATGTTCAGAAGTTAAAAACTGAATTTTATTAACATGCTGATTCTAAATTTAGTTACTATATCTGGGAAAAATAATCTGAAATACAAATATTCAGAAGGATGGCAAAAGCTGGAGAACAATAATGCTGAGAGAGAGCTTGGAATGATGACTGGTCTAAAATTAGGCAAGTTGCAGTGCAATGTGACTGCAAAAAAGGTCAAAGCACTTTTGTGCCTCAAACACAGCTATCATGTCAGATCAAAGAATACATCAGTTTTAAGTGCCACTACACATGGAATACTACATTTAGTTCTAGGTAGTTCATTACCTGAAAGACAGAACTGAAAGATTTCAGAAGATTGCAATATGATTATTAGGAGTAGGAGCCAGGAACTAACTTGTGAAAAATGTAAGTAGGGCACTACCAAATTCATGGCCATGCAAAACATGTCATGGACCATGAAATCTGGTTTTCATATGCTTTTACCCTATACCATACAGATTTCACAGGAGAGACCACATTTCTCAAATTGGGGTCCTGACCCAACCTTGACTGTGAATTTGATAGGGTCCTAAATATAAGAAACAATCTCAGATTACTAAAGACAAACTGTGACAGAGAAGATAGTTATTCATGCAATATGCTTAAAATGTGGGTTTCACTCCTTTAGCATAATGTCAGAAATCATTTTCATAGTTCTGCATTTTTCTTGTAAAAAACTTATAACAAACAAACATGAGACAATGGGTAAATGTGATTTCATACTAAGGGTAGTCTATACGTAACCTAGAGACATCATGCAGAATACCCTCAATTCACCCACCACTCCCCATGAACATCAATGACAGGTTTGCACTAAGTTCGAAGGTAAAATAAGGCTTTTATGTAGTAATTAAACTTAAATATAATAAATGTATTCAGTACTTGTCTGTCACATTCAGCATTACTCAGTGGGAAAATAATTATTTATATTACCATTGCATGTATGAGCCTTAGTCATGGAAAATATGCTTAACGTCAGGATCTCTGCCATTTGATTCTCTTCCCCATCCTCTTCTGTCTGCTATCTAGCTCCCTTCTTCCCTATGCATATCTGTATTCCCACATACATACCCCTTGGGCACCACTGTAATACTACGAAGATTAGCAATAAGAGAAAATGGTTACATTTAGTACCATCATTAGCCTTTATACTTAACAACTAATTAATGAATGGAAGTTGTGGAAGGGTTTTTTTTTTTTTAGCTTTCTGCAAGCTCAGGAAGATTTACATTCAGTTCACCGTTGGATGGTTATCTTTGCAACCACTAGGGCTACAATCTATATGATAAGATTCCACAAAAGTAACTCTTTGGGTTAATCACCTAAAATATCTGTTGAGTCAGCATGAAACGATGGGTGATTGAAAGCTATTTTTGTTCAAAGTATCATCAACTTCTACCATCACAGGGTATCATGGTCTGTTATCATTCAGTGTTTAAATTCTAAACCATTTTGACTTTATAAATTAGACCTGTGCAGTGCACAGCTACAGTTATGCATGTATCTATGCCATGCCAAGTGTCCTAGGCCACTGTAAGATCAGAGATAACTCAACCAATCACCACCCTTACTCTACAGCTAATCTGCATTAAGCAATTTCATTGGTTGTATGAGGAAGACTGCACAGATATTGGATTACATGGGCCCAACTGCTACTCACACACATCTCCCACTACAACCTCCCCCCACATACAAATCAACACAACCACCCACACACAATAACCCATATGTCACTGACGCCTAGAATGTCTGCTGAGTCAGTATGAAGCAATGGAAACAGCTACAAGCATGGCTAAATGTTCTTTTTGTTTAGTATATCAACAGATTTGATCATCATGACATTTTTGGCTTTTGTATACACAAGACGTTAGTATTAAGTAAAAATTTAGGGTCTAGAGAATCTGAATGTGCCAGTCAAGTACAGCTGGATGAAATTTTTTTTCATCAGAAAGATTTTGGTATCTCCTCCCCATGGCCTTTTGACCAAAATGAAACTTTATTTTGGGGCAAAATGCTTCCTTTTTGATTAAGAGTTCCAAGATTGTGTGTCTTTTCAGCGAGGAAAAGACTTTTGTCAGTAAGAGAGCAAAGGAGAGACACAAAAAAGTGAAAGCGTTTTTCCTCAATTAAATGAAATTTCATCAAAAAAAAAAAAAAACAACCACCACCAAAGGTCATGATGGTTATTTTTCCACATTTTTTGCAAAAGCTTTTTTTTTTAAACCAACTTTATATAGGCCACATAAACTTATGTAGATCTCATTTTGACGCTACTGATCTAAAACATGTAGCTCTGCTAGGTAACAAATAAAAGTATTAAGGGGAAAAAAAAACATTATTGCACCTTACAAATAGTTATCAACTTAATATCAAGGAAAGATAAACTATTTAGAGCAATACAAAATGGCCTAACCAGAAATATAGGAACTGCTATACTGGATCAGGCTTCTAGTCCATCTAAGTCCAATACCCGGTTCCTAATGGTGGCCACTGGCAGATATTTCAGAAAATATAAAACCTCTAAAGTGGAGAACTATGGAATAATCGTGCAACAGAAGAAGTTTCTTCCTAACCCCGATCAGTTAGCGGCTACGTGATGTCCTAAAGTATGAGTAAATTCCAGCCATGCCAAACCACATTCCTTACACCCAAAGGGATGAAGGAGTTAGTGGTGTAGAGACAGTTATGCCACTTGGTGTTATATGAAAATTCCCCCAGGTAAATTTAAGTCCTCTTTGCATTACCAGAATGGCACAGAGGACTTGGCACAGAATACGATCTGGCTCAAAGAAAAAAATTGTTTTAATCAAAACATATACCAAGCTTAGCAGAAATTTTGGTAAAGTTTATTAGGATGTTGTAAGCTGTAGTGTAAAGATAAGCTTTTTTAAAAAACAAACAAAAACAGAACAAACTCCTGTGGTCAGGATAACACTAATTTATTTACTGAAATGATGTAACAACATGATTGCTAGTGCAGTTTTTCCAAATTGCAATTTATAATTATTTCCTTTTAAAACCTGAAGCATAGATTACCCTCTTTATAAAAAACAAACACTCACAACCATCTGTTAGTGCATATGATTGCCATTATCTGCCCACTATCTCCAATTCAAGTGACATTCTACTGCAGTTCACTGAAATTCATCTGAGTTCAATTACTTAAAGGAGGAAGTTCAGTTTAAAACAAGATAGAAAGCACACAGAGGATATTTTTGAAAACTTTCTTCATCAATATAATAACTGGAATACATTCCTGCCAAGAAAAAAAAATGTATTTAAATGTCCAACACACTGCTGTCTTCAAGATGTAGAAATGTCTTAATTCTGACTTCCATCAAGGTAAGAAAAAGTGCTGTGTTGTAAGATTTCAAAAAACAGATTAGAGCCTGTTTCATAGAAAGAAACAGCAGTGAGTATACAATAGTTATCAAATTTTTCTATATACTTGGGAAAATTTGTTATTTTATATCCAGATTATGTAATCCTTGATCATCCAAATTTCAGATTACTCAAGATTAATTTGTCTCCAAAATTAATTTAGAAACCTAATTTATATTATGCATCATTATTCAATTTTTAGATGCTCCCTACCTGTACTCCCTACCTGTACTGTTCAATGTTTCTACAATATTTCCATTTACTCTGGTAATAGTAATAGAGAGAGACTTTGAGCAGTTTTTCTTTAACTGTTGCTCTCCATTGATTCATCTTTTCTGCTCTATTTTTCTTTCCCCACTCCCTCTGCTGCTTCTTTCTAAAAGGCACCAAAGAAAGCACTAACCAACTTTGATGAAGCGTCTGTAAACCTGGCCTACCAATAGTGCAGGTCTGCAATTAAGGTATGTGGCAAGGCCCAAATTTACACAGCAGAGCTATACTGAAAAACATTGCAATACTGAAGAGAAATCATCACCTAAAATATCACACTTCTGTCAAACTACCATCTTTCACTGCAAGCAACAGCTATAATTACTACAACAGATATTATATCCTCTCTATTTTTTAAATAGATCACTTTGTACACTTGACAGTGCTGTATGTATAGACAGGTTCCCCTGTATAATCATGTCAGTATCCCTTCACTTGGGTGGGTTTTCCACATAGCAAGAGAGAAAGTGGGAAAACACATTAAAATAGAAAAATGTGATTACAAAACTGAAAAAGTTGACAGAGGAACTCACAGACAAATCAGTATTTGAAAATAGGTATATTGAGTTCTCTTTGAAACTGACAAGATTTTTTTAAAAAACTGTTCCCTTTTAATGGATTTAAAATTTGACAACCTTCATTTTACTGGAATACAGTGCTGCATTTTTAGAAAAGTAAAAACATAATGAATTTATTTACATTGTACAGATAATTACTACTCCCGTAAGACTTGCAGGCAACTGAGAGGAGACATTCTGACCTATGTGGCCAGATGAAAAGTGGAAAAAATGAAGTGATGTAAATTGTAGGATCATTATCTTTGGAAGGAAGAGGAGAGCATTTCTATTAGAAGTTAAACTATAGAGCTCATTGGGGAGGAGACTCTGTCTTCAAACATTTGTAAAGCATTTAACGCAACAGGGGCCAAACCTAATAGGTGGCTCTGGGTATTGCCATAATATACATATTTAAGAAATGAATTAAATTATTTAATTACATAAGTGTCCTGTAATTTAGGCAAAATATTCTCCCTCCTCCACTCCATTTCTTACAGGGTATAAGCAAAAAAGGCAGTAATTGAGATCAGCAGAGTTCTAGCAATACAATTGAACTTGCATTTACTGTAGAACTAGATGAGGGGAGCACAATACATTAAGATTTGTTTAAACAAAATTAAACCCAAAATGTTGAGCATGATGGTGTGGTAAACTATTTTAAATTTTTTCTACAATCTTGATTAGTCTCCAGATTATGAAGCCAAGTTTAGGGCCTAGTCTATTTGACTGTGACCCCTTCTATTTTCCTGAATATTTAAGATATTTAAGTAGGATAAAGTATACTAGTCAGATTCAACTGTAACTTCTAATTTGCTTCACAAGTATCTTACCCTTATCAAAACTTGCATTAGCACCTCTGTCCAGTAGGATACGAACTACTTCCACATTAGCAACACTAGCAGCATACATCAGGGGAGTCCATCCAAACTGAAAACTAGATTCTACATTCACACCTGTCAAAACATTAAAAAAATTAAAAAGGTAAATAAGTATTTTATAACTCCAACTCCAATACAAGCTGTAATGTAAATATTTAACTGTTTTCTCTGATGTGTTTATATCTATTCCTAGGGAGAGAAAAATGCTGTGTTCCATACTTATATCTTTGATCAATTAAAAGACTCCATTTGTGCTTGGAACTCTGGAAACAAATTACACAACTGAATATCGAGAAGCCTGATTCTTAACCCAAGAAAACCAAGCCACCATAATATTTCAAACATGATCCCAGAGACATTTTTTTTTAGAAAGACTAGCAACACACAATTTCAGCAAAGTTATTCATGATCACAGATGTGCCCAGATTTATCATCTCCACTTAAATGACACAGTGGTTCCCACTGACAAAAAAAAGATGATTATTTTTGGTTTTGCTTCATAAATTGGACTTTGTGTGGGAGATCACGAAATAGGAAGTAGGCTGTTTCTAGCAACAGTGAGATGAGCAAGTAATTCCACCCTAGCTGGTTGCTTCCACCCTAGCTGGTTGCTAGGACTTTCATGATTTACAGCTCCCCTACACCAGCCCCCTTTGACTCTGTCCGCTTTCGCTTTAGCATAACCTACCTTAGCATTTAGTACTACCTAATTAAATGTCTCTACAGGAAAAAACAAGACTTAACCACAACACCCAGATGTGGTTCTAATGATTTCCCATGCACAAGAGAAAAATATTACCCAACTGTAATTCTGCTTCTCTAAAACCATCATTTATGCAAGTTTCTGACTGTTCAGTTTTTGCTTCTAAGGACTGGTTTTCACTACGGGGTAGGGGTGGGGGAATCGACTGCAGATACGCAACTTCAGCTACGTGAATCACGTAGCTGAAGTCGGCATATCTCCAGTCGACTTACCTGCCATCCCCACAGTGGCAGCAGTCGGCGGCGCGCTCCCCTGTCGACTCCAGCTTGCGCCTCTCGGCGAGCTGGAGTTCCGGAGTTGAGGGGGCGCCGTGGGTGATCGATTTCTCGTGTCTTCACCAGAAGTGAGAAATCAATCGCTAACAAACCGATCGCTTCCCGCCGATCCGGCGGGTAGCGAAGACAAGCCCTTAGCATAAAACTTGTGTTACTTCCCTTTTAAGACTTTGACCCTGGAGGGGATCTGGGCAAAGCACAAGACAGGCCCTGCATCTGGCTACTACATATTACTTCCTGACAACCTGAAATGCTACCTTCTGAACATTCCAGTCAGGTCTTGCGACTGTCCAGGAGAAACAGGGCCAGCCCACAACATCTTGGCACCCGAGGCGGGGAACTCAAATGACGACCCCATCCCTCCTTGCTTGGGCCAAAACTTTGAAAGGTCTCAATTCTGCCTTCTTCCTTTTCTACTCCTCTCATGGTACTGCTCTGCTGGCTACCCCAATAAAGGAGAACTAACAACTTAAAATGCCCTGCTCAAAAATGTTAAGTAATACTTAACTTTTAAATGCCTGAACAGCAAATGTAACATTTCTTGTCTTCATAGTAAGCACTGGCATTTTTATCAGTTGGAATAATCAAAGTGGTGCTTTCCATGCCTTCTTGGTTTCAAAGATTTGAACTGCTCCCTGAAGGTCCACAGTCTGGACCAGCTCATGCTCTATTGAGATGGTTGCAAGGCTGACCAGCCTCTCCTGTGTCATTGTGAAGCGCAGATGTGTTTTCACTAACTTCAGCTTGGAGAAGCTGCATTCTCCACTGGCAACTGTTACAGTAAGTGTTAGAAGCATGCACAGAGCAATAAAAGCATTTGGTAAGAGTGTGGTCATCTTATTTGGGCGCATATATTCCAGAACAGCCTTTGGAGTTGATCCTGCTGAAATGTATCTTGAAAGGGCTTTCAGTTCATTACCTGAATCACTTGCATCAATGACATGTCATCACGTGTCAACACTGTATCGAGTGCTCTGCATTGCTCGTGTAGGTCTTCTTCAGGTACAGTGAGGAGTTTTGGAATATCATACAACATCCCAATTATACTGTTGTGTTCCTTGAGCTGCATGAAATGTTCTTCAACTGACTGTATTGCACAATCTAGCACCTGGTTAAAGAATTCAACCTTGAATTGTTGTTTGGAGTCTCTTATGGGATTATCCCGTGCCTCATAATCAAATGTCGTCTTCTTCTGTGACTCGTATTCTTGAATGGTTGGAAAATAGCTTCAGTGTGAAGCTCCTCTGCCAACTTCTGTGCACTCTTCAGAATGGTTTGAAATCCCTCATCTGACCAGTAAGACTGTAGGTATGACTTTGCTATGTCCAGTTGTTCCATTGCTCCAGATATATCAAGGTCAACACCTTGGAGTCTCTTGCTTACAACATTTATTTCAAACAGTATGTCATACCACAACACTAAGCCACACAGAAATTTGAAGTTATGTATGTTTCTGGTGATTCCATTTCCCTCTACCACTATTCACCCACGAACAGTTCCTGTCATAACATTATCCAATGGCAACTATGGCATCATCTATCTTCCCAATTTGATGTTTGATCAGTTTTATCGCCTCCTCAACTTTCCCATCATGTGCCACTTAGTGGTTTCATTGTCAAGAGAGAATGTTCCCAGATGTTGCATTAAAATTTGCCATAGATGAGTTGATGCACAGAAAACTACATAAATGCTTTGAATTACATTAAAAAAAATCAGCGGCCTCACTGATGCTGCATCAGTGACCACCAAGTTCAATGAATGAGAACTGCATGGGACAAAAAAAGCTTGAGGGTTTAACTTTCGGATCTTACAAAGAGTCCTGTGGCACCTTAAAGACTAACTAAAGTATTGAAGCATAAGCTTTCATCGGCTAATACCCACTTCGTCGGATGAAGGGGCATTAGCCCATGAAAGCTTATGCTTCAATACTTTAGTCAGTCTTTAAGGTGCCACAGGACTCTTTGTAAAACAGGGTTACTTACCTGTAACTGTTGTTCTTCGAGATGTGTTGCTCACATCCATTCCATTTAGGTTAGGTACGCGCAGCGTGCCTGGTTGCCGGGTAGATTTTCCCCTAGCTATAGTCTGGGTGAGCAGGGAGCCCCCTGGAGTGGCGCCCTCATGGCGACCCATATATACCCCTGCGACCCAGCCACCATCTTAGTTCCTTCTTGCCGGCTAACCGACAGTGGGGAAGGAGGGTGGGTTTGGAATGGATGTGAGCAACACATCTCGAAGAACAACAGTTACAGGTAAGTAACCCTGTTTTCTTCTTCGAGTGATTGCTCGCATGCATTCCATTTAGGTGACTACAAGCAATACCTAGGAGGTGGGGTCGGGTGCACCCATTGCTGATCGTAAGACCGCTGACCCAAACGCTGCATCGTCCCTGGTCTGCTGGACTATGGCGTAGTGGGCGGCAAGTGTGGACGGAGGACCAGGTGGCCGCCCTGCAGATGTCCTGAATAGGGACTCCCTCCCGGAAGGCCGCAGAGGACGCCTGCGCTCTCGTGGAGTGTGCTGTTACTCTCTCAAGCGGCTTGCCCACGAGTTCATAACAGGTGTGGATGCACGAGGTGATCCAAGAGGAGAGCCGTTGGGCTGAAATTGGCTGGCCCTTCATCCTTTCTGCAACTGCCACGAACAGTTGGGTAGTTTTCCTAAATTGCTTTGTCCTGTCTAAATAAAAAGCAAGAGCCCTCCTGACGTCCAACGTGTGTAATTGTTGTTCCCTTCCAGAGGTATGTGGTCTAGGACAGAAGACTGGGAGACAAATGTCCTGATTGATATGGAAGGGGGAGACCACCTTAGGCAGGAAGGCCGGGTGGGGACGTAGCTGCACCTTGTCCTTATGGAAAATGGTGTAGGGCGGCTCGGAGGTCAGTGCACGGATCTCTGACACTCTACGAGCCGAGGTGATGGCTACTAAGAATGCCACCTTCCAGGAAAGATAGAGTTAGGGAACACGTCGCGAGAGGCTCGAACGGGGGCAATGTGAGGCGTGAGAGCACAAGGTTCAAGTCCCAAGGTGGAGTCGGGCGCTTCACGCTCGGGTACAGTTTGTCCAGTCCCTTAAGGAAACGATACACCACGGGGTCGGAAAATACCGAGTGGTTTGCCTGGCCAGGGTGGAAGGCCGAGATGGCAGCCAAGTGGACTCGAATGGTGGAGGTAGACAGGCCTTGATTTCTAAGGCCTAAGAGGTAGTCCAATATACGTGGGATGGGAGCCTCACTTGGGACGATGGCCAACTGCCTGCACCAGGTGGAGAAGCGGGTCCACTTTGCGATGTAGGTGCTTCTGGTGGCAGGTTTTCTGCTACCCAGAAGGACGTCCTGCACCTCAGCTGAGCATAAGAGTTCTGGACCTCTCAGCCATGGAGTAGCCATGCTGTGAGGTGGAGGGACTGAAGGTCCGGGTGCAGGAGACGACCGTGGTCCTGAGAGATCAGGTCTGGGCACAACGGGAGGCCGATGGGAGGGGCTCTGGATAACCGGAGGAGGGACACATACCAACATTGCCTGGGCCAGGCCGGGGCTATGAGGATGACGTGCGCCTTGTCCCGTTTGATCTTCAGGATCACCTTGTGTAGGAGCGGGATCGGGGGGAACGCGTAGAACAGGTGCCCCGTCCAGGGTAGGAGAAAGGCATCTGTCAAGGACCCCTTGGCGCTGCCTCGGAAGGAGCAGAACTGGAGGCACTTCCTGTTCTGTCTGGAGGCAAAGAGATCGATCTGGGGAAACCCCCACCTCCGGAAGATCGGCCGGATGACGTCCGGCCTGAGGGACCACTCGTGTGTTGTGAAAGATCTGCTTAGGTAGTCCGCCAGCGCATTCTGGACTCCCGGGAGAAAGGAGGCCACTGGATGAATAGAGTGGGCTATGCAAAACTCCCAGAGGAGAGTCGCCTCCTGACAGAGAGGGTTGGAGCGGGCCCCGCCCTGTTTGTTTATATAGAACTGGGCTGTGGTGTTGTCCGTAAGCACCGCTACACAATGACCTCGTAGTGTGTCTCGGAAGGCCTGGCAGGCTAGCCGAACGGCCCTTAGCTCTCTGACATTGATATGGAGGCCTAGGTCTGACCTCGACCAGCAGCCCTGGGTCCTGAGGTCTCCGAGGTGAGCCCCCCACCCCAGGGACGAAGCGTCCGTTACCAGAGAAAGGGATGGGCTGGGGGGAATGAAAGGGACACCCCGGCATACATTGTCCTGTTCTTCCCACCAAGCCAGAGTGGATAGCGTGGCTCTGGGAATGGTGAGGAGGGTGTCTATATTGTCCCAGTTTGGTCTGTAGACCGACGCCAGCCACGACTGCAGCGGGCGGAGTCTTAGTCTGGCGTGTTGGGTAACTTGTGTACATGACGCCATGTGGCCTAGCAGGCTGAGGAACACCCTGGCCGTGGTCATGGAACAGGCGCGTAGATCTCGGATGGCCGACTGGATGGCTAGAAAGCGAGTCTGAGGCAGGGATGCCCTTGCTGTAGTGGAGTCTAGGAGGGCCCCTATGAACTCGATCCTCTGAGTCGGTTCCAGGGTGGACTTCTGTCTGTTGAGAAGAATCCCCAAGCGGTCGAACGTGCGGATGACAAGATGCACGTGTGAACTCACTTGGTCCCTGGATGTGCCTCGGATTAGCCAGTCGTCGAGGTATGGGTATAGCTGTACCCCGCGGCGCCGGAGGAACGCCGCCACCACTGCCATGCACTTGGTGAAGACTCTGGGTGCAGTGGAGAGGCCAAAGGGTAAGACAGCAAACTGGTAATGTTTCCCCGCCACCAGGAAGCGGAGGTAGCGTCTGTGCGATGGCTTTATACTTATATGAAAGTACGCGTCCTTCATGTCGAGGGCAGCGAACCAGTCTCCCGGATCCAGAGAGGGAATAATGGTACCCAGGGCGACCATGCGGAACTTGAACCTGGTCATGTGGGTGTTGAGTCCGCGCAGGTCCAGGATGGGCCGGAGGCCCCCTTTCACCTTGGGGATCAGGAAATAGCGGGAGTAGAACCCTTTCCCTTTGAACTCCTCCGGTACGGGTTCGATGGCTCCCAGTGCGAGGAGCGACCTCACCTCCTGTACGAGGAGTAGCTCGTGAGAGGGGTCCCTGAAGAGGGACGGGGAGGGTGGGTGGGAGGGAGGAGTGGAGGAAAGCTGGAGCGAATACCCCACCTCCACCGTGCGTAGGACCCACTGGTCTGATGTGATGTCTGACCACGCACGGAGGAAGTGAGACAGACGGTCTCCGAAGGGAGGATCCAGGATTATGACCGGTGCTCTGCCCCCAGGCGCACCTTCAAAAGTTCGGTTTGGGCCCCTGGGGTGGCTTCGGGGCTTGGTGTTTCCCCCCTTGCCGTGGCCCGGGACGACGGCGATAAGGCCGCGGTCTCCTCTGCTGGGGGTCCCGGGGCGGTCGTGCCGGAGGGAAGAATTGCCTCCGTGGGGGGTAGAAGGGACGCCTCTGGGATGCCGGGGTATGCATCCCCAAAGATTTGAGGGTTACCCCTTTGTCCTTAAACGTTTGGAGACGGGCGTCTGTGTCATTTGAGAACAGGGAATCACCTTCAAAGGGGAGGTCCTGAATTTTGAGTTGCATCCCCAGGGGCAAATTGGCGGATTGCAGCCAAGCCGCTCGGCGGAGGGCAATCCCTGAAGCCATGGCTCTTGCTGCCGAGTCCGCAGAGTCCAGGGCTGCCTGCAGGGCATACCTAGATATGTCTCTGCTTTGGCGAAGCAGGGCCCTAAACTCTTGTTTGCTGTCCGATGGGATCACAGCCTCAAATTTCGCCAGGGCTTCTGTCGTATCAAAATGATGACGACTCAAGAGTGCCTGATGGTTGGTCACTCTTAGGATGAGACCCCCTGAGGAATAAATTTTTCTCCCAAAATGGTCCAGGCGCCTAGCCTCCTTTGTCTTAGGGGCCTGCGCCTCCTGCCCGTGGCGCTCTTTGTTGTTCACCGAGTCCACCACAAGTGATGGAGGAGGAGGATGGACATAGAGATACTCGTATCCCTTTGCAGGGACAAAGTATTTCCTCTCTACACCCCGAGCAGTTGGGGGAACGGAGGCAGGGGTTTTCCATATTGTAGTCGCATTTTGTTTGATTGTGTTTATAAATGGAACTGCAACCCTTGTTGGAGCCCCCTTAGAGAGCATGGTGGTAACTGGGTCCTCGACCATTGGGACCTCCTCCATGGGTAAGTTCATATTTGTGGCCACTGCCTTCAAGAGGCCTTGGTAATTGGCCAGGTCCGCTGAAGGTGGGCTGGCAGATGACATGCCCGCCACCGCCTCAACCCGGGTAGGGGAGGGATAAGGACCCGGTTCACCCGCTAGAGAGGGTGCATCTGAATGGCAGGCTACCGAAGATGGGCCTGGCACTGGATTGTTGGTGCTCTCAGGCCTTAGGGGAAACCCAGGGTCCGACTGCGTGGCTTGGGGTTGATCACAAGCCCATTGCGCCCAAGCTGGCCAGCTGGGGTGGAGTAATTGTTGCCCGATGACTGATCTTGGGGACACTGAGGCAGATGCAGACGGCCAGGGTGGTACCCCTGAGGTAGGCTGCTGGGGTCTGGGCGGAGAGTCATGGGGCACTGGTCTGGCTGACTCTCTACGCCCCGAGCAGATGGATCCCGAACGGTGGCGGGATCTCTCACGGTGCCGGCGTGGGGATCGACTGTAGGATCGGTGCCGGCGTGAGGATCGGCTGGACGATCGGTACCGCCGCGGTGACGCTCGGTGCCGGGAGCGGGACCGGTATCTCGAACTGCGCCGGTGCCGCGGCGGTGTTCGGTGCTGGGACCGGGAGCGTCTGCCGATGGGAGACCCCATGTAATGCCTCGACCGGTGCCGGGAGGACGATCGGCGTCGAGCTGGTGAGCGGCGCCGGGAGCGGGAACGTCGTTTGGAGTCCGAGCGGCGGCTGGATCTTGAGCGGCGCCGAGACTGGAGGTGCGGACTCCCTCGGTGCCAGCTCACCGACCGGCGCCGGGAGTGCGACCGGCGCCGAGAGTGCGACCGGCGCCGAGAGTGCGACCGGCGCCGAGCGGAGCGCGGGTACCGGGACTCTGATCGGCGCCAGGACTCGGACCGGCGCCGAGATTGTGAACGGTGGGACCGACCCCGTGGGGATCCGGAAGACGGTCTTCTCACCGTACGGCGCCGCGACTGCGACCGGTGCCTCGATGTAGAGCGGTACCGGGAGTCTGAGCGGCGCCGGGAGATCGAGCGGTGCTCAGGCCCTCTAGGGCTCCTGGCCGCGATCTCGGTCCCGATCGCGGGCGGTCTGCCCCTGGATCGGACCTGACTCAGCTCCGGCATGGAGTCTGAGGCTAGCAGATGGCCGGCAACGGCGAACGCCTCTGGGGTAGAGGGGAGGTGCTGCGGCATAGGCACTCTAAGTGGTGATACCACTTGCACCGGACTTGACGGGCCTTGCACGGGCGCCGGAGTCGGCGGTGACGGTGCCGAGGGCTGCTCTTCTGAACGGCCTGGGAGCGTCGGTGCCGCGGGTACCGGCGGCGGTTGCTCACGGTGGTCGCGATGCGGTGCCGGAGCGGCTGGCGGCGCCTGCAAGTCCCTCTTCCGTTTGCGCGAAGGAGAATGTGAGCGGTGCCGCGGTTTCGCCTTGGCCGAAGCCGTCTTGGGAGCGGGTCCCGGAGTTTCTCCGGCGTCGGGAGCCAGGGCTGCCTCCATGAGTATATGCCGGAGGCGAGTTTCCCTGTCTTTTCTCGTCCGGGGCTTGAAAGTCCTGCAGATCTTACAGGACTCCGCAACGTGGGACTCTCCCAGGCACTTAAGACAGTGCGAATGCGGGTCGCCCAAGGGCATAGACTTCCCACACTGTGTGCAGGCTTTGAAACCTGGAGCCTTGGGAGGCATAAGCCCCAGGCGGCGGGGAAAACCCCCCGCACTTATCACCTATTTACACTAAGTAGATAACTAACGCTACAAGAGAACTATTTACACTAAGTACTATACTAAAACTATTAACATAACAAAGAGAAGAATTAGCTAGGAGATACAGAGACTGCGAAACACAGAGCTCTAAAGTTCCTGCAACCAGCTCTTTCTGCGGTAAGAAGGAACTAAGATGGTGGCTGGGTCGCAGGGGTATATATGGGTCGCCATGAGGGTGCCACTCCAGGGGGCTCCCTGCTCACCCAGACTATAGCTAGGGGAAAATCTACCCGGCAACCAGGCACGCTGCGCGTACCTAACCTAAATGGAATGCATGTGAGCAATCACTCGAAGAAGAACTTCTGTAATTCCAGAGTAACACGGCTACCTCTCTGACTCTCGGATCTGTTTGCACTCCCCTGTTCTTTCCTCTCATGTTGGCACCATTATCATAGCCCTGTCCTCTCATGACTGCTATTGCAATTCTCATATCTTCTAGCTTTTTAAGAAGCACATTTGTCATACCAGCTCCTGTAGTATCATCAATGTCAATACGCTCTAGAAAATGCTCTCTGACAGTCACCATTGCAGGGACATTTTCACTAGGTTCTGTTGTTACAATACTCACCACTAAAGTAATTTGTTCCGTATGGATCATGTCAGGTGCGCAGTTAAGAAAAACATCTTGCTGACTTCAGATCTGTCACAATCTTCTGTTTGATTTTTGTTGCCAGTAACTGTATAATCTCATTTTGAATTGTTTTTCCAAGGTAGTGGTGTGTGTGTATTTCTTGGGTGATGATTCTTCTTAGAGGCTCCTGGAGTACAGCATCAAATGCAGCCATCAGCTCCACAATTTTAAGGAAGTTTCCATTATTTGGCACAGACAGCTGATCTTGAAGTGCCATGTTTTGGGTAGCAAGCACTCTCACAATGGAAATGAGCCTTTTTAGAACATTTTGCCAGTAAAGAGCCTCTGATGCAGTCGTTTCTTGATGCTGATCATCTGTGGTGGTCTTTAACCTTAGTCTCATCTCAAGCTCTTTCCACCTATGGAATGCTCTGTGGTGATTTGCTGCCTTCTCATGGCATACCAGATTTCTAGTCTGATTTTTCCAGTCCTCTGTTCCTGTAGAACCCAATGTGGCTGGAAGATTACACTGGAAGAGTTTGCAATAAAAGTATCATACAGCATTCTAAGAGTTTTTGAGTACATAAGCCATGGCCTCTCCACTTTGTCACCATTGGGGATTTCACCTCAGTAATGTGTTGGATGGAAACTTCTATTTTCATTATCTTTGGGGAACGAAGTTTTTCACTTGCTGTGGCCCATGCAATACAAGGAAATCCCTCAGACTACTGCTCAAGTGGGTTCACAGTCCTGGATCATCTAGACTTAAGCAGCAGCAGTTTCTTGCACCTCCACCACACTCTTCTCTGATCTACACTCTTCTTCATTTGAGATGGAGATATGGCTGCTGCAGTAGCTGCCAGGTCACCTGCACTTTAACTGGAAGATCAGGCATCTCCTCACCACTCTCATCCTCACTGAGGCCGGAAGGCTCATCATGAATAGTTGTATCTATGCATCTCAGGAAAGTTTCTTCTTGCTTAGATAGAAAAGCTTCCTTTGCTTACTTTCTTTTTCTGAATGCTGCCCCAGAGGGGCATTTTCTTCTTTCACTCATGACTACAGTGGCTCTCAACATTCAGTTAAAGGGGACAAATAATCAGGCCAGTAGAAGGGCCTGAGTGAGGGAAGATATCAGCATCTTAAGGGTGTAACTGGCTCCTACTAGGTCAGTTGATTGCCTGTTTTCCTCAGGTGGGTTCAGGGAAGCAGCAGGAAACAGGAAGCTCCCTGAGCAGCTGGTGTTAATCAGTCCATTAATCAGTTCCTGAGGATGCTACAGAGGTACATAGGAGGCTCCTCCTGCTCTCTGTCCCTGCAGCTCCTGATGCTTTCTGTTATTCCCTCTCACCTTTTTTCCTGCCTGCCTGTTATGTCTCCTGTGCAGTCCTTCCTCAGCAAAGCACTCAACCATCTCTGTGCATCTAGAGCAGAGAGAATACATATGCACTAGCAGCAGACACAATTTTCTACACTCTTGAGTACCTAGTGGTGCCTCCACCCTACCATCTGGCAGCCACCTCAGTTCACCTCTTGGTAAGGCCTGCCCTGAGGGGAAGCGATTAAGACAAACATAATTAAGATGATCAACAAAAGATTTTTAAAGTGCCTCAGAAAAATATTTTAAAAATAATGAGCAAGAGAAGAATTCCTCAAAAAGTAATTTTAAAACCCAAAGAAGAATTAGGAAGAGAGGGGGAATGCTCAAAGCCCAGTATTGCTGAAACTTGTAGGGTGGCATAAGAAGGAAGGGAGACAGCTGGTCAGGGTGGATTTGATTTAAATCATGATTTAAATCACTCGTCAGGAAGACTATTTAATACATGACTCTGTATACATGTATAAATCATGGATTTATACATAAAAGTGCATTCTTGTTGGTTGTTATAACCTTAATACATATTCTTCACAACTCGGAGACAGAGAAGACCCAAACTGGGTCTCTTTACGGCCTGCTGCCATTATATGTTTTTCCTTCTAGTGAGAGAATGGTATGGTAGATCTCAAATCAATGAAGGCTATACTCAGAAAGACCTCAAGACTTCTGGAATATGCTGCTCAAACAGTTTCACTTTTGTTTCTACTGCATGTCCTTCTCATATTTATCTCCAGACTTCTTCTCCTTGTCCAGATCTATTCTGCCCACAACATTCTATTCATTGAACTTTCTGAAACTTTGCACTTTTAGAGAGAGATAAGGGATTGACTCTATGTACACAAATTTGCAGAGACACAAAAGGGTTGAGGTCTGTTATTCTCACCTCGATTTTAAAACATTTTTTGCTGTTAACAAGCATGTTATCTTTTTCTTTAATTTTAATTTTTTAAAAATCATTGATTTTTATCCACCTTGCAGCTGGTCAGTCTTCCCTAAATTACCTAATTAGTGAAGTTTTAAGATCAATAATACCAGGGACTATCAACCTCTTCACATCTGTACCCTCTGAATCAACAGTAGTGCCTGGATTATTTAAGTGTGGGAGGCACTACCAGTTCAGTATCTGGCCGAGGAAGGACATGTCCTGTTGTGTGGGGGTCTTTCCCTTTCTGGAAATGGTGAAAGGTGGCACAGAAACAAGGGACTGCTACTGGGGTGCAAGACAGATCTGTAGGGGGTTCAGAAACTTATACCACTTTGAATGAGCCACCTCATACTTTACTATACAACTACTGCAAGGAAGCTTTGATTTGCCATTAAAGTAACTAGAAACTGGAGAAAAGAGAAAAACTCCTAACAGACATCTTGGGACAAAGCTACCTGTATCTAACAGGTGCACGAGGAACAGACCATTTCCAGATTGAGGTGGGGACTCTCAGAAAAAGAAACAAAACTAGACACTTGCTGTATGGAATTACACAGGACAAAGAAGTGGAGCCAGTTCAGAAGCCTACAACAGTCACAGGAGCCCATTAGGAAAAATAAGGAAATATGGCTGGACTGAAATCTAACCCGAATGCTGAATTAGACCTAGATTATGAAGAACCATGATGCTCCAAGTATACTATTAGAAGGGTAAGAACCATAAATCTTGTAATCTTGAAGCCAAATTGTTTCATGCTCCTACCAGAGACAGAAAGGAAAGAGGACAAGGTACAGGGGGGCACCAGGAATGAAAAAGGAGGACTGGTTTCAAGATACTGTACATATTAACAAAAAACATGTTTAGATCTTGGCAGCACTTTTAACTCAGAAGGTTTGTCTACACAGCAGCTAGGAGATGTAATTCCCAGTACAAGTAGACATACACATGCTATTTCTGCTTGAGTTAGTGCCTAAAAACAAGTGTCTGTGACAGCATCAGTGGCAGGTTGGGCAAGCCAGCCGAGTACGTATCCATGTATAGTCAGCTACAATGGCTCCAAATAATTTGAGTTCTTTTAATAATACAGCTGTACACATAGCTGGCCTATGTAACCAAGCAATCTTATCACCTTCCACATCCCTTCCATATCACTGTTCCACTCATATCTTGTTTCAAATTGGAATAAGCTCTTTAGAGCAAGGACTGCATCTTCATATCTTTGTGCTGCTAGCACAATTGGATCCTAATATGACCTTTAGGTGCCACTTCAGTATAAAAAAACCATACACACACCATCTCTAGTGGCATTATATTCTGAAGCTCCACGAAATAAACTTTACGTACCAGTATGGAAAGTTACTGTGCAATCTGTATATACGGTATATGGCAAGATGGTCATCAAGAATAATGGCAGGGTTCACTTTCTTTGAGGCCAAACTCACAATTCTTACAAGGCAACTAAGACAAGTATTTTGAAGACTAATACCAGCATTTATTTACAGTTTAAATTCTTCTAGTTTTGTACCTCTGTCCCTCCCACCTCAATCCACTTTATATAACTCTGGCTAGAGCCAGACAATGAAACTTAACCCAGAGATGCTCAGCTTCCATTCTGTTTAAGACAGAAAGGTGGCACAGTAAAAGTTTGTTTAAAAATGGGCCAGGGTGGGTATGAGGAAGAGAAACATCAAGAGAGGATGGGATGGCAATACCAGCGAAAAAGAAATGTAGGAAAAACAATAATACACACTTCTCCAACCACTAGACAGAATGTTAAAACTTGTTGCAGAGATGTGACTAGCAGTTGATTACAACTACATATGAGTAAGGTAGAGTCTATATTTAAGGTAAATTCCACATTTTCCTGGTGGAAAACGACATGAAGTCTCTTATCCCCCTGCAGTGACAAGTCCCTTTAGACTCAACTCTTGGTTTTACTGGGAGTTCACAGAGCTGGGAGCGGTGGAGAGACTGGCCTCAGGCCTCTGCGGGGGAGAGCTGGAGCAGGCTTGGGGGCAGGGAGGAAACCACCCCCCAGCGTGAGCTGGTGGAGCAAGTTGTGGCCAGGTTGCTCCAATTCCCACCATCTGGTGAGTGCAGGGCACGCCCGACCCCTGCTGTTTCACGGGGGAAGGAGTGGGGGGGGGGGGGGCAGAAAGCGGTGGGAAGGCAGGGCTGGGGCGGAGAAGAGGCCATGGGCAGCTTTCCTGGGCAGTTCAGCCAGCCAGGGGATTGGGCTGGCTGCTGGAGCAGCACACAGCTGTGTAGAGCACCAGGAAATTTGAGGCAATTTGGTGCCCCACATTTCCTGGTGCCTTACACACCTGCATACTTTGTGTATGTGCAAGGATGGCCCTGGAACTACAGCATTCCACAATCTCCAGCCAAATGCTGTGTCTTCTGAGTAGTGTAGGTCTGACCATGTTGCTGCTTTATATATTCTAATAACTAGGTCATGTGGTTTGTTGTCCTACACATTGCTATCACTGTGATAAAAAGAGGGTTTAACAGCCAATGATATTTGTTTTACAGCACTCAATACTGTGCAAGGTACCTTACAAAGAATCATACTAATCCTTCCCAAAAGGTTTTACAAGTTATATAAAGAAAATGCCCTCCCCCCACCCCCCCAAAAATGAAGATGGGCACGCCAAATCAGAGGGAGAAGCGATTAGTGCATATCATATGGAGCCTGTGACTTCTGCAGTATTTTCTCCTTTTAGTACTCAATTTTTTTAAACTATATCCTTCTCTTTTCTCTAGTCCTCTCACACCCCACAACCCTGATTTAATATAGCTATTAAATACTTAGGTATAATTAATCCCTACTCATTAGGGAACTTTTATCATGTTATTCTCCACAGTTACCCCCAAGTCAATCTTTTACCATACAGAACAGCTGAGAGAGTTAGAACTACTGACTCCTATAGGAGAAAAGGTGGGCCCTCCATAGCACCTCACAGCTGCTCCTGCTGCTGTGTGCCTCCTGAAGGAAGCCAGGGACAACTTTAATGGCCACTCCATAGAAAATGCTGTAGGCTTTAATCCACATGGCCTCAACAGCCCCTCTCCCTAGACTGCTGTGTACTCTAGGGATCCTTTTTATGGAAAAAAAAAAAGACTTCCCACTTTTTATGCTATATGTACACAATTTCTCATCCATCTTGCAACTCAGGTACAAAACAAAACCTTTCCTTTGCCCTTTTAATGCAATTGTTTTTAGTGCTTGTTATGTCTAGGTTGTGCCAGAGGTTTTTCTTTAGCTAGCTGGATTATGGCAATATAAAGATAAAGATCCATGATTCACCTCCAGAGGCAATACTTGGCATAAAAGTACCTTCCTTATCTCTGTGAGCAGCAGAGTATACTGCTCCTCTAGCAGCATTTTGTCCAAATATTTTGTTGGCTTATGTTACTATCACCAGGAAAGCTACTTTTGTAGACAGAAAATGAGATCTCAAATTCCAAAGGTGAATGAGGTAATTCTTGAAGAACTAAGGTCAAGTTCCATGTACGGATTCATATCCCCAACAGATTCAAGTTACTTGACACCTATGAAAATCAAGAGGATGTACAGAGATTTTTTTGGCCCATTCCGAATATAAACTTTAGCACACAATCTGTTCATATTCAGTCTCAGTTAATTTGTCCTGTAAGAATTCAAAGATGCAAGTCACTGACGGATTTATAGGACTTATTTCTCTGGGAGAGCAACAATGCTCAAAACAATCGTATCCCTGCATACTCTGTCAATGTGCAGTGTGTATCTTAGACATAACCAGATGTTAATTACTAATTCATAAAATAATTTCTCTCTCAGCAGCAATGCAGAAACACCAAGATCTAGCCCAAGGAACGGCAACCTTGGCACGCATCCCCTCCAAGGTTAGCACCTTAGGCGGGCCCGGCCGGTTTGTTTACCTGCCGTGTCCGCGGGTTCGGCTGATTGCGACTCCCACTGGCCGAGGTTTGTCGCTCCGGTCCAATGGGGGCTGCGAACTGCAGCCAGTGGGAGGCGCGATCAGCCAAATCTGTGGAAACAGCAGGTAAACAAACCGGGTGGGCCCGCCAAGGGTGCTTACCCGGGGGGGGGGGGGAGGGGCGCATGCTAAGCTTGCTTATCCCTGATCTAGCCCAAGTCTAATAGGAATTTTTGGAATCAGTAGGTCTTCATGACTGAAGTACAGAGAGTATTAAAAACTGAATTAACTCTGAGAATTTAGCCTTATTGGCCACTGCAGAGTTGGCAGAGTAATCAATTTTTTCCATATTTGTGGATGTGAGAGAAAATGGGCCAAGAGGGCAAAAAGGAATAATAAAGACCACTCAAGTCTGTGGTCTAGGTCTCATGAAAAGAAACTGATTTAAAATACATTATGATGATAAATGCCTAATTTTGAAGTTCTCAAAAGATGCTACCATTGTCTTTAAGACCTTTTTTCTTCTTTGCAGTACCCAAGACATCAAGCATAGCCTCAAGAACTGTTCTGAGCACAGCAGAAACAGAGTTAATTCTCTCTCTTAATACCCCAAGTTGGTGGTTTCACTGTATTTACACACTTTTTTATTCACCCTATTTAAATACTAAGGTAACTTTCTCTGTAGCATCTATGCAGTCAACTGCATCAAAATGAAAAAAATGCACTTTACATAAAGGATAAAGACCTATTAGACTGACTGTTCCCTTATCTACTCACTTCCCCTGCCAACACAGAATTTTACCTTACACTGTGACAATGCAATTACCACAGAATTCCCTTCACCCGTTTTCAACCCATGTTACATCAACATCTCCAAAAACCACTCATAAGGAGATAGTGATTCTGTAATTACATTTTGAATAAATATAGAGTCTATACTGTTTTACAAATGTTTGATTACACATACACTGGCTTAGCAATACTCTTCTGAAATGAGAAATTTAGAAGGCCTTCAAATTACATTTTCCCAAATTCAGTACATTTAAGTTAAATTTACAATCCACTTTTCTCACCTGAATTTAAAAGTTCTTCAATCTTGGATACATCCCCAGAAGACAAAGCTTTCTTTAAGGCTTCATCCTTGTCTTCTAACTGTAATGTTTTACTAAATTGCTAAATAGGCAAGAAAATAAATCAGAGTCCGTTACTTCATAAAACATTTTTTCTACTCAACTTTCAACATGCTTTTGAAGGCACCGTGGGAAGGAAGTAGAAGGAAAATCATTGTTTTCTTTCTTCTATCTTGGTCTGAATATTGCCAGGATTTGTTTAGGTTCTACTATAACTTACTGATAAAGACAAAGTAAGAGAAAGTTATAGCACTGAAAAGAAAAAAAAAATGTACATGCAGTTCTACACTGAAACACATATGCCTGTAAAAATGGCACTTTTTTACTCAACAGATTTGCTCTTCTAGCACATTCCACCAAACTGGTTTACATTATTAAAAAATGAGATTTTTACGAACCCACACAGCTCTTGGAGAGGTAGATTTTCCTGCTTGCACAAGAGAATTGATAATTCCTATAGCGAGGCTACCCATTCCCTAAATGGATTTTGAATCTAAGGCCAGCAGTACCACCTAGTGACAATACTCCTGACTTTGTTGGCCGATGGCAAGAATCAATGGCCACCTTGCCTAATGGTGGGATTCAGTAGCTACGACACCCAATAGTGAGAATCAGCAGACAGGATAGGGGGAATTCAGGCCTTCCTTGCTGCACTGGGTTCTAACTCAGAGCCCAAACAAGAATTTACATTGTACAGCCTAGGAGCCAGGCGCTCAATGCCTAGTCCCTAGGCCACTTCCTACCCCGGCTTCAGATAATCTGATGGTCTGTCTCGTGGTTCCTTTTGGAGTTCTTGCCTGTGGCGGTTCAGCATCCACAACACCTGCGGTTGAAAAGTCAGTGGTCCCAGCCTTCTGTGCAGGCGATTGTAGACCTATCCTCTCTCCTGCTCAGTCAGCCCAAACTGAGTGCTGCCTTTTGAGCCCTCCCTCCCCAGCAGGGACAACGGGGCATGGCTTCCTAAGTCCACAGCAATCCTTTAACTCGTCTCATCAGTGTGGGGCTCGTACACCACGTCACACCCATGCAAGCCTGTCAGTTAAATTTGCATACACAACAATATCCAAGACCGGTGCAGTTGCATAGATATAATTAAAGCAGTTTTTGACCACAAATCTATTACTGGAAGTGCTGGCAGAATACTAGGGTGGAGTGGAATCGTGAATATTTCATTATAGTTTGTTTTCAGTCACAGCATGTATCACCTAAACTCTGCATTTCCCAGTTTTCTAACATTCATTATTCCTTACAAGAAAATTAGAAACATAGCCTGACTTTATGACTAAGCTTGGAAGGATGAGATATTTATTGGTAATTGTTGATTTCACCGTATACACAAACCAACGAAAAATATTTCCAATAATAATAATAACTGAAATTTTCAGATAGGTAATTCCCAACAACTGAACATTTAAATAGATAACAGAAAAAAATGCTTAAAAATAAACACTAATCTTATCCATTGAAATTATTTAAAAATCAAATGCTGCAAAGTGTATGCATAAGTCACTCCGTAATACCTGCAATAATCTCACTAAACAGTGGTAAACTAGAGTATATCTTTAGAAGGACATCCAATCTTGATTTAAGATTGCAGAAGATGAAGAATCTAGCACAGATTCCAATAGAAATTTGATGCTAGCCATACTTGTGGTTTTGAATTTTTCTTATTAGCCACATTATACAAAAGCCACATGCATTAGCCATAATTCAGTAGCCTATTAGCCACATGTGGCTAGTGGCGAACATATTGGACACTGCTGATCTAGCACATCCCTCTTAAACTGTTCAATGAAAGATTACCACTCTAATCAAAAGCTTGCATCCAATTTCCCATTTCAAATTCCAGCCGAAGTCTGTCTGGTAGCCTAAAGAGCCTTCTATTAGAACTCTTCTCCCCCTTGTCAGTATTATACTGATCAAGCCACCTTTTAACTATCACTTCCAGGAACACAATCAATTTAGTTTAAGTCCCTCATGTTTCCACATCTAAAATCTTTAAACTCTTTTCTGAAACATCTCCAATATGATTCAACATCCTTACTAGAAGTGCAGACACCAAAACAAAACATAATATCTAAGTAGTGGTCTCATCATATACAGAGGCAAGATCACCTCATTACTCCTACTCTATAGCCTCAATCCCAACATTTGTGTTTGTACACCCTTGCATTAATACTACAGAAGTAGATCCAATAAAAGATATTACATCACCCATCTTATCTCATTAAGGGACTTTGCAGCCACACCCTTAAATCTACAATATAAACATTTTTTCTATGAAAATTTAATTATTTAAATTACCAAGTGGAAAGCCTAGATTTCAATCATTGATTTTAATCAAGTTTTTCATTTGTACTGTAGTTCATATAATCATAGAATATCAGGGTTAGAAGGGATCTCAGGAGGTCATCTAGTCCAACCCCCTGCTTAAAGCAGGGCCAATCCCCAACTAAGTCATCCCTTGTGTGAAGCTGCATTAGGATGGTCATTAGAATTTAACTAAACTAAATACAAATTTTATATGATTTTTGTGTAAATAAAACAACTCCTTAATTCAATATATAACCTACCACACCATATTTATGAAGCTTGATCTCAAGAGTTAGATTTCCCCCTCCCCCCAATTTCTTTCTTTCAGAGCAAAGCAGCCTTTAACTCAAAGTTTTTGATAGAGGCTCATGGATTCAGTGCATTTATTTTTCATTCAAATGTTTTAAGAGATAAATTTAGGCCTTATATTTTATATTAAAATCAGACTTCAACTTAAACAGGTTAATTTTTAAGCAAGAAAAATCTTATTAAAAAAGTCAGTTTTTAATTTTTCAAAAAAGCATTGACTTTTATCCACCCTTATGTGAATTAAACATCAGCAATATTTTCAGTGGTTCCCAATGTTGCCATTATTAGTCATCAAATTTTCAGTTGGACTTGGTATCACAGGTCTTTAGAGGGTCTTCAGAAAGGACTTAATTGCTGAGAAAGTAGTGGCTCTGTGAGCTAGTTCAGGAAAGATGTTCCATGCATAAGGAATGGTACCAAAGAACACACATAGGCAGTAGTGAAAGAACCTGACAAAGGGCATGTCAAATCAGTTACTGTTAGTAAAGGCGGAGGGATGGGTGAGAGGCTCAACAAAAAGGTTTCCAAGTTGGTCTATATGATGGGGCTAAACATGCATTTTCTACCCACTAGTGCTGAAGCCTCTTTATTACTCAGCAATATGATCAGTGTCCAAGTAGCCAGTGAGAAAACTTAGTGCATGATGTGAATTCACAATATTTAAATCAATGGCTCACTCCACCTCTCAGCTATAGTACTCAGGACACAAAACGCAAAACATTGAACTGGTCACCCATATTACAAAATCTAAACAACAGAAATTCACATCAGTAGCCTGCAGATTAGCAATTTTGTTCATTCAAAATATTTACTGTATCCTGAAAATGGTCCCAATTCAGCAAGGCATTTACGCAGGTGCTTATTTCCATGCCTATTTAAAGTACTTATGCAGATGCTCCACTGAAGTCCATGTCCCAAAGTCAATTTTTTAGAGTAGATTTGAACTTTAAGCCTGAATCCTATAAAATACAGGAATCTTAAAAATACCAGTTTGCTAGGCGCAGCCAGAAGGCTCCAAGACCCCAGAACTGTAATATTCAGTTCAACTGTGGTGAAACTCCAATGCAAAACTGATGTAATTTAGGGGATTTTTCTTCCCCATTACAAACACACATCTGTCAATACAGTGATATCTCCTGGCTGCTTCTAAAATCATTTTGGTACATGAACAATTTACACTTTATTTAAATAAAAACAAAATTAGAAATAAGCTAGGATTTAAAGGTCACCATTCTGCAGAAAGGGAACTTCAGATCCAGACCGCAAAGAGAGACTGCAGAGCTTCAATTCATTTGCAAATTCAGCTCACACACTTTGGGATTGAACCGGGATCTACAATGGTTGGCTCATTACAGACATTGTTTCTCATCTCTCCATGTCCACACACCCCATTCAAATGCTAGACGAATAATCCACACTCCCTGATCGGAGATAACAAGCTGGCTCAGCTTAATTGGACTAACCTTTTCACCTCCCCCCTGGCTCTTACCTACTTTTCTATAACTGCCTGTTTGTGAACACTTCTACTGCCTGCATCCGACGAAGTGGGTATTAGCCCATGAAAGCTCATGCTTCAAAACTTTATAGTTAGTCTTTAAGGTGCCACAGGACTTTGTTAACTCTGCTATTCCAGACTAACACGGCTACCACCCTGATTAAGAAAACCTAATACTCCAATCCAAAAATCTTTTATTATCTTAAAACATGGTGTCTCTAGCCTCGGTTTGTCAGAGGGGGGTGATGGATGGCAGGAGAGAGATCACTTGATCATTACCTGTTAGGTTCACTCACTCTGGGGCACTGGGCATTGGTCACTGTCAGTAGACAGGATCCTGGGCTGGGTGGACCTTTGGTCTGACCCAGTAGGGCCTTTCTTATGTTCTAACTTCCCATGGTGGCGAATTCAACTGGACACGTTTGTGTGGACTCAGCAGAGGGCTAGGAGGGGATTGAACACTTCGCTAGACCACATATAACTGCACTTCCAAGGCCATGGACTAATAAGGTACAAAGACAGCAAAGACACGGGGGGGTGGGGGGGTGGATGCACCCGCAGCCATAGTCCCATCCACAGACAGACAGCGGAACCCAGAGGGCGGATGACTCCCGGGCCCGCTCCCTCCCCACCTGCGGCTCCTCCTGCACGAAGCCGATGTCCCAGCCGTCCTCGTCGCTGTCGCTGCTGTCGCTGCCGGCCACCGCCAGCGAGCGGCAACCCCCCAGCATGACCTCTGCCGCCGCCGGCCGCACCGCGCACGCGGAGCCCCCGGCCTCGTTCCCGCTCCCCGCCGCCAGAGCGGGAAACCGCCTCACGTGGGAAGCCGCGGCGGGTCACGTGGCTCTGCGGCGCGCGCGCGCTGGGGGGCTGCGAGAGGGCGAGTTCTCCAGCCCGCCCCGGGCGGGGTCGGGGGCTGAGTCTTTCCGGGCGGGGGTTTTCCTTTTTCTGAAGGCGTCCAAGAGCCCGGTCTGGAGCGGGAGGGGCCCGGGGGGGACCCCGCACCAGAGCCCGTGCATTTCAGTGGGAATTGGTGTTTTTTGCTAGTGCCTCTGGGAGGGATATGACCCCCCCCCCGAAACGCGACCCTACAGAACGGGACCCAGTAAACCCCATAGTCCAGTGATGTCTTCTGCTCTCAGAACAAGGGTCCGGGGTTGTCCTGGATGGAAAACCCCCAAGTAACACCGCAGTGGCACAGGAAAGAGGGCCGAGGAGTCACCATTATGATGATACCCTTTTACCATCAATACATTCACAAATAATTCTCTGTTTACAAAACAAATTAGGAACCCAATCCCGCATTCCTTACCCAAGGAAAACCACTACTTGATGTCAATGTGAGATTTGGCTGGGTAAGGAGTGAAGAATTTGGACCTAAATCCAGTACAAATGTAAACTACCTGTGGGCCAAAGGCACCTGTGAGTCATAAAATGTGGCCGCGCCTGCTACTTAGTTTCTTACTTCATCTACCGCACAAAGATAAGATCAAATGTAATTTTTTATTGCTAGTGAATTCTAAAAGCCAACTGCTATGAATCTGTCAAAATAGGTACAAATGATAAATATACTTGCGTGCATTACTTTGTTAATGTTAGGAACCCTTAGGAAATGGATAGATAATAAGACGGATGGAGAATATCTTATTGCCCTTCTACAAATCCATGGTGCGCCCTCATCTTGAATACTGCGTACAAATGTGGTCTCCTCATCTCAAAAAGGATATACTGGCATTAGAAAAGGTTCAGAGAAGGGCAACTAAAATGATTAGGTGTTTGGAACGGGTTCCATATGAGGAGAGGCTAGGACTTTTTAGCTTGGAAAAGAGGACACTAAGGGGGGTGGGATATGATAGAGGTATATAAAATTATGAGTGGTGTGGAGAAAGTAAATAAGGAAAAGTTATTTACTTGTTCCCATAATAAAAGAACTAGGGGCCACCCAAAGAAATTAGTGGGCAGCAGGTTTAAAACAAATAAAAGGAAGTTCTTCACACAGCGCACAGTCAACCTGTGGAACTCCTTGCCTGAGAAGGTTGTGAAGGTTAGGACTATAACAGAGTTTAAAAGAGAACTGGATAAATTCATGGAGGTTAAGTCTATTAATGGCTATTAGCTAGGATGGGTAAGGAATGGTGTCCCTAGCCTCTGTTTGTCAGGGGCGGGGGAGGGGGTTGATGGATGGCAGGAGAGAGATCACTTGATCATTACCTGTTAGGTTCACTCACTCCAGGGCACCTGGCATTGGCCACGTCGGTAGACAGGATACTGCGCTAGATGGACCTTTGGTCTGACCCAGTAGGGCCTTTCTTATGTTCCTATGTTCTGTCCATCTGCCCAGCTCTGAAGGCGGTGCCACTGCCAGCAGCAGTGCAGAAGTTAGAGTAGCAGTACCACAACCCACCCACGACCTTGTGACCTCCTCCCCACAACTCCTTCGAGGGTCAGAAGCCCTGTAATTACCACATTGTGAAATTTCAGATTTAAATAGGTGAAATAATGAAAGTTACCATTTATGAAAGCCTATGACCATGAAATTGATCAAAATGGATAGTGAATTTGGTAGGACCCTACTTATGTTCTTATGTATGTTACAAGCAATAAGTAGTGATGCCTATAGTTATCATTGCCCAATACGTCTCATTCTAAGACCCTTTTAAAAAATGAGTTATCACTGCCAACATTTAATTGTTTGGGCTGAAATTTTCCGTGCCAGGTGTCTAATTTGGGGGGGGGGGCAGAGAATGGGGTGGGGAGTGGAAATGATTCAGCCATTTCCAAGAATGACTTTAGGAATAATATTTTGCCCAACTTAAAGAATTGTGTGTAAGAATTTTTGTAGAAAGCTCTAAAGCTTCCATGCTTTGGAGCAGGAACTTGAAATGTGGTAGGGAGGTCACCCTGGTGTCAGGAATGTGTGCTGCTCATGAAATATTAGCCAAATTTGGCAAGTTTATGAGCCTTTGAAACATCCCAGGTAGTATGTGTTCAGTATAGACTTGCTAGAGTTTGGTTGTCAAATTCTCCCAACATTCCATCTGTAACAGGTATGCTTCTGTCCCTAACATCTCTTGCATGCTAATCTGACTTCCCAGCACCATTCCTACAGATGATGCTCCATCCTCAAGCTGTAGGAGCAGAGCAGGATGTTCCTACTATTGCTGTTCAGGGACAGAAAGTATTAGAGAGACTGAAAAGCAGACCATCATTATACCACACCCGTATCACTTCCAAATATGAGAAAGTATACTTCTTTATTGGCTTTAAAGGTAGTGCTTAATCCTTGCAAAGCTGAAGATGTAGGAGGCAACTATCCTATGGCAGGAGGATAGGAGATGACTAGATGATGAAGACTCCTGTACAATGCAGGAGAATGGACTGATCTTGAAAGAGGACACCACTTACTTTTTCAGATGCTTAGCGGTCCAATTCACTGGTGCCCTGCACCTTATGTAGTCAGTTCCATCAGAACCAAGAGGGTGTAAACTGCTACCATTCTGATAGGATAGCATTTTGCACTAGTCAAACCAACCACATAAGATACAATTGTGAAACGGGTCCTTTGAAGTCAATAGGAATTATATGTATATACTCAAGTGCAGAATTTGGCTCTTTTGAGCATTACAACTAGATGATGATAATATGGTTGTGTTTCTACATAACTATTCCTTTTTCATTACTCAGTCTTGTAAGACCTAGTACAGTAAAACCTCCATTTAACGGACTAATTTGGGCGAGGGGGTGTCCGTTAAATCAAAAAGTCCGTTATTTAATAATAATAATATAATGAGCTGTCGGAGCAGCAGCCCGCCTGCCACAGGGTCGGGGCGACAGCTCCACAGCCCGCCCACTGCCGGGACCCGGGCGGTAGCCGGGAGCTGGCAGCCAGCCCGCCCGCTGCCGGGACCCGGGCGGCAGCCGGGAGCCGGCAGTCAGTCCGCCAGAAATGGATCAGGAGTGCATCAGACTTGCTCAGAAATTTTGTCCGTTGCATCCAAAGTCCGTTAAATCGAGGTCCGTTAAATCGAGGGTTTACTGTATAAGCATTAATGATAATCTCCAGCCTTCCGTTGATTATGTGGTAAGGTAGGTGTGCTTGCATACTGTGACATTCTATACTTTGGGGAGCATGCTGTAATATTCCTCATTTTCATATCATCGTGATCTTACGTATAAAGCATGCCTTGTAAGGTATCAGGGGAAAGGTTATAATCTGCTAAGGGAGCTACAATGCGATGACTCATCTGCATGAGGCCACACCAGGGGATTTGGTCAACCTTGCTTGGAGACATTCAGTAATGCTCATCTGATTCTGAAGGGGATGGGGTGTGGCAGGGCAAAGCCAAGAGGGAAGAGAGGACAAAATGAAAGGAAGAGACATTTGCTGTGCTCTTCCTCTCTCTTCCACCTACATCTACAGACACCACCACCACCACCAAGTGACTGAAGCACTGATCAAAGGGGAGAGCCTGGATGAAGAGCAGCCAGCCTGTAGTGAGAACCATCTATGTTTGTAAGGGCATTGAAGGTGTTAAGATCAGCTTAGAATGTGTTTTTCTTTTATTTCATTTGACCAAATCTGACTTGTGCTTTGACTTATAATCACTTAAAATCTATATTTATAGTTAATAAATCTGTTTGTTTATTCGACCTGAAACAGTGTGTTTGGTTTGAAGTTTGTCAGAGACTCCCCTTGGGACAACAAGCCTCGTACATATCAATTTCTTTGTTAAATTGATGAACTCATATAAACGTGCAGTGTCTAACGCAGGGGTTCTCAAACTATTGAGAACTGTGACCCCTTTTTCCTCTCTCCCTCGGCGCGGCGGACCCTTGTATGTCCGCTGAAAAGCCGCCGAATAAATTAACTCCTTATTCGGCGGCTATTTTCGGCGGACATGCTGAGCGCTCCCGAAAGCGCTTGGTATGTCCGCCGAAAAGCCACCGAATAAATTAACTACGCATTCAGCGGAAGTGATTGTGGCGGTGGCTTTTTGGCGGCACAAGCAGCTCGCGACCCCTCGGGAGGCGGCCGGCGACCCCCCGAGGGGTAACGACCCACAGTTTGAGAACCCCTGGTCTAACGGGCATAACTGGACACTACAAGACGAAAATTCCTAGGGTTGTGTTTGGGATCAGAGATATTGGCTAGTGTCATTCACTTGCAAGAAGCTGGGAGCAGTTTACATGCCAGATGTTGTGGATGAACAGCCCAGGAGTGGGGGATCTCACAGCAGAGCAGGGTAAGGCTCCCAGAGTCAAGGACTGGAGTGACCTAGGAGATCAGCAGTCCCAATGATACCAGAAGGGAATGTCACACATACATTTTATACTATTAAGATTTAGTTTTATATTATGCTATCCTTCAGAAAAATCAGTAAGATAACCAGTCTTTCAATACATTGTAGCCTACCACAAATACATCTTTAAAGGATATTTTCTCTGCAAATTAATGTTATATGTTTAGTGCTGCTAAACAGCTGATGTCCATTTCAGAGGAGGCTGTGTTTCAGTGTGATGCAGAAAGTGATTCCTATATAGTTCTTACCTACCTCACAAAAGGCGTTGTAACGCCTAATTTGTTAACATTTGTAAAGCACTTTGAGGTTTTCAAATGAAAATCACTATAGAATTGTAATGAGCTATTAAAATGATTATTTAATTGAAAACATGCATTACAACTTTCATGAGATCAAATTAATGTCGAGACCATCCACATTTTTAATCATAAAAGAGCTATCACTGTATTTTTCTATATTCAACATTATATGGATTTCTGTTATTGAATATATTAATTTCCATATGGTTCTATTGTTTTAATTCTGTGTCATTCTTTAAATGAATAATACAATTGTACGATGTATAAGTATTATATTGTTTAGTTTTTATCTTACTGCAGCATCCAGCGTGCCAGTCAAGATCAGGATCCCGTTGTGGTAAACATGGTTCAAACATATGTAAAGATACAATCCATTCCCCAAAGCAATCACTATTTTATATAGTGTAGAACTGGAAATGTTTGCTTTAAATTAATTGTTGGAATATTCACTGATATGAAAATGCATACTAATTCACTGACATTATCATGCAGAAATTTAAAAACTAGTGCCCATGGCTTACCAGTGGTCCTTAGTGCACTTCCTGGTAGAATATAGAATGAAGCATTTTGTGACTTAAACAGTAGCAGATTAAGGCGAGGAAGTGGATCATGAGAACTGTCTCTCATACAAAATAGGCCGCAGAATATAAAGAGTTGGAGATCTATCCTGCAAACTTCAGCACTTGCCTGCAGAAACTTGTTGGGAGCATGAAAATAGTTTTGACCTAAAATGTACCGTCATTAAAATAATTAATTTTACCATATTTGTTCATCTTGTAATTTATCATTCAGATTAAAAACACAATAAAAAGACACAAAACCATGCAGCAAGCATTACTGAAAATACTGTATACTAAAAATGTTTCTGAAAGATGAAAACTATGAAGATTAATATCAGCTTTTTAAAAAGGAATTTACAGTGTATGTATTTTTTTCATTATTTCCATGTGTTTCAAAGGCATGTTGAGGTTTCCAGGATTTTATAAATAGTAAATAGAATTTTTAAAGATTTCCTGATTTCTGAGCCCACCCAGTCCTTCTTTTGAAGACACTGAAAAGTGCATCTCCGAGCTTTTCCTTCTATGTGATTGCATTGGTCTTTGTAAAAAATAATAAATGCAGGAAAGGCTAGAGGGCTAACCACATAACTAAGTATGTTACTTTCAGGAAGAAAACAGACATATTTCAACATATTTACTTCTGGAAAATATTTTGTTTTGTTTAATAGTTTTTTAATTGATATTTAGTAGCATGTTTACAAAGCAGATGGTGAATATTTCAGGTTTAACTCTGGAGTACCTGTCAGTAATATTTTATGTCAGTCCTTTCTGTGGTATTGGGCCCTCTCCCGTAGTCCTTTCTGACATAAAACTCCCATTTGCTGCAACATGAATTTTACCTCTATAAAGATGGTTTTGTTATTGACTTGTTCCTATTATCCAAGTTAGGGTCCAGTCCTAATTGTATTAAACTAATTGTTTGTACTGCTGTTGACTGGTCAGAACAGGATCAAGTGTGTAGGTTGTGTGCCACAGGTTTGTGTGCTGGTGATAGAGGACCAAATACTGAGGTCCTTAAATCTAGGAATTTGGTCAAGTAGGACTGTAGAATTTGGCTTTCAGCTAAGGAGGTGGTCGATAATTTCACACAAGTGCCCTGAGAACCTTTATCTCAAGATAATAAAATGACTTTCATTTCCATACAGTAGAATAACAAAGATATGAGTACCAGAGTTAAACCTACCAGTCAACTGGACACCATGTGGACTTTGAAGTAATCAGTCAGCAGTGGAAACAGAACAAAACAAAATAAAAAAACCAACAAAAAACCAACCCTGCAGCAAATACTGTATTGCCTCAGGGGCTCAGAGCTTCAGCCACAGGATGGCAGGAGCTTGGGGCTGCAACCACATGGTGGGAGAGGTCGGGGCTCCAGGCGGGGGCTCAGGGCTTCTGACCCTGGGAAGCAGCAGGGCTCAGAGCTTTAGATCCAGGGGGAGCATTGGAGCTCAGGGCTTCAGCCCTGTGGCTCCGTTCCCAGCTTCAGCTCTGCGGGGGTGGTGCTGGGCTCCAGCCCCGTGGCTCTGTTCTTGGCTTCAGCCCCACAGGGGGTATCGGGGTTTGGGGCATTAGCTACGAGGGGAGTGCCAGTTTCAGCCCCAACACTCCCCCTGTAGCTAAAGCCCTGAGCCCTGGTGTCCCCCTCCCCACTCCCCATCCTCTGGCTGAAACTGGGAGTGGAGCCATAGGGACCTCTGAGCCCCAGCACCCCCTGAGGGGCAGAAGCCAGGAACGGAGCTGCAGAGCTGAAGCCCCAAGCCTTGGTGCCCTCCCCCCCCGCCCAGTGAGGCTGGAGCCCAGTGCTCCCCACAGGTCTAAATCCCTGAGCCCAGGCTCCCTCCACCCTGCAACTGCAGCCCCAACTGCCTGTAGCTGAAGTCTGTAATGTGTTGTTCAGAGTTATGGAACATTTCAGAGTGATGAACAACCTCCGTTCCCCAGGTGCCCGTAACTCTGAGGTTCTACTGTACTCACAATTTGATGTTCACCATTATCTGTCTTCAGTCAGAATGAACTATCACAATTCATCATACTCAATATTCAGAAAGAGCGACTTATGGTATTTCCACATTTTGTTCACCCTGCCAACCATTTTTAAGAGACATTGATGGAGGATGGGAATGGATATCCTATTTAATAATCGGCTAGAGAAGTGTGTGTGAAGCCGTCATGCGCAGTAGAGACGGCCCGGACTAACGGCATGCTGGGAGGTGTAGCATGCTGGGAGGTGTATTTCGGCAGCACAACATGGCTGCCACATGTACGCCACTGAGAGGGAAGCAGGGTCTGGATCAGGGGCCTAGGGCAGGAGGAGGGCTGGGCGCAATAGGCGCAGGCAGGGGGCTCTGGCCGGGCGGGGCGCGGGAAGGGGGCGCTGGGCCGGCGGGGCGGAGGCGCCCGGGCATGGCCCGGCCAGCTGCGCCCAGCCTAGCTGGGGCTGTTGGAGTGGGGGAGGGGAAGAGAGCTGGCTTGGAGGGGAAGAGAGAGCTTGGAGTGGGGGGCTGAGCGGGGGGGGACGGGACGTTACTGTTGGCCCGTGTCCACGGGCTTTTACACTAGTTAAAGGATATTTGCCTTGCCCAATATTCTCCTGATGGCATACACTTCTTCTTCCATGATTATAACCATGTAACAGAAAATCAGCTTGTTTGCAGAAGCACTGCACTCCTAACCATCAAAGGTCTTGGAAGGGGCGCCTTCTGTTCTTTGTATCCTTTACTGGGGTTGAGTGGAAGGGATACTGTACTCCCCCACTCCCGCCTCATGGAACGTTTGTGGGAGGAGGATTGTGAATAGGGTGATGCTGGCAGACAGTTCTGCAAAGGCTTCAGATGGAGTCTAGCATCAAGTTGCCTTTCTTGGAGCTCAGCAAGATGCCTCAACGTGTCTGATTGGTCCTTCATAATCTGCAGCATCTCTTCCTGTGTGGCACATTCCTGCTTCCAGGATGCTCTCCTGTTTTACATGTCCATGTCTAGTTGCTCGGAGAGTGAAATCCTCCGTGATCTGAGCTCCATCTCAGCTGTCTTAGAGGTGTTCATTATCTTGCAGAATATGTAATCCTGAATCCTCTTTTTCTGTATTCTAATCTGAGAAAGTCTCTCTCCCAGTGTGGAGGATGCGCCAAAAGACAAACTTTCTGCTGTGAGGCATACTAAGCACAAGGCAACTATTGTCATGCCTACATCGTTTCTGGTGCAAGATTGATATTTAAAAAAATAAACCCTTATTACATTTCACGGCAAGCTACAATGTAAATCTGTAGCTATTCCCTGAGTTGGTTTGCTGCTCCAGTGAGTATGGGTGACAGCTCTTGTGCTGCAACTTTTGGCAAACCTGCAGCAAGAGCACAGTTGGGCAGTTGAGCAGTGTCTCCTTCCCCTTAGCAACATGGTTGGTGCTTATGAAAAGGCACCAGCATTAAGCCTTCCAAATAGGTGGGGGTTTTTTGTTTTTGTTTTTTTTGCAAGGCAGCCTCAGGGTGTGTGTGGAAGACACAGTAAGCCCTCCCCTCCTTTTCTTAGCACTGCCCATAATAGACGGTGACCCTTTCCAACCACAGCAATGGCACGTTAGGGAAAACATGGTTGTGGGACCTGGATTTCATTGTACTGGGGTGTATCACTTGTTCTATTTTTGCAGTTTGAGTACTTGTATTGAAAATTTCCTGTTTCCCCTAGGTGACTCTCTGTGATATCAGTCTCCTGCGGTTACCAGAGGCAGCAAGGGAGCAGATGCTGCAAGCATCTGGCTACAGACCTGGTCCTTATACTGCTATATTGTGTGCTACAATAATGCCAGCAGAGTTAATACTGGAGTGACAGTGGAAGAAACAAGACAGCCACAGAAATCTTCTGCAAAGAATTGCCTTGTACCTCCATGAAAGTTTCCTAGAGATCTCAGTGTAGGATTCCCAGGGCATCCCTATGCACATAACCAGTCTTTCTGGGGGAGTACCCACATAGCTGGAGCAGTCACCAGCAAGCAGTCACATCATCTTTTGTTCTGATTAAACATATAATGTAATAGCACGTAACCCCTACAGTTTGATTGGAAATGTATACTCACCAGAGGTGCCTTCCCCAGTATGACACTTGGCCACCACTTGGTCCTGCAAACAGCGGGGCTCCCAAGTTAAAAACAGGTCCTGGCTGTTGGGGAGAATGGATCCACTGCTTGTCTGCCTCATTCTCCTCTTCCTTATCCACAATGTCCTACTCATTGTTGCCTGAGTTGGCCCAGGACTCAGACTCCTGGGAGTAATGGTGGGGTCGCCATCAAGAATCATTTAAAGTTAATCATAAAAGCGGCATGTCTATGGGGCAGAATCAGAATGACTGTTCACCTCCCTTGTCTTCTAGTAGTACGCTTGCCAAAGTTATTTTATTTTCATGTGGCCCTACTGTGTGTCCCTGGCATTGCTCTTCTCCCCCATGTCCCGCACGATCTTTGGACAGATGTCAGCATTTCTTCTGCTTCTCCCCACACAGCAATAAGATCCACCATCTCCTGGCTGCAGAGTGTTTGGGGCATTGAGCCTCAATGATCGGGTGTGCTGGCAAGCTCTCCACACTGATCAGTCAGGAAATGAAAATTCAACATTTCCCAGGGCTTTACTAGGGGAGGGGCTGTTTCCTGTGTCCTGCCTGCTGTACAGTGGAGTTGAAAATGCTCTCCAGAGCAGTCACAGCACAGCATGGTGGAACACCTCCTGGAGGCCAACTAATTCAGATTGCACAACACAATGTCTACTATCTCTATGTTGACCCGTGGATGTTGAATTAAGCACTATGCCTCTCATGGATTTGGAGTACAGAAGACAACTTTACAGGTGACTTAGGTCGTGGAAGGGCCTGGTAGTATACATCATTAGGTTGACTTAAAGGAGCTTTCAGCAACCTACATCTGTAGTGTAGACCAAACCTTATAGGATCTGGCTCATAGTTTGTATAAACAAACAAACACACACACACACACACACACAGAGGTAAGGTGATTATTCACCTTAAATATCCCTTGGTTTGAGATAAAATGAATAAAAAATATATAGACTGGCATGATTTTCTAGTCACTAAATATAATCCATTATATTGTGGGTAATATTGCTTCAGGACGTATTGCATTTCCTTTCTGAGCTTCATTGGATACAAGAGGAATGATGCACGTGTTCTTTTCTCTCCCTCCATCCCAATCTATCATTCTACAGCCTGCCCATCCTTTCTCCCCTGACAGATCTCCAGCCCTACTGGAGGTTCTCTGAGGCATCCACAGGAACTGGAAAAGTGTTGCAGAAGCATCTGATAGCTGTTTTCCATATGGCAAAGTGCATTTGAAGGAAAATGGAGCTTCAGTGCAACTGTGCTGTCTGAGGAACATGAACATCAAATAATTCTTTGAAAACTACTGTGCACTAAGGTGCAAGGATACTGCAAAACATCTGAGCAGCCAAGAAATACATTGTTTTCTTTTAGGAGTCCAATGTATCCCTATACCGAAGAAACTATGAGCTGGAAATATAGGATGTGTTTTCAGAAAATGAAAGATGCCCAAATGCCATAACTACAGAGCCTAAACAAAACTACATGTGTACTTGGAAAGAATAAACAGACTCCAACTATCTCCAAACGAACTTAATTTTGTAAAGAATCAACACGACTTTTCTAGCAGCCCTTACGATTGCAAGAGAACTTGTTTGGCAAAGTGAGCCACTGGGCCCTAAATATTTATAGTACAAAAATACAGCCATTTTTAGAACTTGCATTAATTCCTGATTACCTTTGAGATCAGATCGTGTTAAAGATGTTTGTATTTTCATTTAATTCATGTAAATTTTGCATGTTTTCCTGTATGTATTGTTCCTAGTTTTATTATGTAAACATCATTTCTGTTTTTTTAATGTTTCCTTGTTATTCAGCCCCTGTTGTTAGTGCATACAAATGCATTAATCTTTTGTTTCACCTGCTTTGGTGGCCTGCAAATAACTCTGCCCTCGGCCACTTAGCAAAGCACATTGTTACAATGTAGCTTTGAGGTTACAAAGGTTTGAGTTTCTGTGGCAAACATTGGCTCCTGATCAACCACAGATAGAAAAAGGCATTTCAGACCATAGTTGTCACCAGAAAGTCAAGGCCAAAATTATCTCAACTGAAGGTCTACTCACAACACCTTCCATCCTTACATGTTTCCCACAGGGACATAAGAATTATTTCCATCTTATTTAGCCTGAGATTTGCTGTCATCCATTCCTCCATATATTTCAGGCAGTGTGTGGCCCAGACAACACAGTATCCAGCTCCGATGTCTAAAACCAAACAATTAAATATTATAACTGAGAACTGTTATGAGCATCTGAGACCTAAATGGCAGAATCTTTCTGTAACATAGTAGTTCCTACGAGGGTCATTGTAATTGGACGTGCTGCCACCATCCACTCTTTCTAGTTTAGTAGCTCTTCATTGCTGAATAAAATCTTCTCGATCTCTCTTATGTATCTGGTATCATGGAATTGCAGGTGGTCCAAATTCAGGCTGTTTTTATAGTGTATTTCCTTATAACTTATTTCACCTAAATGCAGCCAACAGAGAGTGTGCTGAGACTGCTACCACACTTTTTTTTATTCAACATGTCCAGGAGGACATTTAGTTCTGATTTTCAATATTAATGACATTAGGCTGCTGTGTGAGTAGCTCATTCAGTGCTAGGCATTTCAATAGAAGACAGATGTAGACAAATAGAATGGAATTCTGAGAAAAGCTACAAAACATTTCAAGGGCAAAAGGGAGTAATTTGTGAGGAATGATTAAAGAAACTAACTATGCATAACTTGGCTAAACAATGCCTAAAGGGGGGTTGGGTGTGGCAGATGCATAAGTGATTGTTTAAGGACCATGTCTGGTATTCCATGACGTTCATGGATTTATAATTATAATCCATAAATATCTACTTTCCAGTTGGGTGATAGGTGCTTTGTAAATGTAGATGAAGAGATTATGTAGCATGTTAACCCATTCAGTAGGTTTGGCATCATTTTTTCCAAAGTTAGAAAATAGTTCACACCATAAGAAAATGCATTATTCTCTACCTCATTACACCATCTTTAAATTGGTGTAACTCCAGTGAAGCCAATGGAGATACACCAGTGTAAAAATGGTGTAATGAGTGGAGAATTAGATCTGAAATATAGCAACACTAAAAAAAAGTATGTGAAGCAGCATAATGTTCCATTAATCTATGAATATAAACATCTCTTACTATATAGAGAATAATTTTGTGTCTTCATAGTTCACTGAAAAAGAACAAGAAGCAATATATTTGAGGTCTTAATGTGAAGCACCTAAATCCATATTTTGGCATCTAAATAAGTAGCCTAATTTCATAGATATTCTGAGCATAGCAGATCCCATTGACTTAAATGATGCTATACACTTGGATCAGAGACGCAGAATCAAACCTTTAGTCTAAATCTTCTCTCAGAACAGCTGACAGATTTAAGGCTTGTCTTCACTACCACACTAAATCGGTGGCATCGTGATCGATGCAGCAGCATCAATTGTCTGGTGAAGATGTGTTATGTTGATGGGAGTACACTCTCCCATCAATTTAATTATCCACCTCAATGAGAGGCAGAAGCTATGTCAGTGGGAGAGCATCTCCTGCCTACATAGCATGGTGTAGACACTGTGTTAAGTTGATGTAAGTTACATCACTGAGGGGGATTTTTTTTCACACCCCTGAATGATGTAACTTACATCGACCTAAGCGGTAGTGCAGACAAGCCCTTTGTCTTGTTATGTTATTAAAGTGGAGGAGCTTTGGAAAAGGTCACTTCCAACAGACTAGTTCTCGTGCTCTGATCAAGTGGTCTAGGCATCTGATTACTGGAATCAAATGATTTCTCAGAAAGCTATAGTAATTATTGTACTTTTGGAAAGTGGCAAGTTTTAAATCCTGTGAACATTTGTTTATAGTGTTTCCAGAAATATACAACAGGTGGTGCTAAAAGATTAAATGACTAATCTTCATTTCCAGAAAACCCAAGAAAGAAAGAGAAGGCTTAATTTTTTGCACAGAGACATTATATTAATGCTTCTAGAAGGAATAAAAGGCTATTGTTAACCCAAGCCCTACTCTTAGAATTAACGAGAATAGTACTGGTATAATGAAAACAGAATATTATGTGTAATTAATTAGAGAAAGGAGATCTGTCCATTTGATGGTGATGGAGACATTAAGAAGTCTCATTTTAGTTCTGCTTGAAAATTACTTTTGAAAACGGAAGTCACCAGCAATATATAACATTCTTTATATTTAGCACCTACTCACTTAGGACTTGATTCAATGGCCAATTAAATTAATGGAAAAGATTTCCATTGGTTTGAATGGATTTTGGATCAGGCCCATGGCTGAACTGCGCTGTAAGTCTTGAGAAACATTTATTTTGGTTACAGAACCTATTGTTTGTATTTTTCTGCTCTCATTCTTTTATTACTAAAAAGATCTGCATCAAACAGGAGCTAAGGGCCCATTCTAGATAAAAAATATTTGCAGCCAAGCTGCATATCAAGCAGGAGTCACTCCAACTCTGTGTGTTGTGTGTGTGTGTGCAATAGATGGCATGCATAGCTCGGTTTTGGCATCAGCCCACCTTGTCACAGAGTACGTCAACAGAAAGGACTAATTTTCTATGGTTATGAAAGCATTGGTGGATCACTGGGGACACTTCACTGACATCAGTGTTTGCTGGTTAGGAAAGGTGCATAATGCTCACATCTTTAAGAACACAGAACTGCTCAGAAAGCTGCAAGCAGGGACTTTCTTTCCAAATCGGCCGATTACCATTGCTGATGTTGAAATGCTGGAGACCCAGCCTTCCCCTTGCTCATGAGACTATACACTGGCCACCTCGACAGCACCCAAGAAAGATTCAACTACCAGGTCAGCAGGTGCAGCATGGCGGTTGAGTGTCCTTTTTGTAGACTGAAAGGATGCTGGCATTGTTTACTCATAAGACTGGGTCTCCGTGAAAAAATCATCCCAATGGTTATAGCTGCCTGCTGTGACCTGCAGAATATCTGTGAAGGGGGAAAAGTTGCTGTGAGAGTGGAGGTGGAGCAGCTGTCTGCTGAGTTTGAAAAGCTAGACACAAGACTATAGGAAAAGCTCAACGTGGAGTTATACAGCTCAGTGAGGCTTTGGAAGAGCACTTTAACAGTGAGCCACATTAAAACATTGTGGTGAATTGTGCTTTATCTGGCCCTGAAATTTTGGGACCTGTGAGGGATTGTGTGTAGTGGTTGGTGCACATATATGAATATAGCACAGACAAAGCACCTATTAATTTTGCAGTGTTTGTATATATTTATGATTATTAGACTGGGTCACTGATCCTATTAGCTGTGCTACTGGGGGGGCATGAAACATTTTTGAGGGTACCACAGAAAAAGTGATTTTTTGTTTTCATTCACACTGAGTGAATGGTATATATTCATAATAAAATAAATAAAAAATAGGATATACCCTCACTTTTGCACAATAACAAATTTAGAGTAGGTCCAACTCTTGATTTAAAAAATATTAACCATTTAAAATACAGCCACACCTATGTCTTAGCATAATGGTCTGCAAGTTCACACGGTGAGACGTATTTCTCACCATGTATAAATTTTCCATTGTGTCTAAAGTGAAAGGTTTTTCATTAAGTCCAGCAATTCATAGTATTTTGCTGGCAGCTGCTGTACTATTAAAAAAAAAAGATATCACTTCTCACGCTGGCCATGACAGAATCCACCGTGAAAATCACTAAACCCCTTTGCTGCTCTGCTATTGCACTCATAAAAAGAACACCACTCTTTTCTCAAGTCTGGTTAACACTAGGCCCCCAACCTGATACTGTGAACCTCAGTCTGTTCTCCAAACATGGGCTGAGGATGTTAGTAGAACTGCATGCAGCACAGTGAACCCACATTCCTCCCATCCTGCCTCCCTTCTTCACCTGCAGCACTCCGCCCGCAACAACCCTAGGACCTGAGGGCATGGCTACATTTCAACTTAGTCTCGAGCCCAGACTCCCTTCCACCTACACAAAACTCTGTCGGACTCAGGTCCCCGGACCTGGCATGGGGAGGGCTCAGATCCGAATGCTATCATTTTGCAGTGTGGATGGAACTTGGCCCTGAGCCGTCCAAATTCATGTCCTGAGAGTTGCCAGCATTGTCTCACAATCCCAGGGGACAGTGTCCTTTGATCTTTCTATCCCAGGACTGGCCAATCGACTCCCAGGAAGTGGAAGCAAGTTCCCCCTTGTTCAAGTACAGCTGTTCAGTGTTCAGCCCCTCTACTTTATTCCAACTGCTGAGATGCAAGCAGTTTTCCTGCATTCGAAATGGCCACAGACAGAAGAAATCCTTTGTCATGTGTGCAGCCAACTGGTCACGGAAGCACAGCCAGATTTTAATTAATCTCAGGTGTGAGACAAGCAAACAGTTAGACTTTAGGAAGACTCCCAGGAATGCTTATGCATGCCAGGAAACAGCAAAGAAGCTGGCAGCACTGGGAATTCACTGGACCAGTGCAGGGAGCCGATTAAGCAGGAATGACCAATGCAAAGCCAGGGATGAGAATCACTTCCCTGTGAACTCACCTGTTTTACAAGGAGTTTGACTGGGTGCTGGGTACTCCCATGAGCACTGAGCCCCTAGTGATTCACGATATCCTGGTCAGCCAGGTGTGACCAAATATATACCTGTATTCACCCTCAACACACTATCAGAAAAATCTCTATACAAAATCATTTCACTGGTCAATAATATCATGGTGAAATGTGTGTAGCCACATTATAAGTGAAGTTATAAATATAAAATGAAATAATATCTGAAATATGCTTACCAGACAAATCTGGATAAACTAGTTTCTCAGAAACAAAGGACAAGCTGATGGCTCTAGCCAGGTGTCATCACTTGTCAAGTGGCCGTTCTTTGGCAAGGAAAGGGGGCAGGAACAAATAGATCTGCATCTTAGCAAATGACAGTATGGAACCTCTTTCATCAGGAGACTCCTTGTCTCCCTCCTCACAGTGGGAACAAACTTTATCTAAGGGTAACCCTCTGGAAAATGCATTTCAAGGGGCTATACAAGTAAGGGGCAAAAGCTCCCCAAGGCATCTCTATATCCTCCTCTTTCACCTTAAAAGACAAAAGAAACAACCTATGGACTTTGGGAGCAGATCCTGGCCTGAGAATTTGGTCAGCAATACTACATGTGGTAAGGGATTTCATCTTGAATCAAGTCTTATTTGTTAAGTTTTAGGAAGCATTTTATTTTTATTTCTCTTGTAACCATTTCTAACTCTAATGCCTTATACTTGTACTCACTTAAAATCTCTTTCTTTGTAGTTAAATAAACTTGTTGTATGTTTACATAAAAATTAGTCCAGTGTTGTGTTTAAACTGAATTGTGTGGATAATTCCACTTCAAGTGGCAAACTCTTGGATACTGATTCCCCTTAAAGGGACTACAGACCTTAAGATATCTGAACCGTCCAAGAGAGGGAGAGTGCAGAACACATATTTGGAGAGGTGGAGGGAATTTGGGACTGGGAGTGTAGTCATCCTGCAAGTGATAAATAAGGCTGGTGGAAGCCTGAGTGAGTGTTACTGGCAAGCTGCAGCTATACACAGACACTCAGGGTGTGATCTCCGTGCTGTTTGTGGGTGAGCCAGTTTTGGCTGCTACAGCAGCAAAGCCTTGCAAGGCCCCACAAGATGTAGGGCAGGTGGTGACAACTCCTCACTGGTCTGGACTGCCCCCTAAGAATCTAGTGTCAGAATGGATGGAAGCCAGCAGGCACCAACTCAGACTCTGGAGTGACTCTGGTGTTCCAGTCAGTCCCTGAGAAGACTTTTTCACCAGAGCAGCTACAACATATCTTGGGTCCGTACTGAGAGGAGCTTTTAGATGCTGCCTCAGAGGAGCAGCCTGCTATGGAGCCAGTGGCAGAAACAGAAGAGGCAGATGTAGCCCCTGAGTATAAGCATTTGGCTTCATGGTTGTTGTTATTAATATAGGAACGAGAGGAATTTCTGTTTTATAACCCAGTGCAAAAGTTATTGCAAACAGCGGGCATCAGCATCAGTACCCCACCGCCACGTGGAATTCACAATGAAGAGAAGGAAGTGCACAAAACAGTAAAACAAGCATTTGTAATTAAAATTACAATTAATGTTTTACTAGAAACTCACACATTCTTGCAAAGATGTGCCAAGGTGTTAACATAAGAACCCGATATTACCTTTTGCATGCCATGCTGAACAAATTGGCCATGCCACAATATGACAAGCAGTCTATAAACCGAAAAGGGTGGAGAGTAAGCAAAGATAAACATAGTCCATGGGCAACAAAATCACTGTCCAAAGTATGGCCAGTTTTGTATGGAGTCCAGGAGTGGGAAGGGGAGAACGGCTGTGTAGTTCTGCCATTCCCATGCAGATGCCCACCCCTCTCAACACTTCCACCCTCCTGCAGTGGCAGCTAAGTGCATGCTAAACATAGAAAGAAGGGGAAAGAGAACGGGGGCAAGAGGAGACTGCAGTAAGGGGCTTAGGTGTGGGCACTGTTTTCACTATTTAGTATTTGGTTTGTGCACTTTGTTCAATTAGTGGTTTTTATGTTGATTTATTACTGGTGTTTTGATGGCAGCTGGCCTGCCTGCCAATACTTTGATATGTTTTTTTTCCCTAACATAAGTAGGGTCTGAACGAGTCTCCCTTGCCATCTAGTGATGAGCTGGGAGAGGAAGAGCTCAGGGTCAGACCATCTCTGTTTGCATAAATGGACACACTCTGCCTAGATATCCAGCAGACAGCGTTGTGTTGCCAATTTTGTCTGGTGTTGAGCTATAAATCACTTTTGTGTTGAACGCAAGGGTAATGAAATGTTGTCGTCCTTATGGTGTGAGTAAAGGGCAGCGGAACGGTGCTTAGCACACCCTGACTGAGCCTCAGCCAAAGTGCACTCACTAAGCAGGGGGCAGGGATGCGAAAGGGAGAGATGGTAGGGACAGGAATGGGCTCTGTCCAAGAGTCCTAGATACCATTTGACCCTCCCCATTGTTTAATGATAGAGCTGATTAGACTCAATTGAAAGTCTGTGTTTTGTTATGTGATCATTAGAGCTGAAATCAGTGAGAACCAGGTCTAGCTGGTGAGCCTTAGAGCCACTGTGGGACAGTGGTGCAGTGAAAGAGACTACCCAGTCTGCACTAACCAGTGATTTCCCCCATTACCCACAGAAATCAGAAAGCCAGGTTAAATGGTGGAACCTCAGAAAGTGACACTGCAGAGAGTGGCAGCCCCGGCCCCAGAGTGAAGGATGATGGCAAAGTGAATGGCCGGAGCAGCACCCACTGATGTCAGAATGAATGGTGGCAGCAGTGGGCAGTGAGAGCGACAGCCACAGTGAATGGCGATGGCAGAGTGAATGGGAACAGCTGTGAGTTAATTGTAGAGGCATTGCTTGATGTGCCTCCTCAAACCCACAGGTGGGAGGTGAACCTACACAAATGCACCTGTGAACTCAGGGTCTTTGCTGACCAAGGGCAACCAACTGTGAGTGGGGTGCAGTGGAGGGAAGGGGAGTGATGTGCTAAAGGGACAGTTGTTTGTCAGACTTTCACCCTGCAAGTTAGGAAACTGAGGCAGAGGACACTTCCCACCACACTGTGGGGTCAGGTTGGCTTATGGTTGCATGTTTTTGAATATGGTTCTGGTGTTTCCCAAACTAATGCTTGGTTCCCTTTCCCTTTTAAGGAAAGTTCTTGTTTTTATACCCAGACTCAGGGCTTGTGAGGCACCCAGGCTGGTGGTAAATTTCCCCAGATTGCTGGGTGGGGGCTCACGCCAGTACTGTTTTGGAAGGACCCCTTCCTATTGAACCCAGCCCTTGTTGCTGCCAACTACACCTGGTAGAATGGTTATACTAATACATGTTCAAAAATAAAGGCTTTTATTAAGAAGTTTTGTTACCATCACTGCATCACATCATAATATATATTTCAAATAGTAAAGGTAAACACAAGAGACATGAAATGTCACAAGAAATGTTTCTCAAAACATTTATCTACCTCATGCCATACTGTAAATCTAATGTTCTTTCCCCACATCACCAACCCATTGCATAAGTAGTCATGTCAATCACAAGTGAAGTCCCTCTGCATTGTAATCTGCACCCCCCATTCTACATCTGCTGAGTATAATTAAACCTTATTTTACCAGACTCTCTAAGATCTGCCTACAGTTTCCTAATCCCAGGCAAAAGGGTGCAAGTGTGTTCCTCCAGAACAAGAGTAGGGACAATAACTCCATTTATGACAGTGTCATTTGGTGGGAATAGTGTCCCAGCCTCTCCAGAGACTCCCAGGCAGCAGAAAACCCTAGCATCATGAACTTTTCCAGTGCAGTATAAATCAGCCTCTGTGGTCCACAAGAGCTTACATAACAATGGAGTAGTACCCTTTGCAGTGTACGCACAATGTGCTCCTTGAGGAGGGCAGACTATGGGCATGATTCCCATCAATGGCACGGTTTGGAAACACCATTCTCTCAAAACCAGCAGTTACTTCAGGGATATGGTTTATACACCACTACCTTTGGGTTAAAAAAAGACAACCATCTGCCTGATAGCCTCAGAAATCTCCAGCACCCAACTGATTAGTCATGGACCTCATGCATATTGTGATGATGGATGGTTAGGACGAGCTGCTAACAAAGTTCCAGAAGTGTAGATTTCTTCATGCAAAAGTTCTGGATCCACTGCTGGTTATCCCAGGTTCACAGGATGATCTAATTCCCACAAGTTCGCTCTTGTAGCCCTGGTCCAAAAGGGCTAGTCTACACAGAATGCATCAGCCACTCTACAAGAGTCATGCACAGCCGTCAGTTTCCTCTTCCCTGTCTGTGTTGTCCTTCTCCATCAGGTACCTTCAGTAGGTCAGAAATGACACTAGAAAGCCCACCATAATTGCATGGAAGCTCTGCCCGTTTGCTGGAAACAGGACCCAGGCACAGGCAAGAAAAGCTCTTCCAATGGCAACTCCATGTTGCTGGCTCCAGTTGCCAGGAGCATGCAGACCCAAAAAAGACAGCTTGGCAGGATGTGACAGCTTTCTGTAATGTGGAGGGGGGACAGTCAAATTTTCCTACACTACACCACAAACCAGGGCAGCCACAGCTGGGGAGGACACTGAGAAGCTTGGAATATGTCAATTTAATTCAGGTTTGGCTAATACAGAGTGGATACTGGAGTCTTGGGTCCAGAAATTATAACCTTAGGGTCACATGTGTGTTGATGCTCAAGCCACTGGCTTACAAACCCTGGATCCTCAGACACAAGTCTCATTAATCCTGGGTTTACATTGCAGTGTAGATATACCCTTAGATGTCTTTAGGGGGTCAGTTGCTCATATCCTCTCTTGTGGATATGAGCTGTGGGATACCCTCTATTCCTGGGATTTCAGGAGTGCCAAGTAGCCGCTCCCACCCAGCAGCATTTTCATTGCTCCTTGCATTAGGGCTTGGCTACATTTGCACGTTGTTTCACAATAAAGCTGCACAGAACACTCTATCTTACTCCCTGTCCACACTGGCAAGGCACATAGCGCGCTCTGACTCTCTGGCTGGAGTGCTCCTGGTACTCCACCTCCGTCAGAGGATTCATGTCTGATGTGTCTCCCACTGGAGTGCCGCAGCATCTGTGTGAACGAGGAGTTACGTTACTGTGCTCTGATTGACATCCGGAAACATCCCATAATCCCCATAAGTCAAGTGGCCTCTCTTCTCATTGTTGTGAAATCGGCTGCAGGAATGCAGAAATACTGTTTCAAAGCTTCGATTCAGACAGACGGCTGCTTATCTGCTTAACTGCTATGAGACAATAAATGTTTGCTTTGAGTGAGTGAGAGGCAGGGAGTGCAGGGGGGTCTGAACTTACAAGACAGCATGCTGACACACTCAGCACCCCAAAAACCCCACTCTTCCTGCCCCCCACATACACATCACACTCCTTGTCACACTCCATCCCGCCCCCCTCATTTGAAAAGCATGTTGCAGCCACTTGAACGCTGGGATAGCTGCTCATAACGCTCCCAATGTAGCTGCAAGTGCTGCAAATGTGGCCACACCAGTGCGCTTGCTGCTGTCTGTGTGGACAGACTGCGGTGCTTTCCTAAGTGTGCTCGCCGAAGGCTGGTTTACCCAAAGCGCTCTACAGCTGCAAGTGTTGCCATACCCTAAGTATCCATACCCCAGTCCACAAAGACATTCTGAGCCAACGCAGGAATCATGTCTATTTTCAGACTTTAATAACTTGCTATTATGTTTATTCAATAATAATTTTCTCTAAATAAAAGGAATGTCTGCTTCACATAGCATTCGTTCAGCTTCCTAAATTTAAGGACTTGTGTAGAATTCTTTCAGCATGGGCTCCCAACCAGAACTACACCTGATTTGCAAAAGAAAATGGACGGGATCCACAAGAAGCATAGTGTGAATTCATACAATAGCACTAGTGTTATATCACTATTTGCAGTAATGCTTAAATACAGAAGATGTCAATCTCTATCTTCACATTCCAAAAAAATTGGGCTCCAGAAAATCTTTTAAATCGTTTGTAAATAATTAAATGCTTTCATATGAAGGAGGTGGTTTAATACTCGGTTTCTCAACTATTTGAGACAGCATGAATCTGCCTTTGGGTGAGCCACAGGAGATCTCACTCTTGGATTTTTGCCCTTTTAGCCTCAATAATATCATTGTTCTAGGATTATTAAATGATAAAATAAGGAAGAAGTTAAATAAAGCTACCTTTGGGAACAGAAAACTCATGTGTCAGTCAGAGTAGGATTCTCAGGCTTTCAACTCCTCTTATCTTTACTCTGGACTTCAAGGGAGTTCTAAGAATTCCTCTAAAAATCATCAACCCCCCCACCCCATCTCTTTTCCTGCAATAGCTACCAGAAAAACAGTTTTATTTGCTAACGATCCAAACCTCTCAAATCAGTAGGTCTCCATTTGGTAGCCCTCTCCCTGTAGACAGCGGTTCTCAAACTTTTGTACTGGTGATCTCTTTCACATAGCAAGCCTCTGAGTGCAAGCACCTCCCCCTTATAAACTAAAAACACTTTTTAATATATTTAACCCCATTATAAATGCTGGATGCAAAGCAAAGTTTGGGATGGAGGCTGACAGCTCACAGCCCCCTATGTAATAATCTCACTACCCCCTGAGCGGTCCTAACCCCCAGTTTGAGAACCCCTGCCATAGGTTCACCTCATTGTGCCTCCTTCTTTCTGATCCTACTAATTCCAATCTTCCTTCTTACCCTCCCCGCTCCACCCTTTTATTTCCTTTTTTATCCTTCTTTCCCCAATATTCTATCTAATAAGGAGCATAACTGCCAAGAATTGGTATATTCACCTCTTGAATTATACACCACTGCTTTCAGTTTCAATATTGATTGTTTCAAGAATAGCAGCCATGTTAGTCTGCATCCGTAAAGAAAGCGAGGAATACTTGTAGCACCTTGGAGACTAACTAGTTTATTCATTACAGTAAGTGATTGCATTTCCTGAGTTAATTTCACTGACAACAGAAATCCATTTCAAAAGGTGTTTTTTATTCCTAGTGAAAATGGACCATCTACATTTAACAGCCCTCTTAGAATTTGTATGCTAATGTACAATTTTTTTTCTTTCTTTCTGCGTGTATAAATGCATCTTACTTCTGTTCCATTCTATGCATCCGATGAAGTGAGCTATAGCCCCCGAAAGCTTTTGCTGAAATAAACTAGTTAGTCTCTAAGGTGCTACAAGTATTCCTCACTTTCTTTACCAATATGGATTGTGTGATCAACAGTCTTTTTCTATCATAATATTTACATTTTAAAAATTTAGTTCACACAATCTAGACCAGGCTGTGACTAAGACACATTTATGCTCGCCGGTGGTAAAACGAGGCTTTGAGAAGTAAGTGATCTGGCTGAGGAATACACAAAGCTGGATCCTGGGCAATAGAGAGCTGGTATCAGAGCTCTGTGTTTGCCCTCATTTAACTCAACTGGCTTAATTAGACTGGTACAAAGCTGTATGCAGACATGCCCTATCTTAGACCATGGGGCCCTGGGTGTAAGGTGAGATGCTAAGATGGCATAAAGCATAAAAAGATAATCATATACTCTAGATTAGTATACAAACTCACTCTTCCCCTATTGATGTTTTTATTGGCAACTGAAACACAATGCTAATGCCTAGTCTAAGAGGGACTTATTTTAATTTAGAACTTGTCTTCACTACAGGGAGATTGATGCTGCTGCAATCGATGCAGCAGGAGGTTGATTTAGTGCAGGGATGGGCAAACTACACCCTGGGGCCGCATCTGGCCCTCTAGACATTTTAATCCAGTCCTCAAGCTCCTGCGGGGAGCAAGGTCCAGGGCTTGCCCTGCTCCAGCGTTCCAGTCGGGGAGTGGGGTTGGGGGCTTACTTCTTTCTGCTTAGCTCCCAGAAGCAGAGGCACATCCCCCCTCTGACTCCTACACATAGGGGCAGCCAGGGAGCTCTGCATGATGCCCCTGCACCAAGTGCTGCCCCCACAGCTCCCACTGGCCAAGAACCACGGCCAATGGGAGCTGCAGGGGCAGCGCCTGTGGACAGGGCAGCATACAAACCTGCCTGGCCATGTATCCGCATAGGAGCCAGACGGGGAACATGCTGGTGCTTCTGGGAGCTGCTTGAGGTAAGCACTGCCTGGAGCCTGCACCCCTGCCCCTCTTCTGACCCCCATTCCCCTACTCCACCCTGGATCCCCATCCCTCCCTCCTTCCGAATCCCTCCATCCCAGCTGAGAGCACCCTCCTGCACCCCTAACCTCTCATCCCCAGCCCACAGCCTTCACTTCAAGCTGGAGCCTTCCCCCTGCACCCAGACCACCTACCCCATTCTGGAGCCCCCTCCTGCACCCTGAATTCCTCATTTCTGGCTCCACCCCAGAGCCCACAACCCCAGCCAGAGCCCTCACTTCTTCCAGCACTCCAACCCCCAATTTTGTGACCATTCATAGCTCGCCATACAATTTCCATACCCAAATGTGGCCCTCAGACCAAAAAGTTTGCCCATCCCTGATTCAGTGGGTCTAGTGAAGACTCACTAAAATCAACAGCACAGTGCTCTCCAGTGGATTCCGGTTCTCCACCTCTCCAAGAAGAGTAAGAGAAGTCAACTGGAGAGCGTCTCAGGTAGCTGGAGTTGTTTAACTTATGTCAACTTACCCAGGTAGTAAAAACAAGCCCTTAGTTTCAGCTGATTAGTAATTAGCATGAGCTAAACTGCTATAAGCCTGTCTTAAAATGAAATAAGTGGGACTGAATGGATTTAGGTAAACCAATGCAGAGTCACAGATTACCTCAGTGCTGCACCTTTCCTGTATAGATAAAGTCCTCAGCCTATTTTTTTTCCTTTTCCAGAGTCAAGTGCCTGCTACTGTGCCCTCATATCCAAGGTAGGTTAGAAAAAGTCCTGCCACCGTAAGTCAACAAGAAATGAGTCGGCATTCCATGTGTGGGTCCAACACCTGCTATCAAGATGGATCAATATAAAACCCTGTCATCCTGTCAAAGACTCTACTATCTTACTGGTAGATAGGAGTATTACCCATTGGTATCAACAGAATGATCTATGTTAGCACTTCCCACCATACTAATCCATGAATAAAACCCTAAGCAAGGTCATATTTATTGCTTAGCAACCCAGCAGTTCAAGTTTTTAAAGGGGCTCAAGTATAGCCTCCAGTTTTTAGGCACAGTGTAATTAACTGCAGTGGCAAATGGCAGCATCTGATGTATCTACAGGTTCAGTCAGGTAGTTAAATATCTAAATAATGCTCATTAGAATTTATGCCAGCCAATAACTGTGGGTGCAAAGTTGCACACAGGAAATTGGAGACCTTTGGAAACATGTGACTCAAAGTTTAGAGTCCGCTTTTAAACTCATTCAGGTCAATCAACTGTAGTGAGATTGCCAAATGGGTTTATGAGTATGTGATTGTGTATGTACTACCCATGAAAAGGTTAATTTGTAAACATCTCAGACGTAACAGTGTTAGCAGTGGGAATTTTTTCTGATGTTGTAACTTGGTATCCTGCTTAAAAGCATTTGTGGTTAGAGTTCTCTTAAAAAGGGAGGAAGGAACTGGATTTAGCACTCTCCAATTTTCATGCAGATTCTTTTTTTAATGCTTAAAAAACCTAGAGCTAAATTCTTGCTCTCATATTAACCAGCCCCAGAGCCTTTGGGTCACCATGTCCCACTAGGAAATGTTCAGAGCAGTACCTCTTTCTTCAGGCACAGGAATTGCAACTGCAGCAGGCCTTTAATGGCTTGTGAATGAGGAGGCTGTTTATTTTGAGCTTTTTTCTTCAGACACCCCTAAAAGGCCTGTCACAATCTGGCTCTTTGCATCTGTTTTGCTCCTCAGAACTGATGTCTGGACCTTCCAGGATGCTTCAACCATCCCTGAACACCAAGCTGCGCGCACACCCCTCGAGAACACAGGCAGTAGAATATCTCTTACTGCCATTGAAGTACTAGATGATTTTTCCAGAACAGAGACAGAAAATATTATATTGATGTTGTCAGACATCATTGATAAACTGTGGGGAAGTTTGTGCAGAGAGCGGGTGTGGCAAGGGCAGCAATAGAAAGATCAAGGACCTTAGTCCAGTGGGTCTCAAACTGTGGGTTGGGACCCCAAAATGGGTCAACCCCTTTGAAGGGTCACCAGGGCTGGCTTAGACTTGCTGGAGCCTGGGTCTGAAGCCCAAGCCCCGCTGCCCAGGGCTGAAGCCAAAGCCTGATGGCTTCAGCCCTGGCAGTGGGGCCCAGGTTGTAGCTGAAGCCCTTGAGCTTCAGCTTTGGCCCCCCCGCCTAGAGCGGTGGAACTCAGGCTTTGGCCCAGCAATGATGCTACCTCTGGCAGGACACAACTGAGTACGAATTCAGGACAAATTGCTTAGAGCACGGCAGTTACAGCCCATGGCTGGGGTTTTGCCACCTTTAAGACACACCAAACCAGCCAGACAGAGAGGACTTTGGTTTTATCCCACTGGCTATCCAGAAGTCACACAAGGAATTCCCTTAGACACTCTAGTTTCCCCGTATCACCACCAGTGCCACTCATTATGGGGATGAATGGTTATGAAAACCAATATTCCCGTAAAAGAGAAAAGGTTCTCCCAATCCCAAAGGACCAAGCCCCAGACCCAGGTCAATATACAAATCAGATCTTACTCACAAATCACACTGTTGCCAATCCTTTAGAATCTAAGGATTTATTCATAAAAGGGAAAAAAAAAAAGATATGAATGAGAGCTAAAATTAGTTTAATGGAATCAATTACATACAGCAGGGGGTCTCAAACATGCGGCCCGGGGGCCGCATGTGGCCCGCGAAGCCCTTCCCTGTGGCCCGCCAGGCTTCCTGTCCCCCCCCCCCCATAGCAGTTTGCGGGAGGGAGGGGCCAGAAGCAGAGGCTTCTCTGCTGCCTGGCTGGGCCACGCGTGTTTCTAGCTTTGGACTTCTTAGATTGCTCTTGCTTTGTTTGCCAAACAGCTGTTGGTGGTGCCTAGCGCTTTCCAGGAGGGAATGGGGAGCTGCGTGCTCCGAGGAGGAGGTGGGGCAGGGGTGGGACCTCTTGGAAGGGGTGGTGTGGGGGCGGAGCCGGGGCAGCGAGGGCAGGGTGTGTGTCAGTGGTGCGGCCCTCGGGCCAGTGCACTAGTCCTCATGGAAGGGGTGGAGTGGGGGCAGAGCCGGGGCAGCGAGGGTGTGTGTGTGTGTGTCAGTGGTGCGGCCCTCGGGCCAGTGCACTAGTCCTCATGCGGCCCTCATGGTCATTTGAGTTTGAGACCCCTGACATACAGTAATGGCAAAGTTCTTGGTTCAGGCTTGTAGCAGTGATGGAATAAACTGCAGGTTCAAATCAAGTCTCTGGAGTACATCCACAGCTGGGATGGGTCATTCAGTCCTTTGTTCAGAGCTTCAGTTTGCAGCAAGGTCCATCCAGAGGGAAGAAGCAGAATTGAAGACAAGTTGAAGGAGATGCAGCTGTCTTTTATAGTTTCTTCCTGTGGAAGGATACTCCTTTGTTTTTATTGTGAAAAATCATAGTAGAAAGATGGAGTCTGAAGTCACAAGGGCAAGTCACATGTCCATGCATGACTCTGTGCAGGCCAATGCCATTGTTTACATGTTTGAATGTTCCCAGGAATGCTCAGAAGTGGATTGGTGGCTCCCAAAGTTCGTGGTCAGTTAAGTGTTTATCGACTGGGCACTTACTAAGAATAGTCCTTTCTCAAGAAGCTGACCAAATGCTTCACTGAGGCTACTTAGAATCAAAACACAGAGATACAAGTACATAGCCAATATTCATAACTTCAACTACAAAAGTGATACACACATACAGAGAGCATAATCAAAACCAGCAAATAATAACCTCTTTATAAACACTTCACACAACAACAACCTTTGTACAATATTTGCTGCAACTATATAAACTGTGCTTGCAACAATGATCTATACGGTTATAGTTTATGTCAATAACTTCAGAGAACCCCCCGTGCATGGGAGTGGGTTTGGGCAGGCTCAGGTTTCAGTCCTCCTCCCCCTTCCTGGGGTCATAAAGTAATTTTTGTTGTCAGCAGGAGGTCACCATGCAACAGTTTGAGAATCCCTGCCTTAGTTCAAAGGCCAAGTTAATGGATGGAATAAACAATTACAGCACCAGAGAACAATGGAGTTGTGCCTACTTATAGCAGTGATGACTGAATTTGTCCCATAAATAATCTGGCATCTTCTACAAGAACTAAATTCACTTAACCCAATTATTTAAAAAACCCAGACCATCCTTCTGCAGTCTCAATCTTGCGGATATTGACTTCTATAGGTATGTTGTTCCAGTAAATATTTGTGAATGCTTAACCTTGTTAAACCAACATAATTGCAGCTTTATTTTTCATTTACAATGTACAATGGGGGGAGGGATAGCTCAGTGGTTTGAGCATTGGCCTGCTAAACCCAGGGTTGTGAGTTCAATCCTTGAGGGGGCCATTTAGGGATCTGGGGCAAAAAATCTGTATGGGGACAGTACTCGATCCTGCTAGTGTAGGCAGGGGACTGGACTCGATGACCTTCAAGGTCTTTCCAGTTCTAGGAGATTGGTATATATTTATTTATTTAAATTTTTTAATTAAGCTTGCTGGTAAAGGAGTAGATAGTTAACTTCCTAATATGTCAGTCATGATGTTAAGTCAGACATGATTAATGAACAAAATAAAATTACATATTATTAAGAGCTAATTTACCTACAAGTAGAGAACACTTTAAGGATATAAAAAAGAAAAGAAAATGAGTAAGTCATTTGATAGTGTCTCTCTGGTCTGTTGAATATTAAGAAATGGAAATATAATTTACAGAACCATAACAAAGACTGTTTATTGTTATTGCTTTACTATTTTCAGCATCTTTTCAAGCATCATAACATTAAAAGAGAACATATCCCCAAGAATGTTTCCCCAAGGAACAGTAAGACTACAATTTGCTTCCACAATGGCATCTGCACAGTTCTGAAACAGACAAACCTCTAATGTGTCAACCAGGGAGGGGGAGGTCAACTCTACAATCTGTAAATAAAATATAGGTTAACCTGCAGCCCTGTGCAGAGCAATGAAGAAAAGAAAATGTTGGTTGGTGCATCTTCTTCTATAGAGCCATTACAAGCTAAGAAACAGGAGCAGGATGTACCCATAGCTTGCACTGGATGATAGAGGCATATGTTCAACACCTGGGATGTATTCCCAAAATGATAGATTATAACCCTGGGGATCATAAGGCCTAACCCGAAGCCTATTGAGATCAATGGGACTCTTTCCATTGATTTCAGGGGACTTTGGATCAGACTTATGATGTGAGACATCATGCTTAGCTAGCCTTCTCTTCTAGTACTCTCATGAACTGTAGGGAGTATCTGCCCTGCTGCTTGTGTGCAGGATGGGATGGAAAGAGGCTCCCCCTCCCCTCCTCCCTACCAGTGTAGCCAAGGTTCCATTTTTTGTATTTTTTTTAAAAAGGGCTTTCAACTAAGTTTAGGCCTTAGATTTAGGTATTTGAAAAGCCAGCAGGATGAGGCTTTAAGAAAATCCTTTTGTTTGTATTAGGTTCAGTATTATAAACAATGACAAATCTGTGACCACAAGTGTTATTTTTGGCAGCCATCACAGCATTGTTAGTGCATGACAACCCAAAAGAAAATCTGACTGGAAACAAAAAAGAAATTGACTAGTCTAATTTTTAGTCACTAAGACGTCAGGGGAGAGCACGGGGGTGGAGAGGGAGGAATGGAGACAAAAAAATTGTTTTGACTGTGTGCAACTAATAAAGTGCAAAACAGAGTGAGGAGCATGCATGACAATGCTCTTTTCAGGCCGAAGTGTGAATACCACAGTCAAAGCTCCATGCAGTTTTAGAGGTATGTCAGTCCAGTATTATCATCCTCCTATGAAATCCATGTTATAAAATCAGGGTCTGCATAACAAGCTAATCCTTTTTTGAAATATTGCATCCTTAAGATGAACTCAGACAACAGATTAAAGCATGGAATTAATATCCATTCACTATTTACAATAATAATTCTATATAAAAGATGCCAGTCTTGCTATTCAGAGGTAATAGGATGAATTTAATACTAGTATTTCTCCAGAGATCTGGCAGAGTGTAGTTACTGGCCAAGGATTTTTGCCATTGACTTCAGTAGGACCAGGATTTCACCTAAGATACTTCAGAGTTCCAAGGACTGATCAGAATTTCTCATCTCTAGATCAAATCTAGCCCTAGTCATGAGTTACCAAAACTTCCTGTCCTTTGATGTCCGTTTATTGGCTAATATAATACAAGTTGGTATTCTCATTCCATTTCTTAGTGGGCATATCCAGGACACAAAACCAACCATAACTGGCATTAATCAATATCTGTCCTGACAGCCTCAGGAGACATACAGATTGAACTACACTCCCATGTTTAGCTGTAATCCCCTCCATGTACCAGCAGGAGCATGTTGACAGAAGAGGGAAACTTGAACAGTTGCTTCCTGTGTCATGTCTGGTCTGTGGATAGAGTGTGGAATTTGGTTACTTGAAGCTGTTAGTCCATCACCTTCTGAATGCTTGGCAAATGAACATATTTTTGCTTTTTTTTTTCTTGAAAGTTTCTTCAGAAGCAGAGCAGAATGTAGAATTTATCCTTGTGAAGACAGCCCTTCTAATAGCCATTGTAATAAAAACAATGTCTATCCTGTTTTCAGTGGTGAGTTAGGGTTTAATTCAATAGTAAATGTTGTTAAACCAATAGCTTTTGCAACTAGGATATACTTTATGATTAAAACCACAAGCATATAAAAGAACACACTGGGCCATATTCAGTCCTAGTTTAAGTGGCACAGCCTCATTGACTTCAGGGCCATAGGAACTTGGTGGGGTGGGTGAGGGGAGAATAGATTTGGAAATGCTAGCTCTACTCTAGCCCTCAGTTTGGGGGACTCCTCAGCTGTCTTCTTAGTGCAGCTTCTCCCCCGCTGAGAGGTCCCCATATCATACATGTCCCAATATCACACAGATGTGCTATTTTGCCTCTAAGTTCCAGTTGTAGCTGGTCTGTTGCATTATGTTAAATCTTTGCTGGATAACCTCTTTCCCTGCCCTCCCCCAGCAAGAGAAGATCTTTGGATCAGGGACTTTATCTTTTACTAAGTTTTTTTGAGCAAAATGTAGTAAAACCAGCTGGAAGTGCATAAAATTAGTGGATAAATTTTTTGGTATCAGATTGAGACTTATATGTCATTTTTTAAAATGGAAGTAAATAAAGATCATGTCAGTGAAACTCACAGATACTAAATTGAAAGAGGGTGTAACCACAGAGAACAGAAATAACCCAGAGAACTAGATTGGGATCCACAAAGAGACTTAAGTGTTGCAACTCTGAGTGCCACGAAACAACTTTTAGGCACCTAGCGGGTTAAAAAGAAACAAAAACAAAACAAAAACCCACCACCCACAGGAACAACACTAATCTGTAAAGCCAAGTTAGGCATCTAGGCCCCCTAAATGACAAATGGGGAGAAAGATGCCTATGAATGTGATCCACAAATGGCAGCAAGCTAGCCAATGGGAATGCTGAGGAGAAGGATGTGTACTAAGCCATACCACACACTCCCCTCTCCCCATCCCAAGATAGGCACACAAGTCCAGGTTGCAGGGAGACACCTAGCTCTTCTTTGCAATCCACAAACAAGAACTCACCACCTGGAGTCAGCTTAGGTGCCCAGGTGTTTCTTGCAGGAATAAGTTAGGCCCCCCCGTGATGCTCCACACAGAACACTTTATATCTTCATCTGAGTGGCTAGAGAACTCACCTGGGATGTGGGAGACTCAGGGTTCATTGCCCCTCCTTCTTTCATGGTGGGAGGGGAAGAGGTGGGAGACACCTTTTCAAAATGTTAGGCTGGTGCTTTAACTAGTTAGTTATGGGATATTCTGAATGGGGAATCCCTCAGTATCTTCTGCTAAAGCTGTATCACTGTGAATAAATCATTGTGCTAGAGAGAAATGACTAATCCAGTGTTTAGAGCAGCTTTCTGCTTTCAGCAGGAGTTTTGGGGATCACAGCCAAAACTGGGACTTAGGAATCTAAGTACCTTTGTGGTTTCCACACCTAAGACCAACTCCTGCTCAGAGTAATGTTATGGACAAGTTTCTCAATTACTTCAACTAGAGCAAAATCAACCCCATTAGAGAAGGTTAGGAATATGGACAGTTCTAAAGTAACAAAATAAGATTCCTTAATATACTACCTTGCAAATCAAAAGTAATTTGAAATACAGATATTCACTGGAAGGGAGAAATCCAGAAAGCAGCAATGCAGAAAAATATATCTTGGGGAGATATTAGACAATGAGTTAGATTTGAGTATGCAGTTTATAAGGGGGAAAAGGCCTATGCAATTTTGGGTTATGTATGCAGAGTTATCAAGTCATGGAGCAGGGAAAGGATAGTCCCTGTGACTCTGATGACATCACACTTGGACACCGCAGAATCCAAGAGTTATTGACAAGTATAGAGAAGAATAATCAAAATAGTTAAATGGCTTAGTCAGTACACTAATTGAATCTGTCTCCCTAAGTTTCCTTCATACCTTCTTGTCAACTGTCAGACATAGATCTACTTGATTATCACTACACAAAGGTTTTTTCTCCTGCTGATAATATCTCATCCAAATTAAACAGCCTTTTAGAATTGGTATGGTAATTTCCAACTTTTTATGCTTTCTGTGTACATAAATGCATCTTATTCTGTGTGTTCTAGTCTATGCATCTGATGAAGTGGGCTGTAGCCCACGAAAGCTCATGCTGAAATAATTTGGTTAGTCTCTATGGTGCCACAAGTATTCCTCGTTTTCTTTACAAAATAGTTAAGGAGCTAAAGAGCTTGACTTATAAGGAAGACTTTAGAGCTAAATTTTCAAGGTCTAAACAATGATTAAGGGGGACGTCTCCACCAGTCTTTTTTGCCTCAAGATTCCCCCTGTTACTACCACCAGTTCTGCTCCACTTGTGGTTGCAACAGTGGGAGTACTAGTGTAGACAATGCTTCAGCAACCATTAATGTTTTAAGCATGGCATCATCTAGACCTAATCTGAGCAGGATGAGATGACCTATGCTTAAAACACTGACAGCTGTTTGGAGTCCTGTCTATACTGGCACTCCCATTATTGTGATCACTGTGGTAGGATCAGTGGGAAATTTGAGACCAAAAAAGCCTCATTTAGACACTCCAGAAGAGGAGACATTAACCAATTATATTTACTGTGAGGAACCACCACCAAGATGAAGAGGAATTATTTATGGAAGTACAGCTGGGCATAACTAGAAATAATGATATAAAATTATTTTAAAAATATCAGTAAAGGTTCCTAGGAGTGACAGCTAGTTAAATGGTAGCATGAACTACAAGAAAAAAGAAAGCACAATGCTGGAGATGCAACTAGTTTGTCTAGTACTTTATCCAATACACTGAGGGGAGCAACACTCACTAGCAGAAAGATAGATTCCCCCTCCCATATCTAATGTTGTAAATACAAAAATAAAATCAACAAGTGTAGTGTCTAAACGGGAAAACCAGAGTATTAAACAAAACAAACCAGAGTCAAACACATTGAATGGATAACTAAACAAAATAACCATATATTCCTATCTTGGATCAGTGTTCTTCCTAATGTTAGTTTTATGTTTGTTGGCACTTTGGCTATGCTTAGATTTTAACCTGTTTGGGGGAAGGAATCCGGTATCTTGTTTGTAATGCAAAATGCACATGTATGGTGCTTTATAAATAATAGTATGTTGATGCAACATTATGAAATGTAGGCCATCCCACCTCGACTGAGCCGGAATGATTGTCCTGAGGAAGGAAACAGCTTCATTTCTTACATTAATGAGTTTAGAGAATCATGCCCTGTAAGAAAACAGAAGAACCATACAGCATATGCATTTTTAAAGTAAATACGACTCTTCAGTATCTTCAGCACCCCTCATAGCTAGACCACGTAACACAGCAACTCTGCCTTATTTTCCTTTTTTCTTTGAGGGACTGCTCACCTTCCAGCCCACTCACTGATTCTTTGTTACAACCTCAGCCCTCTGTCCAGGCCACTCATAGTCTCTTTCCTGTTGGGGTTATTAACAAGTCCAATATCTCATGAGGCTAGTGACCCTAGATGAGGGGGACATAGCTTCTGGCTTCTTTGGGCATGGCTCACTTTTTCAAGGCCTTGATAAGCAACCATACTGGGCTTGTTAGGGATTCCAGGCTCATCCCTGCTCCTGGGTTCCCAACCAGAAACCCTGCACAAGGTAAGTTCATAGACAGACAGCCATTGACAGACATCAATGACTATTAGCCAAGTTGGTCAGGAATGAAAGCCCATCCTCTTCACTTCCATAAGCCTCTGACTGTTGGAATCTGGGACTAGAAGGCAAGGGATGGATCATTCAGTAATTGCCCGGTTCTGTTCATTCCCTCTGAAGCTGGTTCTGTTCCATAAGCCTCCGACTGTTGGAATCTGGGACTAGAAGGCAAGGGATGGATCATTCAGTAATTGCCCGGTTCTGTTCATTCCCTACTGGTGGTAGATGGGATACTGGGCTAGAGGGAGCTTTGGTCTGACCCAGTATGGCTGGTCTTATGGCAGTGGTCAGCATCAAGCTCTCCCAACCCCTTTCTGCTCCCCTTGCCTACCTAGCATACCTGTCCTTCAAGCTGTTCCTCAGTTATCCCTTTGGCCCCATCCTCCAGAGGGTCCATTTTCCTGGGCAGCATCTCACCAGCCTGTTGCTGAAGGCTCCTGCTCACTATAGCTCTTCAGCTTCTTTAGCTTCCATCCCACCCTTCTGTGCTATATCCTTTTATCTTTGCAGCTGCTGTGAGTCTCCTGCTCAGCCCAGCTGAGCCGGCAGGCAGTTTCCCAATCCTAATAACCCTTTAGTGGCCAAAACAGCATGGGGTCTGCACACCCCAGGGCAGTATCCTTATTACTGAGTATTCATGTTTGTACTTACTTGCATTCATATCAAGCAGAAACTAATCAGGTAATTTCACAGTAAACAAACCTGCCAAAGCCCTGGAGGTGATAAAAACCTCAGTTTCAAAAAGCCTACTTTGCTGTTAATCTGCTCCACCTCAATGTCAATGTGTGCTTAACCCCTTTAACAAGAGCTCCAGGATTGAACACAAGGTGTGCTGAGCCCTGTATAAAGCCTGAGGCAAGAGCAAGGATTTCAACTCCCTTTGCACCGGATTTCCTCGAGATACCCAAGTTTACCTTTTCTCCTGAGGAAATCAGCTTTACAGGCCAAGTCTTTGTATTGTAAAGTGGGAGTCTCCGTTCCTCTCCCTGCACCGTTCAAGAGGGCTTGGGGACCGAGGCTGATCTTGGCGGGATAGCAGGTGTCCCGGTGAACCCCCTAGGTCGGCAATGTGTTGTGCTTGGCATTTTAGTAGCCCAGGCAGAATCCACAAAACACTAAGGGGGGGGGGGATTCCCAGCAAAGGGGAGAATCAGTTTGGAGCCAAGGAGCGCGGGCTCTCCCCGATCCCAGCAAACTGCTAGGGGTTGGGGTAGGGGGCAGGGTCACCTGGAGGGAGACCGACCCCCAGGGGCTCTGGCGCCCACCCTGAGTGACACAGCCCCGAACACACGTGCGGGGCGAGAGTCCGAGAGGCGTCGCTCTTCCCCTCCCAATGCCCGAGACGGGGCGAGGCGGCAGCCGGGGGTGCGGGGCTCCTCGCGCCGCCCTGAGAACTCGGGGCGAGGAGGGGAGGGGGTCCTGGCAGCCGGCGGGACGCGGAGCGCGCACCTGGCGGGAGCAGGGGGCGGGTGGCTCCCGCAGCGGCGGATTCCTTTGGTGCCGGTCGGCTCAGCGGGGCGCGGGGGAGGGGGTCGGAGGGCAGGCCCCGTGGGCACCGCAGAGGCGGGGAGAGGGGCAGGGGAAGGAGGGAGGCAATGACATCAGCGCGGGCAGGGTGCATAAGGTGGGGGAGCCGCAGGAGCGGAGCGGTCGCGGGAGAGCCTGGCAATTAGCTAGCGCCGCTGCAGCTCCCTGCGCGTAGCGCCGCCCGGCAGGCGGCCCGGGCACCATGCAGCGGTCCCCTCTGGAGAAGGCCAACGTCTTCTCCAAACTTTTCTTCAGGTAAGAGCCGGGGCCGGGGGGCAGGACCCCGCGGCGGGCGGCGGCACGCGAGGTGTGCTCGGCTGGGCGCCCCGGCGCGCTGCCCCCTCAGCCTGCAGGTTGCGGCCGGCGCGCGCCATGGAGGGTCCCGGGGGGACGGGCAGCGGGTCGTGACCGCGCGCCAGCGCAGGGCTGCCACTGCCCGGAGCCCGCAGCCGAGGCTCCCCCGGGCACGTCGCCTTACGCCCATTGGCCCCGGAATGTTCTGCAAAGGGACCCGCGCTCGCCTGGTTCATTCCAGGAGGATCCGCGCGCCGTGGTCTTCCCTGGTACCTCGTGCCCTTGTTTTGAACACGAGGGGCGGCCGAAGCCTCCTAGTGCAAGTGTCATAAATGATCCCATCCATTATGCTGGGTAAATTATAGTAGATTATCTAGGCAACCTTTGGTAAATTGTGCTACTTCTGAGCCTGGCTGCTGTACCTTTCACTGCAAGGTGTGAGAACTTCGGGGGAAATTAGCTTTGCTAGCACGGTTTTTTTTTAAAAAAGTGATCTTAGGGACACCGTAATAGACATCGATGGGGGCAAAAGTCCCTGGTGCCTCTTCTCTTCTTTTCGCCCCCTCCCCCACCACGCACAGCGGGACAACATAGAAATCACACCTCTGGAAACCTTTTACCTGGAGCTGTTCCAAGTAACACCTGATATTATACTAGAGAGGGATTTGAAAGACAAAAATCCTTCTCTATATTTCCCCAACTTTGGGCATCTGAGAGCATACTGGGTACAGACAATTTCAGGCAGCTAGCTAGTTTTCCTTGTTTGTGTGAATCCTACACGAAGCAACAGGAATGAGAAAATCCGTTTATAAAATCAAAAATGTGATTATGAATGTCAGGGGCACTCTGGCAGACATGGTACCCCAGACAACTTTTAGCTCACTTTTAAAAAATGACTGGATTTCAGGATAACTATGCCTCTTTAGAATGCTTTTTGGGAGACTAATGCAGGTACTATTTTGTTTTCATCTTAGTTATTTCTAGAGCACTTCACAGAGTTAGTATCTCACAACCTCTGATGCTTAAGCCTCAATTAATACAATCAAAGAAAAGAAAATAATTTATTTCTGATCCCTGCTTTGGGCAAAATTTCCCTGGTCTAAACTAGGGCTTAAACACATGCTTAATGTGAAGCACATGCTTACTGGGCTTTGGATAAGACCCAAGATAAAAGTCAAGGGGAATCTTTATATTGTCTTCAGTGGGCTTTGAATCAGGCCTGTTGTGAAATTGAAATAAATGTTAATCAAGATGCAACTAAAATAACATACTTATTAGTCTGTTTTAAAGAGATGTACTAAATACATACTCAAAATGTTTCCTTCTCCTGACATCAACATTTAAACCATTTTATAATAATAATTGGTTTGAAAGAAGAAAAATCAATCCAGTGAAAATAAACTTCCTATGGAATAAACACACAAAAAATATGTATAATACCTCCACAGTGAATGAACCTGATAAAATAATAAATTTCTGTGAATTACAAAGTTTTCTGTTTATTTGTTGTCTAGGACATTTGTGTTGCAAGTGATTCCCCTACTCCTTCTCAAAATGTATCATTCATTTTAGGATTCAGTACTGTTGGAATACTTTATCTGATATAGATTAAAACTAGTTAGATGTGAAAACTGATGAATGTTAAGAGTTGCATCAAAAATTTTCTGTTGGAAGGATGCCAGAATACTTAGTTCTTGTTTGTTAAATATTTATCTGTTCAAAACCAACATATTTTGTAAATCTATGAAGGCATATTAGTTTATTTGAAAATGCATGCCTTCACTGTGCAGCTACACAAATGGAGTATCTGTCTCATAGGGTTAGGATAAATTTCGGGGGGGGGGAAAATTATGCTACTTTAGTTGTTAGAAAGCATACTATCATACAGCAACAAGTAAAATTGTCAAGTTATAAGAAGTGAACAAAATTTAGAAATGCTATGTGTGATGAACTTTACAAAACCAGAACAATATTATTGTATTGCGTTAGGTACATACTTGCAGACTCAATAAACTGGTTCATCCCATAAAGTTGTGATAAAACGTTGGATTTGGTTGAGTTTTTTAAAATGTTAGAATTTCATTTTGGTGTGTAATCGTATCTGCATAACAAGAGCAGCCCCAGTTCACGAAAGCAGCGTCATTTAGAAAGCACTTAAGAATGTGCTTAACTTTAAGCATGTGGCTTAAATGCTATCCCATGAACCAGGTGTGGTGTTTTGAAGTGCTAATGTTCTAGTGTAGCATGAACAGAGCAGCTGAAATAAAATCAATGAGTGAATCCTCCCTTTGTTTAAAAAGTGATTTGGAAGAAAAAGTTACTTTTCCAACTAACAACAATTATTTAATATTGTCCCATAATCTATATGTAGTTTAAGAAATCTTCTCTTAAAACAGTGTCTACTGGGTTCTGCTTCTTTCATAGCTTTGTATTTGTAAAATGCTAATCTGGATGTAATGTAATGTAATAGACTGAAGGTCATTATAGGACCATTTGAAATAACTGTGGCAAAATGTGCAGAGAAGATATCCACCAGGAGATTCTCAGTGATAAACATATCATTCATCATAGTGGTTCTCAGCTATCTGATGACAGCATATGAAACATTAAATAATAGACTACTTTTTATAAACCTATGGCCAGATTCTTTGCTTAGATCCATGTGTCCTTCTTGGGAGCTATGTGAGCATAGCTAAGTGCGGAATTTGGATCTTAGTTTGTAACTAATGCAGTTAAGATAAATACATTTCAATACTGTATTTGTACATTTTCTTTAAAAATGTTTCCAATCCCTGCCCTAAAAAAAGTTCAGACAATAACAACTTTTATAAAGGAGCAGTGTTACATATGGACTCTTAACTAGGGAATACCCTCTTTTTGTATGACTTCAAGGCTTACAGAAAGAGAGAGAGAGGGAGGTTTGGTCAGTATAGACTATAAAAGTTCATAATTTAAATATTACTATTTTTCTGAAACATTTATCTATGGGTAAATAAGCAGGTTTTGGTTTAGGAAATTACATTTTTCATACAGTACTGAAGAAATGAAAAATAAACAAGATAAGTAACAACAACTTTTACTAGGAAAACATTTTACATGGAAATATTCCATATTGTGCTGGAATGGCATAACGAGTGGGGTCCCACAGGGATCAGTTCTGGGTCCAGTTTTGTTCAATATCTTCATCAATGATTTAGATAATGGCATAGAGAGTACATTTATAAAGTTTGCAGATGATACCAAGTTTGGAGGGGTTGCAAGTGCTCTGGAGGATAGGATTAAAATTCAAAATGATCTGGACAAACTGGAGAAATGGTCTGAAGTAAATAGGATGAAATTCAATCAGGACAAATGCAAAGTTCTCCATTTAGGAAGGAACAATCAGTTGCACACATACAAAATGGGAAATGATTGGCTAGGAAGGAGTATTGCAGAAAGGTATTTGGGGGTCATAGTGCACCACAACCTAAATATGAGTCAATAGTGTAACACTGTTGCAAAAAAAGTAAACATCATTCTGGGAGGTATTAGCAGGAGTATTGTAAACAAGACATGAGAAGTAATTCTGCTCCACTCCATGCTGATTAGGCCTCAACTAGAGTATTGTGTCCAATTTTGGGTGTCACATTTCAGGAAGGGTGTGGACAAATTGGAAGGAGTCCAGAGAAGAGCAATAAAAATGATTAAAGGTTTAGAAAACATTACCTATGAGGGAAGATTGAAAAAATTGGGTATGCTTGGTCTTGAAAAGAGAAGACTGAGGGGGGACATAACAGTGTTGAAGTATGTAAAAGATTGTTACGAGGTGGAGGGAGAAGAATTGTTCTTCTTAACCTCTGAGGATAGGACAAGAAATAATGGGTTTAAATTGCAACAAGGGAGGTTTAGGCTGGATATTAGGAAAAACTTCCTATCTGTCAGGGTGGTTAAGCACTGGAATAAATTGCCTAGAGAAGTTGTGGAATCTCCATCATTGGAGATTTTTAAAAGCAAGTTAGACAAACATCAGTCAGGAATGGTCTAGAATAGATCATACTTAGTCCTGCCATCAGTGCAGAGGACTGGACTAGATGACCTCTCATGGTTCCTTCCAGTCCTATGATTCTATGATTTACACAAATTAGAATTGTGCTACTTCTGTCTCTATCATAGCTCCAGAATACATTTTCCTTTCTACTACCTCTCATCACAAGACACTAGTCCATGCTTTGGAAATGTCTCATCTAGACAAATTCAGACTGGAAATAAGGTTAAATTTTTAACATTCAGAGTAATTAAACATTGGAATAATTTACCAAGTGTGATAGTGGATTCTCCAGCACTGACAATTTCTAAATCAAGACTGCATGTTTTTCTAAAAGATCTGCTCTAGGGATTATTTTGGGAGAAGTTCTATGACTGGTGTTATATAAGAGGTCAGACTGAACTAGATGATCATCAGTGGTTCCTTGTGACCGTGACTCAAAAAATAAAAAAAAAATAGACCCTAATCCAGGAGAGATTTAGGATTTGTGTACACCACAAATTAAGGTGTAATTACAGCGCAGCGAAGCATACCCATTCCAGCTTTAATTTAGCTGACATGGGAAACAGCAGTAATGAAGATGTGTCAGCATGAAATCTGGTGCAGGCTAGCAACCCAAATACATACCCAGGATCCCAAATGGGCATCTGCTGGGTTGACCAGCCTGCACTGCCAGTTAGATTAAAGCTAGTATGGGTATGTCTACTTGCACAACAATTACAACTTAATTTTTCAATGTAGATGTAGCCTTGGAAAATAGTTCCATTATCTTCGTGAGAACCAAGTTATAACTTAACTTCATGTGAAATTAAGAAAATGCCTTCTTTGCACACGGACAGCACTTTCCATCCAAGGATCTCAAAGTTCTTTACATACGTTCATTAGTTGTCACCATATCCCTGTGGAATTAGAAAATATTATATTTATATATACTTAATAAATATCATTATTTTGTATCTGAAGTAAATGATACATAGATATTAATGCTCACATTTGTAGAAGTGGCCACTAGCTTTAGACATAACCATTTTTTGGAGTTCAACTTTCAGCATATAAGGCCTGGCTTTCAAAGGTACTGAGCACTCACAAATCTGACTAAAGTCGGTGACATATGAGTGTTGAACATCTCTGAAAATCAGCCCCTAAGGTTTTGAGGATGGGCATTCAAAATTTGAGTCCACTTTTGAAAATTTGGGGTGCAAGAGATGTCTCCAGTGTAAAAGAGGAAATCTGTGGCATAACCCATACTGGTACTCTGATCTCCATATTACAAATCCTGTCATTTCAATCCCAGTGCAATCCTCCCTCTGCTAACATGTTTACAGTTTATCCCTGGGCAAATCTGAAGCACCAATCTTTCAGCCAAAAGTGTTAACCAATTGCACCACAGCAACTAACAGGACCTCTTCCTATAGCCATTTCATCCATCCAAAACACAACTGCCCAAATCAACATGGGTCTGAGTTTTCTGAAAGCTGCCCAAAGGCTCTTGGCTCTGT